>BSBM01001123.1:0-1337500 GCA_027924585.1 Larix kaempferi | reverse complement strand
TTTGATTGGCTCTCCTATTTTGAAAACGGAAAAGAACCCGTACAAGTACACACAAAGACCTACATCCTAAAAAAAAAACAAAGTTCATCAATTATGTTAAGACCATGATGTCGGGGACCAATGCTCGACCTAGTCATTTTAGGGCTTGGATGACTTCCTTGATTAAAAATAAATAAAATTAACATAAATAAATATGGAAAAATAGCGTTTCACTATAACAACCTGTTATCTATGACTGTATATAATTTTTTCACAAAATTCCACCATTTGCATACCAAACTAGGGGACCAATGCAAACATATTCATTATGTTTTCTTAAAAAAATAACATACCAACCTTAGGAGAACCCCATTTTTTGGGAGTTATACTTAATTTCCATAAATAATATTGATATATTCTGGAAGGTAATCCTATTGTCTACGTTTCATCTTCTTACGCCATATTCCAAAAAGTTGTGTAGGTAGCTCTAATATTGCTTTTTGACTTCAGATTTATGTTTTTCCATAAGTCCATTGCGACTAATGCGTCATGAGTGGCTAGCATTAGCTTGCACCAACTCTTGTGCATGGAGAAATTTTGTTGTGAGTGCATGTGTTGAGTGTTTCTCTCTTTCACAAGTCCTTCACTGAGCTTGTTACAGACTCTGGGAGAGAGTGTTGTGTGGAAGTTGTGCTTGTTGTTCTAGTGTGCATAGTGGTGATCCAGCTCGGGGGTGGAGTTGAGCTAGATGTGGTGCTACTCTCTTCTATGGCTGGGAGGAACTGATTCTCCAAGTTGTCATTTGCATTGTTTCAAGTAAGTGTTTTATTGCTTGATCATCTTAATGATTATTTAAAACTAGTACAATAGCTTAGTTTGCTTATATGAATTTTGGGTATGTTACACTGTAGTATGAGAGCATGGTTCAAATGCTAAGATCTAAGGTCTCATTGTTTGCTTTCAGGCCCTCACACGAAGTTGAGGGACCCTTTTGGTACAATCATGCATTCACAAAACGCGCTAGAATTCATCAAATTCAAAATGCGTGCGCATTTATTACAACTACGCATGGGCGGAATCTGACCCTACCATGTCAATTAACATGTAGGATTGGATTAAAAAACACGCGTGTGTTATAGTGATACATAACGCTTGCATGTCATATATAGCTATAACGCACGCATGTTATTGTAATCATCAAAAACTTATTCAATAGTATATTTAATAGATTCTATGGGTTAGGAGGTTAAATAGGGATTTGGTGTTAGGGGCTTATGGATTAGAGATGGGGTTGGTTAGTGGTAGGGGAAGGGATATTAAGAGAGATAGAGGGGCAGGAGAGAGAGTGAGGTGTAGAAGCAAGGAAGAGAGAGTGAGAGAGGGGGGGGTTAGTTAGTGGTAAGGGGCTAAGAGGGGGGTTAGAGAGGGGGAGAGAAAGAGAGAGAGACAGAGAGAGGGTGTTAGTAATGGTTGCTGGGGGGGAAGGAGAGAGAGAGAGAGAGAGAGAGAGAGGGTGTTAGTTGTAGGGAGTGATAAAGACAGATGGGAGGTGTGGTTAGAGGTAAGTGGAGGTGTAGGGAAGAGAGAGAGACTGAGAGAGCTCGAGTTAGTAAGGGCTAGGGAGAGGAGGGGGTTTTGGGCTAGGGGGAGTAGTAGAGAGATAGAAAGAGTTGGATGGTTAGGGATGGGGGAGAGGTTATGGAGAGGGAGAGGGGGTTTAGAGAGAGAGTTGATAGCCTCATTCCCCTGTGACAAAAGACCAATGAGAACGCATGGTTTATCCCTCCTACCCAGGCAACAGTTAGTAAAAACATAGCAGCTTTGACAAAAGACCAATCAGAATGCATGTTGTATCCCTCCTACCCAGGCAACAATCAGTAAAAATAGAGTAGCGAGTCATTTTACTTATAGCTTATTTTGACCCCTGAATTGAAATGGCCCCAGATTTCTTGTAATTCATGAAACTGAAACTCGTCCAATCTATCATGAACCACATGGAAGCCAACTCTTTATTTATTTACACCTGATAGTTTTGGCATCCAAAGGGCCTTTACCAAAGCGAGGTAAAAATCTTAATGGAGAGCTAAACTCTATGACTATTTGCACCTTTACTCACAACTTTGGCCGGAATCCGGCGACATGAAGAGCTTTTCCCACAAATTTTGCCAAAAGGCAGCGACATGAAGGGCCAACTTTAAAAAGTGAGATGATGTTTGCACGCTAAAAGTTCTTATCATTATTTCTAAAAAAATATTGTGCAAATATATAAATTACTATAATAAATCAAATATTTTTGTATTAATGTGCAGCTAACAATACAACACACTAGTATATCCAAAAAAAAAAAACAGCAACGTTTTTATTCCCTTTGGAGAATGTAACCATATTGTGGAAGGCTTAGCTCTAAAACTATTCCCCATTACTATTATAGCCTTAGGAACAAGGGAAAAACATAGGTGGAGGGAGCATGGATGGAGTCATAATTCAGAACTCACCTGGTTCCTCTGGGTGTCCAGAAATCCTCTTCGCTTTTGGTTTGTATTGTTGCGATTTCAAATCCAAAACAAATTCTTCAGTGAAATTCATATCAGTAAAAAAAATAAGGAATTGGCTTTTCAGATTGCAAGTAGTGTGAAAGGCTTAGGAAAAAGATTGATTTAAATAATACCATCAACTTAAAACACTAATCATCTAAAAATTAGGAAATGCTAAAATTTTCAAGTTCTAAAACCAAAATGGATGAATGAAAAATTAATTACGTTTAATTCAAAAATAACAAATTGAGAAATAAAAAAACCATGAACATGATAGCATAATTCAACATATGGAATCTCCTTTTCTGTGGGACCAATGCTCTAGACATTACTGTGAGTATACTGTGGAGAAAAAAACATAGATTGGGATGAAGAATTCAATAATAAACACTCATTAAAGATAAACCTTTCATTTTTATCTATCCCGTAAACTGTAAACCACTACCTTCAAGGTGCCAAAACAAGAACACAGACTCTCCATATTTCCTTTGTTGTCCTCTTCCTGACAAATATGGAATTTAGCTAGTGTAGCATGTCCACTCTCCATGGGTGGTTTTTGTTTGAAAAAAAAATGATAAACATTACTAGGAACTCAAGTTGCTCTTCAAAACATAAA
This sequence comes from Larix kaempferi, assembly GCA_027924585.1. Classification (NCBI taxonomy): domain Eukaryota; kingdom Viridiplantae; phylum Streptophyta; class Pinopsida; order Pinales; family Pinaceae; genus Larix; species Larix kaempferi. Next base: position 1,334,371 of record BSBM01001123.1, on the reverse strand, counting down.
AAAAAACTAATATCAAAGAAAAATGACCAGCTATGCAAATATGAAGGAGTCCCCCCTCTTCACATTTTTCTCTTGGAGTTTATGTTAGGTTCTCTTAGTCTTGTCTACACTTGCCACTTAGTGTGACAGGAATTATGGCCACTAGACAATCTGCTGCAGGTAAGAGTTATACTTAAACTGCTTACTTTAGTTTTAGAACTGGTGCGTGTTCTGATTCTGGTTTCGAACCATCTGATTCAACTTTATAGGTGGACTAGAGATCGATCAACCTTTTATGGCCCACCCACCTAAAATTTTTAACTGTCGAAACTAACCTGATAGAGTCACAAGGGTATTATTTCTCAAATTCATTTAAGCGGGTTGAGTGGAGTATTTCGGTCTTTTTAGGACTCGAACCAGCCAGTTGGTCGATCCTACTTGCACATCATCAATATCTCGGTCCAAAATTTATGTGATTTTCAACAGAGGAGCATGAGTGCCTTTGAACTATGAAGAGGTAAAATGAGTTAGGTTGAGGGAAATAAATGTTGTATCTTTTCACACAATCTAACGGAAAATGGCCGCAGAATTGGGTGGGATAACTCCCTCCAAACAATAGCCAACACAGATCTACAAAACCAGGTTAATGTCGAGAAACAAATTTTAAAACTACATATTGGAAGCCTCCCCTATTAATTTGTATGATGCTGCAAGGATTTTGTAATGTGACAAGGTATTTTTCTATGCTCCGAACATGGAAGCCATTAACTAATTAATGTCACCATTAAATGCAAGGTAAGCATCCCTATAATGCCATTAAGCATTTAGAGTTCATCATTTAAAGCATCAACGTACCGGATGTTCAACCATCCTCCAAGTGGCTTGCATATGCATCTAGAGTTTAATTTTAATAATTCATGTCACGTCCAATTGAATTTTAATGGAGTTCGGGTTCCCATGCTCCCATCAAATTAGGCCCATCACTGAATGAAATTAAGTTAGCTAAGGTGTTGAATTTAAATCATTCATGTCATGTCCAATTGAATTTTAATGGATTCAGTGAAGCTATCGAATGTGGTTATTGGTGGTTACTCTATGGCAGTTAAATTAGTCCTATGACTAAATGAAGCTATCTAATTCTATGGAAGTCAAATTGGGCCCATCACTAAATGAAGCTATCTAATCCAATATTGATGGTTAATCTACAATACTAATTGAGTCATTTAATTCTTGCTAAGGCGATGGATAGTCTATGGTGGTAGAATATTGTTGGGTGGAAATCCTAGATATTCAATGGCTGATAGTTAGCATATGGCGGTATATTCTTGATGGGTAGAAATCACAAATAATCATTTTGTATGTTGATGTTTAATCTATGGTGGTGGTGGTGGTAGTGGAAATGGCGGTAATTGAGTCCATTTGATTCTTGCCAGGTGGAAAGAACAGATGATCATTCATTCCATATATTCTTTGTATCGAGACATTCACAACCACTGTTTATTCCCGCCGCGGCTTCTTTAGACTCTTGCAGTTCCAACCAAGCTTCATTTCGATATTTCAGGATGTTATTGCTTTTTTTTTTGCTCAAGTGCCCAGTGCTAAGTTTTCATGAAACTAGTTATTGGTTTCTAGACTTGAAAATCCACTGAAATAACACCCTATTTTTGCTGGATCTACAAGTCAGCCTATGCAGACAGGCACCAAAAGGATGTATATTCAATTCTGAAATATTTGCTTCTTTGATCTGATTGCTATTTAATGGATTTACAGTCTCCTTCATCTTCTTTCCTTATGGACTGAAACATGTCACCTTGAACATAGGGTTTCTAGAATTCAGACTGAGTGATGCTCCCCCGCCCTTCAGATTTTGGTTTCTAACACTGCTTGTAAAATACAAATGGTGTTAATTATTCGTTAAATGATGATGATGGTGATGATAAAGAAGAGGGTGGTGATGATGATGAAGATGAGGATGATGATGATGAAGATGAGGATGATGGTGATGAATATGAGGATGATGATGATGAGGATTATGATGATGATGATGACGATGATGATGATCATCATCATCATCATAATCCTCTTCTTTATCATCACCACCACCACCATCATCATCATCATCATATTCATCACCATCATATTCATCACCATCATCGTCATCTTCATCATTATCTTGATCATCATCATCATCCTCATCACCATATTCATCATCGTCATTGCCATATCCATCTTCCTCATCATCATCATCATCATCATCATCATCATCATCATCGTTGTGGTCATCATCACCATCATATTCATCATCTTCATCATCACCATCATCATCATCATCATCTTCATCATGATATTCATCATCATAATCATCATCATCATCATCATCGTCGTCATCACCCTCTTCCTCATCATCATCTTCATCATCATCATCACCCTCTTCCTCATCATCATTTTCATCATCATCATCATCATCTTCATAGTCTTCATAATCATCATCATCTTCATCATCATCGTCGTCATCGTCATCATCTTCATCATCATCATCATCATCGTCATCTTCATCGTCTTCATTATCAACATCATCATCATCATCATCATCTCCATGATGACGACAACGATGATGATGATGATGATGAAGATGGTGATGATGATGATGATGAAGATCATATGTCTCTTCTCTCTCTCACCCCCTTTATCTCCATCCAACACTTAAAACATAAATTTGTGAAGTTAATAACGCGCATGCATTATGTAGATACAAAACGCTCGCGCATTTTGTAAAGCAGAAACGCGCTCACGTTTCGTCTAACATTAATCGCGCGAACTAAAATATTTGAATTTAACTATAACACGTGCGCATTATTTGAATTTAAATATAACGTGCACGCGCATTCCTGAGCACCTAATCACCCACTCCTCCCATGCCCGCATGTCAGCCACAGTCCTATGTGGTTGGTTTGGACTTACCAAACCCGTGCTATGGAATTTACTGAACCATAGCTAATTAGACATTTCCACCATTTTTCTCAATATGCCTGTTTTTCACCGCTCTCTTTAGCATGACATACATGACCATTATTGATGAAATTTTAGGCATAGATAGATTTTTTTATGCAGATTCCAAATATATAATTTTAAAAAAAAAATTGATATTTTCTATTTATTTCCTAAAACCATTTTTAAAAAAATATTGATATTTTCTATTTATTTCCTAAAACCATTTAAAAAAAAATGTATGGTGCACTAGTAGACACCGACGTCTACATGCTATAAAAAATTCAATTCGAAATAACGACATTAATACCTTCAAAGGCTTCCTCGAGGTTTGATCACTTACATAATTAAAAAAATAAAATTAAACATTTAATTTTGGAAAAATAGTTCTATACATGTCTACCAATTTTTGTAGCCCGAAACCATCATTTAGGCACTGATGCACCCACAAAAACATATACCTTATCATTTGCCAAAAAAAATAAAAAGTGGCGGTTAGAAAAAATTAAATTTGACATAGTTATGTAAAGTTTCAATACTTAAACCTTATATATTCAGAAAGGTTACTCAATTTCCTACGTTTCATATTTTTTACTGGATGCAAGATATCTTGTGTAAGCATCTCAAAAAATCCAAGTAAGTTGAGGGATGCCTAATTTTTCAGTTTTCTATTGCATCTAACGGGCCAAAAGTGACCCTCATTAGCTTGCACATGCCCTTTCTTCTATCGGGATAGTGTATTTTCCTCTTAGATTACTAGTTACCAAGGGTATACCCTATCGTAGTTTTTAATGCTCGATCTGTGTAAATATGTGTAAAGACATACTAGAAGCATTATTGAATTGTATATTCCTATTATGTATTACGACGAGAGGCGCTCTACAACCCAGTATGAGGGAGATCTTGTAACATGTGTGTGTTTGTCGAGTAACAAAATAATACAAAGTAAAAATTAATAAATATTGTGTCGACCATAAACAAAAAAAGATAATACAAAGTAAAAAGTAAATATGAGACTTAAACTAGATACTTTAGAGCTTAGGATTAGGTGATAAATATTATGTCCGTCATAAACAAAACAAAATAATACAAAGCAAAAAGTAAATATGAGACTTAAACTAGAGACTTTACTTTTTACTTTTAATACAAAGTAAAAAGTAAATATGAGATTTTAGAGTGTTTGTCGAGTAACAAAATAATACAAAGTAAACAAAAAAGAATAATACAGAGTAAAAACTAATAAATATTATGTTGGACATAGACAAAAAAGAATAATACAAAGTAAAAAGTAAATATGAGACTTAAACTAGAGACTTTAGAGCTTAGGATTAGGTGGCTCAGGTATTGCACTCAAGAAGCTATTCAAGGAGAGGTATGCACCTCGAGAGATTTGATCCCTCTCGGCGCTTGATAGAGCCTAGGATTTGGATCATCATCATCATCATCATCATCCTCATCCTCATCACCCTCTTCCTCCTCCTCCTCCTCCTCCTCCTCATCGTTGTCATCGTCGTCATCTTCATCTTCATCATCATCATCATCATCATCATCATCATCATCTTCATCGTATTCATTATCAACATCATCATCATCATCATCTCCATGATGACGACAATGATGATGAAGAAGGTGATGGTGATGATGATGATGATGAAGATCATATGTCTCTTCTCTCTCTCACCCCCTTTATTTCCATCCAGCACTTAAAACATAAATTTGTGAAGTTAATAGCGCGCGCGCGTTATATAGATACAAAATGCTCATACGTTTTGTAAAGCAGAAACGCGCTTGCGTTTCTTCTAACATTAAGCATGCCAACCAAAATATTTTAATTTAACTATAACGGGTGCGCGTTATTTGAATTTAAATATAACGCGCAGCGCATTCCTGAACACCTAATCACCCACTCCTCCCACACCCGCGTGTCAGCCACATTCCAATGTGGTTGGTTCAGACTTACCAAACCTGTGCTATGGAATTTACTGAACCATAGCTAATTAGACATTTCCACCATTTTTCTCAATATGCTTGTTTTTCACCGCTCTCTATAGCATGACATACATGACCATTATTGATAAAATTTTAGGCATAGATAGAATTTTTTATGCAAATTCCAAATATGTAATTTTTTTAAAAAATATTGATATTTTCTATTTATTTCCTAAAACCATTTAAAAAAAAAATTGATATTTCCTATTTATTTCCTAAAACCATTTAAAAAAAAAATTGTATGGTGCACTAGTAGACATCGACCTTTACATGAAAATCCAATTCGAAATAACCACATTAATACCTTCAAAGGCTGCGTCCAGCTTTGATCACTTACATAATTAAAAAAAATAAAATTAAATATTTAATTTTGGAAAAATAGTTCTATACATCTCTACAAATTTTTGTTGCGTGAAACTGTCATTTAGGCACTGATGCACCCACAAAAACATATACCTTATCATTTGCCAAAAAAAACAAAACGTTTTCAATACTTAAAACTTATATATTCGGAAAGGTGACTCAATTTCCTATGTTTAATATTTTTTACTCAATGCAAGATATCTTGTGTAAGTATCTCAAAAAATCCAAGTAAGTTGAGGGATGCCTCATTTTTCAGTTTCCAAAAGTGACCCTCATTAGCTTGCACATGCCCTTTCTTCTATCGAGATAGTGTATTTTCCTCTTAGATTACCAGTTACCAAGGGTATACCCTATCGTAGTTTTTAATGCTTGATGTGTGTAAAGATGTGTAAAGACATACTGGAAGCATTATTGAATTGTATATTCCTGTTATGTATTTCAAATTTAAGGAACATTCATTTTGTCTTGTAGCTATGGTAATGAATAAATGTGGTTGCTCTTCGTTAAAAACATATATCCTATACTCTGTAAATAAAAATTGAGCTCTCTTTTATGCTTTGCTACGGTATGATACAAATGGTTGTGTTTAAAACTAGCATAGATCCAAATCCTAGGCTCTATCAAGTGCCGAGAGGGATCAAATCTCTAGAGGTGCAAACCTCTCCTTGAATAGCTCATTGAGTGCAATACCTGAGCCACCCAATCCTAAGCTCTAAAGTCTCTAGTTTAAGTCTCATATTTACTTTTTACTTTGTATTATTCTTTTTTGTCTATGTCCGACATAATATTTATTACTTTTTACTTTGTATTATTCTTTTTTGTTTACTTTGTATTATTTTGTTACTCGACAAACACTCTAAAATCTCATATTTACTTTTACTTTGTATTAAAAGTAAAAAGTAAAGTCTCTAGTTTACTTTTTACTTTGTATTATTCTTTTTTGTTTATGACGGACATAATATTTATCACCTAATCCTAAGCTCTAAAGTCTCTAGTTTAAGTCTCATATTTACTTTTTACTTTGTATTATTTTGTTACTGGACAAACACACACATGTTACAAGATCTCCCTCATACTAGGTTGTAGACGACTATATATATAACTACTGTATATATAACTACTGTTTATAAAGATGTAATATATATACATAATATAATGGTAATTGATTGTAAATCGCACTTGAAATCAATCCTTTTTTTTCTTCAGTACGTCTCTGAGATTGCATAAAACTAAAATCTTAATCAAGATTTAACATAGTAAGAGTTTGTGGAATAATACTCGGTCATTTTATTTACATAGGATATTGATAATTTGTTTTTGTTTTTTAATGCAGACTAAGGTCGTGCTATTCAAATAATTATAATTTAAGATGAAGGTTATTAAAAGGAACGGATAGGAAGTAACGTATAAATGTCCTTGCGTTGGACATTCGAAGCTTAGTCCAATTTGTAAAGTCAGTTGTAGTTGATATCCTGGGTTAAAAGAATTCAAGCCCAGATCGTATTGTCTTTCCTGCTGCAAAGTTTATGAAAGGGAATTATTTGGGTTATTTTTTTTAAATGACATAGAATCGGGTTTCCTTTTCTTATTTTATACTGAAAAAATCATAAACCAGGTTGAATAGATCCATGTCGACCAGGTAGAAGTTGTAGAAATGATTGATTACTAACCCGGCCCTGAGTTAAAAACCCTATGTAAAACAAAATATAAATACCATGGTATTAAACCATCACATTGATTTATTTCATAATGAACTGGAAAATTGATGTCTATGAAATCGTTGTGTTAATTGTGTGTTGAACTAAATGACAACGGCGTTCATTTCACCTCAAACGTAAGTGTTCAGCAATCTGCCTGTAAGACTCAGCATAAGCTGGCGTTAAGTTTCATGAAATTCCAGAGAAATCTCTACTTATTTATCCCATCCTTAATATTAACGTCAATGATTCACGCGGAGGATGGAAGTTGTGTTCATGGCTAATCCTAGTTCATTAAGCTCACGACTTTAGTTGAGTCTCAGTCCCACTCAAACTGATATTTAATTGCTCTAACTTGGGAGGGCCAGCTAAGTAAACTCAGAAATTAACCCGATCGCATGAACTACACCGCTACCTTTGTATTTCGATTTTCCAGCTTTGAAATTATCTATTCCTACCTTCTTATGGTAACTGCGTTTTTTTTTTGGGGTGGATCGAATCTTTCTCAGACGAAATTTTTGATGAATTTTAATAGATTAAATTCGGTTGGAAATGCTATCAAAATATCTCTATATATTACCGTGATGTTGGTTTTTTTATCAAAATCTATGGATTACTTTTTCTATTTGTGTGTCTTCCCAGTCGTCCTTGCGTTTATGAACTCTGTTGACTTTCAGTTGATTCCCCTTTGTTTATATCAGCGAATATGAAGAGTGTAGAACTCTCACTGGGTAAGACGCCGATTATGTTGGTAGTATCTCTGTACGTACTTTAGAGGTCGTTGGTATTTTCGCTCTACAGGAGTGTTGAGTTGTGTTATAGTGTATCTCTTTGTATGTCTGTCAAGTTGTAACCTGTAATAGGGAGTTCCTATTGACTTGGGGTAGATAAATCCGCTATATAGATGGTATATTATTATTTTTGCTGCAATACTTAGTATATCTTCTAATCGTAGTCTATATTTCTCTTAGTCAAATAAGTGACATACAATGAATTTGCAGTGGCTATATGAATGCTACGATACTGGGTTTCATTCAAACGATGTGCCAGTAGCTTGATAATAAGGATTTATATCATTTATAATGTTAGTTATATTTTTGGAGTTCAAAACGAGTGGTTATTACATACATGGTATAGTTTAAATTAGTGAGTAATTGTATATAACGGAATTTGGAATTAAACATATTAGCAGGAAATTGGATATATAGTTTAGTGAAAAAGGCTTGAGGAGGTTTAATTGAAGCTAGATATATATGTATATTATGACTTGCAGAGGTATATTAATTGGAACCTGCTTACTATAATATGTTATACTCTAAGCAAATGACCAAGAGCATGTAATGGTTAAGGCATTAATGTGTTGGAACAATTGGATTAAAACATAAAGGTTTAAAAACAATTGTATAATATGTAATGGTTAAGGCATTAATGTGTTGGAACAATTGGATTAAAATATAAAGGTTTAAAAACAATTGTATAATGATAAATAGTTAATTAAAAGTATGAAGAGGTATATATGGGTATTAAGATATAGGAAATGGATTATGTCATATTTTGTATATATTGTAGAAATATATTGAAAAGAGTTAGTAATGGGTTACGTGAAAACATGCACTATATTATATCAAAATATCAAAATAGAATTGAATTTATATTAGATATATATTGGATTATTTTGAGAAGAATTTATGCTTAATTCTTGTATTGTGTGCATATGTTAAAATGTATGAAGCATTAGTATCTGATAGATTGCATTGGAGTTATTAATATGTGGTTATAAATTCTAGAATGGTATTAATATGCAAAGGTTATATCTTAACCATTTTGATGTAGAATGATATCTATAGATGTATGAGAATTGTATGCAATAAGTATTTACATGAATTTGATACTCAAGAATTTTAACAATTTTTACTTGATAGCTCGTTATATAAATGAACCTGGAGATCTAACATAGTTGGGTTCATATTCTATTTACAATTGTTGAGGGTACATATAGGTGATGGAGGTGTTAGCACTTTACTCATGGTAAGAATATGGTTTAAATCATATTTGGTTTGGTTATGGGTAGACATACAACCTACCAAAATCTAGTAAACATAAGATGTATGGGTGAATCCATACATAGGATCATTGTATAATGAACAATGCATGCTTAATGAATATTTTACTAATCATTTTATGTTGTATAATGATATTGTATAATGGTTTTCATGTGTGTAAATGCTCTTTGTGAATGATACCTTTGTTACTCACTCACTTTGGATTAGGGGTAACTATAGGAGAATTTTGCCACCAGTTGATTATGCTATTAGAATGAACTTAATGCAGAATGAGTATCACATGCTTGCAAGTATGATTTATTGTATTACTGGATTCATTCATACGTAGAGTAGATCGTCATGTGAATAAAGTATATTTCTAAATAATTATATGGTTATCTTCACATTTCTGGTGATAGCATGCACTCATAAACTAGTTTTCATCTTCTAATTGCAAGTGATGAACTCAATAACATGTTTGGTAGGTCAAGGATGCTTATGAATGTGATTGATAATTATGAATGTCAAATTTCCAAAGAATGTAAGAATCTCTTTTATATTTACTCACATGACTTTAAAACAATTATGTGGGAAGAATTGAAACCTTACTTCAATCAGTAATGATAGAAGTAATGCTTGGGACACATTGCATACGTAAATAGGGATATTTGGGGTTTTATTTATGTTGGAAGTCACTCTGTGAGCGTGATTATATAATTAAAAGAAAAAATTTACACCCCATACCTCAATTAGATACTGAGGGTATTGTGTAATGTTACAATGTACCATAGTCTTGTAATCATGTTATGTAAGAAGTATGCAAGTGAAATGAATATGAAATGGTATGCATGCACAAAAACAAGTTGAAGGGATATTAGTTCATTATAGGATATGTAAGAAATATGATGATTAGAAATCACAATTGCAAAGATTTAAATTATGATCAAAGTTTAAAAATGAGCATATAAGTGATGATATGGTTAAATACCAAAGCATACGAAATGCAATAACTATTGGTATATAGTTGATTTTGAAGTTGATCAATAGTTGATTTAGTCCATAAGTAGGCTTATTATTGATATGATAACAATATGATGTTTCTACTAGCTATTTGTGAAGTGTGATAGATTCAGAGGGCTTGGTGGTGGCAATAATAATAATAAAATGGAGCCATGATGAGAACCAAGTTTAGGGCTTGCTGATGGCACCATGATGAGAACCAAGTTTATGTGTTGCAAGTAGTTAAATGATGTGATTGACAGTAAATACTAAATAATATGGTCATTATTGATGATCCATGAATGGAGACAGACAATATAGAGATGGAAAAACACCAAGTGAAAAAATTGATGATTAAGCTCCAACTTGGTAAAGTAATTTTCCTTGACTCAAGCAAGAGAACTTGAGTAGAAAAGAAAGTAAATTCTTGGACTCAAGCAAGTGAGCTTTAGTGGAAAAGAGAGAGGGTGGGTGATCATCAATGGAAAGACTTAGGACAACTAAATTAAAAATAATGTCAGGGGAACATAACGACCATCATGTTTTGAGGATCGAAAATTTTGATTGGCAATCAAGAGAGGAGTAATCTCAAAAGCTTAAATCCGGTAAGACCACTTGTAATTTGGTGACACTTCATAAGGGAGAGTTCTATGTACAACAAATAGTTGTTGAAGTCTTTCATCCCCATGATATAATAATGGGACATAGGGGTAAAAAGCCGCTAAGCAAATTGGTTGTTAGTTTCCCTAATGTTTAAGTATGATGTATGCAAATATCACCCTAGGTAATGCAATCCAATTAGCTATTTTTTGGGTTTTTTTTTTCAAAAAATAAATTCGTTATGGGGTCAGTGCAAGCTAATGAGGGTCACTTTTGGCACGTTAGATGCAATAGAAAACTGAAAAAGCAGGCATCCCTCAACTTACTTGGATTTTTTGATTTACTTACGGAAAATATCTTGCATTGAGTAAAAAAGATGAAATGTAGGAAATTGAATCACGTTTCTGAATATATAACTTTTATGTATTGAAAATTTGCATAGCTATGTCAAGTTTCAGTTTTCCTAACAGACACTTTTTATTTTTCAGGCAAATGATAAGGTATATGTTTTTGTGGGTAGAGCCTTTGAGGGCCTAAATGATGGAATCAAGCTACAAAAATCGGCATGCATGTAGAGAACACATAGCACTTGTGCGCCATTATTTTTCGAAAATTAAATTAGTAATTTTATAATTTTTTTATAATTGTCTAAGTGATCAAACCTCAAAAATAGTACATCTTTTGTGGGTAGAGCCTTTGAAGGTCTTAATGCAAAATTCTTGAAATGGGTTTTTCATAGAACGTGGAGGTTAGTGTCCTCTTGTGCACCATACAATTTTTTTTTGAAATGATTGAGAATTGAAAAAGTTATGGAAGAAACACTAACAATGTGTTTCACGAGTTAAGGAGGTAGGACAGAAAAGAAATTGAAAGAAAATAGGAAAAATTAATATTTCAAAATAAAAGTTACATATTTGGAATCTGCAGAAAAAATGCTATTTGTGTCGAAGATTTCGTCAAAAATGACTCTGTGTAGCATATTGTAACGAGTGGCTAAGCACAGGCTTCTCCAGAAACTGGAAGAAATACCCAATTAGCTTTGGTTTTTCATTAACATAGCACAGGTTTGGAATTACCGAAGCAAACTCCAAAGCGTACACATAGGATTATTGTTGACATGTGAGCATGTGACTCGGCCTGTTTAAATTCAAAAATATTGCCGCGCTTTTAGATTTAAATAACGCGTACGCGTTATATAACTAAATAACGCGTGCGCGTTATATCAATAATTAACGCGTACGCGTTATATAACTACATAACACGTACGCGTTATATAGTTACAAAACGCGCTCGCGTTATTTAAATCATAAAATACATGTTTAATACTTGAGAAAGAGGGGGTGTAGAAGTCAAGGGAAATTTTGTTTAATATTTGACAAGGGGTGGGGAAGGGTCAAGGGAATCTATGGTTAATATTTAATAGGGGTGGGAAAGGGTCAAGGGCTTAGAAGGATGTTGGAAGCTTGAGTGGGGAGAGATGAAGGGAATGAGAACATGATGGGCTACAGGGGGTGAAGGGAAGTGGAGCTTGAGAGCACTATTAGGAGTAGAATAGGTTCTGAAGAGGTATAGGGTTAGAAGTTGAAAGTGAGACTTGAGTGACAAGGGGGAATGGATGGAGGCAAGGGGGATGTGAGAGAGAAATAAAGAATACAAGGGGGGGAGAGACATAGAGCGAGGGAGGGAGAGGGACAATGGGGAGGAATGGATTTGGAGGGAGTGAGAGATAGATGGGGATAGAACGAAATAAGAGATAGGAAGGGAGGGACAGAAAGTGTTGGTGGGAGACATGCAGAGAGTGGTGGCGATGGAGAGAGAGGGAGTGATGGAGAGATTGGGATAGGTTGAGGGAAAGATGAGGGAGGGATAGAAGGTGAGAGACAGGCGATGAGAGAGGGAGGGAGAGAAGGTAGGGTGAGGGATGGAGGGAGAAAGTTGGAGATAGATATGGATGGAGGGGGTATGGGTTTGAGAATGGAAAGTGACATAATGTGTGTGTATGTGTGTGTGTTTGAGAGAGAGAGAGAGACAGAGAGAGAGAGAGAGAGAGAGAGAGAGAGAGAGATTGATGGTTGGGGAGAGAGAGACTAGAGGGAGTTGTGAGCATCATATTCTCCATCAGCATCATATTCTTCATCATCATCATCTTCATGACCATCATCGTCATCATCAACATCTTCATCATCATCACCATCATCATCATCATCATCATATTCCTCATCAAATCAAAATCTCCATCATCATTATCATCATCATGATCATCATCTAAACATCACCATCACCATCATCATCAACATCTTCATCATCATCACCATCACCATCATCATCAAAATCTTCATCGTCATCACCATCACCATCACCATCACCATATTCATCATCATTGTCATCTCTAGGTTCCCCATCAACATCAACATCTCCATCATCATCATCTTCTTCATCATCATCATCTTCATCACCATCATCATCATCATCAACATCTTCATCATCATCACCATCATCATCATCATCATTATCTTCCTTGAATCAGATCAACATATCCATCATGTCACCATCATCTTCTGAACATCATCATCTAAACATCACCATCACCATCACCATCACCATCATCATCATCATCTTCATCATCATTACCATCACCATCATCATCAACATCTTCATTGTCATCACCATCATCATCATCATCATCATTGGCATTTGTAGGTTCCTCATCAACATCTCCATCATTATCATCTTCTCCATCATCATCATCTTCATCACCATCATCATCAGCATCAACATCTTCATCATCATCACCATAATCATCATCTTCATCGTCATCAGGTCAACATCTCCATCATCATCATCTTCTTCATCATCTTCACCATCATCATCATCATCATCATCTTCATCGCCATCTCCATCATCTCCATCATCTCCATCATCATCACCATCACCATCATCATCATCTTCATGACCATAAACATCTTCATCATCATTGTCATCTCCCCCTTCCTCATCAAAATCTCCATCATCATCATCATCATCATCATCATCACCATCTGAACATCACCATCACCATCATCGTCAACATCTTCATCATCATCATCATCATCATCATCATCAGCATCAGCATCATCATCAAAATCTTCATCATCATCACCATCACCATCTTCATCATCATTGTCATCTCTAGGTTCCCCATCAACACATCTCCATCATCATCATCATCTTCATCGTCATCACCATCACCATCACCATCACCATCACCATCTTCATCATCATTGTCATCTCTAGGTTCCCCATCAACACAACATCTCCATCATCATCATCTTCTTCATCATCATCTTCTTCATCATCATCATCTTCATCTCCATCATCGTCCTCATCATCATCTTCATCATCATCACCATCATCACCATCATCATCATCATCTTCCTCATCAGATCAACATCTCCATCATGTCACCATCATCTTCATCACCATCATCATCACCATCATCATCAACATCTTCATCACCATCATCATCAACATCTTCATCATCATCACCATCATCTTCATCAACATTATCATCTTTATCATCTTCATCTGCATCATGATCATCTTCATTGTCATCACCCTCCTCCTCCTCATCATCTTTATCATCTTCATCTACATCATGATCATCTTCATTGTCATCACCCTCCTCCTCCTCATCATCTTGTGCACTTATGCACTTAGGGATTAATATTTAGAAGAGGGTCTAAAGGCCTTTATGGGGGAGGGGCTCTAGGAACAAGGTAAGACAGAGAGGGAAGGGGGGAGGGATAAAGGCGTAGAGGGTTAGTGATTAAGGGAGAAGAAGGGAGAGAGTGCTATAGGGAGGGATAATGACGAAGATAAAGAGAAGGTGGAGAGATGGAGAGTGGGGTGGTAGAGACATGGCTGAAGGGAGAGAAAGAAACATGAAAGAAACATGTAGGGAGAATGAGGGACAGATATTTAGAAAGAGATAGGGGGTATCTAGGGATTATTGGGAGAGAGCTAGGGGGTATTAAACCATACAAAACATTTGTTTTGTATGCAATCATATAAATTATTAGTTTTCTTTGATTTTGTTCGTTGCCCTAGCCGTGCACCTAACCTATTTATTGTGCTTGACTATATCGCGTTCGCGTTTTTTCACTACATATCGCGCACGCGTTTTATATTTATATAACGCGTACGCGTTTTGGAACTCCAGAAATAATGGACTGTTGCTGTCCGAGAGCAACTTCACTCTGTCCGAACGAAAGCAACAATCCCGCGATTTTTCGAAGAGCACGAGCCCGCGTCTGAAAATTTTCACATTCTACACCAACTCCATCATTTTTTTTTATGCAGGTGCAGCATTGAGGACATCTTTCATGGTTGCTCACTGTGGTGTTGGGTTATATGGCCATATTTGAAGAAAATAATTAGCAAGCTTGAAGAATCTCCAATTGAAGAACACCAAAGATAAGGCCTTTGAAAGATTCATTTTGCCTATATTTGAGGAGCACACAAGGTAAGATATCAAGCTTCAAGACCAACAAGGAAGAACTTCCATTTGCTTATTATTGAAGAGCTTGTAATTGAGGAGCAACAAAAACAAACTATATTGAATTGATCATTGTGGTGATGGGGAATGCACGTAACCGAGTAAACAAATCAACAAGGAAGAAGAGACCTCAAGAAGTCATTGAAGAAGAGAAAGAAAAGAAAAGAATATACATGATGAATCGGAGGCTTTCTTTGGAAACTAATCCAAATCCAATTGTAGAGGATACCATGGTTCATCCTATTAATCCACGACAAGAGGGACCTTCAATTTCCACAATAGTTGTTGAACAAGCACCCCATGGAAGTAATCAAGAAGCAAAACGTAGGTGCTCATTAGGGGATGTTTCAATTCCCACTTCAAGTCAAAGTGATAAGTTACCATCTCAAGATGAAGCTCACGAAGAAACACTCAATTTGGTATCCGGATGTGGTTATACAAGCGATGAAGTCAGAGAGGCGTTGGACATTTTGCGTCCTGTTGAAGAAGAGAATGTTATCCACACCCTCGATGAGGATGTTGGACTTCCACAAGGGGATGTTGGACTTCCACAGACCATGGATGAGGATGTTGGACTTCCACCATCCAACTACCAGGAAGAGAATGAAGGACACCAAGCTACTACTGAAACACCAGAGCGTCTTGGTGATGCGCTACATGGTACAATTCCAACCCCCTTACCTCCATTAGCAAGCACACGTCGAAGAACTCCGAAGCGTATACAAGTTGATGAAAGACTTATGAATTCCATTGAAGGTACGCTATCTAAACGTAGTATTGCTTATCAAACTCAACAGATACTTGATAAATATTTTGTTTCTAAATGTGATGGAGATAAATGTAGATTATTTTTATCATTGTTAAAATCTAGGAGCATGAATGTTGTTAGGAAAAAGTTAGGGATAAAGATGATAAAGAATTCTGAACCAAGTTCTCATATAGTTAAAAGCCTAGTAGATGCATTTGGTAAAATTGGTAAGAACACACGTTCAAAGGACCGCAATGCTGCTCGTCGTGTGTTGTCACAATCAATTGCAGATAAGAACACCAGGGCCCTTCGTATTCTCAGGCCTACATCGAAACTAGTTAATTTGAATGTAAAAACCCTCCGTAGGTATTCTATTAGAAGAGAACATCTTGACACAACCGATCAGACAGATTTTTGGGCCTTTGTTGGTCGGTTGCCACATCGTGACATGAAGCTAGTTGATGCAGTAAAGGGACTAGTGCATAGTTTTTGGCATGATCACACAAGGCCTTCTTCAAACTGAAAGGATGTACTAAAACTAAGAAGGGGTTCGAAGGATCGTGAGCCACATACTAAGCATCTTCTTGATATAACACAGACAGAGCTTTACGAAAAATTTAAGATTGAGCATAGACAATTGAACTTGGGGCAAAGATCTTTTGAGAAATGTAAGCCATGGTATGTTAGAATAAATACTCTTCGTAACACTTGTTGTTGTAGATACCATGTAGAATATGAATATTACTATGAAACATTTTTGTACATTCGTCGTGTGTTGCATACTAACATTGTGCAGGATTGCTCCATGACAATACCACCGACTTCATCAAGAGAATTCATTCATAGCATCATGTGCAATAGGCCCGAGGGGCAAACATACTATGCAAAATCTTGTTTGGATGGAACATGCTCCAACTGTGCTGGAATGGCATTATTGAGCCAATGTATGCACGAGAATGGAGACAGTGAATTTGGGAAAATGGTTACAGACATGAAAAGTTTCAAATATATCAACTATGAAATAGTCCCAGGGAAAGAAAGCAAAAAAATACAATTGGTGACATCTCAAGTATGCATTTATATCTATAAAATTATGTTGTAACGGTTACATTTCAATCCTTACTTACAACAAAAAACTGACATTGAGATCATTTTGTGTCACCAGGTACAAGTTAGTGACTTCATCAAGGAATTTATTGAAAAGACACATCAATATGTTCAGCATGTCCACGTGGCACGATGGCAGGATGAGAAGTTTAGAATATGCAGAGATACATTTCCCCTTGGTACTATACTTTCAGTTGTTGATTTTGCCGAGAACTACACTCTGCAACCTCAAAATGAGATCCAAAGTCAGTATTATCACTCTGAGCAGGTTTCCTTGATGGTCCATATCACATACAGGCATGGCCCAAATAGCACTGAAGAGCAAAGAGAAATTCTGAAGGAATATCACTTCTACATAAGTGATGATAGGTGCCACGACTTCCACTATGTACGTCATTGCTTCATCATGTTCTATGATCACTTGAAGGGAAGGAACATACAGATGGACCGACACTGGATTTGGTCTGATGGGTGTGCTGGTCAGTTCAAAAATGCACGCATATTTCAGTGGTTGTGTTCATTGCATAAAAACTACAAAGTGCCACATATGTGGAACTATTTTGAGACTGGGCATGGTAAAGGAGAGCATGATGGAGCCGGAGCATGTGTCAAAACAGCCCTACGAAGAGAGGAATTGAAAGTATCTACAGAATCTACTATTCTAAATGCTCAATCTATAGTCAGGTGGTGCACGTCAGTAATGGGAGAGGAATCAACTATGCGAGTAGAATCCACAAGAAAGAGACATGTGGAGAGATTTTTTTGGGAGGTGGTAGACATAGATCGTTCACATGCATGGGAATGCAAGACTGTGCCTGGGACTCGTGGCTTTCATTCGGTTCGAAGCTCTGATAACCCAGTATTTGAAATTTGGACCAGAAAACTTGCTTGTTTTTGCCCGCCTTGTTGTGATGGTGACTGGGATGGGTGTGAATCATTGGATTGGGTTGATGGATGGGATCGCATTCACTTCCACTTGATCAGCGTGCAATTGTTGAGTTAACTTCGTTGGAAGAAGACCAATCATCTATTTCTGCAGATTTTGATCCTGTCTCAGACCTTGTACAACCCGGTATGATGCATTTCCTTAACATTTTTTGTTTGTTTACGTAGTCTTCAAATGCACATTAATGGCCTTGTATCGCACGAAAAATATTTTGATCATATACCTACAATCATATAATGCAGGGCACATATACGCAGTGGTTGCCTCAAAAGATACTGAATGGGGTGATGAATACTGGTTGGCACGCTGTATAGATGGAAAGCAAACCCTCATTGTGTGCATGACTGACGATGAAAACAACCACTTTCCAACTGGTTCTATGGTTGTTAAAGGTGAATACTTGACACGGGACAACAATGGAAGAAAGAAGGGTGGATATGTTTACAGGGATTACAAACCAGGTGCAAGTGTATATCACTTTACCAACTTAATCATTGGCACAAACCTTCAGGTACGAACAATGCCTAGTCGAAATACATCGAAGGTACGCTACTTCTTACCGGATACAGAGCACGAGAGGACTAATGGAGACCATCAGTATAAGAGATGATCCGGAGGGCTTGGTTGTATGATAATAGGTGGGATCTAGCATGATGAGGTACGTTACATACTTTTAATACTATACTATTTTCACTATTTGTAATTGAATATTGATATATGCTCAATTTTCACATATATGTTTCATATGAATATGTCAATTTTGCGTTCTTGATATGCCAAATTTACAAGAGATGGATTAAAATTATATTATGTTCATATGATCAGTAAACCATATATTAATCATGTTTGAGAGGTTGCTTAGCTAACTTTAAGGGCATTTAAGCTCTATGTTAAGCCCAACTAAATCCTTATGAATCACTAGACAATCGAATTGGTTCCTTGAGTAATTCAAATTTCTTTATGTAAAACCATTTTTCATTCATTTTAGTATGAAATCAAGTTTTTAGTATTTTTTTCTCTTTACTGGCTCTATTCTAGTTTCCTTTGAAAAATTGCTCAAAGTATTGTTGTTCTTAGTTTTATGAACCTATTTGTGATCTCTTTCATGTGATCATAAGATTTTACACATCACTGCCATAACCACTAGACAATTGTACACTATACAACTATGAAAGTCTCTCTTAATCTAGCGACAACCACCTTTTACCCATTTCTATAGAATTTATTTTCTTTAATAATTTTCTAATCTAAATTTTAATAGCTATTACATTTTCACTATACAACTATGAAAGTCTCTAGTGACAACCACCTTTTACCCATTTTTATTATACATCTCTAAGTTATCCACACAAAAACACACACATATATATATAATAATTATTGTGTATTCATAGTCAAAACTAAAAAATATATGGATTAAATTGGATAAACATTAAACTAAAATTATAATAATTGTGTTTTTTAATCCATTTTTTACATATGATCAGTAAACCCTAAAATTATATTATGTTCATCATGTTGGTTATTGGCTTCACCCAACAAAATTAATTCAATTCATGCTCACTATATTAAACAATACACTTATATTAAATTTAATTCATGTCTTGTTAAATATTTCATAATGAATTAGCTAGTTGAGAGCACCACCTTAGACCAAGCCATCATCATCAACATCTTCATCATCATCATGGACCTGCAAAACCCTAGTTTCCAAAGTGTCTAGGCAGGTTCGGGCTAGGAACACTAGCCATACCCGCCCGGTGGATGATTTTCCAAAGTTGACCCCCGTGTGCAAAAATTGCACACTCCCACACTGAGCAAAACCCTAGTTTCAAAGATGGACCTGCAAGGTGACACATGGGCCACCGGGTAGGAGGGGAGGGGCACCCCTGGCACTATCCCGGTGTGCTGAATCCAACGGAGTCGACGGTTCATCGATCCGAGCCACGGTCTTCATTCTATGGCTCGTCCCGTCTCACTACCAGAAGGCCTTCAGGGACACCTGCTGGATACCTACCGGGGGCATAGAACTCCAACCATGCAACAAAACCGGGTTCCGGGGAGACCTGCAGGTGTGTCTAGACAGGTTCGGGCTAGGAACACTAGCCATACTTGCCCGGTGGATGATTTTCCAAAGTTGACCCCCGTGTGCAAAAATTGCACACTCCCACACTGAGCAAAACCCTAGTTTCCAAGATGGACCTGCAAGGTGACACATGGGCCACCGGGTAGGAGGGGAGGGGCATCCCTGGCACTATCCCGGTGTGCTGAATCCAACAGAGTCGACGGTTTGTCGATCTGAGCCACGGTCTTCATTCTATGGCTCGTCCCGTCTCACTACCAGAAGGCCTTCAGGGACACCTGCTGGATACCTACCGGGGGCATAGAACTCCAACCATGCAACAAAACCGGGTTCCGGGGAGTCCTGCAGGTGTGTCTACATAGGTTCGGGCTAGGAACACTAGCCATACTTGCCCGGTGGATGATTTTCCAAAGTTGACCCCTGTGTGCAAAAATTGCACACTCCCACACTGAGCAAAACCCTAGTTTACGAAATGAATGCACAATGAAGCCACTGGGCCATGGGGAGACGAGGGAGAGGGCCCCCTAGAGGTAATCGCACGCCAGGAGACCAATGGAGTCGACGGTTCGTCGGTCCGACGTCCGGTTTCCGAGTTATGTCGAGTTGCAAGTCGCATGAAAATGCCGTTCAGGGACACTTGGTGAATTTCCGTCCGGGAGCCAAAAAGCAAACGGAGCAAGAAGATTGTGTGCCGTTGGCTCCCGCAAGTGTGTGTGGGCAATGCCGACGTGGGAACACTGCCGGGAGCCATAAATCCATGATAGTAAATTAATTCATGACAAAAAAAACTGAATTATTCCTTTCAATGGATGTGGTTTTCAATTTCCTATGTTGTTAGGTCAATTTGGCACATTCATTGAAAGAAATTGTAGACTTTAATGATGATCACAACAAGTGTGTTTGTTAAAACCTTGTGAAATAGAGCATCAAAAGACCTACATTGTAGGCCATATAATTGTGTTTGTTTACCTTTTGTTTGATGGACCATGCACAATAAGTAATAAAATAATTTTTGAAGTAGGTCATTTCATTTTTCTGATTTTTTCTTTGGTGGTGTTGAAAAAGACCATTGTTCTTATTGATGGGATTTCATGTGCTTATGATTCTTTGGATAATCTGGACACATACAAGGACACCATTATTAGACTAATTCATTATAAACAATTTAATATGAGTAATCTACATAAATGAATTGAAAAATTAACAAAAATAACAAACAACCCATATACCTTGGAATATAACACAAGAGTGACCATGTTAGGCAATCTTACTTATCTACTTACCTATGGTCATCTAAGTAGACCATTTGGATCATGTCTATTACTAATGATCTCCATTAACTTTTCATGTTCACAATGAGGCTTGAAGTATCATACCTTTGATGGGTGCTTCCTTGGCATTGTTTGTAGTTTGAGGTTTGTATCGAAAACTAAGTTTGTAAAGTGGTATATAGATTCACCTAGTCTAATCTTGAAATACATAACCAACCTTCTTCCATGTTTGGTCATCCAGTGTTAGATATTATCCTTTAATAACCATCAAACTGATTACAAGTTGATCACCATTGTCATCTATTAGTGAGACATGAGGGTTTGGTTCGCCTTTAAGGAACATGCCAACAAATAGTGAGTGCCCCATTAATTATCTTTCAGGGAAACAGTACCTGCAGAATATAATGTTTACCTACACAACATCTCGATCATGATCCCCTTTCCCACACTCAGTTTCAAAAGTGCTGTAAAGGAAACCTTTACATTTACATTTGCATTAACATGACAACCAAGTCTCAAAAATGAGATTGATGGTGTTTATTCTCATGCAATGTATACAGTTAGGATTAAGACAACTGTATAAATCTATGGAATTATAAATGGAGATATTAATCCAAAAGGAAGCCAATGTTGGCCTTGCCAATCTTTTCTTCCGAATGCAAACGAAATATTAGATTCCATTTTGCTATGTTTCCATGTAAAATATCTTTGAAAAAAAACATATATTTGGATTATATGGAAATCCTTCTTACCTTTGACATTGTTTGGGATCTGCAGGATGGGAATGAAGTATTTTTTAGGGATTAAGAGGAGTATTCAATTACGCAAACTTATGAATGCCTATTGTGACAAGCAATCCATTGATTTCAACTCCATCAAATTTCTGTTTGATGGATGATGTTTTCAAGGTGAGCAAGTTTAACCCACCAATGCGAGATTGCATGCAATTACACTGAGCAAAACCCTAGTTTACGAAATGAATGCACAATGAAGCCACTGGGCCATGGGGAGACGAGGGAGAGGGCCCCCTAGAGGTAATCGCATGCCAGGAGACCAACAGAGTCGACGGTTCGTCGGTCCGACGTCCGGTTTCCGAGTTATGTCGAGTTGCAAGTCGCATGAAAATGCCGTTCAGGGACACTTGGTGAATTTCCGTCCGGGAGCCAAAAAGCAAACGGAGCAGGAAGATTGCGTGCCGTTGGCTCCCGCAAGTGTGTGTGGGAAATGCCGACGTGGGAACACTGCCAACACTGGCTCGGGGGAGGTTTTTTGCAGAGTTGACCTACCAATGCGAGATTGCATGCAATTACACTGAGCAAAACCCTAGTTTACGAAATGAATGCACAATGAAGCCGCTGGGCCATGGGGAGACGAGGGAGAGGGCCCCCTAGAGGTAATCGCACGCCAGGAGACCAACGGAGTCGACGGTTCGTCGGTCCGACGTCCGGTTTCCGAGTTATGTCGAGTTGCAAGTCGCATGAAAATGTCGTTCAGGGACACTTGGTGAATTTCCGTCCGGGAGCCAAAAAGCAAACGGAGCAGGAAGATTGCGTGCCGTTGGCTCTCGCAAGTGTGTGTGGGCAATGCCGACGTGGGAACACTGCCAACACTGGCTCGGGGGAGGTTTTTGCAGAGTTGACCTACCAATGCGAGATTGCATGCAATTACACTGAGCAAAACCCTAGTTTACGAAATGAATGCACAATGAAGCCACTGGGCCATGGGGAGACGAGGGAGAGGGCCCCCTAGAGGTAATCGCACGCCAGGAGACCAACGGAGTCGACGTTTCGTCGGTCTGACGTCCGGTTTCCGAGTTATGTCGAGTTGCAAGTCGCATGAAAATGTCGTTCAGGGACACTTGGTGAATTTCCGCCCGGGAGCCAAAAAGCAAACGGAGCAGGAAGATTGCGTGCCATTGGCTCCCGCAAGTGTGTCTGGGCAATGCCGACGTGGGAACACTGCCAACACTGGCTCGGGGGAGGTTTTTGCAGAGTTGACCCACCAATGCGAGATTGCATGCAATTAAACTGAGCAAAACCCTAGTTTACGAAATGAATGCACAATGAAGCCACTGGGCCATGGGGAGACGAGGGAGAGGGCCCCCTAGAGGTAATCGCACTCCAGGAGACCAACGGAGTCGACGGTTCGTCGGTCCGACGTCCAGTTTCCGAGTTATGTCGAGTTGCAAGTCGCATGAAAATGCCGTTCAGGGACACTTGGTGAATTTCCGCCCATTTTATAATTTAAGCCACTTTTAAATATATGAACTTCCATATTATTTTTGAAAGAGTATAATATTTCAAAACTCCTAAAGAGACAAAAACACATGATCAAAACTCCTAAGGCTGTAATTTAGAGTAGTAATAATGGGGGTGATGGAGTTGAATTTGATCCTATGGAAGATAATGATACTAATATTATTGAGAATAAAGGGATAATAGGTTGATCCATGACACCTTTGTTTGCATGGATGAGGATGCACCTATGTATGAGACCTATGATAATATTCATGATGTACATCTTATTGATAAGGCACACAAAGGCCTATACAAGAGATCAAAGATGGGTCACTTTGTCTACTAATTTGATGTTGATAAAATTGAAGGTATTGAATGACATTTCAAACAATGGTATGACAAAGATCCTAATGTATACACAAGGTTAATATATAAGGTGCCCCATAAGGTTCTTTGTCATATCCCTATAATTCTAGTTTTTTGATGATTTTTTAGGTTAAAAAACATAGCACATTATATGGATTATCATGTACAAAGATAAGTGAAGATGGTATTATATGAGTGGCTACAAATGGTTCTCAATTTACGATCATCAAGGAAATATTACCCATTTTTTAAGAAGAACCTCATAATGTTAGACTTTCATTGGTAGTTGATGGCAATGGGTGTGCATGAGTGAGTTCGTTGAAACCTTGAAAACATTGTATTGCATTTAGTTTGATTAAATTACACGAGCAAGAACTTTGACATAACTTGTAATGATCATCCAAAATCACAAATTTTAATTAGATACCAATTAGTGCATGCATGTAGTGAATTCGTTGAAACCTTTGAATATAATAGTTTGTTCTTTTGACATAGTGCATTCATGAGTAATAGATAATCCACACAAATCAACACATTAGAATGACACAAGTACATGTATCCAAAAGTACATATATATCCAAAAGTGCATGTCTCCAAAAGTACATGTATATCCAAAAGTCTCCAAAAGTGCATGTCTCCAAAAGTACATGTATATCCAAAAGTATCGAAAAGTACATGTATCCAATGAAGTCAATGTACATGTCTCCAAAAGTACATGCACAATAAAGTCAATGTACATGTCTCCAAAACTGAATGTATCGAAAAGTACATATATATACAAAAGTATCCAAAAGCACATGTGTCCAAAACTATCAAAACTCAAGCTTTCTCTTGTTCTTTCCCGACGTTGATCCTCTAGGCACATCCCTAGGATCAATGTGCATCCCTGGATCCTGCAAATTAAATATCAATTGTTAAATTCAACTAACTATGTACACTAATACATTATCTCAACAATTATCAACTGGTGCATGGAAAGTGCATGAAACACTTGGTCACTGAAGGACATCTCACCTCAACTGACAAAGGAGATTGTGTTGCTTGTGTAGCAGATGGAGCCGTCGGTTGAACATCCAGGATGGTTGAACCAGGGGGGCCAGGCACTGCTCCTGCTGGTGGTGGCTACAATGAAAAAATGTTGAAATAGTTAGAAATGCATGAATAAACAATAGGTCCAACAATAATAAACTATGTAAAGATAATGTTGAAATAGTTACATACCTGTGTGTGATCAGTCGCCACTGCAGATGCGGCACTAACTGCTGCATCAACCATCGATGCAAGGTTCTCAGCAGACAACTCGGGTTCCTGTTGCAGTAAACATGCAATTCAAACATTAACAAAAATGATTTATGCACTGGATTTCAAGTTAAACAACAAATATCATCGAAGGATATACATTACCGTGGTGTGAGTAAGCCCATGGTCGTGGGCAGCTGGAGTCTTTCTCGGAGTAGAACGCCTCACATACACACGACCCTTGTTCACGAATGGCCTGGAGGGAGATGCAAATCCAGGCAATGGGCCAGATGTGTCGGATGGTGCCTACAGTCAGCAAGTGTTCATGTGGTTAGACATGCATGATTCAACAAACAAACATGTATTTAAAAAATGTCATTTTTAATTGTTTACCTGGAGCCCAGACGTTTCAGGGGACGGTATGACCATGGGCACTACCCCCACATTACCTTGCCCCTGTGAAGGATCTGCCATCTGCAAGTTTAATAATTGTAAATATTAGACCGTATATAGCATTAATGAACTAAAATGTAAAGTATGTGGAAATTAACAAATTAACAAGTATTAAAAAACTGAAATTTTAAAATGTTTACCTCGGTGTGAGATACGGCAATAGGTGGTATATAAGATGGGCCTGCCGAATGGGTAGCATCATGCCCCCCTGTTGAGTCTGGAACATCCGGCTCTGGGGCGTCACTGCCGGTAATCATCATCAACTGCAAGTTCACAAAATTAATATATTAGCTCAAACTATATATATGTGTACAAAGACGAAAATAAATGAAGAATTTATTACAATTAACCATCAAGATACCTCTCTCAAAAAGCCACTGAAGGCAACATCTGATGCAATACCATAGCAGGGACGACCACATGACGTGCACTCGTGAGGATCAGTACTAGGATGGGGAATAGCTGATGGTCCTCCACTAGTGGATGGTCCTGATGGTCCTGCAGTAGTGGATGGTCCTGATGGTCCTGCACTAGCTGATGGTCCTGCATGGTGACGAGCTGGTGTATGTACCACACCAGGGACAGATGTCCCTTCCTCACCCATATGTTGAACCATCCTGCCTTGGCGAACAACCGTCCGTGCCAAACTCAAAAATGCATCCCGTGTCTGCGGAATAATGCGATGTGCTGGTGGGACATCTGGCCCAGGCAACTGCCTGCGAGGTGCAGGGATAGGGCGATCCTGGTCTCGAAGCCTGGCATTGGGTCGGTTTTGGGGCATCCCCCCACCGATCCCCTGGAACTGTAAGATGTCAAAATAGTTAACGTGTTTATGCAACACGAACTCTGCATACATCTTTCGAAGGAAATATAAGGGAATTTCCCTGTTGTTGTGTGGTGGCATATCAAAAACCATGTACCATCTGTCCATCCAGTTATCAACAAATGGTTGAAACGTGCACCACTCAATGGAGATATGCGTCTTGCTTGCATTAGGGATTTCCCCCGTCCGAGGGTCCCTAAACAATGCAAATATAACCTCTTTGGATATTTTCAGCTTTTTTACTGCATTGTAATCTAGTCCATCAGCATATTGTTGTCTTTTTCTTTCTCTGTAAGATGCAATATCATACAGGACATTCGTAGATTGTGAAATTGTGTCCACAATTGCATCCAAGGTTGATGCAAGTGAACGGCGAATCCTGTCGCCACCACTAAAAGCTTCACTTATGCCCCTCAATTGGGCAAGCTCAATCAATATTTCGGCATTGGCATCCATAGCCGCAACTGCAATAAAGACATTAATACGAAAATCATTAGAAACATATACATGGTATATAATGACGTCTCTTCAAAATTGAACATGTATTAAATCAAACTCACATAAGCAATTTAATGGCATTTACTTACATACATTTAAAACTTAAAATTAAACATTTGACAATTAAAAAGTAAGTTAGTCAGATTGGCAGAGAGGAGGGGGAGGAGGATCAAGGCAGTGATGAGTTTGTTGATTCAGGCATGTAGGAGGAGGATCAAGGCAGTGATGAGTTTTCATCTATGTGTCTCAATGTCTCATTGTGTTTTGTGATTGTGAATGACAAATGTGTTGTGATTTGTGAATGATCTAATTTCTATTGAATATTTCATATTTGTAATTGTAAATGTAATTTCTATTGAATATTTGTAATTGTAAATGTTAAATTTTATTGGATGATCTATATGTCTATATTTTTAAATTTTAATATATTTTAAAAATATATTAATTCCGGGGGTCACCGTGTCCTACGTGTCATAATTCCGGGGGTCACCGTGTCTAGTGGGGACCAGGGATCAAATTTGAAGGGTGGGGTCCCATTTCACTATGAAGGGCTATGAGATATTGAACACTATTGAAGGGCTATGAGAAATTTATTAATATTTATTCTATGTGTATATATGGATGTGTTCATGTTGTATGGATTGGATTCTAGGTTAACCGAGGCCTTTTTAGAGCAAAGAATGGGGTAATTACTATTTGGGAACAAGTTTTTTATCAAATGTAAATTGCGGTGATGGAAGATATTGAGGGTGCCACATGTTGTGGAGAAATTAGTATTGATTCCTATGATGTAATAGGGAGTTCAAAAAGTCTGGTTTCAAGTATTGTCATGCGTAGCTCGATTGATTTTTCTCGCGCTAGGGTTGTAGCAACTGTTATGGCCATTACTGTTAAAAGGATTGATGGGGTGGAATCCCGTGAAACGATGAGTTCTTTTGTTAAGACGTAGATTCAGTGAAATTTGGTGGGAGTCTTATGTTCATTTTATGCACAAAATTCGATTACTTGATTTTGTTGCATTGTTAACTCTCCTCCTAGTCATAGCTACAATCTCTTATATAATTGTGAAGGTTATCAATCCACTCAATATATTAAAGTTGTAGTAGGCCAAAATCATCCACATATTTATTGTACTCACAAATGTTGACATTCCAATTTCTATGTAGAGCGCCCATTAACATTAGATTGTATGGGACATGTTTTTGAGGCATGATGTCATTATCTCATAACAACAAGCTTTTTATCCTTAAATATGTCATCTACAAGCCAACGGAATTGTTCCTAATCCTTTATAAAACTTTGTCATAATTATATCAATACCAACATCCCTACCTATTGACTTAGCTTAGAAGATATTACACCTTCGGATAACCAAACCTGATTCCAAGGTTGGTAATCATAAACGTAAAAGCATCATCATAAGGAAATAGCATGTTGTGTTGAGGAAATTCCTTTTTTTCCATTTCCTTCTCAGTATAATATTTGGTTGTGGATCATTTAAAATGTATAATTTATTTTAATATAATTGGGAAGCTAAATTCAAATTCATTAATATATTAATATGATTTGATTTTTTTATTAATAATAAGTTATTCTTTTCATTTGAAAATGTAATAGTACATCAAAATTTCAATGTTTACTAACATAGTAAAGTTGAGAGGCTTTATTTTTCAGTGGATATAGCAGACCTGTAAATTCATAGGATGTCAAAAATCTAGTCAACCTTGAAGTTGAGCTCCTCAAAGAAAACGAATTTCTTTAAATATGTTTATGGCAGGCTGGCATTGCCAGCTTCGCTCCGCAAACTATCCTGGAGGACTGGAGGAGATAGGGTAGGTGGAACTTGGAAGTAGCTCATCCACAGTGGAATAGGGGTATAAGAAAAAGCTTGTTTCTATTCATGCAATATGGTCGGAGCCATGGAAGCATGGAATTCCAGCATTGACTTGATACAACAAAGAAAACAAAAGGTGGAACTTGGGAGCTGCAGGATTGACTTGATACAACAAAGAAAACACAGGGTGTGAGGCTGGGAGCTGTAGATGGTAGGATTAACTTGATACAACAAAGAAAACACAGGTCTATAGGTAGGGGCCATGGGCAGGAGCAACAACCTGCAACATTACAAGAAGTTTATGGATTGTGGATTTTGTCTGAAATTCCAAATTCGCGGGGGCATATTAACATAATATATTATACATTGAATACTCAATTAACTCACAGAGTCAGCATTCACGAATTGGTATGTGATAACTTGTAACTTGGTAAGCCCGCTAGCAACAACACGTATGAGCCACCTTCCAGGTTTAATAATTTTGTTGATGCCATTAAATGTGTTAAACACGTAAGCGCTCGCTACAAACACGAGAACTTCGAAGCGTTCAAGCCATGGGCTACTCAGTGTAAGCCCGTCCACGTAAGTTGCTCAATGATATTATTAGAGGCCCAATGGTCCATGATCCATGGATGATCGAACACGTGGATATTGGAGAGTAAGCGAGTCCCACTCCCAAGTCACCTAGCTAGTAGCCGCATTCCCAATTTCCCACTAAAAATTGTTGATGGGTGAAATTTGAAGCTACCCTTCTGTTGCAATTTTAAACAGTAGTGGTTAATTTAATTATTGAAGGGCTTACCATGAAATTAAATTTTTTTTGCATGGTAAAATTTGAAGTGGCCTTCTATGACGTGTGGGTAAAATTTGAAGTGGCCTGAAGGCTTCAAATTTGAAGTCTGGTGGGGACACTCGTGTCCCGTGTCCTCGTGTCGGGTGACTTAGATGAATACATTGTAGAAAGGGGGGAGTTTTAATTTTTTCAATTTTTGGTTTGATTATGAAGTTTTGAGTTTTTTGAAAAGGGTTTCATTTTGAGGTGTGAATTTAATTACAAATTGGGTTATTCCCAATTTGATCAATATTACAAAACTAGGTTAAACAATAAAAAAATAGTAATTTGGATTAAAAAATCACAAAAAAATGATTTGGGTGAATAAATTACCTGACTAGATGAGAATGCACCGGTGAATTTGTCTCCCCTCCAGCTAAATCGAGCAACACGGATAGTTGAGTGGGCCACAAAGCGTCCTCGTCCAGGGTCAATTTCGCCTCTATTCGCGTTTCTGATGCGTGAGTGTCGCGGGTGGTCGGCAATCGGCCGACTGTGTTTTTAAATTCATTTTTAGTTTTACATATCGCGTACGCGATTTGTAAATACATAACGCGTACGCGTTTTTTAACTACATAACGCGTACGCGTTATTGTTACCTAGCCTACATGTCCAATGACATGTTAGGCTCGGGTCTTACCATGGCAGGTGGTAAATATCAGAAACGCGTTATGTTTTAGGTATCAGGAACGAGATTTGAAAAAAGTAGCATTGCATCTAAAGTGACCCTCATCTTCTTGCACACACCCTATGTCGTCATTTTTAGTCTCTAATATCGCCTATATATACATAAAATATGTTTTCTCATCATAATATTAACCAAAATTTACAAGTTTTAGGAGTAAATTGTATGATTCATATTTAATATTGGCCTACCATTTTATATAGATGTTTTTTCCAATCCAAAATAATTGCCTAGAATACTACACTCAAGTCTACTATTAGAATCCTTAAAAAATACCCTGGTTCACTCATTGAGTAATTGTCTTAATCCATTATATATATATATATATATTATCGTGCCGAGAGGCGCTCTACAACCCAGTATGAGGGTGATCTTGTATGTCGAGTGTTTGTCGATATTATTGTT
The DNA here is from genome assembly GCA_027924585.1 of Larix kaempferi. Taxonomy (NCBI): domain Eukaryota; kingdom Viridiplantae; phylum Streptophyta; class Pinopsida; order Pinales; family Pinaceae; genus Larix; species Larix kaempferi. The sequence continues at coordinate 1,303,653 of BSBM01001123.1, read as the reverse complement.
GGCCATTAATAAATGTAATCATAAAAAGTAAAAAGTAATAATATGAGGGACATCTTGTATGTCGAGTGTTTGTCGATATTATTGTCGACCATTAATAAAATGTAATAATAAAAAGTAAAAAGTAATAATATGAGGGAGATCTTGTAACGTTACGTTGTCGATATTATTGTCGGCCATTAATAAAATGTAATAAAAAGTAAAAAGTAATAAATATTTTGTCGTCCATTGATAAGAAGTAGAAACAAAAGAAGTAAAATAAATACTATAGATGACATAAGAAATAGAAAAAATAGAAGGGATTTGAACCTTCATAAAAAAACATGGTTGCATTGATTTCAACAATGCGTAAAACAAAGAGATGGAGGTGGCTGGTTCTATGGTGACCTAGAGATTGCTGGGTGGTTTTCAGGGGTTTGGGTCTGTGTGAAATCCTGGGAGGTTGGAAGGGATTGTCCCCATGGACGATCCTCTGAGTGGGGAGGAACCTCCTCCCCAATCTGATAAGGATAAAGGAAACGGAATTGTTCAAGATTCTGAAATGGTAGAGGCAAAGGGGGGAGCAGGAACCGATGGAGTCTTCAAAGAATCACCCTTGAACTTGGGAAGTAGGAAGTTGGGGTAGTGCATGTCGAAATCGAATATTGTCCCTAAGCTTCAGATCCGCTCGGAGAGAATACAGGAAGATATTCAATACATGAAATAACATGCTCTAACCGGGAATTTTGTTGGAATTTGGCCAGCTAAAAAGGCTCTGGTATGGTGGATTAACACCAACTGGAAATCCCAAGGGAATTACAACCTTTAGCTTGGGGCCAAGGGGTTCTTTACTATGGTATTTTTCAATGAGGAGGATTGTAACATAATATTTGATAAGGACCCATAATTCTTCCACTCTGCATGTTTGTACCTCATGCCGTGGAAGGAAAGGTTCAACCCCGATAAGGAAAACCTCACAATTGCGCCAGTGTGGATCCGCTTGTATTCCCTTCCCACAGAGTACTTGAAAGAAGAGATTCTCACTGATATAGGGAATATGTTGGGCATCTTTGTTAAAGTGTTGGAGCAGACTAAACAAATGAGTTATACATTGTATGCCAGAATTTTCCTGTACATGGACATCTCTCAAGACCTTTCAGATGGGATTGATTTAACCTAGGATGATGAAGATTGGTTCCAGGAGATTGATTACGAGCAAATTCCCTTAGGATGTCGTTAGTGCCATGAACATGGAAATCTATTCTGAGAATTCCCCCTCAAAAAAAATCTGGCAGGAGACACCAAAACGAAAGGAAAGAAAGACGAAGGATTCATTAAGGTCACTAGCAAGAAGAGATTGGCCAGAAGGAATCCAGGCCCGGAAGTGAGTAAGAGGAACTAAAATCGCAACAAGTTTGAGGTTCTGCAAACAGATAAAGAAGGTGAGTCACCCCAAGAAAATTTGACCATCTCCGAGAATCAGACTCAAGGAAACCCGACCATCTCCGAGAATCAAACTCAAGGAAACCCGACCATCTAAGAAGATAATACCCAAGAACCAGACACGGAGTTAATAATGACAGAAGTAGAAAACGGAGAGGAAATGGTATTCGAGGGGATAGACATATAGAGTCTTGAGGCAGCTGTTTTCGGGGAAAATCTGGATCCTCTCTCACACAAGCAGATCAACTTATTGGAGAAGGCTATTCATAAAGCTAAGCATGGGAAATGCCTAGGAGTTGCTTTGGAATCCATTAAGGAATCATAAGGGAAAAAGAAAGGCAGAAAAGAAAAATGTGGTAGGCATAGCAATGTGCAGAGGATCCAAATGGTAGGATCCAAGTTGGTCACATCCGGGTAATATCTTACTATAGTCGTCGCTCTTGCGGTGATTCCCAGATAAGTTTATAATGCGGATTACAACCTAGAACATTCGAGGTTGTAAGAGCCTCTTGAAGGTTCATCTACTGAGAAGGAAAATCAAGATGGAAAAACCAATGGTTATGTTTCTTCAATAAACTAAGTGTTATGTGGAGGAGCTCAAGGCTATAGGCAACCAAGTGTGGCGTAAATGTGAGGTTATGACGTTGGACGCAAGGGGGTTGGCAGGAGGGCTAGGAATACTCTGGGACCCGAGCAAGGTGTGCCTCTCTAGTTTCTTTGCTTCTCATTTCTCCCTTTCGGCTGCCTTTCATGTTCTGGGAATGAAAATGCAAGGATTCATCTCTAATACTTATGACTCAGCGGGACCCCATAATAAACCCTTGTTTCTAAATTCCCTGTACACGTTGAAGGAATTGGTTGGTCCTATCCCGTGGGTCCTTGGGGGGGATTTTAACCTTATCCTTAATATGGAGGAGAAAAAAGGAGGAGTACGTCAAATCAACGCCACTAATACTCATTTCAATGAGGTCATTGAGGCTTTGGATTTGGTGGATATCAGAACCTCGAATGGTATGTTCGCCTGGAATAATAAAAGGGTGGGGGACAGAAGCATAGCCTGTCTGCTAGATCGGTTCTTGGTCTCGGAATCCACGACGATGGATGGATGGTAACTATCTGCGATCGTGCTTCCCTCGATAGGCTCTGACCACTGGACGGTCATCCTGGGGTGGTCGAGGATTGGGGAGAATCTCCGGAGACCTTTCAAGTTTGAACAGTTCTGGTTACTTCACCAAGATTTCCCAGAAAAACTTCATCAGTGGTGGTTAGAGATACCTCCCATTAATGGTATGTTGATGTACCATTTCCAACAAAAGTTGAATATCTTGAAAAATAAAATTAAAATTTGGAATGTGGAGTCCTTTGGGAACATCTTCGAAGAAAAAAAGTGGTTGGACAGAAAACTGCAAGAATTTCTGGAGAAAGGTCTATCCCAGGGTTTTACGGAGGATTTGAGAAAGGACGAGCAGCTTCTCCTAAACAACTTCAACTCTCAGGAAAAGAAGGAGGAAATCTTGTGGAAGCAGAAATCCAGGAACCGGTGGTTGGAAGAGGGGGAACGCAACACCAAGTTCTTCCATAAAGCGACTATCCAACAACGGCAAGGGAACAGAATTGTGCGTCTCAAAAACAGGGATGGGACCCACATCGAAACCTAGGGAGAGATGGAAATGACTCTAAATGATTTCTTTGCGGACCTCTTGGATGAGCCAATGGTTGATAGGAGTGAGGCGCAATCCTAGGTTCTGCAGGACATCCTGAGGGTCATAACTACTGATCATAACCTCATGTTGATGAAGCCAATCGATATGGAAGAGCTGGAGGAAACTGTCAAACAAATGGCTGAGGACAAAACCCCTTGCCCGGATGGTTTCACCATGAAATTCTTCCATGCTTGTTGGAGCTGGATTAAATTTGAAGTTTAGGGCTCGTGGAAGATTCCAGGAAAAGAGGTTCCATTCTTAGATCTCTAAACGAAACTCACCTCACACTTATCACCAAGGAAACTGGCACGGAAGATCCCGAAAAATTCATACCCATTGTCTTGTGTAATGTCATTTATTAAATCATTACCAAGGTTATTGCCAATAGGTTACGCCCTCTGCTCCCGCTTCTCATTTCCCCGGAACAAGCTAGTTTCATGGAAGGCCGCCAAATCATTGATGGTATTATCCTGATGAATGAAACTACACATTCCTTAAAGACTAAGAAAATCCCAGGTATGCTTCTAAAGTTAGATCTTTCTAAAGCACATGATAGACTCAATTGGCAATTTCTGGATAAGATACTTAGTAAGTTTGGTTTCCATAGGGATTGGAATAATTGGGTGATGAGCCTTGTTTCTTCTTCGTTTTTTTCGATTCTGGTCAATGGCACCCCATCTCAACCCTTCCAGGTCTAGCGGTATTCAGCAAGGAGACCCTCTGTCACCCTTCCTCTTCATCATTATTGCAGAGGGTCTGGGTCGTATGCCTAAATTTTTGCAGGGTGAACGTCAGATTCATGGGCTCTCCTTGTGCAAGGAGATGGAACTGCAAAGACACCAACAGTTCATTGATGATACAATGTTGATGGGGTCATCCAACATTCAGGAAGCAAGAGGTGTCAAGAAAGGGTTTGACATTTTTCTCCTAGCTAGTGGGTTGGAAATCAACAAGGACAAATCGGAGGTTTATTTCTTCAATACCGCGAGGATGACCAGAAGGAACATCCTTAGGATTCTCCAGTTTTTGGAAGGGGGTCTGCCTTCAAAGTATCTAGGGCCCCCCTGGTAGATTCTGTCATCCGCCAAATTTTGTGGAAGGAGTTGTTGGACAAGCTTAAGCAAAAATTGGACCTTTGGACTTTCAGGGCACTGAACTTGCCAAGTTGCATTATCTTGGTAAAGTTGGTGCTCGAGGCCATGCCGCTGTATTTGTTCTCTCTTCTGGTAGCTCTGAAGTCTTTCCTCAAACAAATCTGATCCATTCAAAGGAATTTCCTTTGGGGCGGAAAGGAAGGTCACAGAAAATGGGCTCTTGTTGATTGGAACATCTTGTGTAGGCCGAAAGAGGCAGGTGGATTAGGGCTTAGGGATCGTGTCAGCAGCAACAATATCATGGGAGATAATATTTGGTGGCGGTGGATTACCCATCTTGAGGAACCCTAGGGAAGGTTGTGGCATCAGAAGTATGCTCCCCATCTTCCTAGACAACAGCTGATTCGACATGGGGTGGAATTTCCTAGGTCGAATATTTGGAAAGCGATCCAGGCTAAAAGGGGAATTGTTCGCAAGCATAGCTTTTGGGAAATTAGAGATGGAGCCATGGCTCTGTTCATCAATGATGCATGGAAACAATCACCAAGCTTAACCAATATGGTGGACAATCAAGAGATTTTTCTCTATATCCAAAGCGGTCCTTTGGGTCGGGTTAAGAAATTTTGGGAGGAAAACCCAGAGGATGGACACTTTAGGAACTAGAAACCTAAGGAGTGGAGGAAATCCTTGCCCTGGAAGAAAACATAGACAAATTCTATGATGAGTTGTGTAAGCGCAAGATTCCTAGAGTGGAAGGCCCTAATAAGATCTGGTGGGGATATTTGAATACTGGCAATTTTAGTATTAAAGAAGCTATTGGGTTACAAACCGAGACGTGTAGAATGGAGAAAGAAGCCAAGTGGCGAAAGATATGGAATAGCAAGTGGTGGCCCAAAGTCATAACTTTCAGCTAGCTATTACTCCACAGATGCATCCTTACTTGGGATAATCTACAACGACGGGGATTCATAGGACCGTCGATATGCATGTTGTGTGTGGTTGAAGCAGAGACTATAAACCACCTACTGGACTCCTGCCCATTCTCCTCCAAAATTTGGGAAAAAGGAGCTGAGCGTTTTCACAAGACTGTCAGGATTTGAGATAGACCCAATCTCTCCATGCCTCAATGCCCCCCCAAAGCTTTCAAAAGTCAAATCTTGAATTGGATATGGAAGTTATTCCCTGGTTTTGCGATGTGGGAGATATGGAAAGAAAGAATCCGTCGCATTTTTTATAGTAAGACTCACACCATTAACAGTATTTGTCTACAGGTTGAAAAACATATAAAAGAAACTCTTACTCTAAATCGGTGGAACCCAGAGGCTATGAAAATAGATATCAATGAAAGACAAATTCTTTACGAGTGGGGCATTTTTAATTTACCTGTCAGTATTTGGCCTCCCAGTAAGAGGATAGCGCCTTCGCACAATCCAAAACTATGGAGATGTCCGCAGGATGGCGCGTTCAAACTCAACTTTGATGAAGCAACGAAAGGGAACCAGAGGTTGAATAGGTATGGGGGGGTCATCAGGAATGCCGCCGGCGACATCAAGGGCATCTACTGGGGATATCTGGGGGAAAATACCAACAACGTCACGGAGTTGGAAGGACTGGTAAGTGGCATCATGTGGGCTTTCCATAAAGGCTGGAATCCATTGGAAGTGGAAGGAGACTCGCTTGTTAGTATCTCTATGTCGAAAAGGTTACAGTGTGGGTCGGCCATAGACAAAGTCTTTTGTAATTAGCGATGGGATTGTCACCTCTGAGCCCTTCATGATTTATTGAACTCCCACATGGCCATATAGTTTTTTCACATTCGCAGGAAAGGTAATAAGGTGGTAGATGTTGTGGCTAATAAAGGTGTGGAGGTAGGTGTATCGTTCTTTAGGGGGAGGTTGTCGAAAATCGAGGATGACAACCTGTGCAGGATGTGTAGAAGGATGGCCGCGGATGATTTAGTACACTTAGAGGGTTGCATGGATCAGGGCCATGAAGGGTGGAATCACCAGGGAGTCAGTTGTCCCACTCCTGGGAAATTAGGGGAGGTGAATCCCACCACGAGGCACCTTATTGCCGACGGTAGGCTTTCCGGAGTTGGTGGTACTTTTCCCAGCTACTTGGGCTGCAAGGGTGAAATCGTGGATCCTGTTCACCGAAACGAGATGACGTCCAGACACGATGAAGCCGCGCAGGAGCCCACCAACTCATTACATGTCAGGGCTATCATTACGAGGGGAGTTATGGATTAATTAAGGGACACAGGGCCAGATGCTTCAAGAACTCACTCACAGTTGTCTGAGATTGTAATCCTTTGCCTGTCCCGTCTTATGCCTCTTTTCCGTTCCATGGAGTTATGGAGATAGCCGATCTCATCATTTTTTAATTGTCTCTGTACCCTTGTTATTAAAGGTGATGGAAGCTCACAAGCATGTTGGTTTCATAACCTATGGATTCAAGTGTTGGTTGGTACCTACCTTACGGATTGTGAGATCAACGATCTGTACTCCGACATCAATGGTCTATCCTTCATGCTTCACTTCACCATGAATGGAGTTAATGTTATCCCATCTATTCCTGGCTAGGCCGCCTTTTAGTACCTCTGGGTTATTGTTATATGTATGGGCCTATGTGCGGGCCTTCCCTTTCAGTCTGGGCAGTTTATTTTGTGCTGGGTAATTGTTGTTCCAATAGCATTCATGGCCCCTTTCCTTAGAGCTAGCAGTCGTAGAGGTGTTAGTAGAACCGGTAGTTCCTCTATATCGGGGAGGGAAAGTCATCCTCCAGGGGAAAGCTATTCTCATTAGTCTCCTATGGAGATGGAATCAATAGTCCCCCATCCTTTCAATTGGGGTGATCAGTATCTGGCAGATACTCCGGCCATTGTAGAATCCCAAATTTCTCATAGGGAGGTGGCCTTCCTGAGGGAATATGAAGCCCAGTCGGGGAGCCCATTGATCGCCAATCCTTTCTATGCAGTTAGGATCCTCCTAGCTAGAGCTATCCGGGCCAGGAACCAGTTGGCCAATGCCCTAAGGGAGGCCATTCAGATTATAAAAGGGGGGAAACAATCTAATATGTTTGGAGTTCTTGTTCTGAAGGCGGTGCTAAAAGACTATATGGATTCATATAGGGAGGTTCGGCGCAAGGACCCGGTGATCCTGTACAACAACTAGCCTGCCCCGTGATGTTATGTTGGTGATCATGTCGCTCTGTGTTTTTTACTCGGTTTTTCGACATGTTTTGGATATGTTTCGCATAATCTATCGGTAGTACCAGTTTACAGCTGCGACGAACATAAGATATGGGTGTCTCGAGTCCTTTTTTGAGGTGGACGCAGTTCGAGGTTCATCTCAGGTGTTGTCTCTGATGGTTTTGGTGTCTCCTGTGCTGGGTGTGGACAACTCGTCATCCTGTTCTATCCTCGATGCCCGGAGGGGCCTTTTTGATGTTCTGGTTCTATTGGAGCTCTACTCCCTTCTCTATATTTTCTCTGGTACTCCTGACCTGTGGGTTATCTCTTTCTTAGTTCTCTGGGATATTTTGTTATCCCTCTCGGGTGACAGATGTATCAAGGTTAAATTTCTTGATGTATTTCTACTTTCTCTGAGAAGTTGTCCACATTGAGGATCCTATTTCTCTGCTGTTCAGTGTGGAACGAGCACGGTTGGCTCATTTTTATATGTATCTATGTACCATATTTTTGGCTTCAAGTAATAGAAGGTTCTCTGCTTACTGATAAAAAAAAACAATGCATAAAACAAATATTAGAAATATAAGAAGTAAAAAGGATAAAGAATGGTTTACATGAAAAGTAGAAACAAGGTTCCATTGATTTCAACAAAACCTAAAACAAATATTAGAAATATAAGAAGTAGAAACATGGTTGCATTGATTTCAACAATGTGTAAAACAAATATTAGAAATATAAGAAATAGAAACATGGTTGCATTGATTTCAACAATGCGTAAAACAAATATTTGAAATATAAGAAGTAAAAAAGATAAAGAATATCTCATATAAAAAGTAGAAACATGGTTGCATTGATTTCAACAATGCGTAAAACAAATATTAGAAATATAAGAAGTAAAAAAGATAAGAATAGGTGACATAAGAAGTAGAAAAAATAGAAGGGATTTGAACCTTAAGCCCAATCATCTCAACTTACCAATAGACAACAAACAAATAGTCTCAAAAAGCACAAGATGCATATTGATTTGATAAATAAGTAAAAAAATAAAGAAGTAAAAATTATTATAGTTGACATAAAAAGTAAAAAAAATTATAGCTAACATAAAAAGTAGAAATATAAAAAATAAAATAAAGAAGTAAAAAATATTATAGTTGACATAAAAAGTAAAAATATAAGAAATAAAATAAACAATTAAAAAATATATTATAGTAAACATAAAAAGTAGAAACAAAAGAAGTAAACAAAAATTACTATAACCATAAGATCTCCCTTAATGCATTGTTTTTACACAAGATGCATATTAATTTGATTATTTGCATTGATTTCAACAATGCATTTTTTTTTTGGTATTTACAAATACAACTCCAAGCAAAAAGGGTTTTGAACCTTATTCTCTAGGTTAAGACAAGCCCAATAACTTTACAGCTTACCAATAGACCACACACAAATGTTGTTAAAGAACACAAGATACATATTTATTTGATTTGTTGTGTTGATTTTAGCAATGCATATTTTGTTTTGTTTTTACATGTATGTTTTCAATTTATCAATTTAATAAAAAGTAAAAAAATTGCATTGATTTCAACAATGCATTGTTTTTATTATTTACATTTATACATTGAATTTATCTATTTAATAGAAAATCTATTTGCAATGGTTTCAACATATTAAAGTTTTTATTTCTCTCTATTTTAGGGTATATTGTGGATTCTCATGATAATATTCCAAATAATGAAGATATTGATGATCAAAAAAGAAAATCACAACAAATGTATAGAAGAGAAAAATAAAAAGAATCATCAGAACATATAGAAGAACCTAAAAAACACGACCATGAACTAAAGAGATCACGAAGAAGTGTTATTTGTGCAAAGGGATTTTCAAAAGCATGAATGAGAGACAATTTTAGGGTTATATAGGAATCATTATATAACTACCAATGAATATGATATACTTGGATACATGGAATGTGATAACAAGGAAAATTGGAACTCTAATTTTGTTGATATGGAGACTTCCAATCATGCACTACAGTTCATATATGAAAACCGAGAATTGAATGTCATTGTTCATAATAATCGTACTCAAAATTATTCAATTGAAATCTTAGAGGAGAAGCAAAGAAAATCATTTGATATTATTCTAGGCATAAATTTTATAACCTTCTCTTTTACCCTTCATACTATGTCTTTCATTTTACTTCTCATAATCATTCATATTTGTGGTGCATATAGCTTCTACCTCTTAATCCCTTGCGTGCATATATGTTACAACTTTTTTTCTCATTTACAATTTTTATACCCTTCATACTATGTCTTTCATTTTACTTCTCATAATTATTCATATTTGTGGTGCATATAGCTTCTACCTCTTACTCTTAATCCCTTGTGTGCATATATGTTACAACTTTTTTTCTCATTTACAATTTTTATACCCTTCATACTATGTCTTTCATTTTACTTCTCATAATCATTCATATTTGTGGTGCATGTAGCTTCTACCTCTTAATCCCTCTTGTGTGTATATATGTTACAATTTTTTTCTCATTTACAATTTTTATTTTAATCATATACCACATTCCTTATCTATTTTTTATTTTTTTTTACTTTCCAATTTATTTTTGAAAATTTGTAAAATGTTTTAATATTTATTTTGAAAAGTTAAAAAAAATCTATTTTATTAAAATACATTTACTCAACATTTATATTTAATACATATTTGTGTATAAAATAGAAAATTAAAATTATGAGTAAGATATTTAATTAATAAATATTTTTTTATTAATATATTATTTTTTTATTATATAAAATTTTATTCGTAAAAAATAAAATTAGAAAAAAAATAATATTTTATTATTATGAAGAATAAAATTACACAACTTAAATGCCAAAAACATATATACATCTTAAATATTATATATTTAAAAATAAATCTTTTTCACACTATCCTTTATCAAGTATTTACCAAAATCCAAAAAACATATATACATCTTAAATATTATATATTTAAAAATAAATCTTTTTCACACTATCCTTTATCAAGTATTCACCAAAATCCAAATATTAAAACAAAACATCGAAAAAAAACATAAAAGAATTTGCTAATAATTCACCTTATTGTAGAGCCCTTCCCTTAATAAACTATCAACCAATCTTAATAAAAACAAACATATCTAAAGTCCCCATATCTAATCAAAAATAGGTTTCATTGTAACTCTTTCTGTATCCATTTAATTACTATAATTTTCAAAGACGTGAAGATGAGTTACACTATATTCCAGATCCAAAAATAAAAAGAAATTTATAACCATGAGCTAAAAAAATCAAGGTCACCCTCAAAAACTTGAGAATGAATCTTTCAAGTATACTTAATGCCATATTATAATGTATATCATTAAAATACATTTAGGAAATATAACTATTTAAAACAATAAATGATTTTATGTTTATATTTTTTTAATATAGAATACAAAAAATTATTTAATATTTATTTCAAAATATATATAAATTTAATTTCTTCTAATTTTTTTATTTTATAAATTTTGTTGTATTTTAAATAATGAAAAATAGTTTATATCATTAAAATACATCTAGGAAATATAACTAAAAAACCGGTTGGAAACTAATCCTTGGTGTGAAGAATATTATTGTGAAAAGAAGACGAAGAGACTTTGGGAGTCTAAGAGTCAAGAGTTTTTGGGAGTTTAAAAGTCTACTTGGAAAGTTGAACCCAGGGGACATTATCATTGTATAAATATGCATTCAATTAAGGAGAATTGATGTTCTTTGACGCATATCCTTCTGTCTTTGTTTGGATTTCTACCTATTTACACTAATGGGCACCTAATAGTGGTATCATAGCTATTGTTGGCTCTGAGATCTGTGTCAATTTGCAGACCTGCATTCTATCATATTCCCTCTATAGTCCTTCATTCAAACCTTTCAAGTGCACTCTACTTCGTACGTTTCATTCTTATGGCTGCCATTCTCCATGAAAGATGTATTGAACTGTGAAGAGCTTGTGGTAAGGCGTTCATGTTTTGCTAAGACAATCTCTCTGAAACCCTAATCTACTTAGAGTTGTGTTTTGAGCATTGAAGTCAATGTTTCATTTGTTGCTGCGTTCAAATTGTTGATGATTAGTGCTATGATGTGAAGAATGGAGCTCTCTATTGACTGCCTATTGGTGAAGCCCTCCTTAATGGCATCGACAGTAGGGTGTATTTGAAGAATGGTGAACCCGTGAAGGAGTAGTGTGGAGTTGTTTTTTCTTCGCAACTATTGATAAAAAAATACTACTGCTGCAATTTGAAGTTTGAACCCTAGCTTGTGGTGCAATCTATCATTGTTGAACTGTGGTGGAATCTCCATGGTGTATCTCTACGTTCTCTATATCCAAGTATTGTTGCTAAAAAGATGTATGGGTTCTTATCTCCTTTGTAACTACTGCATTTTTGTTGGTGCTTGGTAGAATACCACTGTGGAAGATTGTGAAATACAAATACAATATGAAGGATCAGTATTTTGATCTTCATCCTTGTTAGCATTGTGGGAAGTGTAACCATTCCTCATATTGGTGTGTGAAGCTGAGGAAACCTATAAGAGTGAAACTTGTAGCCAAATATTGTACTGCTTCTTTCTTGTACTTGACAGTGGGGAACATGATGTCAGGATTCTAGATTCAAGCCTTGTCATTCTAAGAACAAGCGGTCATGGCCTCCTTAAGTAAGCAAGATCAAGCGAGCCTAATCGATAGCCAATTTGGGATGCCAGATTCAAAGATGTATCATCAATAAAGAAGAGAACCATGCTCTAGAGTACTCATGTGTTTTGTGTCTAGTTTTGACACCATGAGAATCTCCTCTCCTCACATTGTTCTTGACAAGGGAGAATAAAGATCGTCAGAAACAAGTGAGTGAGAACACGCAATCCTGAACTACCATGTTCGACTGAGCTCCAAAGTTTGTGGTCAACCTTAAACCACACATAACAGAGATTTCAACTTCTGGTAGACATTAGATGGTGATCTCCAAACCTTCACTCTAGAGAACCTTTGAGCCTTCATGCTAAGTTCCAGGCATAACCTCTTAGCCTTCGTGCTAAGTTCAAGAGTTTCTGGTTAGCCATAAGCCACACACATTGTAGAATATTCGAGCTTCTACTAGCCCCTTTTGGTTGTTGGTCGGCCAAAACCACCTCTTTAGAGAGCACTTGTATTTAGAAAGAAATGTTAACTTCTGCTAACTTGCTTGGCAATTCGAATTGTCAAGTTGGAAATGTTCAATAAGTGGTAGTTGTCCACTTCCAATGATTCAACTCTCTTTTCTTGGATTCATATACACTCTTCAGATTGAAGGGGGATTTGTTTGAGCCTAATCCTTGGTGTGAGGAATATTATTGTGAAAAGAAGACCAAGAGCCTTTGGGAGTTCAAGAGTCCACTTCCAAAGTTGAGCCCAATGGACATTCTCATTATACAAATATACATTCAATTAATGAGAATTGATGTGCTTTGATGCCTATCCTTTTATCTTTGTCTAGATTTCTACCTATTTATCCTAATGGACACCTAACAAAAACAATAACTAATTTTATGTTTATATTTTTCTTTTTATTTTGAATATATAATAAAAAAGATTATTTATAATTTATATTTAAAAAACATCAATTTTAAAATATATTTAATTTCTTTCAAATTTTTATTTCATAAACTTTGTTATATTTAAAGAAAAGTATTTCAAAGATTTTATATCCTACTTTTCTATCACTTCATCCCTTTCATGTATGTGACACATATTCCCTTCACCCCTAAGTTGATCCGTTTATGATTTTTATAGTGGTTGTGCATTTTGTCTCTTGTCCTTTGGCATTATTCAATTTGTTTATAAAAAAAATACTTTTAAAAAATAAATTTATTTATAAAAATGTTTAAAATTTGGAATAGTCTTAAAATATTTTGTAAATTATTAACAACATTTCTCTCTACGTTTAAAATTTGGAATAGTCTTAAAATATTTTGTAAATTATTAACAACATTTCTCTCTACTTTTCAAAAGCAATTGCTAATTAAGTATCATTATAATTATAATAATGTACCTAACGTGAATGACATCATTAAACGAGTTAATGTTCATGCACTTAAACAAGTCTTATAGAAAAGGCATGGTATATTCATAGTAAGGTCTTTTGAGTAGGCATGGTCTATTCATAGTAAGATGGTCGATGTTTCCCCTATCTGTAGAAAACGGCGACTTCCTTTCAAAGCTAACTTATAATTATTCTGCGTTTTTTTAAATATATGACAACTTTATAAAATAATAATTATAATTATAATTTAAATTATTAAATTTATGATATATATAATATTAATATGAATTAAAATTAATAATGATTTTCTTTTAAATTAGTATTCACGGAGTTTCAAAGTGGCCATCTAACATAAGGAGTACCTTAACAGTCTTCAGTCTATTCTATACCTTATGGATTAATTGATGATTGCTGATTATTAATTATCTAGTAAGATTAATTTGTTTTGTTAAACTTTTAAAATGTGAAAAATTGCTTTAAGAGCATTAATTTAGATTACATAGTTATAACCAATTAAAATGTTAATAATATTAGTGTACTATAATAAATGTTTTCAAATTGTATGTAGGTGTATGCACTTATTATACCAGAAAGTCATTTTCATCAACAACCCTATGAGTAGCACAAAGATGAAAAAAAATTCCTTCATCCTACAACTTTTTATGAATTATCTACCACTCTATTTCACTCTAGATCTAATGAGGGTTTGTCTAATTTGAGCAATGTCGATTTTATTTGTTATTCTAGTTAAGAGAGATAATTTTGATCTTCTATATCAGGGTTGATCACTTCAATACTTAGTATATCTTCTAATCGTAGTCTATATTTCTCTTAGTCAAATAAGTGACATACAATGAATTTGCAGTGGCTATATGAATGCTACGATACTGGGTTTCATTTAAACGATGTGCCAGTAGCTTGATAATAAGGATTTATATCATTTATAATGTTAGTTATATTTTTGGCGTTCAAAACAAGTGGTTATTACATACATGGTATAGTTTAAATTAGTGGGTAATATGTATATAATGGAATTTGGAATTAAACATATTAGCAAGAAATTGCATATATAGTTTAGTGAAAAAGGCTTGAGGAGGGTTAATTGAAGCTAGATATATATGTATATTATGACTTGGAGAGGTATATTAATTGGAACCTGCTTACTATAATATGTTATACTCTAAGCAAATGACCAAGAGCATGTAATGGTTAAGGCATTAATGTGTTGGAACAATGGGATTAAAATATAAAGGTTTAAAAACAATTGTATAATGGTAAATAGTTAATTAAAAGTATGAAGAGGTACATATCGGTATTAAGATATAGGAAATGGATTATGTCATATTTTGTATATATTGTAGAAATATATTGAAAAGAGTTAGTAAAGGTAAAGGTTTACGTGAAAACATGCACTATATTATATCAAAATAGAATTGAATTTATATTAGATATATATTGGATTATTTTGAGAAGAACTTATGTTCAATTCTTGTATTGTGTGCATATGTTAAAATGTATGAAACATTAGTATGTGATAGATTACATTGAAGTTATTAATATGTGGTTATAAATTCTAGAATGATATTAATATGGAGAGGTTATATCTTAACCATTTCGATGTAGAATGATATCTATAGATGTATGAGAATTGTACGCAATAAGTATTTACATGAATTTGATAGTCAAGAATTTTAACAATTTTTACTTGATAGCTAGTAATATAAATGAACCTGGAGATCTAACATAGTTGGGTTCATATTCTATTTACAATTGTTGAGGGTACATATAGGTGATGGAGGTGTTAGCGCTTTACTCATGGTAAGAATATGGTTTAAATCCTATT
Source organism: Larix kaempferi (assembly GCA_027924585.1). Taxonomy (NCBI): domain Eukaryota; kingdom Viridiplantae; phylum Streptophyta; class Pinopsida; order Pinales; family Pinaceae; genus Larix; species Larix kaempferi. Next base: position 1,288,319 of record BSBM01001123.1, on the reverse strand, counting down.
TGGTTTGGTTATGGGTAGACATACAACCTACAAAAATCTAGTAAACATAAGATGTATGGGTGAATCCATACATAGGATCATTGTATAATGAACAATGCATGCTTAATGAATATTTTAGTAATCATTTTATGTTGTATAATGATATTGTATAATGGTTTTCATGTGTGTAAATGCTCTTTGTGCATGATACCTTTGTTACTCACTCACTTTGGATTAGGGGTAACTATAGGAGAATATTGCCACCAGTTGATTATGCTATTAGAATGAACTTAATGCGGGATGAGTATCACATGCTTGCAAGTATGATTTATTGTATTACTGGATTCATTCATACGTAGAGTAGATCATCATGTGAATAAAGTATATTTCTAAATAATTATATGGTTATCCTCACATTTTTTGTGATAGCATTGACTCATAAGCTAGTTTTCATCTTCTAATTGCGAGTGATGAACTCAATAACATGTTTGGTAGGTCAAGGATGCTTATGAATGTGATTGATAATTATGAATGTCAAATTTCCAAAGAATGTAAGAATCTCTTTTATATTTACTCACGTGACTTTAAAACAATTATGTGGGAAGAATTGAAACCTTACTTCAATCAGTAACGATAGAAGTAATGCTTGGGACACATTGCATACTTAAATAGGGATATTTGGGGTTTTATTTATGTTGGAAGTCACTCTGTCAGCGTGATTATATAATAAAATGAAAAAATTTACACCCCATACCTCAATTAGATACTGAGGGTATTGGGTAATGTTACAATGTACCATAGTCTTGTAATCATGTTATGTAAGAAGTATGCAAGTGAAATGAATATGAAATGGTATGCATGCACAAAAATAGGTTGAAGGGATATTAGTTCATTATAGGATATGTAAGAAATATGATGATTAGAAATCACAATTGCAAAGATTTAAATTATGATCAAAGTTTAAAAATGACCATATAAGTGATGATATGGTTAAATACCAAAGCATATGAAATGCAATAACTATTGGTATATAGTTGATTTTGAAGTTGATCAATAGTTGATTTAGTCCATAAGTAGGCTTATTATTGATATGATAACAATATGATGTTTCTACTAGCTATTTGTGAAGTGTGACAGATTTAGAGGGCTTGGTGGTGGCAATAATAATAATAATAATAATAATAATAAAATGGAGCCATGATGAGAACCAAGTTTAGGGCTTGCTGATGGCACCATGATGAGAACCAAGTTTATGTGTTGCAAGTAGTTAAATGATGTGATTGACAGTAAATACTAAATAATATGGTCATTATTGATTATCCATGAATGGAGAAAGACAATATAGAGATGGAAAAACACCAAGTGAAAAAATTGATGATTAAGCTCCAACTTGGTAAAGTAATTTTCCTTGACTCAAGCAAGAGAACTTGAGTAGAAAAGAAAGTAAATTCTTGGACTCAAGCAAGTGAGCTTTAGTGGAAAAGAGAGAGGGTGGGTGATCATCAATTGGAAGACTTAGGACAACTAAATTAAAAATAATGTTCGGGGAACATAATGACCATCATGTTTTGAGGATGGAAAATTTTGACTGGCAATCAAGAGAGGAGTAATCTCAAAAGCTTAAATCCGGTAAGACCACTTGTAATTTGGTGACAGTTCATAACGGAGAGTTCTATGTACAACAAATAGTTGTTGAAGTCTTTCATCCCCATGATATAATAATGGGACATAGGGGTAAAAGCCGCTAAGCAAATTGGTTGTTAGTTTCCCTAATGTTTAAGTATGATGTATGCAAATATCACCCTAGGTAATGCAATCCAATTGGCTATTTTTTGGGTTTTTTTTCAAAAAATAAATTCGTTATTTGGTCATTTTTAGTCTCTAATATTGCCTATATATACAAAAAATATGTTTTCTCATCATAATATTCACCAAAATTTACAAGTTTTAGGAGTAAATTGTATGATTCATATTTAATATTGGCCTACCATTTTATATATATGTTTTTTCCAATCCAAAATAATTGCCTAGAATACTACACTTAAGTCTACTATTAGAATCCTTAAAAAATACCCTGGTTCACTCATTGAGTAATTGTCTTAATCCTTTATATATATATATATATATATATATATATATATATATATATATATATATATATATATATATATATATATATATATATATATATATATATATATATATATATTATTGCACCGAGAGGCGCTCTACAACCCAGTATGAGGGAGATCTTGTATGTCGAGTGTTTGTTGATATTATTGTCGGCCATTAATAAATGTAATAATAATAAAAAGTAAAAAGTAATAATATGAGGGAGATCTTGTATGTCGAGTGTTTGTCGATATTATTGTCGGCCATTAATAAATGTAATCATAAAAAGTAAAAAGTAATAATATGAGGGAGATCTTGTATGTCAAGTGTTTGTCGATATTATTGTCGGCCATTAATAAAATGTAATAATAAAAAGTAAAAAGTAATAATATGAGGGAGATCTTGTAACGTTACGTTGTCGATATTATTGTTGGCCATTAATAAAATGTAATAAAAAGTAAAAAGTAATAAATATTTTGTCCTGCATTGATAATAAGTAGAAACAAAAGAAGTAAAATAAATATTATAACTGACATAAGAAATAGAAAAAATAGAAGGGATTTGAACCTTCATAAAAAAATATGGTTGCATTGATTTCAACAATGCATAAAACAAAGAGATGGAGGTGGTTGGTTCTACGGTGACCTAGAGATTGCTGGGTGGTTTTCAGGGGTTTGGGTTTGTGTGAAATCCTGGGAGGTTGGAAGGGATTGTCCCCATAGACGATCCTCCGGGTGGGGAGGAACCTCCTCCCCAATCTGAGAAGGATAAAGGAAATGGAATTGTTCAAGATTCTAAAATGGTAGAGACAAAGGGGGGAGCAGGAACCAGTGGAGTCTTCGAAGAATCACCCGTGAACTTGGGAAGTAGGAAGTTGGGGCAGTGCATGCCGAAATCGAAAACTGTCCCTAAGCTTCAGATCCGCTTGGAGAGAATACGGGAAGATATTCAATACATGAAATAACACACTCTAACCAGGAATTTTGTTGGAATTTGGTCAGCTCAAAAGGATCTGATATGGTGGATTAACACCACCTGGAAACCCCAAGGGAATTACAACCTCTAGCTTGGGGCCAAGGGGTTCTTTACTATGGTATTTTTCAATGAGGAGGATCGTAATAAAATATTTGATAAGGGCCCATAATTCTTCCACTCTGCAGGTTTGTACCTCATGCTATGGAAGGAAAGGTTCAACCCCGATAAGGAAAACCTCACAATTGCACCGGTGTGGATCCGCTTGTATTCCCTTCCCACAGAGTACTGGAAAGAAGAGATTCTCACCGATATAGGGAATATGTTGGGCATCTTTGCTAAAGTGTTGGAGCAGACTAAACAGATGAGGTATACATTGTATGCCAGAATTTGCCTGTACATGGACATCTCTCAAGACCTTTCGAATGGGATTGATTTATCCTAGGACGATGAATATTGGTTCCAGGAGATTGATTACGAGCAAATTCCCTTTAGATGTCGTCAATGCCATGAACATGGAAATCTATTCTCAGACTTCACCCTCAAAAAAAATCCGGCAGGAGACACCAAAACGGAAGGAAAGAAAGATGAAGGATTCATTAAGGTCACCAGCAAGAAGAGATCATCCAGAAGGAATCCAGGCCGGGAGGTGAGTAAGAGGAACCAGACTCCCAACAAGTTTGAGGTTCTTCAAACAGAGAAAGAAGGTGAGTCGCCCCAAGAAAATTTTACCATCTCCGAGAATCAGACTTAAGGAAACTCGACCATCTTAGAAGATAATACCCAAGAACCAGACACGGAGTTAATAATGACAGAAGTAGAAGAGGGAGAGGAAATGGTATTCGAGGGGATAGACATAGAGAGTCTTGAGGCAACTGTTTCCGGGGAAAATTTGGATCCTCTCTCACACAAGCAGATCACCTTACTGGAGAAGGATATTTTTAAAGCTAAGCATGGGAAATGCCTAGGAGTTGCTTCGGAATCCATTAAGGAATCATAAGGGAAAAAGAAAGGTAGAAAAGAAAAATGCAGCAGGCATAGCAATGCGCAGAGGATCCAAATGGTAGGATCCAAGTTGGTCACATCCAGGTAATATCCTACTATAGTCGTCGCTCTTGCGATGATTCCCAGATAAGTTTATAATGCGGATTACAACCTAGAACATTCGAGGTTGTAAGAGCCTCTTGAAGGTTCATCTGCTGAGAAGGAAAATCAAGATGGAAAAACCAATGGTTATGTTTCTTCAAGAAACTAAGTGTTATGTGGAGGAGCTCAAGGCTATAGGAAACAAAGTGTGGCGTAAATGCGAGGTTATGACATTGGACGCGAGGGGGTTGGCAGGAGGGATAGGAATTCTCTGGGACCCGAGCAAGGTGTGCCTCTCTGGTTTCTTTGCTTCTCATTTCTCCCTTTCGGCTTCCTTTCATGTTCTAGGAATGAAAACGCAGGGATTCATCTCTAATATTTATGGCCCGACGGGACCCCATAATAAACCCCTATTTCTAAATTCCTTGTACACGTTGAAGGAGTTGGTTGGTCCTGTCCCATGGGTCCTTGGGGGGGATTTTAACCTTATCCGTAATATGGAGGAGAAAAAAGGAGGAGTACGTCAAATCAACCCCACTAATACTCATTTCAATGAGGTCATTGAGGCTTTGGATTTGGTGGATATCAGAACCTCGAATGGTATTTTAACCTGGAATAATAAAAGGGTGGGGGACAGAAGCATAGCCTATCGACTGGATTGGTTCTTGGTCTCGAAATCCATGATGATGGCTGGAGGGGAACTATCTGCGATTGTGCTTCCCTCGACAGGCTCTGACCACTGGATGGTCATGCTGGAGTGGTCGAGAATTGGGGAGAATCTCCGAAGACCTTTCAAGTTTGAACAGTTCTGGTTACTTCACCAAGATTTCCCGGAAAAACTTCATCAGTGGTGGTCAGAGATACCTCCCGTCAATGGTACATTGATGTACCAGTTCTAACAAAAGTTGAAGATCTTCAAAAATAAAAATAAAATTTGGAATGTGGAGTCCTTTGGGAACATCTTCCAAGAAAAAAAGCGGCTGGACAGAAAACTGCAAGAATTTCTGCAGAAAGGTCTATCCCAAGGTTTTGCGGAGGATTTGAGAAAGGAAGAGCAGATTCTCCTAAACAACTTCAACTCTCAGGAAAAGCAAGAGGCAATCCTGTGGAAGCAGAAATCCAGGAACCGGTGGTTGCAAGAGGGGGAATGCAACACCAAGTTCTTCCATAAAGTGACTATCCAACACCGGCAGGCGAACAGAATTGTGCGTCTCAAAAACAGGGATTGGGACCCACGTCGAAACCTAGGGAGAGATGGAAACGACTCTAAATGATTTCTTTGCAGATCAACTGGAAGAGCCAATGGTTGATAGGAGCGAGGCTCAATCATAGGTTCTGCAGGTCATCCCGGGGGTTATAACTACTGATCACAACCTCATGTTGATGAATCCAATCGATATGGAAGAGCTGGAGGAAACTGTCAAACAAATGGCTGAGGACAAAGCCCCTGGCCCGGATGGTTTCACCATGAACTTCTTCCATGCTTGTTGGAGCTGGATTAAATTTGAAGTTTAGGGCTCGTGGAGGATTCCAGGAAAACAGGTTCCATTCTTAGAGCTCTCAACGCCACTCACCTCACGCTTATCACCAAGGAAACTGGCACGGAAGATCCCAAAAAATTCATACCCATTGTCTTGTGTAATGTCATTTATTAAATCATTACCAAGGTTATTGCCAACAGGTTACGCCCTCTGCTCCCGCTTCTCATTTCCCCGGAACAAGCTAGTTTCATGGAAGGCTGCCAAATCATTGATGGTATTATCCTGGTGCATGAAACTATACATTCCTTAAAGACTAAGAAAATCCCAGGTATGCTTATAAAGTTAGATCTTTCTAAAGAACATGACAGACTCAATTGGCAATTTCTGGATAAGTAACTTAGTAAGTTTGGTTTCCATAGGGATTGGACTAATTGGGTGATGAGCCTTGTTTCTTCTTCCTTTTTTTCAATTCTGATCAATGGCACCCCGTCTCAACCCTTCCAGGTCCAACGGTATTCGGCAAGGAGACCCTCTGTCACCCTTCCTCTTCATCATTATTGCAGAGGGTTTGGGTCGTATTCTTAAAGTTTTGCAGGGTGAAGGTCAGATTCGTGGGCTCTCCTTGTGCGAGGGGATGGAACTGCAAACACACCAACAGTTCGTTGATGATACAATGTTGATGGGGTCGTCCAACGTTCAGGAAGCAAGAGGTGTCAAGAAAGGGTTTGAAATTTTTATCCTAGCTAGCGGGATGGAAATCAACAAGGACAAATCAGAGGTTTATTTCTTCAATACCCCAAGCATGACTAGAAGGAACATCCTCGGGATTCTCCAATTTTCGGAAGGGGGTCTGCCTTAAAAGTATCTGGGGCCCCCCTGGTAGATTCTGTCATCCGCCAAATTTTGTGAAACGAGTTGTTGGACAAGCTTAAGCAAAAATTGGACCTTTGGACTTTCAGGGCACTGAACTTGCCAAGTTGCAATATCTTGGTAAAGTTGGTGCTCGAAACCATGCCGTTGTATCTGTTCTCTGTTCTGGTAGCTCCGAAGTCTTTCCTCAAACAAATCCGATCCATTCAATGGAATTTCCTTTGGGGCGGAAAGGAAGGTCACAGAAAATGGGCTCTTGTTGATTGGAACATCTTGTGTAGGCCGAAAGAGGCAGGTGGATTAGGGCTCAGGGATCGTGTCAGCAGCAACAATATCATGGGAGATAATATTTGGTGGCGGTGGATTACCCATCTTGAGGAACCCTAGGGAAGGTTGTGGCATCATAAGTATGCTCCCCATCTTCCTAGACAACAGCTGATTCGACATGGGGTGAAATTTCCTAGGTCGAATATTTGGAAAGCGGCCCAGACTAACAGGGGAATTGTTCGCAAGCATAAGTTTTGGGAAATTAGAGATGGAGCCACGACTCTGTTCATCAATGATGCATGGAAACAGTCACCAAGCTTAACCAATATGGTGAACAATCAAGAGATTTTTCTCTATATCCAAAGCGGTCCTTTAGGTCGGGTTAAGGACGTTTGGGAGGAAAACCCAGAGAATGGGCACTTTAGGAACTGGAAACCTAAGGAGTGGAGGAAATCCTCGCCCCGGAAGAAAACATAGACGAATTCTACGATGAGTTGTGTAAGCGCAGGATTCCTAGAGTGGAAGGCCCTAATAAGATCCAGTGGGGATATTTGAATACTGGCAATTTTAGTATTAAAGAAGCTATTAGGGTACAAACCGAGATGCATAGAATGGAGAAAGAAGCCAAGTGGCGAAAGATATGGAATAGCAAGTGGTGGCCCAAAGTCATAACTTCCAGCTGGCTATTACTCCACAGACGCATCCTTACTTGGGATAATCTACAACGATGGGGATTCATGGGACCATTGATATGCGTGTTTTGTGTGGCTGATGCAGAGACTATAAACCACCTCCTAGACTCTTTCTCGTTTGCCTCCAAAATTTGGGGAAAAGGAGCTGAGCATTTTCACAAGACTGTCAAGATTTGAGATAGACCCAATCTCACCATGGCTCAAATCCCCCCCAAATCTTTCAAAAGCGAAATCTTGAACTGGATATGGGAGTTATTCCCTAGTTTTGCGATGTGGGAGATATGGAAAGAAAGAATACGTCGCATTTTTTATAGTAAGACTCACACCATTAACAGTATTTGTCTACAAATTGAAAAACATATAAAAGAAACTCTTACTCTAAATCAATGGAACCCAGAGGCTATGAAAACAGATATCAATGAAAGACAAATTCTTTACGAGTGGGGCATTTTTAATTTACCTGTCAGTATTCGGCCTCCTAGTAAGAGGATAACGCCTCCGCCCAATCCAAAACTATGGAGATGTCCGCACGATGGCACGTTCAAACTCAACTTTGATGAAGCGGCGAAAGGGAACCCGAGGCTGACTAGGTATGGGGAGGTCATCAGGAATGCCGCAAGCGACATCAAGGGCATCTACTGGGGATGTCTGGGGAAAATACCAACAACGTCGCGGAGTTGGAAGGAGTGGTAAGTGGCATCATGTGGGATTTCCATAAAGGCTAGAATCCATTGGAAGTCGAAGGAGATTCGCTTGTTAGTATCTCTATGTCGAAAAGGTTACGGTGTGGGTCGACCATAGCCAACGTCTCCTGTAATTGGTGATGGAAGAGTCACCTCCGAGCCCTTCGTGGTTTATTGAACTCCCACATGGCCATATAGTTTTTTCACATTCGCAGGAAAGGTAATAAGGTGGGGGATGCTGTGGCTAATAAAGGTGTGGAGGTAGGTGTATCGTTCTTTGGGGGGAGCTTGTCGGAAATCGAGGATGACAACCTGTGTAGGATGTGTAGAAGGCTGGCCGCGGATGATTTAGTACACTTAGAGGGTTGCATGGATCAGGGCCATGAAAGGTGGAATCACCAGGGAGCCAACTGTCCCACTCCTGGGAAATTAGGGGAGGTGAATCCTGCCACGAGACACCTCATCGCTGACGGTAGGCTTGTCGGAGCTGGTGGTACTTTTCCCAGCTACTTGGGTTGCAGGGGTGAAATCGAGGATCTTGTTCACCGAGACTACATGACGTCCATACACGATGAAGCCGTGCAGGAGCCCACTAACTCATTACATGTCAGGGCTATCATTACGAGGGGAGTTATGAATTAATTAAGTGACACAGGGCCATATGCCTCAAGAACTCACTCACAGCTGTTTGGGATTGTAATCCTCCGCCTGTCCCATCTTATGCTTGTCCATTCCATGGAGTTATGGAGACAACTGATCTCATCATTTTTTAACTGTCTCTGTACCCTTGTTATTAAAGGTGATGGAAGCTCACAAGCATGTCGGTTTCATAACCTATGGATTCAAGTGTTGGTTGGTACCTGCCTTACGGATTGTGAGATCAATGATCTGTACTTCGACATCAATGGTTTGTCCTTCATGCTGCACTTCACCATGAATGGAGTTACTATTATCCCGTCTATTCCTGGCTGGACTACGTCTTAGTACCTCTGGGTTATTGTTATAAGTATGGGACTGTGTGCAGGCCTTCCCTTTCAGTCTGGGCAGTTTATTTTGTGCTGGGTAATTGTTATTCCAATAGCATTCATGGCCCCTTGCCTTAGAGCTAGCAGTCATAGAGGTGGTAGTAGAACCGGTAGTTCCTCTAGACCGGCGAGGGAAAGTCATTCTCCAGGGGAAAGCTCTGCTCAACAGTATCCTATGGAGATGGAATCGATGGTCCCCCATCCTTTCAATTGGGGCGATCAGTATCTACCTAAGACTCTGGCCATTATAGAATCCCAAATTTCTCATAGGGAGGTGGCCCTCCTAAGGGAATATGAAGCCCAGTCGGGGAGCCCATTGATCGCTAATCCTTTCTGTGTGGTTAGGATCCTCCTGGCCAGAGATATCTAGGCCAGGAACCAGTTGGCCAATGCCCTAAGGGAGACCATTCATATTATAAAAGGGGGGAAACAATCTAATATGTTTGGAGTTCTTGTTCTGAAGGCGGTGCTGAAAGACTATATGGATTCATCTAGGGAGGTTCGGCGCAAGGACCCGGTGATCCTGTGCGACAACTAGCCTGCCCCATGATTTTATGTTGGTGATCATGTCACTCTATGTTTTTGACTCGGTTTTTTGACATGTTTTGGATATGTTTCACAGAATCTATCGATAGTACCAGTTTACAGTTGTGGTGATCATAAGATATGGGTGTCTCGAGTCCTTTTTTGAGGTGGACGTGGTTCGGGGTTCATCTCAGGTGTTGTCTCTGATGGTTTTGGTATCTCCTGTGCTGGGCGCGGACAACTCGTCGTCCTGTTCTATCCTGGATGCCCACAGGGGCCTTTTTGATGTTCTGGTTCTATTGGAGCTCTGCTCTCTTCTTTGTATTTTCTCTGGTACTCCTGACCTGTGGGTTGTCTCTTTCTTAGTTCTTTGGGATATTTTGTTGGCCCTCCCGGGTGAGAGATGTATGAAGGTTAAATTTCCTGATGTATTTCTACTTTCTATGAGAAGTTGTCCACACTGGGGATCCTGGTTCTCTGCTCTTCAGTGTGGAATGAGCATGGTTGGCTCATTTGTATATGTATCTATGTACCATGTTTTTGGCTTCAAGTAATAGAAGGTTCTCTGCTTACTGATAAAAAAAAACAATGCGTAAAACAAATATTAGAAATATAAGAAGTAAAAAAGACAAAGAATGGTTGACATGAAAAGTAGAAACATGGTTGCATTGATTTCAACAATGCGTAAAACAAATATTAGAAATATAAGAAGCAGAAACATGGTTGCATTGATTTCAACAATGTGTAAAACAAATATTAGAAATATAAGAAATATAAACATGGTTGCATTGATTTCAACAATGCGTAAAAAAAATATTAGAAATATAAGAAGTAGAAACATGGTTGCATTGATTTAAAAAAATTACTTAGTTGACATTAAAAATAGAAAAAATACAAGGAATTTGAACCTTAATAAAAAAACATGGTTGCATTGATTTCAACAATGTGTAAAACAAATATTAGAAATATAAGAAGTAAAAAAGATAAAGAATATCTCACATAAAAAGTAGAAACATGGTTGCATTGATTTCAACAATGTGTAAAACAAATATTAGAAATATAAGAAGTAAAAAAGATAAGAATAGCTGACATAAGAAGTAGAAAAAATAGAAGGGATTTGAACCTTAAGCCCAATCATGTCACTACTTACCAATAGACAACAAACAAATAGTCTCAAAAAACACAATATGCATATTGATTTGAAAAAGAAGTAAAAAAAATAAAGAAGTAAAAATTATTATAGTTGACATAAAAAGTAAAAAATATTATAGCTAACATAAAAATTAGAAATATAAGAAATAAAATAAAGAAGTAAAAAATATTACAGTTGACATAAAAAATAGAAACATAAGAAATAAAATTAACAATTAAAAAATATATTATAGTAAACATAAGAAGTAGAAACAAAATAAGTAAACAAAAATTACTATAACCACAAGATCTCCCTCAATGCATTGCTTTTACACAAGATGCATATTAATTTGATTATTTGCATTGATTTCAACAATGCATTTTTTTTTTTGTTATTTACATCTATAACTCCAAGCAAAAAGAGTTTTGAACCTTGGTCTCTAGGTTAACACAAACCCAATAACCTTACTGCTTACCAATAGACCACACACAAATGTTGTTAAAAAACACAATATATATATTTATTTGATTAGTTGTATTGATTTTAGCAATGCATATTTTGTTTTGTTTTTACATGTATGTATTCAATTTATCAATTTAATAAAAAGTAAAAAAATTGCATTGATTTCAACAATGCATTGTTTTTATTATTTACATTTATACATTGAATTTATCTATTTAATAGAAAAACTATTTGCAATGGTTTCAACATATTAAAGTTTTTTTTTTCTCTATTTTAGGGTATATTGTGGATTCTCATGATAATATTCCAAATAATGAAGATATTGATGATCAAAAAAGAAAATCACAACAAATGTATAGAAGAGAAAAATAAAAAGAATCATCAGAGATCACGACCATGAACTAAAGAGATCACGAAGAAGTGTTATTTGTGCAAAGGGATTTTCAAAAGCATGAATGAGAGATAATTTCAGGGTTATATAGGAATCATTATATAACTACCAATGAATATGACATAGTTGGATACATGGAATGTGATAACAAGGAAAATTGGAACTCTAATTTTGTTGATATGTAGACTTCCAATCGTGCACTACAGTTCATATATGAAAACCGAGAATTGAATGCCATTGTTCATAATAATCGTACTCAAAATTATTCAATTGAAATCTTAGAGGAGAAGCAAAGAAAATCATTTGAGATTATTCTAGGCATAAATTTTATAACCTGCACTTTTACCCTTCATACTATGTCTTTCATTTTACTTCTCATAATCATTCATATTTGTGGTGCATATAGCTTCTACCTCTTAATCCCTTCATAATCATTCATATTTGTGGTACATATAGCTTCTACCTCTTACTCTTAATCCCTTGTGTGCATATATGTTACAACTTTTTTTCTCATTTACAATTTTTATACGCTTCATGCTATGTCTTTCATTTTACTTCTCATAATCATTCATATTTGTGGTGCATGTAGCTTCTACCTCTTAATCCCTTGTGTGTATATATGTTACAACTTTTTATCTCATTTACAATTTTTATGATAATCATATACCGCATTCCTTATCTTTTTTTTTTTTTACTTTCCAATTTATTTTTGAAAATTTGTATAATTTTTTAATATTTATTTTGAAAAGTTAAAAAAAATCTATTTTATTAAAATACATTTACTCAACATTTATATTTAAAACATATTTGTGTATAAAATAGAAAATTAAAATTATGAGTTCTTAAACCCTAATTTACTCAACATTTATATTTACTCTACGTTCTCTATATCCAAGTATTGTTGCTAAAAAGATGTATGGGTTCTTATCTCCTTCGTAACTACTGCATTTTTGTTGGTGGTTGGTAGAATACCACTGTGGAAGATTGTGAAATACAAATACAATATGAAGGATTAGTATTTTGATCTTCATCCTTGTTAGCATCGTGGGAAGTGTAACCATTCCTCATATTGGTGTGTGAAGCTAAGGAAACCTATAAGAGTGAAACTTATAGCAAAATATTGTACTGCTTCTTTCTTGTACCTGACAGTGGGGAACATGATGTCAGGATTCTAGATTCAAGCCTTGTCATTCTAAGAACAAGCAGTCATGGCCTCCTTAAGTCAGCAAGATCAAGCGAGCCTGAGCCACAGCCAGTTTGGGATGTCAGATTCAAAGATGTATCATCAATAAAGAAGAGAACCATGCTCTAGAGTACTCATGTGTTTTGTGTCTAGTTTTAACACCATGAGAATCTCCTCTCCTCACATTGTTCTTGACAAGGGAGAATGAAGATCGTCAGAAACAAGTGAGTGAGAACGCGCGATCCTGAACTACCATGTTCAACTGAGCTCCAAAGTTTGTGGTCAACCTTAAACCACACATAACAAAGATTTCAACTTCTGCTAGACATTAGATGGTGATCTCCAAAGCTTCACTCTAGAGAACCTTTGAGCCTTCATGTTAAGTTCCAGGCATAACCTCTTAGCCTTCGTGCTAAGTTCAAGAGTTTCTGGTTAGCCATAAGCCACACACATAGTAGAATATTCGAGCTTCTGCTAGCCCCGTTTGGTTGTTGGTCGGCCAAAACCACCTCTTCAAAGAGCACTTGTATTTAGCAAGAAATGTTAACTTCTGCTAACTTGCTTGGCAATTCGAATTCGAATAAGTGGTAGCTGTCCACTTCCAATGATTGAACTCTCTTTTCTTGGATTCATATACACTCTTCGGATTAAAGGGGGATTTGTTTGAGCCTAATCCTTGGTGTGAGGAATATTATTGTGAAAAGAAGACCAAGAGCCTTTGGGAGTTCAAGAGTCCACTTCCAAAGTTGAGCCCAAGGGACATTCTCATTATACAAATATACATTCAATTAATGAGAATTGATGTGCTTTGATGCCTATCCTTTTATCTTTGTCTAGATTTCTGCCTATTTATCCTAATAGACACCTAACAAAAACAATAACTAATTTTATGTTTATATTTTTCTTTTTTATTTTGAATATGTAATAAAAAAAATTATTTATAATTTATATTTAAAAAACATCAATTTTAAAATATATTTAATTTCTTCCAAATTTTTCTTTCATAAACTTTGTTATATTTAAAGAAAAGTATTTCAAAGATTTTATATCCTACTTTTCTATCAATTCACCCCTTTCATGTATGTGACACATATTCCCTTTACCCCTAAGTTGATCCGTTTATGATTTTTATAGTGGTTGTTCATTTTGTCTCTTGTCCTTTGGCATTATTCAATTTGTTTATAAAAAAATTACTTTTATAAAGTAAATTTATTTATAAAAATGTTTAAAATTTGAAATAGTCTTAAAAAATATTTTGTAAATTATTAACAACATTTCTCTCTACTTTTCAAAAGCAATTGCTAATTAAGTATCATTATAATTATAATAATGTACCTAACGTGAATGGCATCATTAAACGAGTTAATGTTCATGCACTTAAACAAGTCTTATAGAAAAGGCATGGTATATTCATAGTAAGACGGTCTTATGAGTAGGCATGATCTATTCATAGTAAGATGGTCGATGTTTCCCTAGAAAAAAGCGACTTCCTTTCAAAGCTAACTTATAATTATTCTGCGTTTTTTTAAATATATGACAACTTTATAAAATAATAATTATAATTATAATTTAAATTATTAAATTTATGATATATACAATATTAATATGAATTAAAATTAATAATGATATTCTTTTAAATTAGTATTGAGGGAGTTTTAAAGTGGCCATCTAACATAAGGAGTACCTTAATAGTTTTCAGTCTATTATATACTTTATGGATTAATTGATGATTGCTGATTATTAATTATCTAGTAAGATTAATTTGTTTTGTTAGACTTTTAAAATGTGAAAAATTGCTTTAAGAGCATTAATCTAGATTACATAGTTATAACCAGTTAAAATGTTACTAATATTAGTGTACTATAATAAATGTTTTCAAATTGTATGTGGGTGTATGCACTCATTATACAAGAAAGTCATTTTCATCAACAACCCTATGAGTAGGACAAAGATGACAAAAAATTCCTTCATCCTACAACTTTTTATGAATTATCTACCACTCTATTTCACTCTAGATCTAATGAGGGTTTGTCTTATATGAGCAATGACAATTTTATTTGTTATTCTAGTTAAGAGAGATAATTTTGATTTTCTATATTAGGGTTGATCACCTCGTGTAATTCTTTATCATATCATAATTTCTCCTTAAGTTTAGATGTAATAAAACTTTTAATATTATCACTATTTTTCATGGTGACCTATTCTCTCCCATGTTGTCTAAGTTATTCTTGTACATTAGGTATCTAGTCAAAGTCATTCTCTCAATGGGGCATAGACTCGTTTCTAAGATGATAAGATATGATATATTTCCTTAAATTTTGAGATTATATGTTATAAAGCACTTTTGGATTTTCGATATTGTTCTCCATTCTCCTCTATCATGTTGTCTAAGTTACTCTTGTATATTAGATATCCTAAAACAAAAGGTCTATTGATTTAAGTTATAATTGTTTTCAACTCCATAATAAGATTTCCATCATCCATTAATCATTTTATCAAATACTATAAATGGAATTGTAATGAAGAAAGAAAACAAATATAAAATACTATCATTAATTTCTTTATGAAAATGCCCCTCCTACAATAATCAAGTACTATTATCCAATCATTAATATTTAATTTCACTTTTTAATACATAGATATTTCATTTCACTTTTTAATAGTATATTAGTTTTTAATAATTTTAAAATTATATTTAATCAACATATAGTTGAAAAAAAATCAACTAAACATATTATTAGCATTTAGGTTTTCATAGGTAAAGTATGTTGGAAACATGTGTGGAGGACATGTGAGTGGAAATAAAAAATATAAATATTATTATTATTAAAAATTATTAATAATATGTCATTTTATGACATTAGGATAAGTGAAAATAAAAACTATTTTTATTTAGCATGTCCACCAAGGCTTGTGGACTTGGTGGACACTATTGGTTATGTACTCTCATGTGTTATGTTACTCATTGGTTTCATTTATTCTAGGATTATTTTTTATTAATTTTAGAGTCTCTCTCTCTCTCTCTCTCTCTCCTAGTGAACCCTCTCGAGTTGGGTTAATGTGTCTCTTAGTGTAGCCTCATGATGTGTAACTCCTATTTGTTATTTTTGGAATGTAACTCTCATGCTCGTGTCCCTCTCTCTCCCAATTCGAATTTCTCATGAAGGAATTCAATTTGCTTGTGTTGGCTAGTCACACTTGTGTGTGGGTTCATGATTTTGCTCTTGTGCTTGTGTTTGGAACTTGTGGCTTGATTTTGGATACTCTTGGTATGATATCCTTACTGGTCATTATTCCCTTGTGGATCCTGTCCCCAAGCTGAGTTGTCACGTCCCCTTCCACCAATCCAATGCAAGGGAGGGAACCTGACTGTAACATGGGGTGTCTAATTCTTCCCCAAAGCCATAATGGTGAAATTTTTGCCATTTAAATCAGATGCACAATTAAATTACACAGCGGAATTAAAATGCATGATTGCACACACACAACAGACATACATCAGCATATTTATCTCAAGCAAATGATGTATCAACATGCAAAGAATCCATCCCATTCTCATGCTATGCATAGACTTTATACCAATTCCATTAATCATGAATAATTGCCATTCCAAATTAACACATTACAGAACACAAAATGCATATAATTTATAACACAGATAACACTTATCTTGAAGATGAAGCTATCTAAACAACTGGCTATGTGAGAGAAACATTCCACCCAACCATAGATCTCTGTCCAGCTTGTATTCTTTCAGCTGAGAGATCACCCTCGAGCTGGGTTTTGTATCCACTAAGGAGGAACTAGTTGGGCTCACTCACAGCCATGGTTTCACTCAACAACTATGCTAAGCCAACACATAGTTGGGTTTGTCAATCATATGAAAGACAAAGGAGGGAAATGCTAAGCTAGGTAGCTCAACCACAGAGTTACAGGCATCTCTATTGAATTCAACAATCAAGCACCCACAGTACCTACCACACGCAACACAAGGAAGGTCCCATTCTCTGCTGCACAGTCCCTCAGGCGTCCCTTCCCTCCAATGCTCTTCAGGGTTGGCATAGAAAGGTCCAGCTGCTAATCCTTGAGATTCTAGCCTTCATTGGGTTTATCAAGCAAACCCAACCTCTGCTCAGTCATTCACAATTGGATTTCTCACAATTCTGTTCATCAAATAAATCAATCCCGTCACTGGTTTTCTGGCCTATAAAAACTGGGTTTTCCAACGGATTTTGTGGTATCTAATCTACTCAAATTCGGCCCAACGTTCATATCTATGGATCCCCCATTGGATTTCACTATCAAATACTAAATCTGGGCGTTTTTGGCTCTTCAAAACGTGGATTCTTGCAAAGTTGCGATTTCTGGTTTTGCTCACTGCTGGGAATTCATTTTTGGATGAAAACTAATGCTGGTTCTTCCACACTGGAATGGGGATGAGGAAGAAGCAACTCCCACGAGGTAGAGTGACTTGTGGTACAATAAAATAGAGTCCATACCTGCAAATACGAATTTCTAGGCTACCTATGCTCCATTGAAGACATGGACTGAAATCTCCAACTACTTCCTTACAACAGAAGTAAATGTCATCAAGGAAAGTCAAATGGGTTCTCACAATGACATTTGGCAACATATGGTTCATCCCCACAGCCCCCTCACCACTCCCTACTGGATACACATGGCCCCTTCTCATTCGTTACTTCCATAGCCAGTTTTGGTATTTTATTGAAATATTAACATTTACATCAATTTAAAATATTCCATGGCTTAACAGGACATGGGTATCCAAATATCAAATACTTGCTTGTTTTAAATAAAATTCGAACATACACTAGTGGCGCCTTGGCCTTGAGCTCCTCGCTAGGGAAACATACAACACATGTATACAATATTTACATTAAAGCCAATATTTTCTAAGGGTCAGAATTGGGGTATTACATTCCCCTCCCCCTTAGAACAACACCGTCCTCGGTGTTTTCAAAACTGAACAAAAATGAGAATGCCTCTCTCATGGCATCCTCCAGCTCCCATGTAGCCTCATCGGGGCTAAGGTGCTCCCATTGGACCTTTACTTTCTCGATGGCTCTGTTCCGGATCAATGTGACCTTCTTGTCGAGAATGCGCATAGGATCTACTTGAAACTCTCCCTCGGGTTCCACCTGTATCACATTCCAATCAATCATATGATTAGGATCATGTACATACTTCTTAAGAAAAGACACATGGAAAACATTATGAGCTTTTATGCTAGTAGACAATGCAATTCTATATGCAACTGGCCCTATCCTATCAAGGACTTCAAATGGCCCACAATATCTTGGTGACAACTTGGCACAACTCCCCAACTTGAGAGAACTTTTCCTTGGTTTCACTCTCAAAAAAACATGATCCCCAATCAGAAATTCCTTATGCACTCTTTTTAAATCTGCATAACTCTTCTACCTATCCTGAGCTGCTTTTAAATTCTACCTAATCTTAGCAACTTCCTGTTCCATTTCTTTGATCATCTCTGATCCAAGTAATACCATGTTCACCGGGCTCTCCCAATTCACTGGAGTCCTGCATCCCTTGTCGTACAATGCCTCAAATGGACTCATCCCCAAGGATGCATGATGTCCATTATTGTATGCAAATTCTACCAAGTGTAGGTAATCCTCCCACTTGGATGGTTTATCCATCACATACATTCTCAGCATGTCTTCAAGAACCTGATTCACCCTCTCAGTTTGGTCATCTATTTGAGGATGATATGTTGTACTGAAATTCAATTTAGTTCCCAATTCCTGAAATAATCCCTTCCAAAAATTGGAAGTGAACTTTGTATCATGATCATAAATTATTACCTTAGGAAATCCATACAACTTGAATATCTCTCTAATGAAGATGTTTGCAATGTCATTAGCCTTGTGAGTGGACTTGACTGGAATAAAGTGAGCTACCTTTGATAGCTTGTCCACTACAACCATGATCAAATAATGCTTCTTCACTGTTATGGGAAGACCTGTTATAAAATCCATAGAGATCACTTCCCACTTCCATTCTGGAATGGGTAAGGGATGCAACAATCCTGCTGGATGTTGGTGCTCTGCTTTGACTTGCTGGCACTTTTGACATCTAGCAATGTACTCAACTATGTCCTTCTTCATGCCATGCCAAAAGTATTGCTTTCTTGCTGCTGATATAGTCTTCTGATATCCTGGGTGTCTAGAGTATGGAATCTAATGTATTTCATCCATCACTAGCTTCTTCAAATCTGCATTATTTTGAATGTATAACCTATCTTTATAGATGAGGATATTGTCTTCACCAAGCTGAATCCCGCACACTTTTCATTCACATTACCCTGTGCAACTTCTCTTTAATTTGAAGGCAAGTTCCGTCACTGTTCTGGGCCTCAAGAACCCTAGTCTTCAAATTTGATTTACACATACTTACTACTGCAACATGAAATTTTCTGCTAAGAGCATCTGCAACCTTATTCTCCTTCCCTTTTACATGTTTAATTTCAAAATCAAACTCACAAAGAAACTCCATCCATCTAGCTTGCCTAGCATTCAAGTTTGGTTGATCAAACAAATACTTTAAGCTCATGTGGCCGGTTCTAAGCTCGAATCTTCTTCCCATTAAATAATGTCTCCAGATCTTGAGAGAATGTACTATGGCTGCTAATTCTAAATCATGTGTGGCATAATTCTTTTCATGCTCTTTTAATTTCCTTGACTCATAGCAAATCACAACTCCTTCTTGCATGAGCACTCCACCTAGCCCTTCAATGCAAGCATCTATGCACACTACAAAATCCTTCTTTGGATCTGCTATCTTCAAAACAGGAGCGCTGGTAAGTAACTCCTTTAACTTCTGAAAACTTTTCTCGCATTTTTTCAGACCATACAAACTTGATATTCTTTCTTTGCAATGAAGTGATCGAATGAGCTATCTTGGAGAAGTCTTCAATAAACCTTCTGTGGTAACCAGCAAGACCCATAAAATATCTAACATATGAAATATTCTTTGGAGTAGACCAATCCATGATGGCATTAATATTTTCTGGATCCACTACAATACCTTCTTCAGAAATGATATGACCCAAATATTGCACCTTCTTTTGGTAGAATTCACACTTGCTTATCTTGGCATACAACTAGTGTTCTCTAAGGACTTGCAACACCATCCTTAGATGTTCTTCATGTTCTTCTTCATCCCTTGAATAGACAAAAATGTCATCCAAGAACACAATCACAAACTTATCCAAATGTTTGCTGAAAACACTATTCATGAGACACATGAATGTAGCAGGTGCATTGGTAAGGCCAAATGGCACCACAGTGAACTCATAATGACCATATCTAGTTCTGAAAGCCATCTTGTGAATGTCTTCTTCTTTAATTCTTACTTGATGGTAGCCGGACCTCAAGTCAATCTTGGAAAACACTTTAGCTTCCTTCATTTGATCAAACAAGTCATCAGTTCTTAGCAATGGATACTTGTTCTTGACTGTCACTTTATTTAGTTTCCTGTAATCAATACAAAGTCTTAAAGTCCCATCTTTCTTCTTGACAAATAACACCGATGCTCCCCAGGGAGACACACTTGGTCTGATATACCTCTTGTCCATTAATTCTTGTAGCTGCATCTTCAACTCTACCAATTCCGGTGTACTCATTCTATAAGGAGCTTTGGAATTTGGCACTGCCCCTGGAACAAGATCGATGGTAAAATCAATATCTCTCTTTGGTGGTAGTCCCGGCACTTCATCCGGAAATATATCTTGGAACTCTTGCAATAATGAGAAATCTTCTATCCTTGGATCCTTGTCCTCTAATGAATTTGACATATGGACTGCATACAATTTACAACCTTTCTTATAGAACTTTTTCAACTGTAAGGCTGAAATTTGCCTTATTGAAACTTGCTTGGGAATTCCTCTTACCAATCTTGGTCTTCCCTCTTCATTAATACATTCAAGTGCTTTCTCATAAGAGTTCAATTTGGCTCTATGTTTTTCCAACCAATCCATGCCAATCAAGGCATCATAAGATCCTAAAGGTAGCACATTTAAATCTGCATGGGTGTGGAGTCCATTCAATTCTATGGGGCACTCCACGACAACTTCACTTACTTTCCTCCTGGTCCATGTGGCTAATTGAACTAACCAAGACTTATTGTGCCTCACTTTTCCAAGAAAACAACCTTCAACCACTTTTGGAGAAACATAACTATGAGTAGATCCTGGATCAATCAAACACGAAATAGATTGCTTAGCAATCTTACCTTCAACTTCCACCACTGATGATTGATGGTCTGCTTGATGATTATCCAATGCTGCATAAATTCAAGGCAGTTCCCTTGCCATATTCTCCACTGTAGTTTCTCCCTTTAAGTTGTGCAACCTTCGAGGATTATCCTTCCGATGTGGACAGTCCTTCAATATGTGATTTTCTCCACATCCCCAACACTGAAGTGGTCCCTTTGATGCTTTGTCTGCTGCTACTTCTAGTATGAATCCACTCCTTGCTTGCTGCCCCTATGGAAAGGTTCTAGGCTGACCTTTGAACTATGGCTTGAAACCACTCTTCTTCTAATAAAATCTCCCTCTTGGCTTTCGTTTCCATGCTTGGTTAACCTCTGTTTTTCCTTTATTCTGCTCATAGCAATGCATTGCCATTCTAATGGCTTCATCAAGACTTGGTGGATTAACAAACTCAATCCTATCTCTGGAGATTTGAGGCAGACTCCCAAGAAAGCATTGGATTTTTACTCTCTCATCTTTGATAGAGTCAATATATCTCAATAATTCCAAAAATTTGTGGACATGCTCTTCCATAGATTTTCGTCCCAACCTGAGTTCATTGAACTCTTTTCTCTTACTGTCATAATACCTAGCAGAAAGGTATTTCTCCTTGAAGTACTTATTGAATATCTCCCAATTGATCTTCCTCTCATTGATTCCTTTCACTTGCAAGAGATTGTCCCACCAAATTTAAGCTCTGCCATTTAGATTGTAAATGGCAATTCTGGCTTTCTCATTTCCTGAGTAGTCTTGAATTCTGAAATATTTCTTCATTCCAAGAAGCCATGCCTCTGCCTCTTGGCCATTCTTTCCTTCTCCATCAAATGTGGGAGGCCTTGCCTTCCTGAATTATCCCTGTGGGATTCCCTTGAACTTCTTTCTTCCATCAAATCTCTTAGGTGCATGCCTTGGACTTCTTTGAGAACCTATGGATTCGCATGATCTGCTGGAGGAAGATCTAGAGGAAGGTGTTCTATGTTTCTTGCTCACATAATTCTTCCTTGGGCTTGGAGTCCTTTTCTTTGAACGACCCATAGAGCGACTCTCTGCATCTCTTCCTTCTTCACCAACATTGCTTAGGTTGGAACCAAGGTTTAGCCTCTGCTGCATATCAGTGAGACTTTGTAAGATAGCATCATTGAGTTGGTGTTGTTATTCTTGAGCCTTCATCAATATTTCATTGCAGCTCACCATGGTTTCAACTAAGTTCTAAGGAGTCACCTAATCCCTTATCCCATTGGATTCAGTCTCGGCATTCTCTTCATGGACATTTTCTCCTAGGACGTCTTCTTCATGCTCATAAGGATCTTGAGCATCATTTATGGTCACCATTTTTTCCTGTATGCTACTTCTGCTACAATTATTAATTTTATGAGCTATAAGCACTGTGCATTATGAAAATATTTGTTAGACATCATAAGAATGCATATAGAAATATACAACAATCAATATTTAACATAATCAACTCATGGAATAATTCACATAGCTGTTATGCATTCATTTCTTTTGCCTATTCATGCAATTCTGGAAATTGCCCATATTGTCAACAATTTGACAAAACAGTCACTCACACTTTTTTCCTCCAAATATCTATGAGGTATGATGTCCCCATTCAAATTCTGCCTATGCACCATTGTTCCCTGTTGGATAAGATTTCCAATGCCTGTCCACTTGCTCCATTCCGACATCGTGTGTGGGAACTACATCACTTCAAAAATGACAACTTTCACCAATACTTCTGCACATTTTTACACAGTTGTATTTTGGTCCAGAAGGCCAACTTCAGCCACTTGTGGAAGAAAATCTATGAGGAATCACGAAAACTTTTCTACCAGGCGAAGTCAGTCTATATAACAAGGAACGTTCAACAACTCGGGGATCTTTGTTTCAATGCACCATTCATATTCTATAAAATTATGGGTTTGACTACTTTTCACTTCTCACATTTTTCTAGTATTCCAAATTTTGGACCAAAAATGGCTATTTCCCAAACGGTGCATTTCTGGAAAATCTTTGTCTAATGGGATATGTCTGTTTTCATGAAAATAAGAAATGTTGAGTTCAATAATTTTCTTGATTCTGAATTATAGGGTCATTTTCAACCACTGCAATTTTTTCCAAATTCCCAAAACGTGGCCCTTCTTGCACATCCCGACTCCACCTCCTTTGCATTTTGGATCCAAAACTCCAAGCCTAGCACCGTGCTTGCTCCATGACTACTCCATATCAGTTTCAGCTCAATCCGACCTTCTGTCAAGCGTCGGGACACTGATTTGTAAAAGCTAATAATTCTAATTTTATGCCAAATCAGAGTATAATAGGCTTGGGATCTTAACTGGTTCATTCATGGCCTCAGAATGCCCCTGAACTCATCAAATTCTGACCTTGCAAGCTCCTGTAATCCAAAAATCAATTTTCGGGCTCTATACTCTTTTTTTTTTTTAATCCCGCCACACACAGACCGCAACCCACAACCCGCAACCCGAAACTCGAAATTACGGGTTTGGGGGGTCAAGCTACAGTCACGGGGATGTAACCATCCCGCAACCAGCAACCCGAAACCTGAAATTGTGTGTTCGAAGGGGTCAAGTTGCGGTCACGGGGATGTAACAATCTCGCAACCCACAACCCGAAATTGCGGGTTCGGGATTGCGGAAATCGGAATGCGCAATTTCACAAATTTGCATTCCCGCAACCCAAAACCCGACATCCCGAAAGCCAAAAATTGCGGGTTTGGTATTTTGGAAATCCAAATGTAAATTTCAAAATTCATGTTCCCGAAACTCGAAAACTGACATCCCGAAAGCTGAAAATTGCAAGTTCGGAATTTCGGAAATCCAAACGCAAATTTTGAACCCGAAACCCGAAACCCGACAACCCGAAACCCGACAACCCGAAACTGCGAAAACACCTGCGTTTCCTGTAACTTCCGGAGTTCATAACTCCCTCGTCCCTTGGCAAAATCAGGCGATTCTGGTACCATTGGAAATCTATTGGAGAGATCTATGCAATGGTGTGATCCTCTCCCACACCTGAGAAATATAACCCTGTCATTTTTTCAATAAAAAATGTCACCCGAACTTCACCAATACTGCGTTAAAACCATACTGTTACTTGCCTGTAACTCAGAGTTTGGCCCAAGCAGCCCTAGTGCCACAAGCTGAGCTCTGATACCACTCTGTCACGTCCCCTTCCACCAATCCAATGCAAGGGAGGGAACCTGACTGTAACATGGGGTGTCTAATTCTTCCCTAAAGCCATAATGGTAAAATTTTTTCCATTTAAATAAGATGAACAATTAAATTACACAGCGGAATTAAAATGCATAATTGCACACACACAACAGACATACATCAGCATATTTATCTCAATCAAATGATCCATCAACAGGCAAAGAATACATCCCGTTCTCATGCTATGCACATACTTCATACCAATTCCATTAATCATGAATAATTACCATTCCGAATTAACACATTAAAAAACACAAAATGCATATAATTTATAACACAGATAACACTTATCTTGGAGACGAAGTTGTCCAAACAACTGGCTATGTGAGAGCAACGTTCCACCCAACCATAGATCTCTGTCCAGCTTGTATTCTTTCAGCTGAGAGATCACCCCCGAGCTGGGTTGTGTATCCACTAAGGAGGAACTAGCTAGGCTCACTCACAACCATGGTTTCACTCAACAACTATGCTAATCCAACACACAACTGGGTTTGTAAAGCATATGAAAGACAAAGGAGGGCAATGCTAAACCAGTGAGCTCAACCCCAGAGTTACATGCATCTCCAATGAATTCAACAGTCAAGCACCCACATTACCTACCACGCCCAACACAAGGAAGGTCCCCTTCTCTGTTGCACAGTCCCTCAGGCGTCCCATCCCTCCAGTGCTCTTCAGGGTGGGCATAGAAAGGTCCAGCTGTTAATCCTTGAGATTCTAGCCTTCACTAGGTTTATCAAGCAAACCCAACCTTTGCTCAGTCATTCACAATTGGATTTCTCACAATTCTGTTCATCAAATAATTCAATCCCGTAAGTGGTTTTCTGGGCTATAAAAACTGGGTTTTCCAATGGATTTCATGGTATCTAATCTTCTCAAATTCACCCCAAGGTTCATATCTATGGATCCCCCATTGGATTTCACTGTCAAATACTAAATCTGGGCATTTTTGGCTATTCAAAACGTGGGTTCTTGCAAAGTTGCAATTTCTGGTTTTGCTCACTGCTGGGAATTCGTTTTTGGATGAAAATTGATGCTGGTTTTTCCACACTGGAATGGGGAAGAGGAAGACGCAATTCCCATGAGGTAGAGTGACTTGTGGTACAAGAAAATAGAGCCCATACCTATAAATATGAATTTCTAGGTTGCCCATGCTCCATTGAAGCCATGGACGAAAATCTTCAACTAATTCCTTACAACAGAAGTAAATGTCATCAAGGAAAGTCAAATGGGTTCTCACAATGACATTTGGCAGCATATGGTTCCTCCCCATAGCCCCCTCACCACTCCCTACTGGATACACATGGCCCCTTCTCATTCGTTGCTTCCATAGCCAGTTTTGGTATTTTATTGAGATATTAACATTTACATCAATTTACAATATTCCATGGCTTAACAACACATGGGTATCAAAATATCAAATACTTGCTTGTTTTAAATAAAATCCGAACATACACTAGTGGGGCCTCGGCTTTGAGCTCCTCGCTAGGGAAACATACAACGCATGTATACAATATTTACATTAAAGCCAATATTTCCTAAGGGTCAGAATTGGGGTATTACATGAGTTAATATGGAGCCACTGGTGTATGTCCTAGAATTTCCTGTAGAGATCCTGGATTGGCAGCAAGGGTGAGGTCCACTACCATTGGATTTGAGGTTGGACAAAGCTATGTATTGCCTCTGGAGATCCTATTTTGGAAGCAGGGGTGTGTTCTACTTCCTTGGATTTGAGGTTGTCCTGGATCCACTGGAATTTACTTGGATTGGAAGTGTTACTTTCCATTGGGTTGTCGTTGGACTGTTGTCGTGGAGCCACTGGAATTGCCCTGGAGTGGAAGTAGAGGCCACAATTTCCATTGGGTTGTGGTTGGATTGATTTCTTGAGAGAATTTTTGGTTGAGTATGCTCTTTCTTATGGCATCATGGTTCCGGATCGGGGGTGACTATTGCAAAGTGAGTTTTGGCTTGCATTGTGTCTATAGCTGGGTGGAACGTGGCACAGTGGATTCCTATTGCGTATTTGGAAAAGATAAGTTTTTTATATTATGTTTATTTAATTTATTTGGATATAATCTGATTTATTTATGGATGCACATAAAATGTATGAGCTATTTGTGGAATAAATTTCTCATGGAATTCAATCTATTTATGCAAGTAAATTTTGTGAAGGAATTGGAAACTAGTTTTTAGGATTTTGTGCACAAATTGTTTGAGGAAATGATTCTTTGGAACCTATTCTATAGAAATTATATTTCTACCCCTATTCATTATATAATGTGTATTTTTATGGCACAATAGCCTCATAATATTTTAAGGCACTTCCCTTTGATGTTTCTACCTTTTATTCGAAAACTAGTTCTTTAATTGGATTGTTTTGCATAGCTTGGAGACTTGGCACATGAAGTGTTTGTAAAAATGCCCGAGTGCTATTTTTATGATTATGTATGATAAATACACTTTAAATTTGTGTTATAATTTGAGGGTAAATCTTCTTTATAGTGGTTGGAAAATATCTACCAAAATTCTAGATCAATTTCCAATTTATAGCTCCTTCAATGGAATTATTTGAGTAGATTTATGAATTTGCATATGAAGTGTTTGAAGAAAATTTTGAATGAGATATACCTATTTTATGACTTATAAACCATTTTATTTGGATATGGAATGGCATTTGAATGATTCTATGAGCTATGGATTTAATTATTCTAGCGATTCCTATAATTACTAGTCAATTCGAATGAGTAGAATTAGCTAGTTTTGTGAATTATTTAATGGACTATAAATGGGCACAAAGCTACAACCATATGATTGTAGGTGACCCCTTATACGTTATCCATGAGATACTAGGTACATTGCAGTGAAAATTGATAACTAGTTGTGGATTGAAATCTTTTTTTTCGTAAAAACAAAATGCTACAACCATGTGCCCTATTTATAACATGTTATTGTGTTGTAGGTGGATAATTATCATGCATGATCCTTTACTTATTGATGCATTGCATTTTGGCGCAGTTACTTAGACTCAATTCCTTGCGGTGAATGTTAACTAGTTTCATTGGAATTGATGGAAAATATCGCCTTATGTGCAATTGGAATGATATGCAAATACAAATTTAATTGGTTATAAGTGCATGCTTAGTTATGTTATTAATGGATTTAGTATTGATTTTGGGTTTAATGGCATGGTTACAAGTTTATTTTGTGCAAGGCTAGCTACTTTTATTGGTTACAATTTTTATGATAATCTTATACCACATTCCTTATCTATTTTTTTTTTACTTTCCAATTTATCTTTGAAAATTTGTATAATTTTTTAATATTTATTTTGAAAAGTTAAAAAAAATCTATTTTATTAAAATACATTTACTCAACATTTATATTTAATAGATATTTGTTTATAAAATAGAAAATTAAAATTATGAGTAAGATATTTAATTAATTTATTTTTTTTATTATATAAAATTTTATTCATAATAAAAAAAAAAATAAAAAAAAAAATACTATTTTATTATTATGAAGAATAAAATTACACAACTTAAATGCAAAAACATATATAAATCTCAAATAAAATATATTTAAAAATAAATCTTTTTCACACTATTCTTGATCAAGTATTCACCAAAATCCAAATATTAAAACAAAACATCGAAAAAAAACATAAAAGAATTTGCTAATATTCACCTTATTGTAGAGCCCTTCCCTTAATAAACTATCAAACAATCTTAATAAAAACAAACATATCTAAAGTCCCCATATCTATTCAAAAATAATTTTCATAGTAACTCTTTCCGCATCCATTTAATTACTATAATTTTCAAAGACGTGAAGATGAGTTACACTATATTCCAAATCCAAAAATAAAAAGAAATTTATAACCATGAGCTAAAAAAATCAAGGTCACCCTCAAAAACTTGAGAATGAATCTTTCAAGTATACATAATGCCATATTATAATTTATATCATTAAAATACATTTAGGAAATATAACTATTTAAAACAATGAATAATTTTATGTTTATATATTTTTTAATATAGAATACAAAAAATTATTTAATATTTATTTCAAAATATATACAAATTTAAAATAAATTAATTAATTTCTTCTAATTTTTTTTATTTCATAAATTTTGTCGTATTTTAAATAATGAAAACTAATTTATATCATTAAAATACATCTAGGAAATATAACTAAAAAAATGGTTGGAACCTAATCCTTCGTGTGAAGAATATTATTGTGAAAAGAAGACCAAGAGTCTTTGGGAGTCTAAGAGTCAAGAGCTTTTGGGAGTTTAAAAGTCCACTAGGGAAGTTTAACCCAAGGGACATTCTCATTGTATAAATATGCATTCAATTAAGGAGAATTGATGTTCTTTCACGCATATCCTTCTGTCTTTGTTTGGATTTCTACCTATTTACACTAATGGGCACCTAACAGTGGTATCATAGATATTGTTGGCTCTAAGATCTGTGTCAATTTGCAGACCTGCATTCTATCATATTCCCTATATAGTCCATCATTCAAACCTTTCAAGTGCCCTCTACCTCGTACGTTTCATTCTTATGGCTGCCATTCTCCATGAAAGATGTATTGAACTGTGAAGAGCTCGTGGTAAGGCGTTGATGTTTTGTTAAGACAATCTCTCTGAAACCCTAATCTACTTAGAGTTGTGTTTTGAGCATTGAAGTCGATGTTTCAATTGTTGTTGCGTTCAAACTGTTGATGATTGGTGTTGTGATGTGAAGAATGGAGCTCTCTATTGACTACCTATTGGTGAAGCCCTCCTTAATGGCGTCAACAGTAGGGTGTATTTGAAGAATGGTCAACCCGTGAAGGAGTAGTGTGGAGTTGTTTTTTCTTCGCAACTATTGATAAAAAAAGACTATTGCTGAAATTTGAAGTGTAAACCCTAGCTCGTGGTGCAATCTATCATTGGTGAACCGTGGTGGAATATCCATGGTGTATCTCTATGTTCTCTATATCCAAGTATTGTTGTTAAAAAGATGTATGGGTTCTTATCTCCTTCGTAACTACTGCATTTTTGTTGGTGCTTGGTAGAATACCATTGTGGAAGATTGTGAAATACAAATACCATATGAAGGATCAGTATTTTGGTCTTCATCCTTGTTAGCATCGTGGGAAGTGTAACCATTCCTCATATTGGTGTGTGAAGTTGAGGAAACCTATAAGAGTGAAACTTGTAGCAAAATATTGTACTGCTTCTTTCTTGTACCTGACAGTGAGGAACATGATGTCAGGATTCAAGATTCAAGCCTTGTCATTCTAACAACAAGTGGTCATGGCCTCCTTAAGTAAGAAAGATCAAGCAAGTCTGAGCGACAGCCAGTTTGGGATGCCAGATTCAAAGATGTATCATCAATAAAAAAGAGAACCATGCTCTAGAGTACTCATGTGGTTTATGTCTATTTTTGACACCATGAGAATCTCCTCTCCTCACATTGTTCTTGACAAGGGAGAATGAAGATCGTCAGAAACAAGTGAGTGAGAACACGCGATCCTGAACTACCATGTTCGACTGAGCTCCAAAGTTTGTGGTCAACCTTAAACTAGACATAGCAGAGATTTCAACTTCTGCTACACATTAGATGGTGATCTCCAAACCTTCACTCCAGAGAACCTTTAAGCCTTCATGCTAAGTTCCAGGCATAACCTCTTAGCCTTTGTGGTAAGTTCAAGAGTTTCTGGTTAGCCATAAACCACACACATAGTAGAATATTTGAGTTTCTGCTAGCCCCTTTTGGTTGTTGGTCAGCCAAAACCACCTCTTCAGAGAGCACTTGTATTTAGCAAGAAATGTTAACTTCTGCTAACTTGCTTGGCAATTCAAATTGTCAAGTTGGAAATGTTCAATAAGTGGTAGCTGTCCACTTCCAATGATTCAACTCTCTTTTCTTGGATTCATATACACTCTTCGGATTAAAGGGGGATTTGTTTGAGCCTAATCCTTGGTGTGAGGAATATTATTGTGAAAAGAAGACCAAGAGCCTTTGGGAGTCCATGAGTCCACTTACAAAGTTGAACCCAAGGGACATTCTCATTATACAAATATACATTCAATTAATAATAATTGATGTGCTTTGATGCCTATCCTTTTATCTTTGTCTAGATTTCTGCCTATTTATCCTAATGGACACCTAACAAAAACAATAACTAATTTTATGTTTAAATTTTTCTTTTTATTTTGAATATATAATAAAAAAAATTATTTACAATTTATATTTAAAAAACATCAATTTTAAAATATATTTAATTTCTTCCTAATTTTTATTTCATAAACTTTGTTATATTTAAAGAAAAGTATTTCAAAGATTTTATATCCTACTTTTCTATCACTTCATCCCTTTCATGTATGTGACACATATTCCCTTTACCCCTAAGTTAATCGTTTATGATTTGTATAGTGGTTGTGCATTTTGTCTCTTGTCCTTTGGCATTATTCAATTTGTTTATAAAAAAGATTACTTTTAAAAAATAAATTTATTTATAAAAATGTTAATTTGAAATAGTCTTAAAAAAATATTTTTTAAATTATTAATAACATTTCTCTCTACTTTTCAAAAGCAATTGGTAATTAAGTATCATTATAATTATAATAATGTACCTAACGTGAATGGCATCATTAAACGAGTTAATGTTCATGCACTTAAACAAGTCTTATAGAAAAGGCATGGTATATTCATAGTAAGACGGTCTTATGAGTAGGCATGGTCTATTCATAGTAAATGGTCGATGTTTCCCCTATCTGTATAAAAAAGCGACTTCCTTTCAAAGCTAACTTATAATTATTCTGCGTTTTTTTTAAATATATGACAACTTTATAAAATTATAATTATAATTATAATTTAAATTATTAAATTTATGATATATACAATATTAATATGAATTAAAATTGATAATGATTTTTTTTTAAGTTAGTATTCACGAAGTTTTAAAGTGGCTATCTAATACAAGGAGTACCTTAACAGTTTTCAGTCTATTCTATACCTCATGGGTTAATTGATGATTGCTGATTATTAATTATCTAGTAAGATTAATCTAGATTACATAGGTATAACGAGTTAAAATGTTAGTAATATTAGTGTGCTATAATAAATGTTTTCAAATTGTATGTGGGTGTATGCACTCATTATACAAGAAAGTCATTTTCATCAACAACCCTATGAGTAGCACAAAGATGGCAAAGAATTCCTTCATCCTACAACTTTTTATGAATTATCTAGCGCTCTATTTCACTCTAGATCTAATGAGGGTTTGTCTTATTTGAGCACTGTTGATTTTATTTGTTATTCTAGTTAATAGAGATAATTTTGATCTTCTATATTAGGGTCGATCACCTCGTGTAATTCTTTACCATATCATAATATCTCCTTAAGTTTAGATGTAATAAAACTTTTAATATTATCATATCTTTCATGGTGACCTATTCTCTCCCATGTTGTATAAGTTATTCTTGTACATTAGGTATCTAGTCAAAGTCATTCTCTCAATGGGGCATAGACTCGTTTCTAAGAGGATAAGATATGATATATTTCCTTTAATTTTGAGATTATATGTTATAAAGGACTTTTGGATTTTCGATATTGTTCTCCATTCTCCTCTATCATGTTGTCTAAGTTACTCTTGTATATTAGATATCCTAAACAAAAGGTCTATTGATTTAATTTATAATTGTTTTCAAGTCCACAATAAGATTTCCATCCTCCATTAATCATTTTCTCAATACTATAAATGGAATTGTAATGAAGGAAGAAAACAAATATAAAATACTATCATTAATTTCTTTATGAAAATGCCCCTCCTGCAATAATTAAGTACTATTGTCCAATCATTAATATTTCGTTTCACTTTTTAATACATAGATATTTCATTTCACTTTTTAATAGTATATTAGTTTTTAATAATTTTAAAACTATATTTAATCAACATATAGTTGAAAAAAAATCAACTAAACATATTATTAGCATTTAGGTTTTCATAGGTAAAGTATGTTGGAAACATGTGTAGAGGACATGTGAGTGGAAATAAAAAATATAAATATTATTATTATTAAAAATTAATAATAATATATCAATTTATGACATTAAGATAAGTGAAAATAAAAATTACTTTTATTTAGCATGTCTTAAATATATCTATATATATTAAATTATAATTTTACAGTATTTAATATAACATTTACATTTTAATGGATCACAAGTATAATTATATTGAAATGTTTTTCTTAAAAACTTTTAAACACACAAGAAAATATAAATTAAACTAAATGATTTATTACCATTTTATAATGACATAATGACATAAATCAAAGGTAATATCAAATTAACTACTACTACTACTATTATTATTATTATTAGTATTCCATTCAGACCTTCTATACATGTCTCCAACATATTATTATTATTAAAAATTAATAATATGTCATCTTTGTAACATTAAGACAAGTGAAAATAAAAATTACTTTTATTTAACATGTCTTAAATATATATATATATTAAATTATAATTTCACAATATTTATTATAACATTAACATTTTAATTGATCTCAAATATAATGATATTGAAATGTTTTTCTTAAAACTTTTTAAAAACACAAAAAAAAATATAAATTAAACTAAATGATTTATTACCATTTTATAATGACATAATCACATAAATCAAAAGGTAATATCAAATTAATAACTATAAATTTTAAAATAAATTTATTATTATGATTTTTATATATTAAATTTATACTCAATAATATTACGCTATGTCACATGGTTCGCATAAACCTATTAAAGTGTTTTCTTTTGGGAAATCGTATATCATCAACTTGCACATAAAATAACAAAATTATTGTTGGTACATGTGGATCGACGTACACCAACAGTGTTTGTGCTTATCTATTGAAAATGACTCGGTGGAGAAGCTTAAATAAAGCATGCATTATTATCACGATGTGGCACCTAATTGATAAATAGAATAAGATTATATCCTCTATTTTAAAATCTGTTTCCAATTAAAGATACAAAGTCCCCTTTCAAAACAGTAAAGAGAACAAGCATATCAAATTAGTTGAAGCATCTAGCTAGGGTAGCGCAATGCCTAGTACATCGAACATTAGGATGACATAAGCACAGGACAGTTTTATTCTTGTTAATAGTGCTGCTGAATTTTTCCAATTATCCTCAGCCCACAGAAATCTCTTCAGCGCACAGTACACAACAATAAATATCCATAGTATCCAAAAAGTCTGTCATAGTTTTATTACTTAATTCTGTACGTGCATTATCTATGTAGATTCATTCATTGCATAGGATCATCTTGATTCCATGATTAAAATATCTTTCCATCTTTTGATACCCTAAAAATAAATAACTGGCAAGGTTGAAAATTAAAACTGATTTACATCTAAAATTCTGTTATAGTTTTATTACTTAATTCTGTACGTGCACGATCTCTGTAGACCCATTCATTCCATAGCATCATCAAGGTTCGTAAATAATACTAATACAAATAAATTGATTCGATGATTAAAATGTGTTTCCATCTTTTGATACCGTAGAAATAACCGCACCTACCTTGAGCCATCGAACGAGCAAAGCCGAATGCTTCTCATGACTTTATATCTTCAGGTGGCTGGGGCGGCGCCGCCATGGTCAGCCTTTTGGTTTATCGGATCTTAAGAGAAGATAAATGAATTACTTGGATTTTTGTAAAATTTGATTCTTATGAAGGACAAGCTAGTTCCTAGGTTCCCGTAATTTTGACAAGTTAGAAGATCATGGAGATTAGAGTTGTAGCAAAGATTAGGAAACTATGATCGAATGTAGGTGTATGCAAAGGAAGTAAGATTCGTCCTCAATGCTCATGGACTCACAGGGCTGAAGCTCACTGGAGTTCGTTCTTATCTTGGCTATATTAATATTCTTCTTTGAACTTGTTAAGGTAGAGAGGTATGGTTGGTCTTCCAGATTAGGATTGATGACTTCCTTGTAATATCTTAACTTCCTTTACCCTCTAACTCTTTATGGTCCCACATTCTTGCTTTGAACTTATATGTGATAGTTTTTCTTGAGGTTGTTGATATCTTGCAAAGCGATGTTTTCATCAATCTCCCATTGACTTAACTAACCTCTCTTGAGCCAAAGATGGCCTTGACTAAAATTTAAAACAATTTTAGGGAGTATATGGTCTACCATGTCATTTATCTTAATTTTCTACATCAAGTATCTATACATAGCTATCATTTCAATGGGGGAGAGATCCACTTCCATAAAGACAATAGGATAGGGCGTGTTGCTCTTAATTTTGAGATTATACATGATAAAACGTTTTTGAATTTGCTCTTGAGGATTCTCGAGAGATGCTACACCCCCAAACTTCACAACCTTACAAGATAACCGGAGTGACGCAATTACTAGTACAATTACTTAACTTGTGATCGGTGAACACCAATAGGTCATAAGTGCCATGAACAAGTTATGAGTTACTTGTTCTTTATGTTTAGTTATAATCATCACCTGTTGTATATGTGTCAATTACCTGTTACACTCTTTAGTTAAATGAGTTATTTATCACTACCTTACCCGTTATCCATGCACAAGTAATTATCCATACATCAGCTACCAATTATTTTTTATATTTCTAATAAAATTCTATATAAAATTGTAGAAAATTTATTATATAAAGATTAGAGTAAAATTTATTGGAAGCACACATTCTTATATTCCCCCAAAACTCGAAAAATTTCATCATATTATAGCTATATATATTCCCCAAAAACTCGAGAAATTTCATCATATTATTGCTATTTTGGGAAAGCCCGTGAAATTTAGCTTAATCCTGAACATTCCTTAGGTGCAAAATTCATGAAAGTATCTTAGTATTACACACAGAAAGTGCATTCAGTCCTAGTCTGCGTACAAATAAGAAATTGCCTTGCAGAGAAGCTGCAGATAGTAAACGTTGTTCGTAAGAAAGAACTTTCGCTTTGTATTACTCCGATGAAATTTCTGATAACACCAACGTTGCTGCTTTTTACCGATTTATAAATGAATTAGTCCGATGATTTTCGTTAACGTTGTTTCAAATTAAATAACTGTGTAATGTTGAAAAAAAAAATTAAATAACTGTGTAATATATTTGTATAATCCATTGTACATTACATGTTATCATGTATGAGCTTTTTTAAATGTGCATTGAATTTTCATAATATATTTTATATCTGCATGTAAGATTTTGATAATGATAGTTATTAATGTTATTTAAAAAAACACTTATAATTAATTTATAATTTTATTTTATCATCATTTTCCATTTTAACAAACCTACGTGAAATGACATATTATTATGTTACTTTTATTTTATTTCAATACAGGAGGGTTGTAAAGAACTTCTTTATATCATACATTTATGAACAATCTATTTGGGAAGACATGGGTGATTATAACAGGTAGTTGTGGACCATCAAAAGTGATGGTTTAAATATTTCCTATGTATTCTGGAGACCCTTCATGATTCATACATGGTTTGGTCTAGTGTAACTCAAAATGGTTGAACATGAGCTGAAGGTTGTTGCCTTTGGTGCTACCTTGAACTTGTTATTAGGGAATATAAATAACATTCTCTCCTCTTTGGTGATTAAGGTGATACTTGGATAAGTTTATACCTAACATAGTTGTTGTCTTTACTCGCCTCAAACTTTAGGGCTTGCGCAAGGTAATCAGAGTCTCTTTCGATGTGTTAGACGCAATAGAAAACTAAAAAAAGGGCATTCTTCAACTTACATGGATATTTTGAGATACTTACACAATAAATCTTGTTTTGAGTAAGAAAGATGAAATGTAGGAAATTGAATCACGTTTTCGAATATATAAATTTTATCTATTGAAAATATTCATAACTATCTCAAGTTTGATATTTTTTAACACGTATTTTCGTTTTTTTAGGCAAATGATAAGGTATATGTCTTTGTGGGTGCAACCTTTGAGTGCCTAAATGATGGAATCAACCTACAAAAATTAGATGACATATAGAGAACAATAGTACTAGTGCAGAACTACTTTTCCATAGTAAATTTAATCATTTATATATATTTTTTAATTATCTATGTGATCAAATCTTTAAAACAATACGCCAAGTGAGGGTGCCCCTTTTGAAGGTCTTAATGCAATGATTATGAAATGGTTTTTTCTTTTTTATAGCATGGAGAGATTGGTGTCTAGTAGTGCAACATACAGTTTTTTTTAAATGCTTGAGAAATGAAAAAAATTATGGAAGAAACACTAACATTGTTTTTTTGAGTTAAGGAGTAATGACATAAGAAAAATGGAAAAAACGAAAATGAAAAAAATAATTGTTTTAAAAACAAATTACATATTTGGAATCTGCAGTAAAAATGCTATTTGGGTCTAAAACTTCATAAAAAATAATTGTGTATAGCATATTGTAATGAGTGGTAAAACACAGGTATATTGAGAAAATGGGTGAGATGATCAATTAGCTATGGTTTACCATATTCCATGGCATAGGTTTGGTTAAACTGAAGCTAAATTCGAAGTGGACACATAGGAAGAGGGATGTATGTCGAACATGTGACGAGGCTTGGTCGTAGTGCTAAGAAATGCAAGCACATTTCTTTTAAATTCAAAATTCTCCTTCATGCCCAAAAATTTGGTGGCAAACAAATGTGCACATGATATACAATTACAAAAACCATGTGTGATATATATTTACAAAACGTGCACAAAATTTTAACAACTAAAACATGTGTGTGATATGTACCACTACAAATATATGGTATATGACACTAAGGTTTAGTTAGGGTTAGGGGTAAGGGGGAGATAGAGAAAGAGAGGAGTAGGGGGTGATAGAAAGAGAGAGAAAGAGATAGAGATCAAGGGGGTTAGGTGTTTAGGGAGGAGTAGGTCAATTAGAGAGAAGAGAGCCTATATGTGAGCAGTGGGGGTGTTTGGGTTAGAGAGAGAGAGAGAGATATAGAGAGAGAGAGGGTGAGAGATCAAGGAGTGGTTAATGGCAGGGGAAGGGGGATTAGGAGAGACAAATATATAAGGGGGATTAGGGGTAGGAGGAGTAGGAGAGAGATAGAGAGAGGGGGGGATATTAGGGGGTTAGAGGTAGAGAGAGATGGGAGGTGTTAGGGGGTTAAAGGTAGAGATAGAGGGGGTGTTAGGGTGTTAGAGGTAGAGAGAGGGTGGATGTTAGGGGTTTAGAGGTAGAGAGATTGGGGGGGTTTTAGGAGGTTGGGGGTAGGTGGAGAAAGGGAGAGAGAGTGAGAGAGGGGTTATCAAGGGGTTAGGGAGAGGAGGTTAGAGAGAGAGAGAGAGGAGGGGGGTTAGTGGTAGGGGGAGGTGTAGGGATGTGTGTTATAGAGAGAGAGAGAGAGAGAGAGTGTGTATGTGTGAGAGAGATAGAGAACCAACAACACGGTGGGGTGTTAGGGTGTTGGGGGAGAAAGAGAGAGGGGTGGGGGTCAAAGTAATTGTTAGGGGTGAAATTTCGTCAATTGGATATTTTCTGAGCATTCTTTCAGAAAATAAATTCACCAACTGGTCATTTTTATTCTAAAATATCGCTTATATACAAAAATTATGTTTTTTTATATTATATTTGCTAAAATTTACATTTTAGTAGTAAATTGTGTGTTTTCTATTTGATAATCACCTAGCTATCTATAGATATGATTTTTTCAATCCAAAATCATCGCCTAGAATACTATACTTGGGTATACTATTAGAACACTTAAAAAATACCCTGATGTGGATTAGGTGTAGGTGTAGGAGTAGGGGAGTAAGAGAGAGTGAGAAAGGGGGTAAGGGTGTGTGTGTGTGTGTGTGTCTGTGAGAGAGAGAGAGAGAGGATGGGGGTTAGAAGTAGAGGGAGGAATAGGGGGTTGAGAAATAGAAAGATGTAACATCCCCAAATTTCACCAAAAATTTAAATTTTTTCTAAGTAGTCTAATTTCTATGCAGAAGTATAAATGTGAATGCTTATCATCTTAATTGCTGCTTAATTATACTCTTAGTTGTGATAATTATTTATTTTCAACTGTCGTAAAAAATTAAAAGAGTCTTGACTACAATAATCAAATATGTGATCCTATGTCTGAAAATATGATATTGTCATGAGCTGAAAGAAATAGATATTATAATGTCCAAAATACAGTATGACACTTGTGGAAGTTCTTTCGACTAGATAATTGTATCAATGTCTCAAACATTCAATTATTTTGTACTATAATTCCATATGTCGACATTTAATAAATCTGTCCCTAAATCATTAATAGATTTGTGGGGTTTATTTACTATTTGTGAGTACTTATGAACTCAGTAGTTTCTCTATCTGTAACCCATGGATTGTTTGCTTCTTATGTATGATGATTCATAAGGTAATTGTGTTGATAGTTCATATCTATATTTCTTATGTCGTATTTTAATTCATATATATTAATGTTCGATAATTAGCTTGATATGGTTACGTCGAGGTATGATTCTTATCTATTTAATGATTTCATAAGGTTCCTTTGCTTGGCATGAGAGTTCTGGCGCAACTCTGGGCTTACTTAGCTATGATAGCTAAAGCATGCTTCTTTACTTTGTCCAGGTTGAATGTAGGAGCACAAAAATAGTTGAAGATATAAATAATTGGGGATTTTAGCCTAGCTTTCCATGTATATTGCCAATATTTTTAAGTGTTAGATGCTACTAAGGGTTGGGTGTTCTAACCCTAAGGAATCTATCCAAGTAATGGCGTATCAAAGGTTTGGAAAATGTTTAAATGTTATAATATGACAATGTTGTTTTAATGCTATACCATAACATTAATGTTAAACTTAAGACCAATGTATAAGTCGCACAATATGAAATGGATTTGAAACAACGAAGCAACGTTTGGAACTATATGAAAGTGGGTAACAAAATTAAACCGGTAGTGGAGGCCACTTAGGCTCATTTAAGAGCCCACGTGAAGTTGGTGGCAAGTTCCACAATGGAGACAAGGCCGTAACTTAGCGCTGAACTTCGGCATTGTTATGGTTTGGGCGTGAGCGTTTGGAGAGTCGGGCTCCTGGTTGACTTTCATGGCTGCAAGGGCGCCTCTGTGCAGTTACCAACATTGTGTAGGATGGTTTTATGATTTCAACGTTGTTTTAAAGAGGTGCTAACACCGGTGGTCTTGTTTGTTGGGCGAGCTATGCTCATGGCGCTCTCGTCTTCTCTTCTATGGTAAGCAATGTTCCCAAACTCATCCAGTATTTAAATTTTTAAGTTCTTACTTAAATGTTTTTCAATATAACTCAGTCTAACTACCTCGTACTCTTTGGCAGGGAGGTTCCATAAGTTCATTGTTCTTCTCTCAGGCTTGCTGTTCTCTTCTCAGGTTTTGGAGGTCAACACATTTGAGTTAGAAAGCGAACCCCAGTGGTTTTAACACCACGGTAAGCCCCGGTTACTCCATGAGCTTCCTCTGTCAACGTAAATGCAAGAAAAACCAGCATTGTTGTATACTGTGTTGAAACCCTTTGGTTTACGAAAGTAGTTTTTATAGTATGAAGTTGGGTTTATACCTGCGTTTGAATATAAGCTATGGCATATTTTATTATTCCAGTTCATGGTTATGTCTCTGTCGAGACTGTTGGTTACTGGTTCCTTGACTTCTTATTGTAACTTCGGATTGAAGCCTCATTTCTATAAGGATTTATAATTAATGTTTTCCAGTTATGAATGCCTTCGAAGGCTACCCAATAAGTTTTAGTAATGATATTCGAAATCATAGTACTATTTATGTTTTTACACTTTTCGGTGTTAGTATTCTAAATACAACTGTCAACACAGTGGTTTGATAGTTTAAAAGTTGGAAGCGTAAAAGCTTGGGTCCAAACACTAACTTAGGTTGTGTGTTTAAACTGGGATTTCTATAATGGTTTTGAAAGGTTTTTAAGTTTCGTTAACATCATAGGGTTAAAAACCCTACACCTTGAAATTTGTTTTTATAATAATTTCTTAATACTTAAGGTGAGCTTTATGGGTCTCGAACCCTTGGCATGAGCTTGCAATGATCTCGATGATTATTCGTATTTCTATTTACGAGTTTACTTATTACAGGGTCATTATGATTTAAATGTTTTAGTACAATATTCGATACCTAAATAAAAAATGGTATCTACAGGGTTTGACCCTCGGCTTCATTGATAAGCTGTTTGTATAAAGCATGTTGATCTGAATGGTGACATCATACTTCATAATGTACTTTATGTTAATTGTAATGGTGAAATGCGTTTCGACCTCTTGTTTTGATTAGGTAAGTTAAGCATTACTCTGTGTATGAAGCTTGAACCCTATAGAGTATTCTAGGATTAATTTAAAGTGTAAACCCTATACTTCTAAATGATTTTATAAAATGATAGGAGTTCTGTATACTTAAGCTTGTTTAATTTTCAATGAATCTGTAAGACTCAATAGGGGCAAAAATAATACTTAGTATTTAAAGTATCCCTGTATAAATTTCATACTAGTATAAAGCTCTATTTTTTAAATGTTTTCATCTTCTTTATAAACTCGACCTTTTAGTTCCTAAGTATTATTTCCTGTTAATATACGCTTGAATAACATTCTTAATTATCTAGGTTTTATAAGTCTGATTTCTGTATAACAAACTACGAAGAGGATAAAATATATGCTATAGTTCCTATATTGATTCATGTACTGTTCTAATTTTCTTTGTTAGCATGTAAACTGGATAACAAGTCTATACCTTAAGTTGCTAAGGGTTTCATTCTGAAACTGTATACTTTGACAGTAAAATTTTCTGTTTAAAAACTATAACATGAATAGCCCTGTTATTTAACTAGGAATTATAGATAATATTATGATATGAGATTATATAGTACTAGAGATGAATTTCTTGACTATGTTGGATATTTTCAGTTTATAAATAGTTAGTATTTACAGTAAGAAATTTCCTGATTTAAAAAGAGTAGCAAACTATGTATAAAATTCTATTCTATCCCGAATCAATTGAACACTTACTAATTATAGATCTATTATTTAATCCATGTTAATTAAACCCTTCCTGTACTAGACTACATCCCCTTAGGGTGAAAGGAAAAATACAGGAAGACATTTACATTCATTCTATATTCTCAAATATGATCATTTGTTCGATTTACAGAAATAAATTATCAATTCCTAACTCTATCATCTCTAATCTATCTGATATATAAGATACATCTGAAAGAAAAAATTATGATAATAATTGCAAAAAGTTGCAGAAATAGATCAACAGATAAAAAATAAATAACAAGTAGAACTTGATAACTTGATAGGGTGGACAAACACCCAAAGAGGACCGTTCCTCCCAACCTTCTCCAGAAAGAAGCTAAGATCACTTGCTTTTGGACCCCTGAGCCTATTCTCTGAACCACCAGGAAGAAGTCTCTGTGTAGAAGCAAGGCACTCAGGTTGTACTTCAACAATCAATGGAGACTTGCATACATATCACTACCTCTGCACTCAGCAGGAACAAGACAGTCTTAATCTGCAACTCAAAACACAGCTTCCCCTCATTGAATCTCTTGTGTGCTCATTTCTAACACCACAAGTAATAATTTCATCTCCTTTGAGAATGTGTGAGCCTCTGCTGAAATTCGATGGCTATAAAAAGATTTCCTAGGTCTTTTGGTGGCCATTTTTGAATTCAATGAGCCATTAGCTCTGTGCCACATCCTTGGGAACATGACCACAATTTAAGGGAGGTTGTCCCATAACAACAACTAGTTACTGAGTTCAGATGCTACCACTTGTCCATTGACTTTTACCCCAGATTCCATTCCTCCTAGTGGGTCAGTGAACACTCTTTCAATAGTCTCTTTGGGTGAGTGTCTCCTATTTAATTTATTTAAATAATAATATTATTCATTTACAATCATCCTTGACCACTTGGTCAAATAATATAAAACTTTACAATAAAAGTTAAAGTAATGTTTTTCCACAAACATAAAGTGTCTCAAGTACTATATAGGTTACAAAAGAGCACATGGGGGGGGGGTGTTAGGAGGTTGGAGAGAGAGAGAGGAGTGGGGGTTAGGTGAAGACGAGAAGGTAATTTTTCATTGGTTTGAGAAGTATTCGCATAGTTGTGCATTCTTGTTTTGATATTGGTATGTTTTTTCTTTTTAGAAGTTTTGAAGAGCAGCTTGAGTTACTAATAACATCTGCCATTTTTTTTAAAACAAAAACCATTCATGGAAAGTGGAGATGCTACACTATATGAATGTAGT
Source organism: Larix kaempferi (assembly GCA_027924585.1). NCBI lineage: Eukaryota > Viridiplantae > Streptophyta > Pinopsida > Pinales > Pinaceae > Larix > Larix kaempferi. The sequence continues at coordinate 1,245,641 of BSBM01001123.1, read as the reverse complement.
ATTTTTCAGGAAGAAAACAATAAAGGAAATATGTAGAATCCTTATGCATGTTCTGGAACCTTGAAGGTACAGGGTTTAAGGATTAGTGGGATAGATAAGAGTGGTTTGTATGGTGTTGCCAAGGGTTTATTGTTATTGAGTATTTAATATTGAATTATTGATCTAAAATATGTGTTCTTTTCTCCATAGTCTGCTCAAACGAGATGCCTAGAGCATTGGTCCCACAAAAAAGGAGCCTGATTCCATATGTGAATTTTGCTATCAAGTTCATATTTTTTATTTTGCAATTATTATTTGTTGATCAAACATTACAATATATATATATATATTCTTACTATTATTATTACCCTAGAGTAATATTCTAAATTGCATACTCTTTTTTCCTTCTTCCATTTTGGTTTTAGAACTTGAAAATTTTGGTTGCAAACAAAATGTGAGGACTATATAGAGTTACAAAACATGCACACAATTTTGATCACTAAAATGCGTGTGCGATATGTACCACTAGAACTATATTGTATATGAGATTGACAATTAGTAAGGGTTATGGGGAAGGGGGGGATATAGAAAGAGAAAGAGAGGAATAGGTGTGACATCCCTGGTGATCCCTATGGCCTATCACGACCATGGGGGATCTTTTCTTTAAAAGTAATTCTGTTACCATGACATTACTATATAATATTGGGTTTTTTTTTGCGCGACACCTTGCACACATCACACTTTAGACTACGTGCACATTTGTGCTTATCAATTCTCTAGCAAACAACCTACTACACACACAAAGAATATTGCCACATCATCGATTGTGCATGAGCCTTCGCTCACTGCGCACTTATCAATGCGTAGCATAACCACTTTGTGGCAACATAGCTTGCAATGCTAGCTCACTTGATACCTATAGAGTTAGGGTTATAAACGTAGTGCAGCATCATATACATACAATAATATCTATATGCAATCCATTCATATTCACAGATATAATACACAACATACATCTTATAATTCATTCATATCAACATTCATACAATGAAAATATAGAACAACGACAAAACATTACATAACACTTATCTTGAATGAAGCTTTCATGTTCAATTGACTACACAAGAGCAATGTTCCACCCAACCGTAGGTAGTCTATCTAGCATATACTCTTTTTTCTAAGAGGCCACCCCTGTGATGGGAATGATTACCTTAAGGAAATGGAAACTATCCATAACTCTCTCTCTCTAAGTCAGATAGGGACAAGGTCATAGCCAAGCCAACCTCTATTGGTTCAGAGACTGATAAATTCACACAGACCCACTTCACAAGCCAATCCAACCTTTGTTGGGTTAATAGGATTCCTAGGTACTAGAGGGGAAATGCTAACCATAGTGACTCACCACGGAGTTGATGGAACCTTGCGCAGACTTGGGTCCACAATACCTACCCCACATAACATCCCGCAAGTGGTATTCAAGTGTTTTTGTAGAAAGACAACCCAAAACTCATTATTCCACCAAGAGATCTCACCCTTCACTAGTCTCTTAGCTATATTTGCACTCTATACTGCTCTGGTACTCAATATTAGCAATCAACCTTGTGTAAACTCGATTAGTTTTGTGTAATGTCCCTTATTAGGGATTTTATTAAAATTGCAATTTTTCACTTTTTTCCTTGGTTGGACCTTTGACTAGTTTCGATCTCTAGGTCCCAAATTTGCCCCAAATGATCCCAAATCTTCTGAGAAGGTATATGAATGATATTAGAATATAAATATGTGTTTCAGGGATTCCTTTGTACCTTTAAAACACTTCTGCAAATACTCTTTCAATTCTTGTCAATGTAGGTAACTTTACTAGTGATTTCCCTTTGACTAGTATTGGTCTCTAGGTCTCAAATTGACTCCAAATGCCTTCAAATCTTCAAGGAAGGTTTATGAATGATATTAGTAATTGAATATGATGTTCAGGGATAACATATGGCCACCAAAAGACCTCTGCAAACTCTCTTAAGATTCTGGACCAAGTATGCAATTTTACGAGTAATTTGGGGTTCAAATCCCCCTAAGGTAAGTACTGAAAATGGCTTCCCAAATGCCTCCAAACCCACTCAAATTTATGAACAGAGGTAAGTAATGTGTTAAGTATTTTATTAAGGTCTCATATGCACCATTAATGGTTTATTACAACTGTTCTCACCCTCTCCCATTCAACTGCAAAAATCCCCAATTCGACCCTTGGGGAAATGGCACTATTTCTTCTCCCAATGCAATTAAACTGAGTAAAAATGCTTCAAATGCTCAAGTACAGTACATGAAACTTGTATAATACATCCATGGCAGTATATTTATCACAAATATATCATAGAATCATCCATTCATTCGAAATCATCATCAATACATTGGCTCACAACAAGGTAGTGGGGAAATGGCATTGTTCTTCCATTAAAAATGAGATTTATACATTTCTACTTGGAATTTCGACCTGAAACTTTTTGGAGATGAAGAACAGAGTATTTAATTCATATTACAAAATAAATGGGGCATTATAAGCTCCCCCAAAGAGTACAATAGCTCACCAAAAATGCCCTCCCTCAAGGATCAAGAATATGCCATCAAAACTGGAAATGGTTGAAGGAGCGAGCTGCAATAGAAGAAGCCATGAGCTGCCCTGTAGCTTACACCTGCAAATAAAGACTCCATTAAAGCTCCAAATGAAAGGTCTGAATGACCTTTCCAATTTCCAACTTGGATGGGAATCTTTCACCCTCGAAATTGGCTAAGGCAAGAAACTAGTCATCCACTAGCTCTCCCTCTTCACAATTGCAATTGCAAATTCTACAAATGATCAAAAGCTCATTTCATTCTTTGTTATTGACATTTATAAAGTTCTAATGTCCTCCATGGGTTGAATTCCTTCCAAGAGACCCATTCCAACTCAAGTTGGGAAGAGATTCCAAAGAACGCCACTTGTACAACAATTCCTAGTCTCCCACTTCCACCAAATCACATGTGGAAGAATCTTAGCTGCCCTAACATCCTTGAGAGCCCTCTTGGAGTCTATTTTTAGCCCTGACATGTCATATATGTCATATGTCAGCCTTCAGGTTTGATTTGTGTGATAGGTGTCATAGCATCTTCATCATTGTTGTCATAGAGCTAGGGAATCTATCCCAAGTGTCTCACTAGCTCCAAATTGCCTCTTCCTCTTCCATGGGAGTTACTCTTCCTCTATATTTAGATCTTGGATGATTCATGCCATGAATAATACCTTTTGGACTCCCCCAAGTATGTTACCATTCACCTTGAATTCGAATTGGTGAGAGAATGATGCCAAGTGTAGTGGGGAAATCTAGCCATATGTGGGTCCCACTTCCTCCATGTGTCTTCATGATGAAATGCCACTTTGATTTTCACTTGTATATATTTATTTAGCTCCTTTATTAAATATTTATGTCATTCTAATGTTCAAACATCATTTATTATCCCCATTATTCCAAATCCCAAAGCTTCCACCCCAAACCTAGGAAACTAGTAATTTTCCTCCTTGGCAATTATTTGACCTTTAGAATCAATTTTACAAACTCTAATGAATAGGGCCAATGTGATTAGGCCATTGTGACCCAATACCAAATTTGGGACATGACATTTTGGGTCCACAATACCCATCCCACACAACACTGTGTAGGTGCTATTCCAGTGTGTGCATAGAAAGACCACCAAAACCATGTTATTCCACCTAGAGATTGTGCAATCGCTATTGGATCTCAATCCACTCGGTGGTCAACATGTTATTCATTCTTCAGGGATCACAACAAATCAATAAGATAAAGAATAAGATCTGGTTTACTTATAGAACCCGAGATCCCTCACACATACTCAGATAACATGGCGTCCATAATACCCGCCCCACAAAACACCAAGAAGGTACCCCTTCACCTCTAAATGGTCCCTTAGGCATCACCTTCCTCTAGGTGCTATACTAGTGTGTGCGTAGAAAGACCACACAAACTCCATATCATCTTCCTATAGGCTCTATTTTCCTAGGGTTCACAAATATTTGTTGCGCACAACCAATGGCTCTTAGGAAATCACTTCAGTCATTGTTCGAGAAACAAATATGTTACAACCACGATCACAACAACCATGCTCAGGATGTCTTAATATTGAGGAATGGGACTTCTCAAGGGCACGATTGGGGAATCACAATGCTTCACCCCTTTCTTATCACTCTATTGAGACTTACTAAGACATTTATGGAAATAGACTCAATCAAATAGGTCTTCGACACAAACTCATGATACTCAGGATCAAGCTAACATCTAGGCACTTAGATGCCACTCTGCTATCTAGCTCCACATAAGAACATGTAGAAATTGCATTCCACAGTTAACTCTTTGACTAATAGTCTTGAACACGAACTAGAACTGAGTCTACTCTTCACTCTGTCACTACTTAGGTTCAACTTCCTCTTAGGCAATGGTCGACTCTTCTCCACAAGTGAGAATTATAGATTGATTGATGATGGAATGAGTGAAGGATAGCCATATTGTATTATTTCTTCCTTTGTTAGGGTGATGTAGATACACTTCTATAGGACTGATTTACTTGACCATGTAACTTCATTAACTAGTTGAGAGACTCACTAACAATCTATTGCACCATCCTTGATTGACCGGATGACTAAAATGATACTACTGCATCCATTATTGACGAGATATATGACAAACGCACTAACAAGCTATTGCATTTTCCCCTACTGACATGTTGACTGATGGGCTCACTGGCACAAGGTAACTCAAACCCACACCTTCCATTCCCCGAGATAATAACTGTCTCGACTACCTTCCTCTTGGAAGCATTAAATGATTAGGGTGCATGAATCAAACTGACATCCGATGGACCATAATTCCTCTCTAGGACAGTTGGGTCTCATCTATTGCAATTATGGATTCAATATATCATTTCCTAACCTTAGGATAATCATGCCCCTTGATCTTGTTTCCTTGCACAATAAGTTGTAGATTCTTTATTATTTTCATGCACATGTACATCATATGCACAATATTATTGCACCTATGTTCTGAATGGTTTACTAACCATATACATTCAGAGAATCCATGGTAGGGCCTTTTCCTTGATATTACAATTATAAATGTTCCTTACAATTATTAATGATATTACATCATTTACATAGTTTATGTCAAGGGTCAAAACTAGGGAAATTATAGTACCCTCCCCCTTGAAACAACACTTTCCTCAATGCTCTTCAAAACTTAACAAGAATGGGTATTCCTTCATCATGGCGTCCTTCACCTCCCACGTAGCTTAATATAGGCTAAAGTGCTTCCACTGCACCTTTACCTAGCCGATGGAATGGTTCCTGAGAACAACCTCCCTCCTTCCTAAGATGTGCATAGGTTCAACTTGGAACTCTCCCTCGGTCTCCACCTAAATCACATTCCAATCAATAACATGATTAGGATAATGTATATATTTCTTAAGAAAAGAAGCATAGAAAAAATTATGAGCTTCCATATGCGCATGCAATGCAATCCTATATGCAACTGGTCTTATTCTATCAAGGAATTCAAATGGTCCACAATATCTTGGTTCCAACTTGGCACAATTTCCAAGCTCTAGTGAACTCTTCCTTAGCTTAACTCTCAAATAAACATGGTCTTCAACTTTAAATTCTCTGTGCATTCTTTTCAAATTTGCATAGCTCTTCTTCCTGTCCTGCATTGCTTTCAAGTTCTTCCTTACCTTAATAATTTCTTGCTCCAATTCCTTGACCATAGAGAAATTTCCTATTTCCTCAATATTCTCGGGGTCTACTGAAATTCCCTATGCTAAGATAATATGACCCAGATACTGAATCTTCTTCTAGTAGAACTCACATTTGTTGATCTTGGCATACAACTTATGCTTTTGGAGCACCTACAATACCATTCTGAGATGTTATGTGTTCTCTTCCTCATTCATGGAATAGATGAGGATGTCATCTAGGAATACAAAGACAAACTTATCCATATATTGGCTTAGCACACTGTTCATGAGGCACATGAAAGTAGTTGTCACATTGGTTAAACCAAATGGCACCACAGTGAATTCATAGTGGCCATACCGCATCCTGAAAGTTTTCTTATGGATATATTCCTCCTTGATCATGACTTGGTGATACCCTAACCTTAAATCAACCCTAGAAAATACTTTGGCTCCCTTGATCTAACCAAAGAGATAATTTATTCTAGGCAACAGATACTTGTTCTGGACTGTGACCTTATTGAATTGTCTACAATTAATGCACAGTTGCAAGGTTCCATCCTTCTCTTTAATGAATATCACCGAAAAACCCTATGGGGAGTTGGGACACACTTGGTCTAATGTACCTCTTTTCCATTAACTCTTGCAATTGAATTTTCAACTCTACCAACTCCAGAGTGCTCATTTTGTAAGGGGATTTCACTACATTGGGGTTGTGCCTGGCACCATATTAATTGTAAAGTCAACATCTATTTTGGGTGGCAGCCCTAACAATTCTCCTAGAAATACATACTTATATTCTTGCAACACTCGGAAATACTCTAGCACTAGGGCTTTAAATTCTATCGATACTAAGACATGAACTGCATATATTTGACAGTTCTTCTTGAAGTATCTTCCTAGTTGCAGTGCTAGAACTTGCATTATTGAAACCTTATTCAGTACGCCTTTCACTATTTGAGGTCTGTCTTCATCATTAAGGAATTCAAGAGACTTACTACAACAATCAAGCATGGCATGGTGCTTTTCTAGCCAATCCTTTCCAATGAGAACATCATACAATCTTAACGATAGGATGTTCAATTTTTTTGCGATGGACAAACCATCCAACGTTAACATACATCCTTCTGCAATTCCACTTACTTTTTTTTTTGTACATGTGGCTAACTAGACTAGCCACGACTTGTCGTGATTTATTTTCTTAAGCACTCAAACTTAAACAATATTAAGATGAATATAACTATGACTAGATCCTGAGTCTATTAGAATAGAAAAAGGATGAATGACAATCTTACCTCCAACTTCGACCACTACAACTTGATGATATTCCTGATGATCATCCAAGGCTGCGTAGGTTCTAGGAGTTGTTGTGGCCATTTCCTCCACAATGAAGGATCATTCAATGTTATGGATCCTTTGCGGATTCTCCTTCTATTAAATTTACAACATCATGAGTCATTCTCCAAGTCAATCTCCTTGTGTGTCAAGGTAATTCCTTATAGGATCCTGAGTTGGACTCAGGTAACTTGGAGAAGAATCTTGAGTTGGAATCAAGAATAAATAAGCCGCATGTGTTGATTTAAGTTCTTTGTATGTCAAAGTGATGGTGTTGTACAATCTTGTTTATCAATACTAAGGGATTGTATGTCAATATAGATCCTCATGTGTTGAGGTAATACTTTGCATATCGAAGCATGAATGGTGTGTGATGTACTGCTAACCATGGTTGAGCTATTGAGTATGCTCTAGAGACTAGACACCTCGAGATTGAATTACTTTAGCATATGACCACTTGGAACGATAGTAGAACAAGATGATCACATCATTGGAAAAATATCCTTAGTATATTTAATATGATAATTAATTAAGCTAGCACATCTGGACGATGTAGATAAGACAAGAGATAAAGATACGATGTGATAAGATAAGAGAGATTTTGATTTTCTCACTTCAGTGATGATAAATACCTTAGTTAAATAAGAGAGAATTTGAACTATTAAACTTCAGTGATGTTAACAAAGAAGACTTTAGTCAGTTAAAGGAGAACTCGAATTGGTCACTTCAGTGATGTTAACAAGAAAGAATTCAGTTAAAAGAGTTAACTAAGTGATAACAAAGAAGATTTAGTTAACTAAGTGTTTGCATAGTGGCACTTGAGTTGCGACACTTGCATGATGACACCTGAGTTAAACTAAAAGAAGACACTTGAGTTGTGACACTTGAATTGTGACACTTGCATGAAAACACTTATGTTATCCACCTAACTAAGTGGTCTTGCATCCAGTTAAAGGGTGAGTTCATCTTGAATTCATAAGACAAAGTTAAATCCAATGCAGTGGAGACATATGGCGCACTTTTCCATGCAGTATTGATGCAACCAATGTTAGAGAGAATTCTCTTAAAGACAATTTGTGCATGTAACCAAGCTGAGCCAATGGTTGAGTGGATATTATTATTCTGAGTTCTCTTCTTTGTCTATCTCTCTTGCTTTGTAATTGCACCATCGGTGATTGATATTTTATCTTTGATATTGCACCATAGGTGCTTGATGTAATCTGCTTATTGTGAAGCAATCATTCTCGGGTATCTGTCAATATACTAAGGAATATTTTGCTGGGGTTTTGTCTCTCATGTTATAGAGGGTTTCACTAGGGAAAATTTGTGTGTGGAATGTGAATGCTTATGCTTATGATTGTTCATTGATTTCAAGTACTATTGTAATTCCTAATTAAAGATAACAAATTAAAATGGTATCATATATCAGGGCATGAAAGAGATAATTCCAGTAGTCAAGCTTGAGCCTACGTTGATCCTGGGTGAGAACATTACTTGAAGAATAATGGCTTCTATCTTAGTAAGATCGGAAGACATACTTCAAAAAACTTCAAAATTCAAGACATGGAAGGCTAGGATTCTGAATATCCTGGAAGAGCATGATCTGGATGGATATGTATCTAGTGTTGTTTAAGAGCCTACCATTAATGCGGGGTGCACTAATTTCAAGAAGAATCAATCCAAAGAAAAGAGAATCATTTATGATTCTATGGAAGACAATTTGATGCTAGTGATTACTCCATTGAAGACTGCAAAGGAATGTTTTGACACATTGACAAATATTTATGAGAAGAAGGCACCCAATCATAAGAGAGCATTGAAGATCAAGCTTCATAGTCTGAAGATGGAGAAGGACTAAGTTGTTACTTCCTTCTTCAAAAAGATATCCCAAGTAAGAGATCAACTCATGAGTATTGATGTAACTGTTGATGATGATGATCTCATACAGACTGCTTTCGATGGTCTTCCATCTTCATGGGATAAATTCTTGGCCCAGTAAATGGTTGAGAAGTGCAATTGAACTTTGAAATACAGTGGCATCATTTCCTACAAGAGGAAGGGTGAATTCAAAGAAAATATGATCCCCCCCATAGAAGAGAACCTTGATCTTATGACACACATGAAGAGAGGAAGGAAATCATTTTCTTAGAATAAGTTTCCTCATCAAAAGGAAAAATAATTTGTAATACCCTCTGGTTTAGCCACTGGACATATTATTATTATTATTATGCTGGACATAGTGGCACAAGGTTCCTGGACTATGGTTAGCACATTATTATTATTTTTATTATGTTGAAATTATAAAATAATAAAATAAACAAAAATAAAAGAACCGGATTGATCAATGCCACAAAAGAGAGTATGAGGAACCATGATGTTATGAGAAATGGGTTGTAGCAAAAGTGTTATGTTTGTGTTTGTGTCTATGTTGATGTTATACATCCTTCTTGTGGACTTGGTGGACACTATTGGCTATGTAACCTCATGTGTTATGTTACTCATTGGTTTCATTTATTCTAGGATTATTTTTTATTAATTTTAGAGTCTCTCTCTCTCTCTCTCTCTCTCTCTCTCCTAGTGCACCCTTTTGAGTTGGGTTAATGTGTCTCTTAGTGTAGCCTCATGATGTGTAACTCCTATTTGTTATTTTTGGAATGTAAGTCTCATGCTTGTGTCCCTCTCTCTCCCAATTCGAATTTCTCATGAAGGAATTCAATTTACTTGTGTGTGGGTTCATGATTTTGCTCTTGTGCTTGTGTTTGGAACTTGTGATTTGATTTTGGATACTCTTGGTATGATATCCTTACAGGTCATTATTCCCTTGTGGATCCTGTCCCCAAGCTGAGTTGTCACGTCCCCTTCCACCAATCCAATGCAAGGGAGGGAACCTGATTGTAACACGGGGTGTCTAATTCTTCCCCAAAGCCATAATGGTAAAATTTTTGCCATTTAAGTAAGATGCACAATTAAATTACACAACGGAGTTAAAATGCATAATTGCACACACACAATAGACATACATCAACATATTTATCTCAAGCAAATGATGCACCAAAATGCAAAGAATCCATCCCATTCTTATGCTATGCACAGACTTCATACCAATTCCATTAGTCATGAATAATTACCATTTCGAATTAATACATTACAGAACACAAAATGCATATAATTTATAACACAGATAACACTTATCTTGAAGATGAAGTTGTCCAAACAAATGGCTATGTGAGAGAAACGTTCCACCCAACCATAGATCTCTATCCACTTTGTATTCTTTCAGCTGAAAGATCACCCCCAAACTGGGTTGTGTATCCACTAAGGAGGAACTAGCTGGGCTCACTCACAACCATGGTTTCACTCAACAACTATGTTAAGCCAACACACAATTGGGTTTGTCAAGCATATGAAAGACAAAGGAGGGAAATGCTAAGTCAGTGAGATCAACCACAGAGTTACAGGCATCTCCAATGAATTCAACAGTCAAGCACCCACATTACCTACCACACCCAACACAAGGAAGGTCCCCTTCTCTGCTACACAGTCCGTCAGGCGTCCCTTCCCTCCAGTGCTCTTCAGGGTGGGCATAGAAAGGTCCAGATGCTAATGCTTGAGATTATATCCTTCACTGGGTTTATCAAGCAAACCCAACCTTTGCCCAATCATTCATAATTGGATTTATCACAATTTTGTTCATCAAATAACTCAATCCCGTCACTGGTTTTCTGGGCTATAAAAACTAGGTTTTCCAATGGATTTCATGGTATCTAATCTTCTCAAATTCACCCCAAGGTTCATATCTATGGATCCCCCATTGGATTTCACTGTCAAATACTAAATCTGGGCGTTTTTGGCTCTTCAAAACGTGGGTTCTTGCAAAGTTGTGATTTCTGGTTTTGCTCACTGCTGAGAATTCGTTTTTGGATGAAAATTGATGCTGGTTCTTCCACACTGGAATGGAAATGAGGAAAAAGCAACTCCCATGAGGTAGAGTGACTTGTGGTACAAAAAAACAGAGCCCATACCTGCAAATACGAATTTCTGGGCTGCCCATGCTCCATTGAAGCCATGGACTGAAATCTTCAACTACTTCCTTACAACAGAAGTAAATGTCATCAAGGAAAGTCAAATGGATTCTCACAATGACATTTGGCAGCATATGGTTCATCCCCACAGCCCCCTCACCACTCCCTAGTGGATACACATGGCCCCTGCTCATTCGTTGCTTCCATAGCCAGTTTTTGGTATTTTATTTAAATATTAACATTTACATCAATTTACAATATTCCATGGCTTAACAGCACATGGGTATCAAAATATCAAATACTTGCTTGCTTTAAATAAAATCTGAACATACACTAGTGGGGCCTTGGCCTTGAGCTCCTTGCTAGGGAAACATACAATGCATGTATACACTATTTGCATTAAAGCCAATATTTCCTAAGGTTCAGAATTGGGGTATTACATTCCCCTCCCCCTTAGAACAACACCGTCCTCGGTGTTCTCAAAATTGAACAAAAATGTGAATGCCTCTCTCATGGCATCCTCCAGCTCCCATGTAGCCTGATTGGGGCTAAGGTGCTCCCATTGGACCTTTACATGCCCGATGGCTCTGTTCCAGAGCAATGTGACCTTCTTGTCGAGAATGCGCATAGGCTCTACTTGGAACTCTCCCTCGGATTCCACCTGTATCACATTCCAATCAATCATATGATTATGATCATGTACATACTTCTTAAGAAAAGACACATGGAAAACATTATGAGCTCTTATGTTAGCAGGCAATGCAATTCTATATGCAACTGACCCTATCCTATCAAGGACTTCAAATGGCCCACAATATCTTGGTGACAACTTGGCACAACTCCCCAACTTGAGAGAACTTTTCCTTGGTTTCACTCTAAAAAAAACATGATCCCCAATCTGAAATTCCTTATGCACTCTTTTCAAATCTGCATAACTCTTCTGCCTATCCTAAGCTGCCTTTAAATTCTTCCTAATCTTAGCAACTTCCTGTTCCATTTCCTTGATCATCTCTGGTCCAAGTACTACCCTGTTCACCGGGTTGTCCCAATTCACTGGAGTCCTGCATCCGTTGCCATACAATGCCTCAAATGGACTCATCCCTAAGGATGCATGATGTCCATTATTGTATGCAAATTCTACCAAGTGTAGGTAATCCTCCCACTTGGCTAGTTTATCCATCGCATACATTCTCAGCATATCGTCAAGAACCTGATTCACCCTCTCAGTTTGGCCATCTATTTGAGGATGATATGCTGTACTAAAATTCAATTTAGTTCCCAATTCCTGAAATAATCCCTTCCAAAAATTGAAAGTGAACTTTGTATTGCGATCATAAATTATTGCCTTAGGCAATCCATGCAACTTGAATATCTCTCTCATGAAGATGTTTTCAATGTCATTAGCCTTGTGATTGGACTTGAATGGAATAAAGTGAGCTACCTTTGATAGTTTGTCCACTACAACCATGATCAAATCATGCTTCTTCACTATCATGGGAAGACTTGTTATAAAATCCGTAGAGATCACTTCCCACTTCCATTCTGGAATGGGTAAGGGATGCAACAATCCTGCTCGATGTTGGTGCTCTGCCTTGACCTGCTAGCACTTTTGACATCTAGCAATGTACTCAGTTATGTCCTTCTTCATGCCATGCCAAAAGTATTGCTTTCTTGCTACTGTTATAGTCTTTTGATATCCTGGGTGTCCATAGTATGGCATCTGATGTATTTCATCCATCACTAGCTTCTTCAAATTTGCATTATTTGGAATGTACAACCTATCTTTTTAGATGAGGATATTGTCTTCACCAAGATGAATCCTGCACACTTTTCATTCACATTACCCTGCTGCAACTTCTCTTTAATTTTAAGGCAAATTCCATCACTGTTCTGGGCCTCAAGAACCCTGGTCTTCAAATCTGGTTTACACATACTTACTGCTGCAACATGAAATTTTCTGCTAAGAGCATCTGCAACCTTATTCTCCTTCCCTTTTACATGCTTAATTTCAAAATCAAATTCACAAAGAAACTCCATCCATCTAGCTTACCTAGCATTCAAGTTTGGTTGATCAAACAAATACTTTAAGCTCATGTGGTCGGTTCTAAGCTCGAATCTTCTTCACATCAAATAATGTCTCCAGATCTTGAGAGAATGTACTATGGCTGCTAATTATAAATCATGTGTGGCATAATTCTTTTTATGCCCTTTTAATTTCCTTGACTCATAGCAAATCACAACTCCTTCTTTCATGAGCACTCCACCTAGCCCTTCAATGCAAGCATCTATGCACACTACAAAATCCTTCTTTGGATCACTATCTTCAAAACAGGAGCGCGGGTAAGTAACTCCTTTAACTTCTGAAAACTTTTCTCGCATTTTTCAAACCATACAAACTTGATGTTCTTTCTTTGCAATGAAGTGATCGGATGAGCTATCCTGGAGAAGCCTTCAATAAACCTTCTGTAGTAACCAGCAAGACCCATAAAATATCCAATATACGAAATATTCTTTGGAGTAGACCAATCCATGATGGCATTAATCTTTTCTGGATCCACTACAATACCTTCTTTAGAAATGATATGACCCAAATTTTGCACCTTCTTTTGGTAGAATTCACACTTGCTTAACTTGGCATACAACTGGTGTTCTCTAAGGACTTGCAACACCATCCTTAGATGTTCTTCATGTTCTTCTTCATCCCTTGAATAGACAAGAATGTCATCCAAGAACACAATCACAAACTTATCCAAATGTTTGTTGAAAACACTATTCATGAGACACATGAATGTAGCAAGTGCATTGGTAAGGCCAAATGGCACCACAGTGAACTCATAATGACCATATCTAATTCTAAAAGCCATCTTGTGAATGTCTTCTTCTTTAATTCTTACTTGATGGTATCCGGACCTCAAGTCAATCTTGGAAACACTTTAGCATCCTTCATTTGATCAAACAAGTCATCAATTCTTGGCAATGGATACTTGTTCTTGACTGTCACTTTATTTAGCTTCCTGTAATCAATACAAAGTCTTAAAGTCCCATCTTTCTTCTTGACAAATAACACCGGTGGTCCCCAGGGAGACACACTTGGTCTAATATACCTCTTTTCCATTAATTCTTGTAGCTGCATCTTCACCTCTACCAATTTTGGTGTACTCATTCTATAAGGAGCTTTAGAATTTGGCACTGCCCCTGGAACAAGATAGATGGTAAAATCAATATCTCTCTTTGGTGGTAGTCCCGGCACTTCATCCAGAAATACATCTTGGAACTCTTGCAATAATGAGAAATCTTCTATCCTTGGACCCTTGTCCTCTGATGAATCTAACATATGGACTGCATACAATTTACAACCTTTCTTATAGAACTTTTTCGACTGTAAGGCTGAAATCTTCCTTACTAAAACTTGCCTGGGAATTCCTCCTACCAATCTTGGTCTTCCCTCTTCATCAATACATTCAAGTGCTTTCTCATAATAGTCCAATTTGGCTCTATGTTTTTCCAACCAATCCATGCCAATCAAGGCATCGTAAGATCCTAAATGTAGCACATTTAAATCTGCATGTGTGTGGAGTCCATTCAATTCTATGGGGCCCTCTACCACTACTTCACTTACTTTCCTCTTAGTCCCTGTGGCTAATTTAACTAACCAAGACTTATTGTGCTTCACTTTTCTAAGAGAACAACCTTCAACCACTTTTGGAGAAACATAACTATGAGTAAATCCTGGATCAATCAAAACAGAAATAGATTGCTTAGCAATCTTACCTTCAACTTCCACCACTGATGATTGATGGTCTGCTTGATGATTATCCAATGCTGCATAAATTCAAGGCATTTCCCTTGCCATGTTCTCCACTATAGCTACTCCCTTTAAGCTATGCAACCTTCGGGGATTATCCTTCCGATGTGGACAGTCCTTCAACATGTGGTTTTCTCCACATCCCCAACACTGAAGTGGTCCCTTTGATGCTTTGTACTGCTGCTACTGCTGGTTTGAATCCACTCCTTGCTTGCTGCCCCTGTGGAAAGGTTCTAGGCTGACCTTTGAATGGTGGCTTGAAACCACTCTTCTTCTGATCAAATCTCCCTCTTGGCTTTCCTTTACATGCTTGGTTAACCTCTGTTTTTCCTTTATTATGCTCATAGCAATGCATTGTCATTCTAATGGCTTCATCGAGACTTGGTGGATTAACAAACTCAATCTTATCTCTGAAGCTTTGAGGTAGACTCCCAAGAAAGCATTGGATTTTTACTCTCTCATCTTTGATATAGTCAACATATCTCAATAATTCCAAAAATTTGTGGACATGCTCTTCCATACATTTTTGTCCCAACCCGAGTTCATTGAACTCTTTTCTCTTACTATCATAATACCTAGCACAAATGTATTTCTCCTTGAAGTACTTCTTGAATCTCTCCCAACTGATCTTCCTCTCACTGATTCCTTTCACTTGCAAGAGATTGTCCCACCAAATTGAAGCTCTACGATATAGATTGTAAATGGAAATTCTGGCTTTCTCATTTCCTGAGTAGTCTTGAATTCTGAAATATTTCTTCATTCCAAGAAGCCATGTCTCTGCCTCTTTGCCAATCTTGCCTTCTCTATAAAATGTGGGAGGCCTTGCCTTCCTGAATTCTCCCTGTGGGATTCCCTTAAACTTCTTTCTTCCATCAAATCTCTTAGGTGCATGCCTTGGACTTCTTTGAGAACCTCTGGATTCGCATGATCTGCTGGAGGAAGATCTAGAGGAAGGTGTTCTATGCTTCTTTCTCGCAAAATTCTTTCTTGGGCTTGGAGTCCTCTTCTTTGAACGACCCCTAGAGGGACTCTCTGCATCTCTTCCTTCTTCACCCACATTGCTTGGGTTGGAACCAAGGATTAGCCTCTGCTGCATATCAATGAGACTTTGTAAGATAGCATCATTGAGTTTGTGTTGTTCTTCTTGAGCCTTCATCAATCTTTCATTGAAGCTCACCATGGTTTCAACTAAGTTCTGAGGAGTCACCTGCTCCCTTCTGCCATTGGATTCAGTCTCAGCATTCTCTTCATGCACATTTTCTCTTAGGACGTCTTCTTCATTCTCATAAGGATCTTGAGCATCATTTATGGTCACCATTTTTTCCTGTATGCTACCTCTGCTACAATTATTAATTTTATGAGCTACAAGCACTGTGCATTATGAAAATATTTGTTAGACATCATAAGAATGCATATAGAAATATACAACATTCAATATTTAACATAATCAACTCATGGAATAATTCACATAGCTGTTATGCATTCATTTCTTTTGCCCATTCATGCAATTCTGGAAATTGCCCATATTGTCAACAATTTGACAAAACAGTCACTCGCACTTTTTGCCTCCAAATATCTTTGAGGTATGATGTCCCCATTCAAATTCTTCCTATGCACCATTGTTCCCTGCTGGATAAGATTTCCAATGCCTGTCCACTTGCTCCATTCCGACATCGGGTGTGGGAACTACATCACTTCAAAAATGACAACTTTCACCAATACTTCTACACATTTTTACACAGTTGTATTTTGGTCCGGAAGGCCAACTTCAGCCAGCCGTGGAAGAAAATCTATGAGGAATCACGAAAACTTTTCTACCGGGCGAAGTTAGTCTATACAACAAGGAATGTTCAACAACTCGCGGATCTCTGTTCCAATGCACCATTCATCTTCTATAAAATTATGGGTTTGACTACATTTCACTTCTCACATTTTTCCAGAATTCCAAATTTTGGACCAAAAATGGCTATTTCCCAAACGGTGCATTTCTGGGAAATCTTTGTCTAACGGGATATGTCTGTTTTCATGAGAGTTCAATAATTTTCTTGATTCCGAATTATAGGGTCACTTTCAACCACTGCAAGCTTTTCCAAATTCCCAAAATGTGGCCCTTATTGCACATCCCGACTCCACCTACTTTCCATTTTGGATCCAAAACTCCAAACTTAGCACCGTGCCTGCTCCATGAATGCCCCATATCAGTTTCAGCTCAATCTAACCTTCTGTCAAGTGTCGGGACACTGATTTGTAAAAGCCAATAATTCTAATTTTATGCCAAATCGGAGTATAATAGTCTCGGGATTTTAATTGGTTCATTCATGGCCTCCATCAATGGCCTCAGAATGCCCTTGAACTCGTCAAATTCTGACCTTGCAAGCTCCTGTAATCCAAAAATCAATTTTCGGGCTGTATACTCTTTTTTTTTTATAATCCCGCCACACACAGGCCGCAACCCGCAACCCGAAACTCGAAATTGCGGGTTTGGGGGGTCAAGTTGCGGTCATGGGGATGTAACCATCCTGCAACCCGCAACCCACAACCCGAAACCCGAAATTGCGGGTTCGGGGGGTCAAGTTGCAGTCATGGGGATGTAACCATCCCGCAAGCCGCAACCCGAAACCCAAAATTGTGGGTTCGGGGGGGGTCAAGTTGTGGTCATGGGGATGTAACCATCCCGCAACCCAAAAC
The DNA here is from genome assembly GCA_027924585.1 of Larix kaempferi. Lineage (NCBI taxonomy): Eukaryota > Viridiplantae > Streptophyta > Pinopsida > Pinales > Pinaceae > Larix > Larix kaempferi. Next base: position 1,228,046 of record BSBM01001123.1, on the reverse strand, counting down.
CCGAAATTGCAGGTTCGGGATTGCGGAAACCGGAATGCGCAATTTCACAACTTTGCGTTCCCGTAACCCAAAACCCGACATCCTAAAAGCCGAAAATTGCGGGTTCGGGATTTCGGAAATCCAAATGCAAATTTTGAAAATACGCATTCTCGAAACCCGAAACCCGACACCCCGAAAGCCAAAAATTACAAGTTCGGGATTTCAGAAATCCAAACGCAAATTTTGAAAATTCGCATTCCCGAAACCCGAAACCCGACATCCCGAAACTGCAAAAACACCTGCGTTTCCTGTAACTTCCGGAGTTCATAACTCCCTCATCCCTTGGCCAAATGAGGCGAGTCTGGTACCGTTGGAAATCTATTGGAGAGCTCTATGCAATGGTGTGATCCCCTCCCACACCTGAGAAATCTAACCCTATCATTTTTTCAATAAAAAATTTTGCCCCAACTTCACCAATACTACGTTAAAACCATTCTGTTACATGCCTGTAACTCAGAGTTTGGCCCAAGCAGCCCAAGTGCAGCAAGCTGGGCTCTGATACCACTTTGTCACATCCCCTTCCACCAATCCAATGCAAGGGAGGGAACCTGATTGTAACATGGGGTGTCTAATTCTTCCTGAAAGCCATAATGGTAAAAATTTTGCCATTTAAATAAGATGCACAATTAAATTACACAGTGGAATTAAAATGCATAATTGCACACACACAACAGACATACATCAGCATATTTATCTCAAGCAAATGATGCATCAATAGGTAAAAAATCCATCCCATTCTCATGCTATGCACAAACTTCATACCAATTCCATTAATCATGAATAATTACCATTTCGAATTAACACATTACAGAACACAAAATACATATAATTTATAACACTGATAACACTTATCTTGAAAATGAAGTTGTCCAAACAACTGGCTATGTGAGAGCAACGTTCCACCCAACCATAGATCTCTATCTAGCTTGTATTCTTTCAGTTGAGAGATCACCACCAAGCTGGGTTGTGTATCCACTAGGAGGAACTAACTGGGCTCACTCACAGCCATGGTTTCACTCAACAACTATGCTAAGCCAACACACAGTTGGGTTTGTAAAGCATATGAAAGACAAATGAGGGCATTGCTAAGCCAGTGAGCTCAACCACAAAGTTATAGGCATCTCCAATGAATTCAATAGTCAAGCACCGACATTACCTACCACACCCAACACAAGGAAGGTCCCCTTCTCTGCTACACAGTCCCTCAGGCGTCCCTTCCCTTCAATGCTCTTCAGGGTGGGAATAGAAAGGTCCAGCTGCTAATCCTTGAGATTCTATCCTTCACTGGGTTTATCAAGCAAACCCAACCTCTGCTCAGTTATTCACAATTGGATTTCTCACAATTCTATTCATCAAATAACTCAATCCCGTCACTGGTTTTCTGGGCTATAAAAACTGGGTTTTCCAATCGATTTCGTGGTATCTAATCTTCTCAAATTCACCCCAATGTTCATATCTATGGATCCCCCATTGGATTTCACTATCAAATACTAAATCTGGGCGTTTTTGGCTCTTCAAAACGTGGGTTCTTGCAAAGTTGTGTTTTTTGGTTTTGTTCACTGCTGGGAATTCGTTTTTGGATGAAAATTGATGCTGGTTCTTCCACACTGGAATGGGGATGAGGAAGAACCAATTCCAATGAGGTAGAGTGACTTGTGGTATAAGAAAATAGAGCCCTTACCTGCAAATACGAATTTTTGGGCTGCCCATGCTCCATTGAAGCCATAGACTGAAATCTTCAACTACTTCCTTACAACAGAACTAAATGTCATCAAGGAAAGTCAAATGGGTTCTCACAATGAAATTTGGTAGCATATGGTTTATCTCCACAGCCCCCTCACCATTCCCTAGTGGATACACATGGCCCCTTCTCATTCGTTGCTTCCATAGCCAGTTTTGATTTTTTATTGAAATATTAACATTTACATCAATTTACAATATTCCATGGCTTAACAGCACATGCGTATCAAAATATCAAATACTTGCTTGTTTTAAATAAAATCCGAACATAAACTAGTGGGGCATTGGCCTTGAGCTCCTCACTAGGTAAACATACAACGCATGTATACAATATTTACATTAAAGCCAATATTTCCTAAGGGTCAAAATTGGGGTATTACATGAGTTAATATGGAGCCATTGGTGTATGTCCTAGAATTTCTTGTAGAGATCTTGGATTGGCAGTAAGGGTGAGGTCCACTACCATTGGATTTGAGGTTGGATAGAGCTATGTATTGCCTCTGGAGATCCATATTTTGGAAGCAGGGGTGAGTTCCACTTCCTTGGATTTGAGGTTGTCCTGGATCCACTGGAATTTACCTGGATTAGAAGTGTTACTTTCGATTGGGTTGTGGTTGGACTATTGTCCTGAAGCCACTGGAATTGCCCTGGAGTGGAAGTAGAGGCAACAATTTCCATAGGGTTGTGGTTGGATTGATTTCTTGAGAGAATTTTTGGTTGAGTACACTCTTTCTTATGGCATCATGGTTCCGGATCAGGGGTGACCATTGCAAAGTGAGTTTTGGCTTGCATTGTGTGTACAACTGGGTGGAACGTGGCACAGTGGATTCTTGTTACGTATTTGGAAAAGATAAGTTTTTTTATATTATGTTTATTTAATTTATTTGGATATGATCAGGTTTATTTATGGATGCACATAAAATGTATGAGCTATTTGTGGAATAAACTTCTCATGGAATTCAATCTATTTATGCAAGTAAATTTTGTGAAGGAATTGGAAACTAGTTTTTGGGATTTTGTGCACAAATTGTTTGAGGAAATGATTCTTTGGAACCTATGCTATAGAAATTATATTTCTACCCCTATTCATTATATAATGTGTATTTTTATGGCACAATAGCCTCATAATATTTTAAGGCACTTCCCTTTGATGCTTCTACCTTTTATTCGAAAACTAGTTCTTTGATTGGATTGTTTTGCATAGCTTGGAGACTTGGCACATGAAGTGTTTGTAAAAATGCCCGAGTGCTATTTTTATGATTATGTATGATAAATACACTTTAATTTTGTGTTATAATTTGAGGGTAAATCTTCTTTATAGTGGTTGGGAAATATCTATTGAAATTCTAGATCAATTTCCAATTTATAGCTCCTTCAATGGAATTGTTTGAGTAAATTTATGAATTTGCATATGAAGTGTTTGAAGAAAATTTTGAATGAGATATACCTATTTTATGACTTATAAACCATTTTATTTGGATATGGAATGGCATTTGAATGATTCTATGAGTTATGGATTTAATTATTCTAGCGATTCCTAGAATTACTAGTCAATTCGGATGAGTAGAATTAGCTAGTTTTGTGACTTATTTAATGGACTATATATGGGCTGAAAGCTACAGCCATATGACTGTAGGTGACCCCTTATACGTTGTACATGATATACTAGGTACATTGCGGTGAAAATTGATAACTAGTTTTGGATTGAAATCTTGTTTTTTCGTAAAAACAGAATGCTACAACCATTTGCCCTATTTATAACATGTTATTGTGTTGTAGGTGGATAATTATCATGTGTGATCCTTTACTTATTGATACATTGCATTTTGGCTCAGTTACTTAGACTCACTTCCTTGCAGTGAATGTTAACTAGTTTCATTGGAATTGATGGAAAATATCACCTTATGTGCAATTGGAATGATATGCAAATACAAATTTAATTGGTTGTAGGTGCATTCTTAGTTATGTTGTTAATGGATTTAGTATTGATTTTCGGTTTAATGGCATGGTTACAAGTTTCTTTTGTGCAAGGCTAGCTGCTTTTATTGGAGAAACAGTTAACTAGTCTTGTGGACTGTCATTCGTAATTAACATGCTTAATTATTGAAATTTTGGGTAATTAGGCCTTATTTACATGTAATTAGATGTTATTAAGCCATCGAAATTGATAATTGATGGTTATTTGTTAAACAATTGGATTTTTTATAAGTGTCCTCATTGGCGCACTAAGTGTCATTAATTGTTGTAATTAACACCTTATTACAAGTTAACTGTGATTAAGAATAATTAGCATTTAGAAGTAGTTATTGTTGGTCAGTCTATATGTTAATTAATCCAGTTAACAAATAGAGTGCTCAATATAAATTGTTAACCCAGGAAAGTCTTATTGTCTCAAAGGTAACTAAGCAAAATATATGCATAAACACTTCAGTAGTTGACTGAATAAATAAAGATCATTCATCCTACTTAACTGCAAAGCCAAAATCAACTCACTATGAAAACCAATCTCAATTATCAATCTAAGAACTCAAAGGATTCCTATTTTCTTACAACTTCAATCCTGAAACAACTGATCTAAGAATGAATTAACTAGAATTGCTTTTGCAAGAAATTAAATCCTAAAATATCAAATTGAAAGTAATTCAAACCATGACCTATCTAATTTAGCAAATTCTAAGAAAGGTGAATAATGATAATAAACATGAGCTGAGCTTGACTATACCAACAAATTAACACACTTGCATAGAAAGGAAAACTACTCTACACAGTCAACTGTTCACACCACACTGTTGCAGCAAACCAAAGGGAAATTATAATCATGCAATCATCCAAGAAATACTGTTGCATCAATCCGAAAACACTCCTACTGTAACTCCACATTAACCAAAATAAATTAAAACTAAAATATCTACTTAAATCCACAATCTCTATGAGAAGGTGGGCCCTGGCCTTCCGAAAGAGATGTCGCTAGAGGCTACCAAACTAACTAAACAAACAACTAATCAGAGAAACACTGCTTCTTTGATTAATGGATATGTTTGATTACAAAATACTCCCAAATCCTATTACAAATCTCTTGAAATTAAGCCCAACCTTCTGTATGATTTCATCTTCCTATATATATTGAGGCAAGACAGTTCAAGTTCCTTAATTCAGGAAGCAATGAAGATATCTGATCTTCAGGCTGCCAAATATACAACACAAAATAGAAACAATTACAATATTTGTTACATTAAAATGGATTATGTTTCATAATCAATTGTGCCCTTACAATCTAGAACGGATCCATAGCTAAATGAGTCTCAACTGACCGCATAGAGGAGTGCCTTGAGTTGTTTCAACAATGATCAAACCGAGCTCTGGAAATGTGAAAGCACTGCCAATATTTTCAACACCCATGTGAATTAGTAGACCGATATTCCTGGATTCCCTGAGGTATTTTACTTACTTCTCATAAATTCATCACAAGTTAGCATCACGAGGAACACAAATTCCTAATCATAAGCATTTCTAAGCATTAATGTAGCAAGGTAATAATGAAGTATACCTGTTCGAATACATGCCTGACATTGGAAAAGATAATGACTTGTTTGTAAAGATAAAGACAAAATGAGAGAAACAGGGATGAATAGGAGTGATCAAATTAAAGGGCATTTCTAGCACCCAACATCTCCCCCCAACTGTCCTTTTGCATGTCCACATGCAACAAATTCAAGCTAGTCTAAATTTGAATCTGAATCTAATCTCTTTCTGTGGATATTAGTAAGGTTAAAAGAAGTCTCAGGCTTATCACCCTAGTTAAAGAATCCATTGCAGGAAATCAACTCTTCCCAGCACTTTTTCTCTTCTTTCTTGGTCAATCTGTAATTGATCCTATATTTCCTCTCGAACAACCATATCAGTGGAAATTTGTATTTTAGCCCCAACCATCGTGACCTACATGTTTCCATACATTTAAAGTACTCATGCACTCGAGACAGAGCCTGCTTGAAGTTCTCAAAATAGTAAGGGTGTTTTCTGCTCAAAGATGGAGAAGAGGCTTGACACCTATGCTTACTTCCTTCCAGGGAATAAGGCTGCTGCTGAGAGATCATTCGAACACAAGTAGAGATGAATTTATGCTGTAAAGCTATCAACTGATGATCCTTCATAGGAGATGAAAGTTACCTTTCATATTTTTCAATAAGGACCAAATGGGACTGAGGTTCACTTCTAATGCAAAGAGTGGAGTTCTCCTCATTCTTCTGAATCGTCTGGAAAGCATTCCACCATTGCATCTGATTGGTGAAAAAAGAGGTGAAATACCTCAAGTGAATGTCTCCTAGGTAAGGCACCGGGTTAGAATGAAAATCCATGAAGCATGACATCTCATGTGGATACAATTCATAGAATAAATTCTGCTCACCGAAATCACTCTACAAAAAGGCCTCCAAAAATTGAGGAGTTTTCATAATATGATAAGGTTTCCCTTCCTTCAAAGCTCTCAATTTGGACAGAGTCATCTGTTCATAGAGGAACACAAAATAAGAAGGAGATGGGGATCTGCAACTTAACAATTCCTGAGCTCAAGTGTACATCTTCTCTTTATCCTTCTGCATAGACTTGAATTTTCTAAGATCTCTTAATTCTTTTTGCACACTTTCCATTGGAGTTTCTGAAAAATAAGTTCTTCTTCCCATCTCTCTCAAAGTTCTTTAATGGTATTTCTATGCTCATAAAGAGGGAACATCCATTCCTTACACAGGTCAGCATGATTCTTCCATTTACTTACTTCGAGCTTCATAAATGAAAGCTCCTCTACCATCTCATGCATTCTTTTATCCCATGTATCTTCCTCATCCTCGGTGTCTAACTCAATGATCTCATGTGACTCTTTCATTTTTTCTTTATCATCAGGTTTCTCTATCAGGGCTTGATATGGAGACACCAGAACCTGTGTTTAACCATTTCCCTTTATATCCATTAGCTCGGGGACTTGTACTGCAACATCAACAAATTCTGTATGCATTGCTGGTTCTTGTGTTTCAGCAGTTTCCTTTCCATCCATTGGCTCGGGGATTTGCACAGTAGCATCAACAAATTCTACATGTATTTCTAGTTCTTGTGTTTCAGCAGTTTCTTTTCCATCCATTGGCTCAGGGACTTGCATAGCAGCATAAAAAATTCTACATGTACTATCAGTTCTTTTGTTTCAGCAGTTTCTTTTCCATCCATTGGCTTAGGGACTTGTGTTAATAATCAGACAAAATGAAAACCCTAATTTATATATACTGGAATCTCCTGATTAAAACAATGAGTAGAAAATTAATAGCAGAAGCATACCTGAATCCATTGAAGGAGAAACCTTACAGGAAGAGAACCCTTTGAGATGATCTTCCAATTCTAGCCACTAGATTCTGTGTCAACTTCTCTGTGAGAGGATTTTCAGAAATTGGAATGCGTAATGGTAGAATGGGGACCATAACCCTATTTATAAACCGCTAGGGCAGTTCACAATAACCGCTAGAGCAGTTTTAATTTTATCACAATTATATTTCCGCCCCTCATAGAAATAATAATTATCTAATGGTATCTACACAATAATCTCATGACAATTATACCCTTAAGCCAATTAATCAATTATTAATTAGATCACTATATTTAGGCTTAATTAAATGATAGCACACACATTTTAATTATTTACATGTGTGGCCCAAATTATAGATTAATTACAAAAATTAATCTAACAATCTCCCACTGGGCCACATGCATATGTAATCAAATAAATGTGCTTAACCTTATGAGCTCAAAATTTGCTATCATGTCCTTAGGGTATATCCGAACAATCTGGTCCATTAACTATACTGACATAGGATCAAGGTGGCCTTTGTTACATCAATCGTTACTAGACCAATCAATGGTCACATATATCTGCACAGCTAAATGACATAGATCAATCATGAGTGCATAGCATGGAAATTACATGCAATGTGATCTATTCATGCCTATTTCCAACTGGTCCTTCTTAACTTTATTAAGATCAAATCTTTAGCATAATTTAACAGAGTGCAATAAAATGAATACTTTATTTCTGCAGAACACAATCCAAATGTCTAGATAAAGTCTAAACATAACATAGAGCAATATACAATGAATAATATAAACTCCCACTAAATTTGGATATCCTCAAATGAGACAACACCCATAGGAGCAGTGTGCTCATGAAAGACCTTGGGTGGTAATCCCTTTGTAAGCGGATCCGCTATCATGGAGTTTGTTCCAATATGCTCTATGGATATCTGTCCACTCTGTACTTTTTCTTTTACAACTAGGAACTTGATATAAATGTATTTTGATTTTGTAGAACTCCTGTTGTTATTGGAATATAAAACTGCTGATTTATTGTCACAAAATATCTTCAGTGGTCTTTCAATACCATCTAGAACACACAGCCCAGTGACAAAATTTCATAGCCATATTCCTTGATTGGATGCCCCATAACATGCTACAAACTCTGCTTCCATGGTGGATGAAGTTATGAGTGTCTGTTTGGCAGACCTCCATGAAATTGCTCCACCAGCCAACAGATAAATATAGCCTGATGTGGATCTTTTGCTGTCTTGGCATCCAGCAAAGTCGGAGTCGGAATACCCAATGATCTCTAACTGATCCGATCTCCTATATGTAAGCATGTACTCTTTTGTTCTCTGTAAATATCTCATAACCCTCTTGGCTGCTCTCCAATGATCCATTCCAGGGTTACTTAGATATCTGCCTAACATGCCAACAATGTACGCAATATCCGGACGTGTACATACCTAAGCATACATTAGACTCCCCACAGCTGAAGCGTAAGGAATCTTCTGCATTTCTTGACTTTCTAAACTATTTTTAGGGCATTGATTAAGACTGAATTTGTCTCCTTTAGCGACAGGGGTATCACCTGGTTTGCTATTTTGCATGCCATACCTTTGGAGGACTTTGTCAATATAGGTCCTTTGTGACAATCCTAAAATACCCCTAGAACGATCTCGGTGTATCTGGATTCCTAAGACAAAGGAGGCATCACCAAGATCTTTCATCTCAAAATGTTTTGATAAAAATTTCTTGGTGTCGTGCAATATGCTAATATCATTTTTGGCTAGCAATATGTCATCGACATATAAAACCAGGAAAATATACTTACTCCCACTGAATTTGTGATACACACATTCATCCATAAGATTTGCCTCAAAACCACATGAGACAATAATTTGATGAAACTTGAAGTACCACTGACGAGAAGCTTGCTTGAGCCCATAAATGGATTTAGTTAATTTACAAACCATATTCTTTGAGTCTTCGGACACAAAATTTTCTGGTTGTACCATATAAATTGTTTCATCAATGTCACCATTGAGAAATGCTGTTTTAACATCCATTTGATGTAACTCAAGATCATAATGTGCAACTAGTGCCATGATTATCCTGAAAGAGTCCTTCGTAGAAACTGGAGAGAAGGTCTCTTTGAAGTCAATTCCTTCTTTTTGAGTAAAGCCTTTAGCTACAAGACGTGCTTTATATCTTTCTACATTACCATTTGAATCCCGCTTGGTTTTAAATATCCATTTACAACCAATGGGCTTCGTACCAACTGGTAATGGGACAAGTTCCCAAACTTTATTGTCTTGCATAGATTTGTACTCTTCATTCATGGCTTCAATCCATTTTTGAGAGTTGGAACTTTTCATGGCTTGCTGGAAGTTGATTGGATCATCTTCCATCATTCCACTTTCTACCTCACGTTCCTGGAGATATACGATATAATCGTACGAAATTGCACTTCTCCTCTCTCTAGTGGATCTCCTTAATGGCATATTTTCTTGAGGTTGTTGAGTTTTTTCTTCAGGAGCAATGTCCTCATTTGCAATCAAGGGTTGAACAATATTGTCTGTTGGTTGAGGATCCAAGTCTGTTGGTTGAGGATCCAAATTTACTTCTTGATCAATGATAGGTAGTGAAACCTGTACATTATCAAAAGCAATAGTAGATCCCTCTTCCTCCTCAAGGACAATATTCCTAGCCTGATTTCTCCCCCCAAACTCAACATCCTCAAAAAATGTTGCAGTTCCCATCTCAAAAATTTACCTAATAGCAGGATCATAAAATTTAAAACCCCTTGATCGCTCTGCATAGCCAATAAAGTAGCTGCTAACTGTTTTAGAGTCCAGTTTCTTTTCATGAGGCTTATAAGGTCTCGCTTCAGCTGGACATCCCCAAATATGAAAATGCTTTAAACTAGGCTTTCGACCCGTCCAAAGCTCATAAGGTGTTTTAGCAGCCGCTTTAGTTGGCACCCGATTTAGGATATAAGCTGCCGTTTTGAGTGCTTCACCCCAGAGTTTTTCGGGTAAAGTAGAATGACTAATCATGCTCCTTACCATGTCCTTAAGAGTTCAGTTTCGTCTTTCTGCTACACCATTCATGCTAGGTGATCCTGGCATGGTGTATTGAGGGACGATCCCACATTCCTCTAGGTATTTAGCAAATGGTCCTGGACGTTGTTCACCTGATCCGTCATATCTACCATAATATTCACCACCACGGTCAGATCTGACACTCTTTATTCTTTTGTTGAGTTGTAACTCAACTTCTGCTTTAAATGTTTTGAACACGTCCAATGATTGTGATTTCTCATGTATAAGAAATAGGTAGCCATATCTTGAATAGTCATCTATGAATGTTATAAAGTACTGTTGACCATTCCAAGATGCCGTAGGGTATGGTCCACAGATATCTGTATGAATTAATTCTAAGACGTCTGTAGCTCTATTGGCACCTAATTTCTTTGTTTTGGTCTGTTTTCCTTTAATACACTCAACACAAATATCAAAATCTGAAAAGTCAAGTGATTCCAAAATCCCATCGGACACAAGTCGCTCAACTCTAGATTTAGAGATATGACCTAGGCGTTTGTGCCACAATGAAGACGAATTATCTTTATTCAATTTACGCTTTGTACCTCGTGATTCCACATGCAAGGTTTCATTATAGGACGGAACAGTTTCCAACAAATATATATTATCATAAACATTAAGTAAACCGGTTCCAACAGCATTTGAATTAATAGATAATGTAAATTTATTGTTTCCAAATGAACAACAATAACCTGATTTGTCCAAAACAGAAACTGAAATTAAATTCCGTCTGAAAGACGGTACAACAAAAGTATCTATTAGATCCAAAAAATAACCAGATTTCAATAATAATCTAAAGTGCCCTATTGCCTCTACTTCTACCGACTGACCATCTCCGACATAGATGCATCTTTCAGCATCACTTGGTTTTCGGTAACTCAGGCAACCCTGCATAGAAACACAAATGTGAGTAGTAGCACCAGAATCTAACCACCATGTGTTTCTAGATACTGAAGCTAAATTAACTTCAGAACATACCAAAGTAAGAAATATACCTTTCTTAACACGCCAAGCATCATACTTGGTACATTCCTTCTTAGTATGTCCAGGCTTATTACAGAAGAAACATGTTACCTCAACTTTCTGTTTCTTTTGTTCTGGACCCTTAGAAGCAGCAACCTTATTATCCTTATTCTTTCGTTTGCCCTTATCCTTGGAAGTGCTAGCCAGATGAGCACTTTCGGTCTTGTCTTGATTCAATCTCTCTTCCTCTTGCACACAAAATGAAATGAGCTCATTAAGAGTCCATTTATCCTTTTGACAGTTATAACTGACCTTGAATTGATTAAATTGTGCAGGAAGAGAGATGAGAACCAAATGCACGAGGAAATCATCAGATAACTCGAGTTTCAAAGCCTTAAGTTTTGAAGCAAGATGAGACATCTCCATGATGTACTCCCGAACATTACCCTTGCTTTTGTACTTCATTGAAATCAAGCTTGCTAAAAGCGTGCTCGTTTCAGCCTTATCGTTTTTGGCAAAACGTTTCTGAATTTCTGCAAGGAAGTCACTGGCATTAGTAACCTCATTGGTTACCGCACCCCTGAAAGCTTCTGGAATGCCGCGCTTCATGATCATAAGACTTAGCCTATTTGAACGTTCCCACTTACCCCAATAAACCTCATCCTCTTGAGTACTATCCTCATTGAGTTCATCGGGTTTGGGCATTCTCAAGGCTAAATCTATATCCATGCAGCCTAAGAGAATCATTATATTCTCTTTCCAGTCCTTAAAATTAGTTCCATTTAACATAGGGACATTATTGATGTTGGCAGATATAGAAGTAGTTGATATAAAAGCTGAATAGAGAACAAAATAAAATGAATCAAATAAACCATCATGTTCACATAAAATAAGCAATTAAACACATAATCTTTAAATTTAAAAACAAATTATGACATTTCAAGATACCTAGCACAACATTAATATCAAGTCTTTGGACAGTAATATTAACTGTAAGTGGTACTCTTGTTGTAGTGATCAAACATTGATGATAAGTTATGTCAAATAATAAATCTATCTTTGGATTGATTTATTATTCACATTAAGTTGCCTTTATAATCATCACATATTTATCACCACAGGTATGTATGCAATTTGACCAAATATTAACTTTCCTTTGGGCCAGTCAATACCCGCATGAATCACATACACACAAATATCTAACACCCCGAACAGACTAATCTACACGAAAGATGTCACTTTGGTGATTTTCTGCTTTAATTAGCCTATTTAAAATGCTAGATCAATAACTTAAATATTAATATCATAAAATGCTATTAAATAAGAATAGTAATAAAAAATCAAATTCAAATTCAAATTCACAGTTTTGATCAATAATTATATACTAAATACAATAACTGTGCTAAACCAAGAAAAAATTTATTTAATACAAAAATTAAATTAAAACTTAATATATTATTATAAGAATATGATAAATATTGCAGCAGCAAGGGATAAAGGCGTTTTATACTCATATACATATATATATATTTGAAACTTTAACAAAATCATCACCTACTATTCCCAAAGAAATTTCTAAGATAAATCAATTGGAAAGGTAATACTTTTGAATTCAAATACAAATTTTTTCTGCACCTCTCTTCTTAACCAATGAATGTATCTATGTATACTCTTATAGAAAAAATAGCTAAAAGCACAGAAAGTAGGAAAATTTCCAAATGTATTTATGTATATTTTTATATTAATACAATCGATTTCTATTGAATTTATCAAAATGATCCACTGAATCCATTGACAAATATATATATATATTAAATTAATAACTCAAAGAATTAATCAAGAAGTAGGCTCTGATACCACTTGTTAATAATCAGACAAAATGAAAACCCTAATTTATATATACTGGAATCTCCTGATTAAAACAATGAGTAGAAAATTAATAGCGGAAGCATACCTGAATCCATTGAAGGAGAAACCTTACAGGAAGAGAACCCTTTGAGATGATCTTCCAATTCTAGCCACTAGATTCTGTGTCAACTTCTCTGTGAGAGGATTTTCAGAAATTGGAATGCGTAATGGTAGAATGGGGACCATAACCCTATTTATAAACCGCTAGGGCAGTTCACAATAACCGCTAGAGCAGTTTTAATTTTATCACAATTATATTTCCGCCCCTCATAGAAATAATAATTATCTAATGGTATCTACACAATAATCTCATGACAATTATACCCTTAAGCCAATTAATCAATTATTAATTAGATCACTATATTTAGGCTTAATTAAATGATAGCACACACATTTTAATTATTTACATGTGTGGCCCAAATTATAGATTAATTACAAAAATTAATCTAACAACTTGCACAACAACATCAACAAATTCTACATGTATTGTTGGTTCTTGTGTTTCAACAATTTCTTTTCCATCCATTGTCTCGGGGACTTGCACAACATCATCATCAAACTATACTTGTACTGTTGGTTCTTGTGGTTCAACAACTTTCTCTTCTAATGCCACAGTCCTAGCAAAGCCTTCATGACCCATCACATCATGAGACTTGACAGTCTCCTTCTGTGCCATTGTTTCAACATTGTCCTCTTTCCCAATCACCAATTCAGGAAACTCAGTGAGTTATTATTGTGCCACATTTTCAGAAACTTGTTCTTGGACTGTTGGTTCTTGTGTCTCAACATCCATTTCTAAACTCATTGTTTATGAATATTTCACAACTTCTCCCTGTGCTTCTAGTTCTCTTGATTCAGCAGCATCTTCCTGAAATGTTTCAACCTTTTCTGAGTGTTGCAGCAAAGTCTCTTATAATCCTTGCAATTCCTGCATGGGGGTCAATAAATCCTGTGACATGACATTTTTAGGTTCTTCACTCAGTGATTTTTTATTATCCAAGGTAGAAGGGGTTGTTCCCTCATTCTGATGTTGATCATCCTCTACCATTGGCTCTACTTGTGCTGTTACATCCATTTCCTATCTTGATTGACCCAATTTATGGGCCGAAGGCTCCATAAGTGTGACTTTAAATCCTGACCTTCTGAAAATGTCCCACATTCGGGGCACACACATTCCTCATGCTCCAAATTTTCTACTTCAGAAGGCGAGTTCTCCACCTGGTCAGCTGCATCAACTAATGTGCTTAATATATGTATTGCCTATTTCCCTAACACTTCTTTCAATTCCTGTAACTCCTTCCTAAGTACGTTTACATCCTGTTTCAGCAAATCATTTTCAAAGAGAAGGGTTTCCATTTGGATTCTCCCCTCTTCTACAACAGGTTCTTGTGGATCAACATATTTTGGTAAGTATTTTGAGCTACCCCTCGGTTCTTGTGTTACAGGGGATGATCGAGGATTTAAGATTGGAATTTCAATATCTACCTCTACTTCTTTTAATGCCTCTGCTGCAGTAGTGGCTCTGGTCCTTGCTCTCTTTGATGGACTGCTTGAATGCTTCTGCATAATGAACCTCTTCTTCCTTCCTTTTTATGTAGAAGGCGTAGGTTTTTCTGGAAGAATTATGGACCCCCTCTTCTTTCTTTGTGATGTAGAGGCTGTGAGTTCTTCTGGAAGAATTATGGACCCCCTCTTCTTTCTTTGTGATGTAGAGGTTGTGGGTTCTTCTAGAAGAATTTTGATTTCCACTGGGACAGAATAAGGAAAATCATCCTTTGATACTGATTCCTCCCCTTCAGCTGAGTTTTCAATTTCCTCCCTTTTCTCTTCTACATTGGCCTTTGCTTGCTGGGATGGGTTTTCAACAAGCTCTAGGGGGTTTAAATTTTGCAAATTCTCTGCAGTTTCAACTTCCCCCAAAGTCATTTCCTGGCCATTACCAACTTCCTCAAGATTTCCATTCTCCCCCCAACTAAATTTGACAAGCTCTGGATGTCATCTTCCCCTCTACTACCCTCTTCTTCTTCTATAGGCATCAGGTCCACCCTAACCCCAACAAGAAATTGTGCCTAGGGTTGATTCCTTCTCTCCGGGGCTCTTAGGAATAGTAGTTTAATGAGGCCATGATTGGTAATGGAGGCTTGAGGATGGCGAGACCCTCGGGCATAATGATCCATATTTTTTAAATTTTTTAGAAGAAAATAGGGCATATTGATCAATGCATTGTGACGCAGGTGGGAGAGTAGCACAAAATCATAAGTATAACAACTTTGTACCTACCTTCACATGTAATGTGTTTCTTCAAGAATATGGCCACCTGGTCCCAAGGATGACGCAAGATTTCCAATGTTGTGCTGTGTCATCTTGGTTGAATGCTCTCCCCTACTGCAAGGAAATCTTTGAATGCACTCAGGTTGGGCTTCTTCCGGTCGAACCATTTTATCCTAGTTATTGGCAGTCCTGTGACTTTTGCTAACATATGCTCTAAAACATCGAACCTCAAACCCCTGAATGTAGAATGATCATCTCTTAAATTCATAGCAAACTGTAGTGCTATTTCCCCATTACATCCACTCAACCTTTCAAAGTATGTATTCCATCCATCCTCCTCAAAAATGATGAAGACCTCTCTGTTTCTGCGAAGGTCATCCATTGATTCCGGCTCATGGCGAACAACAGAACTCCCCATACTTCCTTCTCCATGATAATCTCTGATGAGGCGAGCAAAAAATTTCCTAATTCAGACGCTCGATTTGTAGCATGCAGTGACCGTGTTGAACAGTGGAGAGTTCGTTGAGTATTTTTAGAAAGTTGGTGCATTATGGCATAAGCTCGTGCTAGAAATTTTTCTCGTGAATTGGGAAAGGTGACGGTGGTCAATAAATATGGATTGGGTAGTGATGTGATTGGGTTAGTTAAGAGTTGATGACATGGATGTACAGACAAGATATAATCATGATTATTCTGCCATTTTATGCCTAGTCAGACTTATGATTAGAACTCGTACCTCCATACTTACTGTGATGAATCGTCATTCTACTCGGTGGCTTGTCCTTGTTGTCAAATCAGTTGATGAAGACAACTTTTCACACGCAACTTCATAAAGTTAGTTGGCCCATATCCCAAAGTGTGTCCATGTCAGTATCAATTATATGAATAAGTGGTCGTTTAGCGGATCGCAACTCCATTCTTTTTTGAAAAACTGTAACAGGCATTCTAATCAATTTAGTGGGAGAATTGACAGTGCTCCAACGGAGAATTGGTGTATTTTTGGCAAGAATCGGAAGAGTCAATGAAGCTTTAACCGAATATATGGCAGAGTTTCAGTAGAAAATTAACAAGTTACAACCACCAAT
Source organism: Larix kaempferi (assembly GCA_027924585.1). Lineage (NCBI taxonomy): Eukaryota > Viridiplantae > Streptophyta > Pinopsida > Pinales > Pinaceae > Larix > Larix kaempferi. Next base: position 1,211,605 of record BSBM01001123.1, on the reverse strand, counting down.
GGAAATGCGAATAAAATTTGGCCAAAAAGCAGGAAGTTTGACGGAGTTTTGGCAGAAAGCGGAGAAAATAAGGGAGTTTCAGCAGAAAGTGGAGAAAATAGCGGAGTTTCAGCAGAAAGTGGAGAAAATAGTGGAGTTTCAGCATAAAGAGGAGAAAATAGCGGACTTTTAACAGAAAGCGGATAAAATAGCAGAGTTTTAGCAGAAAGCGGAGAAAATATTGGAGTTTCAGCTTAAAGTTGATGGAGTTTTAGAAGTGTTTTTCTCCGATCCTTGACTTATCCAGTAGGTGTAGAGGACTTCTCATGATTTCACAGTCGATTATCCCATTACGACTATCCCGTTCCCATCAGGTCCTTCGTATCTCATCCTTGCACACCATTTTAAAAAAGAAACAATTAAATCTAAAAAATAAAAACTATGAAGCAATCCATAAACTAAAACCAAAACAAAAATAAGAAAATCAAAATGAATTTATTTATTTACAAAATTTCTTATGAAAAATACGCATCAAACTTAAAGTATTGGAGAAACAAGAGGAGACTCATGTTCCTATACCAATTCACAATTTGGATCAGCTGCAACACTGGAAATGAACGCATCCTTTGAAATAGGCTTATGATAAAGCCGTAGCCGATGACCATTAGCAAATAAAGGCATGTTATTATCATCGATGGTGGTCAAGCAGACGGTTCCATTTTTGAATACCTTGTCTATTTTGTAAGGTCCCAGCCATCTTGTACAGAATTTTCCCTTAAAATCCCTCTTGAACCATGAATCATATAGTAACGCCGAGTCTCCTTCGTAGAATACTTTCCTTTTTATGAACCTGTTGTGAAATTAAGCACAGCAGATCTAATGAAAAAGTAAATCAATTATAATAGATGAAACTCAAAAAATATGTGTAAAACTGTGCAAAAGGCTTGCAACAATGGTCTATTGAACTTAGAATGGTAGAATACAATACAATATAGTAACAATGACTAAGCAATTCGAATTAACCAAGGAGGTCATTCGAATATACTGCATGGAATATCTTGGCTCCAACTAGGAGTCCTCATCATCAGATCAGTGGAGTCATCAATGCAAAAGTAAGGGTCAACTAGGTGTCAAACTGAGTCTAACTGAGTGTGGTAGGTGTAACTAGCACATGTAGGCACTAAATGAATGAAGGAGGCTCAGTGGAGGGAGAATGAGGAGCTAACTGGAGCCAGAATAGGCAACCTAGTCTCACTGGAGGTCCAACAGAGTGATACAATCAGTTAAAAGTCAATCTAGCCTTAAATCAAGGAAAGACAACTAACTAACTGAAGTGAACTGAGTGGTAGGTGAAGAAGGCATCAAACTGGTGACTGGGATGCATGCAAATAGCTGGGATGCATGCATGCAAAAATGCATGCAAAGTACAAAACTGAATGATGAGATATCCTAACACTTGTCATGCCATTTGGAGCACTGATGTTGAATTAATGTTATCTAATGTACAATAGTTGTGCACCCGTCATCTAATTCATTCAACTAATTCAACCGGTTTCTCTGATCCTCCGTTAAGTCCAGATTTGCTTCTATTGTTGTCTTCAAGGTTTTGATATCAAATTCATTAGGTAAGAGAATGTTCTTCCTGTAGAACCCCTCCTTTAGGGTCCCCTTGAACTGAACCTGTCAACCCGATCCGGTTGGTCCATTGTCGCCTTCGTCTTCCGTAGGATCCCTCCAGCAAAGCTCGTTTAACCATTGGCGAAGCAACCGTTAGCTTCACCACCCAACCATAGGCTCATGCTTTCAGTCGCATGGCCTCCCCCAAGCTTTGGGTCGTAGAGCTCACACAAGTAGTTCAGAAATTCAGCTTGGGCTTCCCTTCCCACCAGGATTTCTAAGCCAAACCCTTAGATAGCAGCAAGTCTTTGAGGTATTCGAAAATTACGACAATCGTCCAAATTATGGGGCCCTTTACCCATTCCCCAAGTCTTCCTTATAAAGGAAAATCTCATGCGACACATGTCGCTTCATGCATAATTAAATATTTTTAATTAATTATTTAATTAAAACACTCACCCATCCAAGTGTCATTTTCTCTAGGAAGTGCACCAACACCCCTAAGTTTGCTCCAGTTTGTCCCCCAGATATTTTAATTAACTCCTAGCTTTTAGTTGACTAGGTGTCTAATCTTAGGATTCTATTTTGCTCCTAAATAATGATTTCTATTATTTTAAATGCTCAACAAAAATAACTATTCATGTGCAAATGCCTAAATTATTTTTATGCATTTGCTAAGTAATGATATAGAGTTATTCTCATAAGTTTTTATGCAGTTAAATTTAACAATCAAACTCATTAGGATCACGGTGCCGCGCCGTTGGGCTCCTAGTTCCTTAATTTTAATTCCTTGACATGGCACCACTCCGTCGGGTCCAGTCATCCATGGTTTCCATTCCTTGGCATGGTACCGCATCGTTGGGTCCTTGCATCCATTCTTTCCGTTCTCGACAGGGTACCACATCGTCGGGCCCTTCTGCCACCATCTTTCCGTTTTGACTTGCGGGAACTCTTGTAGGGATTTTAGGAATCGTTACCATCCATCCTCCGTCTACATGCTATCTAGGGACTAATGGCGCTGAGGAGTGAGTCCGTTCTCACTGCGCGCCCCTCAACTCGTACGTGACCAGCTCCGTCGTGGCCCACCTCGTACGTCCTCACGCATTCCTCTTGAGCAAGCGGATCAATGCTTATCTGCTCATGCGTGGTATTCTTGTCGGAAGTTGACATCGTCGTCGCTTCCCCTGTGTGTGATTTACCCGTACTCTACGACCCTCCATGTTCCTTTGTGTGTCCGTTGGTGATCCGTCTCACTTGTTTCTACACACACTTCTCGCAACAAATTATTAGTAGCACTGTTCTCAACAATCATCATCTGGTTTCTAACTCTAGCATTGTTAAACATTTATGATTTATTCAAACTGCTCATTCATCTTTATCAAATATACATTTCGTCGCCAAATACATAATCATCATACAGCTAGTCGTTAAGCATTATCCATCAACATAATTTTCCATAGTCATAGCTAATCGTTTAACATATGCAATTATTCATTTACCTCAACAGTTCAGATACACATACTCAAAAAAATAAGGTCAAAAGGTTATTTAATTAATGTTTCAATCAGCCGGGTCACCCAGCAGGTGCCCTCAATGTCTACACAAGTCTAGGGGCACTACATACACCCCTACTTAATTAGAACTTCGTCCCGAAGTTCAGAATTAAAAAAAAAATGGAAAGCTACGACGCATCTCAGTTGCGTCCTCCCAAGTCGCAGAGCTAGGACTGTAATTGTCCTACTGCACTTTGACTTGATCAATCAGGGCTAATCATAAATCAAGATGTAATCAATCAATTATCCCTCTCCACACATAGAATTTAATTCCTTAATTCATTTATCAATTATTGTCGTCATTTACATCTTCAGGTTGTCCTCAATCATTTAAGGCATAAGAAGGCTCAAGAGACCATTATATCGAATTTGTTCAGTCGGGTCACTCGAAAGGTTCCCTTAAGCTCCACAGTCATTCTAGGGGCATTACATCCACCCCATCTTATTAAAATTTCGTCCCGAATTTAAGTCTCATGTGCTTCCATGGTGAGTTTTATCTTTCTTTCTACATTCATTTCTTCAACATAACCACAATTGATAGTAAAATTTCGTTTCCTCTTTTCTACCATCATATAAGTATACATCTCATATTTGACAATATAACTAAATCGTACCTTTCATAGTGTAGCAATCCCTACAACAGTCCTCTATTAGCTCATTAATTGTAACTGGGATTGAAATCATCTACGACAAATTCTTTCCATTCAACAAAACTACAAGTACATCCTTTACGAAAATCCTTAAAGCACTAACACATTTCAACATAAGGGATAAAAACCTTCAATTCCAACTTCTTCCTTTTCTATAGTTACATATAACTATCATATATTTTAAACAATATCTGAATTTCAAAATAAGGATTTACCCTTCGAAATTATGTTCTTCATTACATACCTTAACCTTTCCTAAACCAATCTTACATGCAGCCTCTCTCTTCTCATAATCCCAAGTATAATTAATTCCTGTGAAGTCATCGTCTTGATTTAGAAAATAAGCATTTACAACCAATTGATAAAATTCTTGACACAAAACCCTTCATCAAAAGTATATACGAGCCCTGAATACCATTCAAACTTACATATTAGAAGAATAATTCTAACCTGTTCAAGAAGCTGGAAGTATCCTTGCCGAAGCAGAAGAAGTAGAATCCACAGCTCTGATTTTTCCACTAATCATCTTAATCCTAACCTCTCTAGCTCCATACTTCCATCATGAATATTAATTGATAAAGTATAAATATATACTTTCCCTTTTAGCAAAACCCCATTACAAATTTCTATAAATACTAAGCATACTTTCTTTTCTTTGATAATGTCAATACAGTCCTGTTCAATCCTTAGTAGAATGAATGATGTTGATTTTACATAATCTTCATAGATATAAGGAAAAACAAAATTATTAATGTCCCAAATAAAATTCAATTCCATCACTTATAACATTTTCATAAGTGGAAATCACATATGTAAGGGTCATGTTGCAAAAGTCGTAATTTTTTTTTCTACATCCTTCATTTCTTTTATTCAAATTAAGATCTTTGATACTACTTTCCCTCCATTCATTATTCGACATAAGACTCTTATTATCTTCTTTCTTTAAGTGTATATCATTTAAGGTCATACTCATAAATTCAATCTTCTCCTTTTTAATTATACAATGTATAGTAAATAAATAAATAAATAAAAACACTAACATATAATTATAATCCAATTACATATTACTACAACTACCATAAGTTAACATATACATAGATATTTTAACTTGAATTTGCAACATATACTAATTCCAAAGCAGTGCATTTCACCACATAATTTTGTACCCTTGAAGTAAGCATTGCAAAGGAATTCTAAATGACTCATGCATCCATATACCAATATATCTATATGACTTCACTAACCATGTGACTTTTGTTCTTTTCAATCAAATCCAAAAAGGATGGATATAAAATTCATCATATATATACTCTTATATATTAAAACAAAGACCAAACATACATTAAATAAGAATTATCCATCAATTCTCACTTTAATTTATATATAACATTTATATATATAAAATAATATAATTCAAAATAGCTTTTACAACTTTTAAACTCTCATTCTATATTATGTATAACATATTCCTTAACATATGAGGATACATGTTACTTACAAGACTTATTTTCTTTTACAAAGGTACGGCATAAGTTAATTATTTTTTTTTTCATAATTATTTCAATCACCCCTTTAGGATATTCTATACATATATTTATATACCGGTAGATTTTATTAAAACAACTCCACGAATATATAGTAACTACCTATTTAATGTTTAAACAAATAGGCCCGATAATTATGTGAATGCATAATCCTTTACGTTTGAACGTCTTATGACCCATAATATTGTACATATCTAGCAATCATAAAATTTTAAGTATAAATTACACATATAGTATATGTTTCTCACTTTTGCAATTGATACGTTTATAATGTGTATAATAAAAACAATAAATAACTTTGTTTAATCAATAAAAGAATTTAATTCCGGTACCTTCATTTGTCACTAGGAAATATATATAATCAAGGAATATGGGAAATGACTTATTTTATAGCGGAATCGATATTTCGACCCTTCGAGTAGCCCATTTCCAGTGGTCATCCTTCATGCAGTTATTGTCAGATGCGAATTGAACAACTAGATTAATTCACTATTTAATAACGAAATAAAATATCAAACGAAGAGTTCATTATCGAATGCAATATTTGCAATATTGAATCTGTAAATTCATATATTAGTTTTAATGAAGATCTATTCTACCGAATGGTTAATTTCAAGCACCGTTAACAGTAATTTAACACACAGACTAACGCTATCACTCATAAATGAATAACCGACCAGAATCCAAAACTGTATCAGTTCCATTATTGCAACTGCGCCTTCCGTAAGGGATTCTAATATCTCACTTCCACGGATTGACAGATCCCTCAGAGAACTCCAATTGATGATCCACCTACTGGACATCTTCGGGCCGTTTCCCAAGTGAAGTTTGGGAAGTCTGTCCAGTCCGAGGAAGATATTCGCAGGGACGGTTGGACGTGTTCACCTTCTCTTCATTCATGCCTTAACATCATAAAGGCTATCCCAGTTCAAAGTGCAGAAGGCACAAACTCCGGAAGTTAGATTGGCGGCCATGCCTATCAATGTAATATCTAACATAATAATTAAGTTTTTATTATTACACAGAGATCCACTATTTGGAAATCTTTTTTTTTTTTAGATTCAACAAACCACTGAGATGCAACTATGCTTTTAATTCAACAATCCTCTGAGATCTTTGATTGAACAACAACTACGTTTTTCGATTCAGCCATAAAGAACAGCAATGCAGAGATCTCTCTTCCGAAGATTAAAACTGTATACATCGGTTACCTTTCAAGTCAGACCAGCATTTAATTTTTTTATTTTATTTTTTTATGCAAAATCCTACTATATCACACCTTCCACAACAGGGATAAATGGATCAAACCTTATCACGCATTACATACAGGAATTGGTTATTCTAGAAAGTTATTACAATTTCCTCCACTGATATTGAAGATCGATCTCCAATAGGCCTCAACACGAGGATTCAGGCATTCAACACAGGATTTAGATCAGGCCTTAACATGCATTTACCCTAGGAATTGAGATCCAGTCTTAACGCGTCTTCAATACAGAAATGAGATTTAAATCTCCACAAGCATGCAATACATGAATGGGATTAAGTAATCCGCTCTTCTTCGCAATGTATCAACAGAGGTAAATATGAACGCAGAGGTAAACAACAACATACATACGCAAAGGGGGATCTCGATAATTACAAGCCGAGATCTCAGATCAAAATGTAAATAGAATACGATCAGTGACAGAGATCAAATAAATAGATCAAGGCATTCCCAGCTGCTTAGTGTGATGAATCCGATATCTTTCACAGATCAGTGATAGCCACTATCTAAGCAAACAGAGTGTAAATCCGATTCTGGAGATGGGTCGCAGATCTAATCCGTATCCTAAAAAAATAAAATACAGATCCATCTATGCACCCAGGTTTTAGATCGCGGATCTCACAAACGACGGCATCAAGAATGCAACACGAAGATAGTGATAAGTCAAACCTGTAGAAACCAAGTTGTTGGCGGTATCTGCCATGGGGAGTGCTGGATCTCATACTGATCCTGAACTTATTTGAAGTTTAAACTTAGAGAGAAACCTGCTGACGGAGAGAAAACTACCCACGCTCACGCTATCATGTTGACCGTATCGATCTTCTATAAACTGGAAAGACGCATCATTTAAATTCTTCCTGGTTACTGTAGCATTCGCCCAGTTGCCACAAAAGCTCAATGGAATGTTGGTTAGCAATCTTGGCTTCAGGGCAAACAGAGGAATTACAGAGAGCATTCTAAGCACGAAACAAGGCCTCTACAGGAACAAATACAATGATAGATCATAGTCTCTGTTCAGTGACTGTTATACCGGTTACGCCTGATGGGATGGTCGCTCAAGCAGTCGGTTGAGATTTGACAGGGTTCAAGATCCAAATTTAAGTTATAAATATCAAACGATAAAATAAAAAATAGAGTATAACCTGTGATTGCATATAAATAAAATAAAATTAATATTATAGTCTCAACAAAGACCAGGATCCAGATTTTTTTTTTTTTTTATAGGGATGCCAACACGCTGATGCGACCTAAGGAAATGCAGACAGGGAGATTTTCGATCGATACTGGAGACGTCTGAAGATTATTCTAAGTTAATCAATCAAGGATCTAACTTACAGACAGGGTTTAGATCTGAAGACGCTATTGAATCCCCAATAAGACTTGCAACAGAATTTCAATTAAAAATTAATTTCATGTAAGGGGGTCAATCTATATTATGAGATCTGAAACACAATTCGAACTCAATCAGAAATTTGCAGACAAGTTTAGATATATAGAAAATGAATCGGATTGTGTCCATTGATTTCGACCATTTTCAACTCAAACACAGAAATCTATAATATAAATACAACCAAGAACAGATCTTAAATATATATATAGAATGAATCCGTTCATATTCATTGAATTTGACTTCCTCAACTTAATACACAGAAATCCTTAATATAAATGCGTTGAAAAACAGAGTTTACTTTCACAGAAAATGGATCGAATCATACCCCCCACTTTTTTTTTTTATAGAACAAGAATGTCAATCTCAATACTGAAAAACAAACTTTTAAGAGCCATGAACCTGTTTAGATTGTCGAGTTTGAGAAGGGTAGATTGTTGTAGTAGCGGCTGATTCCATTGATTCCGAATCAATCCAATTTGATGAAGATATCGACAACCCCTAATAGAGATATGCCTCCGGTGCCCTCAAGGCTCAACCTGGCTCTGATACCAAATGTAGAACCCCTCCTTTAGGGTCCCCTTGAACTGAACCTGTCAACCCGATCCGGTTGGTCCATTGTCGCCTTCGTCTTCCGTAGGATCCCTCCAGCAAAGCTCGTTTAACCATTGGCGAAGCAACCGTTAGCTTCACCACCCAACCATAGGCTCATGCTTTCAGTCGCATGGCCTCCCCCAAGCTTTGGGTCGTAGAGCTCACACAAGTAGTTCAGAAATTCAGCTTGGGCTTCCCTTCCCACCAGGATTTCTAAGCCAAACCCTTAGATAGCAGCAAGTCTTTGAGGTATTCGAAAATTACGACAATCGTCCAAATTATGGGGCCCTTTACCCATTCCCCAAGTCTTCCTTATAAAGGAAAATCTCATGCGACACATGTCGCTTCATGCATAATTAAATATTTTTAATTAATTATTTAATTAAAACACTCACCCATCCAAGTGTCATTTTCTCTAGGAAGTGCACCAACACCCCTAAGTTTGCTCCAGTTTGTCCCCCAGATATTTTAATTAACTCCTAGCTTTTAGTTGACTAGGTGTCTAATCTTAGGATTCTATTTTGCTCCTAAATAATGATTTCTATTATTTTAAATGCTCAACAAAAATAACTATTCATGTGCAAATGCCTAAATTATTTTTATGCATTTGCTAAGTAATGATATAGAGTTATTCTCATAAGTTTTTATGCAGTTAAATTTAACAATCAAACTCATTAGGATCACGGTGCCGCGCCGTTGGGCTCCTAGTTCCTTAATTTTAATTCCTTGACATGGCACCACTCCGTCGGGTCCAGTCATCCATGGTTTCCATTCCTTGGCATGGTACCGCATCGTTGGGTCCTTGCATCCATTCTTTCCGTTCTCGACAGGGTACCGCATCGTCGGGCCCTTCTGCCACCATCTTTCCGTTTTGACTTGCGGGAACTCTTGTAGGGATTTTAGGAATCGTTACCATCCATCCTTCGTCTACATGCTATCTAGGGACTAATGGCGCTGAGGAGTGAGTCCGTTCTCACTGCGCGCCCCTCAACTCGTACGTGACCAGCTCTGTCGTGGCCCACCTCGTACGTCCTCACGCATTCCTCTTGAGCAAGCGGATCAATGCTTATCTGCTCATGCGTGGTATTCTTGTCGGAAGTTGACATCGTCGTCGCTTCCCCTGTGTGTGATTTACCCGTACTCTACGACCCTCCATGTTCCTTTGTGTGTCCGTTGGTGATCCGTCTCACTTGTTTCTACACACACTTCTCGCAACAAATTATGAGTAGCACTGTTCTCAACAATCATCATCTGGTTTCTAACTCTAGCATTGTTAAACATTTATGATTTATTCAAACTGCTCATTCATCTTTATCAAATATACATTTCGTCGCCAAATACATAATCATCATACAGCTAGTCGTTAAGCATTATCCATCAACATAATTTTCCATAGTCATAGCTAATCGTTTAACATATGCAATTATTCATTTACCTCAACAGTTCAGATACACATACTCAAAAAAATAAGGTCAAAAGGTTATTTAATTAATGTTTCAATCAGCCGGGTCACCCAGCAGGTGCCCTCAATGTCTACACAAGTCTAGGGGCACTACACCATATACCAATTCATATGGAGAAAAACCTGTAGTGTTGCGCCATGTGGTACGATATGCCCGTAATGCTTCTGTAAGTCTTTCAGCCCAATATTTGTTAAGTTTTAAACCAAATAGACTAGCAAGATCACTGAAAGAAGCATAATCATAAGATAGACACAATATTTACCCTGGGAAACCCTCATGGGGTAGAAAACCCAGCAAAGCTTTCCTCAGTAAGATGGTCAACCAAAATACAAGATGTGCACCCTCCTTCTTCTCCTCCTTAGCAGATCTCCCAGACAAGTGCGCTACTTTTCTCAAGTGAGCGAGTGTGTCTAATGAGGAGTTCACCTCCTATATTTATACTAACTCCCGACCACCCAAAATACCTAATGGGGCCGACCTCTCCTGGAGAAGTCTAATAACCCCTAAAATATAACCTCAGGGCCGACCCCCACATGGTGGGTCTAATAACCCTAGTTACCACAACTCCTCGGAGGAATAAACATCTCCGGATACATAATAGAATCACCTCGGAGGGATGGAACATCTCCGGAATAAATAATGTACAAATATATTATTCTTAGAAGTTATAATATTCAACACTCCCCCTTAACGAGAAGGATATTATAACCTCTGCAGGAGCAAGGAGTCATTGACTACATCATACATGATACATCTATAAATCATCGGAAGCTTTCTTCAATTCATCATCATCAGTAACTTAACTAGTTACTGGAACATCAACATCATCAGAGTTGATATCACTCGATCATCAGCATTGTCAACATACGATCATTAGCATCGTCATCAGCACGATCATCGGCATCGTCATCGCACGACCATCATCAACATCGTCATCATACGATTCATCAGCATCGTCATCACACGATCATCAGCATCGTCATCACACGATCATCGGCATCGTCATCACACGACCATTATCGACATCATCATCATACGATCATCAACATCGTCATCACACGATCATATTACAGGATGATTAATCCTGCTCTCTTTAGGACATGAGTCCATGGATGATGCAATCCAGATCAAGTTCCACGATGATCAATCCTTATCACTTTAAAACAAGTCCATGTCCGGGGATGATGCAATCTCGACCACAGTGCCATTCCTTTTTCATACTGGATGTGACCTAGATCAGATCTAGGATTTACCGTCACAGAGCCAGTCCTCTTTCATATTGGATGTGTCACATCTACAGAGCCAGCTCTGTTTCATGCTGGATGTATCACATCTACAAAGCCAACCCTGTTTCATGCTGGATGTATCACATCTACAGAGCCAGCCCTGTTTCATGCTGGATGTATCACATCTATAGAGCCAACCCTGTTTCATGCTGGATGTATCACATCTACAGAGCCAGCCCTGTTTCATGCTAGATGTATCACATCTACAGAGCCAACCCTATTTCATGCTGGATGTATCACATCTACAGAGCCAGCCCTGTTTCATGCTGGATGTAACACATCTACAGAGCCAACCCTGTTTCATGCTGGATGTATCACATCTACAGAGCCATCCATGTTTCATGCTGGATGTATCAAATCTTTTGAGAATCTCCACAGTATACTTACCTTGATTTAGAAAGATTCCTTTTGGTTCTTGCCATACTTCTAAGCCTAAGAACTAGTGCATTAATCTGAGATCTTTCATCTCGAATTCTGAAGAAAGCTTCTTCTTGCTTTCAATAATTTGTTTCTCATTTCCAGTTAGAAATAGATCATCTACATATAACTGGTTCATCATCCATCACTTTGAGGTAAAGATTGGGGTCAGCTTTACTTTTGGTAAAGCCCATGCTTGTTAAGAAATTGTCAATCCTCCCGTACCAAGCCCTGGGAGCTTGCTTCAATCCATATAATGCCTTTTTCAGTTTGCATACATGGCTCCTTCCATCCTTGACCTCAAACCCTTGTGGTTGTTCCATGTATACTTCTTCTTCAAATACACCATTCAGAAAAGATGTCTTAACATCCATTTGGTGTAATTTCCACTTGATCATGGATGCAAGTGCCATGATAGTTCTAATTGAAGTATACCTAGCAACTGGTGCAAATGTTTCTTCATAATCAATTCCCTCCTTCTGAGAGAATCCTCTGGCTACAAATCTTGCTTTGTATTTTTCAATGCTGCCATCTGCAGCATGTTTTATCTTGAAAATCCATTTGGAAGAAACCACACTTTTATCTTTTGGTTTGGGGACTATATCCCAAACATCATTTTTCATTATTGACTGATATTCTTCTGTCATTGCTTCTACCCATTCTTTCTTCTGAGCTGCCTCTTCATAGCTGGTAGGTAGTTGATCCACAAGATCACACATCAAGGACATATAGTTGGACACTAGCTTTGGTCTCTTTCTTTCTCTAGTGGAGCCTTAAGGAGCTCCATATCTTTCAGCCCCTTGAATAATATCTCTAGCCCATGCTTGCCTTCTTTTCTTAGATAAGTCTGTAATAGGAGGCTCTTGTGGTTCCAACATGTCATGATCCTCTGGTGAATCATCTTCAGGAATGGGCACAACCTCTGTGATTCTGGGGGATGTATCTTCTTCATAGATTTCTTCAAGTTGGCACTTTCTGGATTTCTTGAGAGCTGCTTCTTCATCAAAAGTTACATCTCTACTTATTTCTATGTGATGAAAACCTGGAATGTAAATTCTGAAGGCTTTGGATGATTCACAATAACCAACAAATATTCCCTTCTTACCAGAAGGGTCCAACTTGGTTCTCTTTTCTTTTGGAATGTGGATGTACACAGGACACCCAAATATTTTAAGATGACTTACCTCAGGCTTCTTTTCTGTAAACACTTCTTCTGGAGTTTTGAAATCAAGAGCACTATGAGATAATCTATTTTGCACATATACTACTGTCTTGGATGCTTCAGCCCATAGATATATGGGAAGATCTTGGTCATGTATCATAGTCTTCACAACTTCCATGATTGTTCTATTTTTCCTTTCAGCCACCCCATTTTGTTGGGGATTATAGGGAGTAGTTAGTTCCCTTTTAATTCCAGCTTCTTTACAAAATTCTTCAAAGTTGTTTGAGGTAAATTCTACGCCATTATCTATTCTGATAATTTTGATTCTCTTTTCTGAGAGATTTTCTATTAGAGCCTTGAACTCTTTGAATTTTCCAAAGACTTGATTCTTACCTTTTAGGAAGTATATCCAAGTTTTCCTTGAATAGTCATCAATGAATGAAACATAGTATTCAAACCCACTTAGATAAGTAGTGGGCATTGGTCCACATACATATGAGTGTATTAGCTCCAGAATGTTCTTAGTCTTTGTTTCACTCTTTGGAAAGGGGTTCTTGACATTTTTCCCTTTCTTACATCCTTTACATGAGCCATCATGATCAGCTTTCAAATATGGTAATCCTATGACTACCTTGCTTACATAGGGTAAAGCTTTATAGTTGATTTGAGCTAATCTTCTATGCCATAGCTCACTGGGGCTAGAGATCTCAAGAGCAAGGGAAGCTTCTGGATGACCCTTGAGCTTATAGAGACCTCCCTCTTCTTCACCAATGACAACTGCATCTTTAATTATCTTTCCTTTGGACCACATGAGTACTTGTCCATCTATGAAAGCCACTCTAAAACATTTCCTATCTAGTGTTGAGATAGAGAGTAGGTTCTTCTTTAAACCTGGTACATATAAGATGTCTTTCATCTTCAAAGGTGTTCCAGAATCTATCTTGTAGCTAGCTTCACCAATTCCTTTGATGGGATATTGGTAGTCATCTCCTAGAGATACCTTTTGTGTAGAAGACTTTTCTTCAAGATTTGAGAAAGTCTTTCTTTGACCTGTCATGTGCTTAGAAGAACCACTGTTAATGAGCCATGTATCTTCTCCAGGAGATACAGATCCAGAGAGTGCAGAGAATAGGACATATTCTTCTGGATCTTCTTTCTTCACCTTATATCTTTTCCTTTTAGGTCTTACCTCTACCTCTTCTTCTTCTTCATCATCTTCTTCCTCTTCTTCACTATCATTTTCTGCCATATGTGCATGGTGTCTTTTGTGGACAAACTTCTTCTTTTGTGAAGGACAAAATCTAGAGATGTGTCCTAGTTTATCACAGTTGTAGCATTTGACTGTGGAAAGATCTCTTATTGGAATTGGTCCTTTTCTCTTTTTAGGTATGGAGAAGTGTTGAGATCCTTTGTGGTCATCTTTCTTGAGATGACCCATTCTTCTTCTTTTGGTATGGGTGGCCAAAGCTTGGTCATCCTCTTTGAGAAGAGCTTCTCTGTTGGCTACCCTAGCTTCTTCTTGAACACAATCCTCCCATACTATATCAAACTTCATGCTCTCTTTCCTGGCACACATGGTTTGTATGAATGATTCCCAAGGTCTAGTGAGACCATTGAGAGCAGTCATCACAAGTTCATCCTCATCAAGAGTATCACCAATTGCATCTAGTTGTTCCTTGATTTGTGAAACCCTTGAGAAGTAGTCTTGAATGGATTCTCCTTTGTGCATCTTGGTACTCTTCAATTGAGTCCTTAGGTTCATCTTCCTATTGATGTTCTTTCCTTCATACATTCTTCCTAGGGCATCATACATTTCCTTTGGAGTCTTCTTGGAGGCCACTTGGGGAATTAAGTGGTCTTTAATAGAATCAGCTATGATTCTCTTTTCCCTAATCAAATCCTTCCTATGCTTTTCTTTGGCTTCATCTCCTTATAGTTCTACAACTTCATATTTAATATCATGAGCAAGATCATTCTCTTCAAGAATGAGACCAATTCTGTATTTCCATGCCCGAAAATTCTCTATACCTTCTAGCTTGTCCTCAAGCTTAGTGTTTGGAGCCATATTCTCTTGGGGGAGTCCAAGAGACAGAGAGTACTTATCTGAAAAGTTACCTTTTACTTTTCTGGATCCTGAGACCGAAATTTATCACACTTTTGGTAGAATTAGGGTTTGACTTTCCCGGAGTTCTACCCAACCAAAAAGTTCGATATAGGGCTCAATCGATTTGTCTTGAGAAGGACTATCCAGCCATGTAATCAGATTTCAACAATACCAACTTTTTGCTGAGACCAATTTCTGGTTTATCGCACTTTTGGTAGAATTAGGGTTTGACTTTCCCGGAGTTCTATCCAACCAAAAAGTTCGATCTAGGGCTCAAACCATTGGTCTTGAGAAGGGCTATCCAACCATGGAATCAGATTTCAATAATACCAAATTTTTGTTGAAACCCTAAACTTCACTGGAGAGAGAGAGAGAGAGAGATTCTTATCTTGTGAAAGATGTCCTATTCAGTCTAGCTCTGATACCATGTCAAGTTTTAAACCAAATAGACTAGCAAGATCACTGAAAGAAGCATAATCACAAGATAGAAACAGTATTTACCGTGGGAAACCCTCATGGGGTAGAAAACCCAGCAAAGCTTTCCTCAGTAAGATGATCAACCAAAATACAAGATGTGCTCCCTCCTTCTTCTCCTCCTTAGCATATCTCCCAGAAAAGTGCACTATTTTTCTCAAGTGAGCGAGTGTGTCTAATGAGGAGTTCACCTCCTCTATTTATACTAACTCCCGACCACCAAAAATACCTAATGGGGCCGACCTCTCCTGGAGAAGTCTAATAACCCCTAAAATATAACCTTAGGGATGACCCCCACATGGTGGGTCTAATAAGCCTAATTACCACAACTCCTCAGAGGAATAAACATCTCCGGATACATAATAGAATCACCTCGGAGGGATGGAACATCTCCGGAATAAATAATGTACAAATATAATATTCTTAGAAGTTACAATATTCAACAATATTTGCGGTGACTCTTCACTATTTTTGTAAGGATAGCCTCAATTACCATATTCGTGCACTCCACCTGGCCATTGGTCTGTGGATGATATGGTGAAGTTATCCGGTGTTGAATATGATATTTTTGCAATAGGTCTTTAACATTATGGAACACAAACTGTTTTCCTCCATCTATTACTATTTCCTTGGGCACCGCAAAGCGGGTGAAGATCTCCTCATATAAGAAATATATCACAGCTTGATCACTGGCTCCTACCAGAGCCACAACCTCCACCCACTTGGTCATATAATCTATGCAAACCAAGATATAAAATTTTTGTTTTGAGGGAAGGTTGATAGGCCCAACAAAATCTAGGGACCATCTGTTAAAAGGTTCAACCACTAACTGTGGCTGAAGCATAATTTCATCCAATCTATTTGGATGGCCCATCCTTTGGCGGCTGTCATACGCTTGAACATATTTCTTTGCACCTTGAAACACAATAGGCCAAAAATATCCCATTCTCAGTACTTTATGACCAGTTCTATTATCGAAAAAATTCCCCCACAGGGCTCATCATGGCATGCTTTAAGGATGCCACGAATCTCATCTTATCTCACACATCGTCTAATCTCCAAATCTGGTCCTGTGTAAAAGAGATGTCCTTCTATCCAAGAGTATCTCGCACTCTATTGTATGATTCTTCTTTTTTTCTCTTTTTGATAAGTGCGCTGGAAGCTTGCCTGCAACCAAATAATTAGTGATATCTGCATATCAGGGGGAGTGTGCTGAGACTGCGAACAAATTCTCATCAGGAAAAGAATCCTCGACTGGCGAATTATCATCATTGTTAGTTATTTGAGAAAGAAAGTCAACGACAACATTTTATTTTCCTGGTCTATATACAATAGTAATATCAAATTCTTGTAATAGAAACAACCATCTAGTTACTCGAGCATTAGTGATAGGTTTATTCATTAAATACTTAATGGATTAGTGATCAGTATGCATGAAAGTAGAATACCCACTGATATAATGTCTGAACTTATTAATGGCATAAACGATAGCAAGGAATTCTTTTTGTCACTATGTATTTTAGTTCAGCAGGGGCTAAATTCTTACTAACATAATAGATATCATATGGACTATGGCCTTCTTGCTATCCCAACACTGCTCCAATAGAAGTATCTGAAGCATCAGAGGAAATATGAAAAGGCAAGGCCCAATTAGGCCCTCTTAAAATAGGTGTTGTGGACAACCTTCTCTTTAGTTATGCAAACGCAGTATGACATGCATCTGTCCAATTAAATTGTGCATCCTTCATTAACAAAGTGAATAAAGGAGATGCTAATTTAGAAAAAAATTCTATGAATTGTCTATTGTAACCAACATGTCTAAGAAAACTATGTACCTCTTTCTATGTTCCAGGAGTAGGAATGTTTGCAATTACCTTTATTTTAGATGTATCTACCTGGATTCCTATAGCAGAGATAAAATTCTCAAGAACTATACCCTCACTCATCATCATGTGACATTTTTCAATACTCAGGGATAGTTGGGTCTGTTCACAGCATTCTAAAACTTTTTCCAAATTTCTTAAGGCTTCGTCAAAACTACTACCATATGGAGTAAAATCATCCATAAAGATCTCCATGCAATCATTGACCATTTCAGAAAAAATTCTGATTACAGCTCGTTGAAATGTAGCTGGTGCATTACATAACCCAAAAGGAATCACCCTATATGAAAAGGTGCCCCAAGGACAAGTGAAAGTGGTTTTATCTTGATCTTAGGGGGCTATTTGGATCTGATTATATCCACTAAAACCATCCAGAAAGGAAAATAATCTTTTCCCACACAAGGTATCCAAAACCTGATCGATAAATGGTAGAGGGAAATAGACTTTTTGTGTTTCTTTGTTCAATTCTCTATAGTCTACACAAAATCGCAACTTCCCATTTTTCTTAGATACGATCACCAGTGGGGAAACCCACTCGTTGTCTCAAATAGGATAGATGAATCCTACCTCCAAGAGTTTCTAAATCTCTTCTTTCACAATATCTCTTAAGTTTGGGTTCATTCTGGGTTATGGTTGACATACTGTCCTGGAATCATTTTTGATATAGATGTGGTGAGTACACAGTCCTGAGGGATTACCTCTCATTTCTATATACTCCCACGCAAAGGCCCCCTTATGATTTTTCAACAATGTAACCAGACATTCTAGTTCATCAGGCGCAAGAATAGGATTAATATTTAGAGTTTTTCTAGGCTCGATTTCTACTATAGTACTTTTTGAGTTCTCAATTATTGAGATTGTTTCAGAATTACTAAATCTGGTCTCTTCGGTGAGCTCTTCTTGTTCCATTTCTCTTAAATTACAATCCAAGATTTGATATGCATGTTTAGTGACAAACATTCGCTCACTAATAAAACTGCTGATAGTGTCATCTTCAGTTTCATTTTTGAAACTCAGGGCTCTC
Organism: Larix kaempferi; assembly: GCA_027924585.1. Taxonomy (NCBI): domain Eukaryota; kingdom Viridiplantae; phylum Streptophyta; class Pinopsida; order Pinales; family Pinaceae; genus Larix; species Larix kaempferi. The sequence goes on along the minus strand of BSBM01001123.1, from coordinate 1,193,201 downwards.
CCAAATGTTAATAATGGCTGAGTATCTTCATCCTCCTCCAAATCCTACCATCTAAGCTTGGTCGGGATGGAAGATATAAGTTCAGTTTCTTGATATTAGTTCCATCAGAAATCATCATGGATCTTGATCTATAGCTGATACATGCATTTGTTGTAGCTAACCATGGTCTCCCTAAGATTAATGGGTGTACCCCCAGCTGTGATTTAGGCTGCTAAATAAGGAAGTCTACAGGGTATTCCCATGATTCGATGCAGACTATTAAGTCATCCAAGATTCCTTCAGGTTTGATCATAGATCTATCATCCAGTTATAGTACGGTAGGGGTAGGCCTAAGATTAGTGAGTCCTAATGTCTTTACAGTCTCGATGGTCATAACATTGATCGCTGCACCTAAGTCAACCAAAACGTTGGGGATATGGGTATGCCCAATATATACTGTGATAGTGGGGTTACCTGGGTCATCATATTTGTCCAGTGGAGCCCTTCCCAACCTTAGTTCAGACAACTTCCCCAGTACATGAACTATAGGAGGATCCTTAGGTTTCCTTCCTGGCTTTATCACAGACAAATCCCTAACATTTTTGGCGTAAATAGGTACATCGTGTAGGGCTTGTAATAGTTGAATATTAACATAAAGGTTATTCAATTCTCCTAAGAGATTGAAACAAGGTTGTTCCACTTCCTTATGTAAGGCCAAACGTTCAGGATACATCGGTTCTCTCGAAAATTGTGTAGGATGAGTTTCAATATGTGTTTCTGCAAGTGTTTCAGTATGTGTCTCAACTGGTGTTTCAACATCCTCAATAATGGGGATTGTTGTATTTAATAGATTCTCAAATAGTTGATTCATTCTCTCTTCAGTCACAGGGGATGGAACATCCTCAATGACAATAGGTTCCACTACCCTCCCTGGTCGTAGGTGTAATTCATTGCAAGGGATAGGGGAAATGGAATAAGATGGCATGTTGGGAATCTCAAATTGATGTACTGCCTTATTATTAGGATTGGGGTTAGGTTGGGCAGGAAGATGAGGTCATAGTGGTGTATTCATTGGTGCAGCATTTTTAGAGAGTTGCAACTGTGGTTGTTGATACTATGGGTGTTGATACTGTGAATGCTAATACTGTGGGTGAGGAGTTTGATTATGAGGAAACTGATTTCCTTGATAAGGATTTCTCCAACTTGGAGACCAAGGAACTTGTTCAATTGAGTGTTGTGCCCATGGCATCCAAAGAGCAGAATATTGCATTGTGGGTTGAGTAGTTGGATTCCATTGAGTATTAGGATAAGAATATTGTGAAGAAAACTGATTATTCATATTATTCCAAGAATTGAAAGATGTAGGATCTGGATTCATACTTGGAGCACGAGGTTTCCAAGGCTTCTTTTGTAAGATGAAGTAATCTTGCTCCACATCTGAGGTAGATGCTTGAAGGATTGCCTTGACTTTAGATATTGAAGGACATTCTTTAGTATCGTGATCCAATTCACATAATCGACATACCTCCACCTTGTCAAGAGGGCATTCCCTAAATGGGTGCTTCTTCCTACATTTAGCACAAAATACACCAAGTGCCAAATCTTCTTCTACTTGCCTCTTCTTTTATTTCAAAATATCCAGCTGTGAGGAAATTGAACTCATCATATCAGTTTTAAAGTTCTCAATAATATTACCTATTTCATCTCGAGTAGCCCCTCCACTGGATGACTTCTGGGCTCTTGTTTGGACATATTGATCTCTGAAATTTGTTTTTCTATAGTTTGTTATGATCCATTGTCTCTATTTAAACAGAGATAATTCGAATTCTAGAGGGAGGAGGGTTTCTTGAGAATGGGAGAATTTTTTTTTTTCCATCTCTATCTTTTTCTTGTAATGTTTTCTATTGACAGGGGAATGAGTTCTTCAAGATGCTGGAGGAATTTATTTTAGATATGGTGATATCTCTTTGTAATTTCTTCAATTCTGAGCAAGGAAATGTGGAGGTTCTTCTTCTAAGATCATTTTTTGGGGATTGATGAAACTCTGTAACTTTTGTGAAGAAGTAAATAAAAAACTAGAGAGGATTGTTGTAGTCATTTCAAGCATTCAATCGCATTACATAAGATTGTTCTATATGTGTTGAGAATTAATTAAATTTGATTACTGTCATTTTTGTTAAGTTTTCACATTTAATTATTTGAAATGATTAGCAAAGTTGATTTGTAAATCTTATGGGCAGAATTGAATATGGTTATTTAACTCTGTAATATTAATGTGCTTCAATATATCTCTGTTTATTTCATTTCCTCAATTAAACAATAATATAATTATTCTTTTTATATATCATATGCATATATCAATCAAGCTCTTGCGGTATAGGTTTCATAGGATAAAGTATACATAATTTAGTTTTAGAATTAGAATTACGTTTTCATTTCATTTCCGAAATTTTGAGAAAATTTAGGAGCTACAAAAATTTCTGAAAATTCAAGAAAATTTAGGAGCTGCTAAATTTCCTGTTTTCATCTATTTTAAAATCGCATCATAGATTAAGTTAGATTGCATGTTAGGATTTTAATTGCATTGTGGGAATTCAGATCTCCAGATTGTGAGACTCCCTTTTGAGAGCAAACTCATAAGGCAACAGGGCCTTTGTTCCTGCGAGAGGTAACTAATGCAAACATTCAAGGAGTTGTTTTAAGCAATCTAAGTGGGTTATCTCTCCTTGTTGGCCTCATGACAGAAAATATGACCAACAGATAGGAAGTGTTCACAAATTAGCAAGCTTGCTGTAATATGGTGGAAGAATAGAGTTAACATTCCATCAAACATAAAGCGTTGGATGAGGATTAATTTCATGTTCATATTTTAGAAGAAAAATAAAAGCACTCAAAGCACCGTCAATGACTTCTATTCAATCAAGACTGAATATTAAATATTCATATGGAAAACAGTGAAATAAAACATACACATGAGGGGAAAAATACACATTTGAAACACACTCACACAAGAAACTTTGTGCTAAAATAAATATGTACTTCTGATACTGATCCACTTTATTGACATTTAGAAAATAACTACAGTGCAAAAATATGGTATTTTCTCCATAAATTCGAACCCTCAGACCTCCTTAGATCTTTCCATATATATGCTTACATCCATTATGTCACCAAAACCACAAATCCATTCGGTTCTTTCCTAAAAAAACAAAACAGTTACAAAGAAGATGACATGTACAACTTCTTCCTAAATTCTAGGGATCATATTCAATCTACATACTAAAAATAAAAGTAGGATGCAATGAGCCTCAAATAAAGGAGTGTTTGTGCTTGAGAATATTGGTCTTACCCATGAATCTCTGCATTAAAATCTACACCTGACCACAATCTGTGTTCTTCAACAAGAAATCCATCAATTGATATTCATTCTCTCTTTGGCGTGCGAAAAACCCATTACAATACCACTCACAATCTCATCGTCATTAACATTTGGAAACATCATCCTTTTCTCAAATAATTCATTCAAAGTTCATATTTGGATCATTTGTTCAAAACAAATCAAACTGAAGGGAAAAGGAACACCGCGCAGTAAAGAAGATTTAACTGCGCAGTAGATGAGTACCTTCTTTTTCTTTTCTTCGGACTTCGCAGACCATATAATGGAGAACTTCAATTTTATCTTTGCGGAACACTTTCCTCACTAAGAATTAACTTCGCAGTTTTAACTGCATGGCAATTAACGTTTACTTCGTAGCATTAACCTCATGGCAAGTAACTACGCGATTTTGACTTTTCACTATGCGGTGAACTTCACAGTAATGCAAAGTTAATCTGGTCGCAATACTCTACTTCGCGGTATCCTCAAATACTTCGCAGTACACTTAACCAAACTTTATCATGTAAAATATTTCTTTAATGCATAACACCTTAAAACATCTAACGCGAAGTTACTCAATGTTAATTTAGAACTTTCATTGCGGTGAGCTATTTATGAATCTTGATTCCTTTTACTGCGGGTAAATGTAAACACTATTCACGCGAGTAAAACTAGAGAAGATGCGCGACTTGCAATAAACAACATTCTTGAGAATGAAACATAAAACTATAGACTTGTATATTTACCACAGTAAACTGCGCAGCTCCTCAATTCATGGAAGTGAGTTTCACTTGCAGACTTTTACATTCACAGAGCTTGGGCTCCTGATACAATTTACGGGAGCTTCTTCTCCTTTCACTCTTCTTACACATCTCTCTCTGAGTTTTAACTAAGAGCTTCTATTTATAGAATTTCAACCAACCAACTTAGGAACGCTTCCTTTGGAAGCTACAGGATTGCATTAAAGACTAAAATAAATTCTAACCTAAGGTTTCTTGACTTGCAAATTATTCATGCGGTTTCATTAATGAAAACATAACATGCATCGGATTGGCTGTGAACCAACTGACATACTGGCACTACGCACTGCGCAATGACACAATATTTACTGACAGGGTGACTGACAGAGCCGACGCAGTAACTACGCGATTAGGGCATTTAATTAGATATTTCCAACACTCCCTCTTAATTATGAGCGGATGGGGATCATTAAACAAAATTAAAATATTACAAAATATTTCAGAGCTTTAAACATGCTTTGTTCATGACCAAGTTCACTGCGCAGAACTTGTCATTCCCAAACAACTTCGCAGAATTTGGAATGGGTCTTTTGCCAATGGTATTGTAAATATGTCTGCAACTTGATCTTCAAACCTGCAAAATTCTAAACACATTTCCTTGTTGTTTATCAATTCTCTGATGAAGTGATATATTGTGTCGATGTGCTTGGTTCTTTTATGAAACACATGATTCTTTGATAGTGTGATAGTTGAATTGTTGTCGCAGTAAATGACTGTAGGTTCTTGTTGATGCTGTGACAGATCACTTAACATTCTCCGCATACAAGTGCTTGACATGCAGCACTTGTAGCTGCAACATACTCTGCTTCTGCTAAAGAAAGAGTTCCAGGGGTTGTTTCTTTGACTCCCATGATACAACACCTGTTCCTACATGAAATGTATTCCTAGATGTGCTTTTCTGTCATCTATGCTGCCTCCATTGTCACTGTCAGTGTATCCTATGAGTTTGAAATTTTCTGAGGTGGAATACAGAATACCAAAGTCTCTTGTTCCACTTACATACCTCAAAATTCTTTTACCTGCTTGCCAATGTGATTCTTTTGGTGTCTCCATGAATCTTGAGATTAAACTGACTCCATACATGATGTCTGGCCTTGTTGTTGTATGATACATAAGGCTGCCAACGAGCCTTTTAAACAATGTAGGATCTACATGGGATCCATCATCATCCTTGCTCAATTTCAAACCTGTTATAACTAGTGTTGGAGCTGTTTTGCTATTTAACATCTTAAACCTGTTCAATACATCACTTGCATATTTTGACTAAGATATAAATATCCCATTTTCAGACTGTTGAACTTCAATGCCCATAAAATATTTCATAAGGCCCAAATTTGTCATTTCAAATTCACTTTCCATGACTGTTCTAAATTCTTCTATGCCAAAATCAACAGTAAATATTAAACCATCTACATGCAGGCAAACATTCAGCTTATTACCTTGCTGGTTGATTTTTGTGTATTGCGTTGGCTCACATTCACTTATGTGGAATCCATTTTTGATGAGATATGAGTCAATGCGACTGTATCAAGCTCGAGGAGCTTGCTTCAGACCATACAGTGCCTTCTTCAGTCTGTATACTCTGTTTCCTTGTCCTGGAACTTCATAGCCTTGTGGCTACTCCACATATACTTCTTCTTCTAAATATCCATTTAAAAACACGGACTTAACATCCATTTGATAGACAGGCCATTTCTTTTGTGTTGCGATGGCCAAAACTGTTCTGATAGTGTCCATGCGTGCTACAGGTTGAAAATTTTCATTGAAGTCTATGCTAGGTTGCTGAGTGAACCCTCTTGCTACCAATCTCGCCTCGTGCTTCTGCACATTTCCTTCAACATCTTGCTTGGTCTTATAAATCCATTTCACGCTTATTACATCCTTGTCTTCAAGAACATCAACTAGTTCCCATGTCTGATTCTTCTCAATGCATTCTATTTCTTCATCCATGGCTTGTTCCCAGACTTCTTCTTCAACTGCTTCTTCATATGTTAGAGGATCATTAAAGTGAGAAAATAATGCAAAACAAGAGAATGAATTAGGTGTACCAGCCTCATATATCTCACACAAACTTCTTGTCCTTGGTGGAGTTGCTGTGTTGAACTGTGCAAACTACTTGATGGAGTTTGTTGTGCACTTGGTGTGCTTGTCGAGGTTGCTGCGACTTGTGTCGGAGTTGCTTGTGCTGAACCATGCTGCCCAGTCCTTGGAGTAGGCGATGCTGCAAAGTTCTGATTCACATGCGGAGTCTCAACCACATCTTCTACGATGTCATCATGTTCAACATGTGACACGATTTTCACATTCTTCTCAATAGTTCCATCCCATGCTTCATTTTCCACAAACTGAACATCGCGATTGATAATAACTTTCCTTGCGACAGGATTATACAACTTGTATGCTTTTGTGTATTCAGAATATCCAATAAAGATGCATTTATGTCCTTTATTGTCTAATTTTCTTCTCAGCTCATCTGGAACATGTGCATATGCTACACAACCAAAAAATTTTAAATGCAAAACACTATGTTTCATACCTGTCCATGCTTCCTGTGGAACTTTGTTCTTCACGCTCTTTGTCGAACATCGATTCATGATGTTTACAGCAGTTGCCACTGCTTCAGCCCAGTATTCATTTGACAGATGCATCGCTACCAACATACTGTACGCCATCTCCATGATGGTTCTGTTTTTTCTCTCCGCGATACCATTCTGCTGCGGTGTATACCGCGTAGTGAATTATTTCTGTATGCCATGATTCTTGCAGAAATTTAAGAAATCATTTGAGACATACTCACCACCTCTTTCTGTTCTTAATATCTTGATGTTGTAACCACTTTGCTTCTCCACAAGTGCCTTGAACTGCTGAAAATAGTCAAATGCATCAGATTTATGCTTTAGAAAATAGAACCAGGTTTTTCTTATGAAATCGTCAATAAATGTGAGAAGGTAAGTGCACCCTCCCATGGACAGTGTTTGCATCGGTCCACAAATATCGGATTGCACAATTTCAAGTGGTGCGTGAGCTCTGTATGACTTTCCGACTGGAAAAGTATCTCTATGCTACTTTCCAAAGATACAGCCTTTACAAATTTTCTCTGGCTTTTCAATCAATGGAAATCCTTTCACCATATCCTTCATGTGCAGTAGTTTCAGCCCACCAAAGTTCAGATGTCCAAATCTGAAATGCCATAACCAAGATTCATCCTTCATTTTTGTTTGAAATGCAGCTTGCATTGCGCTGCCTTTTTCTTCCTCGTTGCTGCGAACTTTTGCTCCTTTGCTTTCTATCTTGAACGCAGCTTCAGAATTTTCTTTCTAACTTTCATGAACAGCATGAGTATTTTTACCTTTGATGATTGGTGTTATCCTCAAAGGAAACAAGTGATTACTTGTCATCTGCACTTCGGCTATTAACTGATTGCTTTGGTATACATCTTTGATCACACAACACTTCCCTATCATATGAACTCTGTAACATTTTTCCATCATCTTCCCAATGCTCATTAGATTATGCCTCAAACCTTGAGCATAATACACATCAGGCATAAATTTATGCTCCCCCTGTTTTGTTAGAATATCAAGAGTACCCTTACCCAAAACAGTGACTTGGATATTGTTTCCAAGTGTGACATCAATTTGAACTGATTTATCTAGATTGGAAAATAAACTTAAATTACCAGTCATATGATTGCTACAACCTGAGTCTAAATACCATATGTCATTTGGACTTTCTTGGACGGCATTACATTCCAACGATGATGCAGATGCAAGAAGAGTGAACTATTCGCAGTGTTGTTGCTGCTTGACTAAGTTTCACCTTGCTTTCCTTGGTCATACTGCTTCTTCCCACATTCATATGTGAAGTGTCCATACTTCTTACAGTAATGACATTGAATCTTTGATTTATCATACCTTTGTTCACTTGGTTGATTGGGGGTATGATTCTGGCCTCTTCCCACGACATGTGTAGGACTACTGCTGTGACCTCTTTTGAATGAACTTCATCCTCTACCTCTAGAGTTTGATCTTCCTCTGCCTATACCGCGACTTATTGATGACTGTGCTACAAACGCACCTTCTAGCGATGTCTCTAAACCGCTAATTCTATGTTCATGATTGAGTAATGAGGCTTGCAACGCATCAATAGTAAATATGGACAGATCTTTGTTTTCCTCTAGGGTTACAACCAAAGATTCAAATTTCTTTGGCAGAACTCTAAGAACCTTTTCAAGAACTCTTTGTTCAGTTAGAGTTTCTCCATGAGAATTTATTTGATTAACTAGACCAATTACATGAGTATAGACTGAGTCTACTGACTCTGTATTTTTCATTGACAAAGATTCAAACTCTCTTCTAAGAATTTGAAGTTTGGCAGTCTTTACCTTGTTCAAACCTTGATATGTTGTTTCTAGCGTGTCCCATGCTTCCTTTGTTGACTGCACTGCTGCTACTCTTGGGAGTATGAATTCATGTGTCGCTTGATGTATGTGGAACAACGCCTTTCCATCTTTCTTCCTTTGTTCCCTCAGAACATCCTTCTCTGCTTGTGTGAGATTGTTGTATGTTGCTGTATCCGCTAGTTCTACATAACCAGTTTGGACTATGTCCCATACATCTTGACCTCTAAACAAAGCCTTCATAGTTAGAGACCAATATTCATAATTTTTACCAGTAAATATTGGGGTTTGCAAATTACTCGAAGTGGAAGCCATCCTTAACCGCTTTTCACTTATGAATTGAATTCCTTCTTTCCGTAAACCAGGCTCTGATACTAGATGAAGGAAAAAGGAACACCGCGCAGTAAAGAAGATTTAACTGCACAGTAGATGAGTACCTTCTTTTTCTTTTCTTCGGACTTCACAGACCATATAATGGAGAACTTCAATTTTATCTTCGCGGAACACTTTCCTCACTAAGAATTAACTTCGCAGTTTTAACTCCACGGCAATTAACTTTTACTTCGTAGCATTCACCTTGCGGCAAGTAACTACGGCATTCACTTCACAGCAAGTAACTGCGGGATTTCTACTTTTCATTGCGTGGTGAACTTCAGAGTAATGAGAAGTTAACCTGGCCGCAATACTCTACTTCACGGTATCCTCAAATACTTCACGGTTCACTTAACCAAACTTTATCATGTAAAATATTTCTTTAATGCATAACACCTTAAAACATCTAACGCGAAGTTACTCAATGTTAATTTAGAACTTTCACTATGGTGAACTATTTATGAATCTTGATTCCTTTTACTGTGGGTAAATGTAAACACTATTCACGCGAGTGAAATTGGAGAAGATGTGCGACTTGCAATAAACAACATTCTTGAGAATGAAACATAAAACTATAGAATTCTATATTTACCACAGTAAACTGCGCAGCTCCTCAATTCATGGAAGTGAGTTTCACTATGGACTTTTACATTCACCTAGCTTGGGCTCTTGATACAATTTATGGGATCTTCTTCTCCTTTCACTCTTCTTACACATCTCTCTTTCAGTTTTAACTAAGAGCTTCTATTTATAGAATTTCAACCAACCGACTTAGGAACGCTTCATATGGAAGCTACATGATTGCATTAAAGACCAAAATAAATTCTAACCTAAGGTTTCTTGACTTGCGAATTATTAACGTGGTTTCATTAATGAAAACATAACGTGCGCCGGATTGGCTGCGAAACAATTGACTTACTAACACTGCGCACTGCGTGCTGACACAATTTTTACTGATAGGGTGACTGACAGAGCCGACGCAGTAACTAGGCGATCAGCTCATTTAATTAGATATTTCCAACACAAACACGTAAGATTGAATTTGTTCTTGAGGATTTTGCAGCTCATAAAATTTGTCGTCAGCACCCTGTTTCAACACGATACTGTATGGAGAAAAATAATTTCACAAAGACATTATCCCTTTTTTTGGTCTCGACATGGATTTTGATGTACTGGAGGCGATTAGAGAGAGTGTCAGCCAACCATTCACCAAAACAAGGATTGATGAAGTGAAAACCTCGCTCTACAAGCTTCAAGAAACAACCCATCTCTCAATAATCCTAACATTCTCTTGGTCGATGCATACCCAATCCTCCTTAATTTAAAGGCTAAAGAGTTGTTCAAATACCATTTGCATTCTCGAAACAACCATGTCATGAACAACAGTTGAACGTGAAACCAAATTTAGAATGGGACTTCCTCCAACAACAAGAGACTCTTTGGAAGCTTTTAGAAAGGATTCTTCCACAAAATTTGAATGCAAGAAGGTCAAGATAGTGCTAGGGTATTTAGAGTCTTCATCAATAATAAGAGAATGGACTCCTTTTCTATATTCAGCTCCTCAAGGATGAATTTGAAATGTTTTCCATTTTTTTTACATTATCTACACCATCCCCAATATGCAACTTCATTTGGGAATCCTCAATGAAACCAAGCTTTCTCCTCCAAGAACATCAATTATGGCATTCCCTTGAGATTCAATGCTTCCACCTTCATCATCACTTCCACCCTCCATAATTTTTTTCTGAACTTATGCAAATATAAAGAGAAAATCACCCAAAATTTCTAGAACGATGGTTTAAGAGCTTGTGGAAAATAGTTTTACTCACATCATGTTTGATTGTGAAATGTACAAAGAGGTAACAAGTATGATGGTGTGCTTTGCAATAGTTAACCCTCGAGCAAGTAAACGCTGCGAAATAGAATATCAATTGCTCATCTTTTATCGGATTAATATTTTTTTCTAAATGGATTTACAGTTGGCATTAGTTGTGGTTTACCTCAACACATGCGAGCTCGACCTTCTTATCTTTTTGTGGGTGCATTGGTGAGATATATCCCACATTTGAAAGGATATGTGAGTTCATATTGTTTATGTATACCGATGGTCCAAAATATTTTTGATGCATTGTGCAATAGAGATGCCCCTTGTGGGATGCTCGCTTTAGCTTGGTGCTTGGTATTGGGCGCCAACTTGTGATGTGTTGTGAAACTTGGTATTTGGTTCTGCAATGAAATTTAGTTGATGCTTGAATCACAGAATTGGATATTTGGGGCTCGGGCCAAATATCTTTTCCAACAATAATAAAAATAATTAAAAATTCTACATATAGACCCGAGAACCCCAAAAGACCTCCTAAACCAAATTTTAGGAAAAAGAATCTTAATTTTTTGCAAAAGAACCCAAGATCCTAACTTGATGATAGACCCGAGAATCCCAAAAGACCTCCTAAACCAAATTTTAAGAAAAAGAATCTTAATTTTTTGCCAAAGAACCCAAGATCCTAACTTGATGAACGATGCAGTCAATCCCAAGAGAATATTTTCCTTTCAAAACCACAATTTTTTACAAAAAATCACTAAATTTCTTGATCCATTGGGATGATTCCAACCTCTTTCATGTAACATGCAACCTAATTGCTGCTTTGAAACTAAAACCATTGTACAAACTGAAAATCACAACTGTGCATTGCAAACTAAAAATTGAATGCTAAAACAAAAATTGAAGACGGAAAAACCAATCTGAAACAAATGTTTGCCCCAACAAGATTATTGCAAAATAATTCCTTGTCTATCTTGATGATACATCTACCAATTCAAGTGATACAAAATTTCCATTGTAACCATGAAATGAGATGGCTACTCACTCGAATTCTGCTCACACTTTCCTCGAGCATACAGAAAAAATTAAGAGAAGGCAACTCAAACTCCAATCTGAATCCAAATTCCTTGCTAGTGAACAAAACACGATCTTCCTTCACTGATGATTATAATAGGCTGGCCAAAGGAACTTTCAAATCATGAATAAAATCCTATGGTTGATCAATAAAAAGGAAAAGGTTTCCTTCAGTTTCATATGTTGATCCTTGTTTCATTTCTTTATACTCACAATCATTTCAAATGAAGAAACAATAATATGTTCATATTTCACATCATCCATAGCAAGAAAAGGTGTTGTATACTCTTGAACATATTTAGATGAAAAAGATTCCTTATATGTCTGAGAAAAAATTTAAAATGGCCCCTCATGTCCTTCAATAGAAATGTCATTTTGATATTCAAAAGAAGCAAGAAAAGTTATTTCTTGACAAGATGACATAGTTGATTGAATTTGTAGCTTATTATCCTCTTTACCCTCCTGTGTCTCTATTTGAAGGATGTCATATATTGGCTTGTTTATTTCTTGAAATTTTATGTCATTTATTGCTTTGTTGATTAGTATCCCTATGCATGCAGTTTCAAAGATCTGGTCTTCACAAACTCTTTCTTGAAACACAAATTTAAAAAATAAAAGGTTTGGACAACAATTTGATTGACTTTCTTGATCTCTCTCTTGCTCACATAAAAGCTAAAAAACTCGTTGCATATATTCGTCAACCTCAGGAAAAGAAACTTTAATGTCTACATCAAGATGCTGATCTATTTCATTTTTCAGCCAAAGGAAGAGATATTGTTTGCTGAAAATTTTCCTAAGTGTGATGACATTTATCCTCTAGTATTTCCTACTGATAAGAATATTCATAAAGGGATTCTCTATTTTCTTCATCCATAAACTCTTCATCACCATAAACATTTTCCAACTGTGGAATAAAATTTTCAAAATGTTCAAAGAATTTTTCAACCAGTGATAAAGATGAATAGGATTCTTTATAATTATAAAAAAATACTAAATATAAATCTTATAGGGAAAATAAACTACCAGGTTGTAAGCATTGATACAATGATCTTGTCTTTCCCTCTAAGGTGACCATGAACATTTTCATCAAGCAGTCTTCATGTAGCACAACCTTTAACTTACATGAATGGATATGAAACTTAATTAGATATAAAGCAACATCATCACCTTCTTCATATTTGAATTTTGGCAGATATGTTTGCCAATATATACAAGGCATTCAATTTGGAAAACCTGGAATATGTGAATGATTCATAGGAGAATACCTTTGTAGTTGAATTCATCTTGAAAACAATAGACTGGAAAAGAAATCCTTTAAGCTATTGATTCTTTGGATAGTGGAGTCGTCATTGATGCGTTGGATTCTAGATTTTGCTAAACATGGAGTCTCTTAGTGAATGATACATAGGATCTTTGTGACTGACCACTTGAAATGATTGTAGCGGTATCTGAGTTCTTCATTTAGTCCAGTAGAGTCACCAATGAATTCTTTGAGCTATGAATCCTTTTGATAGTAGAGTCGTCATGAATGTTTTGAAATCTAGATTATTGAAAATGGTGTCACTAGGTGAATGATGCACAACCTCTTGATGTCCTAGTAGTGTTCACCATCATCAATCTAATCTGATCTTTGTCATTTTCTCAGGGAACTAGATGTCCCATGCAATGGCACCAAAATGTTATCACTTGGAAATTTCTCTTGGTTTTGTTCACCATCATCAGTCTGATCTAGTCTTTGTCATTTTCTCAGGAACTAGATGTCCCATGCAATGGCACCAAAATGTTATCACTTGGAAATTTCTCTTTGTTGTAAAGAGAGTTCCCAAGGTAACCTCAAACCATCTTTCAGGTTGGAAGTTATCCCTTCCAACCTTGAGAAGGCTCTCTCTTACAACTCAGTCACCCAATGTCACTTCAATGATTGGTTGTGCAATTAATTCAATCGCTAGGTATTCTGTAGACAAAGTGGGTTTTTAGAATTTAGGTGGTAAGATCAAGATAAAAGTACCATTGGGCATGGATTCATGAGCCTGAAATACTAACAGGAGGAATCAATAGATGGTGGTAGAGATAATCAATTACAAAGGATGGATAGGCAGTGTTCCCAAATTGGCAAGCTTGTTGTAGTATGGTGGAAGAATAAATTTAATAGTCCATCAAACATAAAGCATCAGACGAGGATGAATTTCATGTTCAAATTTTACAAGAAAAATAAAAGCACTTAGAGCACGGTCAATGATGAATTATGAATCACTTCCATTCAATCAAAACTAAAGATTAAATATTCATATGGAAAATAGTGAAAGAAAACATACACATGAGGGAACAAATAGACATTTGAAAAACACTGAAAGAAGAATATTTGTGCTGAAATAACTCTGTACTTTTGTCACATCTCCATCTCTGGTAAAATCTTTTAGTTATTTAATTTTTGTCTATCTGCATGACGACACTAATTAGAGCCCAAACTATTTTTTTCCCACAATGCAACCAATAGTGAGAAAGGGCATGGTGAACCACAAGGGGAAGATTAATTAAGTCTTAAAATCTTAGACGTCGTCGCATGTCTTTGGCCTAGTTTAGCTCTTGTTTTCAAGTTAAGTTAATTCTTGTGTTTGGCATTGTTGTGGGTATGCTTATGCTTGTATATGTTTAAGTGGAAAAGCTTATATTTTGTAAAGCTTATATTTTGTCTATATATGCATAACACCATAAGGATGAATCTAATGCCCAACCATACCTTGGTGTGCACATGTTTTTAATTATGAGCATTACGTTGATAACATATAATTACTATATGTCTATGCAAATATAATTTATGATCTAATGCCCAACCATACCTTGGTGTGCACATGTTTTTAATTATGAGCATTACGTTGATAACATATAATTACTATATGTCTATGCAAGTATAATTTATGCCTTTATACTTATTACGGTGCATATATTTTAATTAAAAATTTATGCTATGCAAAACATATATATACATACATGTTTTATATATGTGTATCTTAATTTATGCCTTTATACTTATTACGGTGCATATATTTTAATTAAAAATTTATGCTATGCAAAACATATATATACATACATGTTTTATATATGTGTATCTTAGATGTTTAGTGGGCATGCTTACATTGTATACTTTTATACAATTACCTAAGAAATGCATAAAGGTTATAATTATGATTCTTTATAGAAAGAAATGCAAAAAATGATATTACCCTTTATATTATTGTGGTGTTACATTTTAAATCAATTTATTGGATTATAATGTAAATAATACGTTAAATTCATGAGTAAGTATGTTATATAAAAGCATAGGGGTCAAAGGTGTGTACCTTATTATATATATATATGCATATTATTTTCATATATATATATAAAAGTTAGTATGTGGCTATGGAAAAAGGCATATAGTATATTGTGTTGTGAGTAATTATATTTTCTTTTATTTAAGATCCGTGAATATAGTTTAGCATTTTTAATCTTTTACGAGAAATTAATAATATACGGACATTTATATTATTATTTTGGCGGGAGTTTTTGACCTAGCGTTGGCGTAGAGGGGTCTTCACACACGAAAAATCTCTTGGGGGGCTCGGGGGGTAAGAAGATGGCAGCGGCAGGGAGCCGAGAGCTGGGGAAAGGAGAGCCGAAGAGGGCTTGATCCCTGCACTTGCTTCTTGTGTGTGGAAGGGCAATGGTTTGCCACTGCGCAGCCTTGCGGGGAAAAGACCCCCTAACTATTTTCTTTCCTTGTGCTATTTTCTTGGGCTGCAACGAAGAGCCAGAGATGGCTCCCCTGTATCATTTAGTGTTCGTGGATGTCGTTTTTATGCCCCTTGCATGACTGTGCTTTATCTTGGTTGCAGAGAAGCCTGCTTGCTTGATCGATTTCCTGGGGTGTTGTTGTGGGCCAGCGATGGCTGAGTTGTTATGTTGCCCATTTTAATCACTTAAATCTTGATTGATGGTTACATGGTGTTGGGGTGTATCTCTGTTTGTTTATTAGATAGACAAGCCGTGCTTTGCATTTTCGTTTATATTTGTATTGATTCTTTCGGTTCCAATCAATGTGTAATGTGGGAATCAAATTTTCCACTACGGGAAACTACCCTATGGATGCCAGCTGCGGACATTTGAAGAAAGCTATGGTTTGGTATACATATAAATATATACCACCGGCATGCAAGCTGCTACTGGGTGAGCGCATGCATTGTTAATAGTTGTACACAAGCTGCCACTAAATGATATCCATATGCGTTGATTTTCCTTACCTATGTTCGGGGTGTATGTATTTTGATGCCCGGGTTATTATTTGTTTTTGAGAATATCTCTGCCTGGTTTCCTTTGGAGAGGAAGCGGCTCAGCATATAGCTGGGTATGTGTGTTTGGCAACGATGTCCCTTTTAATTTTATTTGCTGAGAGTCTGTCTGCGTTTGGACATATCCCCATCTTTTGTTTTCTCCTTGAATAGAGTTGCCATTGGAGACCCCTGTTTATTGCACGTTTGTCACCATATTTTCTTCATATAATATATATAACGTGGGATGCTGAGCAAGAGTGTGGAGCTTGAGAGCCCAGCTCTGTAGGTTTTGGTTTCCTTTACGGCATTTATGCATTATAATCTTGGCTGCATTTCGTTCTAAATTAAAACACGTGGGACTTGGATTGCTCTGCCTCCGTGTTTTGTGTTTCCCACGCGAAGGATGGATAGCGTGTGAGTGTCGTTCAGGTTGTTCTCTTTTGGGTTGCGTGTAGCATTACTTTTGAAACATGAGCATTGGAAGGAGGTTAAGAATGTTTAATATATACTTGTTGAACAAAAAGGAAACAGGTGTAAGAGAAAGCATGTGTAAATATATGTATGAATTATGATATTTTATATATATGCATATGTAGAATGCATAGGGTTATGCTTTACACCTTTTTACAAGGGACACATTCTATGATATAAAATGGAGGGACCCTATATGTATATTGTATGGAAGGGATAAAGGTTGTGTTTATGGTATACCAATGCTTTATTTTAGGCACATTGCATAAAATAGTTAATTCGTATACAACAGGTAGGTTTATATATATGGTAAAACCTAGTTATTTGTATACGGTGGTATAATGGTTGTACTTTACAAGATAATTATATTTTATATAACATGGTGTAAAAAGGAGATTAGGTGATGGTTGTGTTCCTTCTTTTTATACAAGGGATGCAATGTTTTATACTTTATACAAAAGAGTCATGTGATAATTATATTTTGTACAAGGGTCACCTTTAATTCGTAGCATAAAATGGTTATGCTTTATATGTAGGTTATATGAAAGTTGCGGTGCTTTATATAACTTGTATAAATGATTATAGAGACATATCTTTATGCAATGATTTTTATTGTGTATAGATTTTAAAGTGGTGATGCTTTATGGATATACACATAGGGTGAAAGGTGGTTAATTCCTATGTATCTTATATCATGGTCATAAATTATATGAAGCATGTAAAATGGCCATATTGTATATGTTATATGTATTGATAATTTTAAAGGAATGTGGTATGCATTTGCACTTTGAGACAATTTTGTGCTTATTTTGGGCATTTGGATTTCATTATGCTTGTGTTACATGTCGAATGCATTATATGTATTGACTAAGCACTTCATATATATGATTATAATCTTGTGTTGCATAATGTCTTTGGTCGCATGACGAATGCACCCTTGCATGTCGAATGGACCTCTTACGGTTGATATACACTTTTCATGATTGCGGCATTTTGTTATGTTTTGATGGCTTGTCGAATACATTCGTGGATGTCGGTGGCATCTCCTAGGTAGATACACTGATTTATGATGCATGATACCTCGGGGTTGTGTGTCGAATGTGTGGTGTGGATGTCGAACGCATTCCTTATTTTTCTTACGTGTGTTTATAATGCTTGTGATCTCATGACATCTTTCTTTTGCACAATTCTATGTTTGAGTGCATGTTGATTGCTTGGGTGGATGGCCGAATGCACTTGTTATTTTGCTTATGGTATGACTTTCAGGGAAAGCATTCGGTTGACACAAGCATATGCCATGGGGCATAGGCGGCCAAGTCAAGAGTATCAACTTGGGCCCTCCGAGAACAACACCACAACTATGCACGAGGTTAGGACACGAGAAGTGTCTAGGTAGGAGTACTACCTTTAGAATTGCAAGAGGACTGCATTCACCTCCAGGGTTGTGTGTGATTGGTTCTAGGGCGATGAGACTTAGAGACTCCCTATCTCGTTGTGGATCACCATGCCCAGCTCGAGGGTGGCCTTCGGATGGATTGTGTATATGTCGTCGAAGAGCCTACGGTTGGGTGGAGCGTTGCATTGCCCACATTATCCCCCCTATTACATGATTGTGTTTTGTGATATTAATTCAATGTATCTTGGTTAATGAAGCGACATGTATAGTTGTTGTAGTAGGTTTTATGGTACTAATGTATGTTGTGAGTATAAATGATGAATACAGGAATAAGACGACAACAAGAATGACCACTCCTCGGTTCTTACCAAGGTGGTAAGAAAAGTACGTTTGTACAATTATCATATGCTTTGATATATATGTTGGCTCGTCTAATTGTTTCCTTATTTGTATTCAACATGAATGAAAGTAAATACTGGGTTTACTTATTCATGTAGTCATGTATAATTGATTGTTTGGATGGCCACAAGAAAGAGGCTACCTTTGATTGAAAAGATATTTCAACATGATGCTAACCTTAGGGAATTTTAGTTTCATGCACATGCTTAGAGTTTTACCATTCTACGTCATTGGTGTGAGAGCATAGATTAGACATTATATTTGAATCGGCAAGCATGTGATTGTGAATGCATAAGAGAATGAATGAGATTTTGTTCATTGGAATAAATGTGTAAAAATGTTATGTGGACTATGAATGAGACATTACCCTAGATCAACTTGCATCGGATAATAATCTGTGTAAGGGAATGTGTGAAAAGAACATGTCGGTATGCAATTTGTGTTTGATTGTAAAAGAGATTGGCCATTATAACCTAGCCTAAGGTTATTATTACACCTCTCGACATAGTCCATGGTTGACTTAGTAATCATTTGGTGTAAGAGAGAGACTCGACATGTTCTCATATTGTTATGCATGTGCTTAATTGTGTCGTCATTGACTTATGGTGAGAATTATAGCACCTTTACATCTCATGGTTAGTTAAATTTCTTGTTAATGAAACTACGACACCATGATGTTGAATCATTTATTTTGGTTTGCATATTCCTGTGTTTGAAAAGGTTTTCCATTATGCCTTATTGAAGTGTCGACAAATTTGCTAAAGGTCGATTGAGTATGTAGATTCTTGAAGGAGTATCATTGCATGAAATGGAATCCAACACATGGATGTATGTTTGTATACTGTTGTAATTAATGTTATAAAGAGAAACTTGGTTGACATGCATTTATGCTTGGAAAGGCTTTTCCAGATTGCAGTAAAGCTATGTATCTTATGGTCTATATGTTATTCACCTTGGTAGGTGAATTGATGATTGTATGAATATTGATATTATGATTGATTAAAAAAAAAAAATTATAGAACTTTGGGGATGTTATAACTTTTGATACTGATCCACTTTATTGACATTTAGAAAACAATTACAATGCAAAAATATGGTATTTTCTCCAAAAGTTCAAACCCTAATACCTCCTCAAGTCTTTCCATATATAGGATTACATCCATTATGTAACCAAAACCCTAAATCCATTCGGTTCTTTCCTAAAAAAGTAGTTACAAAGAAGATGACATGTACAACTGCTTCCTAATTTTAGGGATCAAGTTCAATCTACATACTGAAAATAAAACTAGGTTGCAATGAGCCTCGAATAAAGGAGTCTTTGGGCTTGAGAAGCTTGGTCTTATCCCTGATTCTTTGCCTTACAATATGCACCTGACCGCCATCTTTCTTCTTCAACAAGAAATCCATAAATTTATATTCATTCTCTATTTGTTGTGCAACAAACTCTTTACAATACCATTCACAATCTCGTCGGTGTTAACATTTGGAAACATCGCCCTTTGCTCAAATAATTAATCCAAGTTCATATTTAGAACATTTTCTTGAACCACATCAAACACATAAGATTGAATTTTTTCTTGAGGATTTTGGAGCTCATAAAATGCGTCATGAGCACCTTGTTTCACAACACGATACTGGATGGAGAAAAATAATTTCACAAATACATTGTTTGTTGTTTTGGTCTTGACATGGATTTTGAGGTACTGGAGGTGAGTACATAGATTGTCATCCAACCATTCGCCAAAACAAGGATTGACGAAGTGCAAACTTTGCTCTACAAGCTTCAAGAAATGACCCATCTCTCAATAATCTTAACATTCACCTGGTCGATGCATACCCAATCCTCCTCAATTTCAAGGCTAAATAATTGTTCAAATACCATTTGCATTCTCGAAACAACCATCGCATGAACAACAATTGAACGTGAAACCAAATTGAGAATGAGAATTCCTACAGCAATACGAGACTCTTAGGTAGTGTTGTGAAGGAAAAATACCTTATAGTGGGGAGACGACACTACCAACTTGGGTGGGGTGACAGGTAAATACATTCATTGCCTTGCATTAGTTACTACAAATGGAAAGAGATCGAGATATCGAAAGAGGTACCTTTTTAACGATCGTTGGTCCTATCTTTCGCTTGATCTCCTGCTATGAACCTGCAACACAAAGTTAACCTTCCTCAGGGTATCTTGACTATAATAAATATGATGAAATCAGAAAGCAATTAAACATCAAATACAATCATATATTTAACCAAATGAACATTCAATCTAATAGACATTCAATTTGGGACGGGAAGGGTATTTCCATCTTTTATTGTCAAAAAAATGTAAATAAGTACAAATATACCTGATCTGTCTAGACACTTCTGCAACTGAGTCCTGGGCTCCTTCCCTTCACAATGACTTGGAAATTCCTCCAG
Source organism: Larix kaempferi (assembly GCA_027924585.1). Classification (NCBI taxonomy): domain Eukaryota; kingdom Viridiplantae; phylum Streptophyta; class Pinopsida; order Pinales; family Pinaceae; genus Larix; species Larix kaempferi. Next base: position 1,172,379 of record BSBM01001123.1, on the reverse strand, counting down.
CATAACAACAATTAAATCATTCCTTCTAGGTCCCTCTCTCATGAATCCTCCTTGTATTTATGGGACAAGGTAGGCAGTTAAATTCAAGAGGTGGTTGAATTGGGAGGTTGGGGAAGTTGAAGAACCAACTTCAACTAATCCAAATTCATAATCTTAATATATTTTTTCATTTCATCTTAATATGTGTGCAGGTTTCATACAACCAAAGTAGCGCACATTAAGCAACTTTTACTCTTTACAACAAGCGTTTGCAACATTTTAAGGATGTGCGCTGGTTGTCTTTGAGTAGATTAGCATTTAGAACGCTGGTTCATTGTGCCAATAGTAGTGCACATGTCATGAAAACTGTAGAAAAAAAAAAAAATTCAGCTGAAGGGTGTAGTTTCAGCAATAACTCATCCAAGTCAACCTAGCTCTTCCATCCATAGAGTCCTTTTGTGTGATCAACAGAGCAATGTGATCACAAACGATGAAGTGCAAATTTCACCTATAACAGTTGCCCCCTAATGTGTGAGGTCAAAGGAAAATGATGACCGAAATACATTATAATTCCAAGTCAGAGGAGGAGCAAGAAACCGCAAAACCAAGTCACAAAAGTACTTGAAAACAACGATCAAGGTCAACAAACAATTACAATCTTGACATCATATAGATGTGTAACAAGATACAACATGATCTCCGATACATAACTAGGAGATGTATGTATAGTGTGGCCACTGAAATACAAGCGTGGATCCATATCAAAATGAGAGATCATAGCCAGAACAATAAACTGGATCTATGTCTCATCAAGAGCCAAAAATGATTGTGGCTCAGTCTTGCACAGCTTGGGTGATAACATAAATTTGATGATGCTATCAGAGTCCCAAGGTATTCATCCAAACAACCCAAGGTACAAACCCTAACCATGTGAATAAATGAGCTGAATTCAAACATGGGGGGTATCGTTTGATTACTGGTCATTGATGTATACCGTTAACAAATGCGAGGACTTCCATCGATAATGATAATGGGTTCTAAGGTACCTAGTACGATCCAACAAGTGTGAATAAGTGGACTTGAAGTCGAACACTGGAGGAGCCTTTCAAATAAGAGACATTGATGTATTCTCATTAGTCAATAGCGAGGGAAACTACCACTGATGACTACAATCCCCAAGTTACTAACCGAAACTCTAAACGTCATTCCCAGAGCATAATGAGTTGAAGTCGATGGGAAGACATCCGCTAGAAGGGAGGCCTTAATGCATCCTCCATCATCCAACACGAGGAACACTCACAAGTTTGAGCTTATTTGAAGTAGGACAAGTAACAAGAAGAAACAAACTGACACCAAGATGGCCGACACATGAAGTCAAGGTAAACTACAGAATGGTCGACACAGACTGTATCCTTGAATAGGGAGCACGACACAAAGTGACTTAGGTAGTTTTCGACATGAAGGGGGAAGTGATATAAGCCTGCAATGTAGAAGACATTAGCAGACCCTCCATATGATTGGCAGAATAACCAATTGGGGGAGTAAAAAATCGGATATCGGGTTCACCCTAAGGTCAAAAACTAAAACCCAACTGAAATGAAAAGTCTCAAATAGGTGTTGTGTTCAAGGACATGACTAACTTAACTGCCTTTGAAACTAAAAAGATGTGATATACCCTTCTCATCCCTTATTCTTCTTGGTAAAAGAATGTCCTTCTTGTTGTTTTAATGAGTCCAAGAAAGAAAACTCAATAAGACCAACCATGTAAAAGTTTAACAAGCCCATGGGAAGAAGACTCAGGACCTTCTTCATTGTTTACATAGTTCGAAGAAGAGATAGAAGAATACTCTATAATAATGATGTCTGGATTTTAATATCAGCCGAGATCTATTCTTGCTCGCCGGTGTTTTCAATTTTAAGGAGTCTAAAAAACATAAACAATAACTCCATACACCTACCCGTGGATTTTAGTATCGAGCCCGGGTTGGTATATGCTCACCGGTGTTTTCCTCTTTATAGAGTCTGAAAAACTTAAACAATCCTCTATATACCCTCTCGTGGATTTTGCATTGAGCCTGAGTAGGTGAATGCTCGCTTGGTGTTTTCATGTTTCGAGAGCCTGAAAACCCTAAAGAAGGCTCCAAACTTTCTTTTTCATACAGTTAGTCTCCTCACCCAAAAAAGTGTAAAACAGTGAGAGAAGAACTCTTCTAGCCACATATGACTAGAGTATTCCTTTTTCGTAAGTGATTCGCCAAGGTCCGGAAAAGGGGTAAACTTATACGAAGGTGGATGTCGCTTCAAATCCTTTAACGAGTCTGAAACGAAAACTATAATCGGCAATCTTGTCATATTTAAAGAGTCTAACAAGAGCGTGAAAGAACTCTATAAAAAAAATTTCGTAAAGTTTTAACGGGCCCGAAAAAGTAAACTCGCGACCTCCTTACTGTTTTTAACGAGCTCAAAGGAGAGATGGAAGAATTCTCATAGCCTCCTTACTGTTTTTAACGAGCTCAAAGAAAAGGTTGAAGAATTCCCATTGCCTCCTTACTATTTTTAATGAGTTCGAAGAAAAGGGGGAAGAGTGCTCGTAACCTCCTTACTATTTTTAACTAGCTCGAAGTGAAGGTAGAAGAATGCTCGACGGTGGATCAATGTCCAAATGAATGGAATACTGCATTATAGACTCCAGGAAAACTTCATTAGATGAAAGTATATCATCCCAAATAGAATGCATATCTAAACAGTCAGATGGAGTCATCACCTGGTCAATTTCCAAGACCCAGTCCTGAGAAGGTAAGCATGAATTCAGAGGCTTCTTCTTAGTAGCAATTGGAATCAAGGAACAATATGCCACATAATTTGATTGTGACATGGTAGTGCCTACTGATGGGGGACATACTTGGTCTATAGTTGGGTAATAAGAGGGATCAACAAATGTAAGATGATCGATAGTGACAATGCTTTCGTTGTGAGGAAAATGCATCACACGAAAGAGCATAGACACCACAACCTGCATAGCATATACGTAATCACGCCTGAGGATCATATCAAAATCCATAGAGTCCTTTAAAACCATAAAATCAACTCGGACTGTTTTCCCAACCAAAGTAATAGGTACTTGAGGGAGGAATCCCACCGATTCACCAGGTCTTCTATCGAAGGTCAACAGCCAATTAACAACTAGAACAAGGTTAGGAAAACCCAAATCTCTCTAAGCATAAGTGGATAAGATACTAACAAAGGCTCCTTCATCTACAATACATTGGTGAACTACATGGTTTCCGATGTCAACCTTTATCTCGAAAGGTGAAGAAGAAGGAAGGTGAGGCTCAGTTACACTATTCCAATCAAAGGAAATGATCCCAGAGCTTGGTAGGGGTTCACTCGGCACAGATGCAGTGCCCCCATTTTCAGAAACATCCGAGCTGGTAATGCAGAAGACTTCAGCGACAGGTGCATCAGTCTCTGAAGGACTGATGGTATCGATCGAGGATTGCATCGATTCGATCACTTCAATCTCTGAAGGAAGAGTGGGGTTGACCAAATATTGCATTGGTTCAACCACTTCATCAACCAAAGGTTGATCAGGATGTTGGGAATCTATAGACAATTCAGGAGCAGAGGATCCTTCAGACATTGACCACACTCTCCGCACCTCTGGAATAGCACGGCACAGGTGAGTAAGGTGATCTCCCTTACAAAGTTTACAAGGGAACTTTGGCTTGCATCCTATAAAATTAGACTCCTTTACAACAATAGTACTCTCAGCATGACTAGCATTGGCTAATAGCGTGCCCCCAACATGACTTGTAGTGGCTAGTTGCTCAGAAGCAGAAGAATTTTGAACTACGAACCACACGTTTTGCACTTCTGGAAGTACAGGGCACAAATAGGTGAGGTGGTCTCCCTCGCAAAACTTACAAGGGAACTTAATCTTTTGTTTATTAGGTTTCTTGACATTGTCAACTTTCTCAGCATGACTTGTAGTGGTTGATTCAGTGTCTCCAGTATGACTAATAGTAACTGGTGACTTGTCATTAATATGACCAGCAGTGATCAATGATGTGTCCTCAACATGACTAACAGTGGTTGAAGCCATGCTTTTAGTATGATTTGTTGTGACTGAAAGTTTCTGTAACATCCCAAAAATTACCAAAAATTTAAAATTTTTCAATGTAGCATTTAATGATTAAACTAACTATGCGGAAATAAAATTAATGCTTCTTGGTCGTTATGCTACAAAAAGTGTTTGTACTATCATTCGATGTAATGTTTGTGTCTTGCTATAAAATGAAGTTAAAATCTAATCTAAGATGTTACTGGAGCTTTTTCTTGTCTCAATTGTATTGTTATAATACCTATATCAAAGCTCAATTAGATATTGATGTTTATAAGTGCTAACTGTTGTTCTTCTTTTGCTGATGCAAGGGATCCTAAGGGTAACCCCGAGGCTTACTTAGCATTCATGCTAAAGCTTCAGAACCTTCCTTTTTGCAAATTACAAGTAAGGATAACACCGGGGATCAAGTAATATCAGCATGTTTAAAATGCACTTCTAGCTACCTGTCACAAATTTATATAAGTTTCTAACGTACTGATAATGCACTTCCTCTAAGTGTTATGGTTGTAATCCATGCCACTTATACGTTTCCTTGTTTTGACATTTAAAAGAAGAAATATGAAGCGTCGAAACAAAAGGGTTTTACATAGCATGCCAATACAATTTATTTTTAAATGATATGTCTCTATATAGCCTAGACTAAAATGTGAAATACCATATATCTTAATACATAAGGTCTATATGCAAAAGCCATATGAATTCCTTTGATATTTCTAAATCATATAAACTATGTTCTAATATAAGTATTCCTATCTCATCCAATTCTATGTAAAATCTATGCATTTGCCATTGTACACGACCTTTGAAATTTCTTATTGTAAACAAACTATGTGCAAGGCTTATGTAAAGTTCCTATATACAATTACTATAGAATACCATGTCAGCATTATTATGACCCTTTTAAAACATACCATTATTACATATTTGGTTCGACGTTAACGTGTACATAATACTTGTAATAACATATAGATCTATATAATGTGACAGGTTTAAAACCTACCCTCGTACCAACACGTGATATGGACAGGGTCATAAATGTTGAGGTGGACAAGTACTGACAGGAGTTCGTAACCATTCTTGGCATTAACTCACCAATCTACCACATCCGTGGGAAGTCCTGGTGGCAGGTTACGTGTTGATTGCCATGTGAAAGGTTCTGAGGTAAATACTGAATTTGTTGAGTTGTATAAGCCCTCGCCTTAGTGTCTTGCCGAGGTGGAAGTGTAAGGTGGTAAGTGTAATAAAGTGTTTTAAATGCAATGGTTGCTTGGGATTGCAAAGTATATTCTGCACCGTTGATTTGGAATTACTCTCGGTAAGTGAGAAAAAAACCCTAAACTCCACTATGTCACGTCGCAGCTACTTTCTTTAACATTCATTGTTGATGGAGAAATAGTTCTGGGGAGAGGCCGACCCACCTGCGAAATCATAGGGTTTGCAGTAGGTTTTTTGTGAGCTCTTCTCTTGTTTCGGACCCATGACTTGCGAGTGGTTATTGTTACCAGTTTGATAGCTTAAGGTCCGAGCGTTGGTGTGGAAGTTTACTATTTTTTTTTTGTATTTGCATGTATATGGAACTTTCACCAGTTATAGGTATTTGTTTCAAACAACTAGTTCATGAGGGACTCCTTCCTTGGTTCAATACCACGGTTGTAGAGAAGGTTAGAAGTCTTTAGGGTTTAGGAGCCAAGTTACTCACGAAATGTATGCATGATATTCACTCCAATGAAAAAGTGAAATGTCTCCAGATTCAACTAGATGCAGAAGCCATCCTCTTTAGGATTTGGTTACAATACGCGAGTAAACTCTTAGTGGTAAATATTGTATAGTTTCTTTCTACATTATTTTGTTTAGTTTTGGGATAAAGTATAACCTTCTTTGTTTTTGTGGTAGGTTCTACCGGTTCCAAGGTTTTTAAGCTTCAATAAGTGGAAACTACAGCTTATAATTGGTAAGTCACGGTGGCTTCCCCTTATGGGTTCTTCCTGCAACTGTTGTTGAGTTGAAAATGGTCGAAGCTTTTAGTTTTCTGGACGTGTGGTCACTATTGCAATGCTTATGATCTGCCAAGCTAGCATAGGAAAAAAAATGGTTTCCTCGACCTACTCTTACAATGTATTCTCCAGTTTAATGTATGTTGAAATGTAATGCTTGTTATCAGGGTTTTTAACCCTCGACTCCTGGATAATGATAAAGGGTTCGGCCCTTAGTTTTACACTGTGTCAGGAAACTTTGTTATGTGTTAATGATTGTTCACTATTCGCTGATTTTTTGGTGATGGCCGAGAGCCATTACGAAATGTTTTATGAATGTATCCTATAATGTTGAACATGTATACTTATTCTATATGAGTCCTGTTAATCACTGAGTTAATATTGTGGTTGTAAGGGTTCAGCTATGAGGTTGACTTGGTTTTTGAACTCATACTTTTATGATAATAAATACCTTCAGTAGGTTTAAATTCCATGTAGGATGATAAGTCTGAAAGGTTTGATTTATTACAAAACGTTATAACACATAATATTAGGATTCTGATAGAAAAAGTGTATGTGTCCATTAAAGACTCGTTCGATGTTGAAATGATTTCAAAAAAGGAAAACAATCGAAGTATAGGAATTAAGGATTTTGATGATATGAGGATATTCGTTCAATTAGACTTATTCTAAATTTAAGAAGTTTTTCTGACAAAGATGATACAAGTTAACCAGTTCTGGTTTCTCCATTTGACCTGCTAGTTACTTCGAATGTGAAATACAGTAGTTGTTTTGACATTTTAAAATAAAATATAATGCAAGAAATAAGTATAGGTCTCTACAAGATTTAGAGAAAACATAAAACCCTAGATTTTTCTAATTCTGCCAGAAGTGGAAAATAATAAAATAAAATGTTGTATCTGCTGTTAAGTTTATTTTGCAGCTGTTATAATTTTTATGAAAGTTAATAGAAGTAATAAAATGAAAATATAATACTATACTGTTTGAAAAGAAATGAATGACCTAAAATGTAAACCCTAGGTTTTTGTACAGAGATGAAATATTTACTTACATTACTATGTAATAGGAAATATTATAATGCTAGTATTATGAAATGTTGATTTTAATTCCTGTGTCTAAACATTTTTATTTTACAGATTATAACTGATAAGAAGTATAAATAAAATACAACAATGTTATTCTATTCAATCATTTGGCAATCTGCCTATCATTCATCTATTTTAATCTCCTTCTTTGTACTAGAGTACGATACAAAAAACAGTATGGAAAAAAATGCAGAGAAGATATTTATTCATTCATTTCCTTACTTAATCATTATTATGCATAAACCTAACCATGTCAAAAACTATAACAAATGCATCTGTATGATGATAACTTATAAACACTAAATCAATATCTGCAAATAATAATTTAACTACTTAAAATCAGAAAACACAAGTAGATCCTATAACTATAGATAGGTTCGACAAACACCCAAGGAGGCTTGTTCCTCCCAACCTTCTCCAAAAGAAGCAGCCAATCTACTTGCCTCCTTTGGACCCCCGAGCCTGTTCACTGAACCACTAGGTAGAAGATTCTATGTAGAAGAAAGGTACTCAGTAATGTAACTTCTGCACTCAATAGTATAACTTTTGCACTCAGCAATGTAACTTTTGCACTCAGCAGTATAATAGGCAGACTTATACCATGATCAAAAACTCAGCATATCCCCTCATCGAATCCCTTGGGTGCAAGCACAGCAAAACCCCAAGGTAAAGTTCCTCGTCAAGAAAAGTGATGAACCTCAGTTCATAATTCGATGGCTCTTATATAGACTACCTAGGTATTTAGTGGTCAGTTTTCAATAAATGAGCCTCAATCTCCAGTCCCATCTTTCAGGGCACTATGACCACATTTCAAGGGAGTTGCCCCATACCAACATCTAGTTAGTTGTATCATGATGCTGCCACTTGTCCATTGCCTTCTTCCCCAGATTCCATTCCACCTAGTGGGTCAGTAAACACTCTTTCAATAGTCTCCTTAAGTGTTTGTCTCCTATTTAATTTATTTAATAATAAAATATTGTGCAAATTACAGTCATCCTTGGACACTTGTCCAATATAAAACTTTACAATAAAATTTAAGATAATGTTTCCAACATAAAGTGTTTTTCAGCAAAAAGGGTATGTTACAAACACCCCCACTTAAGCTCAACATCATCCTCGATGTTTCTTATTCCTCATCAGATCCTTCCTGGAACAGAGCTGGATATGCTGCCCACATATTACTTTCCAGTTCGCATGTAGATTCATCAAGGCTAAGGTGCTTCCATTGCACCTTTATCTGCCCTATGCTGCGATTCCGAAGAATAATTTCCCTCCTGTCAAGGATGCAGTCCGGTTCAACCTGTATATCATTCCAATTTAGCACATGAGTAGAATCGTGCACATACTTCTTTAAAACAGATACGTGAAAAACATTATGGATTCTTAAGTTAGATGGTAATGCTAACTGATATGCAATGATCCAATCCTTGATAGGACTTCGAATGGACCACAGTACCTTGGTGCTAGTTTAGCACAACTCCCTAGCTTTAAATAACTTTTCTTGGGTTTTACCTTTACAAAGACATGATCTCCAACCTGAAATTCTCTTTCAGTGTGTTTCATATCTGCATAACTGTTTTTCCTATCTTGTGCAACTTTTAAGTTGCCTTGAACCTATTTCACAGTTAGCTCCATTTCTTTTAACAAATCTGGTCCTAACATCAATCTATCAATAGGGTTATCCCAAGATATAGGAGTGCTACACTTTCTTCCATATAAAATTTCAAATGGACTAAACCTAGCAGATCCTTGATAATGATTATTGTATGCAAATTCTGCTAAATGTAAATAATCTTCCCACTTAGATGGTTGATCTTTGACATACATTCTTAGCATGTCTTCTAAAATCTGATTTACCCTTTCTGTCTGACCATTAGTTTGTGGGTGGAAAGAAGTGCTGAAATTCAGTTTAATGTTTAAACCTTTAAACAATGATGTCTGAAATTTTCTAGTGAACTTGGAATCTCAATCAGAAATAATTACCTTTGGGATCCCATGCAAGCAAAAAATTTGCTTCATAAACACTCTGCAATGTTAGGAGCTTTAAAAGTAGTTTTGACAGGAATAAAATGAGCAGCCTTACTTAATTTATCCACAACTACCATTATGGAATCATTCTGTCTTTGATTCTTAGGCAAACCTGTAATAAAATGAATACTTATAATTTCCCATTTCCATTCCGGAATTGGCAATGGCTGTAATAGTCCAGCTGGGTGTTGATGCTCAGCCTTCATAGTCTGATATTCAAAACACCTAGCTATATACTCAGCTACTTCATTCTTCATGTTGGGCCAAAATTAGTCATTCCTTAACATAGTTATCATTTTCTGATAACCAGGGTATCCCGAATAAGGAATTTTATGAACTTCATCCAAAATCAGTCGCTTAACTTTATTTAAAAGTCACATTTACTGAACTTAGCATAAAGCTAATGTTCTCTTAAAAATTGCAGAATTATTCTTAAATGTTCGTCATGCTCTTCTTTAGTTTTTGAGTAAATCCGAATATCCTCAATGAATACAACTACGAACTTATCCAAATACTTATGCAGAACGTTGTTCATTAAACACATGAACATTGCCGATGCATTAGTTAGCCCAAAAGGCATAACTACGAACTCGTAGTGCCCATATCGCGTTCTGAAAGCAGTTTTGAATATGTCTTCGTCTTTTATTCTAACTTGATGATATTTGGATCTTAAATCAATTTTAGTGAATATCTCTGGTCCACGTACTTGATCAAATAGATCGTCAATGCGAGGCAAGGGATATCGATTCTTAATTGTCATTTTATTAAGTTGACGGTAATCGATGCATAGTCGCATGGTACCGTCCTTCTTTTTAACAAAAATAACTGGTGCTCCCCAAGGAGACACACTTGGCCTTATGTAGTATTTATCTATTAATTCCTTCAGCTGATATTTTAATTCATTTAAGTCCAGAATATTCATTCGGTAGGGAGCCTTTGAGTTTGGTACCCCACTCGATACTAACTCAATGGTGAAATCTAGTTCCCTTTTCGGAGGGAATCCTGGAATTTCTTCCGGGAATACACCAGAAAAGTCCCTAAGGATGGGGATATCCTCCAGTTTTAACTTATCTTCTTTAGATGAACATTCATCATTAATAACATTAACAACAAACATTTTACAGCCCTTTCTGGAAGCTCTCTTAACTTGTAACATAGAAATTTGTCTTACCGAAACCTTCCTATGTATTCCTTTTACTGTTTCAGTTCTACCTTCATTATTCAGACAAGTAAAATATTTCTCATAACAATTAAGCACTACTCTATGTTGTTCCAGCCAATCCATGCCAATCAACAAGTCATATGACCCTAATGGTAAGACATTCAGATTAACTTGTGTTTTCAGCTGACTCGTAAATACATCACAATTTTTAACAAAGTCTGTAACCTTTCTTTTAGTGCAAGTTGCTAGCTGAACTAGCCATGAATTATCAAATTTCTCTATCTTTAACTTGCAACTTTTCACTAAAGCAGGTGAAATGTAACTCAAATTTTCACCTGGATCTATCAGAATGGAAATAGATTTGTTTTGTATCATACCTTCAATTTCGACCATAGATGTTTGATGGTCTGCTTGACGATTTTCTAGCGCTACATTTATTCTGGGCATTTCTCTTGCTACATCTCCAACTGTAGGTTCTTCTTGCATAGTGTGAATGTTGTTGACCTCCCTTCTATTGCGTGGGCAATCAACTTTCTTATGTGGTCCACCACAATCAAAACACTTCAAGGGTCCCCTCTGTTTAGCATATCTAGTGTTGTTATTATTATTAAGTACATTCCTTGCAGCAGTAAAATTCTGTGGTGCATTACCCCTGTAATTATTATTACTTGGAAAATTTATGTTATTAAAATTTTTCTTAAAACTTCCAGAATTATGATTAAAATTAATTTTTTATGATCAAAATGATTAGACTTATTACTCTTCCAGCCAGTTGTTCCTTCTCTTTTTATGTTTTGATCAAACCAGAAATTTGCTTTGCTCATAGCCTCTTCCAAGGTTGAAGGGTTATCATACTCGATCCTGTCTTTTATGTTGAAAGGTAGAAAACTTAGAAACCTTTGTACCTTAGGCTTCTCTTCGACCATGTAAAGTACATACCTCATTAAAATAAGAAACTTGCTGCACAACTCCTTCATACTCATAGTACCCAGTTTTAAATCATAAAATTCCTTAGATTTATCTTCATAGTACTGCTCTGACAAAAACTTTTTCTTAAATAAATTTTTAAACATACTCCAAGTTATGTTTCTTTCTTGTATGTTCTTAATTCTTTTAAGATCCTACCACAAAATATCTACCTTTCCGGTCAGATTGTAAATAGCCATCTTGGCCTTTAACTGAGAAGAGTAATCGTAAATATGAAAGTATTTCTTCATTCCGGAGAGCCATGCTTCAACTGTCTCACCCTTTTCAGTTTCTCAATTAAAGGTTGGTGGCTTAATATTTTTACACTCTCCTGAAATCTATTCATGATGCTTATGCTTCCTTTTCTTAGAACAACAATCACTGTCACTGTTGTCATGAACATAATTATAATTACTTTGATCAGATTCAGATGAAGAGCAATTATTATTTTTACCATTCTTTGCTTTCTTACTCTTATGTTTATGAGACATTGTAATAGAATCAGAATTTTCTTCTGATTTCCTTCCTCTTTCCTCGTTATGGTATTTCTCCATTAAAATCTTATTTAAGTCATCCTAAGCCTTCATAATTCATTCATTCTCTTCTTTGACAGTCCTTATTTCAGATTTTAAATCTTTTACAGTACGTAGTAGTTCAAAAGATTGATTATTTAATTCGACATATATTCCTTCATGATTATTATTATTATTATGCTCATTACGAGGAGACCTGTCATCTGCTGATTCCTCTGGTATATCCATACTTGCAAATTTAAATGTCAATCTATTCTGTACAGAAACAAAATTAAAATAAAAGTTAGCAATATAAACCTTTTTTTTTTAATGTTTGCATGTGTGAGCCTATTTTAGGCCTAGAGTTTGAACTCGCGCTTTGATACCACATGTAACATCCCAAAAATTTAAAATTTTTAAATGTAGCATTTAATGATTAAACTAACTGCATGGAAATAAAATTAATGCTTCTTGGTCGTTATGCTGCCAAAAGTGTTTGTACTATCATTCGATGTAATGTTTGTATCTTGCTATAAAATGAAGTTAAAATCTATTCGAAGATGTTACTGGAGCTTTTTCTTGTCTTAGCTGTATTGTTATAATACCTATATCAAAGCTCAATCAAATATCGATGTTTATAAGTGCTAACTATTGTTCTTCTTTTGATGATGCAAGGGGTCGTAAGGGTAACCCCGAGGATTACTTAGCATTCATGCTAAAGCTTCAAAACCTTCCTTTTTGTAGATTACAGTTAAGGATAACACCAGTGATCAAGTAATATCAGTATGCTTAAAATGCACTTCTAGTTAGTTGCCACAAATTTATGTAAGTTTCTAAGGTAGTGATAATGCACTTCATCTAAGTGTTATGGTTGTAATCCATGCCACTTATACATTTCCCTGTTTTGACATTTAAAAGATGAAATATGAAACATCGAAACAAAATGGTTTTACATAGCATGTCAATACAATTTATTTTTAAATGATATGTCTCTATACAGCCTAGACTAAAATGTGAAGTACCATATATCTTAATACATAAGGTCTATATGCAAATGCCATATGAATTCCTTTGATATTTCTAAATCATATAAACTATGTTCTAATACAAGTATTCCTATCTCATCCAATTCTATGTAAAATCTATGCATTTTCCATTGTACACGACCTTTGAAATTTCTTATTGTAAACAAACTATGTGCAAGGCTTATGTAAAGGTCCTATATACAATTACTATAGAATACCATGTGGTCATTATTATGACCCTTTTAAAACATACCCCTATTACATATTTGGTTCAATGTTAAGGTGTACATAATACTTATAATAAGATATAGATCTATATAATGTGACAGGTTTAAAACCTACCCTCGTACCAACGCGTGATATGGAAAAGTTCATAAATGTTGAGGTGGACAAGTGTTGACACTGCAGTTCGTAACCATTCTTGGCATTAACTCACCAATCTACCACATCCGTGGGAAGTCCTAGTGGCAGGTTATGTGTTGATTTCCATGTGAAAGGTTGTGAGGTTAATACTGAATTTGTTGAGCTGTACAAGCCCTCACCCTAGTGTCTTGCCGAGGTGGAAGTGTAAGGTGGTAAGTGTAATAAAGTGTTTTAAATGCACTAGTTGCTTGGGATTGCAAAGTATAATCTGCACCATTGATTTGGAGTTACTCTCGGTAAGTGAGAAAACAACCCTAAAATCCACTATGTCACGCCGTTGCTGCTTTCTTTGACATTAATTGTTGATGGAGAAATAGCTCCGGGGAGAGGCCGACTGGCCTACGAAATCATAGGGTTTGCAGCAGGTTTTTTTGTGAGCTCTTCTCCTATTTCGAACCCGTGACCTGCGAATGGTTATTGTTACTAGTCTGATAGCTTAAGGGTCAAGCGCTGGTGTGGGAGTTTACTATTTTTTTTTTGTATTTGAATGTCTATGGAACTTTCGTCGGTTATAGGTATATGTTTCAAACAACTAGTTCACGAGGGACTCCTTCCTTGGTTCAATAACACGGTTGTAGATAAGGTTAGAAGTCTTCAGGGTTTAAGAGCCGAGTTACTCATGAAATGTATGCATGGTATTCACTCCAATGAAAAAGTGAAATGTCTCCAGATTCAACTAGATGCAGAAGCCATCTTCTTTAGCATTTGGTTTCAATACACAGGTAAAATCTTACTGGTAGATATCGTATAGTTGCTTTCTACATTATTTTGTTTAGTTTTGGGATAAAGTATAACCTTCTTTGTTTTTGTGGTAGGTTGTACTGGTTCCAGTTTTTTTAAGCTTCAGTTAAGTTGAAACTATAGCGTATAACTGGTAAGTCATGGTGGCTTCCCCTTATGGGTTCTTCCTGCAACTTTTGTTGAGTTGAAAATGGTTGAAGCCTTCAGTTTTCTGGAGGTGTGGTCATTGTTGCAATGCTTACGATCTGCCAGGCTATCATAGGAAAAAAAAATGGTTTCCTCGACCTACTCTTACAATGTATTTTCCAGTTTAATGTCTGTTGAAATGTAATACTTGTTATCAAGGTTTTTAACCCTCGAGTCCTGGATAATGATAAAGGGTTCAACCCTTAGTTTTACATTGTCTCAGAAAACTTTGTTATGTGTTAATGATTGTTCACTATCCGCCGATTTTTTGGTGATGGCCGAGAGCCACGACAAAATGTTTTATGAACGTACACTATAATGTTGAACATGTATACTTATTCTATATGAGACCTAGTACTCACTGAGTTAATATTGTTGTTGTAAGGGTTCAGTTATGAGGTTGACTTGGTTTTTAAACTCATATTGTTATGATAATAAATACCTTCAGTAGGTTTAAATTCCAGGTAGGATGATAAGTATGAAAGGTTTGATTGATTACAAAAAGTTATAACACATAATATTAGGATTCTGGTAGAAAAAGTGTATGTGTCCATTAAAGACTCGTTCGATGTTGAAATGATTTCAAAAAAGGAAAACAATTGAAGTATAGGAAGTAAGGATTTTGATGATATGAGGATATTCATTCAATTAGAATTATTCTAAATTTAAGAAGTTTTTCTGACAAAGATGATACGAGTTAACTAGTTCTGGTTTCTCCATTTGACCTGTTAGTTACTTCGAATGTGAAATACAGTAGTTGTTTTGACATTTTAAAATAAAATATAATGCAAGAAATAAGTAGAGGTCTCTGCAAGATTTAGAGAAAACATAAAACCCTAGATTTTTCTAATTCTGTCAGAAGTGGAAAATAATAAAATAAAATGTTGTATCTGTTGTTAAGTTTATTTTGCAGCTGTTATAATTTTTATGAAGGTTAATAAGAAGTAATAAAATGAAAATATAATACTATACTGTTTGAAGAGAAATGAATGACCGAAAATGTAAACCCTAAGTTTTTGTACATAGATGAAATATTTACTTTCATTACTATGTAATAGGAAATATTAGAATGCTAGTATTATGAAATGTTGATTTTAATTCCTGTGTCTAAACATTTTTATTTTATAGACTATAACTGATAAGAAGTATAAATAAAATACAACAGTGTTATTCTATTCAATCATTTGGCAATCTGCCTATCATTCATCTATTTTAATCTCCTTCTTTGTAATAGAATATGATACAAAAAACAGTATGGCGAAAAATGCAGAGAACATATTTATTCATTCATTTCCTTACTTAATCATTCTTATGCAGAAACGTAACCAGGTCAGAAACTAAAACAAATGCATCTATATGATGATAACTTATAAACACTAAATCAATATC
The DNA here is from genome assembly GCA_027924585.1 of Larix kaempferi. Classification (NCBI taxonomy): domain Eukaryota; kingdom Viridiplantae; phylum Streptophyta; class Pinopsida; order Pinales; family Pinaceae; genus Larix; species Larix kaempferi. Next base: position 1,156,766 of record BSBM01001123.1, on the reverse strand, counting down.
TATAGATAATAATTTAACTACTTAAAATTAGAAAAGACAAGTAGAACCTGTAACTGTAGATAGGTTCGACAAACACCCAAGGAGTCCTGTTCCTCCCAACCTTCTCCAGAAGAAGCAACCAATCTACTTGCCTCCTGTGGATCCTCGAGCTTGTTCACTGAACCACTAGGTAGAATATTCTGTGTAGAAGCAAGGTACTCAGTAATATAACTTCTGCACTCAATAATATAACTTATGCACTCAACAATGTAGCTTTTGCACTCAGCAATGTAACTCTTGCACTCAGCAGTATAACAGGCAGACTTATACCATGATCAAAAACTTAGCATATCCACTCATCGAATCTCTTGGGTGCAAGCACAGCAAAAACCCAAGGTAAATTTCCTCGTTAGGAAAAGTAATGAACCTCTATTCATAATTCGATGGCTCTTATATATACTCCTTAAGTCTTTAGTGGTTAGTTTTCAGTAAATGAGCCTCAAGCTCCAGTTCCATCTTTCAGGGCACTATGACCACATTTCAAGGGATTTGTCCCATACCAATAGCTAGTTAGTTGCATCATGGTGTTGCCACTTGTCCATTGCCTTCTACCCCAGATTCCATTCCACCTAGTGGTTCAGTAAACACTCTTTCAACAATCTCCTTAGGTGTTTGTCTCCTATTTAATTTATTTAATAATAAAATATTGTGCAAATTATAGTCATCCTTGGACACTTGTCCAATATAAAACTTTACAATAAAAGTTAACATAATGTTTCCAACATAAAGTGTTTTTCAGCAAAGAGGGCTATGTTATAGTTTTATCCCATCATGACCTCCAGAGGCTGGGTAGGTGCCCCCAACATGACTTTCATAGGCTGGATGGGTGCCCCCGGCATGACTTTCAAAGGCTGGGTGGGTACCCCGAGCATGACTTTCAGAGGCTAAGTGGCTAGGTTGAGTATGATTTACAGTGACTGAGTGATTTCTTCCAACATGACCACCATAGGTTGGGTAGGTGCCCCTAGCATGACTTCTAGAGGCTGGGTGGGTGTCCACAACATGACCTCTAGAGGCTGGGTGGCTATCCCCTTGCTTCGGGATCTTCTTTCTATTCTTCCTCTGTCTATTCCTTTTAGACTGTTGGTTACTAGTATTACTGCTTTCACCACACGAGGTAGAAGGAGGAGGAGAAGATGTTACTGGCGAAGCAGGCATAGGGTTCTGATGCCCTTGATTCAAAGCGCTTACTTGAGAAGCATCAAGAGCATGCAAGGCATTCAGAGTAGAAAACAGCCAAACCGGTAGCCCTATTGTGAATCCCGGAAGATTCAAGGTAGCCATTAAGGGAGTACCAATGTTCCCAAAGAATGGAAAAGCACAAGGATCCCCTTGATTGGTGCCCATTGGGATGATATCCATAGTTTCCAACTCAATAGGCCAGAAATCTCTAAGGCCAACTAAAAACAAGCAGCACAAAGAGCACACCATTAAAAATTTCCTAAAGTGATCAAAACCAGGAAAACAAAGCTAATACTCTCAGAAGCAAGTCTGGGATGATGAGGGATTAGAATAAACCAATAGAGTATCGACGGTCAGTTACACGACGTCCAATGGAGGTGCCCTGGGTGCAAGCATTTGAATCACCAAACTGCCCTCCTGGGATTACTGCAAAGGGTTACCTTTCGTGTCTGTCCAAGGTGAAGTAGAAATATCCTTCCACTCTACCTGTGTTGAGCCTTAGGGTTATGATATTAAGGATATCACCAATACGAGAAAACCTGGGGAAACAGTCGTCAGCCTAGACAAGATGCATGGGTAGGGTAGCAAAGCCAGAAATCCAAAAGTACTTGAAAGTACTAGTCAACCCCCGTACGCAAATCAGCTCTAGTTTATGGTTGAGAGGACAGTGAGGGGGTATCTTCAACAGTTCCAATCACCCATGGCCTCGTGCTTAACTCTGGTTTGAGTAGAGCGTTCCTAGGATATTTTGATAGAGATGGATTTACCTAATAGATAGTCCTACTACAATTGTTGAGTAATGAAGCTGATTTCGAGTAGTTTAAGGTGATTAAAACCTGAAACCCTAGCCTAAGCTAGTTGATGATGTGTATACCTAAAACGAAAAAGTTGATAGTTAATTTTATTAAGATTTCTTTTTAAGGGATACTTCTTACTCAATAAGGGCAGTGAAGTGTGTGGTATGGTTCATGACATAAAGTAAAGTGCAGAAAAATAATGCATCAAACTTCACAAAAACTCTTTTTTTTTCGTTTATGTTTTTCAAAACCGAAACTAGGCAATCCTTTTTTTTTTTAATTTTTAAAGCAAGACAAACTATGCTACTTCGAAAACAATGATAAATCTCACTACTGAGCTACCAATTTCAATTTTTGTCTTTTCTAATATTTGCAAAAGAAAAAGAACTTGGGAAGGAGCAAGTAAGACCTAGTGCAAAGTGTGGGTAAAGAAAAACTACCTAATGGCTTAAAACAATCAAATCAAAAAAACTTGAGAAAGACTCCACCTACCAAGTTTTTTCAATGAGCAAATTCAAGGTTTGAAACTAAGTGTAAAAGAAGAAAGGAAAAGGGATTCCTGCAATGGAAAAATAGACCTAAAAGGTTGCTCCTAAGCACCAAAACCCAAGAAAACACTCGCCAAACCAAAAGTAGGTAAGCAAACCAAAAGTAACCCTACCAACACACAGACTCAAAGGAAAAGCTAACTAGGAAGCTTCAACTCACTCAAACTGATATGAACAGATGTTCAATAGGTATCTAAACAACTCTTCAAAGCCACCCTAAAAACTCAAACTAGGATGAAACCCTAAAAGAAAGGACAAGATTCATTAAAAGTGCACAGCTGTTGCTACAGACAATAAGCATTGAGTACGCAAGTCTATATAACTACAACAAGCATCTAGGGAAAAAAGTGCGCTACTATGCTTAAGCAGAGAGTCGTGCACAACCTCAAAAAGGTTTAAAAAAATAGAAGAGACACCTAAAACAAGTGCTGAAGCAAGTGAAGCAATCAAAAGGACTTCAAGAGGTTAGACAAGACTCATAAAAAGACAAAGTTGTCTCAGTAATAGTCAGAGAAGTAAGGAAAATGCCAACAATAGACCCAACAACCTAGAAATCAAACCCTAGTGAAAGGCTCAATCCTACAGGAAAGTGTGCAGGTTTCAATACTGACAACCCGCGTACATTTCTAAAAGTATGCAGGTTTCAATACTGAAAATCCACGTACATTTCTAAAAGTATGCAGGTTTCAATACTGACAACCCGCGTACATTTATAAAAGTATGCAGGTTTCAATAATAACAACGCGCATACATTTCTGAAAATGCGCACCTGTATGCACAGTAAACACGTGCACGGGGACTGAAAGGAAATAAAAATCTTTGCACACTCAGACCGAAATGAATCAATATAAAAAGGAAACTGAAAAGTGACCTATAAACAACCTCTCAGAGAACAAAAGACTGAATAAACTGGAAGAAAACCTAGCAAGGTACCCTAGAGCATAAAACAATCAGTTACTCCCCAACAGAGTCCCCAGTCTGTTGTGTAGGAAAAATACCTTATAGTGGGGAGACAACACTACCAACTTGGGTGGGGTGATAGGTAAATACATTCATTGCCTTGCATTAGTTACTACAAATGGAAAGAGAACGAGATATCGAAAGCGGTACCTTTTTAACAATGGTTGGTCCTAGCTTTTGCTTGATCTCCCGCTATGATGAACCTACAACACAAAGTTAACCTTCCTCAGCGTATCTTGACTGTAATAAATATGATGAAATTAGAAAGCAATTAAACATCAACTACAATCAGATACTTAACCAAATGAACATTCAATCCAATAGACATTCAATTTGGGACGGGAAGTGTATTTCCACCTTTTATTTTCAAAGAAATGTAAATAAGTACATATATAATTGATCTGTCCAGACACTTCTGCAACCGAGTCCTAGGCTCCTACTCTTCACAATGACTTGGGAATTCCTCCAACGTAACAGTAGTGAAAGCATTCCTTCTAGGTCCCTCTCTCATGAATCCTCCTTGTATTTATGGGACAAGGTAGGCAGTTAAATTCGAGAGGTGGTTGAATTGGGAGGTTGAGGAAGTTGAAGAACCAACTTCAACTAATACCAATTCGTAATATTAATATATTTTTTCATTTTATCTTAAGATGTGCGCAGGTTTCATACAACCAGAGTAGCGCACAGTAAGCAACTTTTACCCTTTAGAACAAGCGTTTGCAAAAATTTTAAGGGTGTACGTTGGTTGTCTTTGAGTAGAGTAGTGTTTAGAACGTTGGTTCACTGTGCCAATAGTAGCACACATTTCAAGAAAACTGTAGAAAAAAATAAGTTTTTCAGCTAAAGAGTGTAGTTTCAGCAATAACTCATCTAGGTCAACCTAGCTCTTCCATCCATAGAGTCCTTTTGTGTGATCGACAGAGCAATGTGATCACAGACAGAGAAGTGCAGATTTGACCTATAACAGGTAGCTTTTAGAAATGTTTCTCCCACAAAATTTGAATGCAGGAAGATTAAGCTAGTGCTGGGGTCTTGAGAGTCTGCATCAATAATAAGCACATGCACTCCTTTTCTATCTTCATCTCCTCAAGGATGAATTTGAAATGTTTGCGATTTCTTTTACAATATCCACACCATCCCCAATATGCAGCTTCATTTGGATATCCTCAATGAAACCAAACTTTCTCTTCCAAGAACATTAATTATCACACACCCTTGAGCTTCAGTGCTTGCACCTTCATCATCACTTCCACCCCCCATAATTGTTTTCTAAACTTCTGCAAAGATAAAGAGAAAATCACCCAAAAGTTGTCCAGAACGATGGTTATGGATCTTGTGGAAAATGGTTTTATCCACATCACTTTTGATTACGAAATGTACAAAGAGTTGACATTATGATGGTTGTTTTTATTTCACGTTACTTTGCAATTGTTAACCCTCGAGCAAGTAGAGGCTGCGAAATATGATATAAACCTCTCATATTTCTTTGGATTAATCCTTTTTCTAAATTGATCACTTGGCATTAGCTGTGGTTTACCTAGACACCTGCCAGCTTGGCCTTCTCAGCTTTTTGTGGGTGCATTGGTGAGATATATCCCACATTTGAAAGGAGATGCGAGTTCATATTGTTTATGTATGGGAACTGTCCCTAAGCTATTTTGATGCGTTGTGCAATAGCAATGTCCCTTGTGGGATCCTTCCTTTGGCTTGGCGCTTGGTCTTGCGCGCCAACTTGCGATGTGTTGTGAAACTTGGTATTTGGTCCTACAATGAAATTTAGTTGATTCTTGACTCGTAGAATTGGGCCTCAGGCCTAATATTTTTGCCAACAACAATAAAAATAATTAAAAATCCTGCATATAAACCCTAGAACCCCAAAGGACCTCCTAAACCAAATTTTAAGCAAAAGAATGTTAATTTTTTTCCAAAGAACCCAAGATCCTAACTTGAGGGACGATGCACAATGCAGTCGGCCCCAAGAGCATATTGTCCTTTCAAAACCAAAATATTTTACAAAAAATCATAAAAATTGGCATGTGATAACAGACATGATCCTAGAGGCTTGGAGCATTTCAAATGGAGGTTGCATCAGGCCTCTAGGGTGAATCCATAGCCGTCATCATGCACAGATCCCCATTTCCATCTCCTTTTATGTCAGAGGGTGCAACACTAGGACTTACCTTAAGTAAAACAATGTTAAGTTAATAAAGTATAGTTAGGAGAGTGACGTGCATGGAGGTCAATTGAAACCAATGGAAAATAATGCTAAATTAATTAATAATTTGAATTAATTGCATGAAAGAGAGATTTGGGGAAAGAATAGTGGGATGCCTGTTATTGGTTGATCTTTTCTTTTTTTATTGATATTTTGTTTGGTGATATGTTGCTAGGAGTTTTGAGGGGAGTGAGGTTGAGGAGAGTTAGTTGGCATAGCATTATCTATTGGGGGCTCATGGGCGTTAACTATCTAGTAAGGGGTTGGTTGGGTCGATATGTGTTCCCCCATATCTATTGTTAAGGAGGGTAAGGGTGGGTGGAGGAAAAGAGAGAATTTTCAAATGGTGACTTATCATCTACCACCAAGTAAGTAACATTTATTACGTTGATTAATTACATTGATAACTTAAGAAAATGGTTGGTTAAAATATTGTCAAAAAAAATTTGTATAGTGAATTTTAAAAATTCTCAGAATGAATTATATGTAAATATTAGATATTTTATAGTAATTGTTATTTCTAAAAAATTATGAAACCCTACTATATATTTTAGAGCTAGTTTATATTTAATATTAATCCCTAATTATCCAATCCGATCCTTACATTTGGTATAAGAATTGAGTTCCAATACTTGGCATGTAGAGCCACCCAGATCATCAAGATCGAAAACTAACATTAGTCTAGTTATTTTTATAGTTGTTAAATTTTGGTTTCTAAGAGAAATAAATAAATAAACATATAAATTCCTCGGTTCGGAAGTCTCTTTATGGAACACGGTGAGAAGAATTGAGTTTTGTTAGCTTTAGTGCATTTGAAGAGCAGGAGGTCTATTGATTCATGGGTGACTACCATCTCTTTTTCTTACCACAACTACTGAGGTTCGATTCATGATGCACTTGTTATTGGGAGTCCATTATTCACTTGAAATTTTGAATTTGAAAAATGGTTCTTTCTGATAGAAATAAAAATAATATTAAACAAGTCTTTCTGCTCGTAGTTGAAATGGTGCACCATCAGGATAATGACAAGGTTCAAACCCCAATTGTCATAAAGATTTGGATTATTCAATTAAAAACATAATTCATATAAAATCCCCTTTTTTTAATGTTGAAATGGGAAAAAAATTATCGGGTTTCAGTGCATACACTCTGTTGAGTTCTTAAAAAACTTCAAAATTGAAACTTTATTGGGTTCCAAGGCATATACTCTATGTAATTATTCAATAAAAAAACAAGCCTCCTTCACTCCATTAGTAAATAAAATCTAATAATTTGAAAATTTTTGAAACTCGAACCATAAATTTCGGTTGTGGTCTAGCATAAAGCTAGTGGGAGTCTACCATTACTAGACCAGGATTGAATCTTAGTGCATTTGTGCCTTGGATTCTATGAAGCAATATCTCTAGCACATTTGAATTTGATCATGCAAAAAATTGGGTGTTTCTTGTTTTTAAAAAAAATTACAAATGCACATACATGTTTTAATACAACAATTTTGGACTTTGAACCCCTACTATATTTTTGCTAAGTATTATTTCAATTTACTTAGTGACTTTAGAAATCTGATAAATTGATTTCTAGTGACCATGTGGACCAACACATTAATGAGATGGGAGTCACAGTCCCCTAAGGTTTGGAGGGAAAATGTCACTTAATAATAAGAAGAAGAAATTATTATTTGGAGAGAAATGGAAAACCCTAAAGAAGAGATTTGAGAAACTAACGAATTAAAAGAATTCATAACATGAGGAATTTCACACCTAAGAGAATAAAAAGTGAAAACTCATTGAAACACACATTCATTATGAACACTATCATGCTACACACTCTCATGATCATCAACACACAAGATAAATGGGTGCTGGGAAAAACAAGAACCTGAGACAAATGAGGACAGATTTGGGAGAACCAAACTGGTCCTAAAGACATGTGAAGGAAGACCAATTTGGGAGAACCAAACTGGTCTTGAAGCCATGTGAAGAAGGACAGTTTTGAGAGAACCAAACTGGTCCTAAAGCCAAGTGAATGAGGACAGATTTGGGAGAACCAAACTAGTCCAGATTAAGAGTAATCTTACAGTTGAGTAATGGCTTGGCCACTTAATTTTGTGTAGGTAGGAGAACTACCCTAGGCTTACAGGAGTACTGCATTTTACTTTGTATAGGCTATGTAACTGATTCTCTTAATGGATGAGGCTTAAAATTCCTTGGAGAATCCTGGAGCTTAGGAGTACTGATTTGGATGTTGGGTTTCCTGGTGCCACTGAAATATCCTTGAAAACTTGGGTAAAACAAGTTAAGGGTAACTTAAAATCTACACTCTGACCTAGGGGACTATGAACTCAGCTCGGGGGTGACATGAAATCAAGGAGTACTTGCTGGTCTAAGGCTGGGAGGTGTGTGCTTGGTTCAACTGGTATACAAATTTCAGATAAGTTTATCTACTACCCTATTGGGTAATTTTATGGACATTACTGGAAATTGTTTATATTTGTTTCTGGGACTGATGTTGAATGATTTACTATCCAGATCTGTTTATATGTGTTTGGTTAAACTGATTTATGAATACATATCTACTATAAATTCCTATATCTCTGTAATATTATGCAGTGTTATGATCTAAGTGTAAATGCTTGAAAGATTCATGGTTTATATTTACTATATGGATAAACCTAGTGTTGATGTTTTTATCTGAATGGAAATATTGTTTAAATGATGGGTTAACATCCTGAGAGAGGCATCATATGGTAGCGAATGTGTAAATACTAACTTGTTGGTTATGTGGATGTGTTTTACACAAAATACTATATTTCTATCTTATGAACAGAGCTATGGTTATTTATGTATCTTTATGCAAAGCAGGCAGACATGTAAACCAAGGGTTTACATGTCATGCCATAAATTTTATAAACCCATATGTCCTATATTTTGATGCATCAACCAAGAAGGGGACAAAATACAAATAGGATGTATTCCTGATTATTTAATAAGGGTATGATTAATTTATGAGTCTTCCTATGCATTGGATACAAACTATACAGTATATATTACTGGGTAACTAGTATGTATAGTTAGGGTTTCCTAACATTTTGTTTACACTTCTATTAAATTACAGAGTTACACTTTAAGCATCGAATGCATTCTATTTGATAAACGCAGTAGGGTTCAAATTAAGTTAATGCCCTCAACATGAGTCATGATAGAGACACGATATGCATCTCAGATTCATTTGTGGTTTGTGGTTTGAAACCACATTAATATATATTAAAATACAGTTTAATGGTTCTGTGCAAATAAAGGTTCACAACCTACAAATTTAACCATTGGCATAAACTAGATTGCTTAACCCCGATAGCATATAAGTTTAAACAATGTATGCATATCTAGGATTTACCCATTGTGCATTTGAGCAATGAAATCAATGCTGCTAGAATACCATGTCAAGATGAATCTATAGTATGAGTTGAATATGACTTCTTTAACCATTGTAAAGAATAACGATTATTAATGTTTTCAGTGAATGCATCTACATTAAAAAGTTATTGGCATTATAGCCCCAATATTATCCATTATGCATGATATAGATGTTGATCATGTCAAATATGTATACCTATGCTATTAAAAATCAACGAAATCATTACAACTGTGAAATGATGCATTTTCGTTCCCTTGAACAACTGCGTATGCCTACGTATTTATTCGTGGAGTAGCAGATAGCTTAATAAACATTTATGCACGGAGGAGCAAGTCATTTCATAAACCATTGTACATTGTAAAATTCCATTGCATTATTTTCGAATCCATTTAAATTATGCACAGAATGTAAGGCGAAAACAAAACAACGAAGCCCCAGTTCGGGAAGTGCTTTGAAGTTAAACATATTCACTTTTAAACACAATGTTGCAACAAGAATCATTGTTAAACACTGTTCATTAATTTAAAAGATGAAAATAGAGGTCGAAAGCACCTGTGGCTTTTCCATATTGTTTTACATCAAACCCACACTTAATGTTTCGTTATCAAATGCATTCATTATTTAAAAAAGGAAATAATACAGTCCCGAGAGCTTCGCTCTCTTGTGAACATTTAAATCCTCTTCCTAGGTCAAACCCCAAAATGAGCTAGTACTAAGCAGCGATGCCCAGCGTGGCCAAGCCACTAGGGTTCGAGTTCGATGAAGCATTGTTCACATTTCTAGTAAAAGACAAGCACGAGTTTCACCTACATGCTGGGGAAAACCTTAATCCCTAAATGAAAGTCGCGTGCAACAAGCCATGACGACCAAAGGCCCAATTGAAGTATGAGCAGACAGAGAACCTGAGTTTTAAGTAAACCATCCAACCATCCGGAAGTTGCACCCGAATGGACCAGGGATTTAGGGTTACCTAGACAAGTCGCAAGGTTGGTTGTTTGTCGATGTCACAAAGACAACGTAGAGCGACCCAGCAGGCCACAGTCTCGAAACTCTTGCGTGGAGAATATACCAATGCAGCAAGCAGTTAGAACAACGGTAAAAAAACTCATAGTGTGAGAGTAAAAGGTGGTAAAGAGGGTAGTGGTAGTGTAACCCCCTACCAGCAGATGGAACCGACTCGAGGCCAAGCTGGAATCACACCACCCTGCACATAAACTACAATCAGTTATAAAATGCGACCACGTAATATTATTACACAACTAAATAGTGAAGCATTAACCTGTTAGCTACGTAAATAAGTGAATCGTTCTTACCTTTAACACTTGCAACTCAGCAATGATGCTGTTAGCCACCTCACGCAGAGTGATGGTGTGCTTTGGGAGCATTTCCTCCCTAGTTCTGGAGCAATCACCATGCTCAGAGCAGGAGATCTCGCAGGAGCTCGTCGGAGGCCAAATGAGAAACCCTGGTACACAGTAGGTTTTGTGTATCACTACATTACCGGCGTGAAGGTTAAAGACCACTGAAACCGGTCCCAAGTTCATTAAATTACAAAGTACATTGTAGGTTGGCACCAATAGCCACAATGAATATCAACGATGGTGATGCCATCACAACTCCCAAGCGAGTTACCTGGATCACGATTGATGCTCACAAATTCCCTGTCACTTATTCATCCAACAGTCAAACTTTAATGTAGCAACCTCAGGAGATGGTGGTTCATGCGAAGAGCCATCCTAGCTAGATGGAGCACAAATGAGAGTTGTTACGTGTGATAAATGCTGGAGAATGTTAATGTCGAGTGGAAGTGTTGCCTGCCACGGAAGCAACACCGGGTTTGAAACTTGGTTCATATCAAGCATAGTCTGTGTGGCAGAGTGAAGATTAGATACAGTCATCACAACATTCCAAGCTATGCAACGTCAAACCTTAATGTTTAAATGCTTCGACCCTTAGGATTTCCACTTTACACCATGGCTTATGTTCTCACCGCAAGCGCCTAAGGTTTGGGCTGGTGGTTTGTATTCGTGGCAAGCGAGGTGGAATCACATGTGCCTTGGTCCAACAAGGTGTTGACCAAGCCATGTGAATTAACCATAAGCTTTCTTTTATCACATTTTAATACTTTACATTATGTTATGTTCTTTCACATTTAGATGCCTTACATTAAGCTACATTAATGTAATTCATTACATTGCCCTTGTATTATATTATATCGAAATTAATTCATCGTTTCTCTAAGTCCATTTAATGGCATGCCAATGTATTAAGATGGGCATTTGATCGTTCATTAGCCTTAGGACTATCAATGTTTATATATATATTATGTTATAATATATATATATATATATATATATATATATATATATATATAATGTTTGTTACAATAAATTTATAGTTTCATTCGCAATAGCATTATCACTTATGTTTCATATGCATAGTTATAAAATAAAGGACTATGGTACTTTAATGCTAAAGCTGCAGGTTAATACCTTGGCATAGCATGTAACCATATAAACATTAATGGAGTCCACAGTAATACTCTAAAGATTCGTAGTCGATAATTAATAACATATTAATGACATTTAATGTACACACATTCAGTTTATCGCTAAATAGGATATGACGATAGCTAGTATGTTATTTTTCCACATTTGTTTGATTGGTTAGGATTCTTTCCAAAAAAAATCGCGTAGAGGAGATGTGACAAACTGGTATCAAAGCACCGTCACTACACTAGGACCTTAGGCTCATTGCGTGAATACTGTGTTTTTATTTTAGAATTAAATAACTAAATTTCTTGTAGCATACTGTTTGTAATTTTTTTTATAATTACATTGTTGTTATGACTTCTAATAAACAACTGATTGGCCACACTTATACTGCGCAGTGACTGACACAGTAAAATGGAAGAAATGAATTTTGTGGAACAGGAAGCAAGGATGGATGTGGAGACATCTAGTCAGCCAGGAGAAATGGCAAGCAGGCATGGGAGAAACCAGAATTCTCCAAAAGGGGCGACAACATCTAGCGAGATGTTGGAAACAGTGAAAATTTTGAAGGCTGAATTGATAAGCATTAAATAAGACAACATTAAAAAATTTGAAGAACAACGAGAAATAAATGCCATTCTGCTGCAAAATTTGACAGAAAAGGAAAATGGTCACCTCCCAACACTGAAGGAGCAACATGCAGAAAAATCAGTCACAAAGAGAAATTTGAAATATAAAACTACACCTCCACGAAATTCTGTGAGCTATAATATGGACATCAGTGATGAAGAGTCTCATGGCGAAGATTCTGAAGAGTGCATCCCTAAGAAGAAAAAGAAGACTGGAAACGTACATCATCTACATTCAGAATTGAGAAAAATCAAGCCTCCTACTTTCAATGGAGAAATCAAAACCAGAAAAGAAGCATAACTGTGGCTAAGGGATATGGAAAAGTATTTTTGCATGTTCGACTATTCCAACCTTATAAAGGCTAGAATTGTTTTTTTCAACCTGCAAGGTAAAGCTTCAACTTAGTGGGATGATCTCAAGCTTACCCGCTCGATCAAAGAGAAGAAGGTAAAGTGGAAAACTTGTGCAACGTTCTTCAAACAGAAGTACCTATCTGAAAGGTACTTTGATAAAAAGGTAAAATACTTTTATGATCTTAAGCTAGGACAACAAACCATGGAGGATTTAATTAGTAAATTTCTAGAATTTCTCAAGTACGTTCCGTACATCCGAGATGAAAAAGTTAGAATTAAATGTTTCCTGAATTGTTTGCCATTTAGGTACAAGGATTATATAGAGTTTGACGATCCCAAGTATTTAGAAGAAGCTTTTAGAAAAGCAAGACTGCGTTATGATCAGGGACAGAACAGAGCTGAAGTGTCAAAAATGTGGAACAAAAAGAAGAAAACCAAATATGAAAATAGGCAGAAAGGTCATAAGCCCAATCATTTCAAAAACCAAGTTTCAAGGGAAACTTTCAACAATGGGTTTGAGGGAAGCAAGCCACAATCCATGTTTGTTCCACCCATTAAGAAGTTGAACACTGAAGGCACCAGAAAAATGGAACATACACCATCTAAGACACCATGAACATGATGGGGTTGGGGAGGAAGTCATAGGTGGCATGACTATCCTCACAAGAAAGATCAAAACAAATCAGTGCAAAACCTTCAAGAGGCTTCCACGGTCCAGGATATAGCAAGGACTCTAAAAATCTACGCGGAATTGAACAACCGTCAAGCAGAACATCAAGCCTCTACAATTGAGGTTGAAGGTATGCTTTCCCGGACACCTGTGTCTATCTTGATTGATTCTGGCGCATGTAAAAGTTATGTAGACCCAAAACTGTGTGAGTCATGCAAACTTAGTAAAAACAAATACATGCAGCCTTGGTTGGTACAAATGGAAACAAGGACAAAAAGGAAATTTTGTGAGGTAGTGAATCAGTTTCCCTTGAAGTTGAATGAATCTTACACTAGCGTAGATTTAAATGTTTTGCCATTAGGATCATATGATTTGCTCATCGGTCTCGATTGGCTGGAAAAACACAGGGTTTTTATAGACTGCTATCAAAAATGTAATATCCCTCTTTTATGCCCAATTATTTTTTTAATAAGTGTAATTAGAAAGGTGTAAATGGCCCGAGTGAGGAGCGCGAGGCTAAGGCCCCACCAGTGGACCTTAGAACTAGTGTTATGTTCATAAATGTTCGGGATGACACATCTAAAAAAAAAACGACGTCTAAAATTCACTAATAAATAATGATGGTGGGTTGTACTGGTGCTACAAGCACTGGAGCGATGGTAAAACGACATGACTAGTCGCCGCATGCCATTATTTAACTTCGACGAACTAACTAATTTGTATCTGGGTATTAGGAAGTTCTTAACTCCAAGAGGAGTGACATGAAGTACCCTTAATAGATCCTTAAGTAGGGAAGAAGCTAAAAAATACCACTAACTAAATATTATCAATAAAATTATTTTAACGTGGGATATTACTAGATAAGAGGGCGCGTGTATTATTCCAGGGGAGAAGAAATATTATTGAATTAAACAAAGATTCTAGTGGTTGTAATAGAGCAATTTCCGGAAATCTGTCTCTTGGAAGGGAACGCAAAGTTCATTTTTATCTACCACTTGTAAACTGAGTGGAAGTCCGAGTCCTTTGAAGCTGCCAGTTGTTGTTAGATTTGGCGGGGTTTACAAAGTGGAGGATATTTAGATACGACCAAGGGGAATTCGAGGGGGGAAGCGCGGTGATTAGGAGAAGGTGGAGGTTGAACTTTTCCGTAGAAGGGGAATTCGATGCTAAGAAAATTGGAAAGATTCTGGATCAGGTGATCTCGAGTGGGGATCGCTGCATCTCTGCGAATGCAATGATGATGCATCTCTACATTAGGAAGTAAGCGGCCTATCCTCTGGTTGATCCCTGCGATAGGAGGATAGAAAGCCCTTACGATGGAGATAAGAATTGGTAAGATACCTCGACATTAATGCATGGTAAGCGATCTCTACGAAATCTCTGTGTTTAGATCTTGGCGTGTGAACCAAACCTCTTTGCATTTCTATTTGATTTTACGGTTTAAATTTATATCTGATATGTTGTTGGCATCATGGTTCCTGTCGAAACCCAAAATTGATATGTTGCCTAGGAAAAAAATCCGTTTAGGTTTGAAAGATCTTGGTTAGCGTGATTACCATAACTCATAGTTCATAGTTCAATATCTCGGTGACACCTGGAAAACTATGCTTACTCCCTGGATGGCATGAATGCGAAGAGACTCTTTTTCTTTATCTCTGTATGCATTTTATCTCTGCATGTTTTTGGTTTGTGATAAAGTTGTGATATCACCTCTGTTTATGCGCATAGTTTTGCTTGTTGATCTCTAGATAGAAAACGCCTAAAAAAAAAACTATGCTCGGTGTATAAGCCATATTCCGATACACTCTATACTTGAGTTGATCTCTAAATAATCCAAGTTATCATCAAGTAAGATATAGCTTTCTGAGTGATCCAGTTTAAAATCTCTGTGGAAAGGTTATTATACTTTATATGGTTGGCAGTGGGGAAGAGATGGCCAGAGTAACCGATCCCAAGGATACAAGTCCTCTATGCGTATGTCTGTTTTTTTTTAAAATAACTGTTAGACAGCCCTAACCTATTCGATGGTTCACATATATGCAGGTTTGCAGATTTCTATATATATAATTATTTACCTCTGTGGAATAGAGATAGGGTTCAATTTTTAATTATTGCCTCGGTTGATGGAAACATAGTGTAGGAAAGAAGAATGAGAGCAGATCTTTACTCAGGAAAAATTCATGTTGTAAATATTCTATCAAAGTCGATTTCAGCTAAAAAGAAATCGTGGGGGTTTCTGCTATTTGGGTAATCGCTGATGATCTTAAGCCCTAACCTATTCGATGGTTCACATATATGCGGGTTTGCAGATTTCTATATATATAATTATTTACCTCTGTGGAATAGAGATAGGGTTCAATTTTTAATTATTGCCTCGGTTGATGGAAACATAGTGTAGGAAAGAAGAATGAGAGCGGATCTTTCCTCAGGAAAAATTCATGTTGTAAATCTTCTATCAAAGTCGATTTCAGCTAAAAATAAATCATGGGGGTTTCTGCTATTTGGGTAATCGCTGATGATCTTATATCTTCATAGATGTAAGAATCTATATATTATATCTGGTTGTATACACAGGTATAGGACCTGCCTTTGATAATGAAGGTGTGTTGAGTATTTGCTAAATTTTATATGCTATAGACTAAATTTTGTACCTATAATTGGTAGACGTATTAGATATATATATATATATACCAAGTTAGAACACAGTCTTCTATCTTCGATTGTGTGACAGAGTCATAGTAGATCTCGACTTCCTGTGTATTAAACTCATAGATAACATTAAGAATTCGATCTCTACAGGTCCAGTTTATTATGTGACGACCTAGCACTTGATTCCTGTCAATTAAAGTGACAACAACCTGAAAAAATGGTCTCTCTCCTTGTTGTGTCCCTTTTATGTGTATCTTTCTCATAGTGGTGATTTGCATATAAATTGTGTTGCAATGTGAATTATGATGATCGCTTGCCTTACGTGTTTTTATATGATTCAATGTTATGGACATCTTCCATGCGTGCTATTTTATTAACACATTACTTGTAATATCTTAATATTGTGTTCCAATATTAAATCACTTCGGCTGCATTAATGATGCGTATCTTATAAGGTAAATCTCAGTAGCAGTTGTTGATTTTTATGATTGAAAGTCTAAAGGAATTCTCATTAAGTTTTGCCGATCCCTGTCATACCATGAGTATGGACTTGAAATGTATCGCAAGTACTCTCAAGGAGAGATGTTGTAAAAGGTGTAAAGTAAGTTTTGGTTGTGGAATGTAATTTCTCTACTTTAAGGGTCCTCTACGAGAAGGCCAATAAGTATAGAAAGGCCATCAATGATGCTGCAAAAGATGTTGTAGAATGTAAATTGCTGTCTCGACAAATGAATGAAATGACCTGCCTTTGTGGACGTAGCCCAATGGGGGTGAACCACCTGAAATTTGTTCTCTTCTTATTTGTGTATGTGTTATTGTTGTGGATATGTAATTGTTATGGGAATTCCTTGATGTCATGAGTTTAAATGTATGGTTGAAGGAGATGGTGGTTCACCGAATGATATAAATGATCAAGGTATGATAAAGAGGTTGCAAAGATATGAATGATGTTACAAGTTTCAATGAATTGTTAACCAATGTGATGTTTAAAAGATGTTAGTATAAATCTGATTCTTTAAAATATGAATAAAATGAAGAAAGTTTGAGGTATGAAGTTTGTAAGTACTATCGATTTGAATATCAATTGTAGTGATTGCCAATAATATTAAATAAAATTATAAAGGTATGTCACACGGTAGCAAGAAAGCAGACTATAAATGGTTGAGGTCTTTTTATATTTTCTAATGCATGAGTGGTTTATGGTTAGAGAAAGAACAATTATCTCTTTTATCTCCAAAATAATACCAGCAATTTTGGAGATGTTACATATGGTATCAGAGCGCGAGCTACAACACTCGGCCTATAGTGGGCTCAACATGAGGTGGATAAACCAAGTTAGGGACTCCACTTGAAATAAGCAGCGGGACGAATTCGGTTCAGAAGCTCGACCAGAAGTAACCAACAGGTCGTCTGGAATTGCAAGTGAGTATGTCCCATTTTCTAAAACATTATGATAGCATAACATTGTGATATGTGAAAATTGTTTTACTATATATTGAACAGTTTGTTATTGGAAAATATTACCGAGGAATATTTCCTCTTACTCTATATTTACTCACACGAGATGGCGAGAAAGAACTCTTTAGAAGAATTAGAAATAAGTTTTTCTCTTTGTAAAAGATCTTAGTTGCGAATGAAAGATTTAGGTGCAAAAATTCAGAACTCTCTTAAATCGGTTGACTTGATTTATGATAGTTGATAGTCAGGATTTCCAATTATGAAATTCAATGGAGAATCTAAGTAGCTTGGATTTTCTAAATATTTATTAAAGGAAATTATCTATGTTAAAAAATCCATTGGGATAGTCTAGTGTCTGACTACGTCAAGAACTATCAAGTTCTTTTCCATATATAAAGTTATACTTTTATGTGATCAAGTTTTTAGTGGTTAAAGAATTCTCTTCTTGTTGTAAACGAAACACGTATATACGTTCCTAGGGATTGACGTATCAAGAAAATTAATTTATCTTTCTTTTGGTAAACCCTGTCATAGGAGGAAAATAGGGAACCAGAAGAGGATGTTTATTTCAGATGGTCATGTATGGATAAAGTAGTATAAAGAATGACTTTCTTTTACTATGCTTAGGGAAAGGATTTCTCTTACAAAAGTTGATCTACGGATACCAAAAAAAACAAATATTTAATATATTATGCATGAATGGGTCGCTTTGTTAAAAGGACTTGGATGAAAAGTATAAATATCGCACTCTCGAACATTATTTAAAACTCAAATCATTTTCTTTACTGATAGTCGATCAAGGATCAACAAGCAAAAGATGTTTAAGTACATTTAAATTTGAATAAATAGATGTCGTATATTGGTTATATACTAACATGGCAGGACTTCATCATGAGTATAACCAATCAAAGAGGAAAGTTATTCATTGGGTTAAATGGTTGAGTTAACCACTCAAGAGTAAGTAATGATTCAGTTTTATACATCTTATTATATGGATTCGATTATGAGATTTTCACAACCATGGTTTAAACGATGGATTTTATTTTTATGTTTTAACATTTAAGGAGATTATTATAATTATGACCGATGTCATGAACAAGTGGAACGTTGATTATAAATCCATTTTGTAGATGAGTTGGGCAAAATCACTCGAGAGTAAGTGATTTACATTGTATTATAGTATGGATTACAGTGTGGCATAAATCCTGATTGAGGATATGTGTGTGTAATTATCATGAATGATAAGCAAATAAGTGAATCTATTAATCAGTTAATACATATGATGAGAATGCATGAGTACCTATTATATATATACCTCTTATCTCAGTAAATTCTACTAAGATAGACTTGGGAAAACAATGAGTAATAGTGATACTGTTATTTGCTCAATATTTATGACGACTTGCTATCCATGTACAACTATATGTTTTCTCAAATTGATTATTTTGTTAAGGGATAGATTATTGGAAACCTAGAACCAACATGAAATAAATACAGGTTAGTAGGATGCTGTAATCTTCTGACGTCCTTATGTTGCCACAAGGAATGTTTGTTCTTATTTATTATGTGTTAAGGAAACATTGATGACATGGAATTTGCAGGGTAGATCGGAAGTGATCTTGGAGACAGTAATCGAGGTATAAGCTTTTATGAAACAAGTAAAAATGATGTTTGAACATATGTTATATGTACGATTGTTCTTATGATTTAATTACCTTTATATGACTAACACTTTGAATGTTGTGGTCAAACAAATGTTATTTTCCCACACATCACTGCCGGACACCCATAAATGGGTAAATATGGGATATATATATCGATTCGTGTATAATACTAATACGTGATAATTCCAGAAAAACTGGAACCTCGGTAGATGAAGGTGAGCTATGCGGTCGCCTTTACAAAGGTACATGGTTATCTGTATAAGGTATGTAAGTTTGTTTTAGACAAGGGGTTATCTCTATATGATGTTAGGGTATACAAAAAGGGTGGTATAACTAAAATAGGAATTGTGTCGAAATGGTGAAAGTTAACATTCGAGGTTAAATGATCATAATGTCCATGGATCATCATAGAAGAATGTTATATCGTGTTCAAAGCATTATGTAATCTTATAAGCTAGTTATGTGTAGTAGGAAATGTCATCTTCGAGGATTACATATGGATATTTTATTAAGAAAGATGATTTTCTGTTTAAAGGAGGGATCTTCTTACAATATTTGATTTTGTATATAAAGTGATACTAACAAGTGAAATTTGGCAGAGGGTGACATTTCTGTGAAGCTTGTGAAAATGCAAGAGCATAAATATTATGCATGGTAAAATAAGGGGGTGAGGATTTAAGATCCACATCACAACTGTTACAGATTCTTTTAAAATTTTGATATATTTTTAATCAGGAGACTCGACCCAGATTGGTCAGAGTAATCGTATGGTGCAGAATGTAATGTGACGAAATAAATTGATTAAACTGAAAGAGATTTTTATAGACTCAAGCAAGGCGGCTTGGGAAAAATAAATTCCGGGACTCAAGCGAGAAGGCTTGAGGGGAATTGTGTAAAGAATGTTGTAACGGCATTGAAATACTCCCTAAAATCAGGGATTGAACAGCCACTAGGATTCTCGGTGAATCGGCTGGCTATAAGACCTGGGCAAGCTATAAGAAAATGTATATGTGGGAGGCAGGACGCTGCTTAGTATGCATGAGGGAAAGTATTGTTGTGTGAGCACTAAGGTGTTAGGCAATAAATCTCTGAATGAATTGCTGTGTGAGCACTAAGGTGTTAGGCAAGAAATCTCTGAATGAATTGCTGTGTGAACACTAAGGTGTTAGGCAAGAAATCTCTGAATGAATTGTTGTATGAGCACTGAGGTGTTAGGCAAGAGTTTCGGGATCAAGTAAATGTTGTGTTTTGGAATAAATAAGCAGACTAAATTCTTGAAAACACTGGATTTATGTGTGCTTGTGATGATAAACGATGACAAATATATTCCAAAAATTGCAAATGCTAGGTTGCAATACAATGACTCATTGCTTATGTTCTGAGTTTGGTTATGGAATTGAAGATAATAATTTTTATGGTTCTTGGAACTTCAGTTTTGTAGAAAAATGCAGGTATGATTGAAAGCAACTTGCAAAGAGTCCAGGAAAGTTCTGAAGACAGTCCAAATAGAAATAACCAGTATGCAAAGGATGACTCAAGTCGAAGAAGAACTATTGAAAAAGCATGGACACCGAGGACGGTGTTCTTCTTGAGGGGAGGAGGATGTAATATCCCTCCTTTATGCCCCATTATTTTTTTAATAAGTGTAATTAGAAAGGTGTAAATGGCCCGGGTGAGGAGCGCGAGGCTAAGGCCCCACTAGTGGACCTTAGAACTAGTGTTATGTTCATAAATGTTTGGGATGACACATCTAAAAAAAAAAAAGACGTCTAAAATTCACTAATAAATAATGATGGTGGGTTGTTCTGGTGCTACAAGCACTGGAGCGATGGTAAAACGACATGACTAGTCGCCGCATGCCATTATTTAACTTCGACGAACTAACTAATTTGTATCTGGGTATTAGGAAGTTCTTAACTCCAAGAGGAGTGACATGAAGTACCCTTAAGAGATCCTTAAGTAGGGAAGAAGCTAAAAAATACCACTAACTAAATATTATCAATAAAATTATTTTAACTTGGGATATTACTAGATAAGAGGGCGCATGTATTATTCCAGGGGAGAAGAAATATTATTGAATTAAACAAAGATTCTAGTGGTTGTAATAGAGCAATTTCCGGAAATCTGTCTCTTGGAAGGGAACGCAAAGTTCATTTTTATCTACCACTTGTAAACTGAGTGGAAGTCCGAGTCCTTTGAAGCTGCCAGTTGTTGTTAGATTCGGCGGGGTTTACAAAGTGGAGGATATTTAGATACGACCAAGGGGAATGCGAGGGGGGAAGCACGGTGATTAGGAGAAGGTGGAGGTTGAACTTTTTCGTAGAAGGGGAATTCGATGCTAAGAAAATTGGAAAGATTCTGGATCAGGTGATCTCGAGTGGGGATCGCTGCATCTCTGCAAATGCATTGATGATGCATCTCTACATTAGGAAGTAAGCGGCCTCTCCTCTGGTTGATCCCTGCGATAGGAGGATAGAAAGCCCTTATGATGGAGATAAGAATTGGTAAGATACCTCGACATTAATGCCTGGTAAGCGATCTCTACGAAATCTCTGTGTTTAGATCTTGACATGTGAGCCAAACCTCTTTGCATTTCTGTTTGATTTTACGGTTTAAATTTATATATAATATGTTGTTGGCATCATGGTTCCTGTCGAAACCTCAAATTGATATGCTGCCTGGGAAAAAAATCCGTTTAGGTTTGAAAGATCTTGGTTAGCGTGATTACCATAACTCATAGTTCATAGTTCAAGATCTCGGTGACACCTGGAAAACTATGCTTACTCCCTGGATGGCATGAATGCGAAGAGACTCTTTTTCTTTATCTCTGTAAGCATTTTATCTCTGCATGTTTTTGGTTTGTGATAAAGTTGTGATATCACCTCTGTTTATGCGCATAGTTTTGCTTGTTGATCTCTAGATAGAAAACGCCTAAAAAAAAAACTATGCTCGGTGTATAAGCCATATTCCGATACACTCTATACTTGAGTGGATCTCTAAATAATCCAAGTTATCATCAAGTAAGATATAGCTTTCTGAGTGATCCAGTTTAAAATCTCCGTGGAAAGGTTATTATACTTTATATGGTTGGCAGTGGGGAAGAGACGGCCAGAGTAACCGATCCCAAGGATACAAGTCCTCTATGCGTATGTCTATTTTTTTTAAAAAGAACTGTTAGACATCCCTAACCTATTCGATGGTTCACATATATGCGGGTTTGCAGATTTTTGTATATATAATTATTTATTTCTGTGGAATAGAGATAGGGTTCAATTTTTAATTATTGCCTCGGTTGATGGAAACATAGTGTAGGAAAGAAGAATGAGAGCGGATCTTTGCTCAGGAAAAATTCATGTTGTAAATCTTCTATCAAAGTCGATTTCAGCTAAAAAGAAATCGTGGGGGTTTCTGCTATTTGGGTAATCGCTGATGATCTTAAGCCCTAACCTATTCGATGGTTCACATATATGCGGGTTTGCAGATTTCTATATATATAATTATTTACCTCTGTGGAATAGAGATAGGGTTCAATTTTTAATTATTGCCTCGGTTGATGGAAACATAGTGTAGGAAAGAAGAATGAGAGCGGATCTTTCCTCAGGAAAAATTCATGTTGTAAATCTTCTATCAAAGTCGATTTCAGCTAAAAAGAAATCGTGGGGGTTTCTGCTATTTGGGTAATCGCTGATGATCTTATATCTTCATAGATGTAAGAATCTATATATTATATCTGGTTGTATACACAGGTATAGGACCTACCTTTGATAATGAAGGTGTGTTGAGTATTTGCTGAATTTTATATGCTATAGACTAAATTTTGTACCTATAATTGGTAGACGTATTAGATATATATATACCAAGTTAGAACACAGTCTTCTATCTTCGATTGTGTGACAGAGTCATAGTAGATCTCGACTTCCTGTGTATTAAACTCATAGATAACATTAAGAATTCGAACTCTACAGGTCCAGTTTATTATGTGACGACCTAGCACTTGATTCCTGTCAATTAAAGTGACAACAACCTGAAAAAATGGTCTCTCTCCTTGTTGTGTCCCTTTTATGTGTATCTTTCTCGTAGTGGTGATTTGCATATAAATTGTGTTGCAATGTGAATTATGATGATCGCTTTCCTTACGTGTTTTTATATGATTCAATGTTATGGACATCTTCCATGTGTGCTATTTTATTAACACATTACTTGTAATATCTTAATATTGTGTTCCAATATTAAATCACTTGGGCTGCATTAATGATGCGTATCTTATAAGGTAAATATCAGTAGTAGTTGTTGATTTTTATGATTGAAAGTCTAAAGGAATTCTCATTAAGTTTTGCCGATCCCTGTCATACCATGAGTATGGACTTGAAATGTATCGCAAGTACTCTCAAGGAGAGATGTTGTAAAAGGTGTAAAGTAAGTTTTGGTTGTGGAATGTAATTTCTCTACTTTAAGGGTCCTCTACGAGAATGCCAATAAGTAAAGAAAGGCCATCAATGATGCAGCAAAAGATGTTGTAGAATGTAAACTGCTATCTCGACAAATGAATGAAATGACCTGCCTTTGTGGACGTAGCCCAATGGGGGTGAACCACCTGAAATTTGTTCTCTTCTTATTTGTGTATGTGTTATTGTTGTGGATATGTAATTGTTATGGGAATTCCTTGATGTCATGAGTTTAAATGTATGGTTGAAGGAGATGGTGGTTCACCGAATGATATAAATGATCAAGGTATGATAAAGAGGTTGCAAAGATATGAATGATGTTACAAGTTTCAATGAATTGTTAACCAATGTGATGTTTAAAATATGTTAGTATAAATCTGATTCTTTAAAATATGAATAAAATGAAGAAAGTTTGAGGTATGAAGTTTGTAAGTACTATCGATTTGAATATCAATTGTAGTGATTGCCAGTAATATTAAATAAACTTATAAAGGTATGTCACACGGTAGCAAGAAAGCAGACTATAAATGGTTGAGGTCTTTTTATATTTTCTAATGCATGAGTGGTTTATGGTTAGAGAAAGAACAATTATCTCTTTTATCTCCAAAATAATACCAGCAATTTTGGAGATGTTACAAAAAATCTGTTACATTTACCAATGATGTTGGACAGCCTCAAAAGATTCAAGGTATATTGAGAGCAGCGAAATTAAGGGAAATTTTTGCTCTTCACTTGAAAAGAAATGCACCTAAAGGGTGCAAACTGTATGCTATCCACATGATAGAAGATCAGAAAACTAAAAGTGAAGATTTCACCCAACATCCTGTTTTGGCTGAATTTAAGGATGTGTTTCCTGAGGAGATTCCGGAGTTACCCCCTAGACGAGAAATGGATTTTACCATAGAACTGTCCCCGGGAACCATACCAAATTATAAGGCACCTTATCGGATGAGTATACCTGAATTGATAGAGTTGAAAGCACAATTGTAGGAGCTATTGGAAAAGGGCTATATTCACCCAAGTGTATCCCCGTGGGGAGCAGTGGTAATTTTTGTATGAAAGAAAGATGGCACATTCCGACTGTGCATTTATTATAGACAGTTGAACAAGGTAACCATAAAAAATCGGTATCCCTTGCCAAGGATAGACGATCCATTCGATCAGGTTGGGGATGCTACTGTCTTTTCAAAAATTGATCTAAGGTCAGGTTATCGTCAAATAGGGATTATGGAAGAAGATGTGCATAAAACAACTTTCCATAATCGCTATGCACATTATGAATTCGTGGTGATGCCATTCGGTTTGATGAATGCACCAGCCACTTTCAATGTGATTAATGAATAATGTTTTCAGCAAGTACTTGGATAAATTTGTTATTGTGTTCATTGATGACATACTCATCTATTTGAAGAATGAAAGAGAGCATGAGGAACACCGAAGGTTGGTGTTGCAAGTTCTAAGAGAAAATCAACTTTATGCAAAGTTATCCAAGTGTGACTTCTACAAGGACCAAATACAATACTTGGGTCACATTATCTCAACCCAAGGTATTGCGATGGATCTCGACAAGATCAAGGCCATAATGAGTTGTACTACTCCCCAAAATGTAAGCAATGTCCGCTTTTTCATGGGATTGGTCGGATACTATCGTAAATTTATTGAAGGATTTTCCAAAGTAGCCCATCCCATTACTTCTCTACAGAGAAAGGAAGTTAAGTTTCTTTGGAAAGCCAAGTGTGAAGCAAGTTTCGCGAAGCTGAAATAGTTGCTCACTTTCGCTCCTATTCTAAAAGTGGTTGATCCATATGGTGATTTTGTTGTGTGCACAGATGCGTGCAAGGATTGTTTGGGAGGCATGCTAACGCAAGATGGTTCAGTAATTGGGTATGAATCTAGAAATTTGAAAACGTGTGAAGTAAACTATGTAGCGCATGATTTAGAATTGGCTGCCATAATCCATGCTTTAAGAATGTGGTGATATTACCTTTGGGAAAAAAGTTTGTTCTGAAAACTGACCACACTAGGCTGAAATGTATTTTTGAACAGCCAAATCTGAACAGGAGGCAAGCAAGGTGGTTGGCCTTCTTAAGCGAGTTTGATTTTGAAATTCAGCATATCAAAGGCAAGGAAAATAAAATTGCTGATGCACTTAGTAAATGCATGCATCTGCTAACTATGGCTTCAGTCAACAATTTTTAGTTTGATTTAATATTGCAGATCCGAACAGCCACTGAAAAAGACCAAAAATTTCTGAATCTAAGGCAAAACTATCTTGTAGAAAATTCAGAACAACAAGCAACAAATTTCAACATATCCGAGGATGGACTGCTTCTTTTTAAAACATGTTGTACATACCGGATCAACCAGAATTAAAGCAACTGATTCTAGATGAATTTCACAAAAGACCATATTTTGGTCACCCAGGTTATCAAAAAATGATAACAGCTGTTAAAAACAACATTATTGGCCTAGACTGAAATCAGAAATTGCTGAGTACATTGCAAAATGTATGAACTATCAGCGGGTGAAAATTGAACATCAACGTCCGGCAGGTTTGTTGCAGCCCATACCAATACTAGAATGGAAATGGGAGACCATTTCCATCGATTTTATCATCGGGTTGCCCAAAAATAACAAGCAACATGATGCAATCATGGTTGTAGTGGACAAGTTGACGAAGGAAGCTCACTTCATACAAGTCAAATCCACTTTACATGCAATAAACATTGCAGATGTTTTCATGAAAGAAGTCTTTCGACTCCATGGAATCCCCAAGGTGATTATATCCGACAGGGATACACAATTCACTTCAAATTTTTGGAAGGATCTATTTACAAGGTTGGGGACTAAACTGATTTTTAGTACCACCTACCATCCTCAAACAGATGGATAGACCGAGAGGGTGAATCAATTCCTAGAAGACATGCTTCGCTCGTATGTCATGGACAATCCGAAGCAGTGGGAAAACTACCTACACTTAGCTGAATTTGTCTACAACAATGGTTATCAAACTTCTCTACGAATGAGTCCCTTCGAATTTTTGTATGGAAGAAATTGTAAAAACCCTATGACATGGGATGATCTGGTAAATCAGATTGTGATGGGTCCCGAAATGCTAGTTGAACTAGAAAACATTGTGCAAAAAGTAAAAACAAACTTAAAAACTGCCCAAGACAGGCAGAAAAACTATGTTGATCTGCATAGAGAACATAAAGAATTTGAAGTTGGGGATCATGTATTCCTAAGGGTGAAAGCAAAGAAAATTTCTTTGAGGTTGGGCAAGGTTCCCAAACTTGCACCAATATTTTGTGGTCCTTTCCAAATACTTGCTAAAGTAGGACCTGTTGCTTATCAGTTAGCTTTACCAACAAACTTTAAAGTACATGATGTGTTTCATGTTTCATTGTTGAAGAAATATGTATATCATCCTAAGCATATTGTAAATTGGCATGTGATCCAGATGGAATCAAAAGGAGACTTCCAGACATATCCTATATGCATACTGGAACGAAAAGAGGTGGTACTTCGGAATCGAACCATCGTTCAGGTAAAATTGCAATGTGAGCAATATAAGCCTAAAGAGGCTACCTGGGAAATTGAAAGGGAAATGCAAGCAGCATATCCTTTCCTATTCAAAGAAGTGCAAGACACAAACTGAATTTGCTTGTTGTGTTATTTGTTGTTTTCCAAAAATTGTTTAACACGGAGGACAGTGAAAACTTAAGGAGAGGGGAAATGTAATACCCCAATTTTGGACTTTGAACCCCTACTATATTTTTGTTAAGTATTATTTCAGTTTACTTAGTGACTTTAGAAATCTGATAAATTGATTTCTAGTGACCATGTGGACTAGCACATTAATGAGATGGGAGTCACAGTCTAAGGTTTGGAGGGAAAATGCCACTTAATAATAATAATAATAATAAGTTATTATTTGGAGAGAAATGGAAAACCCTAAGGAAGAGATTTGAGAAACTAATGAATTAAAAGAATTCATAAAATGAGGAATTTCACACCCAGGAGAATAAAAAGTGAAAACACATTGAAACCCATGTTCATTATGAACATTATCATGCTACACACTCTCATGATCATCAACACACAAGAGAAACAGGTGCTGGAAAAAACATGAACCTGAGACAAATGAGGACATATTTGGGAGAACCAAACTGATTCTAAAGACAAGTGAAGGAGGACATATTTGGGAGAACCAAACTGGTCCTAAAGCCAGGTGAAGGAAGATAGATTTGGGAGAACCAAACTGGTCCTGAAGCCAAGTGAATGAGGACAGTTTTGGGAGAACCAAACTGGTCAAGATTAAGAGTAATCTTACAACTGAATAATGGCTTGGCCACTTAATTGTGTGTAGGTAAGAGAACTACCCCAGGCTTGTAGGAGTACTGCATTTTACTCTGTATAGGTTGTGTAATTGATTCTTTTAATGGTTCCAGCTTAAAAGGCCCTAGAGCATGTTGGAGCTTAGGAGTATTGAGTTGGATGTTGGGTTGCATGCTGCCACTAAAATATCCTTGAAAACTTGGGTAAAAGAAGTTAAGGGTAATTTAAAATCTACACTCTGACCTAGGGGACTGTAAACTCAGCTCGAGGGTGACCTGAAAGCAAGGAGTACTTGCTGGTCTAAGGATGGGAGGTTTGTGCTTGGTTCCACTAGTCTACATATTTCAGATAATTTTATCTACTACCCTATTGGGTAATTTTATGGACAGCACTCGAAATTGTTTATATTTGTTTGTGGAACTGCTCTTGAATGATTTACTATTCAGATATGTTTATATCTCTTTGGTTAGACTGATTTCTGAATATAGATCTACTATAAATTCCTATATCTCTGTAATATTATGTAGTGTTATGATCTAAGTGTAAATGCTTGAAAGATTCATGGGTTATATTTACTGTATGGATAAACCTAGTGCTGATATTTTTATCTGAACATAAATATTGTTTAAATGATGGGTTAACAGCATGAGAGAGGCATCATACAGTAGCCACTGTGTAAATACTAACTCGTTGTTTATGTGGATGTATTTTACAAAGAATACTATATTTTCATCTTATGAACAGAGCTATGGCTATTTATGTATCTTTATGCAAAGAAGGCAGACATGTAAACCAAGGGTTTACATGTCATGCCATAAATTTTATAACCCATATATCCTGTATTTTGATGCATCAACCCAGAAGGGGATAAGATACAAATAGGATGTATTCCTGATTATTTAAGAAGGGTATGATTAATGTCTGAGTCTTCTTATACATTGGATACAAACTATACAGTATATATTATTGGGTAACTAGTATGTATAGTTAGGGTTTCCTAACATTCTGTTTACACTTCTATTAAATTATTGAGGTATACTTTAAGCATCGAAATGCATTCTATTTGATAAATGCAATAACGTTCAAATTAATTTAATTCCCTCAACATGAGTCATGATAGGGACACAATATGCATATAAGAGTCATTCGTGGTCTGTGGTTTGAAACCACATTAATATATATTAAAATACAGTTTAATGGTTCTGTGCAAATAAAGGTTCACAACCTACAAATTTAACCATTGGCATAAACTAGATTGCATAACCTTGATAGCATCTAAGTTTAAACAATGTATGCACAGCTACAATTTACCCATTGCGCATTTGAGTAACGAAATCAATGCTGCCAGAATACCATGTCAAGAGGAATCTACAGTATGCATTAAATACGACTTCTGTAAGCATTGTAAAGAATAACGATTATTAATGTTTTCAGTGAATGCATCTACATTAAAAAGTTATTGGCATTATAGCTGCAATATTATCCATTATGCATTATACAAATGCTGGGCATGTCAAACATTTATAATCATAAAACTTTACAATAACATAAAACATAATGTTTTTCTCACAACATAAAATGTTTAGAATTTGGGTATGTGACAAATACGATGTAATGAGTCCAATGGAATTGATGGTTCGTCGATCACATTGGACTCAATGTGACATCGAATTAAACCTAGGGGGATCCCTCCCCCATGTTTCCATTCCCCGATGACCACCTTCTATGATGATTTCAAAAACAAGGATTTTGCTCATTAGGGGACAATACAATTCTTGCATTGTGAGGTAAAATTTGGAAATCTCTCGACCATGAGACTATGGGTAGTATTCCCACCTTGTCCCTAACCAAACAAACTTGTAGGGTCTTATGAAACTCATTTATGATGCTTGGTATGCTTTTTATGCCCCGCACAAATTCACCAAGTGTCCATGAAGGGCTCAAGGAGTTGAGATGCAAATCACCATAAAATAATGATCGAGACATGCCCGTACAAACTTGAATATTATGTGGAGGATGGATTCCTTTGAAGTTTCCTAGTCGATGGGAAATATCGCAACCAAAGTGATCCAAAGAGTGACAAAAATGAAGAGGAGGATTTCCATCAACACCAATTGAATATGTGGATGCCGAAATTTATGGAACAACAAATCTAGAAAGGATGATGGAGCAGCTAGAAAGCATGCGGAAATAGTTTCACTGCCATGAAATTAAAGACCTGATAGAGGGATTGTTGTTGGAATTAGAGTAAGTTAGTTGTAGTGTTCTAGTGTATGAGATTTATATCAAGATCAAGGAAAAATATCGAAAAGAAAAGCATTAAAACATGATTAGAAATTAGATAAAGAAATATATCCATAAAGACAATTAATATTTTTCAAATAAGTTATGCTACTAAAGAGTTGGACAAATGTTTCCCATTATTAAAAACCTAGTAGCCCTTCTTCACCCTTTATATTATGATAGGACCCAATAGAATGGCCTATCAAGTTATCAGATAAGAAGATTGAGACCTTTAGGAGAATTATATACGAGAGAGAGATTTCTATCAGGGAAGAGACATATATTTTGAGATGGACCTCACCATCAAGGGAATACATAGTCAAGTAGGGTTACTAAACATCAATTTTTTAGAAGAAATGAATCTCCAAAAATCTATACTTTGGTAAAAAATATGTCATCCAAATTTCAAAGGAAGGTGGCATCCCTCTATTGTAGCATCGAAATGAGAAATCTTTCTAAGAGAGGCTCTAAGGCATAGGGGTGTCCATGGTCCTACATTGTTTTAGGATACGTGTCTAGTGGGGAAGAGAAAAATAATACCCACCTCCAATGTCCCTTTGCAAGACAAGTGAGGGAACGTTGAGAAATTTTCTCAAGTAAAAGTACTCATATAGTGAATGTAGTGGAATCCTAGTTTTAGAATGATAGAAGACCCCTTGGAAGTCCTCAAAATTTATTTCCCTTTGGAAGTGATTTCCCACAACCCACCCAAGGCGATTTATTTATTAAAGGTATTCCATTGGATCCTAGGGAAGTAATTCCTTGACTCGGAAAGGTCTTCAGTTTGGAAACTAGTAGCAATCTCAATTTGTCCATATTCTTAGAGGGTCTAATTAGGTTGCATTTTGGCTAGAAAAATTGATCCATTTCCAAAAAAACATTGTTATGTCTCAATCTAAATTTTGAAAGATAAGTTGTTATCAGACGCATTGGATTGGAGAGGATAAATTTCAAGCATGGTAATTTTTCGATTCGCATCTACCACCATTGAGGGAATCTAGATAATAGGATTGGATTCATATGCCCTTCAAACTAAATTGTTGAAAATATTGGAATCGTGATTGAAACTAAAGGCTAAGAAAATAGATACTATTTTGTATCTATGTTTAGTTTTAGACTTATTTTGATGTAAATATATCTTTTTTAAAATAATTCATATTAATATTTATCTGATTGTATATTAGCTCTCATACAATGTGTGGGAAATAAGTGAGAATAGACACAATAGTATTGCAAATGATTTTATTCTATCATTTCTCCAACAATTCCCTTTTCTCTGAGTCATATATTCTAATCACCTGTCGAATTCCAAGTACATATGTGGGAAAACTACCCACAATCTTACGTTCGTGGTATTCTTAGATTTGACCTCACAATGCAAGAATTGCATTATCCCCTACTGAGAAACACCCTAGTTTCTTAAAATTGTCATATAAGGTGGTCGTTGGGACATGTAAGCATGGGAGACAGAATCGCCTAGGTGTAATCCAATGGAATGAACGGTTCATCGATTCGAGGGTCGATCATCAACTTATGGTGAATTGCACCTCACCTCCTCAATCCCCTGAGGAACACTTGATGAATTTGTCCTCGGGGTGTAAAAACCATACCAAAAATCATAAATGATTTTTTGTAAGCTCCTACAACTTTGTTTGGGTAGTTCCTATGTAGGGACGTTTCCCATAATATCAGAATCGAGGGTTTTCTAGAGTTGACTTTGTATTGCGAGAATGTCAATTCTTGCATTACAAGGTCAACTGTAGAAAATCCCCAGTTGTGATACTATGGGTACTAGCATCCGTACACCATCCCTACCAAAACAAACTTGTAGAATATTACAAAATTAATTTCTAGTGCTCTATATGGTTTTTATGTCCCGAGCACAAATTCACCAAATGTCCCTGAAGGGCTCAAGGAGTTGAATTGCAACTCGCCATAAGTCAATGATGAGGCCTTATATCAACAAACTTTCGATTCCACTCCAATCATGACATTGGATTACATCTAGGAGGAGCCATTACCCATGCTTCCATGGCCTCATGACCACCTTCTACAATGATTCAAAAACTAGTGTTTTTCTCAGTAGGGGACAATGCAATTCTCACATTGTGAGGTCAACTATGGAAAGCCCTCAACCATAAGACTGTGGGTAGCATTCCCACATCAACCCTTCCAAAAAATACTTATAAGATCTTACGAAACTATATCTTCAACCCATCATCATTGTGATAGAGATTTTTCGAACCAGACTCCAATTTTCATTCTTTCACCATGACGGTAATTCCTATGATGACAGTCCGCCTGATGGTAATGTGGCTTGCTAGTAATAATAGCAATGGGCATGTTATTCAATAGAGGAAACTTCTAGATTGGGATTAGTCCCCTCCGCATAAGGTTAGTGAGTTCTTTCCTCTTTTGATTCTCATTATATTGATGTTTAGAATGCATTTGTTGGTTATATTTCCTTGCATTTGAGTGGGTGTTTGGTTCTCTAGTCTCCTTTGTTGTTTAGTCCAGGTTTTCGGTTCTTCTTATGACTATGTGAAAATCTAATTTATGAGGTGAGCAGGTGTGTTTTCAATTCCCTCTCATTGCTAGGATTGGGTTTGAGGTTTCTCTAGTGGTTGGGTATATACTGCATTCTTTCTCTACCCTTCATTTGTGCAAGTATCTTTCCAACCCTTCTTAAAATGGCTAGCAACTTCCACACCCCACATGGAATTATGACAAGGATGATAGGCCTACAAACTCAAGTAAT
The DNA here is from genome assembly GCA_027924585.1 of Larix kaempferi. Classification (NCBI taxonomy): domain Eukaryota; kingdom Viridiplantae; phylum Streptophyta; class Pinopsida; order Pinales; family Pinaceae; genus Larix; species Larix kaempferi. Next base: position 1,123,871 of record BSBM01001123.1, on the reverse strand, counting down.
GAAGGAGGCTATGGAAGTAGAGGAAATATATTGGCAGCATATCCTTGGTATTATCAAATGGGAGACTTCTAAGAAGTAATATCGGTTTCTCTTAGTTCCAAAAAACTAAATATTACAAGGTTGATCCTTTATACTAGCATATGAAAGCTCTTCTGGAAAAATATATGCAAGATGGTAAGGAAAAACATCACAAATTGCTTTGAGAGTTAGAAGGATCTTTAGAATAGATTCGACACTTAGATTAAAAATCAACATCATTCTCAAATCCACCACCGACATTGAATTTGTTGAAAAAATAACACAATCCTTCTATGTTTAACAATAATGATAATATATTTTATTCATGAAGTGATTTACCAAGTTAGAAACCAAACATCTGTTAGTTTTTCAGAAATTTGAATCTGATCTAGGATCTTAACTAAGAGAATAACATGTATAGCATATCTACAGCATATCAATCATGGACACAATAATACAAGCACACAAGAGACACAAAGTTTCACCGGGGAAAACCAAGATGGTGAAAAAACCCGCAACTTCCTCAGAGATAGATAGAGCAATGATACAACCCAAGTACAAGAGATAGCCCTCCTAGCAGCAGATTCTCCTCCTCCACTAGTGCGCCACTCTCCAATGAGTGTGTGAGTGAGAAGTGAATGATCAAATAGAGTGCCTCTCGCACTCTATTTATACACTAACTTGACTAGCCTAATAACCTTACTAGGTCAGCCTTAACTTAACCACATAACATAACGTTGATAGGGTCAACCCCCAATAGGGTCGTCTAATAACCCTTTTACCCACATGACTCATACAGGGCCGACCCCATCAAGGTGGTCTAATAACCCATCAAGTATAAGTTACGATAGTTACAATATAAATGATGACACTTCCGTATAGAGGAATAATAACATCTCTATAGGAATACAAACACTTCCGTATAGAGGAATAATAACATATCTATAGGAATACAATATACATAGGTGAAATACATTCGAAAGTTACAATTACATCAACACTCCCTCTTAACTAGGAAGGTATTTTTCGACACAGGTCTTCTAGCACAAGTATTCTTCTCTAGATCATCGTCATCAAATCATTGTCATCGAATCATCGTCATCATCATGGCTACTGCTACCTTAATCAATCTCTGGTCTACTCGTCATAGGAAGTTCTACAGAGCCAGTCCTTTTTCATAAAGGATGTAATCCCACCACCTGCAGGTCTTCATCATCATTGGCCATACTGTGGAATCCTCAGGACTTATTATGTGCATCACAATGCCTCGATAGAGTATCCCAGGACCATCAATGTGCCGAAGCATGACCGATAATATCTCCCAAGTCCACTTACATGTGACTGTCACAAAACCTTAAAAGAGTGTCTAGCATAGCAAGAAATATAAAGAGCATCCGAGGCCTTTTACGTGACTAGCACAACCTGTCCGGATATCTAGGACGTATTACATGTGACCCCCACCACAAAACCTTAAAAGAGTGTCAATCAAGAACTCTAAAGAGCATCTGAGGCCTTTTACGTGACTAGCACAACCTGTCCAGATCTCCAGGACTTATTACATGTGGTCATGGAAATGCCTCGAAAGAGAATCCCGGGACTTATTACGGGCACACAGCCCAACCTATCGGATCTCCCAAGTCTACTTATATGCTATAGGACAATGCCTCGAACAAGCATCCTGGGACTTATTACGGGCACACAACCCAACCTATCGAATCTACCAGGTCTACTTATATGTCCTCCCAGAGAAATGCCGCAAAAGAGAATCCCAGGACTTATTACGGGAACACAGCCCAACCTATCGGATCTCCCAAGTCTACTTATATGCTCATTTGCACAACCTGTCCACGGCCACAGAGTATCAACCTGATATTCACCATACATCAACCTGATGTACATCATCACTTGATCATCATAGCATCATCCTGATACATATCATCTGGAGCAACATCCTGAAGCTCATCATCCATGATCATCCTGATCATACAATGCATCCACCTGATGCATACCAAGTATCTACCTGATGCATATCATCATACATGATCTACTTGATCATACAATGTATCCACCTGATACATATCATCATACATGATCTACCTGATCATACAATGTATCCACCTGATGCATATCAATATCATACATGATCTACCTGATCATACAATGTATCCACTTGATACATATCATCATACATGATCTACCTAATCATAACAAGCATCCAACATGATGCATATTCATATACATGATCCAACTGATCATAACAAGCATCCAACATGATGCATATACATATACATGATCCAAATGACCATAACAAGCATCCGACATGATGCATATACATATACATGATCCAACTGATCATACCAAGCATCCAACATGATGCATATACATATACATGATCCAACTGATCATAACAAGCATCCAACATGATGCATATACAGAGCAATAACTAGAGCATCATCCTGATGCTCATCATCCAATGCTTACATCCACAGCCATGGAAGGATCCTCCTCTCACCATGCTTGGAATGGCTCCTGCAAATGTGTCCATCACTTCTTTCTCGAAGTGTCATCAATCTGAAGAACACCAAGCCTCTCTCTAAAATACTCAAACTTCACTCTGGCTAGTGGCTTTGTCACTGTTGATGTATATGTAACTTCGGAATGTATTTCATCTATATATTTATTGTACCCTTATAAGAGATGTGTTATTCCTCTATAGGGAAGTGTCGTCATGTGTATTGAAAAGTGTTGCAAGTGTGTGTACTTGCCGATGGGTTATTAGACTACCATGTGTGGGGCCGGCCCTGAAATATATATTATATTGTGGATGTACCTAGCTAGACAAGTCGGCCCCATAGTGTAACTGGGAAAACAGGTCAAGTATAAATAGAGATCGGGAGGTCTCTATTTGATCACTCGAAAAATCACACTTCTCTCACTCAGAAAGTGGCACACTAGTGAGGAGGAGGATCATGTGCTAGTAGGAGACTATCTCAGTGTGTTTTGGTTGTACTTTGTTCAGCCATTTTTCTCTCTATCTCTAAGGAAGTTGTGGGGTTTTTCAACTCAGGGTTTTCCCCACAGAAACTCTGTGTCTCTTGTCTCTCATGATTTTGAGTCTTGTGATGCTTGACATGCTTGATATGATTGTTATGCATTGATATAATGTACATGTTATTCTCTCAGTAAAGATCCTAGAGTATATTGAATTAATGCTCAAAATTTAACATGGTATCAGAGCTAACCTGAGAAGAAGAAATTTTGCAATGACGAAAACTTGAGTTTCTTGTTTATTGGGTTTCTCTCCACAAATTTTGGAAAAGTAGTATAGTAGATTGACTCTACTCATCAAGGAGAATCTATTTGTCCAATCAGAATTCAATTCTGAGCATTTTCAAATTTGGCCCTAAAAATTAGGGTTTCCACAAAAATAGGAATTTCTGGAATTTGAAGACACGGCTGGAAGCTCCTTGCAAAAATCGAAGTTTAGAGCTTTGGATCGAGATTTTTGGATGGGCAGATCTCCTGGAAACGCAAACCCTAATTGAAGGCTCTCCTTAGTGAAATCAGGAAGACAGAAAGGCAGTTTTGAAGGGTGTAGCTTTGCAGATCTCAATTATGAATACACCAAGTTAATCAGATCATCAAGGCGCATCTTTCTATTCTTTCAGAAAGTTGAAATTCACATTTTGAATTTTTAGGGTTTTTCCGACAAACCCTAATCCGGGACAAAATCCAGTTTTTAGCAATTCAAGTGGTAAGACCTTAAACTCTTCTATTTCCATTTGAAGTACTCTTTAAAGATGTCTCACCACACCAATCTTGAGGATAAGCTTGAAGGGGCTGATAACTTCCGAGCCTGGAAGTATATGATTGGGTTAATCCTAGAAGAGAATGAGTTGGACTCATATATAAAAGAAGACATCCCTGTCCTAGAGGATGAAGAGGCTAAGGTATTGCATAAGAAGAACTTGGTCAAGGAAAAGAGAATCATTGCTGATTCTATCAAAGACCATCTCATATCCCATGTGTCTTCTCTAAAGACACCCAAGGAGATGTTTGACTCCCTGACGAAGTTATTTGAAGGGAAGAACATAAATCGAAAGATGACTCTGCGGAATCAATTGAAAGGGATCAAGATGTCGAATGGAGAAACCATTCAATCTTACTTCTCCAAGGTATCTCATATCAAGGAACAACTTGAAGTTGTGGATGAAGTAGTGGACAATGGTGAAATTGTTATGACCACTCTAAATGGCCTACTTAGGTCATGGGATTCCTTATTCAAGGAATCTGTGCAAGAAAGAAATTGATCTCTTTCAGTAGACTGTGGGAGGAATGCTCTCAAGAAGAAGCTAGGCTTGTGGCCCGAGAAGAAAAGATGGGAAATGAAGATCAAGCTCTCACAACACATGCCAGGAAAGGCAAGTCCAAGAGGGAATCATCTGATAACAGGAAATTCTCACACCACCATTATCATAAAGATAAGAAAGATCTCAGATGCTTCAATTGCAATGAGATGGAACACTTTGCTTCATACTATCCCAAGAAGAAGAAAGACAACAAGAAGAAGAAGAATAACAAAAGAAGATATCATGCTCATGCTGCCGAGGATGATGAACCTCCAAAGAAGAAGGCTAGTGCAAAAAGTGATGATAGTGATGATGACTCATCAAGTGAAGAAGAGTATGTTCTAATCTCTGCTCTCACAGGTACTATCTCCCATGGTTGTAATGATTGGATAATTGATAGTGGGGCTTCGAAACACATGATTGTGTTTAAGGGATCTTTTGTAAACCTATCTGAACATGAATCACCACATAAGGTGAAACTTGGGGATGATTATCAATACCCAATCAAAGGAAGTGGTGAAGCCTCCTACAACCTAGATTATGGAAAATCTTTGAAGATGAAAGAAGTCCTTTATGTACCTGGGCTCAAGAAGAATCTTCTCTCCATCTCTGCATTGGATGCAAAAGACATGAGGGTTGCATTTGTTGATGGCCAAGTCCTAATGTGGCCAAAGGATTAATCTATTGATGATGCAGTGGTGATTGGAGAGCAAGAGGGAGGATTGTACAAATTGAAGGGACAACCTGAACTTGCTATGGTGACATCAAGACAAAGATTCATCCATAGTCATGGATCACATGGAGGTATGTATGATTTGGTTTTGAAAAGGTTAACTTATGAGTTATGCAGGTCATTGAAGAGAACGAGAAAACATTACTAGACATAACTAGCAAATATGGTGAACAAGTATGTTTTCCTTATATCATAGGATCTCTTATATAAGTATGCATGGCATGATTGATGATGATTGTTCATAAAGACATAGGTTTGAATAATCATGGGTATATGCATATTATGTGTCTTACCTTAATTAATGATATGACTAACCAGAAGAGTCATAGGTTCGAGTAATCATAGGTTTAGACATGTTATGTTTCTTATAATATGACTAACCATAAGAGTCCTATCTAAACCTTGAAGGCTAATCCGTATTATTTATGTTTGAAATAATCATGACTATACATGCTTGAGATTATTTTGTTTTGATAGTATTGAGAATATACTAATGAATGTATGATTTTGTATGAGATCACAAGGATAACACAATCATGATACTAATAATCATGCATAGGGACCAAGGATGAATATAAGTTCAAGGACAGGTAATCCAGGAAGCAAAGATCAACAGGGAGCACACTCCAGCAGCTCCTGCAAGGATGCAGATATTCAGAAGGTGTTGACCATCTTTCTACATTCCACATTAGTAAAGTGTAGAAGAAGCTACTTCAACATCTCCTGCAAAGAAGCAAGGACTTAGAGGGAGTCCACCCAACAAACAAACAAAGATAAGTATTTTAATTACCACTTCTTACATATTTGTTTGTTTAAATAAAATTGTTCAATGATACATATGCTTATGTTCCTAGACTTAGGATATGTATTGTGCATATTAGAATGATTACATTAATGAACAATATACTACTAATATGCATTTGATGGGTAAGTAGGCCTATGGCATTGTACAAGATTCCATTGCTACTTATCTAGAATGAAACCTCTTTCCTGACATGTTGGGAGTAGTGCAAACTCTTAACAATGTTCTGGTAGAGATTGGAAGGCATCTAGAAAGTTACAGGATACAGATGAATGTTGTATTGAAGCATTGGCTAAAATAATTGCATGACTGTATGACATATTTATTTATGTATAAGAATTTGTTTTGAAAACTATGAGATGTTTCTAAACATGCAATTTAACTTGTCTTGTAGGAAAGATCGTATGCCATCACCTACAAAAGAAGAACTACAACATTTGTTCAGCAACAAAATTATCTATTGAAGATATTGAAGTTCCCAGGATATGGGAAGAATGCCATGATCTGTCGATCATGAAGAATGTTGTTTGGGATGTAGTCCCAAGACCTAAAGGGAAGTTTGTTATGACTTCCATATGGATCTATCAGATCAAGCATGCTGCAAATGGCAGCATAGAGAAATATAAAAGTAATGAAATGGAAAATACACTAGATGGATGTCAAGACTGCTTTCTTGAATGGAAATATATGTGGAGCAGCCACTTGGTTCTGAGACACATAACAGGGAGTCATATGTATGCAGATTGAAGAAAGCCTTGTATGGCTTGAAGCAAGCTCCTAGAACTTGGTACGGTAGGATGGACAGTTTCCTATCTAGTTTGGGCTTTACCGAGAGTAAAGCGGATTCCAACCTTTACTACAAGGTTGAGGAAGGGAATCCTATGATTCTACTCTTGTATGTGGATGACTTATTTGTAACAGGATTAGACAGATTGATTGCAGATACAAAGAGGAATCTTGCTGCTAAGTTTGATATGAAGGACCTAGGGATGATGCACTTTTTCCTAGGTATGGAGGTGTGGTAGAGTACAGACGGGATCTTCCTTGGACAAGATAAGTATACTGTAGATATCCTGAAGAGGTTCGGGATGATGGATTGCAAGGCCATGGCCACACCTATGGCATCGAATATGAAGCTTCTATGTGATGCTTCATCTGAGCCGGTTGATGTCTCTATGTATCGTCAGATGATTGGGTCCTTGGGTCCTTGGGTCCTTGAGCCAGTTCTTGACGGATCCGAGGAGAGTTCACCTTGTTGCTGTAAAGCATATTCTGAGGTATCTGAAGGGTACAGTTGATTATGGGCTCAAGTATGAAGTGAATCAAAAGTTTAACCTGCAGGGTTATGTTGATTCAGATTGGGCAGGTAGTGCTGCAGATAGGAAGAGCACATCTGGGTGCTGCTTCAATATGGGATCAGGTGTGATCTCTTGGTTCAGCAGGAAGAAGTCCTGCATAGCACTGAGTACAGCTGAGGCTTAGTATGTTGCAACCTGTTTAGCTAGTTGTGAGGCAGTATGGCTACAGAAGCTACTTTCTGAGATATTTGATCTTTCGTTGGATGCTACTAGTATCTTTTGTGATAACCAGAGTTGTGTGAAGTTTTCCGAGAATCCAGTGTTTCACGATAGGTCGAAACACATAGAGATCAAATATCACTATATCAGGGATATGGTGCAGATAGGAACAGTAAAGCTCCTGTATGTTGCAACGGACAAGTAGATTGCAGATGTATTGACGAAGCCATTAGCCAGAGTGAATTTCAAGTACTTCAGAGAGAGGCTTGGTGTTCTTCAGATCGATGACACTTCGAGGAAGAAGTGATGGAGACATTTGCTGAATCCATTCCAAGCATGTTGGAAGGAAGATCCTTCACATGGCTATGGATGTAAGCAGTGGATGATGAGCATCAGGACGATGCTCCAGTTACTGCTCTGTGTATGCATCATGTTGGATGCTGGATATGATTAGTTGGATCATTTATACGTATATCTGTGTATGCATCATTTTGGATGCTGGATATGATTAGTTGGATCATTTATATGTATGTACGCATCATGTTGGATGCTGGATATGATCGGTTGGATCATTTGTATGTATTTTCTATATGCATCATGCTGGATGCTTGGACCATGTATCTGTATATGTATCAGGTGGATACATTGTATGATCAGGTAGATCATGTATGTTGATATGTATCATGTATGATCAGGTGGATCATGTATTTGTATTTGTATCAGGTGGATACATTGTATGATCAGGTGGATCATGTATGATGATATGTATCAGGTAGATACTTGGTATGCATCAGGTAGATGCATTATATGATCAGGATGATCATGGATGACGAGCTTCAGGATGTTGCTCCAGATGACATGCAGCAGGATGTTGCAGTCATGATGATTAGGATGATCATGTGTACATCAAGATGATGTATGGTGAGTATCAGGTTGATACTATGTGGCCGTGGAACATGTTGTGCAGATAAGCATGTAATTTTTGCCCTGGGAGATTTGCAGATAGTCTTTCGAGGTTTTTCCTATGGCATGTAATTTGTACCCTGGGATATCTAGAAAATTCTCTTTCGAGGTTTTGCTTGGGAGGACATATAATTTGTTCCTCGGGAGATTTGTAGATACTCTTTCGAGGTTTTGCCTATGGCATGTAATTTGTACCCTGGGATATCTGGAAAATGCTCTTTCGAGGTTTTGTCCTATGGCATGTAATCTGTGCCCTGGGAGATTCGATAGGTTGAGCCATGTGCTCGTATTCAGTCCTGGGATGCTCTTTCAAGGTTTTTCCATGACCACATGTAATTTGTTCTTGGGATATCTGATAGGTTGAGCCTTGTGCTCGTAATCAGTCCTGCGATGCTCTTTCAAGGTTTTGTGGTGACCACATGTAATTTGTGCACTAAGAGATCCGATAGGTTAAGCCTTGTGCTCGTAATCAGTCCTGGGATTCTCTTTCGAGGTTTTGTGGTGGGGTCACATGTAATAAGTCCTGGAGATCTGGACAGCATGAAAAAGGCCTCAGATGCTCTTTAGGGTTCTCTTACACATGCATATTCATATTTGACCATAGAACTCTTCTAGTTAGTCATATCATCAATCAAAGTAAGAAGCATAATATGCCTAAACCCATGATTACTCAAACCTATAACTTCATGAATAATCATTATCAATTATACCAAGTATACTTATATAAGAGATCCTATCACAAAGTAGGATTCTAACTTGATATAGGAAAAACATACTTGGATTAATATGTTAGCTGGTTATGTTTAACATACCCACATGATGTCTTCTTGTTCTCGTAAATGACTTGTGCTAGTGACCTGCATGTCTCATAAGTTAACCATTGTGGAACCAAATTATACATACCTTGTAAGTAGAGATTCTATGTGATCCATGACTATGGATGAGTCTTTTGTCTTCATGTCACCATGGTCATATGTTCTTGATCTAGAACTTGATTTGTCTTTCTAGATGTACCTTTCATATTAGTGGACAACATCATCCTCATACAACACCACAATGCATTAGTACAATCATAAGTGTCAAAACCCTAATCAAAGAATTTTTGCATTCATAATTTTATTAAGGTGATAGGACAAGTCTAAAGTTAATCAAGATTGTACTAACCTTAATGAAGACAAACATACCATAAACTTAATCATGAACAGATCTCGAAACATACCTGGATAAGTCATACCTATCAAGATTGCTTGTAATCTTCTTATGTAAAGTCTTAGCCTCATATCCCTCTGAAACAGGAACTTCTTCACTTATGCAGGTGACCAATCCATTCTCTTCTAGAATTAACCCAATCCACTTTGATTTCCCGAAGCAGGATCTGGAGCTGGATTAGGGTTTGTCAGAGAAACCCTCAAAATTCAAACTTTGAATTTCAAACTTCTGAAAGGATACAAAGATGCGCCTTCGTGAGCTGGTCAAGCTGGTATACTAGGAATTTGAAAACTGCAAAGTTTCACCCCTCAAAATTGCCTTTTAGATTTACGGATTCATTAGGGAGGACCCTGAATTAGGGCTTGATTTTCCCAGAGCTTCATGCAACCAAATAGTTTGATCCAAATCCCTAAAATTTGATTTTTTTAAGGAGCTTCCAACTATGGTAACAGATTTAAAACATTCCCATTTTTGCAGAAGCCCTAACTTTCCACTTTTCCGATCAAAGTCCAAAGCTAGGGTTTGATCAAGACCGGCCTTCTGCCCAACCAAAAAATTCAATCTTGGTATCTAAATTTTGATTTTGATGAGAAGCATCTAGCCGTGGCCACGATACAAAAAATTCCAACATTCTCTGAAACCCTAAATTTTCGGAGCCATGAATGAAAGTGCTCAAAATCCAATTATGTTTTGATAGAAATATGCACCTGATTGTTTCTGGTGTAACTACGAAATTTCAGATCTACAGGGTCTGAAAATTCTTCTTGTGGTATCCTAACCTGTTATATTTTCAACCCGATAGGTCTGACCTCAAATGGATTCTTTGAGAGAGATTTATGCAATGTGTTGCAACGTGACCTGTTTATGGGATAAAACAGGAGAGCGAACTTGTATGGAGTGCTACGTGTCACTGGTTCAATTTCGGCCTCTGACAATCATACCTATGAAATTTAAGTCCGTTCCCTACCTGCCACATTTTAATTAAATTTCATTTGGAGCTTCCTATCCCAAGTTATGACCTTTTTTCGTAGGTCACCTGTTTATGACTGAGATCTAGAAGAGGCAGAAACCCTATATTGTACAGATCATAAATCTAAAATTTCAACGAATTAGAGGCTCCCCTTCGGACACAAGGTACATGGGGATCTTATCTTCGACCTGTAATATTTTCAGATCCTGAAAATTTGCCAAAATGAATTTATAGCGAAAGTTCTACGATGACTGGTTTTTGCTATATCAATCGCTAGCTTCGCAAGTGCAACAAGTGTCATAAATGCCATACCATGCCTTTTTTCAGGCTAGCTCTGATACTACGTTATCTTTTCAGAAATTTCAATCTGATATAGGATCCTAACTGAGAGAATAACATGTACAGCATATCTATAGCATATCAATCATGGACACAATAATACAAGCACACAAGAGACATAGAGTTTCACCGGGGAAAACCAAGATGGTGAAAAACCTCGCAACTTCCTCAGAGATAGGTAGAGTAATGATACAACCCAAGTACAAGAGATAGTCCTCCTAGCAGTAGCTTCTCCTCCTCCACTAGTGCGCCACTCTCTAATGAGTGTGTGAGTGAGAATTGAATGATCAAATAGAGTGCCTCCATCACTCTATTTATACACTAACTTGACTAGCCTAATAACCTTACTAGTTCGGCCTTAACTTAACCACATAACATAATGCTGACAGGACCGACCCCCAATAGGGTGGTCAAATAACCCTACCCACATGACTCATACAGAGCCGACCCCATCAAGGTGGTCTAATAACCCATCAAGTATAAGTTACGACACTTACAATATAAATGACGACACTTCCATATAAAGGAATAATAACATCTCTACAGGAATACAAACACTTCCGTATAGAGGAATAATAACATCTCTATAGGAATACGATATACATAGGTGAAATACATTCCGAAGTTACAATTACATCAACAACATCTTATACTATGTACAATTTTTTTTAATCAATAAAAAAGGATTATTAAAAACAAATGATTATTAAATGTCATTATAATAATGCATCTAACATGAATGACATAATAATAATAATAATAATAGTAATAATATATCACATCAAATGGGACAAGGGAGGTGTACATACCTTCTTTCCCATAAACAGAGAAGTCGTTTCCTTTCAAAGATAATGTATTATTATACCATTTTTATATATTACTCATTCATAAAATAAACAATTATAACTTAATATCAATATATTATAAAATTTATTATATATAAAATATTATTATAGGTTTTTACATTACATATTTATAAATTAAATAATTATATATTAATATTATTATATTATAAAACTTATTATATATAAAATACGAATATAATTTATAATAAATAAATAATTATAAATTAATATCAATATATTATAAAATTTATTATATATAAAATATTATTATAGTTTTTTACATTACATATTTATAAATTAAATAATTATATATTAATATTATTATATTATAAAACTTATTATATATAAAATATGAATATGATTTATAATAAATAATAATGTTTGTTTAATAGTTTAAAATTTATATTTCATTAACTTATAGTTGTACATATTATTATAATTATTATTTTAATTTTTAATATAATTTAAAAATAATGTATTGATATATGATGATGGTGGTGATGGTGGTGGTGGTTATTGTTAACCTCCTTTTATAACAACTCTAGTCTATAGGACCTTTAGAGGATTACTTGGATTGTTGTAAAATTTTATTTAGATGTTCAAAAACCTTAAAAGAAGAGTTACTAGGTAGTCATAGTTTTGACATGTTACAAGGTTAAGGTCATCAAAGTTTTGGCATGTTACAAGGTTAGTGAGGTTTGTATTGCAGCAAAGATTATGAAGCTATGATCTAATATGGGTGTATGCACTGCATTCTAAGAGTGTGACTTTCATACTCAACACTCGTAGTCTCAGAGAGATGGCAAGTCCTTTCCACCCATAGTGTTTTAGAAATTTTCCACCTAGTAGTCTCAGATATATGGTAAGTCCTTTCCACTCACAGTGTTTTAGGAGTTGTCCATCGTTTTGTTTCACTATGAAGCTCTCTATTGTGAAGCTCAAGAGAGTTCATTTTTATCATGGTTATATTAATTTTCTTCTTCGAATTAATTAATATAGAAGGATATTTTTTATCTTCCAAATTTAGAGTTAATAACCTTAAATGTGTGTGTGTGTGTATATATATATATGATATGTTCAATGGGTGAGGCTCCAATGGAGTTCTGCGGTGGAGAGACTTCTCATTTTTGCGAGAAAGTGTGAATCCACGAAAGCAGGTTTTAACTCTTCTCAAATTTTGCTCGGGCACAATGTTCACTTCCGCTCGCCTCAACCATACAACTCTTGATGAGAAGGTGTACGAGTCATACAGAAGGTTGTTGCTCTTAATTAGAAAGATGCAGTATGTACCTCGACGAAGTGGATTACGAGGAGTATACACAGCTCGACCCAATATTCTGTACGGATCATGACGATTTTAGTTTAGAAGGCACACCGGACACATGCGAGGAAATGGCGTCATAGGGGAAAAGGCCATCTTCTGAATCAAAGTTGGAAGAAACCAGTCCAATTCATAATGTGATTGTCAATCCCACATCGAATCCCCATCAAGAATCAAAGTTGATAAAGACGAAGGGATGCGCAGAATTGTAAAGACATTCAGATAGAACAAATTGTGAATTATCTAAACTTGGCCTTGGTAAGCAGATTTTGAGGCAAGGTGACTGGAAGAGATTCTTTGCATAGGTGGATGGACGACAACTGGAAAGAATGTTTAGGCTATGCTCTGGATTTCCACGGCCTACCGCGTGGATGGATTTTAGTTAAGCTGCGATAGGAGGAGGATGGCCAAAAACTTCTTAAACAAAATTGGAAATGGGGCCTGTCAGGTTTAATTCTATAAAAATGGAGAGTGTATTTCAATGCAAGGAAGGAACCACACAACAAACAATAGGTATGGTTCATCCTACTAGGTTTATGGATAGTATTTTGGCAGGAACCAATCCTGAAGGCTATCAGAAATAAATTGGGAAACTTCGTAGCCTTAGAAGAGGATTGGGAGACAAAACTTGACCGTAGATGTGCCAAATTACTTGTAGAATTGGATTTGATAGAAGGTTTATATGAATAATTATCAATTGAAATGCATGGAAACACCTCGATCCAAAAAATAGACTACTAGAAGCTTTCTTTTAGATGTTTCAATTGTCGTAGGGTGGGGCATCTACAGAAGGATTACACTATTCAAAAGGAAACAATGCATTTCAAAAAGGTTTGGGTAAAAAAGGACAAAAATATCTCACTCTCCCGTTCTGTGGAAGCTAGCATATATGAGAAAGTTGGCGATCAAATAGAAAAGGTGATGAATGCAGAAGAGTCTAGCAAGAAGGAAGGAATGGAAGTATTGACGGACAAAATTCACAGTATAATAGGGGATAGTGTTGTAGGTCAACCTTTCAAGTTGATAAAAAGAGGGATGCATCATGTCAAGATAATACTACAGGACTGGGCAGCACAACAAAAGGTGGAAACGAAGTGGTTTTGCGGATGGAAAGAGAAGAAACCAGGATGAAGACAAGAATGGTACAGCTATTGGAAACTAATAGCTTTCTATGAGATGAAAATTACCAAAAATTCGCTTCCGGATTAAAAAGGTACAAACATTGTCCCCCCTGATGAAAATTTCGTTTCTCTTAATAATAATACTAAGGAAATAAAAGAGGTAGAAGGGAAGGACTCTCCACTTTCTCTTAGGTCAACAACAATTCCCCCCCCCCCATCTACAAGCACAGTCCTATCACCAATAAAAAACAAACTCTTAAAGAGGAAAGTATATGACCTAAATTCAAATAAAGCGAAGAAGGAAGAGGAAGAACATGTGTCCACCGGGGGAATAGCCCTCAATCCCCTGTAGAAGTCATAGGTCGAGAGGAATTCCTTATACTCTTTGGCACAAACACAAGCGATAAAGGACATAAAACAAGGAAAATAGATAACTATTACTCGGGATCTTAGAGTTGGAAAATCCACTTGCAAGGGCTCTTAATGTTAATTATATCCTTTAATGCAAGGGGGCTAGGGGGAGCATCCAAGAAAAATTCCCTCAAAAGACTAATAAACAACATAAAACCGACGATATTGTTAATTCAAGAGATAATGATGGAAGTTAAAAAAGAAGAAGAAGCGTTAAACAAATGTGTAAAAAACTGGAAAATGGAAAGCATTCATCTGGAAGGACACTTTAGCGGTCTAATCACATCATGGAGTCCATAGATAAAATTGCATTCTGTTTCACAATATGACTCAGCTTTGGAAACTTTATCGGAGGATGGGGAGACTATTCACTACTACATTTTTGGCCTTTAGGGGGGGTTGTCTGCCGCCCCCAAAAGTGGGGGGGGGGGTTGGCTTTGGGGGCGGTTTTGGCAAAACCGCCCCTAAAGGAACCGATGTTAAAAGTTTTGACCTTTAAGGGCGGTTTTTGACAAGATTGGAACCGCCCCCAAAAGTGACTTTTGGGGGTAGTTTGTGACCCCCCTCGTAGACGTCTACGAAGGCGGTTTTAAACCCCCCTCATAGATCCCTTCATAGAGACCTATGGGGGCAGTTTTGAACCCCCTTCATAGAGACCTACAAGGGTGGTTGTGAACCCCCCTCATAATCCCCCTCATACAAACCTACAGGGGCGGTTTGGAAACCCCCTCGTAGAGGACTATAGGGACAGTTTCAAACCCCCCTCATAGAGGCCTATAGGGGCGGTTGTGAACCCCCCTCGTATAGTCCTATAGGGGCAGTTTGGAACCCCCCTTGTAGAGGCCTATAGGGGCGGTTGTGAACCCCCCTCGTGGAGGCTTACAGGGGCGGTATTGAACCCCCCTCGTAGAAGACTATAGAGGCAATTTGAAACCCCCCTTGTAGAGGCCTATAGGGGCGGTTTGGAACCCCCCTCGTAGATACCTATAGGGGTGGTTTGTAACCCCTCTCGTAGATACCCATAGGGGTGGTTTAGAACCCCCCTCTTAGAGGCCTACATAAGCGGTTTGAAAACCGCCTTAAAATTTCTTATTACAAACCTTTGGGGGTGGTTACAAACCCCCCTCGTAGGTACCTATGACGGAAGTTCTAACCCCCCCTCATAGGTACCTACGAGGGCGATTCTAAACCCCCCTCGTTGTAACATATAAGGGAAATTTCAAATCCCTTCGTAGTGACATATGAAGGCAGTTTAGAACCCCCCTTGTAGCAACATACAAAGATGGTTTGAAACCCCCTCTATAGCCATAATAAATCATAATCAAATACATTTTATTAAAAATACCGATATTGCAATATCAATAGGGCATGGAGGAGTCGAACCACCAACCTCCTGCTTGTACGGCAGGCGCTCTTCCATTGAGCTAGAACCCTTTCAAAATTGGGGAGAGGATCATATGAACACCCAGATTGCATCATTTGTAATTCTAAGAAAAGACAATAATATCCAAATACAACCATGCTTAAAATCCAATTTATTTTTCAAAACACATTGATAAGCACAAAAATCTATCATAATAAGCCTAGAGCTCCTTCTAACTTTTGGAACTATTTGAAGAGACCCCAAAGATGTCTATCCACAAAAATCTACATAAGTAATCTCATATATGATCTATGTTGGTAAAGAAACTGGGATTTAAGTCCCTTGTTTATTGATAATTAACATTGATCATATACTAGATCCGCAGGGTATAATTCAAAATTGTTAAACACCAAAACCATAAAAGCATTACAAGATTATATTAATCCATTGAAAATGAAAGGAAATACAAGAAATCATAAAATTGTTAATGAACTCACCTTCATTCAGTACTTATACTCAAAACTTAGTATGTATACTCAAAACTTGGTAACCCAACACATGGAAGGAAGTTATCCACCCAGTTTTATTTTTACAAACTTGTAATGTCACATATCTCATACATTATATACTTTCACTTTACCATAAAGACATATCTCTCACAACAACACAATTCCACAAGGTGGTAAAGGTGGCCTCTGGAAAAGGTATAGAAGAAGAATCCACCAAAGCATATTGAGAGTCATCCATAGAATCATCTACAGAAGATGGTGGGAAGTATGCCTCACATCACTAAGAAGTATGCCTTGGATCAAGAACCAAAGCATTCACTATAAAACAATGAACTCCTATAACATAAAAATCTCCAAATGTGAAAAGATCAATAACAACACATCCTAAAACTAGAAAGGCCCAATGTGCAAAATGCACTACCAAATGTGCATCATAATAGGAGTCCTTCCGATTCAACAACAATTCAAAAGAAGTCTATATATAAGGTCCAATCAAGTTTCCTCTTCCTTGAAAATGTTGTTTAGTCTAGAACATTTTGTACATTTACCACTTTCTTCGTTGTGGATGAAAAATAATGTTTTGTTAAATCTGAATGAAGTTGATCGTAGCAGAGAAGATGGCTGCCATTTCGCAAGCCAAGCTTAGGGTCTCTCAAAGACCTTAGCATACCTTGAGTTCATAGAGCTGGAGGATGAACTCAAAGGAAAATATTGGTTACTCCAAACATAGTAACAGGTCCTAGGATTAGACTACGAACTTTGACAAAAGGAAAACAAGGCAAGGTTGAAGTTTAAAAATCATAGGTAATGCAAATTTGGCTTTGTGTGATTAAAAAAGAGGTATGTTGATAGGGGGAGATATTAGCAATGATTTAGCTCTGATTCTGGTTGACATGGGTGATCAAAGTCTAATCTAAGATGAGACATTCAAAGCTACTAAGAAAAATTCTGACCTTTGCATATACTCTTGCATGCTCAATCTGTGTGCTAATGTTTTGGCCTTGCTCTAGCTCAATCACAGTGAATGTACTCATTTGAAGAAGCATCTTGTCTACAGTAGTAAACATAGAATTCTAGTATAAAGGTAGTCAAAATTATTATAAACATCTTGCATATTTTGGAGTATACATATACATATATACTTGGCATATACAGATGTATAAAGATAGAATTAAAGATGATTGGAAGTTATTTTGGGTTAAAGACATAGTATATATATTTTTGGTAAAATAATAGAGCTAGCTCTATGAGTAAAATGTAATATGAGCTCAGAAATTATGGTTCTACATTATGTGGCTGTCCATAGAAATTACTAAGGGATATCTGGTCAAAAATGAAATCTAGGACACAAAGAAATCATGAAGAAAACAGAGCATTGGTGCATTATGAAGTGAATCAATCTGAAATGAACTAGTTGCAACCTGTCGATGATCAATTACAAATTTGAAGCCTGGCAATGAAGATGTAAGCATATTGTTTCAGCATCAAATCCTAATGTAGTATTTATCAAAGGACAGTTTGCATGCATGTTTTGTTTGGTAGAAAAATATGCTCGCACCAGTCAACATGAGGTAAGATAGATGCCTGCCACAAATGGAACGATGCCTGCAAGTGATGACAAATGGAGAAATTATTGCAAAACAAAATAAAATGACCGCAAGTTTAGAATGAAATGCATGCACAAAAAACCATGAAGGAAAACACCATGCTGCTTGGGACAAATAGAACAGGACATAGAGTGCACTAATTCCAATTTTTGGCACTATGGTACATACCGCGATCAAATCAATTGCTTCTAGGCTATCATGGTGAATAAGAGCTGAAATATTGACTGTCATAAACTACATCATAAACATTATAAGTAGATTGATCTATAGAAGAGAATGAGGAAAACTATGTTCAAAACGTCATAATGGCCAATAAATAATAATGCTCAGAAAAAATTTAAGGGACTTAGGGAAAGATGAAATTCCTAAAGGCTGTAAGATGCATGCCTTCAGGCCAAGTCTCATAATCTGGAGTACCAAGCACACCACAGACCTTGTAAATTTTGTTCAGTTCATTGTAAGTTATTTTCAATTATGAAACCAAGGGAGTCTTCAATGCTTCTATTTGTGATGAAGAAACCATTAGAATATTCATTTTTTCTATATTTGAGCTTAACGAGTATGGGAACCACAAGTATCTAGATTCTACATCATCAAGAATAATTTAAAAAGTTCAAGAATTTCTACCTTTTGTTAGGAAAGGGAGGATGCAAAGTGAATAGTTCTGCCAGTTTTGCCCCAACTTCCCACATGTAGGTCAAAAGCGTAAAAAAAATCAGCCCTATCACAATTAACTACCTAAGGCTTATAATCCTTGTATTTATTTGAAAATAAAGAATTCCATAAGCAGTTTATTCAAATAAGATTAGGTTTACAGGAAATTGAATTTTATTCAGATTTTAGACAGTTAAAGAATTTTATTCAGATTAGGCATAAAAAAAATCAGCCCTATCACAATTAACTACCTAAGGCTTATAATCCTTGTATTTATTTGAAAATAAAGAATTCCATAAGCAGTTTATTCAAATAAGATTAGGCTTACAGGAAATTGAATTTTATTCATATTTTAGGCAGTTAAAGAATGGTTCCAGTGCCTTTTTCTATTTATTGTGCTAATGGGGTTTGATGAGGCTTCAAGGTAGTCGATCGTAAGGCAAGATATCGATGGAAACAAGGCTGAAGCATACACTCAATGGTTCCTTATTTTTGATGTCTTAAATCTCAGAAATCTGCAGTGAGGGTTTGCTAGAGCAGTCAAACTCTATGGCTATGGAGTTCATGTTTCTCATTGATAAATTATTCATGCATAAAACTAAATGTAGATAATATAAGATAATTTTATTAATGTCCAACAAATGACCACAAAAGTAGGTCAATGGGAGTGTGGTACCATGAGATATGTCACATGTGTGATCTCCCATAGAATAATGTGCTCATTAATTAGTAAAAGGTGTAGTTTGACTCTCTCTCAAGTGGCACTTAGAGCCCAACAATTATCTATCTATGTATATTGGTTCC
Organism: Larix kaempferi; assembly: GCA_027924585.1. NCBI lineage: Eukaryota > Viridiplantae > Streptophyta > Pinopsida > Pinales > Pinaceae > Larix > Larix kaempferi. The sequence goes on along the minus strand of BSBM01001123.1, from coordinate 1,104,336 downwards.
ATAGAATTCACAGTGAAGTTGTGAACATTGTTAGGAACTGAAGAATATTTTTGTAGAAAAGGACAACTTTGTGGAGGGTGACCATATTACTTTGCTGGGAATAAATCAATAATCGTTCAAGACTGCGCCTTTTCTCTCTTTGCTGCTTATGAAGGATCTGGATTATGGGCAGTCTTAAGCGATATATAAGTAATTGTGGATCCACACCTGAGACGGGAGGGTTAAAATTTTACAATGTGAAGATGTCTAAGGTCCTTACGGTACCTGGGCTTCAATAAATGATGGATCAACTACTCACTTTGGAACTTCTACTGTTGGGTTTGGGTAGGAATAAATAGGTTGATTACTTTGTTATTGCAAACCGTGTAGTTTGAACTTGCCACTCAATCAAGTTCCTTTATTTCAAGCTCGGGCTTTGAGGGGCCGAGAAAAGTAGTAGCATGAAAAAATAGATGGTTGTCCATCTACCTCCACTCTTTTCCATTCCACCTTACCATGCCAGCTAACACCACTGAGCCAAAAATATCACACCCCTTGGTGAGCAAAAACCACTCATGTTAAGGGTTTCCAGGATAAATCTCTTGTGCATATTTACTTTGTGTTTGTTTCGTTTCTCTCGTTTTGCTGAATTTTTTATATGGTGTTAAAGCAACGTTGACCTGGACTCTATGCTCAACCATGCAGTGTGTGTTGGTATGACTACTAAACAAATATGATTCTTCCCACTATCCTCTATGATGCCCTACCAAGTGTCCTCTATCCACTTTTATCCAATGATGTGTATGAGACACTTCACCTCTGACTGGGACACTTTTACACCAGATGTTCGGGCTAGGGAACCGAGCATGCGTTTTTATAAGTGGCCTTCCTTCACTGGGACAAATTGTTATTCTAGTGAAAATGCTCTTTGTGACTAGAAAACCACCTTTATTCACTCCATTATCATATATGACCTTCCCTTGTGATGTAATCCCACCACAAAAATTTAAAAATAATGCATTCAATAATTCTAACATCAAAATTTCAACAGGGCCTACCCTTTCTCTGACATATCTTGATGCATTATTTATAGTCCACAAAAATCATTCTTTGAAGGCTCTATAAAGAGCAGCTTGATTAGCTAGTGAAGTAAGATACACATAATTCCTTGCCTGAAGGTTTTAAAAAGAATCGATAAAGAAGTGTTCTGCCAGAATTATAGGAGGCATAGAACCTAACATATGAAAAAAGAAGGTATGCAATCTTGGTTGTGACCCACAGCAACCATGTCTAAGAAAACACCATAGTTGAGGTAATTTGACTTTTTGAATACTAGCATCGCTTCAAGCTTCAAGGAACTTTCTCTTAAAGAACAACAACATATCCCACATGGAAAAATGACAAGTTAAATCCTTTTCTTGAAACTACCCAAGGATAATACTTGCTGAAATCTTCATCTATCTTTCACTCAAAACCTAGGGATCATACCTCACAAAAGTTGGAAATGATTGGTAGAGAGTGGAACAAACTTTAGAACTACGTGACTTCAAAATTTCCTAAAATATTTGCGAGTATGGAATATCCTCTCTACTGATGAGAAAGATCTATATCTTGCATTTGCAACATTCCTCAGATCAAGATCAACAAAAATACTTCTATTTTCAGATGTTGATCCTTGTAAATAAAAAAATACATCCCAATAAAAACATTAAGGGGAGATGCTAATGCAAGGAATGAAGAAGACAGAGCAAGCTCATGCATTAATTCCAAAATGATGAAGCCAATATAATCAATGGTCTTAATAAACCTAGCATTGCAATTTTGACAAGGACTGCAGTTCATCCACGTAAGACTCAACCATCTTCACCTTCACCAGGTAACACAACATCTGTTTTTCCAATCATATGTTGTTCTAAAAGTGAACTCCACAATGACTGTCAATTACTGCATCATAAGTAACACAGTCAGGGGTCAAGCCTTTCATTTCCATTGCTTTCAAAATTCCCTTAATTGTGATGGAAGATACTTTGGTAAGTTGATCCTCGCAAACTTGCTTTCCTTCAGAAGAAACCTTTGAAACTCCTTGAAGAGGAATCCATGTAATTGAAGATCATTGCTTGCCATCACAATAATTTTCTCCTAGGCCTTTTTATGTTTCAATGGGAACATCTCTTCCAACATACTTGCCACCACCAGCTAATCAATATATTCCTCAATGTGTCGGCAATGCTGTCAAGATCACTCATCTAGAAACTTGTGAGGAATTGAAATTTGGTCCAAAAGGCACAAAGCTAGATTCACACACAGATATTAGGATTGTTAAATCAGCTTTTGACACTAATACTTTGTCTGGAAAATATTCAACTTATAAACTTCCCCAATCAGGTCTACATGTGGCAATCAGCAGTCCTCGCAAACTGAATTTCAACCCAGCAATACTAGCAGGATCATGTGGCAACTCAATTAAATTACATCAACAGCCAAATACATCACTTTTAGTGGAAGAGGTATTGTCATTAAGTGCTACCTCTGCAAGGTCTGATCCTGTACACACATTTTCAACTCAAAATTTGTCAACCATGAGCCTGAGACAATCTGGTGCAACATTGGATCTATCAAAACCTTCCACTCAGGATGAAGAAACTACCTTCCACTCAGGATGACGAAACTAGCCTCATTTCAGTGGATGTTCTGCAAATAAATCTTGTTCAACATCATCTACCACTCAGAGAATTTATGGTTCGATTCCTTAAGCTATTTCTGTGGCTATCATCGGAGACATTTTTTTTTGTTCACAATCCACCGCTGTGATTGAACTGTATTATTGGTTGTAGCAGACATTAAACCTGCACATGCTTATCCTGTCTACACTAGTGTTTTACCCTATCTACATTAACCACCAATTCAAGTTGCGAATGTAACATTGCTAGGAATAACACCATGCCCAAAGAGTTTTTCTATATGGTGAAGAATTTGGGGCATAAATGGATCAAAATATACCATTCCATCCTTAAGCAAAGTAGCCACCCAAACACACAGGTTGGAGGGATTCAAGCTGTCTGCCACAATATAACTGCATAGAGAATAAAATTGGGCAAGAGCCACCCTGATGACGATCTATCAAGCTAAAAGGGTCATTCCAACATGTTGGTAGAGGAGGTGGAAGATGCGAATAACATAACCCATAAATTAAAACTTTTCTTACTTAAGCAACAAGAAGAAAAAGAGTATTTGGGACAAAAGCATGAATAGGTACTGTAGGATTTTCTAAATCAACAGCTACAGAAGGTTTTTACTGTGAAAGTTTGAAGGAATGGTTTGCTTTCATCTTCTAATGATACCTTCTTCGAGGTCACTGTCCATACTAGTGCAAGCAAAATTAAACCATTCCATGTTGTAGATGATGTGAGCAATAAAGAGGATAGTGATGAAACATATAAAAAAAAAAACAACAGCTGAAGAAGTTGGCAATCTTACTTTGGCTATCCAGAAGGAAACAATGCAGGAATCTCTAAATAGAGATATTGGTATTGAGACTGCAGCTAAAGAATCAACCTCTATCTTAGCTCCTAGAGATGAGAAGAATGTCAAGCATGCTGCATACCCTCTTGATAAAAATGTTGTCACAAAGGAGATAGAGAATCCCTATTCCTTGAAATGTACTGGGCGTTTGGACCTTTCATGTTTAGCGGGCTCAACGTCAAAGATGGAAACAGGTTGTAATCAAGCTAATACATCTACAGTGGACAAATACTTCGGGTAGGATGTGACAGGTGCACAATTCCAAATGTTGAATAATGTTAAAAAAAATCCCCATTCCAAATTATAGTAGTGTTTCTAATAATGTTGACAGGCTTGGAAAACATAGTTCATTCATTATATTTTACAAAGATACATGATCCCTCAGGGATAAATCAACCTCATCTAAGGGGGAATTGGACATGGACACTAAAGTGGATCTATCTCTTAACCTCTAAACAACACTCAATAGATAGGAAAAATAAAATTACATACAACAGTCGCTTGTTTCTCTATATGAAGTTACTACTTTACTAAAAGTAAGGATTTATGACAATTAAGAATAATCTTTACATGACACGTTTTAGCATCATAATATTGTTCGTTAATGGGTCATCGTAATAAGACTCTATTGAAAAATAAAATTACATACAACATTCGCTTGTTTCTCTATATGAAGTTACTACTTTACTAAAAGTAAGGATTTATGACAATTAAGAATAATCTTTACATGACACGTTTTAGCATCATAATATTGTTCGTTAATGGGTCATCGTAATAAGACCTAGTGATAACCCAAACTAAGCTTGATTAAAAGGGTTTAGGTACAAGGGAAGAAGACAAAGAAGAGTGAATGAGTAGAAGGGGTGTGTGTATAGGAATATTTTATGGTGCAATTATAAAAAGAAAGAGTGATAAACCTTTATTTAAAGGATTTCTTGTTTTCTCTGGAAAGGGATTAGATTTAGCTTCTAATACTTAACTTTTGTCTTCATTTTCCTTTTGTATGGTCTTTTACGGTATATTTATTATTTTTATTTGAATATAAACTGGAATCTGGGAGACAAGAAAATATAATTTTATTAATTTCCAATGAATGGCCATAAAAGTAGGTCAATGGGAGAGAAAGGAGGAGGGGGAATTCCAAAGAAACCTCTATATTGTTATTTGCATAAAACAAGAAAAACATTTGCTACATGTTACACTAAATAATAAGCTTCAACATTTAAAGAATCTGAATCTGTCTCTGTTATCCAGTACAATAATACAATTTATAAAAATGCCTTCAAGGATGCATACCAAAATATGAAATTAATTTTAAAGCATTCATATTGCTTGTACTAGTCACCACCAGTACTCTTTATCGATGAAGAAGAATGGGTAATTACACAATAAAAGATAATGCAGCTTACAAAGAGAATCTTTCAATTTAGAGCTGCTGCTATTTTTTTTCTTTCTTTACTGCTGCAAAATTTTATATATGACAATCTAGACGAATGCTAGACATACCTCATCATTGTTGTAAAAAACTTTATGTAGCTAGTTTTCTATTTCATATAAATCACTCAGAACTGGCAGAGAAATTTGCAGCTAACTCCCTCTAGTTGGGAATACAACTCAGATGGCCATCTTTACTATAATGCACATCTGAACAAATTTGGGACTCTTTCATTGGTGTTGTGTAAAGGATAGTGAAGCTCTATGGTAGACGGTTATTACAATCGTATGAATCTATTTTTGAGGAACTCTACATTTACATGCAGGCACAGGACTCATATTACAGTGGGCGTCCTCTTATTCTAGATGACATGTTTGATAAGGTGGAGGTGAGGGGAATTTAGAATGATATTTATCTTATTCTTTCTGTGTATATAACAAAAGTTTCAATCTATGATGTTTGATTTCCTTATGACTATCTTTATCGGTCATTGGAGTTGTTGCAGTTAAAGCTACGGTGGTATGGATCAAAATCGGTGGTAAAATATCCTCGCTGCAGCATCAAGCGACAGTCTACTTATGCTGATGCTGAGGTATGCTGTTACAAGAAGGTGTCTTTGACATTAAAATGGACCAACCTCCATTTAGGATTACTTCCAAGTTGTTTCATATTCTAGCTTAACTTTCATTGCTAAGCATGTGACTTGGTTCTTTGTTTCTGGAGGGAGGGGCAACAGGTTGATCCTTCTCAGATTTGGGCACTGGCAAGTATATGGATCTCCCTATTTGTAATTGGTGCAGTGGCCTTAGCTGTTCCACCTGTCTGCACGTTAAGCACAATTTGTCAAGATGTAATACACATGCAACTGCTTTCTCATTCATCTATACCTGCATCAAAGTCGGTCACAATAGAAAATGGGATACTAGCAATAGGATTGGGTTCGTCGATTCGATTTCCTACCACTATCGCTGCTGGTATATGAATAACTTATATTCCTTTTTCCTTTTCCAGTTAGGTGCATGTCTGTCTGGAGTCTGGACAGAGTGACGGCGACATATTTTTTGGTGTTTTATTTTTTGGAAGAAGATACTAATCTACGCAGAATATGCCCTTTTGTTTACATATCCTTTCCATGATGTCAGTATTTCCCTTTGGAAGAAGATTATATACTAGACTACTGTATGCATATGCTCTACATCATTGCTAGCAGAGTAAAAAAATGAACATGAACACCATATGTTACGGCCCTACCGGGGACACCATTATGTGTCTTTAACACATCTAAGGCAGTAATAAGTACTCAGAGCATTATACTGTGAACGAAGGCAACAACATGCTTAGATAAGATAAGATAAGATAAGATTATTTTAGTAATTTCCTACAACTGACCACTAAAGTAGGTCAAAGGGACTGTTGGTTACAATGATGTCAGTACAAAGTGAGAGCACTAAAGCAATTCCTATAAGAAATATAAGAACTATAGAAAGCAAAAAAAATGAACTAAATCATGTAGAAACAATCTCTAGGCTCCAGGGTGGGAGGCCCCTTGGGGAGAAAAATGAACAATACAGTCAAATATCAGAATTGGATCTGGAAGATACAAATAGCTAATTCAGCGTGTGTCTCAATATATGCTAGTTCTGCTTCTCCTAGCATCCAAGGACGAATGGAAGAAGCTCAAGATAGAGGATTGAGTAGAGGAAGTGCCGGGAGGGGATCTCGACAACAAACTATGCTGCATGAATGGAGGAGGAGGCCCATCGCTGAAGTCTGGACAATCTCCGCTGACTAGTGGTGTGAGAATCTTTGAATAGGCAGAGACTCGATTGATATCGCTGGAAATCGATTTGGAGTAGAGAATCTATTCCAGAAACTAACATTTTCTTGTTCTTAGCCCATAACAAACTTCTAATATATGAAAAATTAATGAAGTATCCAAGGACCCTTTTGGCATACCTTCTATAAGGATAGTAAGGTAGAGCCCTTTTTCTGGAAGGTAGAATAAAAAGGGAAGTCTGAGGGTACGTCTTCATTAATTCTAGATTCCCTCATGTTTGGGTCCCTTCTAGCCAGGAATCCTCTTCAACTCATGCAAGCAAGAATATCCAGGCTCTCTTAAGAAGAAACCATTATTGGAAAAACCGTGATCTATCCTACCCAGATATGTCTTTAGGAAAATCTAGAACACATGGAACAACCAAATATTTAACAATGTCGGTACCCTTTTGCAATTTTGGGGGGAAAGTAGTGATTGAAAAATATATTGCCCCTGGAACAGTAGAATATTGGATAAGAAGTGAACCAAAAATGTTTGCAGGTAGATCAGTTATTTGGAAGGATTTAATCAAGGCCTTTCCTCTGCTAAGAAGATGGCTAGCTTGGAAAATTGGAAAGGGTGACAGGATTATGTCCTTAAGATAGGGAAATATCCTTAGACGGGGAGTATTGGAAACTAAAGCCTATCAGAAGCCTTGAAATTGAACTAGCAAGGAGATTAACTGTTTAGAAGAGACAACTAATCCCGAAACAAACTCAGATTGAAATCAAGGGTAGAATTCAAAAGTTCAGTTGGGTATCCAAGGATAGGTAGTGGAGGAGTGGAAATATTAAATCTTGAATCTCAAGAATAGTGCTATGATACTGAATACAGAGGCAGATGAAATCATATGGTCAACAAAAAAAATTATGGGGGTAAATGCAGTAGAATTAACAATTAAGATATGAGGCTTCTATGAAAGAGAGTGAGGAAGAGAAATTGTGGTGGGGAGAGCAATATGGAAGCTCAAATGTCCACTCAACAAAGAGGCTAGAACTCAAATTTATATCTTTTTCTTTCCAGCACGTTTATGGGGAGCTCAATATAAAGGCTGACTTGTTGTCACAAGAATCCCTAAGACTACAGGAAGGAGTAATACAAGTGGCAGAACTAATAAATGGGCATGCCCTTCCAGCTAAATCGATTTCAATCTATCTTTAACCTTGCTGATTCAGTATAACATAAAAAGGGAAGCTAACTCGATTAGATCCTCATTGTTCAAATTTATGTATGAAAGCTACACATTTACAGGGAGCTCAATATAAAAATTGACCTGCTGTCCCAATAATCCCTGAGACTAAAGTTGACCTACTGTCCCAATAATCCCTGAGACTAAAGTTGACCTGTTGTCACGAGCTAAGCCTTTCGCATGTTGAGGGGGAGGGGTGGGGAAGGGGGCACTCTCCTGCAGCGTAGAATGTTATAGACATGAAGTATTATAATGGCAGATTTTGCTTAATCAGCGTATTCTTAAATCAAAGGTCTCAAGCTTCCTTGCAAGCAGAATTCTTGAATTAGTACACTGTCAACATTTCAGTCACTTCAAGGAAATGTTGATCAAATACTTGAAAAATGAAACACAATTTCCAGGCTTCCAAAACTATAGATATACTTCCCAAGAGGTGAAGTTTCTCGCAAGAAATCATATATTACTACTAACATGATATCAGTTAGGGTGAAAACCATTCATTATAGTTTCAATGTTTATTGAATGTGAAAATACAGCTTTTAAATTTGATCAACATGAAAATCCCAAATCAGATGCATCATTTAAAAATTAAAATATAACAATTACAGTTTACATTGTCTAGCACTAATTGATGCTTTAGGGCTTGCAAGGTGCCAAAGGTGCATAATTGTACAATTATGACTGGAAGAGATCAAGGTTCCAGGTGGATGCAATTCAGACTGTTGACCACTAGTGAGTAATGACACAGTGTACCTATGGGAATCAGATATAGCTACAGCCTCATGGGGAGTATCATGTAACATATGCCTCGGCCTAATAATTCCATTTTAATACCTTGAATAAACAGACTTTTGACACAATGAAGAAAAACACAATTTTAACTTTTTACTTGAGAGTTGATACCTTTCTCACAGAAGTTGTGACTTGCTCTTTCAATGACCCTCCAAACAGTGCTCGCCAATTAGCACTCCACCCAAAGAGACTCATCCATTTGTTGTATAAGCACTGAAAAATAAATGGGAAACATTTCAGTTATTTTCCATGTTCAACTCTAATGACAAGGTCGTTCAATCAAGTTTTTGCAACTTACATGTAATGTAAAAAAACTCATTTTAGAGTCAAATTTTAAACTCAAAATTTATTGATAATTTGATAAAAGGAAAAAAATCACAAGGCCTTGTTTTCTACTAACAAATTGAGCTTAGTATTAAGAGTCTGAAAACAGTTTTGTTTCATGCAATGCTATGGTAAATGCTATGCTATTTAATTATGTTTTCCAACAGCTTTGTAGGAACGCCTACTATTTAACTTTGTGATATCCTTAACCCTAACGAAGAGTGTAGGTTCATGAAAGCATAGTCAGTAGGGCATCAGAAAATTAAAAATTCTGCAACGAAGGATGACAAGTATGAACTTTACAAGATTATTTCGTTGTTGCACTTTGATGAAAATTAGTGGATTTATCGTCTCATTTCTGGCACAATTGCAATTCAAAGGAACATACATCTCAATCTTGATATGTGTTCCCTTTGGCAGCGACTAACCCATTTTGTCAAGATAAATGTGCATCATTTACTTGCAGTGAAAACAAGCGCAGGGAATGGCAAAAGGAACGTGAAATGGAAGGCCTGACTTTTCTAGGAGACAAAAACTGCTGCAGTAAAAATTATCTGCCCAAGCCAGTATGAAACATATATTGGTCAACACAAGGAAATTAATATATAACAATCAAGCACCCTTTCATCTAAAACCAGTAGATAAATCACATACATGATCAAATACTAACTTTAAAGATTGAACATGCAAGTAATACCAGACGACTACACAATAGGCTTTCAAAATGTTCCCAGCATTACATTGTCAAGCTTACTTGATTGGATTTTACAATTAATTTTTATGAAGGACATTTTATGGGAATCACTCAATTTTCTTCTTGGAATGGACTAGAGTTGTATCATCAGCTCTGGGTACAGACAGTAATCAACCAGGGGAAACATACACCAAATAAAGTTGTTCCTAAAATGGACCTGGGACTACGTAGAATGAATACACTTTTTGTGAACCTCATAATTTTTTGAAGTATGATGTCTTTCGGTATCAGAAACCGTCGTTATAAAGTCTAATGCAAAAGCCAGAAAATGAATACCACTAAGCTATAAACAAGAAGACAAATCCAATTACAAAAAGAGCAATCAGTTGGTTGAGCATTAAATCGTATCATAGCGATAACAATCTGCGGCTATTGGCATAGATAGAAGCCTCTATACAAAGAAGAAAGGTGACCAAAGTATTATATCAAAATACACTTATTGTAACTGTCTAGGGAAAAGGATCGTTTTGAAAGAAAACATCAATATTTTATTATTTTTTAATAACCAGCAAATACTACCATACAATATATTTTTAAACAAAACCAGAAACGCAACTCAGCACTCAACTCAAGTGCATTAGGAGATGGATGGGCAATGTTTAGGTCATTATTGCACTCCTGAAATACTCAGATCAATCAAAAAATAGAATCAAAAAAGTCAAGATGCTGATTATGATCCCCAAATCTAAACTGATGGCGCATTTGATGCATTTCTAGACAGATCTTCTAAACTCTAAAATAACAACAGAACTTGGAAAGCAGAAGGAAGAAACAGGGGAGAACCTAGGAAACAATCCTAGAGCTGGTTTGGAAACAATAGCTAGAGGCTGTAGGTCCCAACCACTCTCCATAGAAGGATGATATACTTGAAAATGCAGGAATGTTTCACATGTCGAAATCCCAATCAGCGATAGTCGACCATTTCCCCCATATTAAGCTAACAATTGGCTCAATTTCATAACAACTTGTTGCACAAAAGATCATACTGACAACCCCATCGGTGCTCCTCCTGCCTTAGGCTCCTCTACAAGCCACTTCAAATCACCCACGTTAAGAATTATACCCTTATTCAAATGCCCTTCTATGATTTGGTCCAATTACCTTAACTTCATAGCAATGTGGTCTTTATCTTTGTTTACATAACAGAAAGTGGATATCTCTGTTTCAATAGGAAGGATCTACAAACCCTGAAGCTACACTGGGGTTTCACCTTTTTCTATTCTCCGCGCAAGTTCTTTTATTACAGCTTCTGGATCTTTCTCCCCTATGAGAATCAGATTCTTCTTCTTAACCTTTAGAAGGATTTCTATGAGCCTTCCAATCTCATCATTTCTATTACCGGTGGCTTCTGCACCAACCCCTAAACCTTGAAGTCGATGGTTCAAGTAGGGATTTCTTTGTGAAATTGGGATTATGGAGAAAGTGAGACCATACACAAATGCATTTGTGAAAGGTATTTAAACGTGCATACATAGCAATGTGGTCATTATCTTTGTTTCTAGAACAAAAAGCGGATATCTCTGTTTCAATAGGAAGGATCTCCAAACCCTGAAGCTGCACTGGGGTTTCACCTTTTTCTATTCTCTGTGCAGTTCTTTCATTACAGCTTCTGGATCCTTCTTCCCTACGAGAATCAGATTCTTATTCTTAACCATTGAGTTCCATGAGGTCATGTCACGTTGAGGCATCTCTGTGAATAGTTTTTAGGCTTCATCAACAAGATCATTTTGTAAAAAACCCGCAATCATCACATTACATGCAACGACACTTATTTGTTGCATTTTCTGAAAGAGTTTCAGGTCTTCACCAACATAACCCTTAAGTGCAACTCTTGTAATAATCGTATTCCATGAAATCCCATTTGTGACATTTCGTTGAACAGTTTCAGCGCCTGGTCCACAAACCCATTACCCATTATCGGCAAACCCTGAAATCATTGAATTCCATGAGACTATGTTTCTTTGAGGCATTTAATTAAATAGTTTAAGGGACTCATAAACAAGCCCATTCTGTCCATACCATGCAACCATTGATGTCAAGGAAATAATATATCGTTAATGCATTTTGTCAAACACTTCGTGTGCCTTCTCTATAAACCCACATTTTGCATACATCTCTACGAGGGCACTCATCACAAAGATATTGGACTCATATCCACATCTTATGACATGTTTATGGACTTCCACACCCTGCACGAGGGATGCCGGTTGGCACATGTTGGAAGACTAGAAGCAAAAGTGAATTGCTTGGGGTGGACAACGGTTTTTTCCCTTTGGTGAAAAAGTGCCAATGCATCTGCGGGATAAAACTCCATGCCTTGCATAACCTGCAATCATGACATTCCAAGAATATACATTTCGCTCAGGCATTTGATTAAAATTTTTGTGAGTGTCCACTGCATTTCCACACTTAACATACACATTGACAAGGTTGTTTCCTAAAACTGTGCCTGCCATGAATCCTGTCTGATTGATATGAGCGTGGACTAATTTGCCTCTGGTAAGGTTCTTCTCTTAACGCAACCCTGTAAGAGAAAAACATAGGTGTGAGAATTGTGGACATGGATGTCTGTAATATTTAAAATGTGCATAACCTCCTTCAAACGTCCCTCATTACGCAATGATGTGAAATGGTGGGCTTGATCAATGTGTTTGAACAATGATACCAGTAGAAAACAATCAGAGTTGAAGGGGATGAAAGATCGTCGCTGTGAACAAAACCATATTCATTTTCATTCTAAAGCCGGAAGGTAGTTGGAACTAGATTCACTTCCATGACGCTGCTCCCGCCAGTCACTAGTCAATGCTCGAAATTTTCAAATATGGACAGATGGAATATGATCGCCCTCCAAATAATTGTAATAGCGCTTTTACTAAAGTGAGGATGGCATAACGACAGGTTTCTCCAAGACCCACTTGGGTTGTTGATAGTATAAGTCTAATAAAAGAAATGTGCCATATTTGAATGACCCACCCACCAAGTGCAAGGGCCAATTAATGAAAGCATGTGAGAAATATATTCCTTCAGGAGACTAATCCTAGGCACACTAGAGAAAAGTACCAATTGAAGGAGATCATAATGGACACAAGAGGAGTTTCTTCCAATGTTATAGCTATGGAATCTCCAAAAAGAAACTCTATAAGGAATCATTTCTCTAGTGATAAGGAAACACAAGGCCCCTGAAATTTTGTTCCAAGTAAACCTACCCATGTTATCAACACAATGGAGGATATTCTCAAACCTCATAAAATAGTAGACAAGGTAATGTAGGACCAATTGTTTGAGGAGGTGAGAAGCAAGGGAAATATTGATGATACAATTAAAAACAAGCTGTGTGGGGAGGGTTTTTCTTGTAAGGAAGTACATCAAAGGAATGAGAGAGAGATTCTAAATGGCCAAATTGAGAAAAAAGGTAACTAAAATATTCTAAACCAATTGATGCTAACATTCGAGATGTGAAGATGGAAGGTAGCATATATACAATGGGATGGAGGTGAAATTGGAATAGGCTCATCACAAGGAAGGAAATCCTTCATCCACCTAGTGAAGGAGAAGGCAAAAATACAAGTCAACACTGGTAAGCAAACTACTATTGCATGTACCCTTAGAGCAAGGAAGTCCTCCAAAAGGTCAAAAAATGATACTATGATCTATGAATATTTGAGGTTTTGGGTGCAACCCATAAAAGGAATAATCTTCACATGCAACTCTAGCATATAATGCATCTACAAATATGGAAGTTGCCATTGTGTCCTATTCCAACTAACGCTACTTTCATTTTCCATCTTCTTCAAAGAATGATTTACTATATTAAAATATCTTTTAAATCGCAGTATTTTCTAGAGAAAAGACAGCTTAAAGGTGAAATCCATTCTATATGCTTATGAATCTAAGTTTTAACTAAGGGAAACTACATACCTAGAAAATGCAGTGATGGGCATTCAATAACATATGTGTTTATTATATAAACTACTCTATATTGTCTAAAACTGTTATGTGTTTATGATATGTTTTTAATATATATTTTAATCATCAATAGATGGCTATAAACCGGTCATGGGGGTGCTTGTTTTTAATATATATTTTAGTGGTCAAAGGCAATGTGTGCATACTTTATCTCTCTGCATTTTGTGTAGAAATCAACAGTTGCACTATCAAACACAACATTGGTTTCAAATTTAGTTAAAATCAAGTGGACATGTAGCTATTTTCCCAGTTCCAAAGCTTCCATCCTGCCGGAATCTTCGAAAGCACACACAAATGTAAAATGGTTGTGATTCACCCCTTCACATTTCATATGAGAGAAAATATCCATTGCCTCGGCATATTGCCCTTTCTTGGCATAACATGCAATCATCATGTTGTCCAGGAGACCACATTTTGTGTCGGAATTTTGTCAAACATATGGCATGCATCCTCTATGCTATCACACTTCACATTCATAGTAACAAGGGCACTCCCAATTGAAACATCAAACTCTATCCCAACTACAATTTCCCCTCTCCCATATTTCCAATGATGGCACGTGCCTTATTAAGAGAAGCAAAGGTAAAATGGTTATGCTTCGTAACTTCAACTCTCATTTCGTTAAAAAGCTCCAAATCCTCATTCACCAGTCCATTCCAAGTATGCCATGAAATAATTGTTGTCCATGACATTGTATCTCTCTTCAACATTTTCTAAAACATTTGGCATGCATCCTCCTTGACTCATCCATTTTCTAAAGTGTATTTTCTAAAGTGTAAAAACCTTTTTCAACCATGTAGTTATGTAAATAATTTCAAGAAATAAACATGGAGATTGGAATTTGTTTGTAGTGCTATGTTTTGGTATTTAGTACGTGGAATACTAACATCATCTTTCAATCTTTCTTGATTGCGAAGAAAGCTCACTCGACTATGAAAATAACACTTGTTACCTCTGCACCCCTAAGTGAGTGTGCCATTTTAGTGTCCAACCAGTAAAATTACCTAAGGGGGTGTCTAAGGATTCAATCCACTCAATACCAACTAATAAAATTGCCTAAGGGGATGTCTAGGGTCTCAATCACAGAAAGAGTGACTTATCCAAAAAGATGCCTAAGGGGATGTCTAAGGGATCAATCCACTCAATACCAATCAAATATCGTAGGGAAGATCAAGTTGTAATTTCCATGGAAACCTGCAAATCAAATGTAAAGCTTTAGCATACCAGCTAAGTAAGACAATACCCCTTTCAAGTTGGAATTTCTACCTTCAAGAAGAGTCAAATATTTCATAAGGACCAGTTTCCCCAACGATAGAGTTGGTGTTGTTTTCAAAGGAAACGATATGATAAAAATAAAAGAAATAGAAAAGAAAAGAAAGATTCTTTTTTTTTGTTATTATGGAGATGTTACACCTAAGGTGTGAAGTATGCCATAAACTCTTATAAAAAAGGCTTTGATTACAATTTTTCCTCCTAACATCTCCCTATACAAGATATTATTTGCAATATAGAAGTTGCCATCTGGACCCTTCCTACCTATGATGCTAAAGAAGTCCAGTAAGATCACTCCTGCATCTTAAAATGAGCTCCTAAAATCCAACCTCTCTATAAATGAATTTGAAGCCTTAAAAATGGTGTAGTGCCAATCCAAATAGTGATCCTAAAAGCCAATAAAGGAAATGCCACAAATATTATGAACACTACAGATTACAACTCTAAAATGTTTGACCTCCTTTCCACCATTACATGTAAATCAATTAATTTAATGGCCCTAACTAATTGCAAGGATAAGTGGCTCATTATCCATTGCATACCCAACACAGTTAATATTTACCCAATCATCCATGATATTCATTTGTCGCATCGCACCCCCAACATTATGAAGGCCCTAGTAATGGGATGGTCAGGAATGTGTGGAAATAATTCAACCAACCCCCATCCTGACTTCAATTTTAGAAAACTTCACTTGGTTCTTGTAAATGGTCTATTCTCAAATTGTTGTGGAGGTTTACTCTTGGATTAGCTTTGGGAGGTAACATTCTCTGTTAGTCCACATTGTATGTTGGTTCAACCTCTTCCCAATATTTTTCATTTGCAAGTGGAATTCTTAGGGTTTTGGGTAGGCATTCAATATATGTTGGTTCAATCTCTTCTTGATCCTTTTCATTTTCTAGTAGAATCCCCAACGACTAGGTAGGATCTTTCTCAGGTTGTTGAGACAAAGGCCATTCAAAGGAATGTTTGGTTGTTTGTGGTTCTTCTAGAACCTTTTCCAATATCGTTTCTCTTACCCTTATTTCCCCAGCCTTGTGTCTTTCCATTACCCTTGGCTAAGATCTCTATGTTGGAGTTTCAGTTCATTGTGGAAAAAGAAAGGAAGGTGGTGACAATGGTTGCTTCACATAGTCATCCTAGTAGATGCTCTAATTGTGAGCATGCAGAAATGAAGCAAGCTATAAGGAGGCATGAAAATCATTGTGGTGAGTTCCAAGACAATATTTCCTCTATTATGAGGAGGGGATTCCTCCATGGCGTCTTTCCTCCTTAGTTAACCAAGCTAACCCTATCCATCTCAAGTCACAATTTAAAATATGTGTTGTGAGAAAGATTCTACAAAGGGCCTTCGTGTGTGTCTAGAGGGTCAACACTTGGCATGGAAGGTTACACTATGGGTTATGTGGGCGGGTGATGTTAATTTCTATGTCATGCACAATTTTTTTATTCACAAAGTTGTTATATATATATATATAATTGTTTTATTAATATGCATTAAATATATTAAAAATTTAATGTATTAATACTACATTTAATTAAATTTGACATTAAAATTGTTAATATATTTTAAGCCAGGTGGAAGGAATGAAATATCATAGCCTACCTTTGAGTCTCGATAATCTACCTTTTAAATTGAACCAGAACAACAAAAGAAGTTTGTTGATGGCACGATTTGCAAAAATTCTAGATACATGAGTAATTAAGAGCTTGAGGCTCTAAAATTTGATGTGTTTTTTAGCAATCCACGATTCAGTGAATTCATAGTCAATGGCATGAAATTTAAGTTATTTAATGAAAGAATTACTGTATCTACCTCTATGTCGAAACCATTTTCCATGCTAATGCGGGCCACTGGCCTCCTTATTGTTTTACCAAAAGGCATGAGAATGAGGAAGAAGACTGAAAATTATGGACTTCACCATCAAAGAAGCCTTACAATCACATTGGTAAGGAGTGATAAGAAGATCACAACAATCCAACGTGTCAAATCTCATATGATAATGCCAATTAAATACTTATATGGTAAACTTAATATAAGACTTACTTATAGTTGTCTCTTAATCTTTGTGTCTTGACACATTTGATCATTTATGGTTGTCTCTGCGCCTTGACTCAATTGATATTATAAGGTGAGGAAGTGCATGCATAATAATCCTTAGTTATGACTATGCGATGAGGATTTAAATGGAAGATGATGTAAATACATGTAATTTTTATATGTATTTTGGTGGCGAGTGTTGAAGACAAACATTGTGAGGAACCACATATGTTTGGAAGGACGGAGGGAGATTACATGATCATGATCATGCCACCCATCAAATTGAAGACAATTCCTGAGCCAAAAATTGTTGCCCTTCTTTTGAAATGTTGATATAAGTTATGTACTTCCTATTGGAAGAGTAAAATTCAGATTTTAATTTTTTTTTGAAGGGCAATTTTAACTTTACACCTCTAGGAAGGGATAGAACCCTTTGGAAGGGCCAGGAAGGGTTGAAATTTGAACGTTGAGTACAAGGGTAGACACATCACATATTAAAATACATTTATATGGATTCGCAAGAAAGCAACTAAATTCAATAAATTATTAAATACATTGTTTAAGTAAGTAATTATGATTCCACTTTAGAACTGAGCGGAGCGATGGAGGATGCGTCCAGTACAGAAGCTTTTCGGGTCTCTTCAGGGTTTTTCTGGTGCTTTCTAGTGTTTTAGAAGTGCATGAAGACTTTCTCCATTTTATTGTGTATATGTGGAAGAATGGAGTATTTTTTAAACATGGAATGGGAGGCGGAGACTTGAGTCACCCTTCACAAAAATGGGAAAACAATGAGAAGAAAGGGTGATGGAATGAAAATTACTCTCATGTTGAAATTGGCGGGAAAATTTTCATTTTTGGTGTTACAGACCTAAAAATTACCAACATATCCCACTTGTAGTTGAAATTAGATTCACTCTTTAGATATTATGTGATTTCGCAAGGCCTTAATCATCAGTCAAGAGGAACAAAGGGAATTGTTACATATAGGCTAGATATTCTATATGTAGGTCATATGTAGTAGTCTAGGTTAACATGCATGGACCATCAACCCCATAGAAAATTAATATGGTATTAGGCCCTAAAATTAGTTTATAGGCCATGGTATAGGCTACGAGAACCATCGTCAATGTTACAAATATTGAAATGGCCACAATATCTCGCTTATAAGCTAAAGTAATTATGTGTGGGGCCCTACACATGGACCATGAATCATATAGTAAATTTATTAACCATGGACATTATTTAGGTTATGAGAACCACTATTGGTTTACATAACCTATAAATATTAAACCATGGTTGGTTTATTGGTTTACATAACCATGGACAAACCAACAACAACAATGACATCGACGATGGTGACAATGATGATCATGACAATCTCACATGTAGGCTATAGATTCTTATGTGGTAATCTAGGTTAACATGTATGGACCATCAACCCCATGGAAAAATAATATTGCATTAGACCCTAAATTTAGGTCACATGCCATAGTCTAGGCCACGAGAACCATCCTTTGTGTTATCAATATTGAAATGGCCACCATAAATAATGCCACTAATTAGACATTGACCTAACACAACCAACCCATGTAAATGAATCATGCACTTGAAAAACTTGATCCATGCAATGAATTCATGCACCTAGGAAGCTTCAACCTCTAACCCCCTCACCTCGTACCTAACCTTAACATATATCCCCACACCGAATAACATGATAACTTATAAACCACTTAACCACTAGTACAAACAAAACATTGCCCACTAACCCACTGATCCCTTAGGTGCCTCGCTTCTAATTCAAAAACTCCCCAAAGCCTACCACATTATGAAATTGTAGAAAATATCCCCTTAAGCCAGTGTCCCCCTAACCCTAACCCACTACCCCCTAACCCAATCACTAGCATGCCTACTGCACCAAATCAACACACTAACACAATAAAATTTGACCTTGGGTTATTTATAACCAAGGCTTTAGATCAAAGACTTTGACATCAAGGTTTGAATGATCACTGTATGGGATTTTATCAAACCAAAATTAGTGCAAAAATAAACACAAGAACTTAGACTATAAACAAAATATTCCCTATCTAGGGTATGTATGATGACTCAAGTCCCTATGCATGGCCAATGAGTCTCAAAATAAATTTTTTACTGCCCAAGAACCTACATTTTGGCCCTGGACCATAACATAGGCTCCTAGAACCATCCACAACATGAAAATATTGAAAATCATGAGATCTATGGAAATTCCAAGTATTCATTCTAAAGCCAATCACCACAGAAACCTCACAACAGACATGAAAATACTAAAAAAAAATGACAATGTGTTACTCAAAAGCTAAATATTCCTTGCTTATTGCTTATGTGGTGGTACAGAGAAACGCCCATAGGTCACAAGACCTTGAGGTAACTACTAGTCATTATAAACTAGATTTTGATCTAACACCATGGACATCATGGATTAGGCTTCAAGAACCATCCATGATGTTGTAAATATTGAAATGGCCACCATACCCACTTGCAAGCTAAATATTCCCCGTGTAAGAATCATGTGGTGATTAGGGCCCTACACATGGCCCATTAGCCATAAAGGATAATGTTATGGCACACGAGTTTGTATTTTGACCTTGGATCATGGAAAGTTGGAGTGTGAGGACCATCTTTTATGTGAAAAACTTAGCATGACTACCTCAATTGTAGAGCTCTAATGGGATATGGTGTTGAATGATGATGCACACCCTTCCTAACACTACAATAGCTTGTGTGCGCTTAGCTCCAATGTTTTGAAGAGTTGCATTGTTGAACCCATGTGACACACCTAACCCATGTACATAAATGACTTTTAGGGGGTTTTAAAAAAAATTCCTCGAAAATTTCAATTCGCATGACTTTAAGGGGGGAGTTCAACAAACTACCTCCAAAAGTTCAATTCTCATGACTTTTAAGACCCGCCTCCAAAAGTTCAATTCTCGTGACATTTAAGGGGGGGTTCCAAATAACTGCTTCCAAAAGTTCAATTCTCATGACTTTTAGGAGGGGGGGGCTCCAACAAACCGCCTACACAAGCTCAATTCTCAAGACTTTTAAGGGGGGGTGCCAAAAAAACTCCTCCAAAAGTTCAATTCTTATGACTTTTAAGAGGGGTTCCAAACAAACCATCTCCCAAAGTTCAATTCTCATGACTTTTAGGGGGGGTTTTGACAAACCACCCCCAAAAGTTATGAGAATTGGGATTTTCGGGGGTATTTTCAAACAACCGTCTCCAAAAGTTCAATTCTCATGACTTTTAATGGAGGTTCCAAAAAAAAACGTCTCCAAAAGTTCAATTCTCATGACTTTTAGGGGGTGTTTTGACAAACCGCCCCCAAAATTTATGAGAATTGGGCTTTTAGGGGGGGTTTCCAACAACCGCCTTCAAAAGTTCAATTCTCATGACTTTTAAGGGGGGTTCCAACAAAACTGCCTCCAAACATTAAATTCTCATGACTTTTAGGGGAGGTTTGACAAACCGCCCCCAAAAGTTATGAGAATTGGGCTTTTGGGGGGGGTTTACAAAAACCGCCCCCAAAAGTTAAATTTCAGGACTTTTGGGAGCAGATTTTAAAAAAACACCCCCAGAAGTCCAATTTCCATGACCTTTAGGGGCGGTTTTAAAATACCACATCTAAAGGTTTGAAAAAACTTTTAGGGGGGGTTTACCAAGACCCTCGCAAGCCAAAACCGCCCCTAAAGGGCTATTTTGTTGTAGTGAGGCTTTCCTTCTCAATTCTAAATGTTTACAGACCTTACTATGATAGAAAGGGTTTCTAGGAATCACTCAGAAATTCCGGAGCCCTGAAACATCCAAATGTAATACTAGGGGTTGATCTAAATCTAACACTCTCTATGAACGAGGTTTGGGGGAAGAATGCGAGAAGTGATTCTTTGAGATCTTATTTTAGCAATTTTTTTGAGCAAAAAGGTTTGATAGACATAACCCCCACTTAAATTAGAACCAACTTGGAGAAACAAGAGAGGAGGCGATCAGGCAATCTCCAAAAGACTCGATCAGTTTCTAGTAAGTGAAAAAATAGTAAACAATCATCTGATCCTACAATCAACGATTGAAACACGGGGATCTTCAGATCACGAGCCAGTAGTATTGAAAGTAAAAGTCCCCCCCCCCCCCCAAAAAAAAAACCTTCACCCTTCAAATTCAATCCACTTTGGCTTGAAGAGGAAGAGTACAAAACCCTAATTTTGAACTCTTGGAAGCCCTTAAAGGACTCTCGGGGTCTCTCTTTCATGAAACAATTTGTAGATAATCTAACGAGGACGAAAAAGATTTCAAAAGAATGGGATAAGAAGCACAAAATCCATTTTCAGGAAGATTTGAAGGAGATCGAAAATAAAATTGACAAGCTTTATAAAAAGAATGAGACTAGATTATTTTCAATAGGAGTAGTGGAACTACTTAAACAGTTAGAAGGTAAAAAGAATTCTCTTCTTTCAAAGGAGGAACAAAAGTGGAGATTGAAAAGCAGAGCATTATGGTTGTGAGATGGTGACAAAAACACTAAATATTTTCATAGATTTGCGTCACAGTGACGGAGCACAAACACAATTACTGAAATCAAGGATGAATACAAAAACTTAGTCAGTACTTTTCATGATAAAGCTCAGGCAGAAGTTAAACATTTCGATGTGATTTTCACAGAAGGTGTTGATTGTCCAATTTCAGAAATACTGGAGGTAATAAGACTCTTTCCTTGTCTAATATCAAAAGAAATGGATGACGAACTCACGAAAGACATAACAAAAGATGAGGTAATACATGTTCTTCTCTCGTTTCAGAATCGTAAAAGCCCAAGACTAGATGGTTTTACTCTTGAATTCTTCCTAGGGTTTTATGGTTTATTGAAGGATGATTTAATGGAAGTAGTAAAGGAATCAAAGAATGAGGGTAAATTTTTAGGAGTCATAAATTCAACCTTTATAACACTTATACCGAAGAAACAAAAAGTTGATTCCTTTGACGATTTTTGACGAATTCTTGTTGCAATTTGATCTATAAAGTGATATCCAAAATCATAGCCCAAAGATTAAATCCAATCTTCAATGAGATTATATCAGAAGAACAATTCATGTTCCTTTTTAATAGAGAGATACATGATGCTATCTTATTGACACAAGTGGCCATACACTTTATCAAAAAGGACAAACTATACACCTTTGCACTTAAGCTGGATCTTTCAAAAGCTTATGACAGGGTGAACTGGAACTTTGTGAGGCTGTTTTTAATTCAAATTGGAATGTCCCTAGAGATGGTGGAATGGATAATGGGTTGCATTCAATCAACATCTTTGGCGGTAATGATAAATTGTTCTCCTTCTAGTTTTTTTCTCCCATCAAGAGGTCTAAGGAAACGATGTCCTCTCTCTCCTTTTTTTGTTTCTGATGATTTCCGAAGCCCTGAGCCGATTATTACATAACACCTAAACTACAATGATGATAGAAGGTTTCAAGGTATCAAGTACAGAAGAAATTACACACACTGTCTTTCTAGATGATATCCTACTTTTAGGAAAACGTACTGAGGGTAATTTTAGAGATTTTGCCTCTATCCTAGAAAATTACAAAAAGGAAACAACAATGGAAATGAACCTACAAAAATCCATTCTGGCTCATAACGCTTTTCCAGAAGATTTGTTAAAGGATTCTAAAGTGATACCCTATCCATCAGTACCAATCTCAGAAGGCTTCAAATATTTAGGATTTTTCCTAAAACTAAACTACTACTCCTTTCAATATTGGACTTGGTTACACAAGAAAGTAGAAGAACGAATCTCAGTATGGGCCAATCTTTTTCTCTCCAGAGGAGGAAGATTAGTACTTCTAAAAACAATATTACAAAGTATCCCAGTATATTGGGCATCCATTGCATATATTCCTAAAGGGACGCTAACAAAGCTAAGAAAGAAATATTTCTCTTTTCTTTGGACAGCTAGCAGGAAAACAGAAGGAATGCCAATAGTAAAATGGTTAGCTCTCTCACTTCTAAAAGATATTGGAGGATGGGGTATAAAAAATACTTCCATTTTCTATAAATATTTGGCAGCAAAATCATTGTGGAGACTTGCACAGAACCCAGGATCACTGTGGGGAAGGGTAATGAACTCAAAGTATTTCCCTGATTCTTCAATTGTTGACTGGTTCAGAGACCCTGACAAATCCCACAAAAATAGCTCTATTGGATGGAAAGCGTCGGTGTTATAATTTCCACTTATTGGAACTTGGTCAGCATGGAGGATATGGGACGGTAAAAAGGTAAGAATCAGGGAAGATCCGTGGGAAGGAGCAGGGGAAGACTTTAGGTTATCAGACTATGTAGTAACAAAATTGAGAGCACGGAGGATTCATGTTTTAACTGACACTCAAGCCCAACGAACCCAACAAAAAGGAAGGGTAGGATGGAAATCATTGTAGGATCTCAGACTAACTAGAGTAGAAGCAGATGAGTGGAACAGTTATGTCGGCAAACTAGTCTCGAATTTCGTTCATATAACTGAAGACACACATAATAAATTAATTTGGACTAAAAATGCAGAGAATGGAGATTTCACAGCAAAAAAAGGATATGAAGTTGCATGTTAAGAGCAGGCGATTGGAGAAAAGAGGTGGTGGTGGGAGAAAATATGGAAAATCCACAGTCCTTTGAAAACTATTATCACCTTATTGGTGGCATTAAGTAATAAATTGCTGACATGGGAAGTTATGAAAAAGAGAGCTTTTCAAGGGCCATGCATGTGTGCTTTATACAAAGCATAGGAGGAACAAACACCTCATTTGTTCATTTTTTTCCTTATGCAGGAGACGTTTGGGATTCTGCTCTAAATTCCATCAACACCATCAGATCTCCTGTAAGAAACGAAGAAAATTTGGAACAACGTACTCAAGAATGGTGGCAAAATGATGGGGTACGTTGTTATGATGCCTTTCCAGCTCTTTTCGTTTATAGAATTTGGGAAGCACAAAATAAAGCAATTTTCCAAAATAGATGGGTTCCTCCCAATCTCACCACTGTGCTACTTTTGAAAATTTTATAGGAGCATAAATCATCCCCAAAGCCAACGAAGAGACAGGTGTCGGTTGCTCCGGATATAAACAAGAAATTTCCTTGGGCCTTCTTCGATGGAGCCATTCAAGGAGAACCTATCCTTGGAGGAGCGAGAGGTATAATATATCTCTCAGCAAATAAAAAACCGAGCATCAAATTTGCAACAAGAAGAGCAACCAACAACAGAGCAGAATTAGCAGCTTCATGGTCAGTTTTGAAGGTTGCAAAGGACACTCAAATCAAAAGGATTCAAATTTTTGCTGACTCTAAAATGGTGATAGACTGGGAAAAAGATCAAAGTAATATTAGAGCACCTCACCTGCAATACCTGCTAAATGAAATAAGCTCTTTAAAGACCTCTTTCGAATTGATTTCCTTTGCTCATATATATAGATAACTCAATATAGAGGCGGATTTACTTTCCAAACTAGTCTTTAGCATTGCAACCAGAACTTTTGGAACTAGAGGACCTTAACAATGAACAAGTCACCAAGTCATATATTTTGTTGTAAGTCGACTTAGAAAGTTACCGTTTTGATATTGTGTAATGTAAAAGAACAGATTTTTTTATTATGATGAAGCTTAAGAGGTTGATCAAATAATGTAAGCTCAACATAACAATCTATGTTTATTCTATAAATAAAGAGATTTTTTTTCCTTGAGATATATATATATATATATATAATATTTTATTATTTATAGTTACAATAAATATTAAAAGTTTGTAGGATTGTTAACGATTCTAATTATATAATAGTAAAATATGTGGTATACATTTATATTAGATATTTATTTCTCTAATTTTTAAGTAATAGCAAATCTGACGATTTAGGGATAGTTCTTTTAAACTTTTTAAATAAACAAACAAACTAATGTTTATAATGATCTAAAATTGTGATCACTCTAAGATTAATTTAATATTATCATTTTTATGTATTGAATATCTGTATAGATAATATTAGATAATATGAAGCTATGCCCAAACATATCAAGATGTTGGCTGTGGAGAAATCGTATCTCATCCACTTGCATATAAAATAACAAAATTATGCTGGATACAATCGACGTACACCAACACTTTAATGTATTTGTGCTTGTCTATTGAAAATGACTTGCCTGCGGAGGCTTTAAATCAAACCTGCATGATCACGATGTGATACTTAATTGAAAAATAGAATAAGACTATATCCTCGATTTTTAAATCTCTTTCCAATTAAATAAGTAAAGTCCCGTTTCAAAACAGTAAGAAGGGGAACAAGCCACTGATGGCATATCAAATTAGTTGAAATATCTAGTTAGTGGGTGCAATGGCTAATACATCGAACTTTCTCATACATTTGGATGGCATAAACTCGGGATGGTTTTATTCCTTTTTATATTGCTTAATAATCTTTTCCAATCATCATCTTCAGCCCACTGAAATCTGTTCTGCCAATATTAAATAACAGTAGATATCGATTAAAAAGTCCGTCATAGTAAATAACAGTAGATATCGATTAAAAAGTCTGTCATAGTAAATAACAGTAGATATCCATTAATGTACGTGCATGATCGGTCTATTCATTCATTCAATAAATAATTTGTCGATACATTCACCAGTATTCAATAATAATAATAATAGATTTGATTATTCAAAATAGGTGTTATTAGCTATGTAATTTTGTGAATATCTATAATCACAATTTATACATGCATCAACTATCATCATTAATTCATGAATCTATCAATTATTTTTTATATTTTTTTATTTAGATTTTGAAAAGATATTGATAAAATCAATCATAAACTCTAATCCAGCTCATATTATTTTAAAATATATCAATATAATTAAAATTATATTCTCAAAATCAAATTTTTTTTCTAAAGATCACACATTATTGCTTTGTGAGTATCTTCAAATTGCATCCTTCAATCTCACTTGGCTCTCGACCATCTGGATCCTTTGTCAATTCGTAGCTGAACATGAATCTTGGTACTTTGCTACTTCAACTTTGCCCTCGGAGTTCTACTATTATTACTTATGTTGTCATCAACAAACAAATATATCCTTGCTGCCAGATTCCCCGAGAATCATTCTCATCCATCTTCCGCTTTTGAATTGCATGAGTATTTTCCATTTATGCACTACTACAAGGTGGGGCCGGCTCTTTAAGACAAAATTAGCATTTTAGTTTAGATTGCTTTTATATATTTCAGGTTTTTTTTAAGATAATGTTAAAGACTACAAAATTAGAATTTGTCTTAAATATATTTTAGGAATATTTAAAACAATATTTTAAGATGATAGTAACATTTCTTTTCAATATTGTTTTTTTAAGTTACTATTTTTATAAAGAAACTGATTTTATGAAGGAAAAATGAATTAGTTATGATTTTATGGAGGGAAAAGGAAATGGAGTTTTATGTAAAGCTTTTCCAAAACAAATAAGATACTTATCTAACTCATCTTATTCAGCTTGGGTGCTTGCATGGATCCATGTAGATCAATGAGGTGAGTCGAAGTTGAAGGTAGATGAAGGTGGAGCTGAAGGCTGAGGTGCTTGTATCAAAGCGGAAGGTGATAGCCATACCTGTGGTTGGGAAAGATCATGAGCCGAATTTAAAAGGTGGTGTACCTTCACATTTACTTAACTATGGTAATGAATTGTGAGGGTTACACCTCTAAACCTTTTGCAAAATAAACACACACACGGGTGTAGTTAAATGATAGGATCATTGAGTAAATTCCAACTGTGTGGTGTTAAAAGATGGGGCATCTTGCTCTTAGGGGCACGACCCTAGAATTAGTGGAATGTTGAGTTGATATGCAAGAAAATTATTAGCTTGTAGTTTTAAAAAAAAGAAACAAATCTTATGGGTAAGTATTGAAGTTGTGTCATATTGGAAGATGGTTAAACCATTCGTTCTTGAAAGGCCATATTTAATAACTTACACTCATAGACATCATTGAGCATTGAGTTAGATATTCTAAAGTCAAATCCCAATTCTTAAATATATAAGAGCTTTGAGTGAGAATGTCTTAATGGATATCCCTTCGCACACCAATATTCATTTGACAGGATAAGAATATACAGAGACACAAGCTGTAGATCGTGAGAGATTTTTTTTATAATTTTTGTCTTGTCTTGGTACGTTAGTCTACCCCATGACATTTGTCCTACTCTTTGAGCGGTGCATCCGCGCAATGAGGTAATTATTTCATGCCTCTTGTGCTCATTAATTGCTTTAAATAAAATCTAAAAAATACAAATATTCTTCTTGTATATGAAGTTGTAGGGTACTAGCTCAATGGTATAGAATATGCATTATAATGCAGAAGATTGGTGGTTCGATTCCATCGTGCCCTATCATAAATATTTGCAGTCTATCACTAGTACATAGAGGAGGCATTAAGACAATATTTGAGACAATATTTTGATAAAGTTTGCAATACACAGAACATAAAGAGCAGAAACACAAAGGGCATATTGAATGCATTCTCATTATTAAGCACACATATATATACTCTCTCATAGGACTCAAAACCACTGGCTAATACTATGGGCCAATGTAAACTATGGGTCAACTAATGTCTTAGTAAAAAACTAACTCAACTGAGTTAGGACCATTGACTCAACTAACTAACCAACTTGACACATGAGATTACAACTCTTAACACATCTCCTTAATCTCAAGTGAGATTGTGTGGTCAACACTATCAATTCCTAAGTGCTTCCTCTGAGACTCAAATGCAGATGTACCCAAAGGTTTGGTAAGCATATTATCTAGCTACTCCTTAGAGCCACAAAACATCAAACTGTTTTCTCCATTATTGACTAACTCACGTATGAAGTGATAGCGATTGTCAATGTGTTTACTCTTCCTATGGAATACATTATGTTTAGACAACTGTATAGTAGAATTGTTGTCACAATATATAGCTATTGGTTATGTTTTTGTATGTCCAATGTCCTTCAAAAGTCTTCCGAGCCAAACTGCATGGCATGTTGCTGTAGTTGCTGCAATATATTTTGCTTCTGCTGAAGACATGCTCACAATAGGCTACTTCTGAGAAGCCCAAGAAACAAGACTAGTACCAAGATGGAAAGCATCACCAGATGTGCTTTTCCTATAATCAATACTACCTGCAAAATCATTGTCTGTGTACACTGTGAGAGTACAGTCCTGTGAATGAGTGTACCAAAGTCCATAATCAATTGTACCTACAACATATCTCAATATTCTTTTTCCAACTTTCTAGTGAGAGTCTTTGGAGATTCCATGAATCTAGAAATAAGACTAACATCATACATTAAATCAGGTCTAGTAGAAGTTAAATACATTAAGCTGCCTACTAATCTTTCGTAAAGTGTAGAATTTACTACTGGTTCATCATCATTCTTGCCTAACTTGGTTCTTGTAGCAATGGGGGTTTCTGCTGGTTTACATTTGTCCATTCTGAATCTATGCAGAATGTCAATAGCATACTTATGCTGATAGATGAAGATCCCATTTTCACTTTGATCAACTTCTAGACCAAGGAAAAAGTTCATAAGACCAAGATTAGTCATCTCAAACTCCTTTTTCATGACTGTCTTAAAATCTTCTAGCATCAAATTTCTAGTATAGATCATATCATCAACATAAAGACAAACAAGTAGAATGTTATTTTCCTAATCTGTTTTGACATACAGAGTGTGTTCATTGTTGCTTCTTTTGAATCCATTTCTGATGAGTTAAGAATCAATTCTGCTATACCAAGCTCATGGAGCTTGTTTGAGACCATACAAGGCCTTTTTCAGCTTACATACCTTGTGTTCTTGACCTTTGACAGCATAACCAGGTGGCTGGTCTACATAGACTTCTTCCTCAAGTATGCCATTCAGAAAGGCAGATTTCACATCCATTTGGTAAACAGGCCACGTTTTGAGCTGCTATTGCAGGTACAGCTCTGATGGTGTCCATCCTTGATACTGGAGCAAAGGTTTCTTCATAGTCTACACCATATTGTTGTGCAAAACCTCTTGCAACAACCCTTGCCTTGTACTTTTCTATCTCTGATTTTTCATTCAACTTGCTCTTATAGACCCATTTCACAGCAATGCAACTTTTATCTGATGGGAGATCAACTAGATCCCATGTCTGATTCCGCTCAATAGAATCAATATCTTCATTCATTGCTTGGACCCACTATGGATATTTTCCTGCTTCTTTAAAACATGTTGGCTGACATGAAAATAGTGCATACTGTAGCTACTCATCCATGACAGGAGTCTGATCATATAACTCCCTTAAGCTTCCGGTTCTCTGGTTCTGTTGTCGAATTTCTGTTGGTGTCCCTTCCTATTGCTATTGTTGCACCTCAAGTCTAGGCATTCTAAGTGGTTCTGGTGGTATTGGACTGTCAGTCTCCTGAATGTATGTTGTATCAGTCCAACATTTATCTTCCATAAATTTGACATCTCTGCTCACCACTACTTTCTTGGTGACAGGATTATACACCTTATAGGATTTCTATTGTTCACTATAGCCTGTGAAAATACAACTTTCACTCTTCTTGTCCAACTTCTTTCTTAACTCATCAGGTATGTGTGCGAAAGCAACACATCCAAAGATCCTGAGATGTGAGACACTAATCTGAGTGCCACTCCATGCTTCTTCAGGTATCTTGTCTTTGACAGTTACTATGGGAGACTTTTTCAGTAGATATACTGAACATGCAACTGCATCTACCCAACAATCATCGGATAAATTCTTGTATGACAGCATATTTCGGGCCATGTTCATGATGGTCCAATTCTTTCGTTCTGCAATTCCATTCTACTGTGGAGTGTATTTGGTGGTGTACTGATGCTGGATTCCATGTTGCTTACAGAACTCTGAAAAATCATGAGATACATACTCACCTCCACCATCTTATCTGAGTATTCTGAGTGGTTTACCTGACTATTTTTCAGTCAATGATTTGAACTCTTTGAATCTGGAGAAGGCTTATGGCTTATTTCTGAAAAAGTAAATCCATACTTTCCTACTATAGTCATCAATAAATGTTAGGAAATACAGAATACCTCCTATAGAATGGGTTTGCATGGGTCCACATAGGTCTGTGTGAACAAGTTCCAGGTGTTCTTTGACTCTATTAGTAGCGGTGGGAAAGTTGTCCCTTTGGTGTTTCCCTAAAATACAGTCTTCACAAGAACTTGACTGTTCATTCATGACTGGTAATCCTTTGACCATGGATTGTTTTTTCCGATGAGAGAGACTCTGAAAGGGTAGATGACCATACCTACAATGCCACAACCAGGTTTCATCTTGACTTGAGATAGTGTGAGCATATGACTGTGATAGGATAGCACTCCTCAGGTTGAGTGGGAAAATACTATTCTTGGTCATTTCGACTTTGTCTAGGAGTCTTCTACTAGGAGCTTTATCATAGACAACACAATAGGAATCAATGAACCTAACATCATACTTATTCTGAATCAGTTGACCCACACTAATCAAATTAACCTTAAGATTTGGAACATAGAATACATCATTTATGTACTTCTTCTCATTCTGTTTTGTAAGTACAAGAACAATACCTTTGCCTTGAGCTGGAACGAGATGATGATCACCTAGTTTGATCTTTGAAACAACAGATGGATCTATATCAGAAAATAATGATTTGTTACCTATCATATGATTATTGCATCCACTGTCTAGCAACCACACATCTGATTGATGTTCTTCTTCAGTTTCCTGGTATGACAGAAACATAACTTCTGACGAACGTTATTCAACATTAGAGACATGTGCTCTGCCATTGTTCTGATCTACTTGCTTCTTTCTGCAGTCATGTTCATAGTGGCCATATTTCTTGCAGTAGTTACACTGGACATTGGACCTATTAGTCCATCCCTTGCCTCCTCTTCCTCTTTGGTACTGAGGGTTATGACTGTGCTCACAGTGATCTGTGTGTTCATGGTGTTCATGGGCAGTTCTATCCTCTGTGGAATTAGAACTTCTTCCTCTTCTTCCTTGTCCTCTGCCTCCTCGACCTCGACCTCTGTTGAAAGAAGTATGAGTTCTAAATGCATGAGATAGAGACTTGTCTTCTTGACTGAGTCTAGCTTGATGAGACAAAAGAGACCCTGTTAACTCTTCTAGAGTAAATGTCGACAGACCCTAGATTCTTCTATGGGAGTAACCACCATAGAGAATTTCTTAGTGAGGCATCCAAGTACCTTTTCAACAATACCCTTCTGCTCTAGGGATTCACCATAGGTTTGGAATTGCGTGACAATCCCAGAAACCCTAGTCATAAACTGATCAACAGTCTCTATGTCTTTCATCTTAAGGCTTTCAAATTGGAGTCGAAGGGTTTGGAGTCTTACCGTTTTAACTCGATCTGTACCTTTGTATGCAGATTGGAGAAGATTCCATGCCTGATGTGCGGTCGTAGCTCCAGCGATCCGCGGGAAAATGGAGTCCTCATTGCAACTTTGGATCAACCATTTCGCAGTGAGATCCTGATCTCTGCTTTCATCGAGGGCCTTCTTATTTGCATTCAACATTGTAGTGACATTATCTTTCGTCGGTTCCGTGAACTCCTTTTCGACCATGTCCCAACACTTGTTGAGATGGAGAAAGGTCTGCATCTTGATAAACCCCAACTCATAATTCTTGTCGTTCAACATTGGACCTAAGATCGACTTCATGTTCATGCTTTCCATGGATTATCACAGCAGTTAAACTGACAATCACTGTTTACTAACTGACACAGTGCATTGATGGGGTGAGGTGCAACGAACAAAATCCTATAAGTCGAAGGCTGGTCATTGCAATTTTCCTTCTAACAATCTTGCGACGGTCGTTGCAGGTTGTCCTCAGCCAAGGTGCGACAACACCGCAATTTCTCTTCAGCCAGGGTGAGATGTCGTAGTTTGCCTTTAGGTAGGGTGCGACAGCCTCCCTTCAAGGGTTTTTTCCATTGAATTGTTTTTTTTTCGCTGATTTTTTTTTTTAATTTTTGTTGTGGCCCAAGTGTTCCATCTCCATCCTGTGCTGCAACTTCTAGGCATGTGTGTGTGCTCTCCAACTTCTGAAAAGGCTTACCCAAAAAGCAAGATCGAAGGATCACGCCGTCAACTCTGATACCATGATAAAGTTTGCAATACACAAAACATAAAGAGCAGAAACACAAAGGGCATATTGATTGCCTTCTCATTATTAAGCACACATATATATAGTTTCTCATAAGACTCAAAACCACTGGCTAACACTATGGGCCACTATAAACCATGGGTCAACTAATGTCTTAGTCAACAACTAACTCAACTAACTTAGGACCATTGACTCAACTAACTATCCAACTTGACACATGAGATTACAAATCTTAACATATTTGTGTAAATTGTCTCAACTTAAGACCAAAAAAAATTGTGTATTGTCTTAAATATTGTCTTTAAGAGAGTGCCTTAAACTATTGTGGCTTAAAGACAATATTTAAGACAATACATAGTTTTTTTTTGTCTTAAGTTGAGACCATTTACACAAATATTGTCTTAATACCTCCCTCTGTGTAGTAGTGATGGAAAGCAAAGGTATGTGTATGCATGCCAATCCTCCCAAATTGAAATCGTACAAAGCAATTGTAACATCCCAAAAAAATCACAAAAATTTAAAATTTTTAAAGTAACATTAAATGCTGAAATTGCTAATTGCGGAAATAAAATGATTGTTAAACCTCTTAACTAATAACAACTTAACGATAACAACACTTCCTAATTCTTAAACAAATTACGACGATAGTTCACTTGTGCTAAAATGTAATCTATATGCTGAATTTAAGTTCTCTTGTAATTCTGTTTTCTTGACAATTACTGAGAGTTTGCTTTTGAATAGTGATGAAGGGGTCCTACAGGGTACCCTGAGGTTTACTTAGCTATGTTAGCTAAAGCATTTGAACATGTTTCATTTTCGCAGATCCGTAGGTAAGAGTATTACTACAATTCAAGTACTACAAGTAATTCTAAATATGTTTTCAGTTAGCCATCAATGCTTTATGATAACTATAAGTACTTCCATGTTTTGAGAGTTAATGATGGTATGGATCTCTGTCTTATTTTTGTAAGTGCTACCTTGACCATAATTACAATTCATAGCAGTCGTAACTATTAGTATCTACACTAGACTCTTTAGTGACTCATCAAAGAAGAAATACGTACCCTATGAATTCTCAATTACCTGCTAGATTACAATGTATAAGTGCTATTAAGATCCTATCATAATTTCTCCATTTGCAAATAGTAGTATTATCAAGTATATTTATTACGTGAATGTTCCAACTTATATGTTGCTCCACATTATAGAAACATGAGTCAATTTTTATTTCAGTTACATGGAATAGCTAGAAATCATAAAAGTAACTATGATAGCTTATACATTTTTCAGTATAGAAGTATATGGTGATTCATACAATTGTAGCAAGGTTTTGATATAATGTAACCATCATAAAAATGATGTTATTAGGATGAAATGGTGAAAATTTAGGACTAAAACATTTCTCGTTTAATATGTATACTATGCATTATAATAATGTGGCAATGTAATTAATGGCAACTTATAGAATTTAACCTATATGCCAAGTATCGAATGCCTTTTATGAACTGCGACCTATGCCATTTGGGAAATATGCAACATATACATAGTTATGTGCTTTATGATCAATGCTTTGGAAATGTAATGAAATATTATATTACAAAAACCCTAACTGCTATACTATGCATTAGCGACTATAAACATTGATAATATTTTCCTTGGAATAAACATTGATAATATATAATGTTACACTTTGTAAACCATATCAATGCATTGTAATGGATAGCGACGGGTATTTATTTGTAGCAGTTGTGTGTTGGCAGAATTAACGTGTCCCGTCCGAGTATTAATGCTCCCAACTAACTCCCATGGTGGAATGTCCTATAGGCTGCCAATGTGGTATAATTTGCGTGGTTGTCCTGTGCCAATACTGCTTAACAATCAGAGTTGTGCATAGTTAACTTGGTAATTTGCTTCCGAGCTAGACTTCACGTTGATAGGATCATTAATAAAGTTTGAATGCATTTGAACTTCGTAAATCGTGGTGCTATGTTGGCTCGATCTCACCCGTTGATCTTGATCTGTCTAAGGTTTGGGTCTTAAACCCTAAATTACTCCCACTACGTCTCCGTTGAAGTTGTTCTTGGCATTCATTTGGTGATACCGGCTTGGTAGAGAGGTCGACCATCTCCAAAAATTTAGGGTTTGGAGGTTGCTCGACTGAGGACTCCTTCCTCTGATTCAAAGGTGTTACCTGCGACTGTAAATTGATGTTTTCAGGTGTTAAGAAGGCTTTAAGAACCGCATGTTTAGAGATGGGGAATATTACTATAATACTTGACTGTTGGATTAGTGTTGGAAGATTACATCGGTTTAGACTTCGATCCTTTGCAAATCCTTAATAAGGTAATATCTATGTTTCAATAGTTAAGTTTTTTTGGTACTACATAGTCCATCTTGTAATGCAATGTTTTAACCACCTCATGTATTGCTTGACAGGTAACTTCATTCTCCCGCAGGTATACCTTGACTTAAGCTTACAGCGAAAATTGTTTCTATACCATCCGGTAAGCCTCGGTGGTTATTTTCCCTGTAGGTTCTCCTGGCATGTTGGCCAAATCTTGATGTTTGATGAGGACTGAGAATAGTTCCTGGTAGAGGTTTTTAGCTGTTGAGATGATATTTGAGAGCCTCACGTTGTGTGTAAAGAGGATGGAATCCTCGACTCATTTGTTAACCTGCCATTGCAACATTTCGCTGTAACTTCTGCTTAACAATGTATATGTTTATAAGGGAGTGAAATCCTAGGTTGTTTTAATGATAATACAGTCTTAAATATATTTCGATTCAATGATTTGGGTTTATCTAGACTAAACTAAATCAAGAATACTGCGTGTGTAAGCTGGCCGAGAGCCATGGTTGACTTGTCTTGAAAAAGAGAAAACTTTGATTTTACGTTTAAGCAAATGTTTGGATATATGATGAGATTCGGTTTTGAATCGAACCCTAACTTAGATAAATATTACCATTAATAAAATTATCCTTGACTGAGCTTGTCTTTTACAGATAGATAGCTATCGTTGAATATTTCGATTTTGCAATTGTAATATTAAATGTGATTTTTGTTTTAAAAAATTTGGGTTTCAAACCCTGGTGAATGTTTACTATCAGCATTGTTCTTCTACGGGATTACCTGTAAAAATGTGATTAAGCCGAAAGGGTCTTAACCTTCGGCCATTACGACTATAGTGATAAAATATGGAATCGATAACTCGATTATGTTTGTAATAGTTATTCTATGGCTCTATCATGAATTAAGGGTTTGAATTCGATAATCATTGGAATGAATACTAAATGTTGGGGTTTCAGTCAAGTAATGGGACATTTGTCCATAAAAGTGTTATACTAAGATTATAAGGGTCTGATAACATAAATATTATTAGTTTTTGTTTTTATTCTGAAATAAGAAATGGATGTGCAGTAAATAGTAACTCTATTTTTTTGTTTTGATGCTACAATGATGAAGATGTAAAACGATTGAATAAAGAAGATATTACTATGAATCGTTTACAGTTATTTAAATTCTAAACATATCAATAAAAGGGAAGTTGTATATTGTAGAATAAGAGAAAATAGAGTAGGCTGTAATTTATCTATTTGCACAGTAAATGTTGGTTTTCAAATGAGACATTAGGATTATGCACAGAAGTACAAATTTACTTCTGATACTATAAAAATGTTATATTGTCTGCATAATATGAATACCTACCTAAACTATAAAATCAAACTGGTAGAAAAACAACTTCAAAGAACAATATAACTTACAAGGAAATCTTTAAGGAAAAATGAACAGAGTTAGTTCTATCATTCTGTACATATCATTCATCTAATGTTAACTTTCACTTCCGTGTGCTAGAGTACGATACCAATAACTATATGTGGAAAAATACAAGGTGGGTATTTTATTCTATCAGTGCATTTATCAAACTATCATTCTACAAATTCGTAACTAGACCAGAATTTAACAATTACTTCTACATAATGAAATTTAACACTCTTAACTAACGAACATTCAGACAATGCCTTCAAAATATAATTTACCTACTTAGAAAAAAGAAATGATAAGTGGAACCTGTAACTATATATAGAATGGAAAAACACCCAAGGAGGCATCTTCCTCCCAACCTTCTCCAGAAGAAGCAACCAATCTACTTGCCTCCTTTGGACCCCCAAACCTGTTCATTGAACTACTAGGTGGAAGAGTCTGTGTAGAAACAAGGCACTCAGTAATATAACTTTTGCACTCAATAGTATGACTTCTACACTCAATAGTATAACTTCTACACTCAACAGTAAAACAGGCAGACTTCCTCCATGATAAAAAACTAGTATATCCCCTCATTGAATATCTTGGGTGCAAAACAGCGAAACCCCAAGGTAAATTTCCTTGTCAAGAAAAGTGATGAACCCTAAGTTCATAATTCGATGGCTCTTATATATACTGCTTAGGTCTTTAGTGGTCAGTTTTCAATAAATGGGCCTCAAGCTCCAGTCCCATCTTTTAGTGCACTATGACTACATTTCAAGGTAGTTGTCCCATACCAACAGCTAGTTAGTTGCCTCATGAAGCTGCCATTTGTCCATTTCCTTCTACCCCAGATTCCATTCCACCTAGTGGGTCAGTAAACACTATTTTAATAGTTCCTTTAGATGTTTGTCTCCTACTTAATTTATTAAATAATAAAATATTGTGCAAATTACAGTCATCCTTGGACACTTGTCCAATATAAAACTTTACAATAAAAGTTTAGATAATGTTTCCAATATAAAATGTTTTTCGGCAAAATAAATATGTTACAGCTTAGGGTTTTTAACATATCCTCGAATATTTTTATTGTTTTAATTTTGAAAGGGAATATTACTCTCAATCGTAGAGCTTTCTAACACCGGTTCCATTGCTAGTTTTTTATTTATATGTAATCACAAGTTCGAATTATGAAGGCAGAGCTTTCGAGGTTTCTTTGTTAATCCTTGATTTACATGAATTACAGATTTGATTTATGAACTATCGTACATTATATTTATAATAGTGAAAGTATTAGGCTGAGGGATTTTAAGATGAATGAATTTCTTTGTTAATCCTTGATTTACATGAATTACTGGCTTGAATTACGAACTATCGCACACTATGTATATGCACACTATGTATATTTATAGTAGTTTAAATTACGATTTTAAGACGAATGAGTGAAATCATTGGGTTGAGGGATTTTAAGATGAATGAATTTCTTTGTTAATGCTTGATTTACATTAATTACAGGCTTGATTTACGAACTATGGCACATTATGTATATTTATAGTACTGAAATTACGATTTTAAGATGAAAGCATAATTTTTAATGGTAATTGTGAAAGTAACATGTAGAGAATGAATCATTAAAACTAATTTATATTAATAGTAAATTAATTAAAAATAGACTAATGTAATAAAGTAAATTAATATATATTTGATGATGATGATTAATTTTCGATGAGATCAATTTTAGCTTAAGAAAATTATTATTTGGTTTGTTTTAAACTTTTATTCATATGCTTAAAGACTCACAAAAATGACAAACCCTTTCTACCCAGATTATTTTGAGAATAAACCTCCTTATAATATTTAGTTTTTAATTTATATTATAAAATTAAATTTATTTTAATTAATATTTATAAAATTAAATTTACTGGAGTGGAATTTTTATAATTATAAAAAATATACATAACAAAAATAAACAACACTGAAAATGTTTGTGCCACAATTATCTAATTTCATAAAACTATTTAGATTGAAAGCTAAAATGAATGTAGTAAATTATTAAAAAGTAAGATGCTTCAATCAACTATATGTAATAATAAAATTGATTGAAAATTAAAATATTTACATAATCAAATCTATATAATAAAAATAATAATATTTGTTTTACATGAGTTAATAAAAACAATTAAATAATTTTTAACTAATTTTAAGAAAACAATTGATGTTATCTGAATAACTTATTCGGTAGGGACATACCGGCTATCTTCATTCACATCGCTTACACGAAGACGTCACTGACTATATTCAGTCGCAGTGTTTAGCTTGCACCGATTTTCAACCATATCGTTTGCACTTTGCACGAAGGCTTCTAGGTCTTGTCACGCATCTCAAAGTGCTGTCGTGGGGATAATATAGGAGCCGTCATGCAGTCGTTTCAAGACGGTTTTGAAGTGCATTGCCGATTATAATCAGTCGGGCCGTGCCAACTATCTTCAACTATATCGCTGACTGGACGGCTTTTAGAGTGTCTTGAGTCTTACGCAACTCAAAACAGACAAATGTACATATAATAATGATACAAAATCCAACGAGATATTAGAGTGATGACTTTTTCAGTAAGGACATTTGAACCTATAATTATTCTTAAGAATTATAGTTTCTAAGAATGAAAAACATCATATAGGCTGGTATGCGTTGAGGGCTTGTAAGTTGGAAATGTAGGTTCCACCTCCGTAAGGTATATCTGTGTACCTAATGATGTCAATGGTAATTGAGTAATGGCAACAGGAGTCTAAACTGTTTAATAACTTAATAGTACATCAATATGTTATACTAATTGATGTCAGATTCAAAGACACGGGGTAATAGCCCTCTGTAAGGGGCCATGTTTTGTCTCCCAGTGATATCCTCTCGTTTCTAACTCTGTGCATTTGAATTTCCTGTATCCACCTCCACATTTTCCACATTTTAGCAGTAGGCTTCCCTTAAATTGGTGGGGTGTTATTCCACGACCTTAGCTCGGTCATGCATTAAGGTTGTTGGCGGTTGGGCATTCCGCCCACATAAATCACAGAAAACATAGAAGATTTATAATATATATAACATATTTAAACATAATAGCAATCACACAAGAGACAAAGAAATTTACGTGGTTCACCCACTGAATGTGGGCTACATCCACGGGACAAGGGCAGGCAGTCTTTATTCATCATCAACAATAATTTACAAACTATCCCGGAGAGGGCTTAAAGCCCCAGCTCAATATTTACCTCAATGGGCCACATATTTAAGATCCTCCTTCAGTTACACATAACCGATAACAAATTATACCGTTGGTGAAACCTCCATGAACCAACTTGACCTCAACCGTCAATTGGTTGTCACATTCCAACAATCTCCACCTTGACAACAATTTACCTAATGCCCTGCCCTTGTCCATTTGTGCTTGTAAATACCAAAGCACCCATTTCACTGCTTCACCTAGATTTGCCATGTATCCACTGACAACACCAACCGCATGTGAAAAGATCTCATCGCATACATCACACTAGTGTACCATACACGAGACATATAACCCTTTCTTCATTACATGGACATCAACCTGAAGAAAACTTATGATGTTTACCTATTTCAGTGAGTATCATTATCATGCACTCATCCTATGATAACCAAAACTTACCATCAATCCATCTCTTGTACATTTACACTCAAGATTGTTTTGTTGCTCCCTAATCCTTCATCATAAATGTCCAACCGAACCAACCTATTGATCGTTTCCATGCTTGTGCTTGTTTCAAGCATAACACCAACAATCCAAAAATGCCAAGATAGTGAATACCATAAACCCAATGGTTACACCCACTTCTTGTAAAACCCGGTTCACCATGAAGAAATCAAAACATCTTGTACCAAATGCTTGAGAGTGCTCTTCAAGCCATACAATGATTACCTTGAGCTTGCAAACAAAATCTTCCTATGCAATCCTGAGCACCTTCTATGCTCCACCTCGAACTTTACATTCTAAGCCCTTAGCCAAATCCGGCCAAGATGACCAAATGAGCCTTCATCGCTCACCTTCAGGTCTCTTTACAATGGAGTTAACCATGCCTTTAAAATAGGTTTCATTACATGTAATCTCATGGACAAAAAACATAAGCGCACAACAACCAACTCATGCTTACCCCTTTTAGTTTACCTAAATCTATGTCTAGATTCATAGGTAACTAACAACCCCCAACCTAGGGTATGCATGCCATTTTACAGTCATATACGCAATTACATGTAAAAAACTGTTTTTTTTTTTAAATAATGACTCCACCATTACCACTTACAAATACCACCAACACTCTCACTCTCTTGAATAACCCGTTAACCACCCTTAAACCAAGAACACCACCTTTCTTAAATGAACACTTTAATTGTTTTTACAATTACCTCAACATAATACTTTTACCACATTGAGGAATAGCCATGAAACACTTCTTCTATTCCAGCAAACTGCAAAACCTACCATAAGTAGAAAAGAAAAGAAAAAAATGTCCACCTCTCGTCCTTTCTTCAATCCTGGCAATGTCATAGCGCAACACAGGAGAAATGGTGGCGGCTTGCTAAGTTTCACATGGGCGATCTTTCCTACCTTCTCCCTTCATGATGGCTTCCTGCCTTCAGTTCACGCAGGCTCAAAGACTCCTTCTCCTCAACACAGAACGCTAATGGCGGCTCACCTCTACTCCACGAGGGTCCTTCCTCTCGAATGGTGGCTCCTCCAAAAACTTGGACATGCGGTTTCCTCCCTTGAACGATGGCTCAGTGGCTCCTCTCTCCCACCGGATCTTCTCCTTACTATGGGTCTCCACGACTCGTGCTGGCTGCGACCTCCACCACCGCTGGTTGCTATAGCACCGACTAGCAACTCCACTGCATCGGCTACCTCGGCTCCTGCGCGCCCCTCTCCACGGCAGCTACATCCCAAAGAATTAGCCCTCACGCTGGCTGGCATTGACTCCTCTCGGTGGCTGCTTCAATTCTCGAGGGGCTCCTCTAGGCGTGCTCGGATCCCACTGCTGATGGCTCAGCTCCGCGGACTCCTCCTTTGAGCGCGGTAGACTCCACAAAACCCTTCTTCCAAGATGGCTGGCTCGCTAGGCTCTCTGGCGGCTTCTCCGACGGGACAGATCCTCTCTTCCAGCGTTTCTCTATCCAGGGTTCTTCTCTCTTCCGTTCTAAAAGGCTCCTCTCGTTCTCTGCAACCTTATGCTCTTCACCTAAGCTCTGATACCACTTCTTGGGCATTCAGCCCACATAAATCACAGAAAACATAGAAGATTTATAACAGATATATAACATATTTAAACATAACAGCAATCACTCAAGAGACAAAGAAATTTACGTGGTTCACCCACTGAAGGCAGTCTTTATTCATCATCAACAATAGTTTACAAACTATCCCAGAGAGGGCTTAAAGCCCCAGCTCAATATTTGCCTCAATGGGCCACATATTCAAGATCCTCCTTCTTCAGTTACACATAACCGATAACCAATTATACCATTGGTGAAACCTTCGAAACCTCCGTGAAGCAACTTGACCTCAGCCGTCAATTGGTTGTCACATTCCAACATTGACATTGGTTTGAGGGGTTCAAAAAACACATGGTAAATAGCATGCTTTAGGTCTCTTGTGAGCTTGTATTATTTCCATCAGTCGTGAGGAGAAGGACTAGCTTTATGATAAATTAGTTCAATGTCTCTATATCTCTGTTCAAGGGCAATATTGTTGGAATTAATTTCCAACATCATGCAAATATTTGACGGGAGATTTGCATTTAACCACACTACTGGACATATGGACGGTAATTGGTATTTCGTCTGCATTAATTCATGGACGCGTGGTAGCCTCTCTCAGGTTGTAGTGTATCGAGGTGGTGCAGAGGTTGTTGTATATGTCAGACTCATCTATGGTTTATTAAATCCACTTTATAATATTGCAACAGGTCACACCGTGACCGTGAGCTTAACTGATGATCTCGCCCTGCATTATTTTCCGGTGACCGATAATCTCCATGTATATATATTTTTCTACTTAATAAAATAGATGAGGTTCTGGGCAGTTTGCCCTTGGTCACGAAGTCCTGTGTTTCTTTGTTTGTCTGCAGAAGTTTTCTGAGCAGTCGCCCACTCATTTCCGCTGTGCCCCATGCTACAAATATCCAGATATATAATATTTGATCGGACATATCAGTTGGTGTACAGGTTTATCAATTTGCAGAAGCAGTTGTCAGCAGACTCAATTTTTTATTCAGACCAAATTTTTGTTAGACAGACTTGGTCCAATTTTCTTTTGTTAGGTTCATGATATCATGGTCATTTTTAGGGCCGATGGAGATTTCGACATTTTTTAGCTTCAACCGTTTTTTGCTCTGGTTACGAC
The DNA here is from genome assembly GCA_027924585.1 of Larix kaempferi. Lineage (NCBI taxonomy): Eukaryota > Viridiplantae > Streptophyta > Pinopsida > Pinales > Pinaceae > Larix > Larix kaempferi. Next base: position 1,061,863 of record BSBM01001123.1, on the reverse strand, counting down.
CAGCTAGGTGGATGTCATATGTTAGTATTAAGCGGGTTGGAATGGCTACATGAAGCATATTTGGCATGTTAGCTTTTGTTTTTCAGAGTTATATTTGGCATGTTGATTGCATTGCGAATCACTTTGATCTACTGTATCTTCCTTGGCCTTTAAAGCATGGATTTAAGATTCAGGTAACGTGGTCTACAGTTTTTGGATATCTTGACAATTTTTTCATGCTTTAATTTTTTTCATCTTATTTCACTGCAGCATTTCTGGAATGGACACAGCGCATAATATGTTCACAGTGCAGACTACAATAGATAGAACCTTTTTAAATTCTTGGATATCAGAGACTGGATCTTGGCTTGGAGAGAACTAAAACACATATCTAAATTCATTATCATTACTGTAACTCAAGACATGACATATTCTGGCTATAATAACAGTTGGGTTTTCTGTAACAGTTTCCAATCTTTTATATATCTTCCGTATAATATTTAAGCAATCCACAAGATTGGGAACCTTAAAGTAGTCGACAGTGACGAATATAATTAGAATGTTCACATTCGGGTGAATAAAGGGCCATCATCACCATATTTTTTCATATCATTATATTCAGTATAACTAACACTTTTAACATGTTAACATCGCCCATGAAAATAGCAGAATTGGCAGCAGAATTCAACCTGTGGACATTTACGGATTGTTATAGATCTATTGGTGAGAATTTTGTCTAATTTCATTTATAGATGTTTGTATAATAACATGATTGTTCGACTATATTGGTGTCTCATTTCATTTTAAATGTTTGTAAAATCTCAATTCATCAATCCATCAATAGAGATTTCAGAATTTCAATTCATTTGAAATTTTAACTTCAAATCAAATGATATTGTAACTTTTCGAAAATTAATATTTATCAGTAAATTTATAAATAAATTGTTTAAAATGGATTGCAAGAAATGAAATTTTCAGCATTTTGAATATATCATCAGGGAATCTTTGCAAGCACGGGTTTGAAGATCATCCCCTATATATCAATCCTTCTAAACACATGCATGTGTTGTGAATAAGTTTTTCTTTGATGAGCGCCCAAATGGTTGTGTCGATAGGAACAATTTGTTTTTATTTCATTATTTAAAATCACAATGTTGTGAATTGTTCACACTTGATTTCAAACCTATTAACTTCCGTAGACAATAAATATTTCTAACAAAATTAATAAATAGTCAATTTAATTAATATAATTTTAATATATATCATGTTTAAACAATTTATTTATTTACCCAAACCTATTTAATATACAAATTCTTTATTGTAAGAGAGATGGGTGACTCTCCTATAGGAGTGATCGACCCAAGTAATGCCATGTGCTGCTCCATTTTCTAAAGGCATTCAGAGAAGGGTGAGCTCCGCCAACGGAACTGAAAATTTATGCATTCTCTACAAAGATTTGTTTTGGTTTTTTTAGATACAAGTTTTTAAATAATTTGTGTAAAATAAAGGTGACTTATTCATGCAAAATGGAAAGAAAACACACCCGATCAATAGGTAGGTGTGACGACATGGGTAGTTCGTATTTGTTCATTAACTATTGTTATTGGTTCCATAAGCTTAGGGAAGAAAAGCACTTACCTCCTTCTTGGTTGACGAAGAAGCAGAGAGAAAGGGTAGCAAGAGTAGCATGCGATTCAATACTAGATTATGTCAACTACTTTGATTTAGGACCAAAGCAAGCGGCTAAGGCAAGACTACGAAAGGAAATAATTTCTTTGTATTCAACATAAGCTAGGTAGAAGTAACCCAAATAATTCCATACCCATTAGTAATTCTTAATCTAAATGAAGTTGTTGTATGAGCAGTTAAAGATGTAGTAATTTAAGTGTCATATGTAGTCGATCAACACCCAAAAACAAATGGAGCAAGGGCAATTCTCAATCACGTGTTGATGAATTGAATTAAATAAATAAACATATGTTCCCTTGAGTTCGAGTTATATACAAGCTTGTAAAGAAGGTAACAACATTTGCCACATACATTTATGTGTGACATTTTCAATTTAGTGTGGTACCAAAATTGTTACATGCACCTAAGAGTACAAAGGGTGCTAGTGCAACTTTCATGAAATGAAAACTTAAAACTTAAGCAATGGAACATTTGACCAGAAATGAAAATGAGAAATGTATTAATATTAACCTCAATTCTAACATTAATACAAATAGTATATTTTAAACCAAAATTCTAATTCATTGTAAGTTAAAATTTATGGCTTTATGAAGGGTGCTTCATTATGAATCCAAATAAAATAGAGAAGCCATTGATTAGTTAAAATTTAACAACAAAACATTTGATAAAGAAAACTAAATTTATCATCTCAAAACATAAATTAAAAAATCATAATTTATAATTTTGTATTGTAATAAAAAGATGTCATACTAATGATGATAGTCCTTGCAACGTGAAGGCAAGGACTAATAAAACCCATCATAGAAAAAATAACTCATCTCAAAAAATCAAAATTTCATAACATCAAAGTAGATGATGAGTTCATTTCATAGAAATCAAAATTTCACTACATCCAAGTAGATGGTTCTTATGAGATTCTCAACTAATCTATAGTTTAATTGCAAATTTTTATTACATTATTAATTTCGTAAACTATACACATCAATAAAATAGTCCATTGGATGTAGCTTGGGTGGTTGGGAGGAACGATTGTTACCATCCGCACCGAGGTTCAATTCGTATAAGTGAGATGATGCTCTCGTTGAGCCCTATATAATGAATAAATGAATTATGTAATTCTAGCATATTGCTACGGTTCTAGTCTAGGTCTCAAGAGAAGCGATAACTTTATTACATGCTTGAGCACACATAAAGGTCTAGTCCAATCCTTGTTGTTTGTATATGGGCTCACCTATAAGTAGCAGGCTCCCTCATGCCTACCTAAAGCGATGAATCCCATTCAAAGATCTGTATCGTGCCTATTGGAGTGCTCTTTACATCACCTTATTGTTGTAATTTTTGTTACGGTTTATGGAGAATGAGGGTTATAATGTTGACTCCTAATGATCTCATCATCCATCATATATTTAATGTTGGAGAGATGCACATTAACAGATGAAATTCAAAGAAAAAGCATATACAGTACTAAAAATGCTAAATGTTTCAATCCAAGATAAATTGAGCAAAAGGAATACTTTGAACTATTACAATATAGTATTGGTGGGTGGATAACTAAGTTGTTTATGCCTCGGATGCGGGTGACACATCGACGGCTAGAGCCATGGCAGGGAGCGCCATCTGCCCACCTGGCAGTGTGGCTCCTCCACCGTGCAACAAGCCCCAAGCTGCGCTCCCCCCCAGACCCTTCCTTTAATCCTGGATACGACCCCTGCCCACTTGGCCTCTACACACATGCTTGGTTTTACAACCCACACGGCTCAGTGGTTGGCATTTATGCCAGCACTGGTTTCTACGTCCCTCCCTCCCATCTGGTTCACCTCCACCATTAAGCTCTCCCATGTGAAGCCTGCTACTTCCAGCTGTGCGCTCATAGATATGAGGCTCCCTCTCCGTGCCCCTACTGTCATTACTAGCCTCTATTACTCCCTGTCTGTCTCCACTGCTGAGAGTTCTGCTCCTGCTCAATTTTCCTATGACGTTGCCGATTCATCCATGACTCGCACTCAAGGCATGTCCAAGTGAGGCTCTGGTCATGGTACTAGTAAATATGCATCCATAGCCAAGAAGGAAAAAAACTGCAAACATTGGCTACAAGGACAATGTCTCCGTCGTTGTTCGCAATTTGGTTTACGACTGGGAGTCGCGCAGTGTGGTCGAAATTCTGGCTTTTGGCAGCCAAGGAACCCAAGTGAATTACTATTGGCTCTTGAAGAATATGCTCGGCACCCTGGTGGAGGAGATGCTAACCAATTAGAACATGGCCAAGGTGGCCATCATGGATACCAAGGCCAATATGGTTCATTTGGATGGGGTGCTAGCTGCTCTAGAGAGAAGCCTGACTGGGCACCGATACTCTTTGTTTCCTCTCCCGACTCCTCCTCCTAGTTATGGTCCTGTTGCTAGTTTGGCGGAGGATTTAACCATTCACAATGAGGATGTTGTTGATGCAGCATACGCCAATGCTACTGCTAGTTCCCTGCATGATTCCGTGGGTATTGTGGCTTTGGATGGCACGGTACCTGCTCACGACCCCAATTATGGCCCAAGCTCTCCTGTGGCGGTGGTGGTTCAGGGATCTCCTCCCCCGGGGAATTCCTTCCCTATCCTCTTGAACATTGACGTTCTGCACTACAATCGAGTCAGGAAAGTCGAGGATGAGGTTATTCCTCCTCGCAAAGACAAGCCTCTTCCCATCAAGCACCGACTCAACAGTGGGATGATGACTTCTTTGGCGCCTCCCCTATCCCTGAGGATAATCATGGTTCTCATAATGCAAATGCTAGTACCTAATGCGGCTCTGTGTGAGCACTATTCTTCTGGTTTTGGCGGTTAGGTTTTATGTTTCATTTTCTTCTGTTAATGATCCTTCTTCAGATGCTAGTCTACATCCTTGGTCTAGTTCTGTTTCTGTCTTTACTGATCAGTTGTCATAAGGTCTATGTTAGTGGACATGTCCACAGAGACTCTTTTTTGTACTCTTGGTTCCATGAGAAGCCTCAAAAAGCTTACTCTGCTGACTCTCATGAGATTGTAACTTTTTTTGTACTATAATATAATTTACTATGCTGCTTACAAGAAAAAGCTATGCTATTTGTGTAAATTTTTTGTTTTTGTGAGGATAATGTTAAAATTTCCTTTTAGTAGACATTCAATGACAACTTTGCAATATAGTATTAGTGGATGGATAACTGAACTGTATGTTTAAATGTTTTGGTTTTTATAAGGGTAAAGTTAAAATTTTCTTAGACATCAAAGGGAAACTTTACAATATAGTATGTTTTAGACATTAAGGGGCAACTTTACAATATAGTATTGGCTTTATGTGCATTACTTGCAATTCACATCAAATAACACATAACATGCTCAATTCACTACTACAAAATTGTTTTCCTTAGGTTTATTGTCAAGTTAACTTGTCGCAACGACATGTGGCAATGTAGGGGACATTGCCATCCCGCGGTTGTTGTTTACAATATTAATATTAAAAATAATATTAAGGTAATGTTATGTTAAAATTAATCACAAATGGTAAATATTAATTAAAGAGTAGTTGGACATATTTGAATTTATATTAAGAAAATTTGAACTCCCTAAATCATACTTCATTAGCATTGGACTAAACGTTGCTCAATGTCTCCAATTGCAAATACCTTAACCTGTACAAATTGCTCCTAGAGTTCTCTTAGAGGCTATTGACTACTTTACACCTGTAGAATTTTGGTCTATTGGTTATATAATTGATAATATTTTAAGATAATTTACTTGGTTGTTTCAATTTATTGAGTCATTGGTCTACTAGGCCATCTGATTTGTAAAAGGTTTTCAATTTTGCGGCTGAAATGTCCAGATGGAAATCCTAATTATTGGAGAATCTGAAGTACACCAACATTTTAAGATTTTCAAGTTAAGATGTCGTGTATGTGCAACACATATACGAAAGCTTCTGTATATGTGCGGAAGCTTCCATATATGCGTAACGCATATACAGAAGCTTATGTATATGCGCATATGCAGAAGCTTTCATAAGCTTTTGTATATGCGCATATACGGAAGCTTCCGTATAACCGCAACACATATACGGTAGCTTCTGTATATGTACATATACAAAAGCTTTTGTATATGTACATATATGAAATTTTCCGTAAGCTTCCGTATATGCGCATATATGGAAGCTGTACATATATGAAAGCTTCTGTATATGCGCATATATAGAACATATACGAAAGCTTCCATATATGCGCATATACGGAAGCTTACATAAGCATTCTGTATATGTGCATATACGGAAGCTTCCGTATATGTGCATATACATAAGCTTTCGTAAGCTTCTGTATATGTGCATATGCAAAAGCTTCCATAAGCTTCCGTATATGCGTATATAAGGAAACAACGCATATACGGAAGTTGCGCATATACGGAAGCTTCCGTATATGCGTAGCTTTTGTAGCTTTCGTATATGCGCATATACGGAAGCAGCGCATATACGGAAGCTTCTGTATATGTGCATATTCAAAACATATACACAAGCTTCCGTATATGTGCATATTCAAAACATATACGGAAGCTTTTGTATATGCGCATATACAGAAGCTTCTGTATATGCACATATACAGAAGCTTCTGTATATGCGCATATACAGAAGATGTTGCACATATATGGAAGCAGTAGTGCATATACGGAAGCTTCCGTATATGTGCAACTTCTGTATATGAGCACGGCATATACGAAAGTTGTTGCACATATACGAAAGCTTCTGTATATGCGCAATGCAAGCAACTACACATATACGGAAGTTGCGCATATACAGAAGCAACTGCGTATATATTGTAGCTACGCATATACTGAAGCTTCTGTATATGCGCAAGACATATACAGAAGCTATTGTGCATATACCGAAGCTTCCATATATGCGCAACAGATTCTGTATATGCCTTGCGCATATACAGAAGATGCGCATATTTGGAAGCAACTGCGTATATACGGAAGCTTCTATATATGTGCAATTGTTTCTGTATATGCACTACGCATATATGGAAGCTTCCGTATATGCACAACAACTTCTATATATTCCTTGCACATATACGGAAGCTTCCGTATATACACAACTTTCATATATGTGTTGCACATATTCTGAAGCTTCTGTATATGCGCAACAGCTTGAGTTTTGATGACAGTGGTCATCCTAGTGCCGTAAGCACCTAAAGAGAACTATAACGTTCACTAAGCAATAAAACATATTGATGTATTCAAGTGAGGCGATATTTCAAAGTGGTTTTGTAGAGATGGTTAAATTTTTGCAATTATGCGAAATAAGAGATGGTATTAGGATCCTTAAAGGCTCTGCCATAGGCTGAATATTGCTTTCCCACATGGACCATGCGAAAAAGAATCATAAGAAAGGAGAATGTCCTTTTGTCCTTCTTCCAGGTAGCTTGACTTCCCAAGCAAAGAAGAAACACACGCATAAAGATTACTAAATGAAGTAGTGGTACACTCATTAAACGATTGGCTATGCTTGCATGGTGTGTTTCAATCGTTCATGGCGTCGATCCAACTGTGAAACTGTCGAATAGATGGCCCGCTCCATTTTTGTTTTTTGAGAACTTGGTCCACGTTATACATAATTATCATGGATTCTCACACCTTCTCTTCATTAAACCCAACCTTTGTCTTCCACTGTCCACATCCCTCGCAATTAGTTTAATTATCCTTACTCATTTCATTTCACCTTTCACTTCAAACCTTCTACTCATACACATAAACCCATGCTCGTCTCAAGGTTTTACTGCCAATACAAATTTTCCCAAGCGCTGATGAATAAAAAGTTCTTGTGGGTTGCCAATACAAATTTGCCCAAGGGTTTCACATCATATGATTTCTCAAATTTATTATTTTATGTTTCAAATTATCAATGTGAATGTTCATATGAATCATTTTATTTAGAACTATGAAACATACATGTATGATGTTACTATGACATGTTTTACTTTTATAAATTTTAATATATATATATAGTACCCCCGATGTACCCAAGTACCCTGTTTCAAAAAGTGGTGTCCCCGTCCCCGTACCCACGTTTCCAAGAAACTTAGCTGTTGTGCATATACAAAAGCTTCCGTATATGCGCAACAACCTCCGTATCTGCCTTGTGCATATACGAAAAATTCTGTATATGTGCAGCTACGTATATACCAAAGTTGTTGCGCATATATGGAAACTTCCATATACGCGTAGCTGTTGTATATGCACTGCGCATTTACGGAAGCTGCTTGTAACATCCCTCCAATTTGACCCCTATTATTATTATTTTTGTAAATGTAATTGTTATTTATGTAAGTGGCCTTGGTGAGGAGCTCAAGGCCAAGGCCCCACCAGTGGATCTTGAATTTAGTGTTATGACCATAAGTATTATAGTTTGGAAAATCATGAATGGGATGACAAATGTTATCTCAGAGCCGCAAGCACTTAAGTTTTAGTTAGCAGTTAGTCTTAGAATGGAGTACTGAAGATACCTTCAACCGCCAAATGGAGGTAAGTATCTCTTATGACCTAAAATCTTAGTACTAGTTAATTATTTGATTCGGAACTAAAACAAACCAATGTCTATGAACGTCTTTGACACCCTAGTTACGACACACGACGTCGAGAACCTCACCACCAAATTCTTTTATCTAGTCATTAGTATAAACTACTATTTAGCACTAGATATATTAAATGACATGTAAGTTATCATGATCAAACATCTTAAGATGAAAGTATGTGGAATTATAATAGAATATTCTAAAGGATTTTAGGTGTACTTTTATCTATAAACATAGATTTATAATATATAATTATTAATGTATTAGCTTATTATATATATGTATCAAATTGATTAAAACCTATCTTTTTATATGGATAATTACATAGAGATTTTGTATAAAGAGTTAGCTAGATGATTAAAAAGTGTAATTTCTATATATACATAACTATATATATACGCTAAAAAAATTATAAAATGGGAGAAAACAACCTAAGAGTAGGGTAGAAGGAAGTCTACCTCTTAGAATGTCCTTAAGAGAATTACCATATACAATATTCTAGGAAACAAAGTTTTAAAGGGATAAATACATAAAACTTTATACGCAAAAAGGGGAGCACTATTTAAATCACTTGTATTTATAAGTTGTTATGCTTAAACAGTATACATAACATTATGTATTGGTGAGGCATATTATGTGATACAATATGGTAACTATTTATTGAAGAAGATTTCTCCCTACATAGGGATTAATTCTTTAAAAAAAATTATAGTTAAGATCTTAAAATGAAATTAATTGGTAGTTGAGAATTCTTAGGAAGAATGTCGCCCGAAACACGTGGTTTCTTGTGGGTCATTTAAGAGCCATACCATTTGTCTTTTTTTTGTTGTGTATGGAAATCCTAAACTCATGCCACCTTTTCCATTAGTAAAAACTCACGATGTGGCTACCACCGCCAAGCTCCAGAAATGGTGCCTTTGGTCTGCAAAAGAACGATAAGATCTCTGCAGGTTAATAGGAGTAGCGATCTGCATAAAGGTAGAGCAACAATTTGAATGTTAAGGGAGTGGCATTATGCATTTGAATTTTAGAAGGGATATCTTTGCTTGATCATCGGAAGGTTTTTAGCATGGCATCTTCTTGTTGGACGGTGGCATTAGAATATCATAACGAGAGGAAATGTCCATAGCTTCCACTTGGAAAGCCCGAATCCCTATCCAAGGATTTCGACCTCCACTTGAAAAAAGTTTGTTTCCACGTGGTTCTTTACTTGGCATGAGGGTATCAGATGAGAGTTATAGCACGGGTTGGTTTTACCTGTCATGGGCAGGAGACTCCAAAGCAAATCAGGAGTCTGTTATTTTAGGATGAACTGGGTTGAACCTCTATATATAATCTACATGGTGTTCATCGTAAAAGGGGGGTTCCTAGCGTATATGCTCGGACGAGGAGAAAGGGGCGAACCTCACTGGGGTTACATTGTTTAACCTATGCATTTAATTTAGAGTTCGATTAAGTTTTGTGGGGAGGGGTATAATGATTTATGCATACAACGGTCGCGTGACACATAGCAAGGAGAGGATTCCTTCATGTTTTCGACAGAGTTTTCACTCAGGTGAGTGAACTTCATATATTTTGTTTGATAGCATCATTACTCAACAAATATTTATTTTAGTTAATTAACAGTCCTGATTGAGAGAATCGCATCACATGATCTCAGCTATAGTCAATTAACATTCCTTCTCGAGAGAATTTTATCAAGTGATCTCTGCAAAGGAGGAATGTTGCTTTTTAGTTTTAAATTTTTATAGTTTAACTTATAAAGTTATCACAAGGATAGTTATTCCTTATATGCATTTCGTAGCCCTAATTGATTGAGACTGTGTGATTACAAATTGAGTAAATCAAAGTCTGTAAATCTATATCTTTATATCACTTATTACCAATGTTAATTGATCACGGCCAAAGCTATTGTCATTGCGTAAGTTTATATTTAATAGATGCGATCTGATGGGAAAACGATAGTAGTATTGAAGGAGTGAGTCGTATAAGTATACAATCCTGCTCGTCGCGTGAAGGGACGAGTTCTGTACTATAGTAGGCTATGTTATGTTTTTAGATTTAGCGTTTCTTTTGTTCTGTTGAATACCTTTGTTTAAACTTTGTTCTTCTTTCCTTTCGATTCCAAACCTCTGGCTAGGTTTTGAGTAGTTACATAATGATTTAGTTACACAAAGTCGTGCGAGTTTTCGTAGGATAGTGGATATGTTAAAATACTTTATCGACACACTATCTACCAACACCACGCAACAACGTGATTTATTGGTTTCATATATTATTTATTATATTGATCATAAAACCTGGATAGTAGTGTTGTCTCTTGGTTTTGCGCATCATACACACTGTCTATAGCACTGCGGAAATCCTGTGTTAGCAATGGTGTAGGAAATAACTGGATTTACTTTTTGGATGACAAGGATAAATCTTGTTTTCTGCGTATGAAGTATTCGAATGACTTTAATATGTATATTTGCTATTACTATTTTGGGTAAGAAGCGATCATATATTATCTAGGTTTGTGTGTAAAGTTATCATATAAACGTTATGTCTTATAGGAATAAATATGTATATACTATTCTACTATTTTTCTTGTTAAAGGAGAATCCCTAACAGAAATTCTAGTCCGTGTAAGATCCTTATAGTTATATATTTAAGCTCTAATATATTTGGGTTAGATATAATTACTTTTATCTACTAAAGTCTAAAATTAGTTTTATTGAATGCATTATCAATATCTACATTATTGGAACTAAGAAATATCTTAACTCATGCATCTTTGGAAGTAAAGTAATATATTTTATAAAGAGTTTATCTAATTATGTATTGATAAAGCTTTAGAGTTCAATATTTTAGAAGGGCTAGGTTCTCACCAAAGGTGTTTATGGAATAAATTGGTGAAGTTCATAAATTATAGTTTTATCTTTACATGTGGAAGAGCAATATTTTATTTATGAGCTAAAAGAACTTTGTAATAATGATTTTATAGATATGCCAAAAGATATTAATATATTAGAAGAGATTTTATTAATATATTAAAAACATAGACATGAAGGATTATACTTATGTCTCAACAAAAAAAATTGTAGTAGGTAACTTTTGAAAATGTTAATGATGTTTAATGATATATTGGTTCCTGTATATTATTTGTAACCTTTATTTTATTTGTGAGAATAGGGTTTCTTTCTAGCCTTATTTTTGGTCATGGTTATATCTACTTCCATGAAATTCTTCTGGATCCAATTAGGAACTTATATATGTATTGTTATGCATATAAGCTCTAAGTGTTAGAGGCGTAGAGAAAGAAGAAAGAGACCTTAAGCAACAATCATGTTGTTGGATGTAATCCTTTCAATTTGATATTTAATAAAAATATACAGAACAACCCTTTGTGGACATAGCCCAAGATGCGGGTGAACCACGTCAAAATGGCCTCCTTTTGATGCGTCTTTTATATGTGTAAAACTTGTCATCTTTTGTAAATAAATTTTTTGTCCATGACCTAACTGTTTAAGCATTCTAATGTTGTGTTGGTTTGTCATTATATCAAAACATGAGTATATGATGGTAAAGTATAACTTGCAGTTAATTCTTCATATTGATCTTGAATGGCAATTTTTTTATTTAAACATATAACATTTTACTGTCTTAATATTCTCTTATTTTGTCCAAGTTATGATTTAGAAGTTGTTTAAGTTAGTCTTTTTAAGAAGGAAACTAATGATGTATTTTAGTGTTGGAATATATGGTTTAGGCATTTTTAGGTTACAAAGTAGTGTCTCAAGGCAAAAAGAAATGATAGTAAAATAACATTCATTATAAAGAAGTTGTTTGGGTTATGGAAATGTATTTGGGAGTTTAGTAAATTTTACTAAACTCACAAATTTGGGTTAGGAAATATTTTTTGAGATATAGAATTGAGTATTAGTTAACACACTTTTAAATTTATAATAGTTGTAATTAATAAAAACCATAATTAAGGGCATTTTCAAATAGAAATAAAGATGTGATTTAGTTAGAATTGTACTTCTGCATAGAAATTGTAGTAATTAGGTTGTTTAGAAAAATTTTAAATTTTTATGAAATTTGGGGATGTGACATATGGTATCTGACATATGGTATGAGAGCTATAGGTTATAGCACTCGGGCATGATGGGCTCAACATGAAATAAATAGGTATGAAAGTTGACTAATCAAATTTTTCTTGTTTCATTCTGGATGCATGGGATTTGAATGGACAAGGAGTTAACGTCATCCAGGTTCAACTTCAAGTCCTCCAAAAAGGAGTAAAGATAAGTATCTCAACATTCGAAGGAGGTATGTTATCCTTGTCGAAAGTTTTCATTGCTAGAAGAAAGATGTAGGTACTCACATGATTATCGTGGAATGTAATATTTAGTGGAAATAATTTTAGTACATGTGAATGTAACGAATTCTGTATTATGATTTATTAACTTGGTTAACCTTGTTAAAGGGAATAGAAGCGCTATAATCTCTTATAGGATTGTTGATTCATAATTTTAATATTCCTTGGTAAAGTACTAAACGAGAAGAAATAGATGAGGATATGGAAAACTTTGCTGAAATATGTTATTACCTTGACAGAACAAAAGATTATGAGACATGCCGATTAATAAGTAATTTCATAGAAGTATCATATATTTTCTGCATTTTATCAAAGTTTACTAAGTGTGTTACCTATGAGCATCACTAAGTTAAAAGTATCAGTTTTATTAGTATACTCCAATGAAGTAAGTTTGTTTGATTAGGAAAAGTCAGTTAAACACCCTCAAATTCAATGCATGATTGTTAGTTCATTTAATGCTACTTCAGAAATATTCCGTCGTAGATATGGTAGAAGATGATCGGGTAAAATATTTGTTGGTAGAAGTGATAGTTACTGATTATTTGATGCATTAGCCGAAATAAAAGTTGATCCTCAAATATCAAAGTTAGAAGGTACATCTTGTACTTAGGATTGTGATAGTATGCTTATTGCAAAAACTATATGTTGTCACTCTTTCATCATTTTCATAGATCCAAAAGAATGGAGCTTGTATAGAATACAGCCTAAAGTAAATTATTTATCCTAAGTATTGATAGCTAGAATGGATTCGACATACTAAGTTACAAAGGCGTGAATGAATTCATATGATAAAATGATGATGTGTTTTGAATATTACTTTTTCCTATGAAAATTCATCATTTTACTACTTAAAACATAAAATTTTATTCCATTTAGACTTTGTTATCATTATTTGAGTTTTTATTGTATAAAATTTACAAACAGTGTTTCCTAGGTATTTAAATGAACTTATTTTAGAATGCATACGAATTTAATCATTTTCTTCATAGATAGACTCTTAGCAGGAATTTCTATATCTTCTAAATAAAAGGTTGGTGTGCATCAAGTTAGAAGGTCTTATCAATAGTAGGAGTTTGATTTTAGGAAAAGAAAATCCTAACCCTTGTTACGATTGAATTATATCATGGTATCTTTTAAACAAAGAGTATTGAAAGATTATTGAGAAAAGAATCTTTAGATGATGAATATCAATTTGAAATAAATCTATATGCAACTAAATGTTTAAAAGTATGAAACTAACATGTTTGTTTGCAAACTTGACCTCAAACTCACATTAAGGATATTGAAGAGTTTACATCGGGATGAATTGAATGGGATGCATAAGTTATTGAATGAGCATGTGTATCATGCTATGGAACTAACATGTTCAATTGTTGAGCAATTGAAGCAAAGAAATTTTTTTTTATACTAACATTTCAGGAGGTGATTTTTGGATCATGACCAATGTCGTAATCCTAGAGGAATATGGATTATACAACCACTTACATAGATAAGTTGAGCTAAATCGATCAAGAGTAAGTAATGGTTTACTTTACATTTTAATTTGGATTTCAGGACTTTATGAATCATGATTGGTGATAAGACTTATGAGTGATGATGTGTAATCATCAAAATGCATAGAATATGATAGTAAATAGGGAATATATTTGTTAAATATTTTGTTGCTATTATGTCACATGTGGCATGCAAGAAATACTAAATGATTGTTACTAAGTAAAATTCATGGACTTAAACGAGAAGGTTTGAAGGGAAAAGAATATTTCCTAGACTCAAGCTGAGGCTGCATCTTGCACTCACTTACTAGCTGTTGCAGGGTGCAACTTCCCTAAATTTGTGGCATTTCCCCTCCAGGTGGAGGGAGGTGAGTAGGCAGCTCACTAATGACCAGTTAACTACTAAAAAGGCCTAGGCAGCCTATATAAGGCAATTCGAATTGAGCAGGCAGCTCTTACAATATTTCCTGCAGAAATATTCCTCAAGTGCATCAGGTGATGACTGAGAGATTCGAATAGGGAGGCTATGTAATGAGTTGCAGAGTAAGACTGCCAAATAATCCTGTTGGGTTACAGAGGACTCATGATTTCTATGCAAGTCTCCATGATTGCTGAAATAAAAAAGAATGCTATGTACGCAAGTCTACATGATTGTTGAAGTACATGAGCAGGATATGTGTGGCAAGTCCCCACGATTGCGGGAATACATGAAGTTTTTTTAATGAAAGTCTCCATGATTGCTAAAGTACAAAAATAGTGCTATGTATGCAAGTTTATATGATTGTTGAAGTACATGAGCACGATATATATGCAAGTCTTCATGATTGCTGAAGTACATAAGAGTTTTGTATGCAGGTCTCCATGATTGCTGAAGTGCAAAGGAGTTTGCTGATCGACAAAGTTTTGTTGAAAGAATAGTTTTATGATATAAGTAAATGCTAATGATTAGACTATGAGATGTATTTATGTGTGAATATTACGAATGCTAGAATAAGCAAATATCCCCTCAAGAATGAGGAAGAATGATGAACATTTACTATTTTGAAATTTTATATACTTATGTTATGCTGAAGAATGTTGGAAAATCTTGCACGAGTTGTACAATGTGCAAGTTCTAAATGATAGAAGCTTGTGGAAATCACGAAAATGTAAAGATGACGAAAGTAGAAGAAAAAAGCAAGCCAAAGATGATACAAGGATGCAAAAAAAAAATGTTGAACACCGAGGATGGTGTTATTCTTAAGGGGGGGAGGATGTAACATCCCTCCAATTTGACCCCTCTTATTATTTTTTTTGTAAATGTAATTGTTATTTATGTAAGTGGCCCTGGTGAGGAGCTCAAGGCCAAGGCCCTACCACTGGATCTTGAATTTAGTGTTATGACCATAAGTATTATAGTTTGGAAAATCATGAGTGGGATGACAAATGTTATCTCAGAGCCGCAAGCACTTAAGTGTCAATTAGCAGTTAGTCTCAGAACGAAGTACTAAAGATACCTTCAACCACCAAATGGAGGTAAGTATCTCTTATGACCTAAAATCTTAGTACTAGTTAATTATTTGATTCGGAACTAAAACAAACCAACGTCTATGAACATCTTTGACACCCTAGTTACGACACAGGACGTCGAGTACCTCACCACCAAATTCTTTTATCTAGTCATTAGTATAAACTACTATTTAGCACTAGATATATTAAATGATATGTAAGTTATCATGATAAAACATCTTAAGATGAAAGTATGTGGAATTATAATATAATATTCTAAAGGATTTTAGGTGTACTTTTATCTATAAACATACATTTATACTATATAATTATTAATGTATTAGCTTATTATATATATGTATCAAATTGATTAAAACCTATCTTTTAATATGGATAATTACATAAATATTTTATATAAAGAGTTAACTAGATGATTAAAAAGTGTAATTTATATATATACATAACTATATATATACACTAAAAAAATTATAAAATGGGAGAAAACAACGTAAGAGTAGGGTAGAAGGAAGTCTACCTCTTAGAATGTCCTTAAGAGAATATACAATATTCTAGGAAACAAAGTTTTAAAGGGATAAATAAATAAAACTTTATAGGCAAAAAGGTGAGAACTATTTAAATCACTTGTATTTATAAGTTGTTATGCTTAAACAGTATACATAACATTATGTATTGGTGAGGCATATTACGTGATACAATATGGTAACTCTTTATTGAAGAAGATTTCGCCCTACATAGGGATTAATTCTTTAAAAAAAAAATTATAGTTAAGATCTTAAAATGAAATTAATTGGTAGTTGATAATTCTTACGAAGAATGTCGCCCGAAACATGTGGTTTCTTGTGGGGCATTTAAGAGCCATACCATTTGTCTTTTTTTTTTGTTGTGTATGGAAATCCTAAACTCATGCCACCTTTTCCATTAGTAAAAACTCATGATGTGGCTACCACGGCCAAGCTCCAGAAATGGCGCCTTTGGTCTGCAAAAGAACGATAAGATCTCTGCAGGCTAATAGGAGTAGCGATTTGCATAAAGGTAGAGCAACAATTTGCATGTTAAGGGAGTGGCATTATGCATTTGAATTTTAGAAGGGATATCTTTGCTTGATCATCAGAAGGTTTTTAGCATGGCATCTTCTTGTTGGATGGTGGCATTAGAATATCATAATGAGAGGAAACGTCCATAGCTTCCACTTGGCAAGCCCGAATCCCTGTCCAAGGATTTAGACCTTCACTTGACAAAAGTTTGTTTCCACGTGGTTCTTTAGTTGGCATGAGGGCATCAGGTGAGATTTATAGCACGGGTCGGATTTACCTGTTGTGGGCAGGAGACTCCAAAGCAAATCAGGAGTCTGTTATTTTAGGATGAACTGGGTTGAACCTCTATATATAATCTACATGGTGTTCATCATAAAAGGGGGGATCCTGGTGCATACGCTCGGACGAGGAGCAAGGGGTGAACCTCATTGGGGTTACATTGTTTAACCTCTGCATTTAATTTAGAGTTCGATTTGGGGAGGGGTATGACGATTTAGGCATACAACGGTCGCCTGACAAATAGCGAGGAGAGGATTCTTGCATGTTTTCGACAGAGTTTTCGCTCAGGTGAGTGAACTTCATATATTTTGTTTGATAGCATCATTACTCAGCAAAGATTTGTTTTAGTTAATTAGTAGTCCTGCTTGAAAGAATCGCATCACATGATCTCAGCTATAGTCAATTAACATTCTTTCTCGAGAGAATTTTATCAAGCGATCTCTGCAAAGGAGCAATATTGCTTTTTAGTTTTAAATCTTTATATTTTAACTTATAAAGTTATCATAAGGATAGTTATTCCTTATATGCATTTCGTAGCCCAAATTGATTGAGACTGTGTGATTACTAATCAAGTAAATCAAAGTCCGTAAATCTATATCCTTATATCACTTATTACCAATGTTAATTGATCACAGCCAAAGCTATTGTCATTGCGTAAGTTTATATTTAATAGATGCGATCTGATGGGAAAACGATAGGAATATTGAAGGAGTGAGTCGTAGAAGTATACAATCCTGCTCGTCGCGTGAAGGGACGAGTTCTATACTATAGTAGGCTATGTTATGTTTTTAGATTAAGTGTTTCTTTTGTTCTGTTGAATACCTTTGTTTAAACTTTGTTCTTCTTTCCTTTCGATTCCAAACCTCTGGCTAGGTTTTGAGTAGTTACATAATGATTTAGTTACACATAGTCGTGTGAGTTTTCGTAGGATAGTGGATATGTTAAAATACTTGTTAGACACACTCTCTACCAACACCACGCAACAACCTGATTTATTGGTTTCATATATTATTTATTATATTGATCATAAAACCTGGATAGTAGTGTTGTCTCTTGCTTTTGCGCATCATACACACTATCTATACCACTGCGGAAATCCTGTGTTAGCAATGGTGTAGGAAATCACTGGATTTACTTTTTAGATGACAAGGATAAATCTTGTTTTCTGCGTATAAACTATTCGAACAACTTCAATATGTATATTTGCTGTTACTATTTTGGGTAAGAAGCGATCATATCTTATGTAGGTTTGTGTGTAAAGTTATCATATAAACGTTATGGCTTATAGGAATAAATATGTATATACTCTTCTACTATTTTTCTTGTTAAAGGAGAATCCCTAATAGAAATTCTAGTCCGTGTAAGATCCTTGTAGTTATATATTTAAGCTCTGATATATTTGGGTTAGATATAATTACTTTTATCTACTAAAGTCTAAAATTAGTTTTATTGAATGCATTATCAATAGCTACATTATTGGAACTAAGAAATATCTTAACTCATGCATCTTGGGAAGTAAAGTAATATATTTTATAAAGAGTTTATCTAATTATGTATTGATAAAGCTTTAGAGTTCAATATTTTAGAAGGGCTAGGTTCTCACCAAAGGTGTTTATGGAATAAATTGGTGAAGTTCATAAATTATAGTTTTATCTTTATACGTGGAAGAGCAATATTTTATTTATGAGCTAAAAGAACTTTGTAATAATGATTTTATAGAAATGCTAAAAGATATTAATATATTAGAAGAGATTTTATTAATATATTAAAAACATAGACATGAAGGATTATACTTATGTCTCAACAAAAGAAATTGTAGTAGGTAACTTTTGAAAATGTTAATGATGTTTAATGATATATTGGTTCATGTATATTATTTGTAACCTTTATGTTATTTGTGAGAATATTGTTTCTTTCTAGCCTTATTTTTGGTCATGGTTATATCTACCCCATGAAGTTCTTATGGATCCAATTAGGAACTTATATATGTAGTGTTATGCATATAAGCTCTAAGTGTTAAAGGCGTAGAGAAAGAAGAAAGAGACCTTAAGCAACAATCATATTTTTGGATGTAATCCTTTGAATTTGATATTTAATGAAAATATACAAAAAAAAACCTTTGTGGACGTAGCCCAAGATGCGGGTGAACCATGTCAAAATGGCCTCCTTTTGATGCGTCTTTTATATGTGTAAAACTTGTCTTCTTTTGTAAATAACTTTTTGGTCCATGACCTAATTATTTAAGACTTCTAATGTTGTGTTGGTTTGTCATTATATCAAAGCATGAGTATATGATGGTAAAGTATAACTTGCAGGTAATTCTTCATATTGATCTTGATTGGCAATTTTTGTTTCTAGAATTACTCACACTTACAGTAAATTTAAACAATGGTAGGGATTGTATAAACATGCTTTTATTTAAACAAATAACATTTTACTGTCTTAATATTCTCTTATTTTGTCCAAGGTATGATTTAGAAGTTGTTTAAGTTAATCTTTTTAAGAAGGAAACTAATGATGTATTTTAGTGTTGGAATATATGGTTTAGGCATTTTTAGGTTACAAAGTAGTGTCTAAAGGAAAAAAGAAATGATAATAAAATAACATTCATTATAAAGAAGTTGTTTGGGTTATGGAAATGTATTTGGGAGTTTAGTAAATTTTACTAAACTCACAAATTTGGGTTAGGACATATGTTTTGAGATATAGAATTGAGTATTCGTTAACACACTTTTAAATTTATAATAGTCATAATTAATAAAAACCGTAATTAAGGGTATTTTCAAACAGAAATAAATATGTGATCTAGTTACAATTGTACTCCTGCATAAAAATTGTAATAATTAGGTTGTTTAGAAAAATTTTAAATTTTTATGAAATTTGGGGATGTGACTTTTGTATATGCACAACAGCTTCTGTATATGCCTTACACATATACAGAAGCTGCGCATATACGGAAGCAACTACATATATACGGAAGCTTACGTATATGCGCAACGCATATACGAAAGCTTTTGTATATGCGTTGTGCATATACGGAAGCTTCCGTATATGCTTAACTTTCGTATATGCGCAGTACATATACGGAATCTGTGCATATACGGAAGCTTTTGTATATGTGCAGTGCATATACAGAAGCTGCACATATATGAAAGCTTTCGTATATGTGCAGCTTTTGTATATATGGCTTGCACATATACAGAATCTTTCGTATATTCCCAACAACTTCAGTATATGCCTTGCGCATATACAGAAGCTGCACATGTATAGAAGCAACTACGTATATACAGATGCTTCGATATATGCATTGCACATATACGGAAGCTTCCTTATATGCATTGTGCATATAAGGAAGCTTCCATATATGTGCATATATACGGAAGCTTCCGTATATGCACATATACAGAAGCTTGCATTTACAGAAGCTTCTGTATATGTGCATATACAAAAGCTTCTGTATATGCGCATTTATGGAAGCTTGCATATATAGAAGCTTCCGTATATGCGGAGCTTCTTCCGTATATGCGTTGGCTTCCGTATATGCGCAACAGCTTCCGTATATGTCCTGCACATATACTGAAGCTGCGCATATACGAAAGCATATATACATAAGCTTCCATACATGCGCAGCTGCGTATATACGAAAGCTTCCGTATGTGCGCAGCTGCGCATGTATGAAAGTTGTTGCATATATAAGGAAGCTTTCATATATGCGCAGCTACCGTATATGTGTTGCACATTTATGGAAGCTTCTGTATATGCGCAACAACTTCCGTATATGCCTTCCGCATATATGAAAGCTACGGATATACATAAGCTGTTGCATATATACAGAAGCTTCTGTATATGCACAACGCATATACGGAAGCTTCCATATACGTGTTGCGCATATACGAATGCTTCTGTATATACGCAGCTACTTTCGTATATGCGCAAGGCATAAGATGTTGCGCATATACAGAAGCTTCTGTATATGCGTAGCGCATATACGGAAACTACGCATATACAGAAGCTTCCATATATGCGCAACTTCCGTATATGCCTTGCGCATATAAGAAAGTTTCTGTTTATGCACAACAACTTATGTATCTGCCTTGCACATATACGGAAGCTGTGCATATATAGAAGGAGTTGCATATATACATAAGCTTCTATATATGCGTTGCGCATATACAGAAGCTTCTGTATATGCACAACGCATATACGGAAGCTTCTGTATATGCGCATATACGGAAGCTTGCATATACAGAAGCTTTTGTATATGCGCATATACAGAAGCTTCAATATATGTGCATATACAAAAGCTTGCATATACGAAATCTTCCGTATATGCGCATATACATAAGCTTGGATGTACGGAAGATTTCGTATATGCGCAACACATATACGGATGCTGGGCATATACGAAAGCTTCCATTTATATGTTGCGCATATACGGAAGCTTCCGTATATGCACAGCTTCAGAGATAAAATCGCATACATTTAAAGGTTTAGATCGAGATCTTGATTGGTTGCAAGTCATTAATGATTAGTAAGTTGCATCTAGCCCATGATTATCAAACTAGCACTAAATGGAAAAAATATTGGTCCACATGGATGGTACAAGATATAAGTGTCCTCTGTCTCCTAGTACCATGGATTTTAGAAGACCTATTTCCATGTTTAGTTATATCTAGAAGACCTATTTACAAAACTCCTTTTCTGATTGAAAGTAGTGTTATTGCTTGTGCTAGAAACCAAAACATCTTTCCCTGATTGTTTCTTCTTTCCAAATGTTTTATCGTGACTTGCTAGCAACACATTGAATTTGTCAAAAATTATATCGTCCAATTTATACCAAAAATGCATTTTAGACCCCAATATGATGCTTAGAGTTAGCTGAGGTAGTACTCTAATGGAGTGTTGATATAGCTAGTGGAAATATGATCTAGTCGGTACATGGTCATATTTTAGAATTGAGGTTTCACATGTGTATGTTATTGTTCATTTCATATTTCTGAATATGTGTGACATATTTCGATGACTATGGTTATCCTCAAGGGACTGGCCACCCCTTCCTGAGTTAACCTGAGGAAGATGAGATGGCCATATCATTTATAATTGGTTTAGATCTAATATACTTATGTTATTGTTATTTCAGCATTGGTGTCTTCATTAACAACTTAGATCTGATATATATTGCTACTGTTATTACTGTTTTTGTTTTCAGTACTTTAATGATTTATGTAGCTCTATGTTTGATAGTACCGTGTTGGTTAGAACAATTAATATAACTATGTTTGTGCTTTTGGAAATTTATATGTGAAATGTTTGTTCACTTTGTTGCATGGCTTATTTTTTAATATGTGTGACATCTTCCAAGGACTATGGTTATCCTCAAGGGGCTGGCCACCCCTTGTTGAGTTAACCTAAGGAAGATGGAGACTTATATCTACCATTCTATTTAGACCTCCCCCACAAAGAATTATTTTTATTTCTGTTTTGGGGACAACCTCTCACAAAAAACAAATTCATGCTTTGGTCATCCATTATTTTTTGCCTCATTTCCTCTAAGAACAAGGATGCCAATATATATATATATATATATATATATATATATATATATATATAGAGAGAGAGAGAGAGAGAGAGAGAGAGAGAGAGAGAGAGAAGCACTATCAATTGCTACAATTACATTATCTCGAGAGTATGGAAAAAAACATTACAAGGGATTACACTTATGATATTCATCCATCTTAATACCAATAGAGATAATTTTATTTACCATAGTATTAAATACATTTAGATGATCTATCACTTAGTTTCCATCATCCATCCTAAGATGATACAACTTATTTTGAAGAAACAACGTTTTTACCAAGGACTTCGACTTATACAAACTCCCTAAATTATTCCATAGCTTCTTTGCAATGTCTTCTCTAGAGATGTTCAACAACAACAATCTGATTGGAAAAGTCAAATAATACTTATCACCTTCTTTTGATCATCTACTAGTCTTCTTTCTTCATAATAGTAGATTATGTACCTAGATCAACAACAACCCACTATTTTCATTCTACAAAATGATATTCCATATTTTGATTACATAGATCAAAGCTTTAACCATTAAATTTCTGAACATTGATTGTATAACTAATTGACATTCTCTTTCAACACATGAATCACCACCGTGGAGCTCACATTTTAACCAGGTTTATCAGAAACCCAATATAAACTTGCTCTATCAAAGGAGTGAAACTCTTAGCAACAAAGGCACCCCCTTAAGCTAATATTCAATCTCTAATACCACATGTAAATTTTAAACATGTGAAATGAAACAATGCATACATATTCTTAAGTAAAATAAATATTAAGCAATGGCATATGCACAATACATGGATATTTACCGTGGGGACCATTAACCAACAAAACTTAGTGCCACGCCTCTCTTTTTCTCATTGTATTCATTTAATGATTCATAATACAATATTTAAGTATTCTACAACATCCAAAACCGTAATCCATTAACCTAGATTAAATTACAATCCCAAATCAAATTACATTTTTTTAATCGATAATGATTTGAGGGCAGCACAACCCACATGCAAAGAATATAACACATAACCAACATTTGTAAAGTTTCTTTTGAGATCAACTTGGATATTCCCATTGATTAATTGGAATTCATTCTTATTTGAAATATGTATGATGTTCACATTTATTATCATTGTATATTCAAGGTTATTTACTCTTTCACTAACCTTGGAGAACAAAAATTTCATCTCACCATGCTATTCTTATGTCATGGATGAGCCTTCAAGAGGTTTTGGGGGAATATAGTTTTTTCCTCCACTTCTTTCCATGTGATCTCACTATTGAAACATTAGACTTATTCTCTATTTTTTTAAATTATTGCTCCTTTTGAAACACCATAAAAAATATTCTAGTAAAACATATGCAAATTTTATTCTAACATGCCTTTAAAAACCCTAGTTCGTAGGTTGTCTTGCTAATTGAAATTTATCTTAAATAATCTCTGAACTTTTGGCCCCTCTAAGTATGAAAATTTGACATGGGATATCCTAGCATGTCTTCTCTATAATGCCACATGTTTGAACAATTTTTGTATGTGCAAAGTTAAAGTTATGGTGACTTTCCAAAAACTTCTTGTTTTTCTCCCTTTCAAGAGAGTGCAATTGTATGAACTTCTATATGTCCAATTTTTTTGATCCACATGTAAAACATTTACCAAAAACACTATGTTATGTCTTCTTTATGATGCAACTGATGGCATGTAATTTGGATGTTTCAAGATTTAGAGACAATAATTTTACCCAGAACATCTATTTGAGACTAGTTCTTTTACTAATAAAAAGCCTACCTTCCATAGAAAATAACTCTGAACTTATGGTGAACTAGGACCCAAAATATTTACCATGGGTACATCTCTATGTCTCCTAAGGCTAATCAAATTTTTCTCTATATGAAATGTCCTAAAAAAATGTTATTGCAAAAATGGCTCTAATACCAAATTTTATGGACCAATTTCTCTAAATAACATAAAAATAGAAAGAAACAGTAATTCCAAGGCTTGAGAATGAAATCAAGAGATTGAATAAGAATCCACATTCATGGGGAAACCTACTTTTATAATATGTAAAGGGTTGATGCAAGCTAATGTTGGCCACCCATGATGCGTTAGTTGCAATGGACTCCTGGAAAAATAGAAATCTTAATGTTAATGACTTTACATCCTCTTCCATTTAAATCCTCATCGCATAGTCATAAATAAGGATTATTATGCATGCACATCCTCACCTTACAATATCAATTGGGTCAAGGCGCATAGACAACCATAAATTATCGAATGTGTCAAGACGCAAAGAGTAGGCTCCCGAGACAACTATAAGTAAGTCTTATATTAAATTTACCATATAAGTCTTTAATTGACACTATCATCTGAGATTTGACATGTTGGATTGTTGTGATCTTCTTATCACTCTTTACCAATGTGATTGTAAGGCTTCTTTGATGGTGAAGTCCATAATTTTAAGTCTTATTCCTCATTCTCATGCCTTTTGGTAAGACAACAAGGAGGGCAGTGGCCCGCATCAGCATGGAAAACAGTTTCGACATAAAATATAACAAATACTTGAACATTAAATAAAACAATAGCTAATCTACTCCATGTAGCTCTTTGTGGCATGCTGCTGCGTAGGACCATGGAAATAATTACCACAGTGAGAACAACGATGTGTCGTTGTTCCAGTAGAACTAGATGGCCTCACCTAGGTTCCACCTGTACCTGGCATGTCCCGGCCACCACCCAAAGACCATGCAGCTGTGTGTGTCTCATCGATGTCATCCCGAATCTGTGAAGACATAGCCACAAATGTAGTATGTGTAAGAAAATTACGTGTGGCATGTCTAACTGAGTCATCAATCTCATCTAGGCCACTACAAAACCCGGGTGGTTGAGGAGGCGGGTTTGGCTCTCTCCTGGGTGTAGGAGGTCCTCTAAGTGTGTTGCAGTGGGTCGGAGGTCGATCTTGGGCAAAGATAAGACCGACACCCTGAAACTCATTGATGTCAAAATAGTTGACATGGTATCCTAGCTCAAAATCAGCCCAGAATTTCCAAAGGAAATACTATGGGACCTTCAAATTATTGCATGGGGGTCTGTCAAACACCATAAACCGTCTCTTTCTCCAGTTATCTCTCCATGGCTGGTAAATACACCAGTCCATGCAAACCCGTCTCTTCCTCACATTTAGAGTTTTTCCTATTGAGGAAACTATGAATTTGCATACAACTAGGCTTTGGTGATGTTGAGGTCTTTAATCTATTCTTTGGTCATTAATGCATGTGTGCACTTTTGTGCGTGCGAGTTAATAACGCGTGCGCGCACCTTTTGTTAACATCGAATAAACGATGTGGACATTCAACATCGCCGAAGGAGGGACGCGTGTGCGTGTTTGGATGTGCGTGCGCATCATTGTTTTTTTTCCGCTCACGGGCTCCTACTGCACCCTTTTGGGGTACCATCTTCGTGTGGGTACCCTAAAATGCAATTAAGGTCCTAGTTGAAAATACAATTACAATTAAGGTCCTAGCCAACTAGTGAAGACAATACTAATATAATAATATAAATATAATGTCACGTTATTTATTGCGGGATTCCATCAAATAGTAGAGAAGCATGAACAAAAGACTTGGAATGATCGCAATATTCATTCAAAGGTAATTGAACCTATATCACTCGATTTACTTTATGACACTAAAGTTTTGAAGAATCTAGGAAAAATTAGCGATGAGATGGTATGGACCTTTAGCATTGCATACATGTCTCAAAAGTTGGCACAATAAAATTGGCAAATTTGGAAGGCCAACCAATGAAGGTCCTAGTGAACGAAGCCAATTGAATCCCTACTTTGGCCCACCAAAATCACAGTGAATGCTTGTGTAAGTGAAATGTCTATACTATAGTAGGAGTCGATTTTTTGTAGTGAGTTACTCATTAATGAGTTTTTGTTGTGGTAAAGTAGTCAGGGTTTATGATTTCAAGATGAGTTACATGTTGAAAGTAAATATTAGTTATTTTTGTTTCGAGGCGATGGTTAATAAGAACAAGTTACATTATGATAATAAGACAAATAAAGGGGTTGATATTTTGGAAAGGTACAAACCTGGATTTCCTTGTTGATGTGATGGGTGATTTTGATAATTAGTGGGGAAATGTTGATGATTTTACATTACTTTAAGGGGAGAACATGGGAGGAAATACAAGAATATAATGATAAAGATCATGGATTGCAAGTGAATAGGAACTACAATTTGAATTCCATTGTGAACATTAAACATTGGCACATCCTTATATGACATGTTGTGGGTGGACTAATTAACACATCCATTGCTAGGATTTCCTATTAGTTGGAAGGAAGTAGTTGGGGATCATATCAATGCTTTTAGAGTTCGTTCAATATAATTTAAGAAGTGAACGAATATTATTTGTGAATAAAAGTATAATGGAAACTTCATTTAATCTAAAATGTTTTCCAATCCAAAAGGCCCATAAGGAGTCAAACATGCCCATTATGGAGGTCCATGAGAAGGTAAGAATTGTTGAACCATTGCTTGGGAAAGTTAGTATCACATTATTTTCTAATACTAATTTGCAAGATGTTACACAATTTCCCAACATTAAGTTTGGCATTTATGTTGAAGTAAATGCATTAGCTAATGGGGATGAGATTGTTGAGTCAAAAGCATGGGTATATAGGTTGTATAAATTTGGTGTTATGTCTATGTTGGATGTGCGCCATTACACTAATTTTTTGTTGTGTCAGGTTTTTTTTGAGTCAATTGCATGGGGGTAGTTGTGGTTCGATCATCCATACCTTATGATTCAAATTTCTTACATTAAGTTGCAGGCTTTCCACAATAGTGAAAAGATATAGTAGAGGTGATGATGGCTTGGAATGTCACCAATGAGGTCATTTATAATAAGCATGGAACACATAGAGGTAAATAGGTGTTGTGATTTCAACCATGCAAGATCCTAAGGTAATATTTGCCACATAGTTGTTATCCTACAAATTAATTTTTAAATGTTAATTTAGGATGAATACCCCATGGGAGTGACCATTAAAGTAGATAAAAGTTTCACACATGGTATCATGAAGTCCTAGGCACTCTACCTTCAAAATGAGTTTGTTGCAAATTTCTCAAAGGATGAGTATGGTATGGATTTTCATTACAATTGGTGTTGTTGCTTCTATCTATGATTCTATGGAAATCATCAAAAGGGAAACCTTTCGACATAAAGGTCACATAAAATTTCCTAGCACCCAAATTCAACATATTGAAGTATCACAAGGACAAGCTAATTCAAAGATAGAAACTCGAAGTTTCAATATTGGTAGATAAGAATGATAAAGGATACTATTGAATCCTTCCATATTCCATGGAATCTTGCTCATAAATATTAAGATTTTAATTTTTTGAAATTTATATGCAATTGTTTATGTGAAATCCAAAGTAGATCTATAAGCACTAGTGGATATTTTACCTTTTATTTATTTTAGAGAACGACCTTCAATCTACAATGGAACAATGGTTTGAGAACTTGTTCCTACTATTAAGATCACATATGTCAAAGAAGCTTGGCCCAAGCATAAACAAGAGAAGGGAAGACATCCAAAATGACATCTAAGAATTTTTTGAATTGTCTTACAAAGTTCAAGAGACAACTAGAACTAGAACAAGAGGAAAAGGAACAATAATAAAAGGAAGAAACAACACTCATGACTTGAATTGTTAAAAAGAAGAGAACCAAGACATGCACTACCACTTCATCATAATCATGTGAGGACCCATTGAGGACTAAGGAACGAAAACATAGGTCAAATCAACTTGAGGGCTTAGAGAGATAGACCACACATCAACTTAATAAAAGCTATCAATAAAAGAAATGTATTGTCATTACAATCAACATATATTCCAAAATTACAATAAGTAGAGAAAGAAGGCAAGCCAAGAACAACTTCAAAAATAATGACAATATAAAGTGGCAACATAAACCTTAGGTAAATCCCCTTTTCCCAAAATTACAAAATTTTGCAAATAGTGATTCAAAGATGATTCTAAAATATTCCTCCTAGCAATTAAACAATTTCCTTTTACAATCTAGAGAAGTCGTAGAGGAAGTAGGTTCCCCACATCATGAACATAGTAGCTTTGCATAATTACTCAACAGATTATGATTATATTTTCTATTCATTATCATGTCTTAGTTATATATTTTTTTGGCTATCATCTATACATTCTTTTGTCATATTATAATTTTTTAATATTAAAATTGTATTTTCGAATATATAAATAAGTTTTTTATTAACTATTTTTAACTCTGAAATACCTTAGTGTATCCATATTATGCAAACTTAACAATTAATAAGCCATTCCAACCACGATAACATATTAAATTTTTATTTAATAGACTATTTTTTATTTATATAAAGTTATATATATCAACCATATCCACCCAACGCTGTTGTAATAATTTGCCACGTCAGTATTAAAAGCCATTGATTTAAAGATTATCATTTTAAACTATTGTGGAAGGTCTTTGTGAACTATAATTCCTCGCAAAGAAGCTACACTCTCACTTTCTTCAAAGAAGCACAATCTCTGTTTGAGAATGCTAGCGTTTTGAATCTCAATTAGAGTGACTTAGTTATGGAATTAATCTCACTTTCTTCAAAGAAGCACAATCTCTGTTTGAGAATGCTAGCGTTTTGAATCTCAATTAGAGTGACTTAGTTATGGAATTAATCTCACTTTCTTCAAAGAAGCACAATCTCTGTTTGAGAATGCTAGCGTTTTGAATCTCAATTAGAGTGACTTAGTTATGGAATTAATCTCAATCATAGTGACTTAGTTATGAAATTTTCAAACAATGAGTGAGAAATATTGTGGAAATTACTATACATTTAGACCGTTGTATCGTCTGCATACGCTGGAAAGACGAGCGTCTGCTACCAAAAACTCCTATCTCCATTTATTTGGTATGTGCTGGACTAACTAGAGTACATCTAAGAATTGATTTTGTGGATTAACCGTCACCGTGGGAACATTGGATTAACCACCCACTCATGGTTATGTGCTAAGTTTAAAAGCATATGCAGATTTTGATCTAATGACAAATGGCTATGTGCTAAGCTTACAAGTTTACGAACATATGCAAATTTTGATCTAATTATAATTATTACACAGATGATTACACAGAGGGGGGTCAAATAATTATTAACAACAAACAACAAAGACACACTCACAACTGCTACATAAATTTGATGAAACTTTAATGCCATACTGCCATTAGAATTTCACACTATCTTCATTTTTGATAAAAACAAATCGAATATGACTTGGATGGAGAGGTAGATTTAGGGGAGGTGGGAGAAGAGCATACCAGTGCAGGAGAACAAGAGGCATATTGAGAAGGCAATTAATATCACAACAACTGCACCTCTTTGGGCAACCCAACTGTTCAAAAATTGTGAGGATGACTGAGATAATGACTGCTGACGAGATAAGCCATGAAAGGATAACTGTACTCCAGAAAATATGCCACCCTATATCATAAAGCTAGTCCTTCTCCTCACGACTCACGGACATAATACAAGCTCACAAGAGACCTAAAGCATGCTATTTACCATGTGTTTTTCAGAACTCCCTCAAACCAATGCCAACAACTGTAATGCATGATAGACTAAGGTTGTGGACTAACGCCCCACCAATTTAAGGGAAGGCGACTGCTAATTAAATGTGGAGGTGGATACCGGAAATTCAAATGCGGAGAGTAAGAAACGAGAAGATATCACTGGGCGACCAAACATGGCCCTCTACCGAGTGCTAGTATTCCGTGTCTTTGAATCTGACGTCCTGATCTCCATTTCCATAATCTCTCAGTAGTGTTGAAGTTGTATCGGCCCTTGAACAGTTGACAAGCTATAAGGCAATGTACCCTTCTACTCCCGTCAAATAGACAACCCATCTCTCAAATGAAGCGTGAGTAATTCAAATTTAGAATTTTAACACAGTTAATGAAGCGATTAACTGAGTGGCATGGGATACGATGAAGCCCGCCCAGTTAAAATTTGAAATAGGGTGAAGCCCGCCCAATTAAAATTTCAAATTGTAATAGATTTAATGGGATGAAGCCCGCCCAATACAGATTTCAAACTGCAATACAAAGGCAGACGACGGGATCAATCGCATGGATGGATAACGGCGTTAACAGTACAGTTGTAACGCAACGATGTTGGGTTCACCTGACGACAGGCCGGAAGATTGGAAGGAACATGTTCCATTGCTCCATACACACCCATCAGCATGTTACAGTAGCGAATGCGATGCTATTCATTCGGATTGTTTGAAGTATGTCATGGAGGGCCATACGTTTATGGGATGGAGGAGTCGTCCTCAGTGATGGAATTTGATGGGCAAAATGATCGTCATGGGGCATTTTGACCTTTTAATTTTTTTTACTAAGGGTAGATTTCTCACTTAAACGTATTTTTGAAGAGTATTAAAATTTCTAAAACATCAGCATAGTATTAATATTTTTTATCTTGTATTTAATTATACTTTCCAAATTCCAACTTCAATCCATACTTTTACTTAATAAATTTGTTTTATTAGATAAATAGAAACATATATTAAATTAATGTTATTTCTATCTTTCCCTGTCTTTCCATTTTGGAAGTTGCATTGATTTTTAATTGAAAAATAGAAAAAGAAAAAACTCATTGGTTTTACTAAATAAATAAAAACATATATTACATTAATATTATTTCCATCATTCCATGCATGGGCACCATGTAGCCAGCGAGCTCTGCTCTGTTCATTCTATCTACCTACTACGGACACATCCACAACCACAACAAATTTATATGAGTTGTTTGAGATTCATCTTAAACAACTAAAAACATATATTAAATTAGTATTATTTCCATCATTCCATGCATAGGCACCATGTAGCCAGCCAGCTCTGCTCTGTTCATTCTATCTACCTACTACGGCCACATCCACAACCACAACAAATTTATATGAGTTGTTTGAGATTCATCTTTCAATAAGAGATGGCTGTGTCAGAGAAAACTCAATTTAATGAATAGTGTGATAATGGAGGAGGAGGTTGGATTGCACTGCACTGGAGGGTAAATGGTTTCAGAAATATAGTTTACTCTGCACCAAAAGGATCTCCGTTGGATGCGGTTGAGCTGTTTCCACTATGGAGATCCATGATTTCTCTCAATAATGGTATGTATCACTGGCTTATTTTTTTCAATTTCATGTATTCAATTTAATGTATTCATTCAATTTCATGGCTTATTTCTGCTCCGCCTTGCCCTAGTCTAGCCTTTCACTTCTAGCACATTCATATTGAACATGTGTAAAAATTCCTATTTTAGCTATATTTATCAACACTCCTTCTTAGTGAGGAAGGAATTATGCGCATTCCACTATAGATTGGTCTTTGATTCAGAAAGAAATTGCTGAATGTTTTTGCCAAGTTTTTGGTTTGTTTAGATCTGTTCAGCATATTGAAGAGGATGATGCGTCGTCATTCTTAAACTTGTCAAGGACTGCATGTTAATATGAATATGAGTTGATGGGATCCAACGTGCTGAGTATTTGTTTGTTTACAACAAGATTGAAGGATGAATTGATAACCATATATTTGAAAGATTGTTTATTATTTATTTTTGAATGAAGTAAATCGAAACTTATATGTGAAAGTGTTTTTTTTTAATGAAAACAAATCAAAAATTAGATTTGAAAGTATGTTTATTGTTTATTTTTGGAATAAAGAAAATCGAAACTATATGTAAGGAAACTATCTACCTCCATCTTATGCGAGAAACAAAGTTCCGCCTTGCCCTAGTCTGGCCCTTCCTAAATTCATTTATAGAATTTCCCAGCTCTGCTCTGGTCATTCTATCTACCTACCTCGGACGGCCACGGTCACATCAGACACATTTATATTAACGGTTTGAGATTCATAGTTCAATAAGAGATGTTTGTTTCAGTAAAAACTCTATTTCATGAATCGTGACAATGGAATTTTATATTAAAAAAAAAGATGCTAGAGATAAGTGTTGCTCACATTAATGGAAATGGAAAGGGCACCATGCAGCCAGCCAGCTTTGCTCTGGTCATTCCATATACCTACCACAGCCACATACACACCCGCAGACGAATCCATCTCTCAATATGAGATGTTTGTTTCAATAAAAACTCAATTTCATGAATCGTGATAATAGAATTTTAGATAAGTTTTCCTCACATTAATGGAAATGGAAGTCATTTGGAGTTCATTAAGTGCAGGCAGTTAATGTCATCCTTTTTGTTCATGGGTTTAGTAATTCAAAAATTTATAGAAGAATGTGATTTTTTTTGTTCAATTTCAATTTCATGAATCGTGATAATGGAATTTTATATACAAGCATGCCGGAGACAAGTATTGCTCACATAAATGAATAGAAATCATTTCGAGTTCATTAAGTGCACTCAATTACTTATTTATTATCTAGAACCACCAACAATTTATTACATATTTATTACCTAGAACTACCAACGAAAGGAAGGGTTTAAGAACTAGTTGCAGAACCAAAGTCTTTGGATCTAGATCTAAATTTACCTAGTTAAGAATTCCATAAACAAATGCTAATGATCTAATCTATAAGCATCTAAGCAAATCAATTTTCATTATTTAATTGTTAAATTATTTTCCTTTCCAAAAACAAGGGTTAGAATTTGCTCCTACCCCTGCATAATGACAAGCAAGTTAGTGATTTACAGATGTAATTTCAAGATTGAACAATCGATAATATATATTATTAGAGGAAACAAAGAGTCGGCCATCAAAAATAATGAATCCATATGGTTATTAACTTGATAAAAGAAAGGTTAAGACAATACAGGATTAAGAGGCTAAAGTAAATTTGTTATGAGTGTTAAATAATAATAATTTTATCTCTATCAATCAAATCAGAAATCAATTGAACGAATCCATATGGTTATTATTTTGATAAAAGAGAAGTTAAGACAATACATCTGAGCACTTATTAAGAGACTAAAGTAAGTTTGTTATGACTGTTAAATAATAATAATTTTATCTCTATCAATCAAATTTTATTATGTATTTTATTTAAAGAAACAAAAAAGACCCTTTAAATCTTTATCCATCAATACTTAAACTTAAACTTTTCCTCTAATTTTGGTTGAATTTTTAAGAGAATTATACCAAAGATCATCCAGATGCCCTCTTTTAATAAGAAACACATTTAGAATGTTATTCACATGACCGAACACATTTCCATTATGCACAATTGATATAGTAATAGGATGAACCAAAAGTAAACACACTTTATGTAACTCTTTTGATATACAATGAAGTTCCTTGATGACACTTTATGATCACTCTTTATTTAGAATGATAGATATTTTCCTTATAGAATATATATATATATATATATGAATTAGCATGATACATCTAATTTTAGTGGTTATTATTAGTTTTTTTAGTTTTGTATATATTGGTGTTATTATTAAATAGTTTCAAAGCAAGTGTTCCACAAATACAATGATATATATTTTATATACTTATTAGGAATTATAAATATTTGTATAAAAGTTTGTTTAAAAAAGAAAATGAATTAAGATATTTATATGAAAATTGTTTAAAAAACTAAAAAATATTTTAATATAAAGATTAGTATTCATATCTTTTTAAACTATATTTTATATAATATTAATGTTGTATATAAATGATATATAAAATGAATAGGAATCAAGTTAATGGATCATTATAGATATTAATAATGATTATTTTAATTTTAGTATAAAAATGTTAAGAAAATAAATATTATTCTGAAAAAAATTAACAAAATTTGATTATTGAAAAATAAATTTTGAGATTATTGTAGAAGGATAAAAATTTAAACAAAACTTCTCATCACTGTTAATATATAAATAAAAAACTTACATAAATAAATAAAATTTGACAGGTAAAATGAAACTCAAATTCCAACACTGGTCGTCTGTGTCTAGCGGAACCGTAGCTTGGCAGAGCCTTTAAAACTCTGCCGCAGGCTGAATAGGGCTCGCCCAAGATATTTCCTTTAAAATACAGAATACTCAGATCAGAGACACTGACATGGAAATAAAGGAGTGACATGGAAATAAAGGAGTGAGTCGGGAGCATTTGAAGATATAATATAGATGAGTTAAGTCCTCAACTCTGTAGTCTAGCGTTCTGTAGGGTGAGAAGCTATGGAAATGGATATGGCCTGGACTGGTCTGTTAGATGACAATTTCTCTTCGTTGAGAGGCATGCTGGATGAAGGAGAAGGAGAGGATGATTTGTATTCCACAATAGATGCCAATGGTGGTACTCTGCAGGCCTTTTAGGGCTCTTCTCCAATATGCCCAAACGGTGCTTTGTTGAGTAATGTGGGTGGAACCGTCAACGCGTTTCAGCATTTCGACTGCTCAATAACCACCAGTGCTGATACGCCTGATCCAGAGGGCTCTGATGAGTTTGGTTTGTTGCAAAGACGAGATGGGATCGAGTCTGGAATACACCAAAATGGAGGGAAACAGAAGCTAAAGGGTGAAATTGCTGAAAGAAAAGCAGATGCTCATCATGCTGCTAATAATAATAACAATAATGGGTATGCTAATGCTGCAAGTGTTGGTAGAGGGAGGAAGAATGGTTTCCGTGCTAAGAATCTCATGTCAGAGAGGAGACGGAGGAAGAAGCTCAATGATCGTCTGTTTATGCTTCGTTCTGTGGTGCCCAAGGTTTCTAAGGTGATCTGAGATCTCTATTCATTTCCCTTGTTCCATCTGCTACTTTCCCTGACCCTGATTTTGTTTTATGTGTTGAATTTGTTTGAACTTTAATGTTATAGACGCTTCACGCTTGCAGATAAATTAATATGATTGAAGTCAAAATCACAGTATATTCATATTCAGATTTGCAATGATTCCATTCATTTTAAGGGACTAATTTATATGTTATTTTGTTTTACGTTCTGATCTATTCGGAGGCTGTTATCGTGCTTGAATTAATAGGAATCAGTTGGGCACTTTCGGCACATAGTTGTCTACTAGATGGGTTAAGCCAAATTGGTCATCACTGGTGCATTTGTAGCTTTTATTGATCAACTTGAGTCTGATGGCCTCTCAGAGATACTGTAATATATTCCAACAAAGGAATCTAAGCTATGTATCAAGAAAACATGTCATCCATGGCTTTATTTTCTCCATTACATGGGTTAAGCCAAATTGGTCATCACTTGTGCATTTGTAGCTTTTATTGATCAACTTGAGTCTGATGGCCTCTCAGAGATACCGTAATCTATTCCAACAAAGGAATCTAAGCTATGTATCAAGAAAACATGTCATCCATGGTTTTATTTTCTCCATCAGTATTGTCTTTATGGATCTTTTGACTGCTTGGGTTGTTAGCTTGTTAATTATATGAAATAGGGTATTGTGGATCATGACAGTTTGGACAGACGCTAATTTCGAAGACATGGATTTAATGGTGGACAATTTGGGTCAATAGTTCGGAAATTTTGGCTGCTTGGGTTGTTAGCTTGTTAATCATATGATATAGGTTATTGTGGATCATGGCAAATTTGGAGTGACGGCTTTAATGGTGGACAATTTGGGGAAACTGTTCGGAGACTTTATTGTGGACAATCTTTAGATTTTAGTGATTGTTTCTCATATTTGCAGATGAGTTTAATCGATTCATTTTGTTGGAGTGATATAGGAAAGTATGATGGGGTTTCTCAAGTATTGGTAATGAGGGTGCATATATTAAATATTTTAATTATAAAGCGTTTTGTAAGAGGTGAAGAGACAACGTCTAAAATAGTAAAATATACGGACTTGTGTTTCAGTCAGAAGCTGGGTTTAAAATAAGCTAAAAAGTAAAAAATTATTAATGGCCAGTTGAGTGATATAAGATATTTTACTTGTAAACGTTTTTTAAGAGGTGACGCATACTTTGCACGCCATGGTTGAGACAATGGCCGTCTAAAACGTACGGAGTTATACTGACATGGTAGGTTAAAACTAATTAATATATAAAACATTAATGGAATGACTACTATAGTCAGCCCAAAACATAGCTATTTAAAAAATAAGGATACCCAAAAGTGGTGTTGTTTCTGCAGTGCTGAGGAAGATACGATGGATCATTTGGTTTATTTGTAATTTCGACATATATTTTCTGAGAAATTCGCCAACTCTATGAGACCTATATTTGAATGTGTGTTTAGATGTGGCTAATTAGTGGTAACTAACGCTATGGCTTTCCTTTCTAGCAGATGGACAGGACCTCAACATTGGCAGATGCTGTCGACTACTTGAAGGAGCTTCTGCAACGTATTAATGATCTCCATACCGAGCTCATGTCTGGTTCCTCCAACTTGGCACTCACGCTGCCCTATTTTTCTTGGAGAAAGAACCAATTAGAGTATCAAGCTTCGTTGCTTAATCAAGAATTAAAGACAGCAAAGGTAAGACTATGGTCATGCTCATTCTGTTAAGTACAACATAAATGATTACCTACACGCGACACGCGACACAATTCTATTAAGACTCTAATGCATCATGTGACATGTAGAGTGTCTATGGCATCTGCAAGTTGAACATAAAATACAAAACTACATCACCAAATACAAAAATGTGAGCAAATAGGCATTGCATCTACCAGAGTCATCTGCCATTAAGTGGCATGCAGCTGCATGTGATCATCTTTCCTGGTCTAGCTCTATAAAGATGGCCTCCAATTCCTCTCCAACAATGTATTATGCAGAAGTTATAGGGCGTATGGAATTTGCTTGTACAAGTCTATGTGACAGTGAAGAAACTACGAATGGAAAGGTTGCATTTCTCCTAACATTCAAGGCCGATATTCATCCATCTCAGACAACATTCTTGATTCAACTTTGTAGCATATCAGCTTGGGTTTCATTCATTGACACATGTTGGAAAGATCACGTAGTTACTGCGCGGGCTATGTCAGTCACCTGTCAGTAAAGATTGTGTCAGTGCGCAATGCGCAGTTGGTTTGCAGCCAATCCGGCGCAAGTTATGTTTTCATTAATTGAAACCGCGTTAATAATTCGCAAGGTTAGAATTTATTTCATTCTTTAATGCAATCCTATAGCTTCCATAGGAAGGGTTCCTAAGTCGGTTGGTTGAAATTCTATAAATAGAAGCTCTTAGTTAAAACTCAGAGAGATGTGTAAGAAGAGTGAAAGGAGAAGAAGCTCCCGTAAGCCCAAGCTCTGTGAATGTAAAAGTCCGCAGTGAAACTCACTTCCATTGTGAATGTAAAAGTCCGCAGTGAAACTCACTTCCATGAATTGAGGATATAGTTTTATGTTTCATTCTCAAGAATGTCGTTTATTGCAAGTCGCACATCTTCTTTACTCGCGTGAATAGTGTTTACATTTACCCGCAATAAAAGGAATCAAGATTCATAAATAGTTCACCGCAGTGAAAGTTCTAAATTAACATTGAGTAACTTCGCGTTAGATGTTTTAAGGTGTTATGTATTAAATAAATGTTTTACATGATAAAGTTTGGTTAAGTGAACCGGGAAGTATTTGAGGATACCGCCAAGTAGAGTATTGCGGCCAGGTTAACTTCACATTATTCTGGAGTTCACGGCACAGTGAAAAGTCAAAATCGCGCAGTTACTTGCTGCAAAGTGAATGCCATGCAGTTACTTGTCGCGAGGTGAATGCTGTGAAGTAAAAGTTAATTGCCGAGTAGTTAAAACTGCCAAGTTAATTCTTAGTGAGAAAAGTGTTGCGCGAAGATAAAATTGAAGTTCTCCATTATATGATGTGCAAAGTCCAAAGAAAAGAAAAAGAAGGTACTCATCTACTACGCAGTTAAATCTTCTTTACTGCGTGGTGTTCCTTTTCCTTTCATCTGGTATGAGAGCCTGGTTTACAGAAAGAAGGAATTCAATTCATAAGTGAAGCGGTTAAGGATGGCTTCCACTTCGGGTAATTTGCAAACCCCAATACTTATTGGTAAAAATTATGAATATTGGTCTCTAACTATGAAGGTTTTGTTTAGAGGTCAATATGTATGGGACATCAGCCAAACTGGTTATACAGAACCAGCAGATGCAGCAGCATACAACAATCTCACACAAGCCAAGAAGGATGTTCTGAGGGAACAAAGGAAGAAAGCTGGAAAGGCGATGTTCCACATACATCAAGCGACACATGAATCCATACTCCCAAGAGTAGAAGCAGCGTAGTCATCAAAGGAAGCGTGGGACATACTGGAAACAACATTTCAAGGTTTCAACAAGGTAAAGACTATCAAACTTCAAATTCCTAGAAGAGAGTTTGAATCTTTGTCAATGAAAAATACAAAGTCAGTAGACTCATTCTATACTCGTTTAATTGGTCTATTTAATCAAATAAAGTCTCATGGAGAAACTCTAACTAACCAAAGAGTTGTTGAAAAGGTTGTTAGAGTTCTGCCAAAGAAATTTGAATCTTTGGTTGTAACCCTAGAGAAAAACAAAGATCTGTCCATATTTACTATTGATGAGTTGCAAGCCTCATTACTCAATCATGAACATAGAATCAGCGGTTCAAAAACATCACTGAAACGTGCTTTCGCAGCACAGTCATCAATAAGTCATGGTAGAGGCAGAGGAAGATCAAACTCTAGAGGTAGAGGACGAAGTTCGTTCAGAGGAGGTCGTAGCAGCAGTCTTACACATGTCGCGGGAAGAGGCCGGAATCAGACCCCCAATCAACCAAGTGGACAAAAGGTATGATAAATCAAAGATTCAATGTCATTACTATAAGAAGTATGGACACTTCGCAAATGAATGCAGGAAGAAGCAGTATGACCAAGGAAAGCAAAGTGAAACTCAGTCAAGTAGCAATAGCATTGCGAACAGTTCACTCTTCTTGGCATGCGCATCATCGCTGGAATGCAATGCCGTCCAAGCAAGTCCAAATGACATATGGTATTTAGACTCAGGTTGTAGCAATCATATGACTGGTAATTTAAGTTTATTTTCCAGTCTAGATAAATCAGTTCAAACTAATGTCACACTTGGAAACAATATCCAGGTCACTGTTTTGGATAAGGGTACTGTTGATATTCTAACAAAATAGGGGGAGCATAAATTTATGCCTGATGTGTATTATGTTCAAGGATTAAAGCATAATCTGATGAGCATTGGGCAGATGATGGAAAAAGGTTACAGATTTTATATGGTAGGGAAGCATTGTGTGATCAAAGATGTATACTCAAGCAATCAGTTAATAGCCGAAGTGCAGATGAGAAGCAATTGCTTGTTTCCTTTGAGGATAACACCAATCATCAAAGGTGAAAATATTCATGTTGTTCATGAAAGTCAAAAAGAAAATTATGAAGCTGTGTTGAAGACAGAAAACAAAGGAGCAGAAGTTCGCAGTAACGAGGAAGAAAAAGGTAGTGCAATGCAAGCTGCATTTCAAACAGAAATCAGGGATCAAGCTTGGTTATGGCATTTCAGATTTGGGCATCTGAACTTTGGTGGGCTGAAGCTACTACACATGAAGGATATGGTGAAAGGATTGTCATTGATTGAAAAGCCAGAGAGAATTTGTGAAGGCTATATCTTTGGAAAGCAGCATAGAGAGACTTTTCCAGTCGGAAAGTCATACAGAGATCATGCACCACTTGATCGCGTAGTTACTACGTCAGCTCTATCAGTCACCCTATCAGTAAAGATTGCGTCAGCGCGCAGTGCGCAGTGTCAGTATGTTAGTTGGTTCGCAACCAATCCGACGCACGTTATGTTTTCATTAATGAAACCGCGTTAATAATTTTCAAGTCAAGAAACCTTAGGTTAGAATTTATTTGAGTCTTTAATGCAATCGTGTAGCTTCCATAGGAAGCGTTCCTAAGTTGGTTGGTTGAAATTCTATAAATAGAAGCTCTTAGTTAAAAATCAGATAGAGATGTGTAAGAAGAGTGAAAGGAGAAGAAGCTCCCGCTCTGTGAATGTAACAGTCTGCAGTGAAACTCACTTCCATGAATTGACGAGCTGTGCAGTTTACTGTGGTAAATATACAAGTCTATAGTTATATGTTTCATTCTCAAGAATGTTGTTTATTGTAAGTTGCACATCTTCTCCAGTTTTAAGCGTGAATACCCGCAGTAAAAGGAATCAAGATTCATAAATAGTTCACCATAGTGAAAGTTCTAAATTAACATTGAGTAACTTCGGGTTAGATGTTTTAAGTTGTTATGCATTAAAGAAATATTTTACATGATAAAGTATGGTTAAGTGAATCGCGAAGTATTTGAGGATATCGCGAAGTAGAGTATTGCGGCCAGGTTAACTTCGTATTACTATGGAGTTCACCGCGCAGTAAATTCTTAGTGAGGAAAGTGTTCCGCGAAAATAAAATTGAAGTTCTCCATTATATGGTCCACGAAGTCCGAAGAAAAGGAAAAGAAGGTACTTATCTACTGCACAGTTAAATCTTCTTTACTGCGGTGTTCCTTTTCCCTTCAACACATATGTCTCACAGAAGGTGAAACGACAATAAAATATTCTACTTTGTTTAGTGACAGTGAAGTCCGCATTCTTCTAGTTTGGAATGGGTTTTCACTTGCTTTATTGAATATTTCTTTCATTTTTCTACTTTCACCAATGTCGATCAACTTGTTTTTAGTTTGCAGGCTTGTTTTAAGTTTGCAGGCTTTCCATAATTTATTATTTTCTATCAAAATGAAAAAAATGAAAACTTATCAAAATCTATTAATTTTATGTTTTTCAGTTTTTTATTTGAAAATTTTTATGGATCTTTACAAGAATAGATGCATATATTGTATTACTATTTATACTTTTCCTGGAATGAAAGAAGATGAGATAACTCTAACCCATAAATAACATATAGGGGCAGTGTAGCTAAAAAATCTATTTAACTAATGACTGCTAATATATTATTTATCACAGTGAAATGTCACAT
Source organism: Larix kaempferi (assembly GCA_027924585.1). Classification (NCBI taxonomy): domain Eukaryota; kingdom Viridiplantae; phylum Streptophyta; class Pinopsida; order Pinales; family Pinaceae; genus Larix; species Larix kaempferi. The sequence continues at coordinate 1,020,373 of BSBM01001123.1, read as the reverse complement.
GTACCATTCGTTCTCTTGATGTTTACAAGCTTAATGCATACTCTGTTATTATGTCTCATTGTTGTTGTCCTTGTAATCTCTTGTCCTTATAATCTCTTTTAGATAAGAATATAATGGTGACTGATTGGCTGAGAAAGAGAATCCCTTCTCATATCCTCTCTCTGGAAATGTAGGTGGATGTGCGGACAAGAGAAGGGAAGGCCCTAAACATCCACATGTTCTGTTCCAGAAAGCCCGACTTACTTCTATCCACAATCAGGGCTCTGGATGGAGTTGGTCTTGAGCTTAAGCAAGCAGCCATAAGCTACCTCAATGGATTTTCGCTAGATATATTTCAAGCAGAGGTAATGAAATATTTCAAGTGATTATGCATTACACTTGAGTAGCTAATGGACTAACTATGTTGTTCAGCAATCCATGGGGGAGGATGTTATAGCCGAGGACATCAAAGCATTGTTGCTCCGTACTGGAGGATATGTCGCTGGAATGTAGCTAAAGAAACTAACTACAGGGCTGGAAAGCGCAATATTCTTTTTCTCAAATTTCATTTCAGAATCAATGGAATTTCCATGGTGGTAGCATTTTCTTGGAATGGCTGAACTGATATACAAGATGCCAAGCATGCTTACATTTTCCTTAGATATCCACATTTCAAATGTTTGATAATATGTTGCAGTGTTCATGTCATATTGAGTGTTCTTCCTCAATTGGTAATCTTCAGTGAGTCATGTAAAGGCCAGGATTTTGTCTGTAGATATTTTGTCTTAGAGATTCATGGTGAGACTCGAGAGTGAGTTTGGTAGAGATTCTCTTGGATTATAGCTAGTTTAAGAGCTCTCTGCATTGTACATGTACCGAAATAATATATATTGAAAGAGTGTATTGGTGAATATTCTCATTCAAGAGTTATTATCTTGATAGGCTTTTATATTTTAGAATTTGAGGACTATTATCTATGTTTTTACTAGATTGAAGGAGGATGAGACAAATACTATGTACATTTTTCCTATATTGAAGAAGGATGAGACAAATGTATTGTCCAGATTAAGTTTATTGTCATCATTCAAATTTCCAAATACACAATTATAAAACAAATAAAATAACTGAAAGAAGAGTTCAAGAACAATTCTTTTAATAGTTGTTTCATAGTTTTTTTTAACCATGGGAACAGCAACCTCCCAAGGGTATATCCAACAGCCCGCAAGCCAGATATACCAGAAACTTGTGACTCAGCAGAGACCTAATAGTTGTTTCATAGTTGAAAGGCAAGTTCTTTTAATTGAACGGCAAGTTGTGTAACCTTGTATTGTCTGTTTTTTCTTACTTAAGGGTGAGTTCGAGTTCAAAGGGAATTTATTTTAGTAACTGAAAGACTAGTAAAACTTGAAGAGTTCAAGAGGAGTTCTTTTAATAGTTGTTTCATAGTTAAAAGGCAAGTTCTTTTAATTGAAGGCAAGTTGTGTAACCTTGTAATGTCTGTTTTTACTTACTTAAGGGTGAGTTCAAGTTCAAAGGGAATTTATTTTAATAACTGAAAGACTAGCATAACTTGAAGAGTTCAAGAGGCGTTCTTTTAATCGTTGTTTCATAGTTGAAAGGCAAGTTCTTTTAATTGAACTGCAAGTTGTGTAACCTTGTATTGTCTGTTTTTACTGAGTCGAAGTTCAAAGGGAATTTATTTTAATAACTGAAAGACCAGTACAACTTCATACAATCGATTTTTCCTCAGTTGAAGGGCCAGGAGTTCAAGTATTGAATGGCTTTTTAGGGTGAGATATAGAGTAAATTCAAGTAATGGTTGAAGGGCGATTTTTTTGAAAAACCAACCTGCCTCATTTGAAGGGCGAGTTTTGCAACATTGAAATTCGGGAGTCCGTGATCTATATAAATAGAAGCCGCTACCATGAAAGTAGATCATTCCGAACAGGCATCCAGTGGAGGGATTTGGAGCAAGGAATTAATAGAGATGAGCCCATAGGCCAATCATGTAATAAAAACTTGCTCATAGCTTTTCTTTAACCAAGGAAGATTGGAATATAGTAGTATAATTTGGCTGTATTGGTAGTTTTTGTAGGGAAATTTGGAATAGATTTGAATTGGTGGAATATTAGATGTACTTTGAAAACCAATTTAAAAAAAAAACAAAACTTTAATTATTTAAACATTAAAAAAAAAAATATTATTAATTTCATATGTTTTAATTAAAATAATTATTAATAACTACTTTTAGTCTCTCACACTGATTATATCCCATATTGTTGAGATTTTATATTTTTGTTTTTCAAATATATATTTGATTTTATTATATAAATGTTTATGTAAATTTATGGTATATCTGTAAATATTTAATTAAAAGTAATATATATAAGCAGTCTACTTCAATTATTCGAATTATGTTACTATGGATTGAAAGAAATACATTACCCTATACGATTTGTATAATGTTGGATTTGTGGTTGTAAAAATAAATTCATATATGTACAAATTAACCGTGAAATACATGAATGGATTGGCTGTCATTTCGTTTTATTCATTATTAGGGCCATATTTCACAATCTTCTTCGTATCCACTTTCCAGGGCTTTGTTATCCCTTTCATTTGTAAAAGTGCATTTTCATAGTTAAAATATGAAAGCTCTCTTGGTGCAAATGAAGAGCATGCCTACAAGAATCACAAGTTGAATTATAAATTTTATAAATTTTGAATGCCCAACTAAAACAGTAATGCTAACATTCGTACATACCGATCTGTTTTTACAGGATAGTGGAAAGTATTGGACACATACATGTTTTTAGTTTTTCTCTTTGGAGTGATAGAGCGGGAAACTCTTTTCCTCTCCGGACAGAGACAACAAAAGAAGCTGCAGTTGGCAAATATTGTGAAATCATATCAGAACCTATGCCAATTGTCTTTCTATGAGATTTAGCCAGTGGGAAAAAGAAGTATACCACATATTCAAAAGGGGAAAAAACGAAGACTGCCATTTTCATTATATGACCATTACATTTTTGTTTTTGTTCATTGTATTTTTTTAATTCAATATATCTACTTAATTTATCAACAAAGTATTTATCAATAAAGTATAACTTTTATAGGGAAAGTATTCATAAGGGCTTGTTAGGTAAATGGTCAAACAAAGCTTTGAAATTATATTTAAAAAACTGTTTTTCATTATATTTATTATATTTATATGGTTCGAAAATATATTATAAAGAGGATATGTTCAATGAAATTATTTTTATGGTCTTTGATTTTTTTCATTAGAATCTATAGTATGTTTATAGTATGTTTTGTTTTTCTTTCAATCAATTCAATATTATTTCAATTATTATCTTTTACACCAAAACAAACAATATTTTATATATATTTTTTAAGATATTAGGTCATGATATTTATTTGTATTTTATATATAATATTTTATATATATTTTTTAAGATATTAGGTCATGATATCTATTTGTATTTTATATATATTTTTAAGATATTAGGCCATGATAATTATTTGTATTACTTCTTATTATTTTTTATTCTTCAAGATAATATAATATTTGAATTTGCATAATAATGAATTTAGTTTTAAATTTGTTATATGAAGAATCATACAAACACTCCTCAATTTTGAAATATAACTAGAAAGCCATATTAATATTAATAATATGGCTTATATATTATTGGCTTATATCAACCTGAGGTTTAATTATTATTTATTATAATATTTATTATAAGAAATTATTATTATTATAATAATTGTTAATATAAAAATAATAATATTTTTTATAAAAGAAAATATTAATTTTAATTATTAAATGATAATAAATAAAATGGTTAATAATAATAATTAAATATAATGGTTAACCATGGTTGATCATGTTTGGTTGACCTCGGTTGACAACTGTTAAGCATGGTTAACTAAGGTTGACCATTATTAAGCATGTTTGACTTTGTTTGACAAAAGTCAACCATGGTTGACTTTGTTTGGGTCAACCATGGTCAACTTTGGTTGATCGTGGTCAACCATGGTTGACTCTGGCTAATCGTGCTTGACTTTTGTTGTACATGGATAAACATGGTTGACCATGGTTGAACATGGTTGACTTAGGTTGACCATGGTTGAATATGATTAATCTTTGTTGACCATGGTTGTCAATGGTTGACTCTGCTTGATACTTGATGGTTTTGGTCGACCATGGTTAACCATAGTCAACCATGGTTGTACATAGTTGAATTTAGCTTACCATTGTTTAACATGGTTGACCATGGTTGGCTTTGGTTGAGCATGGTTGAACATGGCTCACCATGGGTGACTATGGTTGACTGTAGCTGACTTTTGTTGACCATGATTGACTTTGGATGACCATGGTAAACTATGACTAAATTTGGTTAACCATGGTTAAATATGGTTGACTTTGGTTGACCATGGTTCACCATGGCTAACTCTCATTAGCCATGGTTGACTTTGGTTTACCATGGTTAACCATGGTTGACTATGGTTGGCAATGGTTGACCATGGTTTACCCTAGTTGCCTTTGGTTGTCTATGGTTCACCATGGTTGAATTTGGTTTTTCATGGTTGAACATGGTTGACCATGGTTAACCATGATTGAATTTGGTTGACCATCATTCACTATGATTCACAATGTTTGACCATGGTTTTCCCAAGTTGTTTTTAGTTGACTATGGATGATTATGGTTTACCATGGTTGATGATGGTTAACCATAGTTGACTTTAGCTAACTATTGTTTAGAATGGTAGACCATGGTTGAATTTGGTTGAGCATGAGTGAACATGGTTGACCATAGGCGACTATGGTTGACTATACTTGACTTTGGTTGACCATGGATAATGGTGGTCGACCATGGTTGACTTAGGTAGACCATGGTTGACTCTAGTTTACCATGGTTGACTTTGGTTGACCATGGTTAGCCATAGTTTATTATGGTTGATAATGGTCGACGATGCTTGATCATGGTGGACTATCGTTCACCCAAGTTGACTTCAGTTTAGTGTGGTTGAACAAGCTTGACTTTGGTTATCCAAGGTTCAACATGGTTGACCATAGTTGACTTTTGTTATCTATGGATTATTATGGTTAACCATGGTTAATGATGGTTGACCATAATTGACTTCTGTTGACTAGTGTTTAACATGGTTCACCATGGTTGAGCTTGGTTGAACATGGCTCAACATGGTTAACCATGGGTGGCTATGGTTGAGTATAGTTGACTTTGGTTGACATGGTTGACTTTGGCTAACCATGGTTGACCATGGCTAACTTTGGTTGAAAATGGTTGTCTATGGTTAACTTTTGTTAACTGTGGTCAATCATGGCTGACTCTGGTTGACCATGGTTAACTTTGATTTACCCTAGTTTTAAAGGTTAACCATCGTTAACCATGGTTGACCATGGAAGACTCTAGTTGACTATGGTTAATTTTGGTTGACCATCATGAAGAAAGGTTCATAATGGTTGACCATGGTTAGCAATGGTTGGAAATAGTTGAACATGGTTAGCAATGGTTCTCTATCGTTGACAATGGTTGACCATGCTTGATCATGGTTGAGTATGGTTGACTATCATTGACCATAGTCAACCATAGTCAACCATGGTTAATGATATTATTATTATTAATAACCAACCATAGTTGGTTAGCAAAATGATTATTATTAATAAGCAAGGTTGAATTTAGTCCATAGTTGACTTTTAAGCAAGGTTGAATTCAATCCAAGTTTTATTTCAAACCAAGGGTGATTTCAATCCATGGTTGACTTCAATCCATACATGATGTCAATCCATAGTTGAATTTTAACCAAGGTTTCATTAAATCCATTGTTGTTGGCTTAAGATACTATTCTAGAGGTTTCCAATGTAGACCCAGGTTCTTTGCAGTTTCAAGGAACTAACAAAACCCCTTCTCATCGGTGCTTTCGGCAACAGCCTTCGAACAGACTGAGGTCTCACCCGAGGTGCAGCTATGGGGGCGCTGTGGAATCAGGTTTCCACAACAATGTGATGAGTTGTTTAAACAAATCCACTTTGTAGCACGCTGCGGGGCTCAGGCTGCGAACTAAAGACTGCACGACGATAGACTGCGTCACGGTCAACACTTCTGGAAGCTAAGATGCTTGTGTAACCAATGCATCTACAGACTGCGTGGTTCAGATAGGATGCATCTAATAGGACAGCGCAACTGACTTATACGCTTCCTCTGCGAACTTAATTGATATTGACGACTTTACTTAGTGTTTATCCATTCATCTATTGCCTTGTATGATTAAACTTATAACCAATGTAAATAGAAGAAACACACAATACTGCGCACTTCTGGTGCTGTGCGTCAAGAGAGTTACATAACCCAAACTCTACATATGCATGTGATTATTTAACAAACTGATACTTCCATAGACTTATGATACTGCGCATTCAACATTCACCTATTCTTGTAATACTTAACATATTATTTCCATCTTTCTCCTATGGAGAATACATCTAAAAGCATTAACATAACAACTGATAAATGAGAATCCAAGCATCCAATGTAAGCAAACAGACAAGTGTAAAGTGCAAATAATCACACTACACAGGATTTAACGTTGTTCACCCCCGAGGATGGGAGCTACGTTGACAAGAAATATTGTTGTATTAATCTTTGGGAAGGGTACAACAGTTCTTTGTCTATGCACTCAGCTGCAAAATCTCTTCTCTCTCAATCGGCCTCTGTGCACACAACTTGCAAAGCCTTACAAAATGTCTCTCAACAGAGATATATTCGGTTAACAACAATGAATAATAATCAAATGATAATACACAAATGAGAGATTAACCCTTTCCCATACAAAATATGCCTTATTTATAGATCATACCCGTAGGTCATGTATTTACAATTTGCAGGCAAAAACCCCTAAGGTTTACAGAACTGTCACGGTTTTCAGGCAACCGGACTTGCTGTCTTTTGGTAGCGAATCTTCCATCCTGGCCACCCTCAGTGAATGCTTCCATCACTATCCTCCTTCCTATTGCATGCATGCCAACAGGTCACTTTCAGTGAGTTTTTTTTCCTCTAATGGTCTTGTGCGACTAGTTCAGGTAGTGGTTCTTCACATGTGCGACCAATCGCTTTCTTCTGCTTTGGTCCTTACCCATCGTCTGGCACTCATGGAGCATCTTTACCAAAAATAGACCACTAATGGTCTAATCGGAATCTGTGTCGTATTCCATCCAACACTCTGCTTTGCCAGACCTCCATAAACTAGCCACCTCGTAGCATTATACTCCTCACAGCACTGAAATTCGCAATTCTTTCGACGTTGCGCTGCATGCAACTTCGCACCATTTACAAAATCTGACTTCCTAAAAAATCCTTCAACTGAACTGCACTCAGATCCGTAGTTTCAAAATCAAACTTGCTAAAAAATGCCCCACTTTGGCCAGGCCTAACAGGCCCCTAACACTTACATGTGGCTCACCCTCGAGCCACCTTCCACTCTGAATACTCCTAGCTATTCCGCCATCTACGGAGCTAGCTTCGCAGCAAACTCGTTGTATGTAACACTCAACTTTTCAACTGCTTCCTTAGTGTCTTGCTCGACTTGCTTCACTATTTCCAACATCTCAGGTGTTATTTCATCATGCTTGGCTTGTCATTCCACCTGTTCTTGACTTTTGCGCAACTCCTTTAGCTTTTCCTTGATCTCCTGCGAGATCGTGTGGGCCACCTCCATCAAGGGTTGCAACTTGTCTGTCATTTCACTCTCTCTTTCTCTTAATGCTTGAACTTCTTTTTTCAGGCTCTAGACTTCCTTGTACCTCTGGAGTATTTCTCTTGCCAGCAGTGCTTTAAATTCTGCATCCAGCAGTTCAAATGCTGCTTGCTTATCTTTCACAGCGTTCTTGGCTTCGAGCAACCCTAGATCCTCCTCGAGGGTAGTGAACGCCTTCAACGCCTCATCTAACAGACTTTGGTACTTAGCCACCTTGGTGGTTATGCTTTCTGCTGCAACCTTCACTTCCTTCACTCTTAACTGTTGCTGCTCTGGTGGAATCTACGGGTTAATCTGTGCCTCCAAGGAAACAACCTTAGATTCATGGCTAATCTCCATATCTCACATCTCCACCTTAAGATCGTTAACCAGTTTGTCGATCCTAACAACAATGTCTGCGGGGTCTACCTGTACTTCACATTCTGATATATCATTGACGACCATAGTGATTGTGGACTCTAGCCTTTTCCGTCGATCATGCTCATCCTGTAGTTCCATAGCTCTCCGCGAGATAGCTTCCTCCAACTGCCTATTAGCTGTTTGCAGCTTAGCATGATGTTTCAGCGCGTTAGTACTTCTCTCATGCATTTCTTCGACAACCTGAAGATGCAAATAGTGTAGACCAGGCAATGGTATCTTCGCAATATCGAGCTCGACACGCTCTACATCCTTTGTGTCCAACGTTATTTGTTCTGGCAGTGGCAGTCTTATAGTTAACGGATCAAGATGGATAACGCGGGACTTCGCAGGTACGGTCATGGATAGCTATGGCATCTGCTGCTGCGAAGTTCCTCCGAACTTTCCTTTAGACTTTGAGTCACACCGCAAGGGTAATTTTTTGTTTACTTCTTCAATTTTTTCTTTAATCCCCTACTACGTGGTCAGATTTACCTGAAAAGCTTCTTGAATCTGTTTGTCTTTTTTCTCCTTCTCAGTGATTAGATCTTCCATCTGTTCAGTGACCTTTGCTGCGATCATTTCATAGTCATCATCATTGAGTATTGCTTTTGAAATGTCTTTAGTGGCTCTTTGCTTCTTTCTTTCCCCCTTTGGCTGTTCTAGGCTCTCAGCTTCCTTCCTTTTTTTGGTCTCTTTTTCTTCAACAATCGGACATGGAATGGGGTTGTCCTCGCCGTAATCACTTTGGATATCCATAATTTCAACTCGAAATTCAGCAAGCCATTCCCTCATGATATTATCAATATCATCTTCATACATATGGTATCTTCCCGTGAACCATTCAGTGTTCTTCTTCTTTGCTTTGGCTGAAACGTGAATGCATCGCATGTCAGCATAAAAGTCAATAGTGCGAATATACTTACTCGTTACCCGCTTTGTTATATGCAGCATGAGCATGATGGCTCCACACAGCTGGTCATAATAGGTATAGAAGATCTTAGTTGTCACGTGGTCTTTGAGAATTCAAATTTTCCCAAAGGTTTGAATAGCGAGCTCCTCTGCAGTCATTTTTGTCTGTGATTACGCCAACGTAATCCTTCGGCTCCTTCCACCCTACGAAGGCAATCAACACTATTAACCATGTAAAATGAAAATTTCTGCCATTGAGTTGTGTGTCATTCTGTTCCTCTAGGAACTCGTTCAATAGGTATTGACACCAGTTGAATTGGTTTCCCTCCGTGATTGTGGCACCAAGTAGTACTATGCCCGCAGGTGCCTCCAAAGGCCTGGATTTTCTGAGAATCTTGCCGGCTAACAATTGAGTGATAAATCGCGTGGCTTTACCATCTATGTTGTCTATCTGAAAGCCTCTCTTTCCTTTGACAACGACTTTAGTTTTCTTCATCTTCGTAGCTACTTCTTTATCCTTGCTTTTCCCATGGAAAAACTGCTTCAGATCTTTACCTCTTTTGCTCAATCCAGTTATCCGGTGGATTAAGTCAATATTTAGGTCGATATTGCGATCAAGCCACAAATATCCCTGGTGAATGCGTGCCATCATAGCTAGAACCACCGTATTGAGCTCCGGTGTTCTGTCAAAATGCGGGAGTCTGAGCAGATTTAGCAGGCCCAACTGGACTACTCCAGACAACCAGCTTTCCATGACTAAGGTGAGGTTTCCTTTGACATCTTTCTTCCAGCACATGTATTGGTCGGGATGGAAATGTGGGAACCTAGGTTCACTGGGCTCCTTCTGCATTTGAAGAAGATCATAGTCTTCCCACTTACACTCTGGGATCTTTCCCAGCAAATTTTTGTGCACCTTGACATCCTTTGATATCGGCAAGAGCGGAATATCATATTTGGAATTATTCATTATCCTGAGGACCGGTGCGTCCAGTGCACGCGGTGAGATATAGTCAGGGGTAAGTGTCAATTGTATCTCCTTATTAGCTATCAATGGCTACGGCGTTGTGGAACTCATCTTTGGTTGCTTGATTTTTGGCCCCACTAGATCTTTACCTTTGTCCTGCATTTTTGGACCATGTCTTGGTGATCTTATGGATGCTTGACCTTGTTCTATGACGACTTTCTTGGCTAGGGTTCTCATTAACCCTTCGATCCCTCCGTATTTGAACACCTTCACAGTCTCTTGGACCTTGAACTCTTCCTCAATAGAAGACCTCTCAGACATTCACTCGACAAATCTCAAGAGGATTTTAGATAGCTTGTTGAAAATAAATTGGAAAGTAGTGCTCGCAAGAAAATTCTAAGGGTTTGGTAATGCCTGCGAGTTCGAATACAACAGTATTTATAGGCACAGTTGGCCTCCTCTATGCCCTTCAATGACTAGCTAAGCATTAAATGCGGTATCCATTGGCCAAATCCAATGGATTTTTCTGTCCTTCCCTTCATTAACTCATCCAGAATCGGCTAATTCTACGTTTAATGCTCGAATGGTCAATGGCAAGTATTGTATAATAGCTATTTTTGCGACCGACAGTCTAACGGCTATTTTTCTGGTATGTTGCGTCGAACTGCACAACGGTCATTACTACTCCTACGCAGTGACCTCGCGGTGCTTGATTTCTTGCTTATGAACTTAGCCTCTTTTCTCATTCAACTTGATCTTCGTAGTTGCATTCTGGTCTCACAACTGCATGGTTCCTTTTTTCTTCTTCTCTTTTCATTTTTTTTTTGCACAGCAAGACATCTCAACAGTGTTGCACGGTATATACACTTCCTCATCATACATCACGTACAGACTCTTTCACTTTTCTAGTGCCCAATTCCAACTATACTTGGCACTTATAAATTTCCTTTCCTCTGATCATCATGGGTTCTGCAAAGTAGGACTATCCTGATAGGGTTTTAGTTTGCTTCCATTGATTAAACTAGGCAAGTTATCTCCTGCTAATGTGGCTAACTAGACTGCGCCACCATTAGTAACATGTACAACAGTATATGGGCGAAGCCAATGCATTTTAAACTTCCCAGGAAACTTCATAAACTTGCTATCATACAGGAGGACTAGATCACCTACCTGAAAGGTCTTGTTTTTTATATGGCGATCATGCCATGCTTTTTCTCTTTCCTTCTGCACTTGTTGGTGAAAGCCTACGATGAAGCGATCCTCCTCCAGACCAACCAAGTGTACAAGCATTTCTTCTAGTGCGTCATGATCTTCCATGCCTGTGAATGCAGGTATTCTCAAGCTGGGAACAATGTACTCCATTGGCATTATTGCTTCATGTCCATATGCTAGCCTAAAAGGTGTATGGCCTATCAACTTTTTGCAAGTAGTCTTATATGCCCATAAGACGGCTAGAATGCGCAGGTCCCAATCATCCCTATTCACATTGCATACCTTAGTTAGCGTATTCTCTAGTACTTTATTGAACGCTTCAACAGTTCCATTCGCTTACGGATGATATGGCATACTTTGCTGATGATGAATGTGGAACTCTTCTATCAATACCTTAATGGTTCTGTTCAAAAAGTGAGTTCCTTGATCACTCATCAAAATATTTGGGCATCCAAACCTTGTAAGGATGTCTTCAAATATGAACTATGTGGTAGTACCTATGCTATAGTCCTTCATTGGCTTCGCTTCTTCCCATCTGGTGAGGTAATCAATTGTAGTAATAATGTACCTCGCACCAGTTCTTTTTTCTGGTGGGGTTATAGGTCCCACAAAATCAATTTCTCATTTCTCAAATGCCTGTAATGTCAATTGTGGATTCAATGGCATCTCATCTCTTCACGATGGCCTTCCTATCCTCTGACAGACATCACAGTTATGGCAGTGCTCCTTTGCGTCTTTGTGAATCGTAGGCCACCATAGCCCTTCCTGCAATATATTCTGCGCAGTGGATCTTCCTGCATAGTGACCTCCTGCTGCTCCTGAATGTGAATCATCTAGTATAAATGGTTTCTCATGCTCTAACACAAAGATATGTAGTACTTCATTTGGCCCCAATTTGTATAACTGGCCCGCAATAATGGTGAAGTCTGCTGCTCTTACTACCAGTTGCTTATTCTGCTGCGTAGTAAACTCTATGGGTGCCAACCCAATAGTCAAGAAATATATGATGTCTGTATAATATTCACTATCTATCTGGATAACAAACAATTGTGCATCAAGAAGATTGTCTTCAAGGTTCATAAGCTCTTCTCCTAACTCAATTCTTGATAGATGATCAGGTCCTAAGTTCACTCTGCCAGGTTTAACAACTATTTCAAAGTCATACTCCTGAAAGAGTAAGAACCATCTACAGATTCGCCCCCCTAACACTGGCTTGTTGAATAGGTATTTCAAAGTAGAATGGTCAGTGAACATAGAGAAGTGCGCACCAAGCAAATAGTGCCTGAACTTCTGCAGTGCATAGACCATAGCTAGGCCTTCTCTCTTAGTGTTGGTATACTTCTTCTCTGCAGATGAGAGCTTACTGCTCGAAAATGAGATGGGATGGTCAATACCTCCCTCTCCGAGTTGTGCTAAGACAACTCCCAATGCTATACATGAAGCATCGACATGGACATGAAATGGCTTTTCCCAGTATGGAAAAACTAGGATCGGCGTAGTTACCATTTTCTCTTTCAAGGTGTCAAAGCCTTGTTCACACTCTGCGTTCCAGATGAATGACACATCTTTCTTTAATAGCTTCTCCATAGCTACGGTTATTTGCGCATAACCCTTTATAAATTTTCTATAGTAACCAGTATGTCCCAATGTAGTGCGCAACTGCTTGACTGAATTTGGTGTCGGCAAGTTTACAATAACTACGATCTTCGTAGGATCAACCATCAAGCCCTGCTTGCACACGATATGTCCTAACAGAATTCCATAAGGTACAGAAAAGATACACTTCTTCAGGTTTAATGAAATTTGATGTTGTCTGCATTTTTCAAGCATCAATCTGAGATTTTCACAATGGTCCTTCAGCAACCCGAATACTGTCCAATCGTCGAAATAAGATTCTAAAAACTTATGCGTGAAATCCTTGAATGTTGTGACCACAACTTTGGAAAAGATGGCAGGCGCATTCTTCAAACCAAACGGCATTACTGTGTAGTGGAATGACCCCTATTCCATGGAAAAAGTGGTCTTGTGTCTATCCGCGGGATCAATTCTTATCTGATGATATCCTGAAAAACCATCAGTAAAGGAATAGGCCTCATTTACTCCAACATTATCAAGCACCTCATTATTGAAAGGAGTAGGAAATGGATCATGCATTGAAGCATCGTTCAATTTTCTGAGATCCACACAAATCCTAATCTTGCCTTTTGTCTTCTTATCTTGGACAACCATAGGGCTTATCCATTTAGACTCTTCGACTGGCTCGATGATCCTTGCATCTAGCATTTTATCAAGTTTTTCCCTGACTCGTTCTTTGTATCGCGGATTCAGTCTATAGGGCCTCTTCTTAACAGGTTTTACACCCGGCTTAAGAGGCATCTTCATGACCCCTAAATCTCCCAAAATGCCCTTCATCTCTATAAAATTTGTCGAGAATAAGTCCTGATATTCATGTAATAGGTCTGTGATATCTGCGACAATCTGATCATCCCAATAGTCTCCAATACTTGTGAACTTCGGCTCTTCACTGGTGCCAATGTTCACTTTCCTTGTTTTCATGGGCCTGCTCATGTCTGGGATTTCCAGCGGAGGTCCCTCTACATCACGTGCTCCTTTTGACTGTGGAATGTTTATGTTGCATGCATCCTCCTCATCACTTCCTTCTTTCTCTTCAACCTATTCAGCTAGGTTATAACATTCCATGGCATGTTCTACCTATTCCTTCCATTCTGTTTGTAGGCTTACAGCTACGCTGTCAGGTCCAAAGAATTCCTCTAATGTCATGTTCTTATGTAGACATTCCGGTCTGAATATTCTTTCCTTAATAATTTGCAAAGCGTCATTTATGCCAGGGTTTTCGTCTTCGAAACTGAATCTCTTTTGGAAGTTCACAGTGAGGGTAGGAAAATATGTAGTCCCCCTGTGCAACTCCATGTCTAAATACCATTTCTTTGGGATTTCTTCCTCCAGTGCATGCACAAACAGATGCACCCATTCTATTTGTGGTCTCTCCTTCCATGCTTGTTAACAGACCTCAATATGTTGTCTTGGATGTGTCTGTCCATTGTATTTCTCAAAGGATAGGGCAACTTTTTTAGCAAACTTGATCTACATCTTGATTCCGCATTGATCCCATGTGGTCAATGTCTACTTATGCGCAGCCCACCATCTGGAAGGTGTCTTGCGCAGTGCCATATCTAGTGCTGGTAAGTGATGTTCATCTGCAATTGCTACAGTGTATTCTTTGATAAAGGAATAAACATTAGATAAACCATCATAGGTAGGGATTGGGCTTACCTCATTTCCAATCCAATGTAGTGACTTCGTAACCTGCTTGCATCTCCTTGCTGATACTTCATGCATGCGACTTTGCCAATTTTCCAATCCTGTGCGAGAGTCTGAGATGCCAGAGCTATCGCATCTCCAGCTGAGTGTACCATCCATAGTAGGATTAATGTAATCTTCCTGGTTCGCACTCATCTTGTATAGTTGGTCCAAATCTTGAGCTCTAGATTCCTCCTAAATCGGCTCGCTGTATCTGTCTCCATCTGCAGGGTCCAATAGTGCGATGAACTTGAGATGATTTCCTTCAAAGATCATCTTCTTTGTTTTCAAGTTTATGATGGTGAGGTTATTGATAGCCCATTGAATTCCCAACAGTGCAGGAAAAGGCTGACTATCATCCACAATCTTGATAATCTCGAAATCTGCGTATCTTTGCACTCCATCAATGTCAACAATCACGTTGGCTAATCGTCCACACAGTATAACTTTCTCCTGATTGGCCATTCTCAACTGGATAGGTGACCATAATAGCTTTGGTCTCCCCATCTTCTACCATGTCCATTTAGTTAAGACATTTACTTCTGATCCCAGATCAAGAATGATCTCATCCATTTCATAATCTCCTATCTGTGCACTGAGTCTAATTTCTCTACCTATTCTCTTGTGTTTCTTAATGTGATGAACTACACTATCAGTAGTTTTTGTTTTTCTTCACGGTTCATACTGATCTAACAACTTCTGCAATTCTGCTATGGCATTTGGATTCTTCAACAACGTCATGCAGCTCCTGAGGAACTACGCAATAGAGGTACATGTCTCTACTGCAGCGCTTGTTCTGTCATAAGCAGCCGACATATCTTCCATATGCCGTATTTCACTGTGCAACAGGATTCTCGGCGATCTGGGTGCTGACTCTTTGAAGATATCCCGTGCTTCTTCAAATTTTTCTTTGTTTTTCTTCAAGTCGAAAGCAGGTGCTTTCCTGACAGGTTTTCCTATCCATATTGTTTCCGGAGGGGTCTTCTTAGTGTTAAAATCCCCTGAAGTTGAAGCTTCTGCTCCTCTGTCTCGTCCTGTCGTATCGCCACTTTGCATCACTACGTTGATACTTGGATCCACATGCCTCCTCTTTGCTGCGATCAACTGAATGTTTGGGTTTAGCATCTCTGGCCGCTTCCTTTTCTACATTTCTACCTCTAACACTGGGCAATCTTCAATAACATGATCAAATGATTTACAATAACTACACGTAGTGCATGCGATGGTACAGTCTCTAGATACATGGCCTGCTTGGCCATAGTTATAGAAAATTACTTGACCTCGGCCTCATCCTTGCATTGGTCCGTTATTCCTTCCTCTCCCATGGTATCCTCCACGGCCTCTATATGCTCCCTGATCATGCTGTGCATTATCTTGTTTCTGTGGAGTCTCTTCTTGGACTCTATACATTCCTCCATACATATGTTGAATATCTTTCTTTCTTTCTAGCATGAGCTCATATGTGTGGTAGTTGGACTCATCATGCCCAACTGACTTACAAAAATTACAATATAGATTTTTAGGTGTTTTTACATATTTCTGTATCGGGTGGTAGTCTTCTGGCTGATGTCCTCTAGTTCTGCAAATTTCACACCAGGGCCCTTGGTTCGGATTTAATGGGTTTGGTCCACCCATGTTAAGGAAATCTTGGAATAAAGGATAATGATCCTTAGTGTGTCCTTCTCCCTTACAGCCTTTACACTAGACTTCCTGCCTCTCTTGTTTTCCCTTCTTGATATCATGTAATTGTAGTGTCAAGGTAACCAACTGGTTCTGAATCTACGACATCCCAATGCTACTTTCTCCAATCGGTGAAGCTTCCAACTTCATCGCAATTTCCAAGGCTTATGTCTGTGAAGCAACCTTCTGCTACATCAATGGCTATCTTATATGGGGCAACAACGCAGCTATAAACCATTCCTTGTGCTATTGCGGTGCTATCACGAAGCTTACTTGGTCCAACAATGTCTTAAATTTCCAATCAAACTCCCAGACTATCTCATTAGGTTTCTGTTTGATCTCTTTCAACTCTGTTATACATTGCGATTCTAATTTTGGCTTCTTAAATTCTGCTAAGAGTGCATCCTTGATTTCTACCAGGGTTTTATTCTGTCCCTGCGAGTATTTCATGAACCAATGAAAGGCTCTGTCTCTAAAAGTGGTGATGAGTTGTGCTTGCTTCACAGCGTCATCTTGTACTTGATTTACAATCCAAATGGATTCACATAGAAACCAATGTTGATTAGGGTCTTCTAGACCCATTCCTTTGAATATTTGTAGTTTTATATCATCAGCCATCCTCCTTCTAGGTGGCACAGTTCTCTGAGTATTTCTAGGGATAAGACTCTGAGGAATGATCTAAGGTTGGACGTTCTGAAGTGGTACGACCTGATATGGGGTAGGCCGAGTCGGAATAGCCTGGGCACCCCCTGCTGCGGTGTTACCAGTACTAATATTCTGCGGTGTGAGTTGCGCGGCGTTCACAACCGGCGAGTTCTGAACTGATGGATTCTGAGATAGGGGAGGTGCAGTATGTGCAACCAGTGGGTTTTGTGGCGTAATAGGATGATACATGGCTTACAGAGGTGTGGTTTGATTATCAATCTCACATGGTATCTGGGTAACTACACGGAATCCATGTGGTCCAGGATTCTTCTTAGCGATGAACTTGTATCTCTTTCCACTTCTCAGGTTATGGGTTTCTTCATAAGACCCACTATATGTACTATCTACCATGACAGATTTAAACAAAACTTCACTTCATTCTAAAAACACCTTTCTCTGCCAAAATCATTTTAATGTATAAATTGAGGTTGTTCAAGTACTTACCTCTAAATCCCTTGAAAAACTCTCTTTCGGCTACGTTGTAGGACTTTAGCATGTCCACAGTGAACCGTGTTACAAATATCTATAGTGTACTGTCGACCCAGAAGTCAGCTGCTCTCGTGAAAGGGATGTCTACTACTTTGAGCCTTTCAATAAGCTCTGGTGTCCACTCAGTCGGTACATCTCGTGGTGTACAATTTCTTTTCTCTGTGAGCCTTGACAACCACTCGTGTAGCTCATTTCCAAAAGACGCCCAAAAAACTTCATGAACGTCTTTCCACAGGTACTTGTTCAACCACTGGTTGTCAGAGAGATGTGGGTGTCTATTCTCCTTTATTGCGAAGTCTCTCTCTGTCTTGTCACACCAAGCCCAGATTTCTTTCTTGTCTGGATGCCATAATTCGATACCCAGCAAAGCTTCTTCTTTGTCACACATCACGACTTCAACTCATCGCGGATTCTTAGCATGGCAACAGAACCATTTGTTTGCTTAAGATACTGTTCTAGAGGAATCCAGTGTAGACCCAGGTTCTTCGCGGTTTCAAAGAACCAACAAAACCCCTTCTCACCGGCCCTTTCGAAAACAGCCTGTGAACAAACTGAGGTTTCACCTGAGGTGTAGCTATGGGGGCGTTGTGGAATCAGGTTTCCACAACAATGTGATGAACTGTTTAAACAGATCCACTGCACAGAACACTGCGGGGCTCGTGCTACAAACTGAAGACTGTGCGACTATAGAATGCATCGCGGTCAACACTTTTGCAAGCTAAGATGCTTGTGCAACTAGCACATCTACGGACCGTGCGGTTCGGACAGGATGCAATTAATAGGACAACGCAACTAACTTATACGCTTCCTCTACAGACTTAACTGATATTGATGACATTACTTAGTGTTTATCCATTCATCTATTGCCTTGTATGATTAACCTTATAACCAATGTAAATAGATAAAACACACAATACTGCGCACTTCCGGTGTTGCACGTCAAGAGAGTTACACAACCCGAACTCTACATACACATGTGATTATTCAACAATTTGATACTTCCACAGACTTAGGATACTGCGCATTCAACATTCACCTATTCTTGTAATACTTAACATATTATTCCCATCTTTCTCCTATGGCGAATACACATAAAAGCATTAACAAAACAACTGATAAATGAGAATCTAAGCATCCAATGTAAACAAATAGACAAGTGTAAAGTGCAAACAATCACACTACACAGGATTTAACATGGTTCACCCTAGGATGGGAGCTACATCCACAAGAACTGTTGTTGTATTAGTCTTTGGGAAGGGTACAACAGTTCTTTCTCTACGCACTCAGTTGCAAACTCTCTTCTCTCTCAATCGGCCTCTGCACACACAGTTTGCAGAGCCTTACAAAATGTCTCTCAACAGAGATCTATTCGGTTAACAACAATGAAGAATAATCAAATGATAATACACAAATGAGAGATTAATTCTTTCCCATACAAAATATGCCTTATTTATAGATCATGCCCGTAGGTCTTGTCTTTACAATTCGCAGGAAAAACCCCTAAGGTTTACAAAATCGTCACTGTTTTCAGGCAACTAGACTTGTTGTCTTCTAGTAGCGAATATTCCATTGTGGCCTCCCTCAGTGCATGCTCACATCGATATCCTCCTTCATGTCGCATGCATGACAATAAATCGCTTTCACCGAGCCTTTCTTCCTCTAATGGTCTTGTGCGACTGGTTCAGGTAGTGGTTCTTCACATGTGCGACTAGTCGCTTTCTTTCACTTTGCTCCTTACCCATCACCTGGCACTCATGGATCATCTTTACCAAAAATAGATCACCAATGGTCTAACCGGAATCTGTGTCATCTTTCGTCCAAAACTTTGCTTTTCCAGACCTCCGTAGACTGGCCACCTCGCAGCGTTGTACTCCTCACAGCACTGAACTTTGCAGCTCTTCCGATGCTGTGCTGTGTGCAACTTCGCAGCATTTACAAAATCTGACTTCCTCAAAAAGCCTTCAACTGAACTGTGCTTAGCTCCACAGTTTCAAAATCAAACTTGCTAAAAAATGCCCCGCTTGGGCCAGGCCCAACAATGGCTTACATCAATCCAAGGCTAACTGCAATCCATAGTTTACCTTTAAGAAATGTTGAATTTTAAGCAAAATTAACTTCAATCCAAGGTTGACTTTAGTCCATGGTTGACTGAATCCATACTTGAATTTTAAGCAAGGTTGAATTCAATCCAACATTGCATTCAATCCCTGGTTGAATCTAACCAATTGTTGACTTCAATCCAAGGTTGACCTAAATCTGATGTTGACTCAATCCATACTTGACTTTTAAGCAAGGTTGACTTCAATCCAATGTTGACTCCAGTCCATGGTTGACTTCAACCAATTGTTGACTCCAATCCAAGGTTGACTTTGATCCAAGGATTACTTTTAAGCAAGTTGACTTCGATCCAAGGTTGAATTTTAAGCAAAGTTTAGAGACATTAATATTAAAGGTTAGTAGTTTAATTATTAATATTGGTTAGGGAAGCACATGACTAACTTTGGTTAATATTAAATGTTATATTTATATTTTTAAATGAAGTAAATGTTAACAATTAATTTGATTATAACACCAACATTGACATTAATATTACATGTTGATGTTAATGTTAATGTGAATATTAGTGTTTTAGATTGATATCATTTTAACTATAACATTAATATTAATAATAAGATTAAATGTTAATTTAATATCAATAATAAGATTAAATGTTAATGTTATTATTAAAACATTAAATGGTTTACTTCAATCCAAGGTTGACATTGAAGTAAGTTTGAGAAACATTAATATTAAATGTTTCCTTCAATTCATCATTGACTTCAATCCATAGTTCAATTTTTAACAAGGCTTAAAGGTGGGCACACAAAGATGCTCCCCAAAAGTATTGCAACGGGCCCACACTAGCAGGGATAAAACAGAGGCACGCACATGCCTAAGGAAGTGCGCACGCACTATTAGGTTTGGTCCCAAACCGGAGCGCATGCACGTGCTAAAGAGTCCATGCACTCCTGTTAAGCTAATTAAAAAAATAGGGCATAGTTGATCTATTTTCAACGAACCAGTCGAACCTCACTCACCCATCATGTGCACAGAGCAAGAGAGCACCATTTTCACAATTTGCACTCAAAAAATCCCTTAATCAATCCACCAAGTCATCAACAAGTGCATTAGATAGGTAATATCCATGTTTTTCGTCATCATCATCATCGTTGTCATCGTCATCACCATCACCTTCATGGTCTTCATCATCATCATCAACAACAACAACAACATCTTCATCATGATCTTCATCATGATCTTCATCATCATCAGCATCATCAGCAACAGCTTCATCATCATCATCGTCATCATGACCATCTTCATGGTCTTCATCATCATCGTCATCATCTTCATCGTCATCATCATCATCATCATCATCATCACCATCATTTTCATCATCATCATCGTCTTCATCATCATCGTTGTCATTGTCATCACCATCACCTTCATGGTCATCATCATCATCATCATCATCAACAACAACAACATCTTCATCATGATATTCATCATCATTAGCATCATCAGCAACAACTTCATCATCATCATCATCGTCATGACCATCTTCATGGTCTTCATCATCATCGTCATCATCATCATCATCATCATCATCATCATCATCATCTTCATCATCTTCATCACCATCATCTTTATCTTCATCATCATCATCATCATGTAACATCCCAAAAATTCATAAATTTAAAAAAAAAATCTAGACATTAAAGTTAGCATTAAATGTTGTGTGGAAGTAATAAATGTATAATACTAAATGAACTTGATAATAACTTAATTACAACATGTATTTATCCTTAAGGATTTTTAATTTTGTTATCGACAATTAAAATTCATTATCAATCGTATAATAGTTGTAAGTGTCACATCTACTAAATAGTGTCATCATTTGTCGATCTGCGCATCCTATACCGGATGGTACGTAATATTGTGATATTATAACTATAACTTATTACATTAATATTATTTGATATGGTGCATGATAAATATGTTATAGTTCTATATGCAGCTGCATTCATAATACTATTTTATTGTACACTGTGTTAAAGTCTGATAGTTGATATTTATGATATTATTTACTTATAGTAAGTTGTCATGTAAAAGACACTTCTTGTTGGCAATTGGATTCTAGGTAATGATTCGACGGCTTACTTAGCTTTAAGTTAAAGCATTGTTCTCTCTAACTGTCCAGGTTACAGGTTGTACATTTATGTTTTGATGAGATATTGCGATGTTTTTCTCTCAACCTTATGTGAGAGTATCGTAGACCCTAACTTTATTTAAAGTAGTGACCAGGTAAGTTTTAATGCCAAGGTTACAAATTCATTCTAAGTTCGATAAAAGGCGTGTGAAGTTAAAAGGAAAGCATTAGGTCCAAGGTGACCCAAGCGATTAAAAAAAGATCCAGTTTAAAAAGAACTCTCCCTAGTTGAGAGTCTACCATCTTAGCAAACGCAAGGGATAAGTTTTTACCAAAGGCTGGCACTTTAAAATCTAAAGCAAAGGTGACTTGGGGTATTCGAAATATCGTGGTTAAACTACGTAATAGTGGTTCATATGCTTTTTATTGGCGCTATATTTAAAATGTGAATGGATAAACTCTATAGAAGTGGGTCGTATGTTTTCAATTGGTGCTATTTAAAATGTGAATGGATAAACTATGTTTTGAACTATATTTAAATGGTTCTCTCATATACTATGTAGGGTGGTAGTTGGCACATTAAATGAGGCCATCTGATGATCATAAATGCGCCTTGGTATTATCAAAACCCTACTACGAGTTTGTTGGGGTTTTGGTCTTTGGGTTTTGTTATCGTTCTGCGTTACGGAGGAGGTTACCGGGAGTTCTCATTAGACATGATTGTTGGTAGTTCAATGCTCCACTCATTGTATTAGTTGGAATTGGAGAATGTAGGTTCATGGAGATTTATCGCTTCAGCAACATGTACAAGGTCTCCACCTTTCGGTTCTTTCCCCAGCTATGAGACTAACTATGGGTAAGCTACATTTACAGTCTTTAAACCCTTATCCTTCAGTTTAAAGTGTTGAGCTTTCTTGTTTCGTTTTTAACTTGGTTTATGTTCTTGTGACAGGGATATATCAAAACAACCACGGTGAAGTTGCAAACAGTGAAGAGACAACCTACAAAGGTGTGACTCCACCGCTAAGCCTCGGTTAGACTTGGTTCCTCTGTCAACAGGGTGAAGTGTTTTTTTTTCCCTTTGTCAGTGCAACTCCATTGGTCATATGGGTCTTCGTTTCTGAAACAATGCTTCACTAGGTATAGACCCGAGTTGTTTTTCTCGCTTGTAGTGTTGATAGGAAGGTCTGTATAGGATATTTGTCTATCCTACCAGCAATTAGACTGCAATATAACTTGCATTATATAAATACAAACGTTTGTGTTTTGGGGAATGAAATACAGTCTCGGTGTATAAATGTTTTGATGTTTGTTTTAGATGGAAGGGATAAACCCTAAATGTATGATGGAACCTGCAGGTTTTGAACCCCTATGTAATTAAATGTTTAACTTATAAGTTTGACTGTCGTTTATATTTAAAAGAAGGTACCTGAGCGAGCCGAGACTCGAGCCTATGACCTGTACAGTGTTGTTATGGGTCTTACGAATTCATTAAGTTTTTAAAATTGTGCAATGAGTTTCAATTTAGATGTTGTAATGTTTAAGCCGTAAGGCTTCCAGCATAGGTGAGCTCGTAATGAGTCTTGGACTTGTAATTTCTTCACATGTTGGTTGATTTGTGTGTACAGTTATGCTTCGTCGATTTACTTGGTAGTTGTATTTGGTTTTCAGTCTTTTTAAAAGATTAGTAACCTGGTTACTCTATAGGGTTTAGGGTTTTGGATCCGGCATTGCATTCATTTTATGTTTGGTAAAAGAAGAGTCTTATGCTTCGGCATAGGGTTAGCTCCTCCAACCAGAGGCTCGACCTTCAAATCTTAGTTGAAAGTCTGTACTATGCTTTTAAAATTTTTTTAAATTCCAACAAGAGAAGGGTTAAACCCTTGGATGAGCCGTATATGTCTCGATCCGCATGTTGTTATGATAAGCTCGGCCCGTGTTAAAGGTTACGGGGCTAAACTTCTACTGTGTGTTTATATAATATACAATAATGTTTTGCAATGCTATGATATTGGTATATATATGGATAGATCAATGCTATATGATGTTTATACGAATGTTTTGCATTACTGTGAATTTCCAAGCAGTGTCTTATAATACTATTGTATCGGTATTCATATATATTATACTTATGGTTATGCGAAGGGTTTGTAACTTGTAATATCTAGGTACGAAATACTGTAATAATTTGATGGAAATATATTACATGATGAGTTTTATAGCTTAGGGTTTGTATTGATAAATCTATGGTATGTTTTGACAAGCTATTTAATAGATAATAAGTATTTAGGATAAATACTCAGTGATTAATGTTCAGATTGCAAATGATGTATAAGCATAAAGACTCTCTTATTTTTAAATATTATTTTTTTCTTATGGAAAGAATAGTAAAGTATAACTAGAAGTTTACAATTTGCAATCTAAGATTGTATCCTTGTTCTATGTGTTGTATTTTTATATGGCTACTCTGTAGTATTATAGAAAACTCTAAGGAATGAATCCTTTTCGATTTATGTTTGTAATGAGGTCCTAAAATTAACTTCTGGAATAAACTATCATTTAACAAAGAAGCAAAGATGATAAGGAAATCAAATCTGAAACATCATTCATTCTGAAATCATATCAATCCTAATTTAATTAAATACTTCATGTACTAGAGTACATCACCTTAGGGTGAAAGGAAAAATACAAGAAGACATTTGTTCAATCACTTACATTATCTCATTCATTAGATAAAACTGTAGAAGCTAATTTATCTAGACAAGAATACCATTCAATAGTTCAGCTAAGATGATAACCATAAAATAAAATCTTTAAACAATTTAAACATTATATTTATGCTAGGGCATAGACATACTCTTGTTCTAATCTTCTTGCTCTATAAACATACAAGTCATGCATAACAACATTCAAACAGTTTTCAAAAATAGATAAACAAATATAGAAATGAAAAGAAATAACGAGTAGAACCTGATAACTTTTGCTAGGGTGGACAAACACCCAATGATGCATGTTGCTCCCTAATTTCTCCAGAAGAAGCAGCCAGATCACTTGCTCCCTTTGGACCCCCGAGCCTGTTTACTGAACCACTAGGTAGAAGACTCCGTGTAGAAGCAAGGCACTCAGGTTGTACTTTAGCAATCAATGGAGACTTGCATACACCTCAAATCTCTGCACTCAGCAGAAATAAGACAGACTTACACTCCAACTCAAAACATAGCTTCCCCTCATTGAATCTCTTGTTTGCATACAACAAAACCACAAGGTAAATTTTTTCGTTAGAAAAAGTGTGAGCCTCTGCTCAAATTTGATGGCTTATAAAAGATGCCTAGGTCTTTTAGTGGTCAGTTTCAATAAATGAGCCTCAAGCTCCAGTTCCACATTCCAGGGAACTTGACCACAATTCAAGGGAGTTGCCCAATAACAATAGCTAGTTACTGAGTTCATGATGCTGTGACTTGTCCATTTCCTTCTACCCCAGATTCCATTCCACCTAGTGGATTAGTAAACACTCTTTCAACAATCTCTTTGGGTGAGTGTCTCCTATTTTATTTTATTAAGTAATAATATTATGCAATTACAGTAATCCTTGGCCACTTGGCCAAATATAAAACAGTTTACAATAAAAGTTAAGACAATGTTTTTCCTTCAACATAAAATGTCACAAGTATTGGGTATGTTACAAACACCCCCACTTAAGCTTAACATCGTCCTCGATATTTCTTATTCTTCATCAGAGCCTCCCTGGAATAGAATTGGATATGTTGTTCGCATATTACTTTCCAATTCCTATGTAGCTTCATCATGGCTAAGGTGATTCCATTACACCTTTACCTACCCTATGGTATGATTCCGAAGCATAATTTCCCTCTTGTCGAGGATACAGTCCAGTTCTAACTGAAAATCTCCTTCGGGCTCCACCTGTATATCATTCCAATTTAGCACATGAGTAGCATCGTGCACATACTTCTTTAAAACAGAAATGTGAAAAATATTATGTATTCCTAAGTTAGATGGTAGAGCCAACTGATATGCAACTGGTCTAATCCTTGATAGGACTTCGAATGGTCCGCAGTACCTTGGTGCTAGTTTAGCACAACTCCCAAGCTTAAAATAACTTTTCTTGGGTTTTACCTTTACAAAGACATGATCTCCAACCTGAAATTCTCTTTCAGTTCGTTTTAGATCTCCATAACTTTTTTGTCTATCTTGTGCAATTTTTAAATTGCCTTGTATATTTTCACGGTTAGTCCCATCTCTCTTAACAAATCTATTCCTAGCATTAATTTGTCAATAGGATTATCCCAATAAATAGGAGTACTGCACTTTCTTCCATATAAAATTTCAAATGGATTGAGTCTAACAGAAGCTTGATAATGGTTATTGTAAGCAAATTCAACTAAATGTAAATACTCTTCCCATTTAGTTGGATGATCTTTAACATACATTCTTAATATGTCTTCTGAAATATAATTTACTCTTTCAGTCTTCCTGTCAGTTTGTGGGTGAAAAGAAGTACTGAAATTTATCTTAGTATTTAGACCTTTAAACAATGTTGTCCAGAAATTTCCGGTAAACTTAGAATCCCGATCATAAATAATTACCTTTGGAATCCCGTGTAAGGGAAAGATTTGCTTCATAAACACAATAGCAATGTTAGTAGCTTTAAAAGTATTTTTAACTGGAATGAAATGAGCTGCTTTACTGAGCTTGTCCACAACGACCATTATTGAGTCATTATGTTTTTTATTCTTAGGTAAACTAGTTATGAAATCAATACTTATAATTTCCCACTTCCATTCTAGAATTGGCAATGGCTGCAATAGGCCAGCTGGGTGTTGATGCTCAGCTTTAATTTTCTGACATTCAAAACACCTAGCTATGTATTCAGCTACCTCATTCTTCATGTTTGGCCAAAAGTAATATTTTCTCAGCATGGTTATCATTTTTTGATAGCCAGGGTGTCCCAAATAAGGACTTTTGTGAATCTCATCCAAAATCAGCAACTTAACTTTGGACACATTAGGCACATAAAGTCTGTTTTTATAAGTCATAAAACCCTTTTCATTAATGCTGTAATCTATTATTAAATTTTCAGATACATTTTCAGCAATTTTATCATGTAATTTCTGATCATTTTCATTTTGTTTAATTCCTTCTTCGATCTGATTTTCTAGATTTGTTTTATATGTCTGATTGCTGACATAAAATTTAATTTAGCATTTATGCTCAAGGCTTCAACAACCTTATTTTCTTTACCCTTAATGTGTTGAATCTCGAAATCGTATTCGCTTAGGAAAGCTAGCCACCTAGCTTGCCTTGCATTAAGATTTGTTTGATCCAACAAGTATTTTAAGCCTTTATTATCTGTCATTAGTGAAAAATTCCTTCCAATTAAGTGATGGCGCCACATTTTTAATGCATGTATCATGGTTTCCAGCTCTAGATCATAAGTTGCGTAGTTTTTATCATGAATTTTTAATTTCCTAGACTCATATGCAATGACGTAACCTTCTTGAGTTAAGACTCCACCAAGTCCATCGTTGCATTCATTAGTGCATACAACGAAGTCCTTATTTGGATTAGCAATTTTTAATATAGGTGTTGTTAATAATTCTTTTAATTTCTTAAAACTTTCTTCGCAATTTTTATCCCAGATGAATTTCTTTCCCTTCTTCGGCAAAGAAATTATGGGATTCGCAATTCTGAAGAATCCTTCAATAAATTTTCTATAGTAACCTGTTATCCCCATAAATTATTGGACGTTAGTTACGTCTTTAGGGACATGCCACTCGTTAACTGCTCTTATTTTATCTGGGTTGTTAATTTTGAGATTATATGTTCTAAAACACTTTTGGATTTTCTCTATCTATATAAGATAAAATGAATGCGAGTCTCAAATAGGACTTTCTTCTTATCCTAATCCAAAACTTGTGATGATAAGAACTCAATGCCTAAAGAAGAAAATAGTATAATACCATCATTAGTTTATTTATGAAAGTGACCCTCATATAAATATTGTTGTCCAACCATAAAAATCTTATATTTTCAATTTCTAATAGTATATTAATTTTTATTAATTTTAAAATTATAATTAATTAATATAGTTAATACATATTTTCAACTAAATATATTAAAAATAATAATATGTCATTTTTGTGACATTAGATGGGTTGAAAATGAAAATTAAGTCCTATATACACCCACATTAAATTACAAAATAACAAAATATTTATTATATTAATAACATTCCTAACCTTTCACACACTTTTAATGATCTCATAAATCAGAATTAATGTAAATTAATAATCATCATCATTTTAAAATTAATTTATTATTATCATTTATATATATATATATAATTTCTTTATAAATAATATTAAATAATATGAGGCTATGTCCAAACATATTGTTGGTACAAACATATAAAGTGTTATTATTGGTAGAAACATATAAAGTGTTTTCTCCATGGAAATCGCATATCGTCCACTTTTACATATGTCATAAAATAATAAAATTATGCTTGATACATGTGAATTGGACGTACACTAACATGGAAAATTTTAGTGTGTTTGTGCTTATCTATTCAAAATAACTCGAGTATGGAGACATTAAATAAAACCTGCATTATCACGATCTGTTACTTCACTGAAAAAAAGAATAAGGTTATCCTCGATTCTAAAATCATTTTATCACTGAATTTTGAATAGTTCAGAATAATATAATATATTTAAATTTTGCTTGTGAGGTTTTCAAGATATCATGCACGAACTTCTGAAAAGGTGCAATAAATTTTGAATATGCATGAACTTTTGAAAAGGTGCAATGAATTTTGAATAGTTCATAATAGTATAATATATTTAAATGTTGCTCGTCACGTTTTAAAGATATCATGCATGAACTTTTGAAAATGTGCAATGAATTTTGAATAGTTCATAATAGTATAATACATTTAAATCTTGCTTGTTAGGTTTTGACTATAGAAAAAAGGGTATTTTAGCTTCATAATAACACTATTATTTGTAAAGGATTTAGGAAATCCTCAATTCTCAAATAAGGGTATAAACTTCACAATAATGTGGGGATAAAAAGCCGTGCAAAAGTAGTGTTTGTAAAAAAGTTGATTTTGACATTAAATGAATATGTGGCATTCTATGGTGTATGGTGCAAACCAACAAAACCAATCCAATATGAATTGAGACTTTCTGGTGCAATAGTATTTTTATTTAATATACACAAACTTGTATATGATGCAAAGCACGAGCGCACACACACACACACATATATATATTCACTTATTAACAACGATAAAAGATGTATATTAAAACATCTTTACTATAGTTTATTTGGTTTTAATCCATCATTAAAAAAATACAACCACTTAATATCTTCACCATATCCCATGTTTTGGACAATATTGCACATAAACACCTTAATAGGTCATACATTAGAATATGACAAATTGACTTTATGTTTACCAGTGGTGTAATTTGGAAGGTATAAGTAGTAATGAAGTTCATCTTCTAATGTTGTTGCATATGGTATGTCTATTTTGTTTCCTAGAATAATATATATATATATATATACATTGGAAAACGAATCATCTGTATGTCGTGCATCTCGCTCATTCCATGACTCTACAAAGCACTCTTTATCAGTGGCATATACAAGGTATACAATAGCATCCACCTGCATTGATACGAGCAACTTGTATCATAAAACCTACTCATGTCCCCAACCAATCAAAGCAGCACATATTACACCCAATACTTTGTATACAATATTTAGCATATGACCGAGAAAATGAAACAGGTTTGATATAAAATTATAAACTAAACAACCATTGCAACTTAGTTTTGGTAAAATGAAAATATATTATGTCTGTTAGAGTTAATTACATTGATTAAACAACTCATTGAAATTTTTCCATAGTTCAAGTTCTACCAATGAGAGTCCAAAACGAACAATCATCATTACAAGAACCATCAACACAAGTAACATATCATTAATTTAGCAAGCATTTAATTAATAGAAAAGATACTGATTAAAATATTAGCCAACCCTCCAACAGATAGTGCATATTAATTCACTTCTATTGAACATCAATCATCAATAATACACCAACTATCTATCATCTCCAGTAAGAAGCACATGGATTTCAATGTCCTTGAAACCATTGCACAATTGATGAATTTAATAGAAATTTTTCATTTTCCTAGAAAGTATTTAAAAATCACTTGGAGAATGAACATTTTACTCACTAAAAAGAGGGTCAGTTCTAGAGAATGAGCAATAAATAGAAGGGGGACTCCCAAATGTGGAAAAAAAAAATTCTTGCTAGTCTCCAACTACCATATCACAAGATCACCTTCGTTTTCACCTAGCAACATGTAAACATCATCACTTGGTTAAACAAACAAATTAATGAGATCATAACCAAATTATAATTTGGGTTAGCACAAAAAAAGTATAACCCTTTGCATTGAATATGTCAGTGAACTAGGAAGGCTTCCTTACAATTAGATAAAAAAAACTTTTATCTTAGGAACAGATATAAAGCTTCCATCTTAGTTGTCACACACATTTTTTCTGACTACATAGAAAGCAAAATTTAATATTTATCATAAAAATGAACGTCTCTCAAAGCATTGAAAATATGAAGATACATAAATATCCCAAAAGAAGAGGAGACCAGGTATTTCTACCTGAGTACAACTAAGCTCCATCAAATGAGAAAGGAAAACTTCAACTCACATTGATTTGGTTTCCAATGTCATGTTGTCAAAGAAACTACATCATCCCAAGGCAGACCTCTCCTTGGAACTTCCACCATTCTCAACATTTTTTTCTAATGTAAATGTATGTTTCCCAACCCCTATCCATATGAAAACTCTACTAGTTACATCCCCTCCAACAACACTTGTATTGTTTGGATAAATGTTGTGGTACAAAAGGCATTTTATGGTGCAACTACATCATCTTAACTTCTTTGTCATTCTCAATGTGTTCAAGAGGCAACTCCCAGATTTAAATTACATGACTACCCGGCATCCCAACAAATTTGCTAGAGGGGATAACTACCGGAAGTTTTGGTTTATGCGTCTGGAATGAAAAACAAAACAATATATCAATTTCTTACCAACAACAAAAAAGGTGTTTATCAACACATGATGAAATACACATGGAAAATGGTATACCTGTTGAGTCTTTGATTTGTACTCTATATATGCAACAACACCAACCTATTTCTTCAGTACTTGCCTTGAATATAAACAGAGACATTGCATATGTTTTCATGCAACTTGTAGGGTGTAAACATGGTTTTATTAAGCATGTGCATATAATATTAAATCATAAGTTGTCCAAGCTAAAAATACAAACATTGGGAACATCTATGCAACCTCACATAAACTGAGTACAAATATTTCCCTTCTTGTTAACAAGTTAACATGGAGTGTATGCAAAATGAAAAACATACTTGAGTAGTTGTTATTGGTGCAACACCCATATTGTTATCCAAATAATTCCTATCTTCATGAAGCTCTAAATTGTGAATTAAATTCACATGATTGAATCAGCCTACCAATTTAGGAATATGTTAAATGAAAAAATGCATATATGCATGCATGTATTTGACTAAATAGAAAACACCAAAACACTTTCAATCTTATTTTGTAAGGTGCTTGAACTATGAGATGTCATAAGGGAACTCACCAATTTTACAAATTTCAAGTGTCGATGAATTCCTTCCAGTGAGAGTATTGTGACACATAATAATTTAAATGTTCAATAGCTTTTGTGTAGTAATAGACCTAATTTTTTTCCAACCAAAAAATTCAAACACCTGGAGCATAATGTCTAATCTTGGAGATCCACTGCCAATGAGAGAAAACAACCTTCAATAGCTTCACTCAAAATGTACAAAAAAGGCATGTATCCTGCATAAACTTAAACAAAATTAGGATCTAAAATACGACCTTCTTGAAGACATTTTCATAGCTAGCCTGGTTGAGTAAGGAAAATGCTAAGACAAACACATCATCTCCTTGGTAACTAAGAGGCCTCAATCTATTGTAGTCTTCTTGAACTGAAGCAAAAAATTCCATTTCTTGATAAAACCCACTAAAAAGTCTATAATGAAAAAATACATTATAGAAAACCAAGTGAAGCTATGAATTTAGTGACATAAGAACCAATATATATATATATATATATATATATGCAAAATTCATTAGCAAGGGATTTACAAAATTCTTATGTTACTCAAATCAGAACATTAATGTTATGTCCTTGAAGTATTATCTAGAATTTGAAAAAGAGAGCAAGTCAAAATTTCCACAAAGCCTAAAACAGTTGATTGCATAATCCCAACTCGTCATAATTTGAGAAAAGGAAGCAATACAAAAGCTCCACATCCTCAAACAACTGAGTGCTTCATTCTAACTCATCGGAATTAGAGCAAAGGGAGAAAGACAAAAGCTCCACAAAGCCTGAAGTGGTTGATTGCATCATTACAACTTGTTAACTTTGATGCAAGAGCAAGTTAACTAAGGCTTGGGAAACAAATGGGACTCAGAAATAATATATATATTCTCTTCCAGTGAGAATAGATATTATGTACAAGAATTCCATTCCCACTCTCGCATAATATATATATTCTCTAGAAAAAAATATTTTATTCATAGAGAATAACGTAGACTGGCCAAGAAGGATTTACATCACTACTCCTAAGAGCTTACATTACATTCCATCGCTATCTCACACATTGTATACATGATCCTACAATATACACATAAAGATGTAATGTATTCATCACTGAAACAATTTTTCATACAAAATTGTTACATCCAAATATGTCATTATGTCTCACATTAGACCCTCTCATACTATCAAAATTGTGTCTGCACAAACAATCTGATTTGCATCCGAATAACACACAACCTGTACATCTTTAAGCTATTAAGAAGAGGGTCATCTGCTTTGCACCTCCTCAACCAACGTTCTTGGAGCCAGTAGCAACGCACTTTTTGAGAGCAAATATGCTTCTTCATTCAATTCGGGATACACGTGGTTAAAAGAAATGAAAGCAAACATTCCAATTTGTCACTTGAGTAAAATTAGAAAATGTTGTAAATGTGGAGAATTGATTTGAATCATGTTGTTTTCCCATTCAATTACCATTTTAGAGTCACCAAAGACCTATAATTTGTTAAAATTTTGAGCTAAAGTTATGTGTAGTAGTTACCAGAGGGCTGACAACTCAGCCATGATGTTGGAACAATGACCTGTACCATAATGAATTTTAACCTGCACTTCCTCTCAAATGTATAAAATTGCCCCAGATCCTCCCAACGTTGGATCTCCTTAGCTCTCTCCATCAAAATAAGCCCAAAGGATCATCTTATTAATGCTTGGATGTACCAAAAGTTGGGTTTTTTTTTTCTGCTTCTCTTATTTTTTGTATTTCTTTATCCACTGCACAATTAAATTCGAAGTAACTTCCATGGGGACTCTTTGATCTTGAAAAATAGCAGAATTCCTCGCCCACCAAAGACTATAAATGAAAACGGATGGAAATGCATCATAACAGCGTACCGTTGTGTATTTCCACCATCTTTGACAACATTGTACCAGGGATGATTCCATCTAGATTTCCGCATTGCTCAATTCCTTAGATGAATCACTCCAAATAACCTCTACATAAGAACACGATACAAACAAGTGAGAGGCGATTTCACTACTTTAATGACATAACGCACACCAACTTGGCCTAGACCATCCGCATTTTATCAAATTTTCCCAGGTAAGCTTCGTGTTACTTAATGCTAGCCATAGCACTATTATAGCTTTGAGAGGACCTATAGTTTTCCATATTATAGGATACCACCATTCCTTTTCACCAGAAAATGAGTATATGGCATAAGCCTCATAGCCCAATTTCGATGAGAAAGATCCTATTGAGATATTCTTGGTCCATACTAATTTATCATGTTCATTTTTATCTAAAGATACAAAGCTGGTTTCCAGTTTGTTAATAAACCTTGTCTATTCCCTTGCTTCGTCTCCTTCTAAATTGAGCTCTTGCATAGTTTTCCACCCATCTCTTTCGTTTGCTTGAAAAGAATCACTCTTCACATCAGCTAATGTAAAAAAGTGATAATTTTTTTAATCTTAGATATAGTGCTAGTAGAGAGCATATAATCATCCCATACTTCGACCCATGGGTCTTCCCCAATATGAACACTCCTGCCATTTCCAATTATTCAAGTCATCCAGTTACAAATTAGAGGATATGAGAGTACTAATGCTTTCAATCCCATAGATCCTCCCTTATGAGTCTTGCCTCTTCTTCTGAACCAGTCGACAATAGAGGAGTTTGAGCAGTATTTAGATGTCAATAATTTTCCCCACAGAGTGTTGGCATTTTGAGCCAACCTCCATAATGAATTTGTACCTAGGGATTGACAGAACAAAACTGGGTTCTTAATCCCCCAATCACCCATATATTTATATTTTCTACTATAGACTATTTCACCAACAAGATTCCTTCTTTTTGTTTGCTAGCTATCCACATTAAAGAGAAACACTTCTTGTAAATCTTGGTCAGAATACCTTTTGTGATGTATGTTATAGAGGCCCAATACACATAGATTCTTTGTAGAACAAATTTTAGGAGAATCAAATGACCTCCTCTTGACAGGAACCTATTAGCCCAGCAATAAATACATGCTTCCACCTTATTGAATAACTACAACCAGTCCTTGAAGGAGTAAGCATTTAGGTTAAGGTAAAAACCCAAATATTTAAAACCTTCACCCATCATACTTAGTGGGTAAGCAATCTCATTTCCAATTCTCTACTATAAATCCTCTGAAATCCTGTTGATTGCTAACTTGGATTTTTCTCCATTTATTTCCATCCCTGTAGCTTTTTATATAGATTTAAAATATGAGAGATTATTTTCAAGTTCTCCATTGATCTCTCTCCCATCATCAAAATATCATCCACAAACAAAATATGAGTCAATTCCACAGACTCAGAAACACATACTCCTTTCCAAGACTCATACCTCTTAGCCCATTGCACCAATTTTCTCAATGCTTCAGCCACTAGTAAAAAAAGGAAGTGGGGGGAGAGGACAACCTTTCCTCAAGCCTCTTGATGGTCTAAAGAAGGTGTACGGGGACCCATTAATTAGGACTATAAAGAAAGCTGAATTGATACATCCCATAATCCAGTTCACCAGATCCATTGAAAAACCAACTTCGATAAGCAAGAGACGTAAAATGGCCCAACTCACCCTATCATAGGCTTTAGACAAGTCTAATTTCAAATCAAAGGCAAAAACTTTGTTCTTCTTGATCAAAAGAATTGCCTCCTGAGCTAGAGATACAACATCATCAATTTTTCAATTAAACAAGAACCCAAATTGCTCCTCTGAGATGATCTGTCTCAAGATTGGATTCAATATATGAGCAATTGTATTGGAAATTATCTTTTAGGCCACATTGCAGTAAGAGATTGGCATAAAATCACCAAAATCCATTAGCTTCTGGTTTTTTGAAATCAGGGCCAAAAAAGTAGAATTCATAGCACCTAGGATCTTCCATGAATGTTGTGATTGCTAGACTACCTTCAGAAGAGCATCTTTTAAAATCTCAAAGAAACTATGAAAGAACTCAATGGTGAATCCGTGAGGTTCAGGACTCTTCCCTTTTTTAAAGGAATGTACTATGCTACTCAGCTCTTCCTCTATGACTTACTTTGCAAGAGAAACATTTGTATCTTCAGTGACTAATTTTTGGAAGAGACTCAGGACTTGTAACATTTATTGGATAGTGAATCCTTCCAGTTCCATGAATAAATATTTTAAATAAGAGACCCCTTCCTCATCCTTTTCCTTGAAATAATTAACCTTAATTATTTGCTCGTTCTGAATCTCAGCAATAGTATTGACATTCTTCCTATGAGAAGCAAAATGATGGAAAAATTTGGTGTTCTTCTCACCTTCAGCTATCCAAATCTCTCTTCTCTTGAGTCTCCACAGTTGCTCTTCTTTTTCCAGTAGTTTAGAGCGCCTAAATTCATAAAATTTCAACTTCTTTATCTCATATTTCGAGAAAAACTCAACTGAGTTTTGCTTATATACCTTTGAAATACCTACTTCTACCTCTTTTAGCTGAGCCTGCTAACTTGCTTGGAATATTTTTTCCCATTCTTTAGAATCCTTCTTAACCTTGACCAGATTATCAACCATTTGTTTCATGCATGAATCTGGTGACTCAGTCCTCAAATGAGTCCATAAATCCTTTACCAAGTTCTTATACCCTTCCTCTTTTAGCCAAACAGGGTTGAACTTGAAAGGAGAAGTCGGTTTCTGATCTTGATTAACTATTGACAACATGATAGGGCGATGATCTGATAACCCTCCTTCCTCAACCTATGAAGCTATTGATAGATGGCCTGATAAAATATTCTCTAAGATAAGAAATTTATCCAACCGCTTTGATATCACTTTATCCCCACTTCTCATATTCCTCCATGTAGGCTCAAGCTATCACGGTTTGGCATCAACAAGTCCTTTGGATTCAAGAAGAGATCTAAAAAATTTGCTTAGTGAGTCTAGTCTTTTCATCTTCCCTCAAACTTCTCTTTCCGATACTGTGAGATCAAGATCACCTCCAATAATCATATTATGATTCTCCCAAATCCAACTTTAAGAAAAAAATTCCTAGAATACTTGATGATTTGTGAAAGGCCCATAAACATTCAAAATTGAAAAGGTCTCTCATGTAGTTTTATCTTCAAGGACGGTCTTCAAAACTGATTCGTACTTACTAGTAGAAAATTCCTTTAATTTTGGACTCCAAGCTGTTAATAACCCTCCTGAATTACCTTCCACACTTAAATGAGCAATAGGCCAATCTCTAAGCCACTAACCAAATGTCTCCTAAGATTTCTCACTTTCAGACATAGTTTCCTGAACAAGGATGATAGATGGGTTCAAATTATTTATCATCCTTTTGAGGGAATTCAGTTTGGGGGGGCGATAACTCGCTCGCATTAAAGGAGAGACACAACATCAAGGAACCATAGGGAGGGTTTTCCCCACTCTAAGGGCCCCATTAATTGTATATTGCTTCCCAGCTTTTTATATCCAAAACAACTTGATTCTTCGCTTTTGTTAACTGGGATATTCTTCCCAGGATTACTTTTGGCATAGGGTCAAGGCTCAGACATCCGGTAACCACACCTTCCTTTCTTCCCATTGAATCCACCCTAGACATAGTGTTGTAAACCTTGGGTTTAGATAGTATATGGGTACTATCCTTTATCATCGGACATCAATAAGGTATATCCAGTCCTTCCTCTTACATGAACATTATTAGAGAAATATATGGTGAAGGGATAGGAACCCGAGAAATTATGGACTCTTCAATGAAAGCTAAAATACCAGGTAAAGGAAAATCAAAGGAAGGGTCAATAGGGGATGAAACATCACACTTACCAGAAGAGGAGGGTGGATACTCTTCAATAATTTTACATGTCTCCTCCTTGAGAACGTTCTTCTTCGCTTCTTGTTGATCGTCACCTTTGTCCTCACATTCTGATGTCTTCGAAGTTCCTGATGCATCCAACTGTTTTCTAACCCACGCCTTTCTCTGATGCTACTGACCATTAGTAGGGTTTGGACAATCTCGAATCATATGTCCCACCTATCTACAACTGAAACAACAAAACAAAATTTTCCAACAGTCAAGACTTTGATTCCAAGTGCTTCCATTCAATTCCAGTCTTATCTCTCCATACAGGTCATCACGAAGATCGAGTTCTACCAATAATTTGGCACAACATCTATCTACCTTATGCTCCCAATTTTCCTCCAAACCTATAAATATTCCTATCTTACCTATGATCGCTTCCAACACCAGTCTCTGCCAAAACATCATAGGAAATCCTAACATAATGACCCAAAATTGTTGCAGATTCTGTGGCTCCCTCCTAGCGTCAAATTCCACCTGCCATCTTTTTAAAAAGAGCCCATATGGAATCCAACAACAATTACGTTCTAACAGCCTTTTCTTATCCAATTCAGAGTGGACTCTAAACAAAATCTAGCTGCGAGACATTATATGGAAGGATGGAATCTACTCTACCACAACTTTCCAATGTTTCTCCATCCAATTCTACAGCGTCGTTTCCCCCACTGTTTTACTGCAAATTAATCCCACCAAAGTAGTGATGAGATAATACGACACTTCCTCAACTCCAATATCTCTTCCAACCACCAGTGATATAGGGTCCTTCTTTTCCCTAGCACCTTTCCTTTGCCTCAATCCATTCCCTAATCCATTCCTCAACGTAATGGATCCATCATTAGTTTTAGCTGGGATTGAATGCGGTTCATTAGTCAAAATTGGGTCGAGGGAGCAAACAATCTCATCTGCACCCAGTGCCTCCTTAAAATTCCTCTTGCACTTAATTTCATTATCGGTAGAGAAGAATGGCCCCTCCGATGTTGAGCTATCATAATCGACCTCATCAAGCCCCATCTTACATCATAGAAGCACATCCAAAATGTGATGAATGAGGATGACGCCAATAGTTTCGGCCTTCTGGTTGACGTGGACATACTACCGAAAAAAAAAAGGAAGAAAGACCAAAAAGTGAAGAAAAGTATTTTGTCTCCTTATCCAACGCACTCCTCATTCAACCATTCCTTTGACCTTCGGCCGTCAGTCTAAACCCTTTCACGTCGCAAAGATCCATGTTGGAGCCCCTCAATACACACACACACACATATATAAATGTATATATATAAATGTGTGTATATAGATATGTGTGTGTGTGTGTGTGTGTGTGTGTGTGTGTGTGTAAATGTTTATATATATGTGTGTGTATACAAACACACAGACACACACACACACACATATATATATATGTTCATATTTTCACATACTGCAAATTTTTTAGTAAAACTTACTTCAAAAGTATAAAGATGACAATGGATACTAGCATGACCACAGTAAATGTGATTGGTTCCATAGATAGCGCTCACAATGAAAATGTTTGGATAAAAGAGAAATAAAAAATGAAGATCTAAAAAGAAACATCTAGTGGATGCAAACCTCAGGATGAAAGAAGTTTGGCCACAACTTCTCATTAACATTATGAATTAAGCATTCAATCCAAAACACTTGGATTTTTTTATCCAAGACAAATAAATTATGTTGTATGTGCATGGTTGATCTATGCTGACAATTATAATCATTGGGAAATGCCATTAAAAGATGGATTGCAACAGGAAAACTGAAGCATTTATTTAAGTAATTAACGAAAAACTTCAATTCAATAACATAAGGAAGTTGAGTGTTAGTTGTAGTGTCCCAAAGGCCCAAATTTACAATTTGGCCCTCCACAACCACATTGGTGCTAAAATTGCCAGACACAGTTGGTATGTAGTTCCATAATAGAGACCGATAAATGGCGAAACCATATATATTATAACAAGCAATCTACATCCCAAGTAAACAACTAATTGCATTAATGTTCATTCGAATGATCACAAAAGTAGGTCAATGGGTAAATAAAAATTTTAAAAATTATATCCAATGTGTAAAAGGAGACCTTATCCGGACAGGGACATGTTGAAGTATCAACAAAGCTCATATATTTTATTATATTATTGAATTTATCTACAATAGTTATGCAACTACTAGAGGGTATCTACTACACCAAACTCACCCAGTATACATTCCTCCTTGCCCCAATCACAATAAACTAACCACTTATATAGGCATGTTGGCCCACTAGAGATGAATATGTCCTGGGGATTTCATCCCTAGTTCAAGGAATAACAACAACCCTGCTTGACACCTATTGACAACTATGAGAGTACATTCTCTCAATAATATGATACAAATTAGGGTATGCATGAAATTATTGTTGAATAGATGGGTTACTTGTAAAGTCTATAAAGACTGCAAATTTTCTCTAGAAATGGAGTGACACTTGGAGATGTTAAATTGTCAATAGTTCAATTCCATCAAACCACAGTGTGCACAAACATATTTGGTGGATGGTTCAAAAAAATGTTCCTTGATCATCCATTCAGAATGGGTTATTCACAGTGGTTAATGTCTGATAATTATGTGGGCATGCATGAATTAACTGAATAATAAATGGGTTACTGTTAGACTCATGAATATAGGATGCATTTGGTGAAGATATGATAGATGTAAAACTCAAATGTGCCAAAGAGTATTTATAAGACTTTGGTGGCACCTTAAATGCATTCATGTGGATGATTCAGAGAAAAAACTCCTTACAGATGACACATTTTCCAACATTTTATGTGGAAAAACCAGCAAGAATCAGTGTGGTAGAGGCATTGCCACCTTAGAAGAGCATAGCAGATTTCGTTTTGAAAAGGGCACATATTTTGTAGCCCTTGTTCTAGCTGTACCTTCACCCTCAGATGGACTAGTATCTTGAAGCCACTATCCCTAATAGGGTGTACCTTGGATCCAATTTCAACAAGGGAAGCATGTCACACCTTAAACTGCACCTATTCTTACATTTGCAGCCGTATCTCAGCATTCTAGGCATAAAGAAAAAGCAGTAATATGCAGTCACTATAAAAACCGAGAACAATATTCCTATAGGGAAACTTGAAAAACAGCTTGGAGCAAAATTTGATGCAGTAATTGGAGAGGATTTTGGAGAAAACCACAGCTTATAGGTCCTTGTTTCATCAATTTGAAAGTAAGCATCTATACATCCTGTTTTATAGGGTCTATCATCTTTGGAAGTTTGTACAAACACTTATCCCTAGCCACAACTATCCTTAGCATCATATCAGTGCCCTAGAAAAAAAGGACAATCAATGAAGAATGGACTTATATATACATGTAGTTGATGCTAGGATTCCCTTCCTTTGGAGGCCCTTAGATGATTGTTTGAAGTGCCTTGTAGGAATTTATTGAAGGGTTTTGATCAAAGGAGGTTTTAGTATTCTAAGTGAGAATTATTTGCATAGTGGAATTCCATTAATTAATTGGAGGGAATTTCCTTACACCATGCACTGTTGAGATTCTTAAATCAACCAATGCAATCTTTTGAATCTGAATGGAAAAATTGCATTCTAGGAAAATATAGGATAATGATTCATCTACATTAAGATAAAGAGGGAATCTAGACGGTCCTAATATACCATGTTTTCAAATATTTTCAAAAGTTAACAATTTCCCATGCAATAGAGTTATGCATAAAGTGTTTAACTTTTGGTAATCTATATGTAAGCTAAACATATTTCCAATGCATGATTTGGGTTGTTGATAAAGACTTCTTAATTGCATTCAATATCCTTCTTTGATTGAGTATGAACTACCAAAACACCATCAACCTCCATTGTCCTTGATTGGCGATTTGATGGGAACTACACCATACAAAAGAGTGAATACTAGTTGAACTTGAGCTATTAGAGAAGCGGGAAGAGTGAAATCTTTCCATATTTGAAACATTCCTAAAGTAGAAGTATCCTAGAGTGATCAATCATAAAGAGTGTGAATGATGTATCTAGAGAACCAATTTTAACAATGAGTAGGCATGGATGGGAGGAGAGCAGTGCTCTCTTGATAATTTTATCTTCCCAAATATTAAATGAGTTTTTATTTCTTGGAGCCCATGATAAATGGTCTTTAATTAAATGTGTTGAGGCTTTGTCATATTTCAAGTAAGGGATCCTTTGGCTTTTGGTTTCAATCTATCCATATGTATGTATGCAAGCACTAACATGGTGGATCCTTGAAAAATTAGCAGGGGCAATAGCACTAATTGATCAAGATCACTCAACTAGTCAAGTTGAGCCACCATGATCCCTAACATTTTGTTTTTGTTTTTTTAACAAAATGAAGACAGTCTCCAAATTTGGGATATCCCAAAGAAATCGACATACCCAAGTATTAAAATAATTCCAATCATTCACATCAGGAAATTCCATGATTCTAGATGGACAAGCATATGTACAAGGGGATTAGGTGGGTAGTGTGAGAGACGAACCATTGTACGAGTTTTCCTTGACCCTGTTTGGCCATATGCAAAAATAGAGACATTGTACCCATCCAATGCAAATTGAACCAAAGGTTGAATGTCTTGAGAAATGTCCCCTACATCCATTTTAAATACAAAAATGTTATGCAGCATACGAAAATTTGTTTGAAAAAAAAGTTGTAAGATATTCACTATTTATGCAATTTTGTTTTCCTTGGAGCTTCAATGCCTCTAAAGCAAATACAATATCTCAATGATTCATTAATAACTATTGCTTCTTATTTATTTTACTTCATAAAAACTTGGCCACAAAAATTACCACTTACCAATTTATATCAAAGGAAGATACATCAACTCGTAAAGTTAATGGATGGCCAAGATAGCTGAATGGATGGCCAAGACAGCT
The DNA here is from genome assembly GCA_027924585.1 of Larix kaempferi. Lineage (NCBI taxonomy): Eukaryota > Viridiplantae > Streptophyta > Pinopsida > Pinales > Pinaceae > Larix > Larix kaempferi. Next base: position 978,289 of record BSBM01001123.1, on the reverse strand, counting down.
GAACTTGGCCCCCAAGCTGCTCAAGTAGTCTATATAAAAGCAATTTAAAAAAGGAAAAATTTGATTACCTTGTCCAACATGATTCCCATGCACTCTATCAAATTGAAAATCCTTCTTTTTATCATTGAGAGAGTCTCCACTAGAGCTAACATGTATTGTGAAATCATCATGGAACTCTATTGCAGATGATCCCTCATGCTCAAACCGAGAGCACACATGACAGAAAACACATATGTTTCTTACAATCATTTACAGATATCTCAAGGAATAATTATATTCAAAGCTACATGTAAATTTTTTACCGAATGAGGGGAAAATGAGATTGGCCATAACTAAAAAGATCCATGAACAAAAGAATATAATTTCCCAGTTAATTTTAATATTAACAAAATTAAAAGGTAACATATCAGACCGAAACCAGGCTATTTTCTATAATAATATAATAGAAAATGATAAGTCCATGCCCACTCCAAAAATTTTGTGTCCTACCTTTAACAAATACCAAATCATTGAATAACTTCTTCATTTCTTTGAGTAGAGGATCAAGTCTTGCTTCAGCCTCTAAAGTGATCATATCTGTATTTAGAAAATAAATTAAAAAACTGCATCACAATCCTTACCCAATTCAAGCTTAAAATGCAACTGGCAATCAGAATTATTAAGAACAATGTAATGAAGCTATAAGGAAAGGGAGATGTCAATACTAGAATATATTGATAAAATGTATCAAAATAGCTATTAAAATTCCATGTAAACTATATCACAACTAAATAGAAAGGTTTACTTGTCAATCTAGAGGCATCTTAGCATCAAAGAATCTAAGTTTGAGATGGTCATAGAGCGAATCAATATTTTGTTTATATGAAAATTAATTAAAAAATATTGAGACCGATCACATTGAGTCACAATGTGTGTGCATCTTGTGGCTTTTACTTAATATCACCATAGGCAGAAATGAGTAACAGAGAGTCAGCTCCCTCCCTCAAACACTATCTCTGCATTAAGTAATAAGACATATTTATAGTACAGAATATGTGGAGATTGAAGATGAAAATAGATCAGCTATTTATAAAACTAATATAAAATAAACTTATCAAAATTCATTTTTCTCAAAGCACTAAAATTTACTTGATGCTAAAAAGTCCACTTAAAGTATAAGTATTTTCATCATCATTTCTACCTTATTTAGAGGAAATTGTCCTCAATTTCTGTCAGAGATGTGGAAACAACTCAAAAGGGAAAGCTTTCCCTTCAACAAAAAATGTAATAGTCTGCTTTCCTCATGTAGTTCAAGTCTTTGTATGTAGAAAGGGATAATTAGGGGATGAAGTAAAGAAATTTGGAGTGTTTGGATATGGCTATGACTTATAGAATTGAACATATAAAAAATTGACTACTCATAAGCAATTAATGCAATGCATCTTTCATGCATTGGATTCAATGAACACTCAACTTTTGTGGATATATAGGAATACAATAAAAATTTAGATTTTGTAGATAAACCAAACCCCCAAGTGAGCAAACCTACAAATGACTTCCTAATTTAAAGCATTGTAGAAAACCCTTGTCAAATGTTTCAGCACCTGAAATGGAACTACTACCACAACTATGGAATTTTGCAACCTAAGGGTAGATTGCACCTACAAATTAGAGTAATAGAGGAAAATATTTCTACTGAAAACTATTACCCCTCATATAGTATCCTAATTTTGATCTAGTTTGAAGACTTTCCGAAGCTGGTTGTGCTGGTGTAATTTGGATTTCTTTTTGTTTGTTTGTAATATCTGCAAGTTCTATTAAGTTGAAATTAGTAAAGTTACAGTAGAGAATACAAACTAAGGTGGTCTTGACAGAATCCACCCATGAGAACCATAAACATCATAGTTAAGGCCATACAGACTGATATAGATGAAAAAAACCCTAATATCAAGGTGCGACATCGAAGCCATGAAGGTTGGAGATAAATAGATTGTCCAATGATCAACAAAAAACCAAAGACAACATATTAGATACCAGCGAAAAACCTTGCTAACCAGCAATATTAGGCACCTCAGCATCAGAGGGAATTTCTTCAAGAATGGGGCAGCTGTAGCAGTTGTCATCATCCTCATCCCAAGTAGGAGGCATGGTGCTTTTTACAGGGGAACTCCTTGCAGAAGTTTGGATGTTGTGCACAGGCAGCTTAATGGGTAGGTGAGGTGTCTTTCTAAATGCAGAGAAACCACCATCAGGCTCATTCCTTGTGCGTTTGGACAGAATTGGCCCAAGAGTGGAGGGGATGGGAAAGGACAAGCAGGGAGGGTCCTTTCCCTTCTGAGTGCTGCTGTGAAGCTGAACCATGTTGAACCTAGCAGAGAGATTTTGAGCCTTACTAGGAGTGGGGACCAAGAGTCCCAGAAGGTTTTCCATACCTGAATACGAGGCGAGGTTTCTAGGAGGAGTGACCCTATATCTCCATGAGTTGGCAAGAGAACCAAGACCAAGGGAAGTGGCCAGAGTACCGAAGCCATGCATGGAGCCAGGAGAGGTAGCCTAGGTGCCGAAGGTGCACCGTGGGCTAAAAAATTTCATGTCTGACTGCAGAAGGCGAATGAGAGGAACTCAGAGAAGTGCTTCTAGGACCAAGATCACAGCAGAGGTGGTGCACTGGTGCATATGAATCCCAACCGAAAGCACTCTCCAGATTATGCAAAATAGTTTCCATATTTGGAAAAGAAACACTGAGAGACTGAGTTGCAAGCCTGGCGGAGGGCCAGTTTGCGAGCATGTCCTCCATTAACTCCCCCAACATATTCTTCGTCAACCAATAAGGATCCCAGTGCTGAGCTGGGTCTCTACTGTTGAGAGTGTTTGCAACAAGGTGGGATTCCCAATTATCAATTAAAAAACAAACAGGGATGGAGATTTCGGCCTTGTATCCCATCTTACCCTGTTTGGTTTTCCGGGTTTCCTTCTTCTTACCATATTTAGAGCCTTTGGGTATGCCCATGATGCAAGAGGCGCAGAGAAAACCAGGAGCAGAGTGATGAGAGCACAAAAGCATAGCGCTGCGAGCAAATATGTAGGACAATGAGGGCCGAGATCGGAGTTTTAAGGGGGGATGGTGAGGCCAGCTAGCAGTCTGGTAGAGTCTCACACGTCGAAGGCCCATGGGCTGGTGTTGGACAGGATGCATGAGGGGATGTCGAGGACCAAGGAGTCAATGAGGTTGGTGACTTGACGTCGCTTCATAGTTATGAAGGGCCTCCACGGTATCATGAGCGCCTCCAATGAGATTGGTAGATCCAGATGGGGTAGGTACGTGGTATCCAGTTCCACGGGGGAGGGGTGCATAGCAACCTGTGTTTCTCTTGCCCATCTACGCTCTGCCATGTCTATTGTTATCACCCACAGCTGGGGGGTTGGTGTCCAGATTGGCCAAAGTTTGGCATTGAAGAGCAATGGTTCTGGAGATGGTAGCAGTGAGAGTATCTTCATAATAGGCAATGTTTCAATTTATCCCTTCATTGGTAAGGTAGTCCGCGAGCGCATTGGCCTTCCTCCTGACATGTTGGAAGGAGACAGAGCTCGCAGTCGTGATGGCGATGGTGAGTTCCTGTAGCTTCTGGGCGAGTCTCCAACTAGTGGAGATTTTTTTTTCCCTATCCCCATTATGAAGATGGTTGTCCAAGGAGAGGATGATCTTGGAGTCTCCTTCTATGATGAGCGGCAACAGGTGATGATTGTTGGCACAGTTGAGGCCTTCCAGAAGACCTGTGAGTTCCACAACATTATTGGTATCATGACCAATAGAGCCCATGACGAAGAACTTGATGTCGCCTTTCTCATCTCGAATTGCTCCTCCAAAGCCGGGCAGACCAGGAGTTCCTTTAGAAGCACCATCAAAATTAAGCTTAAAGAAGGCAGGTGGGGGCTTGCTCCAGAGTTCTAGGAGGGGTGAGGAAGCCGCACGGGTGTAGGGAGGGTAGGGACCGGGGCGGAGAAGGAGATTCCAATTTGTGAAGATGGATTTTTCAGAGGGGAGAGTGGGAAAATCAGCAGGGCTCTAGGCTTTGAGGGAAAGAGTTTCTTGGAGGTTAAGGATGACGTTGGTCCAAACTTCCTGAGACGGCTTCTTCTTAGAGTCAAAGATCCTTCCATTTCGTTCCTTCCAGATGTTCCACATGACTAGATCTGGGATGAGACCCCAAAGGAGATTAAGGATGGGGCTCTGAAAGGGAATGGAAGACCAACTTGAGATGGTTTTGACCGCATCTTCTTTGACCTTGTTGGTGCGATTGCAAAGCTGCTCAACTTTATCTCAAAATTTAGAGGCGACTTCGCAAGAGTTGAGCAAGTGGTCAATGCTTTCAGGTTGAGTTTCGCACATAGGGCACCACGAGGGACCTTGGGTGCCTCTTCGTTAGATGTTATTACAAGTTAGGATGCGTCTGTGGCTGAGGAACCAAAGGAAGGAGGAAACTTTTGGCCAAAGTTGGGAATCCCAAATTGTTTTCTAGATGGGTCTAGGCAGCACTTCAGGGGTTTCATTGAAGATGAGGTAGGCTTCTTTGGTGGAGAAGGTTCCTGCCGGAAGGTGGCCCCATCGGAGAATGTCCTGGTAATGATTGATTATGATTTGTCTAGACAAAAGATCTTGCTAGATGTGCTCAACATTGATAGCAGAGACAGGAGTGTCCAATGTGCTGAGCAGTTTCCAAGTGTGGATTTTGCTAGATTCGGAGGGAATCCAATAATCTTGAATGGGAAGATCCTTATTGTGCTCACAGTGTTCCTAGAGATCCAGAGAGAGTGGAAGAGTCTAAAGACAGGGGAGTTGCTGCGAGGAATCATGCCAAAAATTGGCTTGAAATCCATTCTTGACTTCCCAAAAACAGTGTTGTTGAATGATGTATCATTGACAGTTGGCAGCTCTCCAGATTAGAGATCCTGGGGGATTTTGATCAAAACGGATGCGCTACTGGACCGGCCAAAGGGGGGCATATTTGTTGTTCCAAAGAAGGCTCTAGGGGGATACAGAATCCGTTGTAGCTAGGGTTTTACCCCTAACTTGTGCAAATGAGCACCTACTAAGGAGAAAGGACTCCTTAGTAGCAGTTCAGTAAATGTAAATTATTAAGCTAAAACAGAAATAGAAACTACTCTAAAACATGTGCATGAAACATAAGCAACAAGATGTAAATAATGGCTTTTGTATTAATGTTACCTCCAATGTGAAGGTTGATGAAGCTCTTGCAATGTCCAAGAGGGTTGCTCCAAGCTCCAATGTGCTCCTTCTCTTTCTCCAATGGTGGAAATGGGCCAAAAGGGGCTCTCAAGGTGAAAGTAGTTCAATGGTGAACTAGGGTTTCAAGAGAGATTTTGGCAGAGTAAGGGTATAGTTGATTGTGGATATGAAATAAGGGATCTCCATCACCTATTTATAGTTTTTTGGTGGTGGAGTGCTGACCCATGGTTTTGGGAACCATATGGTTTAGGGCAGCTGTATAGGGTTTTTTCCTCCTTTTCCTCATTATTTTATATTTTTCTTCCCTTTTTAGGGGGTTTTTGCTATTTTTAGAGAAATTTTGGACATTTTTTGGAGGAAAAATGGGTTTTTTAGCCTTTTTGAGGCTTTTTTGATGGTTTTGTGGCCTTTTGGAGGCATTTTAGGCCTTTTGGAGGCTTTATAGTGGGATTTTTAGGGTTTTCAAGGGAAATATGGTACGAAAATGGACAAATGAGCTATGTAATGGGGTAGATGAGGTAGTGAACACTTTTTGGGTGTTAACATCCGTGACCCATTTCCACCAATTTTTTTTCGAGAAGACTTGATTGTTAATTTCTGAGTCTCTTAGCCCAAGGCCTCCTTGTCACTTAGTCTTGCAGAGAGTGTCCCATTTAACAAGGGCCCACTTGAGGTTATTATGATTGCCTCCCCAAAGAAAGGATTTTTGGATTTTTCGCAAAGACTTTAGGACCCATTTAGGGGTAGCAAGAAATTAAAAAAGATAAAGCAGCATAGATTGAAGGACAGACTTGAGGAGGACAATCCTGCTGTGTAGGTTAAGGAAGTGGAAAGTCTAGGAAGAGATTTTTCTTTCGAGCTTGTCAAGGAGTTCTCTCCAAGAGGAGTTCTTGATGGCTGAATCAAAAAGAGGGGATCCCAGATATTTGGAGGGGAGGGAGGCCATGGAATAGCCAAGGATGTGAGATATGTTTCTTTACGTGACCATATCTATATGAAAGAAGAAGAGCTGATATTTTTGGAGGTTCACTGTGGCGTCGGAGGCTTCAGAGTAGGTCTGTAGAATGCGTTTGAGAGTCGAGGCTTCCTGAAAAGAGGGGTGGGCAAAGAGAAGTTTATCATCCACAAATTTTTGATATGCAGTGGGTGGGTTATCATGAAGGGTGATACCTCTAAGGGTGTCGACAGCTATCTCAGCTTTGAGCATTCGTCCCAATCCCTCGTCCATGAGGATGAAGAGGAAGGGGGAGAGGGGGTCTCCTTGATGGATGCCTTTGGAAGGGGAGAAGGTGGAAGAGGGATACTCATTGACAAGAATGGAGACGAAGGCTGAGGTGCTGAGAGCAAGAACCCATTTGGTCCAATAATGACAAAAACCAAAGGACAGAAGCATTTTTTCAATGAAGGTCCAGTTGAGTCTATCGAAGGCTTTCGAGAGATCCAGTTTGACCAGTATCCCAGGATTTTTGGTGGTTTTAAAGGAGTGGATCATTTCATGAGAAAGAATGATACCATCTAGGATTTTTCGTCCTTCCACATAGCCAGTTTGCTTAGGAGAAATGAGGAGAGGAAGGAGGATTTTGAGATGGTTGGCCACCACTTTAGTTATGATTTTGTAGACCGCATTGCAAAGGGAAACAAGCCTGAACTTGTCGGGGGTGTTGGCACTGATGTCTTTAGGGACGAGGATGAGAAAAGTGGCATTGAGAATAGGGAGCACCCACTATTTGGTTTTGGATTCTTCAACCAGGTCAAGAACCTCTTGCTTGAGGAAGTCCCAACAAAAGTGGAAGAAATTGATCGTGAAGTCATCTAGACCTGGGGCAGTGCCTTCTTCCATCTAATTGGCAGGTGCTTCCAGTTCATCCATGGAGATTTCCTTCGTAAGAGAGGCATTATGCTCGGGCGTGAGGATGGAGGGGATGTGGCTAGTAACCCTATTGATGGCTTGGGTTCAGTCACCAATATCTTCAGTGAGCAAGGTTTGGAAATGATTGACAAGTTCCTGTTCAATCTCCCCTGATGTTTGATTTCTCCCCGTGTTGTGGATCTCAGCATGTTGATTCTGCTATGCATCCTGTGCTGAATGGTAGTACGGTGGAAGAACGTGGTATTTTTTTCCCCTTCTTTGAGCCAGTTGGTTTTGGATTTCTGCCTCCATAGTATTTCTTCTTGCTCACATCGGATGTCCAGCTGGGTGAGTTTCTCCTGTTGCTGAGATTTGAGCTCTTTAGTTAGCCCCTGATCCATGATGTCCTTTTGGATGTTTTCCATACTTTTTTCCAGCTCGCTCTTGGCTATGAAAATATTACCAAAGGTGGTTTTGTTACAGGTGCGCAGAAGGGATCTAAGGAGCTTCAGCTTTTTGTGAAAGATGGCCATTTTGGAACGACCACTGATATTCATATTTTTCCACCAGGTGCAAATGGTATCCTGAAAAGAGGGGTGAGTCAGCCACAAAATTTCAAAACGAAAGGGACAAATTTTTTTTTACCTGAGTGAAGCCAATTTAGTGAGATTGGCCAATGATCTGAGCCTACTGAAGGCAAAATGGCTGTGGTGAGAAGGCACCCTACATTCATAGCCTGATAAGAGATTAGGAATCATTCGAGCTGGGAGGCTATTTGATGGATCCCCCCTCTGCGATTGTTCCAAGTGAAAAGTCCATCTGAGGGCTGAAGATCAATGAGATCACAGTCATTGATGCAATTTTTCAAGAGCATATTCTCTGGCATGAGAAATCGACGCCCCCCTTCTATTTCCTGTAGAGAAGTCATCATGTTTAAATCCCCCCCCATGATGAGAATGGATTCGGGGTGTTGTGAGGTAAACTAGGAGATAGAATCAATAAGCTTGAGTTTGGCAGAGGGGGTTTGGGGACCATAGACATTCATAAGGTGACCAGTGATATTGGTGCCAAGAATGTGAAAAGAGGCCGAAAGGGAATGAGCAGTGGCAGCAAAGTTGTTCAGGTTTAGCAGGGTGGGGTTCCAGGATATTGCAATACCCCCAGAGGCACCCAGGGCGTTAGTGGTGATGGAAAGGTAGCCCTTCCAAAGTTTGGACAAAATGGAGAGGGCTTTCTCATGAGTGGTTTTGGTTTCTTAAAGGAAAATAACAGAGGGTTGGTCTTGCATGATTTTGCACTTTGACATTCTATGTTTAGTAGTTCCATTGAGGCCCCTCACATTCCAGGAGATTAGCTACATTGGGAACCTTGTAGGGAAGAGGGGAAGAGCTCCGTTAATAGGGCGTATTGCCTTGATTCAACTAGTTTGGTGCCCAGCTGACTGATTCTTTGAAGGTCCATTTTTCTCCCTCTCTTTTTGGCATCCCGCTGAGTTTTGAACTTTTCTTTTTGGGGGAGGTTGTGCACTCCAAGCTTGAGGTGTTTGACCTTGTTCAAGGCATCTTTGAGAAATTGGATTTGCTTAGGTGGTATGAAATTGAAGGCTTTTTTGGTGCAGGCATCTTCCATTCCCAGTATGTCGAGCTCTCTGAGGTCCAGATCAACCATTTCATCATCCATGAGAGAATCAGGTCTTGGGGTGCCAGTTGACTGTTATGGCATCTCTACATGGAAGTCTTGCTCAGGCATGGCTTGTCCTTTGATAGGTGTCTCTTTGTTATCAGAGCTTTTGAGCTTCTCAGAAGTTTTGGGGGGGATCTGATCAGTGACTATCTGGGTTAGGACAGGAGCTTCAAAAGGAGGGTTCTCAGTCATGGGTTCTTCCTGATGTTGTTCCAAAATGGCAAAGTTGTTGATAGTGGCTGGATCAACTGATTTTTTGTCTTCTTCCACTGGTTTTTTCTCTTCTGTTGTTGCTTTGTGTTGATGCCTTCTCTTTCTACCATATTTTTGGAAACCCTCCTTATCTTTGTTTTCCTCCTGATTATTGGTGTTGTTAAGGTGGAAATCATGATACAAATGTCCATGTTCGTGGCATCTTCTACATCTAAAGGGTACGTGCTCATAATCTAGAGGTTGCATCCATTCTGAGTCTTCATGTTTGAGGCAGATCGAGTCGGGTAGCAACTTAGCTATGTGCATGTAGACACAAATGCGGGCATAGGAGGTGTACTTATTGTTCTTGGTTTGTTCCGCTACTCTGACATAGGTTCCGAGGGTGTTGTCAATGTCTTGAAGCATATCTTCATCCCAGTATTATTGAGGTAGAGAGTACATTATGATCCAGACTGGTGCCCATGTAAATTCCTCCTTGTCGGGGTTGAATCTTTCAGTCCAATGTCAAAGGTATAGTCCTGCAAAGTTGAAGAAATAGGGGCCACCATTTTCCACTCGAACTTTGTCATCCAGTCTGTGGAAGATTATGGTGAAAATGCCTTTTGATCCTAGCTGCAGATCGAATTGTGCCTTCGGTTTCCATTTTTCCATTATCCAACCACGCAGAGCTTGTTCAATTGGCTAGAATCCAATGAATTTGCCAACTAGGTCATGGTCCTTGATTTTTTGTGATCAGGCATTGATGCGATCCGCTGGAAGCATTAGCTAGGGTCTCTCAGAATATTTTGCAATGCAGGTTTTGTTTCCAGAAGCTTGATTGGGGGCTGTCGGATTCTCCAAAGGATTCAGGGTTTCATGGAATTTCTGGGGTACTTTTGTCGTCTCGATCTGAACCGATGTGGCAGGTTGTGAGTTTGAAGGGGTTGTGCCAGAGGGACCTGCGGCCCCTCCCAGTGAATCCATCATGCATCGTACCAGGTATAGGGGAGTAGGGAGAGAAGGGGGTGATAGGGTGAGGTCGTAAGGGTGGCTTGAACCCTAGGGAGTGCATGCAGTAGGGAAGTGTGCAGACTGCTCATCCCGTCTCGATCCGCATGATGAACCTTCTTCAATTTGGATTTCTTAAACATATTTTCTTTTTCCATTTGGTATGTATGTCTGCCACTCATTATCATTTAGTTGGCATCCTCATCATATATTTTAAATATATAATAGGTTGATGTGACGGATCATTGGACTTGATGATTAGCATACCACTTGTGTACGCCTTCCTAGACACTTCCCTTGTGACAACTTATCTGTTGACCACTATGTGGGTGCTGATGTGTTATAATGATGGTTGTCCACTTGCATATTTGATTATCTAATTTCATTCTTAGAGCACTTGGACTATATGGTATTCCTTGTTACTAGGTCTAGGGTAGAGCACATTGACTAGAGGATATTTTTTTACATGTGTGGTTATTCATCTTGATATTTGGTTCATGAGTTTATCTCTTTGCACATATTTCTAGGAGGCCTTCTAATGGTTGTTTTGGTTGATTTAACAAGTAACATTTAACTTTAGGGATGAGTGCCCTTATGCTTATGGATATTTCTAGTGGTGGAATTCTTTCTTGAATATGTTTGACCCCTTATTTGGTGGGCACTCCCTTACTCGTGGTATTTAACACATTTATTGAGGCACAACTGTTAATTTTTTAGCATTAATTCAATATACTCTAGGATCTTTACTGAGATAATAACATGTACAGCATATCAAGTATAACAATGCATATCAATCACACCAAGCAATCACATGAGACAATAGACACACAGAGTTTCACTGGGGAAAACCATAAAGGTTTAAAAACCCACAACTTCCTTAGTGATAGAAAGAGCAATGATACAACCAAAGTACAAGAGATAGTCTTCTACTACCAGCTACTCCTCCTCCTCAACTAGTGCACCACTTTCCGAGTGATGTAGGAGTGAATAATGAGATGAACAAAATAGAGATCTCCCGGTCTCTATTTATACATGACCTATCCTGCCCAATAACCTAGCAGGGCTGACTTGTCTAACTCAGTCTAATAACCCATGGTTAAACTAATCAGGGCTGACCCTACACTTGGTTGTCTAATAACCCATCACAACAAGTTACAACACTTGCGACACTTGTCAATACAAATGATGACACTTTCGTATAGAGGAATAATAACATCTCTATAGGAGTACAATATACATAGGTGAAATACATTCCGAAGTTACATATACATCAAAACTCCCTCTTAACTAGGAAGGTATTTCTTGACACAGATCTGCTAGCACAAGTCTTCTTCTCTAGATCATCATCAGCAAATCATCATCCTCGACTCATCGTCATCATCACTGCTACTGCTATCTCAATCAATCTGCAATCTACTCATCATAGAAAGTTCTACAAAGCCAATCCTTTTTCATACTAGATGTAGGCCCACTACCTGTAGGTATTCATCATCACTAGCCATACTGTGGAATTCTCAGGACTGATTACGTGCCTCAACAAAACCTTGAAAGAGCATCCCCGGACTGATTATGAGCTTACTACTCAACCTATCGGATATCCCAGGATCTTTTACATGTTGACCTTCACAAAACCTACTCAGAGCATCCCAGGATGTTACGAGCACACCGCTCTACCCGTCTAGATCTCTATAGAGCATCCTAGGCTGTTACGAGCACACCGCTCTACCTGTCCAGGTTTTAAAGGATCTTTTCTATGTGAACTTTCGCAAAACCTACTCAGAGCATCCCAAGATGTTATGAGCACACCGCTCTACCTGTTTGGATCTCGATAGAGCATCCCAGGATGTTATGAGCACACCGCTCTACCTATCCGGATTTTAAAAGGATCTTTTCTATGCGAAACCGTAGCAAAACCTACTCATAGCATCCCAGGATGTTACAATCACACCGCTCTACCTGTCTGGATCTTGATAGAGCATCCCAAGATGTTACGAGCACACCGCTCTACCTGTCTGGATTTTAAAGGGTCTTTTCTATGCTACCTATAGAAAAACCTACTCAGAGCATCCCAGGATGTTACGAGCACACCACTCTACCTGTTTGGATCTCAACAGAGCATCCCAGGATATTACAAGCACACTGCTCTACCTGTCTGGATCTTGATAGAGCATCCCAGGATATTACGAGCACACCACTCTACTTGTCTAGATTTTAAAGGACCTTTTCTATGCTACCTACACAACCTATCCATGGCCACAGAGTATCAACCCGATACTCACCATACATCATCCTGATGTAATTCATCACATGATCAACCTGATCATCATCATAGCATCAACCTGATGAGTATAATCTGGAGAAACATACTGAAGCTCGTCATTTGTTATCATCCTGATCATCATCATAGAATCAACCTGATGCATATCATCTGGAGCAACATCTTGAAGCTCGTCATCTATGATCATCTTGATCAAACAATATATCCATCTGATGCATACAAAGTATCTACCTGATACATATCATCATACATGATCTACCTAATCATACAATGCATTCACCTGATATACATAATGCATCCACCTGATACATACATAAGTACATGATCTACCTGATCATACAATGCATCCACCTGATACATACATAAGTACATGATCTACCTGATCATACAATGCATCCACCTGATACATATACAAAAATACATGGTCCACCTGATCATACAATGTATCCAACATGATGCATATACAAATATATCAAACATCCAACATGATGGATATACAAATATATCAAGCATCCAACATGATGCATATACAAATACATGATCAAATTGATCAAAGCATCCAACTGATGCATATACAGAGCAGTAACTGGAGCATCATCCTGATGCTTATCATCCAGCACTTACATCCACAGTCATGGGAAGGATCCTCCTCTCACCATGTTTGGAATCGCTCCTGCAAATGTGTCCATCACTTCTTCCTCGAAATGTCGTCAATTTGAAGAACACCAAGCCTCTCTTTGAAGTACTCAAACTTCACTCTGGCTAGTGGTTTCGTCAACACATCTGCAACTTGCTCATCCGTCGCAACATATAGGAGCTTCACTGCTCCTCTCTACACCATATCCCCAATATAGTGATATTTGATCTCAATGTGCTTCGACCTATCGTGGAACTTCGGGTTCTCAGACAGCTTCACACAACTCTGGTTGTCACAAAAGATACCAGTAGCCTACAGCAGGATATCAAATAACTTAGACAGTAGCTTCCGGAGCCATACTGCCTCACAACTAGCCGAACAAGATGAAACATACTCTGCTTCAGCTGTACTCAGTGCTACGCAGGATTGCTTCCTACTAAACCAAGAGATCACAGTTGATCCCATACTGAAGCAGCACCCAGATGTGCTCTTCTTATATGCAGCACTGCCTGCCCAGTCCAAATCAACATAACCCTGCAGGTTAAACTTTTGATTCGCATCATACCTAAGCCCATAATCAATTGTACCCTTCAAGTACCTCAGAATATGCTTTACAGCAACCAGGTGAACACCTCTGGGATCCGTCAGGAACTAACTCAATGTGTTCAATGCAAAGCAAATATCTGGTCTAGTGTTTGACAAGTACATCAAGGACCCTGTCATCTGACGATACACAGTGACATCAACCAGATCAGATGAAGCATCCCACAGAAGCTTCAGGTTCGATGCCATAGGTGTGGCTATGGCCTTACAGTCCATCATCCCGAACCTCTTTAGGATATCTACTGCATACTTCCCTTGTCCAAGGAAGATTCCATCTACACTCTGCCACACCTCCATGCCTAGAAAATAGTGCATCATCCCCAAGTCCTTCATCTTGAACTCGACAACAATCTTCCTCTTGGTATCAGCAATCAACCCATCCTCACATGTTACAAACATGTCATCCACATACAAAAGTAGTATCACAAGATTGCCTTCCTCAACCTTGTAGTAAAGGTTGGAATCTGCTTTACTCTTGGTAAAGCCCAAATTGGATAGAAAGTTGTCTATCCTACCATACCAAGTCCTAGGAGATTGCTTCAAGCCATACAAGGCTTTCTTCAATCTACACACATATGACTCCCTATCATGTCTCAAAACCAAGTGGCTTCTCCACATACACTTCCTCTTCAACTACACCATTCAAGAAAATTGTCTTGACATCCATCTGGTGTATATTCCATTTCATCAGTGCAGCGAGGGAAAGTACTGATCTGATGGAAGTGTACCTGGATACAGGAGAAAAAGTCTCTTCATAGTCTATCCCCTCTTTCTGGGAGAAGCCATGAGCTACAAATCTCGCTTTGTATTTCTCTATGCTACCATCTGCAGTATGCTTGATCTTGTAGATCCACTTGGAAGTCCCAACTGACTTCCCTTCAGGTCTTGGGACTACATCCCAAACATCATTCTTCATGATCGACTGGTATTCATCGACCATGGCATCCTTCCATTCTTTCTTTTCCGCTGCTTCTTCATAACTGGAAGGTTCTTTGTTCATAATGTCACAAAGTAAGGCAACATAACTGGTATGTGATCTAGTCCTCTTCCTTTCTCTATGTTATTCTTCTAGGATGCCATATCTTTTTGCATCTTGAATGATCTCTCTATCCCATGCAGGCTTCCTCTTATGAGAGTTCTTCTCATGGGGTGGATCTACAGGTATTTGCAGATCTTCAACTTCACGATCTACTTCTGGAATTGCTTCATTCATGGTGGTGTCTTGAAATCTGGTTTCCTTTGGTTCTTCATGATATTCAACAGGTGCCTTCTTTTATTTGATGTAAGTCGAGTCCTCATCAAATGTTACATCTCTGCTGACATCAATCTTCTTGAACCGTGGAAAGTATATTCTGTAAGCCTTCGAGCTTTCACTGTAGCCCACAAATATACCCTTCTTTCCTGAATGATCTAGCTTTGTCCTCTTTTCCTTTGGAACATGTGTATATACTGGACAACCAAATATTTTGAGATGGCTGATTTCAGGTTTCTTACCAGAGAAGACTTCTTCTGGTGTCTTATTGTCCAATATCTTGTGTGGTGTTCTATTCTTCACATATACAGCTGTCCTAGCTACTTCTACCCCAAGATGCATAGGTAGATCCTGGTCATGCAGCATTGCCCGTGTTGCTTCCATGATTGTTTTGTTTTTCCTTTATCCAACTCCATTCTGTTGTGGATTGTAGGGAGCAGTCAACTCCCTCTTAATCCCTGAATCACTGCATAGCTTCTTGAAATCACCTGAAGTGAATTCTCCGCCATTGTTGGATCTGAATGTCTTGATCTTCTTATCAGTTTGATTTTCCATCAAGGCTTTGAATTCCTTGAACTTATCAAACACTTCATCTTTGTTCTTCAAGAAATAAACCAAAGTCTTCCTATAGAAATAATCAATGAAAGAGACATAGTATACATACCCACTCAGAGAACTGGATGACATCGAACCGCATACATCAGACTGGATAATCTCCAAGATTCCTTTCGCTTTGCTCTCACTGCTTGGAAATGCCTTCTTAATGTTCTTTACTTTTGCACATCCTTTGCAAACACCTTCATGCTTTATCTTGATTTCAGGAAGACCTTCTATAGCTTCGCTTGCAATTGGTAGTGCTCTATAGTGCACATGTGCAAGCCTTCTATGCCAAAGTTCACTTGGCTCCATGGATTAATGTGCCATGGCATGTTCAGGTTGTCCCTTCAATTTGTACAATCCTTCCTCTTGCTCTCCAATCTCTACTGCATCATCTATAGTTTTACCCTTTGGCCACATTAGGACTTGGCCATCTACAAATGCAACCCTCATACCTTTTGCATCCAATGCAGATATGGAGAGTAGGTTCTTCTTGAGCCCAGGTACATATAGAACATCTTTCATCTTCAAAGACTTCCCAGAGTCTAGGTTGTAGGAGGCTTCACCACCTCCCTTGATAGGATATTGATAGTCATCCCCAAGCTTCACTTTATTGGGTGAATCATGTTCAGATAGATTTACAAAAGATTCTTTAAGCCCAGTCATGTGTTTGGAATTCCTACTAACAATAAGCCAATCATTACAACCATGAGAGATAGTACCCGTGAGAGCAGAGATTAGAACATATTCATCTTCACTTGATGAAGTATCACTTTCTTCCCTAGCCTTCTTCTTGGGAGCTTCATCATCCTCAGCAGCATGAGCATGAAACCTCTTCTTCTTATTGAATTTGTTGTTGTTATCTTTCCTCTTCTTGGGACAATTTGAAGCAAAGTGTCCTAATTCATTGCAATCAAAACATCAAACATGAGATAGATCTTTCTTCTTGTGATGAGAGTGAGAATGAATCTTGTGATGAGATCTCTCCCTCTTAAACTTGCTTCCCTTGGTGTGTACTATGAGGGCTTGATCTTCATTCCCCATATTTTCTTCTCGGGCCACAATCCTTGCTTCTTATTGTGAGCATTCCTCCCATAGTCTATTGAATGAGATCAACTTCCTCCTTGCACAGATTCCTTGGATGAAGGAGTCCCATGACCTAGGTAGGCCATTCAATGTGGTCATGACAACTTCACCATTGTCCACTACTTCATCCACAGCTTCAAGTTGTTCCTTGATCTGAGAGACCTTAGAAAAATAAGATTGAATGGTCTCTCCATTCTAAAGCTTTACCCCTTTCAATTGGTTCCGCAGAGTCATCTTCCGATTTATGTTCTTCCCTTCAAATAGCTTGGTTAGGGAATCAAACATCTCCATGGGTGTCTTTAGAGATGACACATGTGGTATGAGATGGTATTTGATAGAATCAGCAATGATCCTCTTTGCCTTGACCACGTTCTTCTTATGCAAGGCCTTAGCCTCTTCTTCCTCTAGGATAGGGACCTCAGAACTTATGTAGGTGTCCAATTCATTTTCTTCCAAGATTAACCCAATCCTATACTTCCATGCTTGGAAGTTATCAGCCCCTTCAAGCTTATCCTCAAGCTTGGTGTGGTGAGATATTTTAATGAGAAACTCAAATGGAAATAAAAGATTTAGGTCTTACCACTTTATTTGTAGAAATCTAGATCTAGTACCGGATTAGGGTTTGTCAGAGAAACCCTAAAAATTAAAAATGTGAATTTCAACTTTCTGAAAGGATAGAAAGATGCGCCTTGATGAGATGATCAGCCTGGTATATTCCGAATTTGAAATCTGCAAAGATTCACCCTTCAAAAATGCCTTTTAGTCTTCCCGGATTCACTAGGGAGGACCCTGAATTAGGGTTTGAGTTTCCCAGAGCTTCACCCAACCAAAAATATTGATCCAAAGCTCTAAACTTCGATTTTTCCAAGGAGCGTCTAGCTATGTCCCCAGAATTCAGAAATTCCTATTTTTGTGGAAACCCTAATTTTTAGGGCCAAAAATGAAAGTTCCTAGAATTGAATTCTGATTGGACAGAAAGATTCTCTTTGATGAGTAGAGTAAATCTACCTTGCTGCCTTTCCAAAATTTGTGGAGAGAAACCCAATAAAAAAATAAACTGTAGTTTATGCCACTGCACAATGTCTTCTTCTCAGGTTAGCACTGATACCATGTTAATTTTTTAGCATTAATTCAATATACTCTAGGATCTTTACTGAGAGAATAACATGTACAGCATATCAAGTATAACAATGCATATCAATCACACCAAGCAATCACATGAGACAATAGACACACAGAGTTTCACTGGGGAAAACCATAAAGGTGAAAAACCCCACAACTTCCTCAAAGATAGAAAGAGCAATGATACAACCAAAGTACAAGAGATAGTCTTCTACTAGCAGCTACTCCTCCTCCTCAACTAGTGTGCCACTTTCTAAGTGATGTAGGAGTGAATAATGAGATGAACAAATTAGAGATCTCCCGATCTCTATTTATACATGACCTGTCCTGCCCAATAACCTAGAAGGGCCGACTTGTCTAACTCAGTCTAATAACCCATGGTTAAACTAATCAGGGCCGACCCCACACTTGGTGGTCTAATAAACCATCACAACAAGTTATAACACTTGTGACACTTGTCAATACAAATGACGACACTTCCGTATAGAGGAATAATAACATCTCTATAGGAGTACAATATACATAGGTGAAATACATTCCAAAGTTACATATACATCAACAACAACCTCCTTCACACACACTTTTTCTATTTCCCATGGTTTGATATGAGTTCACATGATCATCTTTGGTTTGAGGGAACTTAATTGCTTGTATTCAAGGACATTCTACTTCTCATGCACATTCTCCTAGGGCATGTTATTTATGGCATTATTCGGAAGAATTTTGGGTGGTTGTATGCATGGACCTAACTACCTCCCACACTTTACTAGGCCATGCCAACTTTGTTCCCATGGTTATAGAAATTAGTTGATGGTTTCTGTGCATCATTTCTCCATATGACACTTGGTTTTGATTCTTTTACTAGGATAATATCCCTTGATACACATTCTCCTAGGCCATCCAACTTATGGCTCATGGTTCAAGGAGATCGATGGCAATATCACATGGAACTAACCACTTTTTGCACATTTAGGGGTGTGAATTATTATGTGCATCTAAAATTGGTTTTGTGAAACTTTCATATGGATCTATTCCTTGGAACACTATTTGAGTTCATTATGATTGTGTGAACTATCTCGCTTGTAACCACTACCATATCCAATAAATTTCCGTATTGGTTGTACTAGTGGATATTCCTGCAGATTTCTTCATTGTATGAGCACTTAGCAGTTAAAATCCTATGAGAAGACAACCATTTCCCTTCTGGTCTACCTAACTTGTCAAGTCTCGAGGTCTCTTTTCTTGTGGGAATAATTGTTTCTTACAACTTAAGAATAATATCACTATTTCTACCATGAAATATTTAATTGGAAAATTGTTTTATCAAATGTTATATATAATTTTGTTCAAGTTGGCATAAATCCAAACTTTTGGCTACCTTAGTGATGTAATTGACAAGTGGGCATAATGAAAAAAACAAGTACATATAATATTGCAATAAAAAATTATCAGCACAAATCTGAATGCTTCCTAATTTTCTAATCAAGCTTCTTTCAAATTGATGAGGTGCATTGAAACTTAAATATTAAATTAAATGTGACAAGTGTAATGGCTATGTGAATGTAACATAGCAAAAAATGTAGGTTCAAAATCCAAACAAAGGTTGTACTCAAGTTTGTGGAATTAGGCCACAATCATTGGGGAAGATTGGCTTACTGTGTCCATCTATTAGGGGCTCTATATGGTACCCTGTATTCATCGTGTTCTAGTAATGTGGTTTTAAAGAAAGGTCCTGATATTCTGTAACGTCCCTAACCAAATCTGAGATAATTTTATTCCCCTCACTGCTTATGTAATCAATCACTTGGAATACATTGGTATTAAGCCCCTAAACAGACTTCCCTTACTAATTTGCAGATACTTTTAGAGTTTCTTGCTTTACTACTTCAATCAAGCACTTAGTATGTGACTACTGTAGCATCCTTATTTAACACTCTTTAAAAGGAATTTGATATTTCTATTAGGTTTGTTGGTTGTTTGTGGTTTCCTTTAAGTTTTAGTCACATATTGTTCACATATAGACACACGGTATGTAGTTTCAAACCATACTCGAAAGACAACAACACACTAAATCTAAATAATAGTAAAATTCTCAGTGAATGAACAATAGTATAGCATCAATCCAAGATTAAAATTTCACTAATGATTTAAAGTCTGTAACAAGAGTACATTTACATCTAATAAGTTTTCGTTCACATATTTTTCTTGTCCTGTAAGATAATGTGAACAACAACTATGTTTTGTGATGAAATAACTCCTTAGAAGGCCATGAATGGAGCTAAGATTGATGTTGTAAGTGATATATAGAATATAAGCTCTTCTCCTCAACCTATAGCTTCCTATTTTTACATAGCACTATTACGAAGAACCACCCAATGAAGATAGTTCCATGTAGTGTACTCAACAACATTTTAATAAGTGTATCTCTCCTCAAATAAGCCTCTACGTTGACTATAATCACCCGCAATTCTTCCCTTGTTTTTTCCATGACGTTGATTTCCTTACCACAAGTGAGAGACAACCTCTCCCAGCAAATTTTCCCTTCCCAAATCATGTTATAGACATCAATGTAACTCATTTCCTTCACATGGAATGGAAGCCCACAAATGAGAGTACTCCCTCCACCAACAAGACAACAATGTTATGCCCCCTCTATTGATGGAAGAAGGGAAGTCTCAAGTCACAAGGATAGTCACATTACAATATAATTACAAACTTGAAAAGCCAAGAAATACATTTAGAGACTTGGTCCCTCAATTTATGGACCTTGGTACAAAGGTTGGTAATCCTATGTTTGGAAACCTCAGCTTGAGGCACCGCGGTGGATATGGAATATATTTTATCTAGTTGAGGGATTTTGCTGTATGAATTGGGAAGCATGGCCCTTTCCCATTCATTCTTCACATACTCTTCATCACACATCTAAAATACTTCCTTTTCTCAAATCCAGGGAGATACCAACTCCACCTTCCTACTGCTGAGTCCCCCATTTCAATCTGTCTATTGAACTTGGTACTTTTGATATATCTAAATTATATTCTAGCAGGACTTTCCCTTCCTTATGATTCCAGATCCAACAACACCTCCTTGCAATTTAATGTGAAAAGTTTCAATTCCCAAATGAATATTGTGGCACCCAACAAGAAAGACGCGAGTTTAAATGTAGAAAATTCCATCGACTCATACCCGTTTATAACCCAAATGAACATGGGGATATCCCATCAAACCCATTTGAAATTCACTTTAGAAAATGTCAATTTATTTTATCCATGAGATCCCAAATGAATGTGGGGATATCCAAGAAGACCCACCTAAAATTAAATGGAAAAAAGTCACTCACAAATATCCCAAATGAATATAAGTATCCCTATGAAAAAAATCATAAATTTTAAACAAGGACTCTCGATGCTTGTTTCCTACATGAACTATGAGAATTCCTAGATCCTGCACTATATGTATCCCTGTGAAAAAAAATAGAAATTTTAAACAAGGGCTCTCGATACCTATTTCCAACATGAACTATGAGAATTTCCAGAGCCTACACAAAGAAGTGGTGGAACCCTTCCCCTCTCTGACCCTTGTGGAGTGCAATTCAGACGGAAATCAGACACATTACCCTAGCATATCAATGCTAGGGTAATAGATAGACACAATCAATGCTTATCATTATTACTTATTAAATTTGTGCAATGTAATAGAATTTGACCCTCTGGATCCTATGTCTCTTCCTTTTTCGATTCTTTATGTCTATCTATTATGTTTTTTCATTCAATTTTTCCCTCCTTTTTATCATTGTTGGCTGCTATTGGAACTTCCTACTACCCTGCATCCTCTTCTTCCTCCCTTGAATTTTTTAGTGAGAATCCAATGTTTTTTAGGTTCCTGCACTCCACTAGAATCCTCCCTTATCCAATGGAGTTAATTAATAAATACAAAGTTCATTGGAGCAATGGACTATCTTACTTCCCCATTGCATCACAATGGTTTATTTTCTAATTCATGGGTGTCCATTCTACGTGAAAAAAAAAGTTTCACTTTGAGTTATATGTTTGGTTATATGTATATTAGAATTTTTTTATTGGAATGAAGGTTATATGTTTATTTTTATTTGGTTTTTCATTATCAAAATTTGAGTAATCAATCTTAACCATGATTACAGTTTTGGATTAATGAAACAGTTATCTTTAATATAAAAATGGACTTATAATAAGTGGATTGTAACATGTTCATTTTTAATATAGATTCAAGATAGAAAGGGATCAAATTTATTCAAGTGTAATTTTTTAATATTTAGTATGAAGGACCTTGGATGGGGTGGCAAGGAGGCTTCATGATGTCCTTGGGCCATGAGGGTATGTGCCTCCCTGTTAGACATGCCCCCCTACACACACTTATCATAATGCACCTACACTAGGGATTTGAAAGGGGTTTTCATATTTCGATGGTAACCGATGTGGTTGATGCGGTGATTTCAAGGATGATTGTTATGGTTTTATAAATTTTGGATGAAGGTGATATCTTCGTGCAACAATTTGACAAACGACCTTGCGGTATGACAATGGATCTTTTAAGTCAGGGTGGTTCAACAGTCATGGAAATGGCTCCTTATGATATTTCTACTTGTGGGATTCTCTTTAGGAAACTTCTTTATCCCCTCCAATTTCATCACCAGGTTTGCAAGCTATTTCTCTTTCGGGGTCAATACTTTTTCGTTAGCGATGGGATCCTCATGGTTTTCAAGGACCTTCTGTTTTGAGTAGTACTAGTATGTTCTTACTCAAGGATAATGCTATAGTCAATTACTATCACGGGTATGATTTGTTGGTTCGACGAAGTTCAAGTGTGGTGCTTCAATGCATCCTTTAGGAATTATATGCCACAAAACATACTTTATGATATAAAACATGAGATTCATCCCTTGATCATCTCTAGGGCCTTAAGAATTATACCTACTAATAAAAACCACCTAATGCCATACATATATCCATGTAAAGGCCATTTGTTCTAGTTTGAGGTGTCATTATTTCCTTAGATGCCTAGGATCTTCCTTTAGGCATTAAGTCCCAAGTTTCCTACCCCAACCATGTCAAGGTACTTGAGATCAATACCTAGAGCTCAAAAAGTGCTAATGGAATCCATATCACCACTCAAATGCAAATTACTTCGTCAAGAGTTCATGTGTGGTAGTTAAAGGCATTGTTCTTGGATGTAGATGTGTGGTAGCTAAAGGAATTGTCCTTTAGCACTTGAGTTGCATGTATCCTCCATTACCATGTCCAAGGCCCTAAGACCACCAGACCTAGATACGTAGCACCATGGATACCCATGCAAATACATGCATGGTCCTTTGAGGAATTGTGCATGGATATGGATGCCTCAATGGTTTATTTAGAGTGAAAGGTGTGGTATTTATCCCTAGAATGCCATTCCCAAGGCCCTAAGACACCTTCATAATTCTCAAAGCCACCTAATGGCACAAACATCTTGAATCATAGGCCACTGATACCCTCAATAGGCCATGTGTGGTTGGTGGAGGAAACATACTTAGTTCTAGATGTCTATAAGATTCCTTTAGAGCCTAAGGTTTAGGTCTCCTCCACTAACCATGTACAAGGCCCCAAGGTCACAAGACCTAGATACATATTGCCATAGATACCACCCCAAATTCATGCATGGTGCTTTGAGGTAGTGTTCATTTCCTTGAATGCCTCAACGATTTCTTTACAGCCAAAGGCATGGTCTTCTTCCCTATAACATCATTCCCAAGGCCCTAAGTCACCTACATACTACTCGAAACAACCTATCATCATCGAAATCCTCAATCATAGGCTAATGATACACTCAAAAGGGCATTTGTGGTTGGTGGTTACCACCTCCTTAACCTTAACTAGATATGAGATTCCTTTAGGGTTTTAGGATCATGTATCCTCCACTAACCATGTCCAAGGCCCGAAGGCCAAAACCTAGATACACAGTGACATGGATACCCCTACAAAGTATGCATGATTCCTTGATTCATTTTTCATGGCCCTAAATGCCCCAAGAATTAATTTAGGGCCAAACACATAGTATTCTTCCCTAGAATATCATTCCCAAGGCCTTGCCACACATAGATATTACTAAAAACCATCTAATAGAACTAACATCCTAAATCATAATCCAATTATACCTTCATAATTCCATGTGCGGTTGTTTGAGGTATCATTCTTATCCATGGATGGATAGAAGGTTCCTTTAGGGTCTGAGGTTGAGGTATCCTCCCTTGACCATGTCCAATGCCCCAGGTCCTAGTGACTTGGATGCATAGCTCCATGGAAACACTGTGAAACCATGTGTCATTATTTGTGGAATTATTAATGGATTTAAATGCCTAAATTGTTTCTTTAGTGTCAAAGGAATGGTCCTCTTCTATAGAATGTCATTCCCAAGTCCCCGAGACACATGTGTATTGCTCAAAACCACCTAATGGCACCAACATCCCTAATCATAGGCCAGTGATACCCTTAAGAGGCCATGTGTGGTTGCTCGAGGAAACCTTCTTATCCATGGATGGCTAGAAGCTTCCTTCAGGACCCTATGTTTACTTATCTTTCATTGACCATGTCGAAGGCCTTATGGAAACAAGACCTAGATACATCGTGCCATGGATACCTTGCAAAGTCATGTGTTGTTCTTCGAGGCATTTCTCATGGATATGGATGCCTCAATGATTTCTTTATGTCCAAAGGCATGGTCTTCCTTCCTAGAACTTCATTCCCAACAACACGATACATGTGCATACTACTAAAAACCACCTAATGGAACTAACATACTTAATAATAAGCCAATGATACCATCTAAAAGCCATGTGTTGTTGGTGGAGACAACTTTCTTCGCCCTAGATGGCTAGAAGATTCCTTTATGGCTTGAGCTTCATGCCTCCTCTCATGACCATGTCCAAGCCCCCATGTACCAAATACTTGGATACATAGTTCCATGGATACCCTTACAAAGTCACACATGGCGCTTTTAAGGCATTGTTCATGGCTTTTGGATGCCTCAACGGTTTCTTTAGTGCCAAAGGCATGGTATTTCCTCTAGAATGTCAATCCCAAGCCATCAAGACATACACATATTTATCAAACCCACCTAATGGAAGCATCATCCTTAATCATAGGCCAATGATACCCTCAAGGGGTCATGTGTGGTTGGTGCAGGAAAACTTCTTAGCCTTGGATGGATAACATATTTCTTTAGGGCCGAAGGTTCAGCCTCTTCCATTGACCATGTCCAAGGCGTGAAGGCCCCAAGATCTATATATAAATCTCAATGGATACCCTTTCAATGTCATGTGTGGTTCTTTGAGGCATTGTTAATGGATATAGATTCCACAATGGTTTATTTAGGGACAAAGACATGGTATTCTTCTCTGGAACATCATTCCCAAGGCCCTAAGACACCTACATACTTCTCAAAACCACATAATGGAATTAGTATCCTAAATCATATGCCAAAAATACCCTCAAGAGGCCATGTCTAGTTGGTTGAGGCGGTCTTCTTATCCTTAGATGGTTAGAAGATTCCTTTAGGGCCATAGGTTCAAGTCTTCTCCCATGACCATGTCGAAGGCCCCAAGGCCCCCAAAAATGGATACATAGTAGTATGGATATCCATGTAAGGTCATTCATGGTGATTTAAGCATTTTTCATCGATTTGCATCCCTCAATGGTTTCTTTAGGGCCAAAGGCAGGGTTTTTTTCCCTAAAACATCAGTCCTAAGGCCCTGAGAGATGTAGATACTACTCAAAACAACCTAATGGAAATGGCATAATAAATCATACTTGAATGATACCCTCAAGAGGCCATGCATTTTTAGTGGAGGCGATCTTCTTATCCATGGATGGATAGAAAAATCCTTTAGAGCTTGAGATTCAGGTCTCCTCCACTAACCATGTCAAAGGCCCCAAGGCCCCGATACCTTGATACATAGTGCTATAGATACCCTTATGAAGTAATAAATGATTCTTTTAGGTATTTTTTATGGATCTAGATGCCTCAATAGGTCAAGAAACTGCATATTGAGAAAAGTTCTAGTTTGTGATTTTATTGACGGAGCTTGCTAGGATCCGGAAAGATATGTGTCCTAGTAGAGATGTTGTATTTCTCAAACAGCCACTATTTTTGTATAAAATCATGCAATGTTCAAGGTAGAAATAATATGGTTGAGCTATTCATGTTAAAACTTTTGGTGAGTAAATCTATGGAGTTAGGAGTGCACCCTCTCTAAGTCTTCATCAACTCATTGTTGGTTGTTAAATGGATGATAGGTGAGTAGATGACTCTAAATCTAGATCTATGGGATTTTTTGCTCAGTATTAAAGAAGTTGTTCAAATATTCAATCGATTCTCTATTTCCCATGTTTTTGGGAAACACAACCAATTCACCAACTCCCCTTCTAAGGAAATTTTTTCAATAATCCCTAGTTTTGTCTATCTGATTGAATACTGTGGTGGGGAAAAAATTGATGGTTGTCAATATCAGTGGGTTTAATGATTTATTTTGGGAGAGTCTCTTGTATTTTTCCTCAAAACAGTCATATACATGTCATTGACTAAGAAATCCTTCTATAACAATGATTCATTGGTTTGACTCTTGCAATTCCTTCTATAGAAAACAGTCATTATTTTGGGCCCCATGCATATCTCATGATTTGTGAGCCATAAAGATATGGATACCATGCAATTTTATAGTTTCTAACCCCAAACCATGATTTGAGCTATAACATCCAATTACAGGACATATGAGATAATCTAGGGCCTTTTGCATGGCCTATTAGCCATGGAGACATGTATTTTAGGGCCTATAACCTTAGTTTCTAGTCCAAAAACATGGGGATGAACTTGGGAACAATACACATTGCACAAATGATAGTAATGGACCCTACATGACACATATAGGCCAAAGGGTCACTTTAGAATGATTATTTTGTTGTATTGGACCTTATGCATGGTCAATGAGCCATAAATATCATACAGGCATGGGATGTTGGTCTTCCTCCTCAATCCATATTTATGTATTTGAGTCCCATCCCTTAAGCTCAAAACTACTAATTGTATCCATATTTCCACTAGAATACTTAAGATGCCCTAGATCAATTTTATGTGATCAATTGAGGCATCATTCATTGCCTTGATCCCTAAATGCTTACTTTAGAGCCTAAGGCTTGGATTTCCTTTATCAACCATGTCTAATGCCCTAAAACCCATAAATAGTGCTCAAATCCTCCCAATGGAACCCATATCCATTCTTAGATGCTAAATATAACCTAGAGAGTTTCAATGTTGTTATTAGAGACCTGGTTCATGGATCTGGAGCCATCAAATACATCTTTAAGGCGTAAGGCATGAGTTTCCTTTTCCAACCATGTCCAAGGACTTCTGACCCATACTTGGTTCTCAAAACCTCGTAACGATGTCCATATTCCAAATAAAAATACTAATTTCCCTTTGTCCAATGTTACATGGTAGTCAATAACTTGATTCATGTCCATCAAGCAGTCAAAGATTCGTTTATGGGCAAAGGATAATGTTTCCTCCTTAAAAATTATCAAGGACTCATGAACCATTTAAACTATTACCAAAAGCCTCCTAATGAACACCATAACCTTACTAGAAGACCAAATATCCTCTAAACTATTCTTCTATGGTGATTGAGACCTTTTTGATGGCCCTCAAGCCCTAGAAAATTCCTTTAGTCCCTAATCCATATAGGCCCAAAGACCCATCCATGATGTCAAATACCTCCTAATGGAACCCATATACCTCGTAAGGGAGAAAATATTTTGTGTGATGTTTTGAGGCCTCAATCATGGCCTCTTAATATCACCCATACCCACACTTAGAGTATAAATATCTCCTATAGGGTTATTCTATGGAGGTATGAGATGTCGTCCAAGGACTTTGAGCCCTATGATTTTTTCTCGCATATCTATTTCCAATGTATTGAGAGCTACTTAGTTCTCAAAACATATTAATGGCTCTCATATTTCCACTAAGAGGCATACTTAGTTCTCAAAACCTCTTAGTGTCTCTCATATTTCCACTTAGAGGATCTAGATCCCTTAGCGATGGTATGCGTGGTAATCTAAGGAAATATTAATGGTCATTGATCCCTATAAGCTTTCTTTATAAATTAAGTCATTGGATCCTTCCCCAACCATCTATATGGGATTGAGATACATACATGGATATCAAACCTCCTAATGGATGTAATATACATCCTTGTCATACAAACACCTCCTATGTAGGTCTTATGTGGTGGTTATCAACCTCCTTGCTATCCCTTTATCCCTAGGTGTGTATTCTTAGGGCATATGTCCTAGGATTCTTACATTTACCTTATCTAGATCCAATACCTATATATTGGGATTAAAACCTACTAATTATAGTACTATCCCCATTTAGAGGACATGCATCCATAAAAGGTGTGAATTATTGCGGTTTGAGGCGATGATCATGGCCCTCAAGCCCTAGAATCTTCCCTTAGGGCCT
Organism: Larix kaempferi; assembly: GCA_027924585.1. Lineage (NCBI taxonomy): Eukaryota > Viridiplantae > Streptophyta > Pinopsida > Pinales > Pinaceae > Larix > Larix kaempferi. The sequence goes on along the minus strand of BSBM01001123.1, from coordinate 950,225 downwards.
AAGGCCAAAATATCATTCGTTGACAATTTCTATATCTTGAGATACTAGTTTGGTTCTCCAAACCTCCAAAAAAATTATATATCCCCACCTATAAGCTAACTATTCCCTATATAAGTGTGAATAGTGGTCTAAGGACTCATTCATAATCCTTGAGTCCTCAAAGTTACCTATAGGGCATAAGGCTTGGGTTTATTCCCCAAAGATATATAGGCCCTTAAGACCCATACTTGGTGTTCAAAACCTCCTAATTATGTTTTAATATGCTCATATGGAGGGAATGTATCCCCTTTATATATCATATGTGGTGGTTCAAGGGGTCATTCTTAGCCTTTGATCCCTATTTTTTTTCCAAGAACTAAGGCCTGAGTTATCTCATTAGCTTGATATCATCCAATGGGGGGATATTATGGATGTGTTGTGGTATGAGACATCATTCTTTTTCATATATGCATAGAATCTTTGTTTATGGCATGAGCCTTAGTATTCCTCCCTTTACTATGCCAATGCCTCATGTACCCTACCTAGTTCTCAAAGCTTACTATGGCATGCAGATCCATAACCAAAGAAAAAGGATACCCTTGAGGGGGTCAAGTGTGGTTCCTTGGGCATAGATCATGGCTTTAGATGATTAGGAAATTCCCTTACAACAAAAGTCTTTATCTTTCTCCACTAGCCATGTCTACAACGATTACATCCATACCTAGTGCTTAAAAAGTCCTAATGGCACACATTTCCCCACTTAAAAATAGATATATCATAGGAGGTCATGAGTGATTCTTCAAGGTGTTTTTATTATCCTTTGAAATCTAAATATTCCTTTAGGGAATAATACCCCCATTTCTTCTTTTAAGAACTAACATCCCCAGTTGGAGGGAAAATATTTTGTTGGAGGTCAAGTGTGGTGCTTCAATGCATCATTTAGGAATTAGATGCCTGAAAACTTCAGGGATGATATGTTGATCTTCCTCAAACCATATCTATGTCTTTAAATCACATCGATTAAGCTAAAAACCTACTAAGAGGTCATGTTTGGTTTGTTGAGGTGATGTTCTTAGCCTTGGATGGCTATAAGATTCCTTTAGGGCCAGAGGTTCAAGTCTCCTCCCTTGACCATGTCCAAGGCCCTAAGGCCCCAAGACATGGATACATAGTGGCATGGATATCCATGCAAGGTCATGCATGGTCATATGGGAATTTTTCATCACTCTAGATTCCCTAGTTGTTTCTTTGGGGCAAAGGCATGGTCATTTTCCCTAAAACAACATTCCTAAGGCCCAGAGACATGTAAATACTACTTGAAACCACATAATGGAAACGACATAATCAATCATAGGCCAATGATACCCTCAAGAGGACATGTGTTTTTAGTGGAGGAAATATTCTTAGCCTTGGATGGATACAAGAATCATTTGGAGCTCAATATTTAGGTCTCCTCCACCAACCATGTGTAAGGCCCCAAGGACACAATACCTAGATAAATAGTGACATAGATACCCCTCTGAAGTAATCAATGGTTCTTTTAGGTAGTTTGCATATCTCTAAATGCCTCAACAATTTCTTTAGGGCCAAAAAAAATTTCTTCCATGGAACATAATTCCCAATGGCTTAAGACATGTACATACTACTTAACACCGCCTAACAATAACAACATCCTCAATCATATGCCAATTATAAAATTAGGAGGTTGTGTATGGTTGGTGGAGGTAAAATTATTACACCAATATGGATACATGCTTCATTTAGGAGTGAAGGTTCAGGTATGCTTCACTAACCATGTCGGAGGCCCCAAGGCCACAAGACTTAGATACATAGTACAATGGATATCCCTACAAAGTCATGCATGGTTCTTTGAGGAATTATAATTCATGGGTTTGGATGCCTCAGCGATTTATTTAGGGATAAAGGCATGGTATTCTTCGCTAGAACATTACTTTGAAGGCCCCGAGACGTGTACATACTAGTCAAAACCACCTAATGACACCAACATCCTCAATCATATGCTAATGATACTCTCAAGAGGTCATGTGTTGTTGGTGGAGGAATCCTTCTTAGTCTTGGATGGCTAGAATATTCCTTTAGTGGTTGATATTTAGGTCTCATCAATTGATCATGTCCATGACTAAAAGGCCATAAGACCTAAATACATAGTGCCTCAATGGATTTGGATGCCTTAATGGTTTTTTTAGGACAAAATATAATGAGGTCAAACCTTATAGGAGTACAGTCAAATATATTTATTGATTTGACTTTCCCTTAACAAGTATAAGTGTGCATTTATAATCCCTTGTGGAATATTATTATCACACATTGTGCGCAACCAAGGACTAAAGATCATATTGTACACTCATTGGAGAAATTGTAATGTGGAAGAGTACCATTCCAATGGGGACTGGAGAAATAAGATTCTTTCATAGAATTGAAGATGCAACTAATAAGTGATCCATCATTGCTCCAATGATGGTATTTTCATACAAGGATAAATAATTTAATATACATGTAGATGGATTCGAACTGGTTGTTAAATTCAGACTATCGCAAGAAGTTCAAGCAAGTGTAACCACCCTTGCAAGCTTAAACTGACTCAAGTGGAAAGGATTTATAGTTCAACTGGGATTAGGATGGTGTATGCCATTCAAAACTTTAGACATTATGTTTTAGATATTTTCCTTATATTTTTTTACATTTGTATATTATTAGAGTTTATTATATTTAGTTAACAAGTGAATCATCCATGGAAGGGTTATTTGATGGTTAATTTTGTTGCAACATTTCACTATTTCCTCAATAACTTTATGACCTTTTTCTATGGCCAACACCTATTGGTTTCCCTAAATTATATTAGTATTTAAAACTATGATGTTTGTTGTTTTTCTTTTTTCGATGATAGGATGGAATCATCTCACTAGATGATGGCTATCTTGCCACTTCATTTAGAATTTAGCTAGTACAAATAGTGTGGCATGTTTACAAAAGCACATTCCATAGAAGGGAGTCTATGTAAGAACTTTCAATAGAGTTATTTTATTGGACAAGAAGCATCAATAAATATTTTAAGTTCGATTTTAAAAGCATATCCCATACTTGTAGATTGAGCTCATAGCCACTGTGTAGCTCAATTTAGATATCAAGTTTGTTTATCTAGTTTTGGGATATAGACTCACACCATTAATGACCACTACTAATTTCCAAGAACTTACAAACCCATTCTTTGAAAATAAAAGTAGAACAAAGAGATACTTGTGAACATGGGAAGTGGATCACAAATACATGAAGATAAACATGAGGTGAAACATGGCTACTAGATTTCATAAATTTTCCTATGTCTTGTTCATCAATTTCATATTCACAATTTAAATCTTACCATTATTGAATAATGTCATTTTGACGTTAAGCTAGTTATGTTCATCCTAGTGTTAAGATCTTATGCATTCTAGATTCATGTTATTATCTCATGCTTATAAAAGTATTAGTGTGTAAGAAGTTGATGAAATAATATTATTAGCAAGGAGGGATGCCAATACATTTTTTGAAATTGGAGGAAAATATAAACCACGCATCTCAACAAACCCCAAATTAGAAGGAAAAGCTTTAATATTGAATAAAATGAGGCTAAATTAAAGTAGACTGAAGGATTATTCCCACTGGGAAATTTTTGGCAACTAAATTGTCAAGTCCTTCCTAAGAAGTAGAGGAATAACTTATTTTCATGAATTGGTTACTATGTTGAAGACCAAGCATATTTTAAGTTTACATATTGTTATGTAGAGGAATTCTAGAAGAGAACCTTTGTGTGTAAATGATACGATCAAAATCTATGTCAAATAGCTATCTAGTATATCTAAACATTATGTTATTGCTGCAGGGCCAGAAATACCATTCAAAACAATGAATTCCTAGTTAGGAAAATAGAACATTGACATCATTTTAGGATCACAACCACAACAAATGGAAATTCTACTAAACTTTGATTCCTAACAATCCAATAATTCCACCAATGGTCATACATGACCCAATGAGGATCCATGACCACAGGGTCTTCACTCAGTGAAACTATGCCATAGCACCTTCATTCATGGGATAATAAAGAATACTCCTAATTTCACTATATATTGATAAATACCTACCGAAATCCTTTTGTTGAGCCCCCTTCTCAATACATATTTCCAATTAAAAAAGCCATATTCTTATGAGATATTCCCAATTTTTACTAGATACTCCTTTTTATACCCATGAATACCTATAAACCCCCATACCCTGCTCCTTGAATCCCCACCCCCCAATACCTACAATATATTGACCTTATTTTTCAAAATTTAAAAATACCCCTTTATGAATGAACGTGATAAGATATTGGTCAACAAGGTGAATCCCCTGTGTCCATGACTCAATGTTTGGCCTCTCCCTATCAATGGCTAGTTCTTTTGGATCTATTTTTATTACAAGGCATTGGGTCATTTGAATATGTTGTTTTCTAAATAATTTATGCAATTTTTATGTTATATGTTTGTCCAAGAGGTTGATGTTAGGTGAATGGGCATTTTGTGTTTTTAACTAGCCCATATTTTTAGTTTAGTCGATGCTTATGGAAGCTACATTTGTGGTCCAATTGAAACTACATAATCTTGGAATTATGCAAATCTTGCTCACCCTTTCATCCATACAAGATAAATTGCCTTGTTCATCATGTCACACATACAAGATAAATTTCCTTGTTCGCCTTGTCACAAAAACTCGGAGTTGTTAATGGTTGGGAAAAACATAGTAGAGTTATGGGTTCTTCTTTAGTGAAAGAATCATGCCTCAATAAACACCACAATAAATATAATAAGAAATAATACACACATCGGAGATCTATATTTATGTCCATCAACAAATTTTGTTGAAATAGACGTTGATACCATGTCTTCTTTAACATGCCAACGTAGAATTGAGACACTCTGGACATTAGATCAATAGATATCATCTTAATCGTTGCATGGTAATTAATTGTAAAACATTGAAATTGAGTAGCAATGATTCCACCATCTCTATTGAGAGGTTTTATATTATCTGTGAGAACTTGATGAATGCCTTTCATCCTCTTAGATATTAGTTCTGAGTTGGTGAAGACCAGAATATCATTGGAACCACATTTTTTGGCTTCTTTTAGCCCTTTAACAAGGGAAATATACTATGCTTCATTATTAATAGACATTCCATAAAAACCTCTCTTCTTTTAGAGGACATGAATTAGTGCCTTGTTGTGAAGGAAATATATAATCATTGATTGAATTGGGTTCAGATAACAATGCACTTCAATGTACAATGTCAATTTTTGTACCATTCTATAATTATTTCACTATGTTGTAATTCCATACAATCCTTGCATATTGTAATTCCTAACATCACAACTCTCATCAAATCTATCCTAATGATTATGACAAATGTCCCAAGTATTAGACAAATCGTCAAGCGAGATATGGGAATTGGACATGGCGGAAGTAACATATGGTTTCAACTATACCAATGTGGATGAATTATGGACTGACTGAGGATTCAAACACCACTTCATGGTAACTGGATTACTTTTATGCCCGAGTTCATATGAAACAGTTTTAATCTATTATATTCAGAACAAGTAGAGGTTCCCCCCTGCAAGCAACATTACTGATCGAAGCATGTAACCCATTGGAGATTCGACATGGTGACAAAGATTATATAGAAGAAGTCATATTGTCTTGGTAGAAAGCTCGCCAACAAGAAATAAGAGTAGAAGCTCATCATATAGAAGTAAGTGAAGAAAATTAGTGTAAAGAAGTAAGTACAAAAACAAGTTTTTCCATAGTTGGTTATGCATCACCAATAAATAATAAAATTCAAAATAGAAGTAGAAAATATATCAAGATGGCATACCATCATACAATTCACAATCCTATTTATGAAGGGGATGAAGACCCCAAGAAACAGTGGTTTGTCTATAAAAGCATTTGGCAAGCTAACCTTGTTGACCATGAGAATCAACATATTGCACAGTTTGCAAGTGGTCTTTGGAAAAGAGCACTCACGTGGTACATAAAATTTCTTGAATATGCAGAAAAAACAAAGCAAGAGATCAAAGAAAAATTTCTAGACTTCTTCAAGGCCTAAGATAGAAAGCAATTGGCTGACCACACACTAAAAGAAATTACTCAAATATTGGGTGAATTAATGCGTGAATATGATAGAAGAGTTAATGACCTGCTTACCCAGATACCATCCAAGATGAACCAATTAGTCATGATCTAGTTTTTTGTTTTTGGTTTACAACCGAGAATTAAAATGCCTTTCTTGTTACTTGAATTTACAATCTACGATGATGCTTTAAAGAAAGATTTAAAATTAAAATCGAATATAGAATTTTCAATTAGACCTACCAATAGAATACTTGAATAAAATCTATAAACAATGCCGTGATCACTTTAGCAACTTGCATTAAGGCACAACGACTTATGGTGCATGATGTGCTTGACAAAAGTTCATACTAAATAAAATTGTCATTACGATGATCGACAACTTCAAGGTGACATAAGAACATCTCATGAAGAAATAAGACCATGTCTAGAGGAAATAAGATTCTAAAAGAGAACCAAAACTCTTTCCTGAAGAAAGACAACTATAAAACTTTTGAATTGCTCAAACAAGATATTACTGCAGTATATGTGAAAGGTTTGAGCATCATTCAACAACACAGTTCCAAATGGTGCGGCATCTGTCAAATATGAGTTGGTCAAGTTGGTTGTAGTCATAATTTCATTATGTTTAACAAGTTTAGGTTGATCATACAACTTAAGACTTAACATGCTAGAATCATTCAAGCAGGTCGTGTACGAGGAAAAAATATTCAATTGGGAAGACCATTTGGCACATTTTGTCAAAACCAAGTGTGAAAAGTGTCAGGCATCTAGACAAGCAATCAGATTCTCGTCATTACTTATATGGATAGTAATGGTGAATATTAATCCACTCAGAAAAATAGAGTTCACTGGCATACAAATGTCATTGATGAAAAACTTCCAGATATTTATAGCGAGAGGACAATCTTTTAAGGTAGAAAAAGCAAATACCTACTTGAAAAATTGGTTCCAATTAGTAACAACTACGAAAAACCATTGGAGAGCACCTCAAAACATTTGTTGTTTCGTACCCCAAGGATCACACATTAAACTTGGCCTTGACCACACAAAAGTATGGTACATGCAGGGTGTAGCTGGAGATGCACAAGAGCTCGACTATTATCCCAATATCCCTGAGTTAGTCACTAATTTGTCAACGTAGAAAAATACAAAGATAGAAATACCGAATAGATAACATATGGAGAACTAGAAAACCAGAGGGAAACAACATTGTAAATCATTGCATTTGGCCCAAATGACAAGCAAGAAAATCCATTGGAAATTGTACCTTCTGCTATCAAACACAAAGCACCAGTCAAGGAACCTTCAAGCGAGACAACTCAGGATGAGAAATAAGAACCTGTTATCAAATATGGTTTCGACCCGGAATTTGATGATCCTCGACTAAAAGAAAATGTCAACCAAGTCGTTGAATAGATAGTTGCCTTTCAACGCAACCTGAAAGGAAAAGAAACAAGGAAAAATTCAAAGAAAAGAGAGACAGTTAATATTGGATACCACATAAGATGACCTTGAATAACTTAGGGAGCAGGCCAAACAATTTTTAACGGAAGCCACAAGGAATAAAGTAACCACAATACTATGAATCAATAGTTGAAAGTGATAGATGTACTTGAGTTTCATCAAATATTGTCATTTCTAGGTTTTGTTCACATGCTTCTTTCGGTTAACATTGAACAAATTCATCCATATTAGGTATATAAACTCTTGAATTGTATGCCATATGATATTTTCATTGAGTCGTTTTTTTTTTCAAAAGAAAAGCTTAAATGAAGGGCCTATTTTATTTTCCATTTATTATCATAGAGTGTAGGTTTTCCATTTGAGACAAAAAGAGATAGAGAGATGGTACAGAGTGCAGTTTTTAGTTGGAATGACCTTGAGATAAACTAATGCTAACCTCATAAGTAGCCTAAACTCATTCTAAGCCTTCTACATAAGTAGAACAGAGCACCCCCACCTAACACCCTTTTCAGCTGAAGCTGAAAAAAATATGAAAATTTTATCTACATAGAATCTACGTGACAAGTTCAGTTGGGTGGAGTTTGTTATAATATTTTGGAGAGGCTAGAGTATAAAATAGAATAAAATAAGAATGAGTCAATACTGTGGCCTTGAATTCTATGGTAGTTTAATAATACTTTTAAAAGTAACTCCCCTAGACCTTCCAATAGCTCGATCTTGGGTTTCCACTACTGATCAGTTTTGAGACAGACAATAGGTGGGTATATGATAATGATCTTGCTCACTTGATCTTTGGTGAATCCTTAATATCCGAGGAGTTGAAATACTTGTTGGGCTATTTGGATGGATTTGCTTCTGAGTATGTTTTCCTTGTTCTTGTTTGGTTGTTTGGATGGTCGTGTTCTTGAGATGATGGTTGTCATTGGGTGTGTCATTAGCAGTGGTGACAAAATGGATGTGGAAAAGCTGAATGATAATAGCTGCAAGAATTTATGGTCAATGCAAAAACTAATACCTATCAATGATCATTTGAATGCAATATATATGCATGGACACATGTATAATAATACAAAACCACCTTTGTGTTGTTATTTGCCTCTTGCTGTTTTTTCTTGTACATGTTTTAATTGCTTCTGTTGATTGTGTGATTAATCTGTAGTGTGTTTGAGTTCAAGGGAAAAGCACACCGCATAGTTAAAAAGATGGACTGCGTAGTAAATGGAAGTTTTATTTTTCTTCGCTTTGTACTTCGCCGATCATACAATAGGGAACCCCAAATTTTACTTCACTGAGGACTTCACTTCGTTGAGCAATTTAACTTCGCCGAACACTAGCTTGGCAGAAATTAACTTCGCATTTCATAAATTTACTTGGCGTTTATGTGCATTTAACTTCGCAGAAATTAACTTCGCATAAATTTACTTCACATTTATGCGAAGTTCTTAACTTCGTGAAATACTTTACTTCACGGACTTCTTGACCTGAAGATCCTTTTTAACTCCATGTTACTTCTTAACTTCGCGGGACTCTTAAACAAACTTTATATTGAAATATTTCTTGCTAATACATACGAACCAAAATATAAAATGAAACTTATGCGAAGTTACTCCTCGTTAAAATAGAAATTTTACCATTGTGAACTATTTGGAAATATTGATTTCTTTTATAGACCGTAAATGTAAACAACATTTACATAAGTAAATCTGGAGAAGATGTGCAACATGCAATATTCAACATTCTTGAGAATGAATACATAAAACTATGAAATTATATATTACCGTAGTAAAACTGAGTAACTTGTGGCATTACACAATGATGAGATTTTACTATGATCTTTCACTTCTTACAGCGCTTGGGATCTTTCACAACTATGAGTTTCTTCTCCTTCCACTCTGGCCCTTCTCTTCTTCTCTAATTCATTTACACATCTCTCATAGTTTTTCAATTATCTTCTTCTATATATAGGAATTGCATAACCACCGACTTGAGATCACTTCACCTGGAAGGTACTGTGTTACAATAAAGACTATAATTAAATTCTACCTAAGAATTCTTGACATGCAGAATACAAACGCGGTTACATAAATACTAGGAGACGTGAGCCGGATTGGTTGCAGATTGACTAACTATCTAACATTGTAGAATGACAAAAAGACTGATAGAGCCGGCATAGACTAGATACGCAATCAGCTCGTAATTATATTTTTCCAACACTCCCCCTTAATTATGAGTAGATGGGGATCATTAAACAAAAAATAAAATTTTACAAAATGTGTCAGAGCTGAAACATTCTCTGTGCATGACGAGGTTCACTATGCAGAACTTGTCACTCCCAAACAACTTCATAGATATTAGAATGTGTCCCTTGCCAATGGTTTTGTAAAGATGTCTGCAACCTAATCTTCAAACCTACAAAACTCTAAATAGATTTCTTTATTATTTATCAATTCTCTGATAAAATGATACCTTGTGTCAATGTGCGATAACTGAATTGTTGTCGCAGTAAATGACTGTGGATTCTTGTTGGTTCTGCGATAGATCACTTAACATCCTCCGCATCCAAACGGCTTGACATGCAATGGTTGTAGCTGCGACATTCTCTACTTCTGCTGAAGAAAGAGTTACAATGGGTTGTTTCTTCGAAGCCCATGATACACTACCTGTTCCTAAATGAAATGTATTTCCAGACGTGATTTTTCTGTCACCTATGCAGCCTCCATTGTCACTGTCAATGTATCCAATGAGTTTGAAATTTTTTGATGTTGAATACAAAATACCAAAGTCTTTTCTTCCACTTACATACCTCAAAATTCTTTTACCTGCTTTCCAATGAGATTGTTTTGGTGACTCCATGAATCTTGAGATTAAACTGACTTCATACATTATATCTGGCCTTGTTGCAGTAAGATACATAAGGCTGCCAATGAGCCTTTTGAAAAATGTGGGATCTACATTGGATCCATCATCATCCTTGCTCAATTTCAAACCTGTTATCAATGGTGTTGGAGCTGTCTCACAGTTTAACATTTTAAATCTGTTCAAGACATCACTTGCATACTTCGACTAAGATATAAATATACACTTTTCAGTCTGTTGAACTTCAATGCCCAAAAAATACTTCATAAGCCCCAAATTAGTCATTTCAAATTCACTTTCCATGATTGATGTAAATTCCTCTATGCCAAAATCATCGGTAAATATTAAATCATCTACATATAGACAGACAATTAGCTTATTACCTTGCTTGTTGATTTTTGTGTATAGTGTTGGCTCACATTCACTTATGTGAAATCCATTATGAATGAGGTAAGAGTCAATGTGACTATATCAATCCCTAGGAGCTTGCTTCGAACCATAGACTTCCTTTTTAAGCCTATATACTTTGTGTCCTTGTCTTGGAACTTCATATCCTTGTGGCTTCTCCACATATACTTCTTCCTCCAAATAACCATTTAAAAATGCATACTTAACATCCATTTGGTAAACATGCCATGTCTTATGTGCTGCGATGGCCAAAACTGTTATGATAGTGTGTATTCGTGCTACAGGTGCAAAAGTTTCAGTGAAGTCTATGTCAAGCTGTTATGTGAATCCTCTTGCTACCAATCTTGCCTTGTGATTCTGCACATTTCCATCAGCATCTTGCTTGATCTTATAAATCCATTTGACGCTTATCACATCCATGTCCTTAGGAACATAGACTAGTTCCCATGTTTTATTCTTCTCAATGCATTCTATTTCTTCATCCATGGCTTGTGCCTAGACCTTATCTTCAACGGCTTCTTCAAATGTTAGAGGATCATTAACTTGAGAAAATAATGCAAAAACTGAGAATGAATTAGGTGTACCAGTCTCATATATCTCACGTGGAATTCTTGTCTTATCAGAGTTGATGATGTCGAACTTCGCAAACTACTAGATGGAGTTTGCTGCGCACTTGGTGTACTTGTCGGAGTAGCTTGAACTATGACTTGGGTCAGAGTTCCTTGTGCTGAGACATGTTGCGTTGTCCTAGGAGTAGATGGAGCTGTGACATTCTGATTCACATGTGGAGTCTCACCACATCTTCTGCGATGTCATCATGTTTGACATGTGACATGATTTTAACATTCTTCTCTGCGGTTCCATCCCATGCTTCATTTTCTACAAACTGAACATCCCAACTGATCATAACTTTTCTTGCAATAGGATCATACAATTTGTATGCTTTCTTGTCTTCAGAATAACCAATAAAAATGCATTTTTTTTCTTTATTGTCTAATTTCATTCTTAGCTCATCTAGAACATGTGTGTATGCTACACAACCAAAAAATTTTAAAGGCGAAACATTATGTTTCATACCTGTCCAAGTTTCCTGCGGAATTTTGTTATTCACGCTCTTTGTCGGACATCGATTCATGATGTATACAGCAGTTTCCACTGCCTCAGCCTAGTATTCATTTGACAGATGCATGGCTGCCAACATACTACACACCATTTCCATAATGGTTATGTTTTTCCTCTTTGCGAGACCATTCTGCTGCGGTGTATAGCGTCCAGTGAATTGCCTCTGTATGCTATGATTTTTACAAAAATTTAAGAAATCATTTGAAACATACTCACCACCTCTGTTTGTTCTTAAGATTTGATGTTGTAACCACTCTGCTTCTCCACAAGTGCCTTGAGCTACTGAAAACATCCAAACGCATCATATTTATGTTTTATAAAATATGCTCAGGTTTTTCTTGTGAAATCATCAATAAATGTGAGAAGGTAAGTGCATCCTCCCATGGACGGTGTTTGCATCGGCCCAGAAATATCATAGTGCACAATTTCAAGTGGTGTGCGAGCTTTGTATGACTTTCTGACTGGAAAAGTCTCTCTGTGTTGTTTTCCAAAAATACATCATTCACAAATTATCTCTACCTTTTCAATTAATGACAATCCTTTCACCATGTCCTTCATGTATAGTAGCTTTAGCCCACCAAAATTCAGATGTCCAAATCTGAAGTGCCACAACCAGGATTTATCCTTTATTTCTATTTGAAATGCTGCTTGCATTTCTTTGCTGTCTTTTTCTTCCTTGTCGCAGTGAATTTCTGCTTCTTTACTTTTTGCTTTGAATGCAGGTCCATAATTTTCATTCTGACTTCCATGAACAACTTGAGTTGTTTTTCCTTTTATGATTGATCTTATCCTCAAAGGAAACAAGTGATTGCTTGTCATCTACACTTCGACTATTAAGTGATTGCTTAGATATATGTCCTCGATCAGACAATGCTTTCCTGTCATATGAACTCTATAACCTTTTTCCATCAGTTGTCCAATGCTCATCAAATTATGCTTCAAACCTTGAACAGAATAAACATTAGGCATAAATTTCTGCTTCCCCTGTTTGGTTAGAATATCAATAGTACCCTTACACAAAACAGTGACTTGAATATTATTTCCAAGTGTAACATTATTTTGAACTGATTTATCTGGACTAGAAAATAGATTTAAATTACCAGTCATATGATTGCTACAACCTGAGTCTAAATACCATATGTCATTTGGACTTTCTTGGAAAGCATTGCATTCAAGTGGAGATGCACATGCTAAGAACAATGAGCTCGACGAAGTGTTGGTGTTGCTTGACTGCGATTGATTTTTCTTTCCTTAGTCATATTGCCTCTTCCTACATTCATATGTGAAGTGTCCAAACCTCTTACAGTAATGCCATTGAAATTTTAATTTATGGTACCTTTGTCCACTTGGATGACTGGGGATCTGATTCTGACCTCTACCAGCGACATGTGAAGGGCTATTGCTGCGACCTCCTCTGAAATAACTTCTTCCTCTACCTATAGAGTTTGATCTTCCCCTGCCTCTTCCACAACTTATAGATGAATGTGCTGCGAATGCACCTTCGAATGATGTAATTGATCTGCTGATTCTATGTTCATAATTGAGAAGTGAGGCTTGCAACTCATCAATAGTAAATTGGGACAGATCTTTGTTTTCCTCCAGGGTCACAACTAAAGATTCAAATTTTTTTGGAAGAAATCTAAGAACCTTTTTCAACAACTCTTTGGTCACTTAGATTTTTTCCATGAGACTTTATTTGATTAATCAGACTCTATATCTTTCATCGACAAAGATTCAAAATCTCTTCTAAGGATTTGTAGTTTGGAAGTCCTTACTTTGTTCAAACCTTGATAGGAAGTTTCCAGTGTGTCCCATGCTTCCTAAGCTGACGTCGTTGTTGCTACTCTTGGGAGTATGGATTCATGTGTTGCTTGATGTATGTGGAACAATGCCTTTCTATCTTTCTTCCTATATTCCCTCAAAACATCCTTCTCAGCTTGTGTGAGATTGTTGTATGCTGTCAGATCTACTTGTTCTACATAGCCATTCTAGACTCTTTCCAAACATCTTGACCTCTGAACAAAGCTTTCATAGTTAGAGACCAATATTCATAATTTTTACCAAAAAGATTGGAGTTTGCAAATTACCAAAAGTGGAAGCCATTCTTAATCACTTTTCCCTTTTGTAAATAGAATTCCTACTTTTAGTAAACCATGCTCTGATACAGTACATGAAAGTTTTCTTTTTCTTCACTTTGGATTTAGCCAATCATACAATAGGGAACCCCAAATTTTACTTCGATAAGGACTTCACTTGGCCGAGCAATTTAATTTGCAGAACACTAGCTTGGTAGAAATTAAATTCACAGAATCGCATTTCATAAATTTACTTGCATTTATGCCTTGGTGAAATACTTTACTTCGCGGACTTCAGGAACCAAAATATAAAATGAAACTTATGGGAAGTTATTCCTAGTTAAAATAGAACTTTTACCACTGTGAACTATTTGGAAATTTTGATTTCTTTTACAGACCGTAAATGTAAACAACATTTACAAAAGTAAATCTAGAGAAGATGTGCGACATGCAATATTCAACATTCTTGAGAATGAATACATAAAACTATGAACTTATATATATTACGGTAGTAAAACTGAGTAACTTGTGGCATTACACAATGATGAGATTTTACTATGATCTTTCACTTCTTACCGAGCTTGGGCTCTTTCACGACTATGAGTTTCTTCTCCTTTCACTCTGGCTCTTCTCTTCTTCTCTTCTTCCTTTACACATGTCTCACAGTTTTTCAATTATCTTCTTCTATATATAGGGATTGCATAACCAATAACTTGAGATTGCTTCACCTGGAAGCTACTGTGTTACAATAAAGACTGCAATTAAATTCTATCTAAGAATTCTTGACATATGAAATACAAACGCGGTTGCACAAATACTAGGAGACGTGAACCGATTGGTACATTGCAGACTAACAAAAAGACTAACAGAATGACTCACAAAGCCGACGCAAGCCGACGCAGACTAGATACGTAATCGGCTCATAATTACATTTTTCCATCATAAGTTGCAACACTGTGTTGTTAGAATTGGAGTTGGGAAATAAAACCAGGTAAAAGAAGGGGAGTTGAGTTAGAGAGTGTATTGCATTATGCGTGGGAGTTCAACGATGTTTCTCATATACCCCCCACAACAACAGAACTTTAATTCCATGGTCAGATATTCATTAATAAAATCATGCAACATCTTTAAGGTACATTACTTAAACATTATTGGTAAAATAAACTACTATTGAAACTAAATTTTCCACGTCCGTGAAATAAACATTCAATAAGCCACAAACAAAGACATATAAAAGCATCAAAGCCCAATTTAAATAACAAATTAACGTAGTATTAATTATTGCTTCGAAACGAAAGTCAAACACAATCGAATTGAGAGTTGAAAATAAACAAAAACATGCGAGGCGCATAAAGAAATGTGACAAATTTCCATTATTTTGAATCATAACAATTTATTTCTTATAAATAGAGAGTGTCTTGGCTTATTCACGAGCTATATTTGATTCAATTCAATTATGATCAAACCTTCAACACACATGAAGCAAACATAAAGTTAGAATGATAACAGTTAGCGATAACATGTCTTAGAATAAAGGAATAGCAGTAATTTTAATTTTGAACACATGATAGGTGATAGGGAAAATTGTAGAGGTGAAATTTAGTTTATGAGTTAATTTTTGATTTTTTTCCCATAAAAAAAATTGTTAGTTTCCATTTTTTTCTAAATTGATTCTCTCAAATTACATGAAATAATTTAAGAATTAGTAAGATTCACCAAAGTTTTTACATTTAAAAAAATTATAAATTCTTAAAATTATAAAGAAAATGAAATCGAGGTTCTAATACATAAAAGAAATTCAAAATTTCAAGTGATGATAGAAAAATTAGCACAAATCTAATGGTGAACTCATTAAAATACTCTGTAATGAATAACTTTTGTATGATACATATGAATATTATTAAATTTAAATTTAAAAAGTAACATATATAAAATTAACAATTAAAATAATATGGAATAATAAAAAACTATTAATATAATATAATAATTTAGCATAGATTTATTTTAATTAATGATTCTAAATTATTAAAAAGGATGAAATTTATTGAAATGTAATTTAAAAGAAATAATAAAACATTGAAAATATTTGTTTCACAAAAGATCTAATAAAGTTGGATAATATAGATTGAAAGTTAAGAGGAATTTGACAAACTATTAGAAAGTAGAATGGTTCAATTAACTATAATGGAGTTGGACAATATAGATATAGATTAAAAATTAAGATGAATCTAATAAATTATTAGAAAACAGATTATTTAGATTAAACAAAATTTAAAATTATATAATTTTTAATATATTTTTGGAAAAAAAATTATGTATATTCATAAAATATAATTTTTTTTTTAATCTCCTCCATATTTAAAAAATCTAGTTTAAAATGAATTAGGTTTATATTCCAATCTAGAAGCGCTGTAGGGAATAAGTGGGAATAAGAAGTTTGACTTATGTACTTAGGTTCAAAGAGAAGTCGTTCACAAGAAGGTTTTGAAGTACATGCCGACTATATTCAGTCACGTCGTGCCAATGATCTTCAATACCGGAAGGCTTTTAGGTTCTCTTCAGGCAACTCAAAACGGTTTCTCGGTAAAACAATTATGTATAGAAAAGTAATACACAATCTTTCAAGATGTTAGAATGACACTTTTTCAATAGCGAGATTTGAACCTGTAATTATTTAGAATTAGGTACAGTTTATAATAATGAAAAAACAGGAGACAGGGTCTTGGTTCAGTGCTTGTATGTTGCAAATTACGGTTCTACCTCCTGAAGGTATATCATTCTACCTATTGATGCATATTAGTCTACCTACTCATACTGTCAATAGCTACAGAGTAGTGGCTACAGGAGTTTAAACTTGTTGCCGAGGAAAAAGGAGTTTAAACTTGTGAATACTAGAATATGTGATAGCATGGCATAGAAGTCAGTTATACCCTAACCCCAGTTAAGCACTTTAACTGCGGTGGAGATGACACTGGTTTAACTTTAACCGCGGTGGCAAACCATGGTTATCATGCAAGAAAGAGAATCGAGGGCATGTTATATCACATAAAGGACTCGGAGCGCCGTCATTCAAGGAACGTGTCAGACGGCGAAACCGTTTTAGTTTTAACGTATTGTCCGTGCTCTTTGAAGCCCTCCGCGGCCAAGATATTTCTGAGGAAATACAGAATACTCAGATTACCAAAGGATCGAGTAGGGAGTGTTTGAAGAAATTATATACGCGGGTCAAGTCCTCAACTCTGTAAAGCATTCGGTCGGGTGAGAAGCTATGGAAATGGAGATGGGTTGGACTGGTCTGTTAGATGAGAGTTTCTCTTCGTTGAGAGGCATGATGGATGAAGGAGAGGGAGAGGATGATTTATATTCCACAATAGGCGCCAATGGCGGGACGCTGGAGGCCCTTTTTGGCTATTCTCAAATATGCCCAAACGGTACTTCGTTGAATAATGTAGGTGGAACCGTCAACGCGTTTCATCACTTGGACTGCTCGATAACCACCAGTGCTGATACGCCTGATCCGGAGGGCTCTGATGAGTTGGGTATGTTGCAGAGACGAGATGGGATCGAGTCTGGATTACACAAAAATGGAGGCAAACAGAAGCTAAATGGTGTAGTTGGTGAAAGGGAAGTAGATGCCCCTCATGATGCTAATAATGAGAACAATAATGGGTATGCTAATGCTGCAAGAGTTGGTAGAGGAAGGAAGAATGGGTTTCGTGCTAAGAATCTCATGGCAGAGAGGAGACGGAGGAAGAAGCTCAATGACCGTCTGTTTATGCTTCGTTCTATGGTACCCAAGGTCTCCAAGGTGATCTGAGATCTCTATTCATTTCCCTTCTGCCCTCTGCGACTTTCCCTGATTCGGTTTTGTGAATTGAATTTTTTAACTTTAATGTTATAGACGCTTCACACTTGCAGATAAATTAATATGAGTGAAGTCAAAATCACAGTATATTCATATTCAGATTTGCTATGATTCCGTTCAGATTCAGTGACTAATTTAGATGCTATTTAATAGGTTCTGAGCTATTCAGATGCTATTATCGTGATTGAATTAATAGAAATCAGTTGCCCACGGCATATTGGGCACATATTTGTCTGCTAGATGGGTTAAGTCAAATAGGCCATCACTGGTACATTTGCAGCTTTTATAATCAACTTGAGTCTAATCGCCTGTCAGATATCCTGGTCTAATCCAAAAAAAAAAGAATCCAAGTTATGTATCAAGAAAACATGTCAGTCCTGGCTTTATTTTCTCCATCAGTATTGTCTTTAGGGAAATTTTGACTGGTTGGGTTTAGGCTATTGTGGATCATAACAATTTGGACTGACACTAGTTTCTTAGTAAGTTATGTTTTTAATGGTCGACCATTTGTGTAAATAGTTCGGAGACTTTGTTGTGGATGATCTTTAGACTTTAGTGATTGTTTCTCATATTTGCAACTGAGTTCAATCGATTCACTTTGTTGGATTGATATCGGATAGTAAGATAGGCTTTTAAATTATTGGTAATGAGCGTGCATATATTTTAATTATAATGCGTTTGGTAAGAGGTCACGCTCTATCGTGTAAAAGAACGGAGTTAAAAACAAGTAAAAAATATTAATGGCCTAGGGTTTTCAGGTATCAGTAATAGGCGAATATTAAACGCCCAGTTCCATAGCATTAATGCAGCGTGAATCGAATATATGCCATTGGATCTGAAGCAATTCAGATCCAACGAGTCGATCTAATGTATCTTACGCAACAATTAATACTGTGTGACTTGGTGCTTATTGATCGCCTCGGTAATACGGTGGTGCATATATTAGATATTTTAGTTAAAAACGTTTTCCAAGAGGTGACTATGTTACTTTAAAACGTTTTCCAAGAAGTGACAGACTTTGCACACCATAGTTCAGACCATGCCCGTGTAAAATGTACGGAGTTAATTTTCAGTCACAAGCTCGGTTAGGTTAAAAATAAAATATAAAAAAATTAATGGCAGAAAAGGATTAATAATATTGTTTAGCTTACCTCTCACAGGTCCTCCACTGTCTCCAACATACTCTACCTGTGAAAACCTGAATGCAAATATTGTTTAGCTTAGTCACCTAACTTGTGGCCGTGTAGATTAGAAGTGTACTTGTCTTTCATGGATTATTGTAATCACATGTTTATATCTAGCTACACTCCTAGTTATCCATGCCTCTGCAATCAGCTATTTTTAATTTTATTTTTTATTTTTTAGGAAGAGCATAGAATTAATCAAAAATGTAAACCGTGAACCATTCTTATTATTTCGAAACTAGCCGAACTTTCTCCAGTTGGTTGAGTAAGAAGCATGCACTCGTGAGAAAGATCCTGATTTGACCTCGATTAAACCGAGTTGCCAGCAATCCATCCATATTGCCTGGATTCGATTCAGCCATAAGTCCCCGGCCTGGTACTTGCGATTTGGTAATTTGTCTACTATATATTAAAGCTGCTCGCCTTTCCATCCGGGATTCATTCATAGGCTGAAAGAATAGGGGATAATAAACTAGTGAAAGGGCGTTGGACGTTCGTTCATATTAAGCACGTCAAAACTCTGCTTTAGTCAATTGTTTTCTGGTGTAACTATTAAAAAACAAGGATAACGAGTGTTCTTTAACCAATGAAGTTTTGGCGTGTTATTTTAGCAATGAAGATGGCTTTATTTTTCATAATTTCGACATATATTTTGGGAGAAATTTACCAACTTTATGATTCCTATATTTGAATGTGTGTTTAGATCTGGCTAATTAGTGATAACTGACGCTTTGGCTTTTGTTTTTAGCAGATGGACAGGGCCTCAACATTGGCAGATGCTGTTGAGTATATGAAGGAGCTTCTGCAACGTATTAAAGATCTCCATACCGAGCTCATGTCGAGTTCCTCCAACTTGAAGCCCTTGGCACCTGCACTGCCAGATTTTTCTTGCAGAATGAACCAAGGCTATCAAGCTTCGTTGCTTAATCCAGAATTAAAGACAGCAAAGGTAAGACTACGATCATGCTCATTATGTTCAGTAAAAATAAATGGGTATGATCTACACGCAACACAAAAATACATAAAAATACATCACAAAATACAAAAATTTGAGCAAATAGGCACTACATCTACCAGAGAGTCCTCTCCCACTAAGTGGCATACAGCTGCCAGTGATCATTTTTCCTGGACTAGCGCTATAAAGTTGGCATCCAATTCCTCTCCAACAATGTCACATGTAGAAGTTTTAGGGGATATGGAATTTTCTTGTGCAAGTCTGTGTGACAGTGAAGAAACCCCGAATGGAAAGGTTGCATTTCTCTTAGCATTCAAGGCCGATATTTATCCATCTCAAGCAACATTCTTGCTTCAACTTTGTAGCCTCTCAGCCTGGGTTCCATTCATTGACACATATATATCACAGAAGGTGAAACGACAATAAAATCTCCTACATTGCTCAGTGACCGTGAAGTCCTTATTCTTCTAGTATTGAATGGGTTTTCGCTCGCTTCATTGAATATTTCTTTCATGCATCTTTTTTGTTTTCCACGCTGGAAGCTCACCGACGTCAATCAACTTGTTCTTCGTTTGCAGGCTTTTGCAAATTTATTATTTTCTGTCAAGTGAAAACTCATCAGATTCTATCAATTTCATGTTTTTCATTTCATTTGTTTGCAAACTTTTATGGATCTTCTATTGTTTATCACAGTGGAATATCACATGTCCCATTCCTTATGTTTACAAGCTTAATGCATATTCTGTTATTTTTTCTCATTGTCGGTTTCCTTCTAAACTCATGGGTGGCTGATTGGTTGAGAAAGAGAACCCCTTCTCATATCCTCTGTCTGGCAATGAAGGTGGACGTGCGGACAAGAGAAGGGAAGTCCGTAAACATCCACATGTTCTGTTCCAGAAAGCCCAACTTACTTCTATCAACAATCAGGGCTCTGGATGGACTTGGTCTTGAGATTAAGCACGCAGCGATAAGCTGCCAAGATGGATTTGCACTAGATGTATTTCAAGCAGAGGTAATGAAATATTTCAATTGATTATTCATTATACTTGATTAGGTAATGGTCTAACTCTGTTGTTTTGCACATGTAATCAGCAATCCATGAGGGTAGATGTTACAGCCGAGGAGATCAAAGCGTTGCTGCTGCATACTGGAGGATATGTTGCTGGAATGTAGCTAAAGAATCCAAGTACATTTCTTCAATTTCTTCTTCGGCTGAAAAGCGTAATATTCTCCTAATCAGATTTCATATCAGAAGCCTTGGAATTTCCATAGCGGTAGCATTTTCTGGGAGTGGCTTCTGATTTAGAAGATGCCAAGCAGGTTTAGATTTTCCTTAGATATCCATATTTCAAATGGTTGATAATATGTTACAGTTATAATGGTGTTGAGTGTTCTGCCTGAATTTAATCTTCAGTGAGTCATGTGAAGGCCAAACTTTTGTCGGGGGATGGTTTGTCACAGAGATTCATGGTGAGAATGAGTTTGCTAGAGATGCTCTTGGATTATAGCTACTCCTGCAAGGGCGCTGTCTGCGTTGTACATTACGGAGATCTCCTTGTTTTTTAAGTGTATTCTTGAATATTCTCATTCACCAGTTATATATAATATGATCGAGTAAAAGCTCATCATTGCCCACATATAAAGTTATATTCCATTGGTTTTATT
Organism: Larix kaempferi; assembly: GCA_027924585.1. Taxonomy (NCBI): domain Eukaryota; kingdom Viridiplantae; phylum Streptophyta; class Pinopsida; order Pinales; family Pinaceae; genus Larix; species Larix kaempferi. The sequence continues at coordinate 928,479 of BSBM01001123.1, read as the reverse complement.
TATGGATTTCAGTGGGCAAATTTTGTCTTGAAAATCATCCCATATATATTTACAGTTCCACCCATCTTATATTTAAGAAGTCTTTACATTTACTTTAAGTTCAAAATTAATGGGATGTAAATTTAGTTGACAACATTGGGATTGTGTCAATCTTAATAGTAAATGAGTGGAATTGGATTCTCACATTTTTATTGAAAGTGTCGGAGTGTGTCAATCTTAATGGTAATGATTGGGATTGGGATTGGGTTATTTTTTTATTATATTTTTAAAGTTGATTTATGGAAAACAAAACATTTTGAAACATAATTATGAAAGTAGGATAAGGAAGTAATATATATATATATAAAGTTTAAATATATTGATATTTATATATATGTTCATTATTATATATTATATTCAATATTTCACGCATTTTCAAAATTGAGCTAAAAATTCAAAAAACAATGAATATTGAATAACATGATTTGGTTTCCTCTGGCCATGTTTGCTAGGTCCACAACATTTGCATCACCATGTCATCACTAAGTAATAAGTCAACAAGCTATATAGGTAAATCTCATTCTCAAGTGGAGATTCATCCTTATCTATAGAAACTAGAGGTATCTCAACACTTGGTCATTTGGTTCTATCTCCTCATCCACCCATATGGCATCATATGACCTATTGGTACCATCTCTTAAAAGGAACTTCCTTCTAACCTAGGCCTTTCCAATGTATGAGACAATGTGCTATGAATGTAGACTAAATTATCTACCTTCTTTGATCCCAACTTATTTCTCTTAACTAGATGGATGAAAGCATTGAGGAACTAGCTACCTACCCTAGTATTTGTATGGAAAATTGGTGCAATTGAGGAGCATCAACACCATGAATCTACCATCAATCAATATAAAATTTTTTCTTGTGCATATCAGTCTTAGGAGCATGTGAATTGACTACACCTCACCCAAGTGAAAATTGGGCAAATTGAGATAGTTTCTTAGAGACCTCTTTTGTAGAACCATACATTTTTTAAATAGCAATCAGAAACCCTTCCACCACATCTTTACCTTGGGAAGGAAACCTCCTTCCTTTAGAGGGATCATACCATTTTGGATTAACTACATGTTTCTATATGATGTGGGGTGTTGAATCTATTCCACTGTCCATGAATGAAAATTTTCAAGAGTGGCCATAGATTATGATCTTTCCTCTCCATGCTGGATCTAATCCTCTCACACATATAGTCCATGTTGTCATAAATATCCAGTGTTACATGGGGATGTGTTCCTCATGGTTGAGAGTGCGCCCCCCTCACTCCCCACGCCCTGGGGACTTGGGGGCTCCTAGCAAAACGTTTCTCCTCGTCTTGAATTTGGCAAAACTTGAGGAAACAAAAGGTGGAGTATGTCCCCCTATTTTGAAAAGCAAATCAATGAAGTGGGGGGCGCCTGGGTGCTCCTTCCACAAAATGGGGGGCACCTGGAGACCAAAAAGAGATCAAGATAAGAATGAATCAGGGAATATGTGGTGGCTTTGCTTGCTGAAGGTGTTCAGTAGTAATGGTAATAATAAATTCTTAAAGTAAAAGTGGTATTTTTCTTGTCTTTCATTTTCTATTGTTTTACTTAAATTATTATCATTATCAGTAATTGTTTCAGGATGTTTGAGAGTGGTTCCAACCTCTTTGTAGTTCATATGCAAAAAGTAGAATTTTAGATCCCATTCAGAATTCAATAGACTTAACAGTTTTCAAGATTTGAGGATTGCAATGTTTCCACTGGATTCTATCATGTATGAGGTTAAAGGATTGGCATCTAATCAAGCACATCAACCTCTATATGTACCTTGATTTTGGTGGTGCTGATTGTTGAACTCCTCTATCATGACCTTAATCAAAATGTACTCTTTAGTGAAGCAAAATCACTTATTAAGCACGAGAATTTTTTTCTAAGTCTACCTTATTTTAATGTTTGGTTTAGGAAGTTTCATCAAAAGTGTAGGGTGTTGAGTAATGTCCTTCTAGGATCAACTTCAAGGTTCAAGGTAGAGGCAAGGGCTAAGATCCTAGAGGAGGGGGTCACAGGGTGTTGTTGATGAATAAGATCCCAATATAGGATTAATAGTTCACTCTTGCATAATTGTATATAATGTTGGACTTGAAAGCCTCAAATAATGTGATGCCCTTTGGAATCATGAAGAAATAGGGTCCTCAAGTCACATTTCCGCATTACAACATTTTTCCATGGATTCACACAATGTTGAAGTGTGTTGAATCATTGAAGAATTAGACTGTATTTACAAGGAGAAACTTAAACTATATTTACACGGGATGAATTGTTATTAAAGGTATTTATCATTTTTATATTTTTTATAATTTTTATGACCCCGGCATCCCAGTGCCCCTCGTATTTCCCTAAAATTTGTGGGTGGTCTCCACACATCATCAATGTGCGTTTCCCCACTCTTGCATCTCGGAAAGTTGGGGGAACATTTTAAATATCACTCAAACATGGAATAACAATGTCTATGTAGTGAAGCATATCACATATTAGCTCTAGAAATTCTACTTCAAATTTTATATCAAGCCAAAACTGATCATAAAAATTAGTTGCTTCACTTCATAGTAGCATTTGAGCTAGACTTCTTCCAATGCTCCTACATATCAATGACAATTGTGGTGCTAAGTCACCCTTCATCTCCACAAGCCTCTTTAGATTAATGTAATAAGTTACAATGTAACATGTGAGTGGGATGCATTGAAAAGGTATGCCACATGGAAAACAATCTTGGTATTGCAAGATCAACACCTCCCCTTCCCTTGACCTCAAACATGTTATAAATGGTTTATTCCTTTTGTGTGATGAAGTTGTGTTTTTTATGATTTTTATGGCAAATTCTCATCACCAAAATGAACTTCATCATTGGATGACATTCTATAACACCGTGTTTTTACCCCAAGGTGTAAATATGATGTAATTATGTAAATGCTGATGTTGAACATTAATGGTAGAGAATGACCAAATATATTGTAAATATCTAGATATTTAATTTTTAATATGAAAATCTAGGAAAATTGCAAGTGAAGAAGGGCTAAGAAGAGATGGGGGGATATGATTCCATTAGTGGGGAAATTTACGAGGGCTAAGGGGTGATGATCCTAGAATCATTCATTCATTCATTCCAACAATGAGAGAGGGAGATAATCCATGTTATGGTAGTTCAGTTTGGTAATCAAAATTAAGACCAATTTCCATAATCTTATGGTAGTTTAGGTTGGTAATCATAATTAAGACTAGTTCTTGAGTATGACATCCTTGGAGGCTTGTCAAACAGACTTCTTACAACATTTTTGTATTTAATACATCAAATTTATTTTAATGTTTTTGCCATTAATATATTTATATATTATATATTTTTAAAATATAATATATATATAAAGATAAAGTTTATTAATATTTTTTATTACAAAATACAACTTATGGAATCATAGAGTTCTAAACAACAGCTTTTAATAGGTTCCAACTAAAGCAAAAGCTACTATCCAACACTTAACTCATAGAAAAAATGGTCACACATATATATAAACATTGGAAATTATTTTTTTTTGTTTATTTTTAGTGACGTGGTTATCATTTTTAATTGTTTCTAGTAACATGGTATTATTCTTATTTGTGATAGTAAGGTGAATATAAAAAATATAATTAATTCTTTATTCATATTTTTTTGTTTTTAAAATTAAAGAATATAAATTTTATTTATAAATTTTATTTTTTAAATAAAATTTTAATATATCAAATTAAAAATAATAATAACTTAACGTCTTTCACCATTTTTTATTCATATATTTTATTATATTTTAAAATATAATTTATTAAATTCATTTTAATCTTAAATTTTATACCATTTTCATTTATATTATTTTTTTCATTTTACTTCCCATAATTATTTATACTATTTCTTTCATTTTATTTCTCATAACCATTCTCATTTATATTATTTCTTTCATTTTACTTCTCATAACTATTTATACTATTTTTTTCATTTTACTTCTTATAACCATTCATATCTGTGAAACCATTCATATCTGTGATGCATGTAACTTCTACCTCTTAATCCCTTTGTTAGCATATATGTTACAACTTTTTCACTCATTTATGATAATCATATGATGTATCCTTCTTTTAACTTTCCAATCTATTTTTGGAACTTTGTGTTTTTACAATTATCTTCTTTATCGTTAACCTCTTAATCCCTTTGTTTGCATATATGTTACAACTTTTTCGCTCATTTATGATAATCATATGATGTATCCCTTATATATGTTCTTTTGACTTTCCAATCTATTTTTTAAAACTTTGTGTTCTCAAAATTATTTTTTTTTATCTTTAAGTTTATGTTATTATTGTAATTTTTGTAATATTTATTTTGAAAATTAAAAAAATATATATTTTGTTAATATATTTATTAAATATTTATATTTAATATATATTTATTTTTAAAATAGAAAATTAAAATTATGAATAAAAAAATTAATTAATTAATATTTTCTATTAATATATTATTTGTTCTTTTAAACATATATATTATTATGTAAAATTTTATTAATAAAAAATTAAAAATAATATAAAAAATTAAATTAAAAAAATTATATAATAATTTTATGTTATGGAGAATAAAATTACACAACTTAGATGTCAAAGACATTAAAAAAAACCTACGTACTCAAACAAGGAAATCATATATAAGTTTCATATATTGTATATTTAAAGATACAATATCTAATTAGCACAACTACTTAGTGGTTGTAACGATAAGCCATAATTTAAGTGTCACTATAAATTATCTCATATATCAATCATCAATTATTCAATAAAAATATTAAAAAAAATAAATCCTTTTAAAAAAAAATTTAATAGTAATTCATCTTATTATAGAACCTATATCTTAATAAATTATTAACCAATCTTACGAAAAGCAAACCTATCTAAAGTCCCCGTATCTTTTCAAAAATCAATTTCATAGTAACCCTTTCCTCATCCATTTGATTCTTATAATTTTCAAAGATCTCAAGATAAGTTACCCTATATTCCAAATCCCAAAATAAATAGCAGTTTATAACCATGACTTTAAAAATCAACGTCAACCTCCAAAACTTGGGAATGAATTTTTCAACTATATTTAATGCAACATTCCAATTTATATCATTAAAATATACTTAATGCAACATAATAATTTATGTCATTAAAATATATCTAGGAAATATAACTAAAATACAATAAATATATATATATAATACAAATTTTTATTCAAAATTATATTTAAAAAACATAAATTAGAAAAGCAAATTTTTTTTTTTTGTAATAAGAAAAAAATAGAGCCTTGTTATTAAACCTTTGTCAAAGAAAATAATACATAGAAGCAGAGTAATTATGGGTATGTAGACACCAGAATCCTGCTGGACCTAACCTGAGACTGAAAATAGAGCCAACCATGGACCTTGTGACTGATCCAAAAGTGAGTAAACTCAAAAGTTTAACAAAAGTAGAAATTACAAAACTGAGATTGAAAACAGAGCCAACCATGGACTCTATGACTGATCCAAAAGTGAGTAAACCCGAGTAATTGACCAAATTAGAAATTACAATGCTGATATTAGAAGATTCTTGAAGGAGAACAGTAGGAAACTATTAAGACCCGTAAGGTGACTCAAAAAACCTGAACAGTCTGCTTAGGTAGGAGTATCATCATTGATGAGGATCGACATGTCGAGGGTACTGCCAGCAATGGCCGAGACCAACGGAGCTTGAGCTTCTGGAGTCTAAGTGCTCTTGCAGTCCTTGCTCGCCAGATGATCAGCCATGGTACTGATTTTGATCTCCATAATTTGAAAAAGCCATTGTATTTCTATACCCAGAGCATCACAGTCATATAAAATAGAGACAGAATCTTTGTTATCCAAGAGCATAGTATTCATAAGACCACACATAACGGAGTGCATAGCTATAGAGCTCTCATAATGCTCTGCCATATTTTTGATATTGCCAGGATTTTGAATCCATGGTGCCAAAGGATTGAAGGGGACTTCATACTACCCGTCGGCCAGGTGGAGACCATCCTGAGGGTGCGAGGAAGTGAGCTCAGAAAGCTTACGCTTTCCCTTACTAATAATGGAATGGTCGTGCCGACCATCAAACGGACCCCGCTGAAGCGAGGAATTTCCCATGTCAGAACGTTGGATGAATTGAATACCAACTCTGCCATCTAATTTGGAAAGGTTACCATCTAGTATCAGAATTGCATGCTTGAGATCATGGAGCATCCTGTTAACACGGAGAAGCAGCAACTTGTTCGTATCCTTGGCCATAAGAGTTTTCCCCAGCATGATTTTATTTGTCCAGAATGCCACTAGAGTTCATTCAAAAAGAGCCATTCGGCCTCTTGTAGAACCTGGGACCGGCTCCCAAAAATTAAGCTTTATTACGGAGGGCTTGGTTTCGGGGTTCGTGTACATGCACCAAAGAGATTCCTCAGAGCATTCAATAATACGATGAATGTCTAACATAATAATGAAAGCATAGGCTCTAGCTGCATCCACCACTTTAAGTTGGTTCACAGTAGGAGTGTGATGCACCTGACCAGTTGCCACACATTTCCAGGGACACACCATTTCCAAGTAACAACAAAAGAAACTAAAGATAGACAAAGAGGAATCAGAATGGTTGCACACCTCACAATTGGGGGTAAAGGAAACCTTCTGCACTGAATAAATAAGGTAATCTACCATAATAGCTCTGAGATATGCCAACGTCATGCTGTTGTGCTGGATAATGAAGTAATACTACATGGTAATCAGAGAGAATCTCTCAAATCCATCCGCATTCATTTCCATAATTGCAGCCTGAAGCCGAGTACTGAACAATGAAGTCTCAGCCCAAATCCAAAGCTCACTTGGTACAGTTTGCACGAGTTTGGGAATCACTCTAAAGGACAAAAACTGTGACAAGACCCTAAATGGTTTTTGGAGGGACCAAAACCATACGAGCACCTTGATGAGTAGCGTAATTACCATCCTCTACCTCCATTTGTCGAGTAGCTTGGAGCATGTTAAAATGAAGTTGATCATCCGCCATGAGTCAGTGACAAGTGTTAAGATGGATGTCATTTCTTTGTTGCATGCCATGTACATTAATGATCTCTTCCCTGAGTTGGGTACCAAGGTTGGCGAGATTGTCAGCAGCCTTGTTGGCATTCCTGCACACATGGAGAGGTATCAACATGGCGAAGTTACCCGCCAACGTGGCCAAGAGTTTCAGGTTATCCTCTAATCTCCAACAATTTCATAACTTGCGGGTATTAGTACCATGGATAATTTTCTTCAAGATTTTGATTAAAATCAACGAGTCCCCTTCCACCATAAGCCTTTAAATATTATGGGTCACTGTAACAATTTCCAAACCAGGAATACGAGCATCCAGTTCAGCTGCATTGTTACTAGTTATACCAATATAACCTGCATACATACCTAAAACATTGCCCCTGTTGTTTCTGAGAAGACCACCATAGCCCGAATGCCCTCAATTTCCCTTTGAAGCCCCGTCAAAGTTAAGCTTAATAAAATTGTTCACGGGAGGAAGCCAAGTATTAGGACTTCGCAAATTATTGGTGGGGAGAGCTAGCATAATAGGGTTAGAGATGACCAATCCCCAAGCTTGTAGTATATGACTCTTCGGCTCTTCAGGATGCAGATCCTGCTCCAACCAGTGATGGATATTAACCGTTTCAGTGATACTCGTTTTTATGCGATACCAGATATCCTCCGTCCTCAAAGTGGTAGATTTGAAGACTCGTATATTCCTTTCTTTCCAGATATCCCAAAGCAGGAGGCTAGGAAAGAGATTCCAAATTCGATCAAGTAAGGAGTTTTTAAAATGAAAATATTTCCAGTTCAAGAAAGTAGTAAAACTGCTTCCTTTGTCACACTTAGAAATCTGAAAGAGCACAGCCCCCCGATCCCACATACTATTAGCAAAGACACAAGTATTGAAGAGGTGCTCAATGGTCTCTTCCTCTTTCTAACAGAGGTGATAGAAGGAGGGGCCAATAAACCCTTTTTAAGCAGATTATCCCAAGTGAGAGTTTTCCGTTTGAGCAGAAGCTAGAGGAAGGTAGCTATCTTTGGCCACAGTTTGTCTTTCCAGACAGCCTTCTAGATAGGTTCGTCTGGTAGAAGTTGAAAATTGGCATGAATATTGTACCCTTCTTTAACCGAAAAACGCCCAGTTGAGGTATGTCCCTAGTGCAACTTATCATCATAAAGGATGAATTTTATTTTTCTACTACTTAAACTTTCATGTAAAAGTTTAGCAATATCGCGCGTAGGAGGACTAGGCCAACTGAGAGGGTGCTGCCAAATGCACCAGTGTGTATTTCCTTCCTGTTTCTTCCAATAATTCCAGACATGATACATGCCCCTATGTTCAAGATTATTTTGAAGCTCGATATTAGGATATATGTTGTGAAGTTTACTTGCCTGTTGCCAAGAGTCATCCTAGAAAAGTGCGTGATTACCATTTTTAATTTCCCAGAAGCTATGCTTTTGGATAAGAGCACGATTAGTCCAAGCCAGATTCCAAATCGTGGAGCCTTTTATCTCGATGTTGAAATGAATAAGATCCCAAGGATTCCAAGAGGGACAATATTTGGCTTTCCAAAGAAGAGCCCAAGCTTCCCTGTGTGAGTTAGCCAATTCCACCATATTTTAGCACCCAGGACTTGATTAAGAGTGTCCGGATCTCGAAGACCAAGGCCGCCTTTGATCTTAGGTTGACAAACCTCCTCCCATTTGATAAGAGCCCACTTCATTTGCTGCTGATTACTACCCCGTAGAAAATTTCTTTGGAGGTTTCGAATGCATTTGATGATAGTTTTAGGAGCTTCCAGAACAAAGAACAAATACAAAGGCATAGCTTGAAGGATAGACTGGACTAGGGTAAGACGACTAGCTAGGTTAAGAGATCTGAAGGGCCAACTGGCTAAACGATTATTGAGACTGGTGAGAAGGTCTTCCCAATTAGCTTGTCTAAGTGGTTAGTCCATGAGCGGGGCTCCTAGATACTTAGAAGGGTGAGTATGAATTAACAACCCAAGACAAAGAGAAATTCTACGCTGGATAAGTAGATTGGTATTGAAGAAGAAAATCTGGGATTTGTCAAGATTGATATAGGAACCAAAGGCTCTTTCAAAGGTTCTCAAGATAGGTCTAAAACCTTTGGCTTCATTGAAGGAGGGATAACCCATAAGAAGAGTATCATCAACAAATTGTTGATGAGAACATAGAGGGGCAGCAGTGTGGAGCTTGAGGCCCTTCAAGGTATTGGAAAGAAGATCAGCTTTGATGGCTCTTCCTAAGCCTTCAGCCATAATAATATAAAGAAAGGGGGAAAGGGGATCACCTTGTCTAATACCCCAGGAAGGAGAGAAAGGTTCTGAGGGTTTCCCATTGACCAAAATAGAAAAGAAGGCCGAACAAGGAAGAGAAAGGATCCAATCGATGAGTTTTTGACAGAAGCCAAAGGCCTTAAGAACACTAGCAATATAGGACCAGTTCAATCTGTCAAAGGCTTAGGACATATCGATTTTGATAAGCATTCCAGGTTTTTTAGTAGTTTTGAGAGAATGGATAACCTTGTGGGATAGAATAATACCATCTAGAATTTGTCTACCTTCGACGGAGCCAGATTAATTTGGTGAAATGAGAAGGGGGAGAAGAGGTTTCAGACAATTAGCAAGGACTTTAGTAATAATTTTGTAAATGACGTTGCAAAGAGAAATAGTACGAAAGTTTGTAGGATAGGTAGTATTGGTACCTTTGGGGATGAGGATGAGAAAAGTGGCGTTGAAGGTAGAAAGAGTACCTTGAGTTTTCCTAGAATCTTCCACTATTTCCAGAATCTCATCTTAAATTATATCCCAACATTAATGAAAGAAGTCTGTACTAAAACCATCCGGCCGTGGGGACTTGCCTTTTTTCATTCCCAAGACGGTTGTTTCAACTTCCTGCATGCTAATTGGCCGCATCAATCCCTCATTCTGATCTTGATTGAGCAGACAGGGAATGTTTCTGGTAATGTCACTGATAGCCTTCCTTCTGTCAATAGAAGGTTCAGAGAGGAGATCTAAGAAGTAGGCATTAAGCTCCTTTTCTAGCTCGTGTTGTTCATAAATAGGAACATCATTGCTAGTTTTCAGCATCGTAATTTTGTTATGTTGATGTCTCTGAAGCATAGAATTGTGGACTCGAATTTAGTGTTCCTCTCCCCTTCCTTAAGCCAGTTGATTCTAGACTTCTGCTTCCAAAGAATATCCTCCTGATTAAGTCTGTCATTGAGATGAAGGTTAAGGCTAGATTCCTCCTTCTGTTTGATATCAGAGTATCCAGTAAGGATAATATCCTGTTGTAGAAACTTAATTTTTTCTTCAATGTGATGCTTTTCCTAAAAAATGTTACCAAAAGTAGTTTTATTCCAACGTTTAATTCTCTGTTTCATATTTTTGAGCTTTTGCTGGAACTTGTACATTAAAGAGCCTGTAGTAATAGAAGAGGCCTTCCACCATCTTCCAATATTTTCTTTGAATTATGGGTTAGTAAGCCAAAATTTCTCAAAACGAAAGGGTCTGTTGGGGCCACCTTTATAATCAGAACTTTGAAGGCAGACCAACCAATTATCAAAGCCATTAGCTGGTAGAATGGTAGCTGTCCACGCATCATCCTGGAGATAAAGGTGATTAGATATAAGAAATCTATCAGGAAGAGAGGCTATTTGATAATGATTACCTCGTCTGTTGTTACAGGTATATAGACCATTAGTTGTGGGCATGTCTATCATACCTGTCACCTCCAAAAAGGTGCTGAAGGCAATACTATCTTTGTCTAAATTTCTTATACCTCCTTTTTTTCCCTCAAGATTTGTAATCATGTTAAAATCGCCTCCCACAATCCAGTTCTGATCTGGATGAGAGTCCCTTATCCAATGGAGATGCTTAAGGATTTCAAGCTTGGGCTGAAGGATTTGAGGTCCATAAATATTGGTAATGAATCCTCATTTGTTGGTACGTAAGAGATGATACGAAGCTGTGAGAGTTCTTACGATTGCTTCAAAATTGTTAAGACAAATATCATTAGGGTTCCAAAGAATTGCAAGTCCATCGGAGGCCCCCAGAGTATCCACAACAACAACAGATGAAGATTTCAAGATTTTTTGAGCAATAATTTCCATAGTAGTAGTAGAGCACTTAGTTTCTTGCAAAAGAAGAATAGTAGGTTTTTCCATTAAAATATTATTTTTAAGGAGATGATGCTTAGAGGAGTCGTTGATACCTCTGATATTCCAGGTAATGAGCTTCATTTATGAACATAAGATAAGGAAGAAAAGAACTTTGTAAGCTGATTATAATGCCCTGAATCCCTCATAAGATTACCTAGCTCATCCAGACGTTGTCTGTTTGTATGCCGACCCTTCTTTCTATCTTCTTGGGATTGTCTTTTGAGATCCCTTTTTTCGATGATTTTTATGCCTAAGACTGTATCTTTGGATGTAGCTTTAGGAGTGTTGGTTGAAAGAGTTTGAGCTTTGATAAAAACCTTTTTGAAGAACTCTAGTTGAGGTTCAGATAGAGGAGTTTTAAGTCAGAAGGCTTCCTCCAGTTCTTGAAGATTGAGGTCGTCTAATTCTGATGTTTCCATTTCATCTTGAGGATCTTGCATATTCTCATCGGTAGCATCCTGGTTGGCATGTTCAGCTTGAACAGGGTTAATGTTTTGAACCTGATCTGCATTAGGTTGTTCCTCTAGATCCTCTGGAAGGTTGTCAAATTGATTATCTATACTTACAGCTTTGAAAGTTGCCGGAACTGTAGATTTCTTGTTGTTCCTTCTTCGGTTCATCGTCTTGTTGAAACCGTCTGCATCTTTAAGTTTAGAGAGATCTTATTTGAGAGCAACTGAGTTTAAAAGACATTCACGAAATAAATGCCCATGAACATGACATTTTCTACAATGGAAAGGAATGTGTTCGTAATCAATAGTTTGGGTCCATTCTGTATCCTGATAATCCAGACAGATTGCTTTTAGGAGAGGTTGAGATATATTCATGTATACACAGATTCTAGCAAAAACAATATCTAGATTCCATTCCAAGTAGTTTCTGATATCTTGACAAAACGTCCCAGAGTGTTACCTATACCTTCCAGAGTAGTGAGATCCCAGTATTCTTGAGGCAGAGAGAAAAGGCGTATCCATATCGGAGCTTCCTTGAAATCCTCCTTCTCCGAACTAAAGTTTTCCTTCCAAGGTGTCATATAGAGACCTGCTGAATTGAAGAAGTACAGACCTCCTTCGAAAGTTGAGATATAGTCTTCAAGATGGTTGAAAATAACAGTAAAAAATCCTTTAGAGCCTAGCTTAAGATCATAATGGCCCTTGGGGTTCCATTTATCCTTGATCCAACCCATAAGCGCCCACTCGGATGGCCATAGAATCATGAATTTGCAGGTAATAGCATGATCATGCATAAACTGAATGTTTTCAGAGACTTGGGGAGAAATTATAGCATACCGTGGGATGAGAACCGCTTTTGGTATACATTGGCCTCCTCCACGCGGTGTTGGAATTTTAGCTGTTTCTATAATTGCAGGTTTGCTAGATTGAGTCACCTGGTTTTGGATATTGGAGCTTTCATACTTGGATGCACCCTTACCTTTCTCCTATTTGTCGAGTGCCATAGATGGTGGATGGAACTGGCCCAATTACTTGAGGCTTGGAGGTTTGTCGTTACCCCCCTGGTAGGGCCATTAGAGTGAGTAGAGCTTTGAAGATCCCAAGATCCTTGAAACCTACGGCATAAACAAATGTACACAGTCTTTGATGTGCCCAAGAAAGTCTAAGCTACCCAGCTTTCTTAGAGCTTTCCTTAAGTCCGAATTCAAAAAAATGTTTATCCAAATTTATTTTTATTTCATAAACTTAGTTATATTTAAAAAAAAAATTATCATTAAATATATCCAAAAAATATAACAAAAAACAATAAATAATTTTATATTTTTCTTTTTCTTTTTTATTTTGAATATACAATAAAGTTTTTTATTTAAAATTTATATTTATAAAAAACATAAATTTTAAAAAAATATTTAATTTCTTTTCCAAATTTTGTATTTCATAAACTTTGTTATATTTTAAAAATAAAAATAAAAATATTTCAAAGTTAGATTCTATATCCTACTTTTCTATCACTTCATCCCTTTCATGTATGTGACACATATTCCCTTTACCCCTAAGTTTAAAAAACATAAAATTTAAAAAACTATTTAATTTCTTTTCCAAATTTTGTATTTGGAAAACTTTGTTATATTTTAAAAAATAAAAATAAAAATATTTCAAAGTTAGATTCTATATCCTACTTTTCTATCACTTCATCCCTTTCATGTGTGTGACACATATTCCCTTTACCCCTTTGCTATTGGAGCTTTCAGACTCGGATGCACCCTTACCTTTCTCCTATTTGTCGAGTGTCATAGATGGTGGATGGAACTGGCCCAATTACTTGAGGCTTGGAGGTTTGCCATCACCCACCTGGCGGGGCCATTGCTCAGGCCATTAGAGCGAGCAGAGCTTTGAAGATCCCAAGATCCTTGAAGCCTACGGCATAAACAAATGTACAGAGTCTTTGATGTGCCCAAGAAAGTCTAAGCCACCCAGCTTTCTTAGAGCCTTCCTGGAGCCCGAGTTCCAAAAAATGTTTGTCCATTTTTATTTTTTTTTCATAAACTTGATTATATTTAAAAATAAAAAAATTATCATTAAGTATATCTAAGAAATATAACGAAAAACAATAAATAATTTCATATTTTTCTTTTTCTTTTTTATTTTGAATATACAATAAAATTTTTTATTTAAAATTTATATTTATAAAAAACGTAAATTTTAAAAAAATATTTAATTTCTTTTCCAAATTTTGTATTTCATAAACTTTGTTATATTTTAAAAAATAAAAATAAAAATATTTCAAAGTTAGATTCTATATCCTACTTTTCTATCACTTCATCCCTTTCATGTATGTGACACATATTCCCTTTACCCCTAAGTTGATCCCGTTTATGATTTTTATAGTGGTTGTATATTTTGTCTCTTGTCCTTTGGCATTATTCAATCGGCTTATAAAAAAAGATTAATTTTAAAGCATTTTTTATAAAAATAAATAAATTTATTTATAAAAATATTAATTTAAAAATAATATTTAAAAAAAATATTTTTGAAATGATTAATAACCTTTCTCCGTACTTTTCAAAAGCAATTGCTAATTAACTATCATTATAATAATGTACCTAACGTGAATGACATCATACACGAGTTGATGTTAATGTTCATGCACTTCAACAAGTCTTAAAGAAAAGGTTATATGAGTAGGCATGGTCTATTCATAGTAAGATGGTCGATGTCCCCCTGTCTATATTAAAAAAACTAAAAACAACTTCCTTTCAAAGCTAACTTAAAATTATTCTAGCGTTTTTTTAATATATGACAACTTAAAAATAATAATAATTATATATTTATATTTATATATTATAATTCAAATTATAAAATTTATGATATATAAAATATTAATATAAATTAAAATTGATAATGATATTTTTTAAACTAGTATTCAAAGAGTTTGAAATGGGTAATCTAATATAAGGAGTGCTTTAATAGTACACCCATTCATTATCTATTTTACACCTAATGGACTAATCGATGACTATTAATGTTCAGTATGATTAATTTTGAACTTTGTTAAACTTTTAAAAAGTGAAAAATCACTTTAAGAGCATTAATCTTAGATTATCATGGTTATAACCACTTAAAAGGTTTGGAAGATTACTAATATAATAAATGTTTTCAAATTGTATGTGGGTGTATGCATGTCATTATACAAGAAAGTCATCTTCATCTTCAACTCTGCGAGTATCATAAAGATGACAAATTCTTTCATCATACTACTTTTTATGAATCATCTAGTGTGTTATTTCACTATGATCTCATGAGGGTTTGTCTTATTTTAGCAATGTTGATTTTATTTGTTATTCTAGTTAAGAGAGATATTTTCGTTCTTCCATATTAGGGTTGATAACCTCCTTCTTAATCTTTATGGTGTCTTTATGGTATCCACTATTTTTCATAGTGACCTCTTATCGAGTCTCCAACTTCTTCTCTCCCATGTTGTTTAAGTTATTCTTGTAAATTAGGTATCTAGTCAAAGTCATTCTCTCAATGGTTGCAAGTTGTTCTCACTAGAGTATGAAGCAATCTTAGGAAGTTTCTTCTCTTCCATGGTGTTTAAGTTATTCTAGTAAATTACAAAGAGGAGTTTCTTCTTATCCTAAAACCAATGGACTATTGATTTAATTTATAATTGTTTTCAAGTCCATAATAAAATTTACACTATCATTCGTTTCCAACCACTTCTCTCCCATGGTGTTTAAGTTATTCTAGTAAATTACAAAGAGGAGCTTCTTCTTATCCTAAAACCAAAGGACTATTGATTTAATTTATAATTGTTTTCAAGTCCATAATAAAATTTACACTATCATTGGTTTCCAACCACTTCTCTCCCATGGTGTTTAAGTTATTCTAGTAAATTACAAAGAGGAGTTTTTTCTTATCCTAAAACCAAAAGACTATTGATTTAATTTATAATTGTTTTCAAGTCCATAATAAAATTTACACTATCATTAATTTCCAACCATAAAATTTTCATTTAATTTTTTAATAATATTAATTTTAATAATTTTAAAACTATATCTACTCAACCTATAGTTGAAATTCTTTTCAACTTGACATATTATTATTATTATTAAAAATTGATAATATGTCATTTTAAAATTTTTTTATATAACATTAAAATAACAAAAAATAAAAATTATTTTTATTTAAAATGTCATAGATATACCTATATTAAATTATAATTTCTATTTATTATAACAATAATAGTTTCAACATTTTAATTCATCAGAAATATGATGATATAAGAATGTTTTCCTTCGAACTTTTTAAACACGAGAAAATCTAAATTAAACCAAATCACAAATCAAAGTTAATATCAAATTAATAACTATAAATTTTAAAATAAATTTATTATTATGATTTTTATATATTAAATTTCTATTAAATAATATTAGATAATATGACGCTACGTCACATGGTTCGTACAAACATATTAAAGTGTTTTCTTTTGGGAAATCGTATATAACCAACTTGCACATAAAATAACAAAATTATTTTTGGGGAAAACAGTAAAGAGAACAAGCATATCAAATTAGTTGAAGCATGTAGCTAGGGTAGCGCAATGCCTAGTACATGGAACTTAACTCTAGGACGACATAAACACAGGACAGTTTTATTCTTGTCAATAGTGCTGCTGAATCATTCCAATTATCCCCGGCCCATAGAAATCTCTTCAACCCACAGTACACAACACTAAATATCCATAGTATAAAAAAAGTCTGTCATAGTTTTATTACTTAATTCTGTACGTGCATGATCTCTGTAGATCCATTCATTCCATGGCATCATCAAGATTCTTGAATAATAATAATACTACATCAAGATTCGTGAATAATAATAATAATGAAAATAAATCCTTGATACCTAGAAATAACCGACACCGACCTGACCCTAGAAATAACCGGCACCTACCTTGGGGCATCGAACGAGCACGGTTAAAAATAACCGGCACCTACCTTGAGGCATTGAACGAGGACGGTTAAAAATTAAAACTGATCTTCTGATACAGTTTCTGGGTTGTGTCATCACGGGGCGACTGTCAAAAGGAAAAATAAAGCAGAAAGCTTCCCGTGACTTTATCTCCTCCTGCATCGGCCATCCGCGTCTCTTCTCACCTCTTATTATAAGGTTCTATATAGAAACTACTGTATTCAATGGGGACACTGTAGAAAAATTATTGTATAACTAATTTATAAATCACTGTCTACTAATGGAGTAAAGTTTATTGAACGCAGAATACTGCCCCCAAACTCGTGGAATTTCATCCTATTAAAGCTATGATGGGAAAGCCCGTGAAATTTAGCTTAATCCTGAACATTCCTTAGGTGCAAAATTCATGAAAGCAGCTTAATATTACACACAGGAAGTGCATTCAGTCCTAGTCTGCGTACAAATAAGAAATTGACTTACAGAGAAGTTGACAGATAGTAAACATTGTTCATAAGAACAAACTTTCTCTTTGTATTAATCCGATGAAGTTTCTTGTAACTCCAACGTTTCTGTTTTTTCTTTATTGATTTATAAATGAATTACTCCGATGATTATAAATGAATTATTTCCATGATTTTAGTTAATCCTGTATCAAATTAAGCTAGGTACCAAGTAACAAAGTTAACCCTTAAAAAAATATTAAAATCAAAATTTAGTCAACCCTTTTAAAAAATATTAAAATCAAAATTTAGTTAACCCTTTTAAAAAATATTAAAATCAAAATTTGGAAGAAAATTAATATATGATTTTAGTTAACCTTTTTAAAAAGTATTAAAATCAAAATTTGGAAGAAAATTGGAAACATAAAAAATCAATTTTAGGTTGCAACCACATAGCCCAAGCTGGATTAATGGATTAACAGATATCTTCATAAAAAGAATTGTAATATCTTACTATATTATCATGCAATCCTGTAAAAAAATTCCAATTTTTACCAGTCTGGATTGATTTCATGACATTAGTTTAAAATTCGAAATAAACAATTATTAAAAAAAAGAATATAAAAAATAACTAGTAATTGATGTATAGATAACTGGTATCTAATACATGGATAACTCTTATACATGATAACTCTTATACATAGATAGCTAATATATCAGTGCATGAGCTATCCGTTATCCATGCACGCTACCCATTATTTTTTATATATATATTTTTAATTGTTTATTTTGAATTTTGAATGACTCCCATAAAATCAATGTGAACAGTACACTTATCTCATCCTCCTTCAATCTAGCAAAAGCATAGATGATAGTCCACCCCAAATTGTAAGATATAAAGTGTAATCAAGATTTATAAAACCATTTTTGGAAACTTGACTGATATAAAATTTATTTAATTATTTAAAAAAAATTAATTGAATAAAAATAAGTTTTTCTTTCCTTCCAAAAGTGGAGTGACTGAAGGAGAATGGAAGATTCTTCCTTAATGCGTAGGTAATAGTCCAGTTTGTCTCTATAAGTTTTATAGGTAGCAAATACGTCAAGTCTACAAGTTCCTGAATGAAGCGAGAAATGGAAAAATGAATGAATAGAAAACGCCAGTTGAGAGATTGAAAGCTAGAAGCCCGTTGAGAGATTGAAAGTTCAACATGTTTTTAGAAGTAATCTGTTGCATCCTTAGCCTTGCATGAAACAAAAGTGACATACTTTTGGGAACTTGTCAATTACCACCATGATGCTTTACATCCCATTCATTAAAGGCAACTGTGTCATAAAGTCCATGCTCACATTTGGAGAGATTGTCGGACATCAGAAAAAGTCATAACAGGAATCCTAAAATAAAATAACACATCATTCAACCAAATAGTCCTAAAACAAAATAGCACACCATTCAACCAAATATTTTTGTTTTAAGAACAAACTAGCAAACAATACTCAAAGCAAAAAAGCGATGTAGGTCATGGAATTACTCGAAGCATTTTGTGTAGCAGAGTCATCGAAGTCGGATATAATGATACGATACTTACTGTTGTAGTCAACCAAATTCTCCAAGGGAAAAATAGCAATGGCGGAACGCGGACAACCCATCTGTCAAAATGTCAAGGCCATGAGCCCAGAATGGTTTCTTGGCCATTTCAGGAGGAATGGCATCTTCCACACATGCAAGCAGCTCCTCATGTATGTCTAGCTCAACACTCAGCCTTCTATCAATTCCTGCAGATCTTCACCATTCTCCTCAGCCACAACAAAGTCCTGTAAATGCTTTGAGAGCTGAGAAGAGACACCCACGAAAGATGGTCTGCTACAGCAGGATGCAATTTAACTATGATTAAACTGTTTGTATTGGAAAGACAGTAGAGATGAGCTCCGATCACTCTGAATGGCTTCTGTTGAGGAAAACCGGTGTTCATCTCGTCTTCTACTATCTGTAACCATGGATTTTGAACATTAATATCTATGTTCTCCACGCGCTGCAGGATTTCCTGGTTTATGATTTCAATATCCAACAATACATTATCATTGATATCAAAACATAGTTGACCTTGTTTGTCAACGATTTGAGCTCTGAGAATTGGTTGGGAAACTAAAATTAATGAAAGAGATGCTTGGACGAGAGCAACTGCTATGGATTTGGCCAAGAAAATACATGTAATGCAGGTACCTGCACCTTCATCCAAAGCTCTGCACCAATTTGTTTACATGTTCTCCCCAATTTCTTTCGGGGCTTGAAATTCCCAAGTGGCCTCTGCCCACAGGAAACACGTGATAGAAAAATAATTCTGAAAGGAAAAAGCAATCGAAAAAGAAAGACGGAAAAGGCATAAAAAGAAAGAAACATAAATAAAATTAGAAAAAACAATAAACATTCCTTTTGAAGTTGCTAATGTTAAAAAAAATTAATCTTTGTTTCCCATTGTAGGATATCTATCAGATTTGAGATAAATTTATTTCCCATCTTTATTTCCCATATCAATCAGATTTGAGATAAATTCATATAGGAAAAAAAATATCAAAATTTTATGTTGCACATTAAATTTAGTAAAAATTAAATATACAACATGGAATTATAATAAAAAACCGAAAATAATAATCTCTACTTATGGCAAGGACTAATAACTGTATAATATATTTGTATAACCCATTGTACTATGTTATCATGCAAGCACATTTTTAAATGTGCATTGAATTTTAATTTTGATAATATATTTAAAATTTGCATATTACGATAAAGATAATAGTTATTAATGCTATTTAAAAAAATACAATAAAAAACTTTATAATTAATTTATAATTTTATTATATTGTGATTTTTCAAATTTAACAAACCTATATGGAATGTTATATTATTATGTTACTTTTATTTTAGTTTAATAAAGGAGGGTGGTAAAGAAATTAATTTTATATGATTTATTTATTAAAACATATTCATTTTTGTTTTATGTAATTTCATAAATTGACTTTCTCATTGGTTGAATAATTGAATAAGATGTGATGTGATTTTATTCCATTTTTTATGTTAATTTTCACATTTAATAAATCATTTAAAAGAAAATACAAATTTCTTATTCCCAAATATGAAGGCTCTCACATTCTTTAAGTGGAGGCTTTCACACTGGTTGTTTTGGAGGGTTCTTATCATGCTAACATGGTTTAGCTACATCCCTTCTCCATACAAGCTACCACTATCCTTCACAACCATGTACTACCACTATCCTTCACAACCATGTACCGACAACTACCACCCATGTTTCATAACTCCACCACCAACCTTCAGACTCAACTAGGGCCACTTACTATCCTTGCAACATCTAGCTGCAGCACCTACAACCTCCATCACAAATTTTAGGTAACCAAAAATTGATTATTGTAAGATTGATGAAAGTGGGTATGCATTGCAAACCAGTATTGTCCATATAAACTTTTGTGATCCATGAAGATGAGACGTAGGAGTGACCTGTACAAGCTCTTGACTTATGGGTTGTTTCTTCCAAGACACCAAATATTCTAAAGCATTTCAAGCTTGGGGCATCCATATCTTGGTAATAGAACATTGTTTGCCGGAAGAGAAGCAAGGCCTGAAGTTGTTACAAGAGCAACCATGAGAATGCCAACAACTATTTGTAAAAAACAACAATAGAAATCAACAATTTGTAGACATGAATATCTGCAAAAGTAGATACCTTTGTACCTTGGTTATTTACTAGTTTCACCCCTTTATCCTTTTGTTTATTCTCCATTAATTTCACCCCTAGTTGTGAATACATTTTTTCCCTTTGTACTTGATTTATATATAATTGGAAAGCATATCGAGGATTACTCAACAAGAATTCTTTGATTCTTTTGTTTTTTTTGTATTGTCCTAATAGATCTTTAATTAACCATGAGCAACGCACTATTTTATGAATAAAATTAGAACTTTTCCTTGGAGCAGTACATGTGTTATGGGTAGCCAAAGGGGCATACCTAGATGTCGATATGGAGTTTGAACCAAATGGAAATAGATCTTCTACTACTAGTGACAATACTAACCATGTAGTCAGCTTGCCACATTTCGATTTCCTTGAAATTGATCATCGAAGTGGAGGACATCTAAACAACCATCCAAGACATATGCATGTGACCAATGGACCAGATATGTTTATGAACAATCTATTTGGGAATAGTTAGGTGAATATAACAAGTAGTTGTCCAACCATCAAAAGTGATGGTTTAAATATTTCCTATGTATTCTAGAGACCCTTCATGATCAATACACGCTTTGGTCTAGATATTTCCTATGTATTCCAAACACTGGCCATCATTAGTGTTGACTGAACGATTGTTATAACCAGTGAGGGAAGGATTGTTCTAACGGTCAAAATTTCTCTTTCAATCATATCTTTTTATTTAATATTAATTTGTGATATTAATTATTATTTATAATAACCTCTTAGGAATCTCGAAATCTGGTCATCATTGTCGAACACCTTCCTAGCGCAGTATTAGCACATGGATTGTTCTAGAAGAAATCAATTGACCTACCAATGCCCATTGGTCAATGAATAAGTAAATGGAATAAGGGGAGTTAACTTGGTAGTGTAACTCAAAATGGTTTAACATGAGATGCATGGCCAAGTCTATACCTGACATTTTTGTTGTCCATATTGGCCCTGAAGTTTCGGGATGGTGCAAGCTAATGAGGGTCTCTTTTGATGGGTTAGATGCAATAGAAAACCAAAAAAATAGGAATCCCTCAACTTACATGGATATTTTGAGATACTTACAAAATAAATCTTGCTTTGAATAAAAAAGATGAAATGTAGTAATTGAATCATGTTTGCAAATATATAAATTTGATCTATTGAAAATGTTCATAACTATCTCAAGTTTGATATTTTTTAATAGGTACTTTGGATTTTTAAGGCAAATGATAAGTTATATGTCTTTGTGGGTGCAATCTTTGAATTCCTAAATGATGGAATCAACCTACAAAAACTACTCTACATATAGAGAACACATCGTACTAGTGAGGCACTATTTTTCAAAAATAAATTTAATAAATATATATATTTTTTAATTATCTAAGTGATCAAACCTTGAAAACAGTACGCCAAGTGTGGGTGCACCTTTTGAAGGTCTTAATGCAATGATCATGAAATGTTTTTTTTAAGCATGTAGAGGTAATTATCTAGTAGTGTAGTATACAATTATTTTTTAAATGCTTGAGAAACAAAATAAATTATGGAAGAAACACTAACACCGTGTTTTTTGAGTTAAGGAATAAATAGAAAAAAAGGAAATTTTTTAAATATTTTTTAAAACAAATTACATATTTGGAATTTGCAGAAAAAATGCTATTTGGGTCTAAAAATTCATAAAAAATAAATGTTTGTAGCATACTGTAATGAGTGGTAAAACACAGGCATATTGAGAAAATGATTGATATGTCCAATTAGCTATGGTTTACCATATTCCATAGCACAAGTTTGGTTAACCCAAAGCTAACTATGAAACAAACACATAGGAAGAGGGATGACACTCGAACATGTGACGAGGCTCAGTCTTAGTGCTAACATATGCAAGCATGTTTCTTTTAAATTCAAATTTCTCCTTCTTGCCCAAAAATTTGGTGGCAAAAAAAATTGCATGCAATATACAATTACAAAATGCGTGCGTGATATATACTTACAAAACATGCACGCAGTTTTGACAACTAAAACGTGTGCATGATATGTACCACTACAAATATTTGGTATATGATATTGAGGATTAGTAAGGGTTAGGGGGAAGAAAGGAGGTAGAGAAATTGAGGAGTAGGGGGGTGATAGAAAGAGAGAGTAAGAGATAGATATCTAGGGGTTTAAGGAGGAGTAGGGTAGTTAGAGAGAAGGGGGCATATAGGTGAGGAGTGGGGAAGAGAGAGAGAGAGAGAGAGAGAGATAGAGAGAGAGAGAATGCGAGATATCATAGGGTGATTAGTGGTAGGGGGGGATTAGGAGAGACAAATATAGAGGGGGGATTAAGTGTAGGGGGAGTAGGAGAGAGATAAAGAGGGTGGGGGTTTGTTAGGGGGTTAGAGGTAGAGAGAGAGGGTGTTTGTTAGGGAGTTAAACGTAGAGAGAGAGGGGGGTGTTAGGGGGTTATAGGTAGAGAGAGTGGGGTGTTTTAGGAGGTTGGGGGTAGGTGGAGCAGGGGGGGGAGAGAGAGAGAGTAAGAGATGGGGTTAGTAAGGGTTAGCGAGAGGAGGATAGATAGAGAGAGAGAAGAGGGGGGTTAGTGGTATGGGGAGGCATAGGGATGTGTACACATGTGTGTTATAGAGAGAGAGATGTGTTTCTGTGTGAGAGAGATAGAGAACTAGCAGTGCAGTGGGGTGTTAGGATGTTGGGGGAGAGAGAGAGAGACGGGTGGGGGTTAGGGTAATTGTTAGAACTTTTCCAATTGGCTATTTTTTGAGCATTTTTTCAAACAACTAAAATTCACCAACTGGTTATTTTTATTCTAAAATATCATCTATATTTACATAAATTATGTTTTTAATAATAATATTCACCAAAATTTACAATTTTTAGTTGTAAATTGTATCTTTTATATTTGATATTCACCTACCTATCTACAGATATGCTTTTTTCAATCCAAAATAATTTTTTAGAATACTATACATGGGTATACTATTAGAATCCTTAAAAAATACCCTGTTGGGGTTTAGGTGTAGGTGTAGGAGTAGGGGAGTGAGAGAGAGTGAGAAAGGGGGTTAGTAAGGGTTACAGAGCGAGAGAGAGGTTTAGAGGTAAGGGGAGGAGTAGGGGGATTGAGAGAGAGAGAGAGAAAGGAGGTCTTAAGAGACTAAGGGAGGAAGAGAGGGTTAGGAGTTAGGGGAAGGTGGAGGAGTATGGGAGAGAGAGACTGGGAAAGGAGGAGAGGGGTGAGAGGTAGAAGGAGGAGTAGGGGGTGAGAGAGATAAAATGTATGGGGGTGCTAGGGGCATGGGAGAGAGAGATAGGGGAAATAGTTAGATATAGGTAGAGGAGCATGGGAGAGAGAGAGTGGGAGAGGGGGTTAGAAAGGGTTAGGGGGAAGAGGGGAGAGAGAGGGAGAGGAGGGAGGAGTTAGTGGTAGGAGGGGAGTAGGAAGGTGAGAGAGAGAGTGAGAGGGGTGTGTTTTCTTGGTGGGGGAAGGAGGGGGTGAGATAGAGATAGAGAGGGTTAGCGGTTTGGGGAGTAGGGAAATTAGATAGAAGGGGCAGTATGGATGAGGAGTGGGGGGTTTGGTTAGAGAGAGAGAGAGAGAGATGGGGGAGTAGTTAGTTTTAGTGGGGAGGGGGATTAGGAGAGACAAAGATAGAAGGGGGGTTAGGGGTAGGAGGAGTGGAAGGGAGAGAGGGTGGGGTTAGGGGTAGAGAAAGAGAGGGGGGTACTTTTATTGGGTTGGGGAAAAGAGAGAGGTGTGGGGGTGTGATTAGGGGTATGGGAGAGGAGGGTTCATGTGGAAGATAAAGATAAAGAGATTGAAGGAATTAACAGTTCGAGGAGGAGGAGAGAGAGAGAGAGAGAGAGAGAGAGAGAGAGGGGAGGGGTGGGAGTAGGGGGGTTTGAGGATAAAATGAGACAAAGATCGAGTTCGGGGGAGGGGGGTTTACGGAGAATTAGGGAAGTTAGAGAGAGGAGGAGGGAGGTGAGAGGTATGGAGAAGAGTAGGTGGTGAGAGAGAGAGAGTAGGGAGGGGGGTGTTAGGGGCTTGGGGGATAGAGAGGGGGGTAGGATTCATTGGTAGGTGGAGGATTATGAGTGAGAGAGAGTGAGAGATGGGGTTAAAAATGGTTAGGTGGAGGAGTAGAGAGAGAGAGAGAGAGAGAGAGAGAGAGAGAGAGGAGGGTTAGAGGTAGGGGGAGGACTAGGGATGTGTGTGTGTGAGAGAGAGAGAGAGAGAGAGAGCGCATGGGTGAGTGTTAGGGGGTTGGGGCATAGAGAGAATAGTGGGGGTTACGTGAAGACGGGAAGGTAATTTTTCTTCGGTTTGAGAAGTATTTGCATAGTTGTGCATTCTTATTTTGATATTCGTAGTTTTTTTTTTCTTTTTAGAAGTTTTGAAGAGCAACTTGAGTTCTTAGTAATCCATGCCATTTTTATTAAAAAAGAAACACACATGGAAAGTGGAGATGCTACACTGGATGAATTTCATATTTGTCAAGAAGACAACAACAACGGAAATATGGAGAACCCTTGTACTTGTTCTAGCACCTTGAAGGTATGGGGTTTACGGTTTAGTGGGATAGATAAGAGTGGTTTGTATGGTGTTGTCAAGGGTTTATCATTATTGAATTCTTGAACCAAATTATGTGTTATTTTCTCCACACTATTCTTACAGGAGATACCTTGAGCATTGGTACAACAAAAAAAGAGATTCCATATGTGAATTGTGCTATCAAGTTCATGGTTTTTTATATTCCATATATATCCTTATTATTATTATTACTCTACAGTAATATTCTAAATTGGCAACGTATCCATAATTATTTTTTCCTTCGTCCATTTTGGTTTTAGAACTTGAAAAATTTGGTTGCAAACAAAACGTGAACACGATATAGAGTTAGAAAACATGCATGCGATTTTGATCACTAAAATGTGTGCACGATATATACCACTACAACTATATTGTATATGACACTAAGAATTAGTAAGGGTTAGGGGGAAGGGGGAAGAGGGAGATATAGAAAGAGAAAGAGAGGAGTAGGTGTCACATCCCCAATGATCTCTATGTCCTATCATGACCATGAGGCATATTTTATTTAAAACTACTTTTGATACCATGACATTATTGTCTAATACTGGGTTATTTTGTTGCGTGACACCCTACGCATCACACTTTAGTCTACGCACACATTCACACTTATTGATTTTTTACTGTGAAACCTATTGTGTGCACGAAGAATACTATTGTATGATCCATTATTTTTCATCCTTCACTCATTGTGCATCTAACAAAATACAGCACAACCACTCTATGGCAACTTAGCTTGCAATGCTAGTCACTATATACTTGTAGAGTTAGTGTTATATACGTAGTGGAACATCATATACACACAATAATATCTATAGGCAAGACATTCATCTTCACACATAGGATATACAACATAAATCTTATCATTCATTCATATCAAATCTTATCATTCATTCATATCAACATTCATACAATGAAAATATAGAACACCAACAACTTACATCCCATAACACTTACCTTGAATGAAGCTTTCCTCGAGAAAGTGATTGCACAAGAGAAATGTTCCACCCAACTGTAAGCACTCTATCTATCATATAATCTTTCTTCTAAGAGGCCACCCTCGTGCTGGGCATGATTACCTTAAGGAAATGGAAACTATCCATATATCTCTCCCATAGTTAGATACGAATAGGGTCATAGACAATCTATCCTCTATTGGGTTCACAGGATGATACAGTCGTATAAACCCACTTCTCAATCCAAGCCTGTCTCTGTTGGGTTAACATGATTCCTAGGTACTAGAGGGAAAATACTAGCTAGTGACTCATCACAAAGTTGTAGGAGCCTAGCACAGACTTGGGTCCACAATACTTGCTCCACACAACACCGTGTAGGTGCTATTCCAATGTGTGCATATAAAAACCACTCGAACGATGATATTCCACCAATAGGTATGATCTTTCACTAGTCTCTTATCTATATCTGCACTCTATACTGCCCTAGTACTCAATACTAGCAATTGACCTCACGCAAACTCAATTAGTTTGGGGATCATAATAAATTCCCCACACCACACTATGTAGGTACTATACTAGTGTGTTGATAGAAATACCACCCAAACCGCATTATTCCACCAAGATATCAAGCAATTTCTATTGTATCTCGATCCACTCAGTGCTCAACAATTTATCCACTCAGTGCAGACTAAGCTATATTTGGGTCCACAATACCCACCCCACACAACACCATGAAGGTACCACTTCACCAATCAATAGTCCCTCACGTGTCACCTTCCACTAGGTGCTTTGTTAGTGTGTGTGTGGAAAGACCACCCAAACCCCAAATCATCTTCCCGCAAGCTTTGTTTTCCCATGGCTCGGAAATCTTTTGTAACCAATGGCTCTAAGGAAATCACTTCGGTCATTGTCTAATAGACCTCTCTCTTACAACCAGAATCACAATGACCATGCTTGGGTTATCCTAATATTCAGGAATGGGGCTTCTTAGGCGCATGATTTTAGAATCATGATGCTTCACCCCTTTCTTACCACTCTATTGAGGCTTACTTAGACATTTATGCAAACATTCTCAATCACACAGGTATTCGAACAAACTTAGGATACTTAGGATCGAACTGATAGCTGGTTACTTAGATACCTTTATGCTTTCTAGCTCCATAGAATAACGTGTAGCCACATGCACTCCTCAATTAACTCTTCGAATCATAGTCTTGACCATGAACTAGAACCGACTCCACTCTTCACTCTATCATTGCTCAGATTCAACTTCCTCTTAGGAAATAGTCGACTCTTCTCCACAGGTGAGAATGATAGATTGATTGATGATGGAGTGAGTGAAGGATAGCTAAAGCGTATTATTTATTCCCCCGATAGGGAGAGATAGATACATCTATAAAGGACTCATTTACTTGACCATGTAACTTCATTAAATGGATAATAGACTAACTGATAGGATATTGCACCATCTATTAGAACAACAAGATCAGAGAGCAATAACAATAAACAAGATGCAAATATAAATCACATAAAACACATTCTCTTCACATGCTACAACTTCCTCTTCACTCTCTCACAGTCTCTCTCATACAATCATAAATCTTTACAATGCTACAATACACAACCATATTACAATGCCTTCCATTTAAAGAGCGATTACCATGGGAAAACACTATGGAACACCCAATACCATGGGCTCGTAAATCACCCATTATTGACCAAGTTATGACTATGAAATTACAACATTTTACAAGGAATTTTTTCCAAAATTTTCGCTATGGGGGCATTGCCCCCGAACCTCTGCCAGGGGGGGGGGGGATCCCAAACTAGTCGCCACACCCCCTGGACCCACTTCGAGACTGATCACAACAAATCCACCACTGCTGCACTTGTTGGACTATGCTCTGAACCTTGGATCTGGAAAATTTCTCATCCTCACCTTCATGCTTGAAGGACAATTGAAGCTGAGCAAGAACTCAGTTTCTCTCTGGTTACTACCTTTGTCAACATGTCTGCATGATTCTGGCTAGTTGTTGGGCCCTGGAATTGCCCCTTTTTTAACACACTTATTACATCATTTTTCCCTGTTACACCATACTTCCATAAACCATATACATACCTTTCTTCGAGATCAATCAAGAATCCTAACAAGGTATAATTCATTATTGCTTCATTTATTTAATGCCTAAGATTGTTATGGTTATGAATTATAGCCTTTGATTTATGCTAACTTGTGTTGATTTCATTAAGTCAAGATCAAAGAACAGGTGTATCAGCCGCAATGCCTTGGGAAAGAATCACACGTAGTGCCAGCTATTACTATTCATAGTTAGTTACTCATATTAATAGGGACAACGCACCTTTGCACGTGAAGATGTAACAAGCCTTCACTAAAACAGATCATTGTTGCAACAGACATGATGCCTCCCAATTGGTTAATCTGTTGATCCATTGACTGCCATAGTAACAACATCCTTCATGTCCAACAACCTCATTCAATACAGCTGTAACAGTTCAGTTGTAACTCCGCAGCATGAAGATCAGAGATCTTCATTGCTGCGCGAAATTAGTGGATCACGAATTGTATTTTGCATGTATAAATATGGGAATGCTTTCAGAGTCTAGGGTTGGTTAATTATCATTTTGTACGGGCTGTAACAGAGAACTAAGAATGTGGATTACCATCTTTAATATAAAGAGTAGATTTCTTCATATTTTTTTGTCTTAATTTGTGGTAATTCATGGCATCTCTGTTAGAAGGCCAGGGCCCTCCTTCTCACAGAGATTGCCGAAGTTAAGTAGGTAGTTTAATTTCCTTTATGTTGTGTGGTGTGGGATTGCATTAGATGCATTACTGCAGACTGCAACAGTAGATTAGCACTTGCATTCTTTTCTGGTAGTTTATGATTGCATCTTGAATAGATGCAACTGTGTGGTGTGACAATCGTCTGTGTAGGTTAGTTTATTTGATGCATGGTGTGTTAGAATCAGCTGTTACATCCAAGCTTAGATTTAATTCCTTTCAGTCATTTATGTTTTCTAGGATTTCCAATATTTTAATCAAATCAGAGTTCAAGCTTATTTCTAGTTCTAGTTGTTGTTGTATCTTTCTTGAATTCATTAGATTAGACAGATTGTGATTGAGTTATAGTAGCTGCTAGATGAACCAGTTTGGTGGAGATTGAATACTGTAGTTTGATAATTATAGGATTTAACTTCTTGCAAAATTAATCTAGTTCATCTTTATTCTTAGATCAGTAACTGTTGGGTTGATATCTGTAGGAAGGCAATTGTACTTTGAATTCCTAGATAGATAAGTTAGATTAGTTTTAGTTATGAGGTGAGTTTGGTTGAGCAGATAGGTAGGATTATTTATCTCCATTTATTTAATCAACTACTTGAAATGTTTATGCATAGATTGTGCTTATTGCCATTGAAATAAAAGACTTCCCTGGGTTGATAATTTATATTGAGCAGCTTGTGTGTTGTAATTAATGAGCATATAGGGTGACCAAGATTTTGGCGTTGTTGCCGGGGATGGTAATTGATAGACATAGTTAGTAGTTGGTTTATTGATTTCATTTTGGTTTGATTATTTATAGCATGCATGAATACAAGAAAAACAAATCGGGAACCCCCTTTGAATACTAACATTGCAGGTGGAAGAGGTTGAGGCCGTAACACAGGTCTGGGAAGACAAACTTTTATCGACGATATAATTGGTAGAGATGATTCTTCCACCAGAACACCATGGATGTCTACAGGAAGAGGAAATTCTGTTCCTCCCAATCTTGAGAATTCAACATCAACTATGGAGAATGCAATGAGACCATCTACTCCCATTGCAGGGAAGAAACCTCCTGAAGGCAAGGGAAGTGTTGTGGGTGCACCAGATAGAGAGGAGATTTATCATATTAATGGGACCAGAGTTACTAAAGAAGTGTGGTTGGAGACTCGCCGAGAAGCAGAGGAAGAGTGAAGGCGAGAAGAAGAAAGGAGGGAAGCAGAAGAAGCAAAAGTAGAGGAATAACGAATAAAAAAATCCATTGAATTTTGGAACAACATGGCTAATAGAGAACATGAAGGAGAGAATGAACACTAGGAGAACCATGAAGAGGAAGTGAAAGATAATCATCCTGGTGACACTGTGGTCACACTTGAATTCCCTATCCTCCAGACACCTGGGGCAGCTCCTATGAAAAATATATCACCATTAGTTCTCCCAAATTTCCATGGTAAGTCTTATGAAGATCCTGATGAATTTCTTTTTGAGTTTGACATCCTCTGTCGCAGTTATGACTATACCTCTAATGCTCATAAGATGAAACTATTCCCAGCCACCTTGAAAGGAAATGCTCTGCGCTGGTTCATGAGTCTTGGTCGTGAGACCATTACTACTTGGGATCAAATGAAACAAACCTTTCTTTCTAAATATCAAGAATATTGTAGAACCAGAGATAGAAAGGAAGAGTTGTTTAAAATGGTTCAGAAGGAAGAGGAGAGCTTAGAAGACTTTTTGGAAATATTGTTGTATAATTTACAAAGGTCTCACCACACTGCGATTGGAAAAGACATACTCAAGATTATCCTGCTACTAGGAATTAGAGAAGATTGCCTTGATATATTGAATTTGTTGGGGAAAGGGGATATCTCAAAGGAACCTTTCAAGAAGATCATTGAATTATGTCGACGATATTCAAGGGGATCCTCTAGAAGTAACAAACGGGACAAGGATCGAGATTAGGATGTCTTCACTAGGACACATAAGTCAGCTAGTGGAGGAGCCACTCGAGCAAAAATAGGAAACTTATTGGAGAATTTTAAAACCTATATGATGAGCTCCATTTCCTCAGAGTTATATGTTTTGAGATCAAAACAGAGTCAAGCAGTAGAAGATATTACAGTCGGTGTATTTTGTCCTAAATGTAGGAAAAAGCACCCACTGAAAGAATTCCCGTTGGATAGGCAGAGATATGTAGGATATGTGAATTGGAGCATGATACCAAGGAATGTCCTTCATTACCCAAATTCAAAGCAGTCCTACAGGAATCCACTTTAGATGTGGAACATGCTCACTTTATTGCATAGAAGAAACCTTGGCAACCTCGCAATCAATGTATGAATCTAGATCCATCATTTTTCTTGAATAATATGAATGGTATGAATAATATGAATACACAATTCCCTTCACATTATTCTAATAACTAGTGGAATCCATCTTAGAACCCAATGCAAAATCCTAACTCTTGGACACCATGGTCACAATAATCGAACCATCAAGATCCCTGGAATCCCAACCAGAGAAATTCTTACCAAGGAAATAACTTTTCTCATCACCAGACTCAATATCAAGAGTACCCTCCTTAGCAGTATCCTCACCAACCGTATCAGCAACCACAACTCCAATTCCAAAACAATGCAACACTTATGAATGCACCATTTCAACCACAACTACCTGCACAACCTAACCCAAACCTGAATAATAAAGCAGTTCATCAATTTGAGACTGCCAACATGCCTACGTATTCCATCTCCCAAATTCCCTGCAATGACGTACAATTACGATCAGGGAGGGTAGTGGAACCCATCATCACTGAGGATGTTCCATCCCCAGTGACTAAAACTCGAGTGAATCAACACTTTGAGAATATGGTTAACTCAACAATTCCCATAATTGAGGATGCTGACATTCCTACTAAAACAGTAGCTAGAAACTCAAGAAGTAACACATGATGAAGCACATCCTACACAATTGATAAGAGAACCGCCATATCCTGAATGATTGGCCCTGCAGAAAATCATGGAACAACCTCAATTCAATCTCTTAGGAGAATTGAAGAATTTGTATGTCAAAATCCCACAGTTACAAGCCCTCCATGACGTGCCCATTTATGCCAAGACTATTACGGATCTATGTGTTAAGAAACCAGGAAGGAAGCATAGGGATCCTCCCACTGTCCATGTATTGGGAAAGCTTTCCGAATTAATAATGGGGAAGACTCCTGTGGCAAAATATGATGACCCTAGAAATCCTACTGTTACAGTTCACAGAGGAAACACACAAATTTCCAATGTATTGGTAGACTTAAGAGCGGTTATCAATGTCATGACCGTAGAAAATGTGAATAAACTTGGACGCACTAAGCTTCGGCCAACCCCTACCATTTTAGAACTTGCTGACAAATCAACAATCAAGCCTGAGGGAATCCTGGATGACCCAGTAATCTCTGTTGACTTGTGGGAATACCCTGCGGACTTCTTGGTGTTATAGTCGAAGTCTCAGCTATGGGTACACCCACTGATCCTAGGAATACCTTGGTTAGCCATAGCGGACGCTTGTATCAGCTGTCGGTTAGGATCCATGACCATCTCAAATGGGACTAAAATCAAAATCCTGACTTTATACCCTCTAGCTCGACCAAGCACAGAAGCTGAAACTCCACTTTGGGTGGATTTGGAGGAGGAGGAAGGCGTTCAACCATTATTAACGATAGGGAGAGCCTTAACTTTTAAAGATAAAATAGAGGATGATACCATTAACAGTTTCATCAGTGAGCCCATGTCTATCAATAAACATGTTTACCAGTTTCTGGATAGTACATTAGATGAGAAAGAACAAGAAAATCTTACGAAAGAAACTCTACTCAATGATGCAAATATAATTCCAGTACTTAAAAATTTGAAAAGTGTCCCAGTAGAAATTGAGCCAGGAAAAAAATTGAACATCAATCCGAACCTTGTGCCCAATGAGCTAGAACAGTTGATCACTCTGCTAAAAAAACACAAAGGAGCTTTCGCTTGGGAGTACACAGACATGAAGGGTATTCCTTCTAATCTGTGTACCCATCACATTTATATTAAGAGCAACTCTAGGCCAGTGTGCCAACCACAACGAAGGATGAACCTGAACCTAAGGGACATAGTGAAAGAGGAAATCCAAAAACTTCTGGAAGCAGGGTTTATACCCAATTTCAGACAGTGAGTGGGTTTCTCCACTTGTGATTGTGCCCAAAAAGAATGGGAAATGGAGAGTCTGTGTGGATTACAGAGAATTAAACAAAGCAACGTAGAAAGACCACTTTCCCCTACCTTTTATCGATCAGGTCCTTGATACCTTGTCTGGGAAAAAGTATTTTTCCTTTCTGGATGGCTTTAGTGGCTATAACCAAATCCAGATTGCTCCAGAAGACCAAGACAAAACCACTTTCACCCATCCATGGGGCACTTTTGCATAAGGGGTACTTCCTTTCGGGTTGTGCAATGCACCATCCACATTTCAAAGAACAATGATTGGCATCTTTTCAGAGATGGTAAATGACTGCATGGAAATTTTTATGGATGACTTCACTCCATACGGTAGTAGTTATGAAGAAGCATTGAAAAATTTAGAAAAGGTTTTGAAACGCTGTGAACAAATCCATCTATCTTTAAGCACTGAAAAGTTCCATATGATGATGAGCGAAGGCATAGTTCTGGGGCACTTCATCTCTTCTGATGGTATCCAGGTAGACCCATCCAAAATTAAGGTAATTGAAAATATACCAACTCCTGGAACACAAAAAGATGTACATAGCTTCTTAGGGCATGCTGGCTATTACAGAAGATTCATAGAAAATTTTTCCAAACTAGCTTCTCCTTTGTTCACCCTGTTGATGAAGGATGCACAGTTTGTTTGGAATGATGCATGCCAAACAATGTTTACTGAACTTAAGAAAAGGCTATTCACAACACCCATCTTATGAGGGCCCAACTGGGCTCTACCTTTTCATATCTCTCCAGATGCTTTAGACACTGCCATTGGAGCAGTTTTAGGACAGCAGGAAGGTCATGCCCCATATGCAATTTATTATGTTAGTAAGAACCTATCCCCTGCTGAACTAAACTATACTGTCACAGAAAAAGAATTCCTTGCCATAGTTTATTCCATCAACAAATTTAGACACTACATTACTGGATATTCTACTTTTGTGCACACTGATCATTCAACCATCAATTATTTAATGAATAAACCGATCACGAATGCTAGAGTAACTAGATGGCTGCTATTGTTAAAGGAATTTGACATCACAATTATTGATAGACTAGGGAAGGAAAATGTTGTTGCAAATTTTTTATCTCGGCTCACTAATAGTGGTGACAAATTACCATTCGAAGATTCCTTCCTTGATGAACATTTGTTTGTAGTATCAGCTCATTCCCCATGGTATGCAGATATTGCTAACTTTTTGGCTATAGGTAAGCTTCCAGCACATATGTCGAAGAGAGAAAAAAGAAAGATCATACAACAGAGTGCTAGGTATTGTTGGATCGGTGGACAACTTTTCTACATAGGGCTTGACTTAGAAATCAAAAGATGTGTAAGAGAAGATGAAATCTCCAGTATCCTAAAAGCTTGCCATGATGAGCCCTGTGGGGGACACTTTGATGTCAAAAGGAGGGGTCATAAGGTTTTTTAAGGATGGGATATTTCTATCCTACATTGTTCAGGGATGAGAAGAAGTATGTTCAGGTGTGTGATAGCTGCCAGAGGATGGGCTAGCCCAACAAACTAGATGAAATGCCTTTTCAACCACAGCTTGTGGTTGAACCGTTTGACAGATCGGCTCTGGATTTCGTAGGGCCTATCAACCCTCCCTCAAAATAGAAAGTTCACATCTTGGTTTGCACATATTACATGACCAAATGGGTGGAAGTTGTAGCCTTGGTCAAAGCTAATGATTAGGTTGTAATTGATTTCCTGTATGAAGATATTTTTACTCGGTTTGGAGTACCCAAGGAAATCGTTACAGATGGTGGACCACAGTTCGTGTCTCACAAATTGGAAGCCCTGTTACAGAAGTTTCACATTCAGCACAAAATAACCTCGCCATATCATCCACAGGCCAATGGCCAGGTGGAAAGTACAAATAAGGTCATCGAGGCTATTTTAACAAAAACAGTGAAAAGCCATCGTAAAGATTGGGCTGAGAGACTTCCAGAGCCACTATGGGCCTATCGCACTACATGGCGCAACACCACTAGTTTTTCCCCATATGAATTAGTGTATGGAAAAAATGTTGTTTTCGTGATTGAATTTGAAATCATAACTTTGAAGACAGCTGTAGAAGCAAACCATGATTTATCAGAAGCTCAGAGGAACTAACTGAATCAACTTAATGAATTGGATGACAAGCGCACAGCCACAGTGCATCATACAGCTTTAATCCAACAATAGTGCTCTAAATGGCATGATATATTTATAAAGAAGAAAGTCTTCTGAGAAGGAGACTAGGCTCTGTTGTATGATTCACGGTTTAAGAGGGATTTCAAAGGCAAATTGCATACCCGTTGGCTGGGACCTTATCAAATAGATAGAGTATTTGATAATGGAACAGTTCGGTTGATCACCATTGATGAAAACAAGACACCATTATTTTCCAATGGTCATCGGTTGCGACTGTATCACAAACCGATTTCAAAGAATGCCTTCATTTCACATGTTGCAGCTGATCCAGATTATCAATTATCATCAGGGCAATGATTTTTCTCAACCCCTGTGAATTTTTAAAACTGTAGTTTCCACACATAAATTGTATATAAATAAATTGTTTTCTTCCTTTTATTTTATTTATTTTTCCTTTACGCTTGATCAGGTTTGTTTTGAAGAACTGTGTACAGGATTTGACTTGAGGAGCAGCAATCGTGACTGGGCCAGATGATTGCAGGAACCTTATCTTGTTTTCCTGATCGATTAAGCTCCTTGAAGAAGATGGATGATTCGTCAACTTTCAATAGCTAGATGAGAATTTTCCTATTACTCCATTTTGTACAGCTGTGACTCCATAGCCTGCTCATTTTTCCTTTTTTCACGCAGCTGTGACTCCGTTACTTTTGCCCATTCTGCCAATTTTTGCGGTTGTGACTCCACTATTTTTTTATTCATTTCGCCTTTCTCTAGTAGCTGCGACTCCACTATTTTTTCCCATTTTGCCAATTTTCGTAGCCGTGACTCCGCTATTTCCATCCATTTCGCCTTTTTCTAGCAGCTGCGACTCTGCTATTTTTGTCCATTCTTCCAATTTTCACAACTGTGACTCCGCCAGATTTCGTTGAACTCTGCTAAAATTGTCATAAGACTACAGCTGCAACTCTGCCATATTTCGCCGGACTCTGCTAAGTCCTACAATTTTGACTTATCTTCGCCAACCCATGTTAGCTTGCTCCACAATCACCATGCACTCTTATTGATTGACATCAACATTGATACATTTTATCTATCCAATCGACGATAGCCAACTCATGGATTGACGTGCATAATTTACCAGTGATGCGACTATGAGATAGAACCACCATGGCAGAATGACGGCTTGAGCATTAAATTTAAAGGTACGGGTTCTAAAGGAATACACTGATGTCGCAAGCAATAATGATTATATTGGTCGTTTATCCTTGTCATCTATCCGCAACCAATCAACTGAACTAAAACCATGTTTAAGTTGTTACTCGTACTTATGATTATGACCGTCATTCTACTCGACTTGTGCGATAATCCTGCCACGAATTTTATTCCAAAACTCACTGTGCCACCTTTCCAAAAATGCATGCAGTCAGCTCGAAGTTTGAAACTGTAACTAGTGCACTTGCTAGAATATTTCATAGAAGCTCAGCAGTATGGGTATCCCTGTGAGATATGAGCCTTTAACAATAGAATCTCTGTATAAGAACATATAATTCTTTTCTATCTTTCAGGAAGCTGGTGGACAGATTATTTTCAATGTCTGAATGGTTTTCATGAGGAAACAACCCTTGAATTTGCTCAAAATATGACTTGCACCCATTCAAAGGTTCAAGGTATCAGGATAGATGTTTCAGAGGCAATCCTGGCAGAGGTAACGGGATTTCCTAGAACTGGGCAGCATTGGTTTAGTCAGAAGCACCATCATTTGATTGCAACTGAAGATTTTCTGGCAGCATGAGAAAGTGTTTGACCGCGAGGCCAAGGAATAGCGCTGGATACCCTTCCAAGTCCTTGGGACCAAGTTGTACTCTTTTTGAAGAAATACATCACATGTGAGGGGATGTACAATGTTGTTTACATTTATGAATTCTTCCTCCTATCACATTTATGACATCGCAGGCTATTAAATATGCCATACTATCTTTTTAAATCTCTGCAACACATGGCTTACTATGCTAAAGGTGCTCAAAACCCATTATCATCGCTCTCAAATCATGGGTTGATTAAACTATTAATCTTACAGGCCCTTGCACACCACACTTTCACATGGGAACAATTTATGGCTCATCTAGGGGTACCCCATGAATTTTCTAAAAAAATAGTGGATGAGGATTGGAGTTCCTCAAACTCAGTTGGGGGGGGGGTTGGAACACCAGAAGTTCGATTGGAGGATGGAAAGGAGATAGATATAGAGGAGGCTGAAACTGGAGCAGCTAAAATTGAAATAGCAGAAGAGGAACATCAAGCAAAAGTAGTAGCAAGAAGTGCCCTAGAAGTTATGAATGTTGAATCCTCCCCTGAAATGAGAAGAACTTTAATTCAAGAGGAGGGATTCGGCCCTGCTTCTGAAGTGATAAGAGTTTCCCTATTTCATAGGAGAAAGGAAGGGCTAATTAGCAAGGGCCAGACATCTAGCCCAGTGAAAAAGAGAAGAATCAAAATTGTTACTGTAGTAGAAGCAGGTCACTCGATCAGGGTAAATATTGGAATTCCCATCTTAAAACCTCGACCACCCATTGATACACAAGAACCTGCTGTAGAAGAACCTCAAATAGAGAATCTTCTTTTTGAAAATGAGTTGTTAAAGGAGGAGGTGCAAATGCTTTGCGGAGAATTAGAGAGATGGAAGGAAACATGCAGGAAGCAGGCAATGAAGTATGTGAATACAATGGGGGAGGATGCAGACAAAACGAAGAATTTATCTTCCGTCCTGAGGAATGAAGGACGGAAATAAATGATATGCCCGGAATGTGGAGATATATTTAATTTGGTAGGGCATAAAGTTACAGTTCTAGAGTTAGTGGTATAGAGATCTACAGGAGTAAAAAAATCAGAGGAACTATTCCTGGGCTCTGTCTCATCGTTTTGGGGACATTGAATCAACTCAGCAGGATAAAAAGAATCAAGAAACATGACACTGTTACACAAGAACCAACATCCTCGAAAAATGGTTGGAAATGCAACTCAGATAGAAGATGCTGAGATTGAGATACAAGGGAAAGATGTTGCTACATAAGAACCAACACTATTGAAAAATTTGTTGGATTCCAACATAGGTTGAAGTCGCTAAGGATAAGGGGATGCTGTTACACAAGAACCAGCTTTTCGAACGATTAATTATCAAGGATGAAATATAGACAGAGGCTACTAAAATAGTTGTGGAAAGAGAAACTGTTACACTTGTTTTTATTGAAATCATGGGGCGCAGGTCAGGAACCTGCTATTCCATTCAACTCATCTGCATAATGTGAACGAGGATCAGATTCAGATTCGGACTAATCGGCTGTTGCATGACGACATGCAATTGTATAGTTGGGGGGAGATGTTGGGACCTGGAATTGCCCCTTTTTGACCACACTTATTACATCATTTTTCCCTGTTACACCCTACTTCCATAAACCATATAGATGCCTTTCTTCCAGATCAATCAAGAATCCTGACAAGGTATAATTCATTATTGCTTCATTTATTTAATTCCTAATATTGTTATGGTTATGAATTCTAGCCTTTGATTTATGCTAACTTGTGTTGATTTCATTAAGTCAAGATCAAAGCATAGGTGTATCAGCCACAATGCCTTGGGAAAGAATCACACGTGGTGCCTACTATTACTCTTCAGATTTAGTTCCTCATATTAATAGGGACAGCGCACCTTTCCACATGAAGCTATAATAGGCCTTCCCTGAAACAGAGCATTGCTGCAATAGACAGGATGCCTCCCAATTGGTTAATCTGTTGATCCATTGACTGCCAGACTAACAACATCCTTCATGTCCAATGACCTCATTCAATACGGCTGTAACAGTTCAGTTGTAACTCTGCAGCATGAAGATCAGATATCTTCATTGCAGCGTGAAATTAGTTGATCACGAATTGTATTTTGCACGTATAAATATGGGAAGGATTTCAGAGTCCGGGGTTGGTTAATTATCATTTTGTACGGGCTGTAACGAAGAACTGAGACTGTGGATTACCATCTTTAATATAAAGAGCAGAGTTCTTCATATTTTTGTGTCTTAATTTGTGGTAGTTCATGGCGTCTCTGTTAAAAGTCCAGGGCCCGCCTTCTCACAGAGATTTCTGAAGTTAAGTAGGTAGTTTAATTTCCTTTATGTTGTGTGGTGTGGGACTGCATTAGATGTGTTACTGCAATATGTAATAGTAGATTAACACTTGCATTCTTTTCTAGTAGTTTATGATTGCATCCTGAATAACTATAACTGTGTGGTGTGATAGTTGATTGTGTAGGTTAGTTTATTTGATGCATGGTGTGTTAGAATTAGCTGTTACAGCCACACTCAACTTTAATTCCTTTCAGTCATTTATTCTTTCTAGTATTTCCAATATTAATCAAATCAGAGTTCAAGCTTATTTCTAGTTCTGGTTGCTACTATAAATTTCCTGAATTCATTAGATTAGACGGATTGTGACTAAGTTACAGTAGCTGCTAGATGAATCGGTTTGGTGGATATTGAATAGTGTAGTTTGATAATTATAGGATTTAACTTCTTGCAAAAGTAATCTAGTTCACCTTTATTCTTAGATCAGTAACTGCTGGGTTGATATCTGTAGGAAGGTAATTGTACTTTGAATTCCTAGATAGATAAGTTAGATTAGTTTTATCTATGAGGTGAGTTTGGCTGAGCAGATAGGTAGGATTATTTATCTCCATTTATTTAATCAACTACTTGAAATGTTTATGCATAGATTATGCCTATTGCCATTGAAATAAAAGAATTCCCTGGGTTGACAATTTATATTGAGCATCCCGTGTGTTAGTTGTAATTAATGAGCATATAGGGCGACCAACACTAGTGTGTATTTTTTCTAGCTTCAATAGTTCATCTTCCATAACAGATCATTTGAAATGGTACTTGAGCTGTATATGTTTAGTATTAGAATGGAAGGTTGAGTTTTTTGTAAGATGAGTGACACTTTGGATGTCATTGTATAACCTGCTATTCTTTGGTTTCTTACCCAGTTCCTCCATGAACCTTTGTAACCAAATCATCTCTTTGCTAGCCTTTGTAGTAGCAACATACTCTGATTCCATTGTTGAAAGTGAAACAACCTTTTGTACTTTTGAAATCCAACTTACTACTGTCCCACCTACAATAAAGACATACCCTGTGGTGCTTCTCCTGCTATCTTTATGACCTGGCATATATGCATCAACATATCCCTATAGAACAATGTTTGAACCTCCAAAATATAATGCATGAGTGGTAGTACCTCTCTAATACTTGAGAATCCACTATACTTCCTTCCAATTTTCTTTACCTGGATTGTTCATATACTTGCTCACAACTCCTACTGTGTGTGCAATATATGGTCGTGTGCACACCATGGCATACATCAAGCTACCAACTGCTGATGAATAGAGAGCCCTTGACATGTAATTTAGAGTCTTCCTATGTCTTGGGATAGATCTCTTTACTTAGTTTAAAATGGCTGACCAAAGGTGTACTAACTAGTTTTGCATTCTACATTCTAAACCTCTCCAACACCTTTTGTATGTACTCACCCTAAGACAATGCCAATTTGTGATTTTTCCTGTCTCTTGTTATTCTCATACAAAGGATTTGCTTTGCAGCACCCAAATCCTTCATCACAAATGAATTAGCTAACTTCATTTTGAGCACATTTATATCCTGCATGTTAGACCCTGCAACAAGCATGTCATCCACATACAACAAAAATATAATAAATCTTCAATTATCTAGCGTCATGAAATAAACACAGTGGTCATAATGACATCTACTATAACCTTGTTTTGTCATAAACCTATCAAATTTTAGATACCATTACCTTGGAGCTTGCTTTAATCCATGCAAGCTCTTATTCAACCTACATACCAAATTCTCCTTCCCTTTGATCTCATACCCCTGTGGCTGTTGAATATAAATCTCTTCCTCCCAACCCCCATGGAGCAAAGCTGTTTTTTTTATCTAACTATTCAAGATGTAAATCTTCTACTGCCACTAGACTTAAAATAGCTCTAATTGAAGTCATTTTAACAACAAGAGAAAATATTTCATCAAAATTTATACTTTTCTTCTATGCAAACCCCTTTAGAAAAAGTTTGGCCTTGCATGTCTTTTTTCCACCATCTTCTTCCTTCAACCTGAAAACCCATTTATTCTGCAATGTTATTTTACTAGCAGGCAACTGACCCAAATTTCAAGTCTGTTTTCTTACCAATGAGTCCATCTCCTCATTCATTCCTTGCTCCACTTATTTCTAGTTTCCACTTGCATTGCTTCTCCATAACATTCTGGTTCACCAGAATCGGTCATCAATAAATAATACAATGAAGGAGAAAATCGTTCAGGGGTTCTACTTAACCTTGTAGATATTCTAACACTTGCAGGAGTTTGAGGTACTGGCTTTTGTTCTTGATTTTTAGGCACCTTTGGAACTTCATTTTCTTTGATTTCATCAAGCACTGTGTACTCTGTGTTTTTCTTTTTCTTGTTTCTTTCCTCGCAACTGATCTTTATACATGACCTTTTTATTGAATACCACATATCTACTCCTAATGATTTTGTTATTTTCATAATTCCATAAGTGATAACCAAAACCATCAACCATGTATCCAATAAAGGTACATTTCTTGGATTTAGCCTCAAACTTTGTTCTATTTTCTTTATCAATATGGACAAATGCTTCACAACCAAAAGTTCTTGGAAAATAGTAGTTTACCTTTTGAGCTATCCATGCCTCCTCTGGAATACCACCATCCAAATCAGTTGAAGGTGCTCCATTTATTAAGTAAACAACAGTATCTACCGCATCTTCCCAAAACTGTAATGGAAACCCTGCATGCAATCGCATACACCTTGAAAGCTCCATGGTTGTTTTGTTCATCCTTTCTAACACACCATTTTCTTGTGGTGTTCTTGGGTCTATCTTCTCTCTACGAATCCCATGGTATGAATAGTAAATATCAAACTCCTTACCACAATATTCACCTCCATTATTAAATCTGAGACACTTCAACCTTTTTCCTGTCTCATTCTCAACCAAATCTTTCCATTTCTTAAAAGTAGCAAACACATCATATTTCTGGATAATGCAATAAACCCAAGTTTTTCTAGTTACATCATAAATAAAAGTAGCATAATAATGAGAGCCACCAAGAGATTATACTTGAGCCGGTTCCCATACATCTATATGT
This sequence comes from Larix kaempferi, assembly GCA_027924585.1. NCBI lineage: Eukaryota > Viridiplantae > Streptophyta > Pinopsida > Pinales > Pinaceae > Larix > Larix kaempferi. The sequence continues at coordinate 885,638 of BSBM01001123.1, read as the reverse complement.
ACAAACTCTAACTTTTCATTCTTCTTTTGTTTCCCAACCCTAAGAAATATGACTCTCTTATGTTTTCCATAAACACAGTTCTCACATAATTCCAAACTTACCTGCTTCAAATCTGGCAAAAACTTCCTTGAGTGGAGAATGTGTATCCCCTTCTCACTCATGTGGCCAAGCCTATGATGCCACAATGTTGTATCTATTCCGGTGGAAGCTTAAAAGATAGAACAGTCAGTATTATGAGGACATAAATACAACATACCTATCCTGTCTCCTTTTTCTATCACCATTGATCCTTTAGTGATCTCCCACCATGTTTCTCCAAATGTAGATAAATAACCACCATCTCCCAACTACCCTATTGATATCAGATTTCTTTTCATAGCAGGAATATGCCTTACATATTTTAGCATCCATTCACCATTATTTAACTTTATATGCACCTTACCCATTCCAACAATTTTACATGGTTCAACATCACCCAATAAAGCATGTTCAAAATTGCCTAGAACATAATCATGAAAGAATTTACTATGCGGTGTAGCATGACATGAAGCACCTGAATCTACTACTGTCATGTCCCAAATTTGGTATTGGGTCACAATGGCCTAATCACATTGGCCCTATTCATTAGAGTTTTTCAAATTGATGCTAAAGGTCAAATAATTGCCAAGGAGGAAAATTACTAGTTTCCTAGGTTTGGGGTGGAAGCTTTGGGATTTGGAATAATGGGGATAATAAATGATGTTTGAACATTAGAATGGCATAAATATTTAATAAAGGAGCTAAATAAATATATACAAGTGAAAATCAAAGTGGCATTTCATCATGAAGACACATGGAGGAAGTGGGACCCACATATGGCTAGATTTCCCCACTAAACTTGGCATCATTCTCTCACCAATTCAAATTCAAGGTGAATGGTAACATACTTTGGGGAGTCCAAAATGTATTATTCATTGCATGACTCATCCAAGGTCGAAATATAGAGGAAGAGTAACTCCCATGGAAGGGGAAGAGGCAATTTGGAGCTAGTGAGACACTTGGGCTAGATTCCCTAGCTCTATGACAACAATGATGAAGATGCTATGACACCTATGACAAAAATCAGACCTGAAGGCTGACATATGACATATATGACAAGTCAGGGCTAAAAATAGACTCCAAGAGGGTGCTCAAGGGTGTTAGGGAAGCTAAGATGCTTCCACATGTGATTTGGTGGAAGTGGGAGACTAGGAATTGTTGTACAAGTGGCATTCTTTGGAATCTCTTCCCAACTTGAGTTGGCATGAGTCTCTTGGAAGGAATTAGACCCATGGAGGACATTAGAAGTTTATAAATTTCAATAACAAAGAATTAAACCAGCTTTTGATCATTTGTAGAATTTGCAATTGCATTTGTGAAGAGGGAGAGCTAGTGGATGACTAGTTTCTTGCCTTAGCCAATTTCGAGGGTGAAAGATTACCATCCAAGTTGGTAATTGGAAAGGCCATTTAGACCTTTCATTTGGAGATTTAATGGAGTCTTTATTTGTAGGTGTAAGCTACAGGGAAGCTCATGGTTTCTTCTATTGCATCTCACTCCTTCAACCATTTCCAGTTTTGATGGCATATTCTTGATCCTTGAGGGAGGGCATTTTTGGTGAGCTATTGTACTCTTTGGGGAAGCTTTTAATGCCCCATTTATTTTGTAATATGAATTAAATACTCTTTTCTTCATATCCAAAAAGTTTCAGGTCGAAATTCCAAGTAGAAATGTATAAATCTTATTTTTAATGGAAGAACAATGCCATTTCCCCACTACCTTGTTGTGAGCTAATGTATTGATCATGATTTCGAATGAATGGATGATTCTCTGATATATTTATGATCAATATACTGCCATGGCTGTCTTATACAAGATTCATGTACTGTACTTGAGCATTTGAAGCATTTTTACTCAGTTTAGTTGTATTGGGAGGTGAAATAGTGCCATTTCCCCAAAGGTCGAATTGGGGATTTTTGCAGTTGAATGGGAGAGGGTGAGAACAGTTGTAATAAACCATTAATAGTTCATATTAGACCTTAATAACATACTTAACACATTACATACCTCTGTTCATAAATTTGAGTGGGTTTGGAGGCATTTGGGAAGCCATTTTCAGTACTTACCTCAGGGGGATTTGAACCCCAAATTACTAGTAAAATTGCATACTTGGTCCAGAATATTAAGAGAGTTTGAAGAGGTCTTTTGGTGGACATATGTCATCCATAAAAATCATATTCAATTTCTAATATCATTCATACACCTTCCTTGAATATTTGAAGGCATTTGGAGTCAATTTGAGACCTAGAGACCAATACTAGTCAAAGGAAAATCACTAGTAAAGTTACCTACATTGATCAGAATTGAAAGAGGATTTGCAGAAGTATTTTAAAGGTTCGAAGGTATCCCTGAAACACATATTTATGTTCTAATATCATTCATACACCTTCTCATAATATTTGGGATCATTTGGGGCAAATTTGGGACCTAGAGATAAAAACTAGTCAAAGGTCGAACTAGGGAAAAAAAAGTGGAAAATTGCAATTTTAATAAAATTCCTAACAAGGGACATTACAACTACCCAGTAATCACTGGTATTATCTAATGCGAGAATCAAATCATATTGTAACACATCACTTGTTACATTTTATTCCTGAGTAGTCTCATGTTGTCCATCTCCTTTCTTCTTTAGATATCTACAATCTTTCTTCAGATGTATTTTATTTCCACAGTTCCAACACTCTATCTTTCCCAATATGGAATTGGATATGCCCTTCCTGGACTTGCTGTGATTACCTAGGATCTTTCCTGTGTCCCTTTGTCTTCCCCTCCTCTCCATGGTCAACGCATTACCTGATGTCTCACTTGTGATTTTCCTTCACATTTTCTCGCTAAGAATAACACCAACAACATCATAAATTTCAAAATGTTTGAACCAGAGACATAGTTACTTACAACCATGATCAAGTCATTCCAACTTTTGGGAAATGGACGAAAGATTAGAAGAGCCCTAACCTCATCATCAAAGTTCACTCTTACAGAACTTAGCTGGTTTGTAATTGTATTAAATTCATTTAAATGATTAACAACCGATCCACCTTCTAACATCTTCATATTAAATAAATGCTTCATTGGAAATACCTTGTTGGAGGTTGAGGGTTTTTCATACAGCTTACCCAATGCACTCATCAAACCCTCAGTTGTCTTTTCTTTTGAAATATTGAAAGCCACCAACGAATCCAGGCACAACCATATTGTTCCCAGTTCCTTTCTGTCAAGAACCTCCCATTCTAAGCCCTCCATAGTCGCTGACTATTTTTCTTTTCCTCCCAATGGTAGGAATAGATCCTTCTGATACATATAGTACTCCATTTTCATCTTCCATAATTTTTAGTTTTGGCCATTAAATTTCTTGACCTTAAACTTTCTTTCTTCCACCATTTCTCCCACTCGAACCAGGAACCCTTCTTTCCTACTAGTTTATCTACCAAATAGATTTTTGGCTCTGATACCAATTGTTAGAAATCATGATCGCATAGCAATAACAATAAACAAGATGGAAATATAAATCACATAGAACACATTACAAGAGAGACACCAATATAACGTGGTTCACCCAAGATGAGTTATGTCCACATAGAAATTGCCAGTCCTTATTATTATACCATCCAACAAATGAAGGGATACAACTTGCAGCACATATGCTACACCTTCCTCTTCACTCTCTAACAGTCTCTCTCACACAATCAAAGATCTTAATAATGCTACAATACATAGCTATATTACAATTCCTTCCTTTAAAGAGCGATTACCATGGGAAAATACTATGGAACACCCAATACCATGGGCCCATAAATCACCAATTATTGACTAAGTTATGACTATGAAATTACAACATTTTACAAGGCATTTTTTCCAAAATTTTTGCTTCGGGGGTAGTGGCGACGACTATTTTGGGGGGGATTTCCCCCCCAAACCCCCTAGTCATGGGATGGGATCCAAACATAGCTGAAACACGACCTATGAATAAGGAATATCAGACTCCACAACCAACACCATCCCCGACTGATAGGATGACTGAAAGATTCACTAGTAGGCTACTGCACCATCCCTTGTTGACAGGATGACTGGAAAACTTACTGATGGACTACTACACCATCCCTTGATGATTGGATGACTTACTGGTTCACTGACACAAGGTAAATGAGACCCACACCTTCCTTTCCCCAAGGAAATAATTGTCTCAGCTACAATCCTCTTGGAAGCATTAAATGATTGGGGTGCATGAATAAAATTGACATCTGACATCCCATAATTCCTCTCTAGGACACTTGGCTCTCATCTATTACCTTTATGGATTCAATATTTCCTTTTATAACTTTGGGATAATCATGTCCCTTGCTCTTGTTTCCTTGTGCAGTTAGTTGTGGATGATTGTTTATTATTGTCATGCACACATGTACATCATATTTAGATTTTTACTGTGCTTTTCCAGTGCATGGTTTACTAACCATATGCATTTAGGGAATCCATGGTAGGTCCTTTTCATTGATCTCCTCACCATTTCCCTTACAATTATAAATGATATTACATCATTTACGTAGTTTATTTGAAGGGTCAAAACTAGGGACATTGCAGTACCCTCCATATTGAAACAACACATTCCTCAGTGCTCTTCAAAACTGAACAAAAATGGGTATTCCTATCTCATGGCATCCTCCACCTCCAATGTATCTTCATCTAGGAAAGTGATTCCACTGCACCTTTACCTGGCCGATGGTGCGGTTCTTGAGGACAGTCTCCCTCCATGTCTCCCTCTTGCCTAATATGAACATAGGTTCCACTTGGAAATCTCCCTTGGGATCCACCTGGATCACATTCCAATCAATAACATGATTATGATCATGCATATATTTCTTAAGAAAAGAAACATGGAAAACATTATGATCTTTCATATGCATAGGCAATGCAATCCTATATGCAACTAGTTTTATTCTGTCAAGGAATTCAAATGGTCCACAATATATTAGTGCCCATTCGGGACAAATTCCAAGATTTAGAGAGCTCTTCCTTGGATTCAATATCGAATAAATATGGTCTCCAAGTTTAAATTCTTTGTGCACTCTTTTCAAATTTGCATAGTTGTTCTGCTTGTCATGCACTACTTTCAAGTTCTACCTTATCTTAATCATTTCCTACTCCGATTCCTTGAGCATTTCTGGTCCAAGTATTACTTTGTTTACCTGGTTTTCCCAACTCACTAGAGTCCTAAATTTTCTACCATATATGGATTCAAATGGACTCATACCCAATTATTACTAATGACTATTGTTGTAATCAAATTCAACCAAATATATGTGATCCTCCCTCTTGGATGGCTTATCCATCACATACATCCTTAACATTTTTCCCAACACTTGATTTACTCTCTCTATTTGACCATCTATTTGATGATGGTATGTTGTGCTAAAATTTAGCCAAGTTCCAAACTCCTTGAACAAACACTTCCAAAAATTTGATGTGAATTTTGCATGTCTGTTTGAGATTATTTCCCTGGGCAATCCATGCAACTTGAAAATTTCTCTCATGAAGATCTTCACAATATTAGTAGTCTTATGCATTGAATTAACTGGAATGAAATGCACCACTTTTGTCAACTTATCGACCACTACCATGATTGAATCTTTCTTATTCGTTGTCATTGACAATCTTGTAATTAAATCCATGGATATCTCTTCCCACTTCCATTCAAGAATAAGAATGGGTTGTAGTAGTCCTGATGAGTGCTAGTGCTCAAGTTTCACTTGCTACGACTTCAAACATATACCTATGTACTGTGATATCCTTCTTCATCGATGGCCAAACACACTGCTTTCTTACTACTGTCACAGTATTCTGATATCCCAAGTGACCTGAGTATGGCATCTAATAAATCTCATCCATTACTAGCTTATTCAATTCTGCATTGTTTGGAATGTACAACCATCATTGGAATAAAATAATTCCATCTTCTTTTAATTGATATTTGTCGTACTTTTATTCTATTTCTGCTTTCCTAAGTATGGAGCTCACTTGTACGTACTTCTCATGTTCAGATGCGTACGTACTGACTCGTTCTCTAAGTTCAACAAGACACAATCTTATGGATATGACCTGAGACTTCCTGCTAAACATGCCAACAACCTTGTTCTCTTTGCCCGTGACATTATTCATCTCAAGATTGAATTCACTCAGGAATTCTAACCACCTCGCTCTCCAAGCATCCATAATTGGATGATAAAATAGATATTTTAAACTCATGTGATCAGTCTGCAAGTAAAATTTTCCAAATCATGCATTGCATTGTTCTTCTTGTGATTGTTTAACTTTCACAACTAATAACATATTACATGTCCTTCCTACATAATTAATCTTTCGATCCCTTCAATGCAAGTGTTCATACATACCACATTGAAGTCTTTATCTATATTTGTGACCTTCGGGATAGGGGCACTAGTGAGCAATTCCTTTAAGTGTTGGAAAAATTGCGCATGTTTCTTAGACCATCCAAGATTTGCATCCTTTCTCTGCAGTGGGGTTAAATCATGAACTTGGGAAACACTTTTGCGACAAATGGAGTGAAAAAAACGGAGCGCGAGCGGATGATCACGCGAAAATAAGTCAACCTCAAACTCTAGGCCGAGAGTTTTGAGATTTCAAACTCTCGCCCGACAGATTAAAAAAACTCTAGGCCGAGAGTTTGAACCAATCGCCATGCTATATTTTTAAAAAAACTCTCGGATGGGAGTTTGAACTAAACTCTCGGTTGAGAGTTTGGAAGATATTTTTTCGACCGAGAGTTTATGGTCAATAAACCTGCGAAAATATATGGTATCTTTCCGGAACTTGCAACTTCAGCAAGCCCAAACCCCTGCAAATTCTAAATAATATTTGTCGGACTTGGTAGCAATGGATTCATCTCCAAATCTAGTTTCCAATGATATAATAATTGTTCCATTTTGACTTGAATCTCTATTTATTAATTTTTTTTTCTAAACCTTATCCCTTAAGAATTTTATTACATTGAAAATCACCCGAAATGAAAATTCAATATCATAACAAAGACCACACCAAAAAGTTTGAAATTTCACAAAGATCATAATTGGCTTGTCTTCTTCAAAAGGGTACTTTTATTTTTTCGAATAAGAGTCACATTTGAAAGAAAATGTGAAGACAAAAACATGTGTCGATAATGCACCATTTTCTGAACATACGTTGTTTCGATAAATAATAAAAAATAGTTCCCAAGTCTTAAAAAACTCAAAATATTGTCTAGGATCCCATGTAGTGTGTGTAGATTATGAGCCTACAATTGTTTTCCCTAAAGTGAATAACCATCTATCAAAAAACCGTCGTCAACACAGGTCACTCATTATCCATATCTAAAATTTTCAAGTATATGTCGTCTGTTGACACAAAATTTTTCCCATGATATGTCCATAAAAAAAATTAAAAAAAGTACGAGTAGAAAGATAATTCAATTCTCTAAGACCTTTGTGTTTACTTAAAGTTGAAATTCCTAAGGGAGATGTGGGTTTAAAGAGGTCAAAGTTGAAAAACATAAAATTTAGCAGTTTTGTTTGTAAAAACCATGCCAAAATTGTTTCCCAACTTCATGTTTTCACCTAGTGACGTAATAGGGTGCACCACTTTGGAGAAATATTTGATGAATATCCTATAGTATCCTACTAATCCCATGAAATATTGAACACATATCACATTCCTAGGTGTAGACCAATTACTATCTCCTCAATCTTCTTGGGGTCTACCGAAATTCCATCTGCTGAGATGACATGGGCTAGATACTAAATTTTATTCTGGTAGATCTCACATTTGTTGAGCTTGGAATAGGAATTATTCTTCTAGAGTACCTGCAATACCATTTTGATATGTTCTGTGTACTCTTCCCCATTCCTGGAATAGATGAAGATGTAATCTAGGAATACTAAGACAAACTTATCCAAATATTGGTTGAACAGACTGTTCACAAGGCACATGAAAGTAGTCGGTGCATTAGTTAAACCAAATGGAACCACAATGAATTCATAGTGGCCATACCACGCCCTAAAAGTTGCCTTATGGATATATTCCTCCTTAATACTAACCTGGTTATACCTTGAACTTAAGTCAACCTTATAAAATGCTCTGGATCCCTTGATTTGATCAAAGATATAATCTATTCTGGGAAATAGATACTTGTTCTTGACTGTGACTTATTGAGCTGTCTAAAATCAATTCATAGTCGCAAGGTTCCATCAAATAGAACTAGAGAGAACCACAGGGACATGCTCAGTCTAATGTACATCTTGTATATTAAATTGTGCAGTTGAATTTTCAACTCTACCAGCTTCAGAGTGCTCATTCTGTAAGGGGATTTCAACATTGGGGTTGTGGCTAGCACTAGATTAATTGTAAAGTCAACATATCTTTTGGGTGACAGCCCTGAAACATCTTCTGGAAATACATCTTTATATTCTTGCAGTGATGGGAAAACCTCTAGCACTGGGCCTTTATCTTATGTCCATCTTAAGACATTAACTACACAGATTTGATAGTTCTTCTTCATGTATCTTCCTAGTTTCATTGTTATAACTTTCCTTATCGAAACCTTCTTTAGTACACCTTTCACTATATGAGGCTTACCTTCATTATCAAGGAATTTAAGAGACTTATTAAAACTCTCAAGCTTGGCATGGTGCTTTTCCATCCAATAATTTCCATTGAGAACACCATATAATCCTATTGGTACGACTTTCAAATTTACTGCATTGGACAGACCGTCCAATGTTAATGGACATCCTTCTACCATTTCACTTAATTACCTTTTCGTACTTGTGGATAATTGGACCAACCATGACTTGTCATGCTTTCTTTTATTAAGCGCGCAAACTTTAACAAAATTAGGATGAATATAGCTATGAACATATCCTAAGTCTATTAGAATAGAAACATACTGCGTGACAATCTTACCTCCAACTTTGACCAATATGGCTTCATGGTTTGCTTGATGATCATCCAAGGTTGTGTATATTCTAGGAGTTGCTTTAGCCATGTCCTCCATAGTGATGGCTCCTTAAATGTTATGGATCTTTCACGACTGCTCCTTCTTGTTAGGGAACTCATGCAGCTTATGATTCTCTTCACATCCCCAACATTGCATTGGTCCTCTAGGCCTTCCTGCACCTGGTACAGTGTGTTGGAATCTGCCTTGCGTTGGATGTTCCTATCGCACATTCCTTTGCCTATTCTTATAGGGTATAGATCTAAATTCTTTCTTCCTTGGATCAAACCTCCCCTTGGGATTTCCTCTCCCTACTTGATTCTCCTCAAATATTCCCTTTCTCTACTCGTAGCAATGCATAGCCTTCCGAATAGTGTAATCCAAGGTCTTTGGTTCCACGAATTCAATTTTATCATGGTAGTTTTGGGGCAAACCACTTAAGAATCTATGAATATTCTCCTTCTCATTTCTGGGATAATCCACACACTGGAGTATCTCTAGGAATCTATTCACATACTCCATTTTGATCTGTCCCAAATTCAACTCATGGAACTCCTTGCTCTTACTATCACAATATGTTTCGAAAAGATACTTCTACTTGAAGTACTTTTCAAAATTCTTCTAGTTAATACTTATTTCCTTTAGGCCTTTCACTTGTTGGAGATGCTCCCACCAAATTGAATCTCTACCATTCAGATTAAACATGGAAATCCTAGATTTCTCATTCTTATAAAACGCATGAATCTTGAAGTACTTCTTCATTACAAGAAGCCATGTCTCATCATCTTGTCCTGACTTACTTTCCCAGTTGAATGTAGGCGACATTACTTTCTTGAATTATCTAGAGGAATTCTCTCTTCGAGGCCTATTACTATTAGATCTTTAGGACAAATGCGCTGAGATGTCTAATGAACTTTCTGATGTACTCATTATGATTCTTGAATTTCTTGATCGAGAAAGGTTCATTCTGCTTATGCGGTCACTTCTTTCTTGGAATTGTGATTCCTTTAGAGTGACTACTCACACTCTTTCCATCCTTAATAACATTGTTATGATTCGAACCGATATTGTCTTTCTATTGAAGGTCTGTTAGGATTTGTAGTATGGCAATGTTGATCTGATGTTGCTCCTCCTTTTCCTTTGTCAACCTTTCATTAAAACTTCTCACAGTTTCTACCATATCTGGAGGTGTAATTTGTTCCCTCCTTCCATTGGTCTCTATTTCTACGCTACCACCATGCACATCCTCTCCCATAGAATCTTTTGCGCGATCATATGGATCTTGTGCATCATCCATGACAATCATTAAACTGGCTAAAGCAGGTCCTTCCGCTTGTTTCTTTCCTTCCTTTGTTGTAATGACCCTTCAGCTAATGCTAGCACTGTACACAAAGAAAAATCTATTAGTGAACACATTAATTATATTACTAATCATTAACATTACCGTGCATGATTTCTTTTGCATTCAGAGGCCTAGTTTTGAAACTACTTATTTGATACCACTCTAGCACATCCCTGACGATCTCTATGTCCTATAGTGACCAAGGGGGATATTTTATTTAAAAATACTTCTAATACCATGACATTATTGTCTAATATTGGGTTATTTTGCTGCGTGAAGCCTTGGACACATCACATTTTAGTCTACGTGCACATTCACATTTATCAATCATTTACCATGCAACCTACTACACGCATGAAGAATACTAATGTGAAATCCACTTTGCCTCTACCTTCACTCACCACGCATCTATCAACACACAGCATAACCACTTTGTGGAAACTTAGCTTGCAATGCTAGTTCACTGCATACCTATAGATTTAGCGCTATATATGTCGTGGAACGTCATATACATACAATCATATCTATATACAAGCCATTCATCTTCACATATAGGATATACAACATATATCTTAGCATTAATTCATATCAAGATTCATACAATGAAAATACAAAAGAACGACAAAAAATCACATAACACTTATCTTGAATGAATCTTTCCTGAGCAAATGACTATGCAAGAGAAATGTTCCACCGAACCATACAAATTCTATCTAGAATATACTCTTTCTTCTAAGAGGCTACCCCCACACTGGGAATGATTACCTTAAGGAAAGGGAAACTATCCATATCTCACTCCCACAGTTACATAGGCACATGTCATAGCCAAGATAACCTATATTGGGTTCACAGGTTGATATATTCATAGATACCCACTTCCCAATCTAGGCCAGTCCAACCTCTGTTGGGTTAAAAGGATTCCCAGGTAATAGAGGGGAAATGCTAACTAGTGACTCACTATAGACTTGCAGGCACCTAGCGCAAACTCGGTTAGCTTGGGGTCCACAATATCCACCCCACACAACACCATGTAGGTGCTATTCTAGTTTGTTCATAGAAATACCACCCAAACCCCACTATTCCACCAAGAGGTCTAATCCTTCACTTAGCCATATCCATGCTCTATACCTCTCTGGTACTCAATATTAGCATTATCAATCTTATGCAGATTCAATTAGTTTTGGGTACACAACATCACACAAGTGCTATTCCATTGTGTTTATAGGAAGACCACCCAAACCCCACTATTATACCAAGTGATTGCACAACTTCTATTGGATCTCAATCCACTCAATTCTCAACACTTTATCTAGTCTTCAGGGATCACAACAAATCAATAGGACAAATAGTCAAACTTGGTTTACCTCAGAACCATAGATTCCTCATGCAAACTCAATTAGCTTGGGTCCACAATAATATCCCCACACAACACCAAGAAGGTACCCCTTCATTTCTCAATGGTCCCTCAGGAATTACCTTCCTCCAGGTGCTATACTAGTGTGTGCATAGAAATACCACCTAAACCCTGAATAATCTTCCTATAGGATCTATTTTCCTAGGGATTGCAAATCTTGGTTGCACATAACTAATGGATCCATGGAAACCACTTTGGTCAGTTTCCAATAAACAACTCTGCCACAATCAAACTCACAATGACCTTGCTTGAGTTGTCTTAAGACTGATGAATGTGACTTATCAGGCGTGCGATTGGGGAATCACAATCCTTAACCTATTTATTATCACTCTACCAAGACTTACTCAAACATTTATGGAAACAGACTTAGTCACATAGGTCATCAACACAAACTCAGGATACTCATGCTCAAGCTAAAACTATTTACTTACATACCACTCTTTTGTCTAGATCCATAGAAGAATGTGTAGCAATTGCGCTCCTCATTTAACTATTTGACTCACAGTCCTGACCATGAATCAAAACCGAGTTCACTCTTCACTCCATCACTGATCAGGCTCAAATTACTCTCAGGAAATGATCGACTCTTCTCCACAGGTGAGAATGATAGATTGATCGACGATGGAATGAGTGAAGGATATCGATATTGTATTATTTCCTCCCTTGATAGGGTGATTTAGATACACCTATGAATGACTAAGTTACTTGAGCATGTAAATTCATTAACTGGATGACAGAATCACTGAAAGGATACTGCACCATCCCCAACTAACATGATGAATGACAGATCCACTGACAGGCTACTACACCATCCCATGCTAACAAGCTGATTGATAGACTCGCTGACAGACTACTGCACCATCCTCTGTTAACAGGCTAACTAACAAGCTCATTGACACAAGGTAACTCAGACCCACACCTTCCTTTCCCTGAGATAATAATTATGTCAAATACCTTCCTCTTGGAAGCATTAAATGATTGGGGAACATGAATCAAACTTACATCTAATGGCCCATAAATCCTCTCTAAGACATTTGTCTCTCATCTATTTCCTCTGTGGATTCAATATGTCCTTTCCTAACCTAATAATAAGCATGCCCCTTGCTCTTGTTTCCTTAGGCATTCAACTACAGATTGTTTATTATTGTCATGCACATGTACATCATATTTACATTGTTACTGTAGTTGTCCTGTGCATGGTTCAATAACCATATACATTCGGAGAATCCATGGTAGCGACTTTGCCTTTAGCTCTTCACCATGTTCCTTACAATTATTAGCGATATTACATCATTTACATAGTTTATGTCAAGGTTCAAAACTAGGGACATTACAATAGGGAGGTGAGAGAAAGAGAGCAAGAGATAGATATTAATGGGTTCAAGGGTTTGGGGAGGAGTAAGGTGGTTAGAGAGAAATGGAGGTATAGATGAGGAGTGGGTGGGTTGGGGTTAGAGAGAGAGAGAGAGAGAGATAAAGGGATAGATATAGGGGGGTGGTTATTGGCAAGGGGAGGGGGTGTTAGAAAAACAGGGTTGTGGAGAAATAGCATAAAATAAAATGTAGAAATAAAACACATAAAAATAGAATATAAGAGAGAAACCAATATACGTGGTTCACCCAATATATCCAAGGAGAAACAACCAGTCCTTTTATTATTCTGTCTAGCAAAATGAAGGGATACAACCCATAGCACAGCCGCTGAAACTTCCTCTTCACTCTCTCAGAATTTCTCTTTCAGACACACTAGTCTTTCACAATACTACATAGTCATAGTACAATTACCTCATACATAAAGAGGGTTTCCTCCAAAGGAAAAAACCATAATATAACTTTTACCATCAGATCTGCAACCTAATGATGAACGGTCTAGATTGAATACAAAATTACAATATTTTATAAGGAAAATTTTCCAAAGTTTTCACGTCAGGGGAACTACCCCTAAACCTCAACGAGGGGGGATCCCAAAATAGTTGCTTCCCTCCCTCGAACCCCCTTGATGACTTTATTTGGGGGGGGAATCCCCCCCACCCCCCTACTAGGTAATGGAATCCAAACATAGTTGAAACACAACCTCTAAATACAAAAGATTATAATTAGGCTCCACAACCAACATGGGGATTGGGAGAGACAAAGATAGAGTGGGGTTAAGGGTAGGGGTGATTAGGAGAGAGATAGATAGAGAGGGGGGATTTTTTAGGGAGTTATAGGTAGAGAGAGAGGGGGGGTGTTAGGGGGTTAGAGGTAGAGAGAGAGGGGAGTGTTAGGGTGTTAGAGGTAGAGAGAGAGGGGGTTGTTAGGAGGTTGGGGGTAGGCAGAGCAGGAGAGAGAGTTAGAGATTGGGTTAGTATGGTTTATGGAGAGGAGGGGAGAGAGAGAGAGAGAGAGAGAGAACCAATAGGGCTGTAGGGTGTTGGGGGGTTGGGGGAGAGAGAGAGGGGTGGGTGTTAGGTGCAGGTGGAAGAGTAAGGGACCGAGAGAGTGAAATAGGGGATTAGTAGGGGTTAAGGGTAATATGGGAGAGAGAGGAGGAGGAGGAGGAGATATTAGGGGAGGAGTATGAGAGAAAGAGTGAAACAGGGGTTTAGTAAGGGTTAAGGGGAGAAGATGCCATTGCAAGATAGGGGGGAAGAGGGGGTTTAGGGTATAAAAAGAGATATAGATCAAGGAGGTTAGGGGTCTATTTATTGAGGTCGGGATTTAGTGGTAGGGGGATGCATAGGGATGTGTGTATGTATGTTATATATAGAGAGAGAGAGTTAGCTAGTTAAAGAGAGAGTGTGTGTTCTTTATAGAAAGAGAGAGAGACAAAGAACCACCGAGGTAGTGAGGTGTTATGGGTTTGAGAGAAAGAGAGAGAGAGAGAGAGGGGGGGTGGGTTGTGGGGATTTAGGGGTTTGGGAGAGGGAGAGGGGGGTGGGGGTTAGGTGGATGATAATGGGACTCGAAGAGAGTGAGAGAGGTAGTTATTAGTGGTTATGGGGAATATGTGTGTGTATGTGTGTGTGTGTGTGTGTGAGAGAGAGAGAGAGAGAGAGAGAGAGAGAGAGAGAGAGGAGGAAGAGGAGGATGGATTTGTATAGGATTATGAGAGAGTGATAGTGAGATAAGGGGTTATCAAGCGTTAGGGGGAGGAGGTTCGATTGTGGGGTAGGGGAGATGAGGGGGTTTGGTGTAGAGAAAGAGATATATATCAAGTGGGTTAGAGATCGATTGATTGATGAGGTGGGTTAAAGGTAGGGGGAGGAAAAGGGTTGTGGGTCTTTATATTAGAGAGAGAGATATATAGAGAGAGAGGGATCAGTGGGGGAGCACGAGAGAGAGAGAGAGAATAAGGGGGTTAGGGATTGAGTGATTGAGGTAAGGGGTTAGTAGTAGGGGTAGAAATATTGATGTGTGTGTGCTAGAGAGAGAGAGAGAGAGAGAGAGAGAGAGAGAGAGAGAACCAATAGAGTTGTGGGGTGTTAGGGGGTTGAGGGAGAGAGAGAGCAGCGACCATGAAGTGTAGGTGGAGGATTAGTCGAGTGAGAGAGAGTGAGAAGGGGGGTTAGTAAGGGTTAGGTTAAGAGGGGGGAGAGAGAGAGAAGAGGGGGTGATAGAGTTAGGGGAGGAGTAGGGGGTGAGAGAGAGAGAGAAGAGGGGGGTGATAGAGTTAGGGCAGGAGTAGGGGGTGAGAGAGAGAGAATGGGGAGCGAGGTGTTAGGGGATTAGGGGAGAGAGATAGGGGTAGGAATTAGGGGTAGATTGAGGAGTATGTGGGAGAGATATTGAGGGAGAGGGTTAGCAAGGGTTAGGGGGAGGAGGGGAGAGAGAGGGAGAGGAGGGGAGAGAGAGGGAGAGGAGGTAGGGGTTAGTGGTAGGGGGAGGATTAGGGAAGAGAGAGATAGAGAGAGTCATGGGTTTGGGGTAGAGAAAGAGATAGAGATCGGGTGGATTAGATTTTTGGGGATAAGAGAGAGAGAGAGAGAGAGTGAGATGGGGGGAGAGGGTGTCGGTGATTAGGGATAGGGAGAGGAGTGGTTTTCAGGGAGAGAAAGAGATGGTAGTGAGAGGAGGAGGGGGGTGAGAGTTAAGGGGTAGGAGTGGGAGTGAGGGGTGAGAGAGAGAGAGAGAGAGAGAGAGAGAGAGAGAGAGAGAGAGAGAAGGGGGTTTGGTGGAGGAGTATTAGAGAGAGAGAGAGAGAGAGAGAGAGAGAGATGAGGGTTTAGCAAGGGTTAGGGGGAGGAGGTGCCATTATTGAGTGTTATTGCAAGGTAGAGAGATTATGGGATTTGGGGAAGAGAAAGAGACAAAGATTGAGGTGGTTAGGGGTTTGGGGAGGAGTAGGGATGTTAGAGAGAAGGGGAGGTATAGGTGAGGAATTAGGGTTTTTGGGTTAGAGAGAGAGAGACATGGGGCGATGGATAGTGGTATGGGGGCAGGGATATTAGTATCTAGACAAAGATAGAGGGGGGATTAGGGGTAGCTGGAGTAGGGGGGAGAGAGATGGGGGATTAAGGGTAGAGATAGAGGGTGAGTAAATGGGCTTGGAGGGAGAGAGAGAGAGAGAGATGTGATTAGGTGTAGGAGGGAGAAGGGTGTGCAAGAGACAGGGTGGTGTCAGGGGGTTGGGGTAGGGGGAGAGGGGGGAGTGTTAGTGGGGTCGAATTGTACTTAAAAATAATGCATATGTATTTTTTTGAGTAAAAACACATGTGCATTTTTTTCCACTCATTTTGCAATAGCTGTGTAACTACCACCTTTAATGTTTAAAAATGTGCATTCATTTTATTAGAACAAAATGCGGAAACAATTTGTTCTCATATAAATAGAAATTATACATATTAGACAATCACTCTAATAGGTTGAACAACATACTACATTCAGATTCTCACATTGCTTGGGAAGGAAGGAAAAAAACTTTCGATTTGATCATGAAATTTGACATTCTCCATCATTCAGTTTCTAATATTTGAGGACCATTGAGAAATACATTGAGCAAGGTTGAAGAATCTTCAATAGAGAAGGACCATATACCATCTCCAATTAAAGAGAACCATAAATCATCTCCAATTAAGGAGCACCATGGACCATATCCAATTGAATATCACCATAGGCCATCTCCATCATTAAATGGTTTAGAATATTGGAGCACCAAATACATTGAGAAAGGTTACATAATATCCAATAGAAGAGGACCATAGACCATCTCCAATTGAATAACACCATGGACCATATCCAATTGAAGACAACCATAGACAATATCCAATTGAAGAGAACCATGGGCCATATACATCATTCAGTTTGTTAAAATCTTGGAGCACCAAAGACATTGAGCTAGGATGAAGAATCTCCAATAGAAGAGAACCATAGACCATCTCTACTTGAAGAGAACCATAGGCCATCTCCTCATCTAGTTTCTTAGAATCTTGGAGCACCAAAGACATTGAGAAAGGTTGAAGAATATAAAATAGAATAACACCATAGGACATCTACAATTGAATAGCAACATAGACCATATCAATTTTAAGAGCACCATAGACCATCTCCACCATTCAATTTCTTAGAATTGAGGAGCACCTTGAATGCATTTTTCATCTAATTGATCATTGTGGTGATGGGAATTTACTAAATAGAGTAAGAAAATCGGTAAGGAGTAAGAAAACTCAAGATATAATTGAAGAAAAAAGAGAAAAGAAAATATTAGACATGATCAACCTAAAGAATTCTATGGAAACTCATCCAATTCCGTTTATAGATGATGGCACAGTTCTTGCTAAAATACACAGTAAGAAGAATGGAATCATTCACTAGAGGGGCCCTCAATTTCCAAAACATTTGAGGAACACAAACCCCATGGAACTAATCAATAAGTACAATACATGTGCTCATAGGGGGAATTTTTGTTTCCCACATCAAGTCAACCTCAAACTAATGAATCACCATCCAAAGACCTAGTTGTTGATTTGGTATCTTGTGGTTATAAAAGTGATCAAGTTAGAGAGGCGTTGTGTGTAGAACATATTTCCAAAGAAGTGGATGTCATTGAGACCATCCAAGATGATGTTTAATTGCCACCATCCAAATGCCAACAAGAGAAATAAGGACATGAACATCCTATTGAAACTTCAATAAGGGGCCCACAATAAGAAAAATGGAATCATTCACTAGAGGGGCCCTCAATTTCCACAATAGTTGAGGAACAATCACCCCATGGCACTAATCAAGAAGTAAAACACATGTGCTCATCGGGGAAAGTTTTGATCCCCACCTAAAGTCAACCTCAAACTAATGAATCACCATCTAAACACCTAGTTGTTGATTTGGTCTCTTGTGGTTATAAAAGTGATGAAGTTAGAGAGGCATTGTGTGTAGAACATATTACCAAATAAGCAGATGTTATTGAGACTGTCCAAGAGGATGTCCAGTTTCAACTATCTAGATACCAACAAGAGAAATAACGACATGAAGATCCTATTGAAACGCCCCAGTGGCTTGGTGATGTGGTACATGGTATAGTTCCAACTCCTTAGCTCCATTGTCAAGTACATGCCGAATTACTATGAAAAATATACAAATTGATGACACGTGACTACATTTGGGGGGGAAATTTGACATTTAGACCAATGAAAAAACTCAAAAACCATTTTTAACATTGGGCAGACGTCATTTTCAAGGGTTTCTGAGGAAAAAAAACAATTGAGTGTCACTTAAGAGACGTCTAATTTAACATCTCTTAAGCGATGTATTTGGGCATCCCTTATGCAATGTTCCAATGTCTCCCTTAAGAAATGATCAGGGACGTCTCTTAAGTGACGTTTTTTCCTTGTTGCTTAACCGATGGTACGCCGAAAGTATTTTACTTTTTAAGGATCGATTGGGAAAAATTGTAAACATATTTGGACATAGCAGGTATTTAGGTTTTCTAGATAAATTGAACAAGAATAATTCATCGAAGCGCTTTGGAGGGAGGAGAACTCTGCTTATAGGTAAAAAAAAATTGTTGATCAACAATGCCCAGTTTTGAATTAATTTTTTTGATTGGGTTAACGATTTGATCTATGTCTTTCTTCTATTAGTGGCTTGATAATGTATTTAATTGAAACATAGCACAATGTCAGACATTCATGTTCCCCAATTTTATACTAGATCTGAATGACTCACTACTATGCAGAAAGATATGGATTTTGTATATAGTGATAGAAGCAACGATGTTTTGACAAATGATCAAAATCAACCCTTCAATGTTGAAGCTATAATCGGCGATGGAACAATGTTTTTTCCCTTGTACAAAATGCATGAAAAGAAGAAGAGTTGTTAGGGAAACCAATATCATCCCTTGGTAAGTTATTAAGTTTTTTTCTCATTTTGCAATACCCTTATTATTGATCGATATTTCAATACAAATTGGTTATATTTTTTTACAACTACCGCATAGAAAATACCACCAACACTTGCAAACCCACTTGAGACAATTCACGGTACTAGAGATGTCGAGGGCGATGAAATTGAGGTTGATACATTAATGGAAGAAAATGACCACAATATTATTGAGAATGAAGGGATAAATAGGTTGATCCATGACACATTTGTTTCCATGGATGAGAATGTACTTGTGGACGAGGCATATGAAAACATTCATGATGTACCTCTTATTGAGAAAGAAAAAAATCCTTATACAAAGAATTAAAGACAAGTCTTCTCCCAACTCTTTTGTTGCTAGTCAACTTAAAGTTCATGAATGGTATTTCAAACACAACAATGGCACAATTGTTAAGGTATGCAAGATTTTGATTTTTTATTTGCAATTCATTGGTTTTTTAATATTTTTTTCATTTATTAGTCAATAATTATGATTTTTCCACTAAGTTATATATCTTTTTAGACTATTATGCGACACTCTTCTACCACCATCAAATACTTTACCTCACACATCCAGATAAATGTGTGTCGTTTTGAAAGATATAGGAATGGAGTATAACACAATTGATGCATGTCCCAATGATCATATCATATATTACAAACAACATGCATCAAAGAGTGAGTGCCCTGAATATGGATTTAGTAGATATAGTACTGATCAGGTAACAAATAAGGTGCCCCGCAAAGTTCTTCATCATATCCCAATAATTGCATGTTTTGAAGGACTGTTTAGGTATAAAACGATTGCATAATTTATGGATTACCATGCACGACATAAAAGTGAAGATGGTGTCATGAGAATGCTTATAGATGGTTTTGCATTTAGAGACATTGATGAAAGATGGCAAATTTTTAAAGAAGAACCCCATAATGTTAGACTTTCATTGGCAGCTGATGGTGTCAACCCATTCAGAGAGCTCATAACCATTTACTTAGTTTGGCTAGTCTTTGTTATAAACAATAACCTTCCTCCATGGATGGAAATTAAAAGGGATAATGTCATGTTGGCATTAATTGTTCCACGTACTTATTTTTATGAATGTTAACATAATATAAGAAATCAGCCTTTTGTATAATTGCATGTACGAGAACTTATTAACCATGTATGTTACTTTTGAAATGACTACTAGGTAAGCACCAAGTTAAATATATGGATGTATATATTGAGCCTCTTATAGGCGAAAATTTAAAATTATGGTCTCGTATTAGTATGTACGAAATCTCCAAACCTATATCCCAAAAGCAATTTTAGTTCCATGGAATACTTACATGGCCAATTCATGATGCACCTGGTCTTACACATTTCTGTGGTATGTAAGGTTCCCATGTATCTCTATGCATCATTTATCATGCAATCATTTTTATAATATACGAAATACTATATGTTAACATTATTCCATAAATTGCAGGGATTCAAACAAAGGGAAAATATGCATGTACAGTATCTGGTCCAAGAACAATATCTAGACGTTCAAGAAGTTTAGGAAAGGAGGTGTATAATGAGTTTAGACATTTTCTCCATAAGGACCATAGGTATCGCATTACTGAAAAAAATGACTTCAATGGAAAGGAAGAGACTAGAAAAAAAGTATGATGAATGATACCTCAACTATGGAAAAATGCATTTCAAAAGATCCATGGTAAGCAATATTTGTTTGTCACTAATTAATTCATTCTTCGTGAGTTGTTTTTATTTATATATTTTCATACTTATAATCATGATTAGTATAAAATATTGATATTTCATTGATACTTCTCAAAGGTCGTCACCACGATCAGATTCCAGGGATTTTAAAACAATACTTTGAACAATTTAGTCAATTTCCATACTATGAGCACATACAAATAGCTCATTTGTTCAACACAATGATTATTGGAAAGAATGTCATAGAGTTCTTTTCGAAAATTATAGGTGGGAGGAATAACAAGGAAAAATTGCAAAAATGATTAGTGACATTCAAGAATCCAACTCATTGCAACATTTGAATCAAAACTAGGGTAGTGTAAATTCCACCAATCACCAATGGTTATTAAATGAGCAAGAGAGTGTTGTTGGAAAAGAGGTTGTACGAAAGATAAAATTTCCCACTAGGTTTGCTTCAAACATAATTAATATACCGAAAAAGAGAGGAAATTTTGGGGGGGATAAAAATCATGATTGGCATACATTTATCAAGGTTCAACATTTTGAAACTTTGATTATTTATTTTATTTTATATACATTATTTTTTATTAATTCATGTTTATCTCTATTTGTTAGTAATATGCATTGGATCCTTGTTGCAATATGTTCTACCTCTACCTCTTCCTAATAGCTTTGACAAAAATATTAAGAAGGTTATTTATGATATAGGCAAGTACACAAGGTATGTATAAAGTTATAGTTGAATTAATATTGATTGTAGAGAGGGAAAATACTTTCTTTTATTGTATTATACATTTGAATGTTGACACATCGGGTTTCGTTGCACTTGTAGGTGGTTTTCATCTAAATAAATACATATGGAAGATATCAGGTATTGGAAAAGTTAAATTCCCCAACTTATGTGTGAGATGCAAAACTATATGCCTCCATCCTTTTTCAATGCACATGAACACTAACTCATACACCTAGTGGAAAAGATTGAAATATGTGGACCCATGCACACAAGGTCAATGTGGTTGGTCAAGAGGCACTTGAAAGAATTGAAGGGCTTTGTTAGACAGAGATCACGTCTAGAAGGATCGATGGTTGAAGGGTATATTCTATATCAATCCACTGTATATTTTAGTGAGTACTTACCCCAAGTAGTGGGTGATATTGATGTGCCGCTCCTTTGGGATTCAAATTCTACAAACAAATTTAAAGGGGAGGTGTTGTCAGGGAATGGTAGACAAAGAAAAGTTAAAGGTAAAATATTGTAATTTATTTAATTTATCCATACATGTTTTTGGAGCACTGGTTAGTAGATTGGTTGTTTAACTAACACTTATTTTGTCATTGTTCTAGGTAGTATAGAGTGGGATGCAATTCATGTATAGATTGAAAATAATATTGATTTTATGAAGAGATGGACACAACAATGTGAAGAAGTTTATGGTTAATTAAGATGGAATGACTTGGCATAGATGATTAGAAAGGATTATTTGGATCATGACACAATTTTAAGCTAGTAGAAAATTGATTTAGCATATGTTGCAAAACATAGAAAGGTAAGCCATTCCTACCATTCATATTTATATTCCAAATCACATTATTGTCTTTTTATTTAAATTATATTATACATATAATTATCATTTCCTAACAATCCATTTCTAACATATTGAGAATACGGGTGAAACATCATAAGTCTATGTGGTGCAATGGCATAAAATTTCACACCAAAGAGTTGGATGATAGGATAAAAACATGTGATAGTGGTATTTCTACAATTTTCTAGGTTACTAATATTTCCCATAGGGGTAATAGATATCCGATCACATCAAATTTGAGGTACTATGGATATTTGGAAGAAATCTTGGATATAGACTTTAAATCCTTCAAAGTGGTTCTCTTCAAGGTGAGGTGGCACATATTGTTGTTACAAGATGATGAAAGGATGGCTATTGATCATGACAATGGATTTACCATGATTAATACTAATAGGTATGAGCGGGATACAAATCCATATGTATTTCCAAGTCAATGTGAGTAGGCATTTTTTCAGAGTTACCAGGTAGAATAGGTTGGTCATTTGCTATTAGATTTGATCCTAGAGGATGGCCTGTAAAGTATACTTTTCCTAGAGAGATTGAGGAAGAATTCGACTTAGACGAAAGGGGGAACCAGGTTGACCAAATAGCCTTTGAGTCACATCTCGATGATGATAGATACATTGATGATTACTTAGTGCTAGATGTTGCAGATGTTGTTTTGGAAAATCCTTACAACGATTCTGAATGGTTGGATACTTATCTTCATGAATCGGATCTCGACTTGGACGATGTTTAAGATCAATCTGATTTGGAATTGTAATAAATGTTGTTGAATGGATCTCTCTTTCACAATTAGTATTGGAAAAATAAAGTCATCGGAATTCTTTGTTATTTTATATGAAAATAGATCATCGATCTCATGGAACATTATTCTCTATAATGTGTTGTAAATTGTATTTGATGCAATGCTAATTCAATTCTTTGTTTTCCTTGATTTTGCATTTGATTTTATTCTTATACATGAAACCAAATTTTGGATGCTATAAACCATTTTGAGTGCAAGTGTCCCAAGAAATTTGAGTGTGTTTTTAAACTTGGTTCAAAAAAGCCACGTTTATACACATTTGTAGTCATGCACTTTGAAAACGTCACGATTTTCAATAAAATATGTAAAGAGCATCTAACACATATTCAATTAGGTGGGCTTTGTCACCTACTAAGTTGCTATTCATAAGAACTATGGACAAAATTATTCATAAACATGGAGGGTTCCATGAAATATCTTACTATTCTGAATTGCATTAGGGCCTAATCCCTAGTGTATCACCGGAAACCATGGTTTACTTCTTGATACCAATACCTCATTCTCTAATCCTTAAAATTATGTATATATCTCTTTCTTAGGTAAAAATTTAGGGCCCATGTGGTGGTCAAATTACCTATTCATGACCCATGGGTAATATAATTAGTAGTTATCTACTAAGAGCCTAGTTTTTATGTCATGGTTAAGCATTTATAACCATTCATCATGCGACACTACTTGAAATTGTGACCTTATCACAATAGCCCAATTAGGGGAAATGCTGAGTATAAGTTGGGGGATGGGTGGGGGGAAAGGAATTTTAATATTGGAAGTTACCCTTAGTGATTTCCAATTCGTATGCCCCTCCATCCATACAATTAAGTTTACAAAAATTAGAAAACTTGGGTAAAATTCCAAGAACTAAAATCTATTGATTCTTGCCAAAAACTAATGGAATTGCATAAATATACATTTTTTTGAGTCAATTCTGCTAGAAAACTACAAAAGCTAGAAAAAATTCCAACATTTGTATTTTTTCCCAAATTAATTTCCAAAACAATTTGAATTTTCTTCCATGGGCCCTCTTCTAATACAATATTTGGCATGCCTAAAACCTAGTGAAACAATTTTCGAGACTAATGGATTTGCTTTCATATGGAACCCAAGTGTGACATTGTTCCCACACAAGAGTTCAAAATTATCCATATGTTGGTTAAAAACCAATAAAACAAATTTCCAATAGATCAACTAGCAGAATAATGAGTTCAATTGGTAAAACGATGTCAAAAGTGTGTTCACTAAGAAGATGGACCATTTGTATTAACAACAAAAACAAAATGGGTTTTAAGGGAAGCTCATTCAAGGCAGGATGCCCATTTTTTAGAATAAGATGATGACCCACTAAAACCAATTGAAACAACATCAAGAAATGCCTACTAGCATTCCAATTGCCTAAAATCCATTCAAGCTCGATACCAAAATTCCCACATTTGCTCTGATGGCTTCTTCAATAGAAAATAAGTTGGATGCATGTATTCATGTAGTATTGAACCTTATTTGAAGACATAATCCATCATGATCAATCATTATAACATATTTCTTATTGAGTTTCTCATAAATCCTTCTCATGGTGGCATGTTGCACACAACAATTGGCAACATACGATCCATCGATTTTCACCTAGTTAGATAATTTCGAGGACATTATTCACAAAATATTTTATCCCTGTAGCTACAAGGATTCCTTGGTTTCATAATGCATTTATATTTAGTGGATTCTAATCCAAATAAATCAACAACTCATCAAGTAGTTCAATTAATTAGTGATAAAAATTTAGGTACAAGGCTCAAACAATGATTCAAAAATTAAATTTATTTCCTAGTTTAGAAAAGGAAATAGAAACTCTCCATGTCACTTCCTTAGAGTATGATTCCTAGTTGTGATTCTAGAATACACCTTACCAATAGGACTACAAAGAATACTTTGATGGTTCTCATAAAACTTACAATCTAAACAAGCATGATAAAATCGATAACGTTCCACATCATCGATCAAATGAAGGTAGATAATAATAATAAGATTCTTTATTTTGTTATTTAATCTCTTCTATATTCCTATATATTAGAATGCATCTTAAAAACCTAAGGGTGTCTTTCACATTTGGGCCATACAACATATTATTGATCTAATCCTAGGTTCTTCTTGAAGTATTGAATTTGACATTTAAAAGTAATAAAATGTTATCTATCTATCTATCTATCAATATATATATATATATATATATATATATATATATATAAACACCTATTTCAAGAAATCTAGAAAAATTCTATTACAAGGACTTCTATGACATTGAATTTTTTTGTAAATTTTTTATTTATTTCATTTTATTTGTAAAAATTATGCATTAAAGAAATATTCCATTAAAATTGGAAAAACTAATCCTAGAAAGAATGTTTTTATTGATCACAAATTTTATTTACTCCAAGTGTTTTTAATATACAATCATAAAAAATGAAATGTTGTATCATTTATAACTAGTTCGGTATGCCATAAATTAGGAGGAGTATATGAACATCTGTAATTTGTTGAATCGTGAGAAAAAATATTCATGAAGATATAAAATGTAGGATTAATGAAGTTAAGTTGCACACATAATTGCATGTTTTATTACAAGAAGATCTCTATCTATATTTGAAGTGAACAAAGTATCATATTAAATATTTTTATTGTTAAATAACATATTATAATATAGCATGATTGGAAGGAAATCACAATATTAAATTAAAATAAAATAAATTATAAGAAATGTATTGATGTCGAACCAAATAATAACTATAAATTCGTCAAAATTGGGATAGTTGTTAGGTACAACATTATACATACACAATGAAAGTCTGAAGAAATTGAATTAAGAAATCATGGCCGAGAATTACTTTCACCAAAAGGCAAAGAAAATGATAAGATTTTTAAATGTCGAAGAAATAGATGTTGAAACATATTTTTCAAATCTTTTAGTTGAACTTTATATATGACCCCATGCTCTTTTGAATTTATTTATGGCACATATCGAATGAGTCTAAATAGTCCACTTAGTACTCATTATCAATTAATTATATGGTTTTACATTGTATTTTATTCCAAAAATTACATACCACATTTATACATTCATTTGATGCATATAAGAAGATAAAAGATAGAACATATCTCGTGCTTTGTTGGCCTATAAGAGATTATTTCAGTTAATCATAATTGAGTTAGTAATACAAACTTACAAAAAAATGAATTGAGAAATCAAATTTCTTATAGTTCAATGTCACTCACTTATGACCAATCACGTACTACCCTTAATACCACTTAGCACTCATTAGCACAAAATTTTGTGTTTTTAAACCATTGCAACTTTAATTATATGGGGCTTTATTTCAAAAATTACATACTGCATTGATAAACTCCTCTTATTAATGAATATACGCAAATAAAAGTCAATAATTTATTTCATGCCTTGTTGGCTTATATGAGATTATTGCAATTATAAACTTTTAACTTAAGAATACACATTTACAAAACTTTTTGCGTGCCTTGTTGGCTTTTATGAGATGATTTTAATTACAAATATTTGATTTAAGAACGCAAATTAAAAAAATATTTTGAATGGGGAAATCAAGTGGTGTATGATGCAAAAAAATGTCAAACGAAAGGCAATAATAAATAATATTAATAATTGTATTTAAATATTATTGTTAATTCTCATCTATTTATAAAAGTTTTAAAAACATACAAATTAATTCATCAAAAAATGTGTCCAACTTGTATTGAAATATTGCAATGTACGCGTTAACAAATTTCTAAAAATTAATATCTTCACCTACTATAAAGAAATCAATGTTCTATTGAACATTCGAATGTAATTGCGTTTCTCTTTGATACGATGAAGTGTCTTAAAAAGGGGGAATAGAATTTGGACAAGCCAAGTATCAGGTTCATGTCCTATATAAGCCTTTGTTAAGATACAATTTGACCGGTATCCGGGGAATTGATAAGTAAGCTTTGATGTATCTATTAGCAATATATTTGATTCTTCGTACATATTTCCATATTTGGACCACACATCACTAAAATTGTATCACACTACATTATTTGAATTTTGTTTGCAAGTGACAATGAGACCTGTCCCATATGAATTCAAAGTCACTTGTATCGGTATTTGATTTTTCAACTACTTGTTGAATGTTTTTACATTGTATTTTATTCCAAAAAATACATATCACATTTATACATTCATTTAATGCATACAAGAAGATAAAAGATAGAGCGTATCTCATGCTTTGTTGGCTATTATGAGATTATTTCAATTAATCGTAATTGAGTTAATAATACAAACATACAAAAAAATGAAATGAGAAATCAAATTTCTTATAGTTCAATGTCACTCACTTATGACCAATCTCGTACTACCCTTAATACCACTTAGCCCTCATTAGCAATTAATTTTGTGTTTTAAAACAATTGCAACTTCAATTATATGGGGTTTTATTTCAAAAATTACATATTGCATTGATAAACTCCTCATATTAATGAATATAGGCTAATAACAGTCAATAATTTATTTCATGTCTTGTTGGCTTATATGAGATTATTGCAATTATAAACTATTAACTTAAGAAAACACATTTACAATAAGTTATAGATTGGGAAATCAAATGCCTATACCTTTCAAAATCATTCATCTATGACTCATCATGCTTTAATCTAAATTCTAGTACACTTAGCACTCATTATCATTGAAGTAATATTTTTTGTAAGAAATGTGCTTTTATATAGATGGAGGTTTAATTCAAAATTTGTGTGTCACTTGTATTAATGCATATAGATCAATAAAACTAAAGAGAACTTCATTCCTTGTTGGCTTTTGTGAGATGATTTAAATTACAAATAATTGATTTAAGAGTATGTAATTTAAAAAATATTTTGAATAGAGAAATCAAGTGTTGTAATGCACTTGTATTAATACATATAGATAAATAAAACTAAAGAGAGTTTCTTGCATGCCTTGTTGGCTTTTATGAGATGATTTAAATTACAAATAGTTGATTTAAGAGCACAACTTTAGAAAATATTTTGAATGGGGAAATCAAGTGTTGTATGATGCAAAAACTTGTCAATTTAAAAGCAATCATAAATAATACTAATAATTGTATTTATATATCATTGTCAATTATCATCTATCTATAAAAGTTATAAAATCATACAAATTAATTCACCAAAAAATGTGTCCAACTTGTATTGAAATATTGCAATGTAATCGTCAACAAATTTCCATAAAATAATATCTTCACTTAATACAAAGAACTCAATGTTCTATTGAACATTCGAATGTAGTTGCGTTTCTGTTTGATACGATGAAGTGTCTTTAAAAAGGGGAATAGAACTTGCACAAGCCAAGTATCGTGTTCATGTCCTATATAAGCCTTTATTAAGATACAGTTTGACTGATATCCGAGGAATTGAGAAGTAGGCTTTGATGTATCTATTAGCAATACATTTGATTCTGTGTACTTATTTCCATATTGGGACCACACGTCGCTTAGCCTTGTCTCATAAAACTGTATCATACTACATGATTTGGATTTTGTTTGCAAGTGACAATGGGACCTATCCCATATGAATTCAGAGTCACTTGTATCAATATTTGATTTTTCAAGTACTTGTCGAATGTACTTGTTAGTAACATTTGATGTCCATATCGCAACATCATAATGTTTTAGGCAGTATTTTAATACTTCTAATTGAAAAGGCCTACAAAAGTAGGATCTATCACCAAGCTCCCAATCTGGTTTTCTTTGAATTTGACAGCTCGTTTCATCTTTGGAATACGACGAGAAGAATACTCCTTCCATTTCAAAGATCAACAAGATCTTCCGACTGATATTAACTCCCATCTGCATTGTTGCCACATATATAACATTAACATATTTTCACTTCAAAACTTCATTGCTTAATGGCATCAAAACATATCCAATTTATTTCCACTCCTAAACAAACAACTTAATGAAAAAAATAAAAGTAATTTCCGTGGAATAGTTTTTTTATACAAACACATTCAACTACTACTCAAATCACTAATTTTTAAGAATTGTAATGAGATAAACTACAATTTAAAAATATAATTACAATAGTCGAATTCTTTTGAACTAATTATATGTTAATATCTACATACTACCTAAATTTACAGTTTTTAAGTTTAAATCAAGCAAACTATTTATATGTTCATTTTTACATACAACCTCATACGATATTTTAATTTTCAAGAAATTATAAGAAAAATTCATATAAGCACATTGCAATGAAATTCAAATCACAATTTAAAAATATAGTTACAATGGTCCAATTCAAACCAATTATATGTTAATTTATACACACCACCTAGATTTACAATTTTTTAAATTTCAATTAAACAAGCTAATTATAGGTAATTTTTACATACAACCTGATATGATTTTCCATTTTTTTAATTTCTAAGAAATAAGAAAATTTCATATGATAACATTGAACTAACATTCAAATCACTGATTTGTAAGAGTTATAATGATCAATTAAGACGCAATTGATAAATAAACTGCAATTGCTCAAACATAGTAATTGTACGTTAATTTATACATACAACCTAATACAATTATTTAATTAATATAGAATACTACATTTTTATGCAAACACATAAGACTATTATTCAAATCACTTAACTTTTTATAACTCAATATCTCAATATAAATAAACAAAATAATAATATGTTAATTTATAATAATGACACAACAACAATCCTTATATGAGTATTATGAAATAATATTGACATTAAATTGATAATAAAATAAAACACAGTAATAACACATCACATGTAGAATTAAGTCATCCAATGTACAATGACCAAGAATTTATATTATAAACTTCAAGATTTTGTTTATAGAGGAAATGAATAATAGTCATCTTAATGTACTATTAAAAGTCATTGAAGATTCTTCAAAATATCTCGAACATCGGGTGCCTTGTAGAATTTATTCAATAAGCTCCACAGATCAGCGATCAACCATTTATCCTCATTCTTTCCATCAAATGAAGGGGCAATAATCACATTTTCTTTGGGATTTTCTTTCTTTGTCTCCATTGAACAATCCACTAGAATAGTGTTAGTAGCATCATATTGAGAATACATTATCCACACTTTTTTCAGATGTTTTTTGTATAAACTTGTGTTGAATTATCAATGTCATTTTTTCCCTTTTGTTGTTTGCAATCTGAAGCAGTCCATGTAAACAAAAATTTAGCTTGTAATGTTTCTGAAACCAACTTTTTCATAACTCTTGTTGTGTTTTGTTTCAAAGATGTCGTCCAAATTGCAATGTCAAGAGATTCTTTTCTGGAACACATTTCAAGAAATGTTTTTGCATGTGGACAAAACCAAAATGATTTTTTCTCTATCGTGTAATCTGCGGCCCTTCCCATTTTCTCGATAAATTCTTTTTGTGATGCATCACCATCAACGCTCTGATAGAAAATGTTATTCAATTCAAAAATAACTAATTTCTTTTGACTTATAATAGCTGCAAAACAATAATGGATATCATAGTTAATTCATTTTATTCATGCTACATATATTATTAATAAAAAAAATTGTTGAAGAAATACACTCACTTTGAGTATTTTTTGTACTAGTTATTGATAAGCCACACTTCTCTTGTATTGTCTTCATAGAACCTAGAGCCAAAATAACAAACCTTCAATCAAATACCAATAATACTTCTTTAAATCAATTTTTTTTATATAAGACATATTTTATGTTTAATTGAAAATAAGAGACATGTGAAGTACCTGATATGATATCATGTTCTTGACTATGGATTTCTGTCACAATCCCTTGATCACTGTCTTTTTTCTCCTCATTTGCCACTGTAATAAACATACGAAATGTTATAAAATGTATCAACGAATGAAATTCATTAAATAAATAGGCATAGAATCCAAAGAATCACTAGAAAAAGAACAAAACAAGTACAATACAACAAAAGAAACAAAATAAATTATGTACCTGGTATGGTATTTTCTTCGTCTTGTATTTGCATCTCGAAAACTTCTTCGACATTGTGCACACTATGTTGATCATTGCTTTGTTGCAAAGTGTCGTCGTTGTTTTCTTTACAATTTCCGCCATTAGTAGTTATAGTAAACATCTTGTTAATCAAGATTTATAAATAGCATAGAATCCAAAGAATCACTAGAGAAAGAACAAAACAAGTACAATACCTGGATATTCCAACATCAATATATTAGACATTGGTTTTTGCAATTGGAAGGATTCTTGATTAGTCAGCATGGTAGTCCTTTGTAACTCGTTTTCTACGACACATGCCATTCTTCTTCCATATGTACAGCAAGCCTGCTGTAAATTTGTCCCCGCATAAAGAGAAATAATCAAATTTAGATCACTATGTTGTTGATGCATTTGTAATAATTCTTCCCAGAATTCAAAATCTCTCTCCTTTTCATCAGATATGTCTCTAAAACTGTGAGAGTATCTTGAGGCCTCTAAACTTTTTGTCTCTTCACTATAGAAATGTATAGTTAAAACTATATCATAACTATAGTTATTTTGTTCTTTATATTCATAAAGACCGGTAGCCATTTTATAGTTGACATTTGAGTCCTTGACAACAATCTCCAGAGCTTGGCGTACATCCTTACAAGACCAAATTTCTACTAATATAATCATAGTAAAATCTTTCAACCCATTTTTTTCGATTAAAAATCGAAACAATTCAATATGGTGATCCTTAAGGAATGATTCATCTTTCAAAGCCAATGTATCCAACACAACAAAGTCAGTGTATAACATTGGTTGAAACTGACAAGGAAAAGAGTGCAAAAGTGTTGACAAGAGGCTAGGACCCCCATAATGACAACCGAATTCAAAACTGTTCTCAATTTCCTATATATCTGTCGATGCATCAATTATTCTATCAAGGACCACACAGGCTTGTGGAGAAAGGGACTCTATTTTTGTATTTCGTGATCCTTTTACATATTTACACCCTTCCATTGTCCTATAGAAGTTGGCAAATATGATATCAGTAATTCCATAATGCTCAAGAATATTGGATATTGTAAGAATCTTATCATTCAGATTCTTATCATGACTTTTGCAATATGTTACCATTGCCTCCAAAATTGTTCTTTTGGTTTTCAATTGTGAACAATAATCTTTCATTTTTATGGCATTAGTTGGATGGTTCACTGGAATAGAAAACCAAACAGTTCCATCCAATAGTTTATCTGCTACAGAACACATTTCTTCAGCGGTTAGTCCCTGAAGGGGACGGAAAGAACTTGATACCAAACTGTTCAGACTATTTGTCTTATAGTTTGGATCCTTAGGTTGGTTTGGATAACACATTAATGTCCCTAGTTTGTAACAATTAAAAACAACTTCCCATTTATCCCAAGTAGTATCATCAAGATATAACAAGACTTTTTTTTCAGCAAAGTTTGTTAGTGGACAATCGAAGAAAGAGCACAACATTTCATCATCAACCTGTTAAAAAATAACAAATATAAATTAGTAAGAATGTGATATCAAAAATAAAATAGCCATGAATTTAGTTATAACAATATAAACTAAGTGCAAAAAAAAAAAAATTGCATACCTTGTCTTCAGCCGTCTTAGAATTCCCACATTTTTGTTTCTTTAATTTATTTGTGGCAATTAGGAATTGTCTTGCAGATCGCACAGAATCAATGAATGGAGTTTTGAAGAACACTGTGTTTGCAGAATTTAACTAGCAGCAAATACGAATCACCACACTGGGAGCAACTAATGGATCTAAGAATCGAGCATTACGTTCTTTGTACTTCTGTGTTGCCTCCCCAGATAGACTAAATTTAGGATTTGATAATATTTCTTTGCTGCTTGAATGGTGTGTTTCCCATCAACTATCCAAAAATTGATGTTCTTGGCATTTATATCCATTTCATTCATGATTTTCACAGGGTTTCCAATCAGATCAGACTCTTTTGTATCAAATGGAATCAGAAGAGCATCAGGCAATGATGCTTGAAATTTCTGTAGGAATGATTTTACTAATACTCGAACATTTAAATCATCCCGTGATCTCAATTTATATAACTTGGGTGCTTCTACACATCTTCGAACATCCACCTTCATGGTAAAAGAGCTTGAAAATAAATAACTGTCCTTAAAATTTTCATGGATTTCATCGCATTGGTCAGCAAGCTTCTCTATCTGAGAGTCATCTTTTTGGGATTTTACAAACTCTGTAGTAGGCATGAACTCGCTTTCTTTAATGCTCTGTTCTAGCTCAGCTACATATACCCTTCTCAAAGCAAGCAATTGAGCCTCGAGTTTATCATCTGGTATTTTATCAAGTAGTTTACCTCTTTGTTGCAAATAAAGAAACACAGATGATGTTTTCTTATATCTCACATAGCGATATTTCATAACATTGGTAATACGTTGTACAAGATCATCACAACTCTTTAGATCAGATTCATTGAAGCTCTCAAAACTGTCCAACTTAAATTGTGACTTTTTTATTGACTCTGGAAATTCTGTATTAGTATCAATCAAATCTAGTCTAAATTTTGTGTAATAAACTTGGTAAGAAAATAATTTCACTTCATTTTCTTCAATTACCTCCATTTGAAAATCGATCTGACTATGATTGAGAGCATAACAACTAACAATTATCCCTAGCCTTTGTATATCATTTCCATCCATGGATCCAAATAGATACATATCTGGAAACATATTCATGGGACTTTGAATCTCGACATACCAATCTTCGACATACTCATATACAGCAGATGTTTTGAACTTTTTAATCATTTCAAAATTAGAAGCCATTGTTGAATTTATAATCTAAGTTGAATGACGCTTTTGTTTTTTGAATGCTGATTGTGGCATTTTACTTGCTTTGGAGACGACAGCTTCTAAAAACAATAATAAGCAATTATTACTATAAATAAAATGAAATCAAAATCACAAATATTACCATATAGTCTTCCAGTCTAACCATTTAGAAATGAGAGAATAATATTTAAAACGACCATACCACATGGGGGAGACGTTGTTTGTGTGTCACTTGCAATTCGTTTTTTCTTCAAATTATTCCTTGGAATTGTCATTGCACCAGAGTCCATAGCTTCTAAAAAAAATAATAAATAGTCGACTATAAGTTTAAATTGTTTTAAAAATACATGAAATAATGAGCATTATCAAACAATATTCTATTACATGTCTTTTATTCACATGCACAAGAATAATAAGGGTCATGTGTTATGGAAACATATTAAATACTTAGAGATAAATAAAAATCCATTGCATCTAGCACAAGTAGAGACTCATTAAAAAGAAAAGTTTTCCTTCTCAAAAATGCTAGAAGGAAATGCTTATGCTAGAAAGAAAGCTAGCAGTCACTAGTTTTCCTTGATCTTTTGTCATGTGCTTATTTCAAAATAGAGCACATAGTACAAGCTCAAGGTATAAGCTAGCAACCACCAATTACCATGGACAGGATTTTTCTATTGGAAAGATAGCGACTGCTAGCTTTCTTTCTAGCATAGGTATGTGTTATTATATTATAAGTAAATGCTTATGCTAGAAGGAAAGCTAGCAGTCGCTAGCTTTCCTTGATCTTATGCCATGTGCTTATTTGAAAATAGAGTACATGGCACAAGTTCAAGGCTTTCCTTGATCTTGTGCCATGTGCTTATTTGAAAATAGAGTACATGGCACAAGTTCAAGGTATAAGCTAGCAACCACCAATCACCATGCCTAGGGTTTTTCTATTGGAAAGCCAGCGACTACTAGCTTTCCTTCAACCATAAGCATGTGTGACATGCTAGAAAAAAATGTTTATGCTAGAATGAAATGTAGCATTCGTTCAAAATAGATTACATGGCACAAGCTCAAGGTATAAGCTAGCAATCACCAATCACCATGGACAGGGTTTTTCTATTGGAAAGCTAGCGACTGTTAGCTTTCCTTCTAGCATAAACATATATGCTTATGCTAGAAGGAAAGCTAGCAGTCGCTAGCTTTCCTTGATCTTTTTCCATGTGCTTATTTCAAAATAGAGCACATGGCACAAGCTCAAGGTATAAGCTAGCAACCACCAAACACAATGGACATGATTTTTCTATTGGAAAGCTAGCGACGACTAGCTTTCCTTCTGGCATAAGTATGTGTTATTATCCTAGAAGGAAATGCTTATGTTAGAAGGAAAGCTAGCAGTCGCTTGCTTTCCTTGATCTTGTACCATGTGCTTATTTGAAAATAGATTATATGGCACAGCTCAAGGTATAAACTAGCAACCACAAATCACCATGTCCAGGGTTTTCTATTGGAAAGCTAGCGACTGCTAGCTTTCATTCTAACATAAGCATGTGGGTTATGCTAAAAGAAAATGCTTATGCTAGAAAGGAAGCTAGCATTCGTTCAAAATAGAGCACATGGCACAAATTCAAGGTATAAGCGAGCAACCACCAATCACCATGTAAAGCTAGCGACTGCTAGCTTTCCTTCTAACATAAACACGTGTGTTATGCTACAAGGAAATATTTATGCTAGAAGAAAAGCTAGCATTCATTCAAAATAGAGCACATGGCACAAGCTCAAGGTATAAGCTAACAACCACCAATCACTATGGACAGGGTTTTTCTATTGGAAAGCTAGCGACTGTTAGCTTTCCTTCTAGCATAAGCATGTGTGTTTATGCTAGAAGGAAATGATTATGCTAGAAGGAAAGCTAGCAGTTGCTAGATTTCCTTGATATTTTTCCATGTGCCTATTTCAAAATAGATCACATGACACAAGATCAAGGTATAAGCTAGCAACCACCAATCACCATGGACATGATTTTTCTATTGGAAAGCTAGCGACTGCCAGCTTTCATTCTAACATAAGTATGTGTTATTATCCTAGAAGGAAATTCTTATGCTAGAAGGAAAACTAGCAGTCACTAGCTTTCCTTGATCTTGTGCCATGTGCTTATTTGAAAATAGAGTACATGGCAGAAGCTCAAGGTATAAGCTAGCAACCACCAATCACCATGCTACGGGTTTTTCTATTGGAAAGCTAGCGACTACTAGCTTTTCTTCTAACATAAGCATGTGTGTTATGCTAGAAGGAAATGCTTATGCTAGAAGGAGAGCTAGCATTTGTTCAAAACAGAGCACATGGCACAAGCTGAAGGTATAAGCTAGCAACCATCAATCACCATGGATAGGGTTTTTCTAATTGAAAGCTAGCGACTGTTAGCTTTCCTTCTAGTATAAGCATGTGTGTTTATTTTCAAAGGAAATGCTTATGCTAGAAGGAAAGCTAGCAGTCACTAGCTTTCCTTGATATTTTGCCATGTGCTTATTTCAAAATAGAGCACATGGCACAAGCTCAAGGTATAAACTAGCAACCACCAATCACCATGGACATGATTTTTCTATTGAAAATCTAGCGACTGCTAGCTTTCCTTCTAGCATAAGTATGTGTTCTTATCCTAGAAGAAAATGCTTATGCTAGAAGGAAAGCTAGCAGTCGCTAGCTTTCCTTGATCTTGTGCCATGTGCTTATTTGAAAATAGAGTGCATGGCACAAGCTCAAGGTAAAAGCTAGCAACCACCAATCACCATGCCCAAGGTTTTTCTATTAGAAAGCTAGCGACTGCTAGATTTCCTTCTAACATAAGCGTGTGTGTTATGCTAGAAGGAAAGCTAGCATTCGTTCAAAACAGAGCACATGGCACAAGCTCAAGGTACAAGCTAGCAACCACCAATCACCATGGATAGGATTTTTCTATTGGAAAGCTAGCGACTGCTAGCTTTCTTTCTAGCATAGGTATGTGTTATTATCCTATAAGTAAATGCTTATGCTAGAAGAAAAGCTAGCAATCGCGAGCTTTCCTTGATCTTGTGCCATGTGCTTATTTGAAAATAGAGTACATGGCATAAGTTCAAGGCTTTCTTTGATCTTGTGCCATGTGCTTATTTCAAAATAGAGTACATGGCACAAGTTCAAGGTATAAGCTAGCAACCACCAATCACTATGCCTAGGGTTTTTCTATTGGAAAGCTAGCGAATGCTAGCTTTCCTTCTACCATAAGCATGTGTGACATGCTAGAAAAAAATGTTTGTGTTAGAATGAAAGGTAGCATTCGTTCAAAATAGAGTACATAGCACAAGCTCAAGGTATAAGCTAGCAACCACCAATCACCATGGGCAGGGTTTTTCTATTGGAAAGCTAGAGACTGTTAGCTTTCCTTCTAGCATAATCATATGTGTTTATGCTAAAAGGAAATGCTTATGCTAGAAGGAAAGCTAGCAGTTGCTAGATTTCCTTGATCTTTTGCCATGTGCTTATTTCAAAATAGAGCACATGGCACAAGCTCAAGGTATAAGCTAGCAACCACCAATCACAATGGACATGATTTTTCTATTGGAAAGCTAGCGACGACTAGCTTTTCTTCTAGCATAAGTATGTGTTATTATCATAGAAGGAAATTCTTATGCTAGAAGGAAAGCTAGCAGTCGTTAGCTTTCCTTGATCTTGTACCATGTGCTTATTTGAAAATAGAATACATGGCACAAGCTCAAGGTATAAACTAGCAACCACCAATCACCATGTCTAGGGTTTTCTATTGGAAAGCTAGCGACTGCTAGCTTTCATTCTAACATAAATATGTGTGTTATGCTATAAGGAAATACTTATGCTAGAAGGAAAGCTAGCATTTGTTCAAAATAGAGCACATGGCACAAGCTCAAGGTATAAGCTAACAACCACTAATCACCATGGACAGGGTTTTTCTATTGGAAAGCTAGCGACTGTTAGCTTTCCTTCTAGCATAAGCATGTGTATTTATGCTAAAAGAAAATTATTATGCTAGAAGGAAAGCTAGCAGTTGCTAGCTTTCCTTGATATTTTGCGATGTGCTTATTTCAAAATAGATCACATGACACAAGCTCAAGGTATAAGCGAGCAACCACCAATCACCATGGACATGATTTTTCTATTGGAAAGCTAGCGACTGCTAGCTTTCATTCTAACATAAGTATGTGTTATTATCCTAGAAGGAAATTCTTATGCTAGAAGGAAAGCTAGCAGTCGCTAGCTTTCCTTGATCTTGTGCCATGTGCTTATTTAAAAATAGAGTACATGGCACAAGCTCAAGGTATAAGCTAGCAACCACCAATCACCATGCTCAGGGTTTTTATATTGGAAAGCTAGCGACTGATAGATTTTCTTCTAACATAAGCATGTGTGTTATGCTAGAAGGAAATGCTTATGCTAGAAGGAGAGCTAGAATTCGTTCAAAATAGAGCACATGGCAAAATAGAGCCCATTGTATTTCATGTAGGCTTGAAATGGAAAGTCATGACTTAAATGAAAAGACATGTGAGTTTTCACTATACTTATGGTGAAATATATGATTAATATCATGTGAATCATTTAGAGAGGACTTGTGCCGAGTTCATTAATATATTTGGGGTGTTCACGAACCCTCTTTCTTAAACAAAGGAGATAAATAATCAAGAGGAGGATGAGAATGAGACGAAGAGAAAAAAAGATTGACGAGTAGTGAATCTCCAATGGGATGTACTTCCATGGATTTTTCAATATAAGTACTTGATATTGAATCACTCATAATATTTGAAATTGTAAAAAATAAAATGTAAAATTTAAAAACCTTTGTTGTTAAAAATTCTTATCAACTTCTACAAGAAGACCTTCCAAATGATTATAAGGATGTGGGGACTTGATAAACATACAATTATGTTTGTCCTAAGTTTCACCATTTAAAAGCAAAACAAAAAAACAACTTCAAGTGCATGTTTACCCAACTCTTCAAAACTGCACATATTGTGTGGGTAAAGAATTCTACTATGAATTTTTATTGTTCCCACTCTAATCTATCATGGTTAATGGACTATGAACAAGACAAATGACAAGCTACAAATAAGTGTAAAAGGTGCAACAAGTGAGTGATATGTTCAAAGTCGGTTTAGTGAAAGAGTCACAAAATGTAGATTATGTTTAATTATGAGTTTGGTAGGTTGAATATATAAATATAAAAAAAGTGTATGGTTTTCCGCGGATATGTAACTGGGCCTTCCAAAAGAACAATTGATGGTGACAATGGAGTCCACACACCAATTGACTAGTGAAGGTAAGAAAGAGGCAGTTCTACTGGCGATGGGGCAAATGTTCCAATCTAGAAGACTTGGCAACACCTCCCAACGGCAATAGCTGACTTCAGGAGTCAATTGCACCCACAAGTGCTCCTTGGTGATTTCCTAACTTTGGCCACTAAGATACCTTGCGTCAAGTGTGGATCAGTGGTTCGGCCTGTACGGTATAGTGTCGTCTCCCTACAATGAGTTGGGTGACTCGTAGGGGAGAGCAGGGCAACTATACCTCGGTTTTAACCTCCTTGGGCACGACGCACTTCTGATCCGGGTTTTCTTTTAACACTTGCTTATAGCCGGATTTATAAAGCACCCTATAAGTCAACAATGCTTTGTTTCAAAATATACCTAATGAAAGTAGATTGGAGGGAATTAATGGATGCCTAGCCCAATCAATCCTACCTAACTAATTTATGTTTTGTGACCTCATGTGAAGCTTGGAGGCTACACCAAGAATATAATTTTTGAGATAATTTCTATTGCTAATAACAAGTAAATTATACAAAGACACTACCTCTAGTTTTCTATTGCTAATAACAATTAAATGTTACATATAGATTACCTCTAATGCGAAAATAGACATAAACATAGTAAAATATACATAAATAAGACCTCCTTCATTATAGCTTTTATACCAAATTAAGTTTATTGGTTTACTTAAAGACCTGTGAACAAAAAAATAAATAAATTGAACCCATATAAATGATCCAGGTTTTCTTTTAACACTTGCTTATAGCAAGATTTATAAAGCACCCTATAAGTCAACAATGCTATGTTTCAAAATATACCTAATGAAAGTAGATTGGAGGGCATTAATGGATGCCTAGCCCAATCAATCCTACCTAACTAATTTATGTTTTGTGACCTCATGTGAAGCTTGGAGGCTATACCAAGAATAATATAATTTTTGAGATAATTTATATTGCTAATAACAAGTAACTTATACAAAGACACTACCTCTAGTTTTCTATTGCTAATAACAATTAAATGTTACATATAGATTACCTCTAATGCGAAAATAGACATAAACATAGTAAAATATACATAAAGAAGACCTCCTTCATTATAGCTTTTATACCAAATTAAGTTTATTGGTTTACTTAAAGACCTGTGAACAAAAAAATAAATAAATTGAACCCATATAAATGATCCAGGTTTTCTTTTAACACTTGCTTATAGCAGGATTTATAAAGCACCCTATAAGTCAACAATGCTATGTTTCAAAATATACCTAATGAAAGTAGATTGGAGGGCATTAATGGATGCCTAGCCTAATCAATCCTATCCCTAATTTATGTTTTGTGACCTCATGTGAAGCTTGGAGGCTACACCAAGAATATAATTTTTGAGATAATTTCTATTGCTAATAACAAGTAAATTATACAAAAACACTACCTCTAGTTTTCTATTGCTAATAACAATTAAATGTTACATATAGATTACCTCTAATGCGAAAATAGACATAAACATAGTAAAATATACATAAAGAAGACCTCCTTCATTACAACTTTTATACCAAATTAAGTTTATTGGTTTACTTAAAGACCTGTGAACAAAAAAATAAATAAATTGAACCCATATAAATGATCCGGGTTTTCTTTTAACACTTGCTTATATCAGGATTTATAAAGCACCCTATAAGTCAACAATGCTATGTTTCAAAATATACCTAATGAAAGTAGATTGGAGGGAATTAATGGATGCCTAGCCCAATCAATCCTACCTAACTAATTTATGTTTTGTGACCTCATGTGAAGCTTGGAGGCTACACCAAGAATATAATTTTTGAGATAATTTCTATTGCTAATAACAAGTAAATTATACAAAGACACTACCTCTAGTTTTCTATTGCTATTAACAATTAAATGTTACATATAGATTACCTCTAATGCGAAAATAGACATAAACATAGTAAAATATACATAAAGAAGACCTCCTTCTTGATAGCTTTTATACCAAATTAAGTTTATTGGTTTACTTAAATACCTGTGAACAAAAAAATAAATAAATTGAACCCATATAAATGATAGACTATAAATCATCATATATTTATTTTGAACAGAAACTAAAAAGGAGTATATTATAAAGGGGCTGTGCACAGCCATCAGTACATAGCAAAAAGAGAGGAAGGATAGTCCTGCAGAGCAGAAATAGAGCATTGTAGACTAAGCCTGCAAACGGTCCAAAAAACTATATACAGAGTTCTTCCATGATGACTAACAGAACAGGCAGTATATACCCTTATATATTGCTTACATAATAAAAGACAAAAAAAATATATCCATAAAAACCAGATTACAGGTGGCCCCTGAAGTGGACTGGCTGCACCACTGATTCTTCCTCCATCTGAAGCTCCCCTTCAACAGTTACTGCATTGTTCTTGCTGCCCTGGTTCATGGAAATGAGTTGTGCAAGGTCCTCCTAGATCATATCCACCTTCCCCATCATCTCGCGCAAGGAGATTTCATTATCATCGATCTTGGATTCATGGTTGCTGATTTGAAGGGAAGTGTAGCTCACAGTGTTCTCCATCTTTTTTATAACGCAGGCTATCTCCCTGTTATCCATAATTCCTATGGAGACTATCTCATACAGCCGCCTCAAAATTTTCTTGATGTCCTGGATGCCGGTATTGTCCCCTGGCTGAGCCATTCTGCCAAAATCAGAGGAAATAACAAGACAGTCAAACTGCCTGAGCAAAGAATCAGCAGTTAAATTACTACATGAACCCTCATGCGCTGAGTAATTAAGGATGCAACTAAGCACTAACAGTTCCTGATGGAGCATCTAACCCCCTTGTCCGTCAGAGAAGACCTTTAAATCATCATATTTTTATGTCATTAACCAAGTCGTTCTTTTATCATTACATTTTGTTAACTCATTAAACAACATAAGGGTCATGTGTCCTGGAAACATATTAAATACTTAAAGATAAATAAAAATCCATTGCATCTAGCACAAGTAGAGACTCATTAAAAAGAAAAGTTTTCCTTCTCAAAAATGCTAGAAGGAAATGCTTATGCTAGAAAGAAAGCTAGCAGTCACTAGCTTTCCTTGATCTTTTGCCATGTGCTTATTTCATAATAGAGCACATGGCACAAGCTCAAGGTATAAGCTATCAACCACCAATCTTCATGGACATGATTTTTCTATTGGAAAGCTAGCGACTGCTAGCTTTCTTTCTAGCATAGTATGTGTTATTATCCTATAAGTAAATGCTTATGCTAGAAGGAAAGCTAGCAGTCGCTAGCTTTTCTTGATCTTGTGCCATGTGCTTATTTTAAAATAGAGTACATGGCACAAGTTGAAGGTATAAGCTAGCAACCACCAATCACCATGCCTAGGGTTTTTCTATTGGAAAGCCAGCGACTGCTAGCTTTCCTTCTACCATAAGCATGTGTGACATGCTAGAAAAAAATGTTTATGCTAGAATGAAAGGTAACATTCGTTCAAAATAGACCCG
Source organism: Larix kaempferi (assembly GCA_027924585.1). Taxonomy (NCBI): domain Eukaryota; kingdom Viridiplantae; phylum Streptophyta; class Pinopsida; order Pinales; family Pinaceae; genus Larix; species Larix kaempferi. The sequence goes on along the minus strand of BSBM01001123.1, from coordinate 842,739 downwards.
GAATCTTCTGTTATGGCCGACAGACTCTAGACACAAGTACACTGTGGAGCATAACTGGCCCACGTCAGTTTATTCCCTATACTATTACACTGTGGAGTTATTTCCAACCCACGGCGGGTGATATGTTGGCAACCATGCTGGCCAACTCAGCCTTCAGAGGGGCCCACCGCTGCTTTCGCTCAGTCGTATGGATCACGTCCTTGCAGCCATTCTTCTTCAAAATCATCTGAGTCATATGCATTATGACCAAACAATACATCTTCGTCCACATGTTCATATGGCACACGAGAAGGAGAAGGATATAGGAACTGAGAGAAACATCTTTCAATATCGGACCCTTTAAACAAAGGATTCGGCTCTCATAGGAATTCACCACTGAAATGTGATTCTACTTTATAGTCCAGTGGAATCTCTCTGGTTGTAACTCTAGACTCTATGTGTTCTCGAGCAATAGATCTTCGGATAAATTTTTGCTGGGCATAAATTATGTGCTCAAGTGGTTGATAGGTTCCACCTTCGTGGATCAGATTAAACTTAAACCACTGGAAGTTCTGATGAGCAACTTCAAGATCGGCTTTAAGGTGCAGAATGAAATTTGCACGCCGATTCTCCCAATCTGTTCTTGGACAGAAGGTATCCAAGAAAACATCTATCCATCCAGACCATGTCTGATTATATGCAAGGTCGACTGGATCTGCACAGATGATGATACTGCCTCTTTCTTTGCAGTATTGGAGGATGAGGTTGTATGATGTCCAGGTGAGACGGCCATCACACAGATCAACATATTTTTCTCCATTTTTATCCTCACCTAACCATAATTCTTTGCATTCTGAAATCTTCGGGTATGCATTATTGAAGCTTTGGAATGCATCTTTTTCCCATCGCTCAAGGATCTGCAACTTGCATGGAGATGTCTAGATGTTCTTTATGAAGGTGAGCTGCAGAAATATTTTTGCTTCATCTGAGGAAGCATATTCCAAAGATTGGATGCGAACCTTTTTGGGGAAGGTATTGTCCCAAGGCAGGAAGAACAATCCTTCTTTCTGGATTAGCTCTTCTGGTGTCTTCGGCTGATGAGCTATCCATTCTTCTGCTGCAACTACTTCTGCAGTAGTTGGAGGGCTGTTTTGGCCATAAAGTCTTTCAAAGACTTCTTTTCGCATCTAGGCCTCAGTCATTGGAGCTTTTCCTTTGGCAGGATCCCTGGGAGGATCTGGATCATTGTTATTTGCTCCAGAGCTGCTATTACCAGCAGAAAACATCTTCAATTCCTTCGGCTGCTTCTGCGTTGATTCCCTGGTTAACATGTCAGCCAAACAATTCAAATAGCCTGGCTTATAAACAATTTCATAATCAAAAGAACTTAACCAAGTAAATTAAAAATCCATTGCATCTAGCACAAGTAGAGACTCATTAAAAAGAAAAGTTTTCCTTCTCAAAAATGTTAGAAGGAAATGCTTATGCTAGAAAGAAAGCTAGCAGTCGCTAGCTTTCCTTGATCTTTTGCCATGTGCTTATTTCAAAATAGAGCACATGGCACAAGCTCAAGGTATAAGCTAGCAACCACCAATCACCATGGACAGGATTTTTCTATTGGAAAGCTAGCGACTGCTAGCTTTCTTTCTAGCATAGTATGTGTTATTATCCTATAAGTAAATGCTTATGCTAGAAGGAAAGCTAGTAGCTACTAGCTTTCCTTGATCTTGTGCCATGTGCTTATTTGAAAATAGAGTACATGGCACAAGTTCAAGGTATAAGCTAGCAACCACCAATCACCATGCCTAGGGTTTTTCTATTGGAAAGCTAGCAACTGCTAGCTTTCCTTCTACCATAAGCATGTGTGACATGCTAGAAAAAAATGTTTATGCTAGAATGAAAGGTAGCATTCATTCAAAATAGAGTACATGGCACAAGCTCAAGGTATAAGCTAGCAACCACCAATCACCGTGGACAGGGTTTTTCTATTGGAAAGCTAGCGACTGTTAGCTTTCCTTCTAGCATAAGCATGTGTGTTTATGCTAGAAGGAAATGCTTATGCTAGCAGGAAAGCTAGCAGTCGCTATCTTTCCTTGATCTTTTGCCATGTGCTTATTTCTAAATAGAGCACATGGTACAAGCTCAAGGTATAAGCTAGCAACCACCAATCACAATGGACATGATTTTTCTATTGGAAAGCTAGCGATGACTAGCTTTCCTTCTAGCATAAGTATGTGTTATTATCCTAGAAGGAAATGCTTATGTTAGAAGGAAAGCTAGCAGTCGCTAGCTTTCCTTGATCTTGTACCATGTGCTTATTTGAAAATAGAATACATGCCACAAGCTCAAGGTATAAACTAGCAACCACCAATCACCATGTCCAGGGTTTTCTATTGGAAAGCTAGTGACTGCTAGCTTTCATTCTAACATAAGCATGTGGGTTATGCTAGAAGGAAATGCTTATGCTAGAAGGGAAGCTAGCATTCGTTCAAAATAGAGCACATGGCACAAATTCAAGGTATAAGCGAGCAACCACCAATCACCATGTAAAGCTAGCGACTGCTAGCTTTCCTTCTAACATAAACACGTGTGTTATGCTATAAGTAAATACTTATGCTAGAAGGAAAGCTAGCATTCGTTCAAAATAAAGCACATGGCACAAGCTCAAGGTATAAGCTAATAACCACCAATCACCATGGATAGGGTGTTTCTATTGAAAAGCTAGCGACTGTTAGCTTTCCTTCTAGCATAAGCATGTGTATTTATGCTAGAAGGAAATGATTATGCTAGAAGGAAAGCTAGCAGTTACTAGCTTTCCTTGATATTTTGCCATGTGCTTATTTCAAAATAGATCACATGACACAAGCTCAAGGTATAAGCTAGCAACCACCAATCACCATGGACATGGTTTTTCTATTGGAAAGCTAGCCACTGTTAGCTTTCCTTATAGCATAAGCATGTGTGTTTATGCTAGAAGGAAATGCTTATGGTAGAAGGAAAGCTAGTAGTCACTAGCTTTCCTTGATCTTTTGCCATGTGCTTATTTCGAAATAGAGCACATGGCACAAGCTCAAGGTATAAGCTAGCAACCACCAATCACAATGGACATGATTTTTCTATTGGAAAGCTAGCGACGACTAGCTTTCCTTCTAGCATAAGTATGTGTTATTATCCTAGAAGGAAATGCTTATGTTAGAAGGAAAGCTAGCAGTCGCTAGCTTTCCTTGATCTTGTACCATGTGCTTATTTGAAAATAGAATACATGGCACAAGCTCAAGGTATAAACTAGCAACCACCAATCACCATGTCCAGGGTTTTCTATTGGAAAGCTAGCGACTGCTAGCTTTCATTCTAACATAAGCATGTGGGTTATGCTAGAAGGAAATGCTTATGCTAGAAGGGAAGCTAGCATTCATTCAAAATAGAGCACATGGCACAAATTCAAGGTATAAGCGAGTAACCACCAATCACCATGTAAAGCTAGTGACTGCTAGCTTTCCTTCTAACATAAACACGTGTGTTATGCTACAAGGAAATACTTATGCTAGAAGGAAAGCTAGCATTCGTTCAAAATAGAGCACATGGCACAAGCTCAAGGTATAATCTAGCAACCACCAATCACCATGGATAGGGTTTTTCTATTGGAAAGCTAGCGACTGTTAGATTTCCTTCTAGCATAAGCATGTGTGTTTATGCTAGAAGGAAAGCTAGCAGTTGCTAGCTAGCTTTCCTTGATATTTTGCCATGTGCTTATTTCAAAATAGATCACATGACACAAGCTCAAGGTATAAGCTAGCAACCACCAATCACCATGGACATGATTTTTCTATTGGAAAGCTAGCGACTACTAGCTTTCATTCTAACATAAGTATGTGTTATTATCCTAGAAGGAAATTCTTATGCTAGAAGGAAAGCTAGCAGTCGCTAGCTTTCCTTGATCTTGTGCCATGTGCTTATTTGAAAATAGAGTACATGGCACAAGTTCAAGGGTCATGTATAATAAGGGTCATGTGTTATGCTAGAAGGAAATGCTTATGCTAGAAGGAGAGCTAACATTCATTCAAAATAGAGCACATGGCACAAGCTGAAGGTATAAGCTAGAAACCATCAATCACCATGGACAGGGTTTTTCTAATTGAAAGCTAGCAACTGTTAGCTTTCTTTCTAGTATAAGCATGTGTGTTTATTTTAGAAGGAAATGCTTATGCTAGAAGGAAAGCTAGCAGTCGCTAGCTTTCCTTGATCTTTTGCCATGTGCTTATTTCAAAATAGAGAAAATGGCACAAGCTCAAGGTATAAGCTAGCAACCACCAATCACTATGGACATGATTTTTCTATTGGAAAGCTGGCGACTGCTAGCTTTCCTTCTAGCATAAGTATGTGTTCTTATCCTAGAAGGAAATGCTTATGCTAGAAGCAAAGCTATCAGTCGCTAGCTTTCCTTGATCTTGTGCCATGTGCTTATTTGAAAATAGAGTGCATGGCACAAGCTCAAGGTATAAGCTAGCAACCACCAATCACCATGCCCAAGGTTTTTCTATTGGAAAGCTAGCGACTGCTAGCTTTCCTTCCAACACAACCATGTGTATTATGCTAGAAGGAAAGCTAGCAGTCGTTCAAAATAGAGCACATGGCACAAGCTCAAGGTATAATCTGGCAACCACCAATCACCATGGACATGGTTTTTTATTGAAAAGCTAGCGACTGTTAGCTTTCCTTCTAGCATAAGCATGTGTGTTTAGACTAGAAGGAAATGCTTATGCTAGAAGGAAAGCTAGCAGTCGCTAGCTTTCCTTGATCTTTTTCCATGTGCTTATTTCAAAATACATCACATGGAACAAGCTCAAGGTATAAGCTAGCTACCACCAATCACCATGGACATGATTTTTCTATTGAAAAGCTAGCGACTGCTAGCTTTTCTTCTAGCATAAGCATGTGTGTTATGCTAGAAGGAAATGCTTATGCTAGAAGGAGAGCTAGCATTCGTTTAAAATAGAGCACATGGCACAAGCTGAAGGTATAAGCTAGCAACCATCAATCACCATGGACATGGTTTTTCTAATTGAAAGCTAGCAACTGTTAGCTTTCATTCTAGTATAAGCATGTGTGTTTATTTTAGAAGGAATTGCTTATGCTAGAAGGAAAGCTAGCAGTCGCTAGCTTTCCTTGATCTTTTTCCATGTGCTTATTTCAAAATAGAGCAAATGGCACAAGCTCAAGGTATAAGCTAGCAACCACCAATCACTATGGACATGATTTTTCTATTGGAAAGCTAGCGACTGCTAGCTTTCCTTCTAGCAGAAATATGTGTTCTTATCCTAGAAGAAAATGCTTATGCTAGAAGGAAAGCTAGCAGTCGCTAGCTTTCCTTGATCTTGTGCCATGTGATTATTTGAAAATAGAGTGCATGGCACAAGCTCAAGGTATAAGCTAGCAACCACCAATCACCATGCCCAAGGTTTTTCTATTGGAAAGCTAGCGACTGCTAGCTTTCTTTCTAACATAAGCATGTGTGTTATGCTAGAAGGAAAGCTAGCATTCGTTCAAAATAGAGCACATGGCACAAGCTCAAGGTATAAGCTAGCAACCACCAATCACCATGGACATGGTTTTTTATTGGAAAGCTAGCGACTGTTAGCTTTCCTTCTAGCATAAGCATGTGTGTTTATACTAGAAGGAAATGCTTATGCTAGAAGGAAAGCTAGCACTTGCTAGCTTTCCTTGATCTTTTGCCATGTGCTTATTTCAAAATACATCACATGGAACAAGCTCAAGGTATAAGCTAGCAACCACCAATCACCATAGACATAATTTTTCTATTGGAAAGCTAGGGACTGTTAGCTTTTCTTCTAACATAAGTATGTGTTCTTATCCTAGAAGGAAATTCTTATGCTAGAAGGAAATCTAGCAGTTGCTAGCTTTCCTTGATCTTGTGACATGTGTTTTCCTTGATCTTGTGACAAAATCTGTCTCAGGTACTGTTGGCTTCCACGACAGTCACCTATAAGGAATGACATCCTAAGTTGGTCACTAAGTACCTTCGTCAAGTGGAGAAAGAGCAGTTGTCCCTCGAACGATATTGGGTCGTCTCCTTTTCAACAAGTGGTGGTGAGCCCACTTGAGAGAACATACACCCGTAACCTTGGGTTTGACCTCCTATGGCGCGGCGCCGCTCTTTCGCTTGCCCCGTGTGGCTATACATGACCACTTGATTTAGAAGGATTTTTATAGCACCCTAAGTACAACAACTATGTTTTTGGATGCCTAGCCCCAAAATCCTACCTAAACTACAAGATTCTTTTGTGCCCTCCTATGGAGGTATTAAGTGAGTAGATTTAAGCTATTTTTGAACTTAGTGAGTGACGAGAGAGTTTCTTGTGTGTGTGTGTGTGCATCAAAGAAAGTGACGGTTTTGAGCGCACATGAGATATTGCATATAAATGAAAAGGCTTTTCTTTTAAAATGAAAATAATGCAACTCAACCTAATAGAAAAACAACTAAAAAAACCATGTAAAAAAACCTAAATAAAATAAATTGTAAAAATAAAAAAAATCTATAAACAAAATTGTAAAAGTAAAAAAAAATCTATAAACTTACCAAGATTTTCAACCTCTTTTTAATCCAGTCTTCTTCTTTACTTTTTGTTTGGCTAAGACTAAAGCTAATGCCAATGCCAATGCCATTTTTTCCCATAACTTCATCTTCATCTTAGTTGGTCTTGCTTCTTTGATAGACAATAATCTAGAAGCTATGAAGCCAAGACTACTTGAATGGAAACTGTACAATATATTGAAACTATCTGTAAGTTACAAACTTATATCAAATAATTAAATATAAAAAACACTAGCTATTTAGCTATTTTTATATACAAGTAATGCTATATATTACATCTTATATACATTCATAGAGTTGATAACTATTTTTATGTACAAGTAATGCCATATACTTATATACATTCATAGAGTTGATAGCTATTTTTATGTACAAGTAATGCCATATATTACATCCTACATACATTCATAGAGTTGATTATACCATGGAGGTTTACAAAATGAAATTTAGAAATACAACATTCAAATAAATGATTGGCAATTATTTAAAATAGTTATTTAGGTTTAAATAGAATGATTTTTATTTTGAAAAAATTTTATTGTAATTTTTCAAAATCTAGATTATAGTTGTTAAGTGGAATTTTTGGATGTTTTGAAATTTTTAAAAAATGCTGAATCTATTTATACCATTAAAATATAGATTAAAATAAAGCTAATTCTAAATTTACAACATCAAAAACTATAAATTTCAAAAAAAATATAAAACCATATTTGAAAATAAACGACAACTTTTTTTCAAGCGAAAAAAACCTGTCCTTGTTATTCAATAGAATCAAAGGCCATTAGTACATACATCTGCTTCAGCATGACATTTCATAACAACTCGTCCAGAGTTCCAGACAGGGGGAAAGGCACATAATACCAAAAAATAACCCATCAGAAAACTGTCTCATCATGTGATGTGGACTGTCCACAAAATCACATCTACCGAGAGCCAATCACACTCTGATATGCGTTCAAAGGAGACACACTATAATTTGCAAATGAGACATCTACATGAAAGGGAAAAAAGATGCCCTTCAGATACACAAAGACTTCAAGTCCAACAGAAAAAAACTTTCAAAATCACGCTCAAAAGAGCTGGAAGAATTCCTTAGAAACCAGGTGATTCTCTATATATTCCATCAAAACACTTTTCATTTGGGGAAAGGAGAGCGCCTTTTTTGAAAGTCGATCAGTAGTCTGGTTGTGCTCTCGGTAGATGTGAGAAAATGATAGGTCTTGGAAGCTAGTGGCTAGCTTTTTAGTCTCCCGACACCAATGAAATAGGGCAGGTGGGGAGAGAGCAGTCAATCCCTTAGCCCAAATGATGATTACCTGAGAATCACCGTATACGTGGGCTAAGGTGATCCTCATCATATGGGATATTTGTAAGAGAGCCCAGAGACTGAGCAGCTCTGCTTTGGTATTTGTGCCATATCCTACCCCCACTGCGAACTCCAGGAAGTGAGTGCTATTAAGAAAAATACACAGGCCTGCACCAGCTGTCATATTCTTGGAGGCTTCGTCTATAAAACCACAAGGATAATATTTGACAGGTGGATTTCCAATAATTCTACAGCGTCCTTTTTTAACCACAGTCCCAATATAATGATCCTGAACTGTTGATATAATACGCTGGATAATGCCATGAATATTCCTTCTTTTCCCTTCAAAAATCACCATATTACGGGCTTTCCATACAATCCACATCATGTTGTAGGGGAGCAAATAGAGTGGAGAGCTCTTGGAAGACTTGCCAGCCCAATCTTTAATAAGATCAACTGAAGAAGTACCTGTGAGACAATCTGGAACATTGAAGAAGTCGCAGATATACCCTGCCACAGTTTTCCAAACTGAACAGGAAGAGAAGAGATGATCAACAGTTTCCTCCTCTGACCAACAGAGAGAGCAAATACCAGGACCAGAGAACCCCTTCCGCTGCAAATTATCCCATGTAAGGATACTATTATGAAGTAAAAGCCAGATGAAACAAGAGATCTTGCTAGGCAGAGCCTTATGCCAAATAGGAATACAATCAATCACAGATATCGGGCGAGATGTGGATTTAAAGATGCATTCGTAAGCATCTTTTGCAGTAATAGAATCCCTGCTATAATTATAATTCCAGACCAGCTTATCAGCGCTGTTATTTAAATGAATACCAACTCCTAATAGACCATTAATATAGTCATTCCAAATCAACTCGAAGGAACCACCCAAACCAAGATCATTTGCAGAATACCAATATTGTTGTGCATTTGACAACCATTTAAACTACGGAATTAACAACTCAGTTTCGAATTGCTGCTGGACTCTGTGAAACTAGCGAAGATGGGTTTAATTCAGTTCACATACACAAATAAAAATTAAAAAAACTGTTCATTTTCTTAATTCTGTGTCAAATATTGACATAAAGAACAACTATGTAACCATTCAGTATACAGTCTACTGAATCCAGAACTCAATTTCGAAATGCTGCTGACCATGAAAAAACAAGAGAGGATGGGTTTAATTCGATTCCCATATTCCAGTTGATTAGAAGAGGAGTCTAAATGCTGGTTATTTTTGGGGAAAGTATTTTGGTTTTTCTTTTTAAATTTGGTTTTGAATATATAAATATATTCAATAGCTTTGAATATCTAAATACCCAGGTCATTCAGATTTATGTAAGTTCAAAGAATTCTTCTCTCAAATTCCGTCAAATTCCTACTGGAAAACGCAATGGCACTTGTTTAGACTACTCTATTAAAAGAAGTACAAATATCTGAAAAGCAAAGCCGGTTAGACTACTCTAAACGGGGAAATCATATATATCTGGAAAGCAAAGCCAGAAGAAAGGATCCATGTAACACGTCCTGAATAAAGATATGCTCCACACTTTGAGAAACATAAGCTTAAGAATGACAGTATCTTCATATTACCGGTTCAGTACTTGGGGAAAACTGGAAAACTTAGAATGTCAGTTAACCAGACAAAGTTACATATGCCCCATCATTCAAAAATACTTTCATGAACATAGACAACTATTTCCATCCGACCTAAGTAGCCCTAAATTCATTTCATATTATAATTAGTCCACTGTTTATTTAAACTCTTCTCATAAATATGATATGTTATACTATGGAGAAAATTCAGCTACGAGCCACTTTGGCCACCTACCAACCACAACATTGGGGAATCATACACAACTGATTCTGGCAATAATGCAAGGCATTTAGACCCAACCAAAATAGAACCATCCTTCAAAACACAACCGAACTCCCTGCTGTGTTAACTCTTGGCAAAAAATGTAACCTAGGTGGTTTCTAGATTCGCATTAAAACTCATGCGATCAAGGCACTACCAGATCCTAAAACAATCTCATACAACGCAATCTCATATAGTTTGGATAGAGAGAGTGAGATGTTTAGGCTCTAAAAAGTGCCAGCAAAAATTCACTATTTCTAGATTGCACGAGGGATGTATTTGGTAAAATAAAACGTGTAAAAATCATGATTTCCAGATCGCAAGAGAGATGTTTTTGGTAAAAGACAAAAGCCTGCCCCCAATCAGTTTTCTAGACCCGGAATAATCTGCACATGTGACTTCAAACGCTATCTACATGCATAATATAAATATATGTATGTTCTGATCCACCACATACGTGATGCATAATATAAATATATGTCCTAAGTTTCACCATTTAAAAGCAAAACAAAAAAACAACTTCAAGTGCATGTTTACCCAGCTCTTCAAAACTGCACATATTGTGTGGGTAAAGAATTCTACTACGAATTTTTATTGTTCCCACTCTAATCTATCGTGGTTAATGGACTATGAACAAGACAAATCACAAGCTACAAATTAATTTTCTCTTTCAGTGAAACTCAAATGGAACCATTCAATATGAAGAGCTCATTCATTATCAATGTAATCAACACTCTATCAATTCAATGCACACGCAGCAACAACGTCATCCAACCCTCCCAATGCTATTTCAATAGTTTAGTACGTCAAGATCTACAAACGGAGGAAGCCAATACCCAAATATTCTCTAGGTAAAAACAAAGATTAGATACCCAAACCCAACTAGATCAAAAATTAGTTCTCAACGTTTTTGAAATACATGCAATGTTGTGTGAGCTTGTTTAAGGATAACAAATTCATTATAAATTTTTAAGAAGTTCATCCACTTCCATAACTGCACTTGAGTGGAAACTCACAATGATTTGATTATAAATTTAAAGCAACCAGAACCGCAAGTAACAAACCTATTACTAGGTATGGAAATTCGCAAAGATTATCCTAACATGGCTACTAGTTGCAAAATTTGTTCGTGAAAGAAGGTGCAAAGCCGCTTGTCCACATCGGGCAAGGAGTCTTAGATGGAAAGGATCCTGCCTCCTGGTCCATAATTTATTGAGTACTTGAGCTCCCTTTTCAAACATATGACTTACCCAATATTGTAATCATCGTTGATTCAATTACAGATTCACTTAGTCCATATGCCCTCTCCGGATTCATTTGAAAGGGTAATATTCACTTCGAGCCAGCAATAGAGTGCTTTAATTCACAGTAAAGCTTTTCGAGACCTTAGAATTGGGAACCTAGAGCTTGTTAATGAGGACCATCACTTGTTCCTCAATATCTTCGCTGCCCCTTTTGTATAGAAGAAATTGAGCTGGAGTGTTTTTAAATTCATTTGTCGTTTTAAATTTTAATAACCTTCAGGAACAATGAATATATCCAGTGTTATATATACAGGTGCGACAAATACTAGAAACCCAATTCATATTTGCATCCATACCCAACCCATAAATTATGATGGGAGGCCTAACTTAATACCTGTCTAATACCTGTCTAATGCATATATGAGAAGTTTAAGAGCCAAGATAATTTCCATTGAGGCCTTCTTCCATTTGTTGTCCTGCTTTAATTTTCCCTTGATCTTTTTGATTCATGTTGTTCTCATTGAGTGCTAAAGTTGTTTGTTGGAATGTCTTCATAAATAATATGCCCCTTCATTGAAGCAATTGAAACACTAGGAAATCATGTATCTAGTCGAGAACCTCTTGCAAAACCCAATATGATATTGTAATGCATCTATGAGTTTGACGCAATTTTATCATAATCAATATTTAGTTCTTGGAATTTAGATTTCATGTTTTCCTTCTTGGATTCATGTTTTTCGATGTGAATACTTAAGTATTCTATGCATGTTTCATGCCCACAAGCTAGCAGGTCATTTGTCTGAGGATCTTCTTAATTTCATTGACACTATCATTGGCCATTTTAGTGAGATGGGGAATGTCAAAAATACAAATCAAAGGCTCTATGTGATATATGCATCTAGTAGCAGAGCAAGTATATTATAAATTCATGAGGGTTCTTAAATGAAGACTACAAATAAAGTTTAAAGAAAAATTCCAACACAAGACCAGACATAAAATCATAACCCAGACTCCTTCTTACAATAATGGATAGAATGATTCCAAAAATTTAAAGCTTACCCGATATATGTTCACTGCATCAATTGTATTCTGTTTCGGGGTCAAGCTCAATGCCTGCTTCTTGTGTTATACCCAGTCCCCTGTTACGAGGAGTACCTGAAGTTCTAATTTACAGGAGGACGATTCAGCTGCTCCAGTTGCTTGCAATAGGATTCAGGTTCTAATTTGCAGAGGACAAGAACAATGTTTCAGCAGCTCCAACTATAGGAATTTGCAGGACGAGAATGAGGACCAGGTCTCTTGGCATTTTTCAATGGACTGCACTGCCTTGAATGCAGGTAGATGGGCGTTGAACCTTGAGGATATGGCGGCAGCGAGACTGTGTACGATGAGATCTCCAGGATATGGCTGCAGCTGGCTCATGATCAACCTGCAGGTTCGATGGGACTGTAAAAAATTTGAGGTTTTCAATTTTAAAATTTTCATTCAATTATTTCAAATCACATAAACCATACAGATGAAATCCAACCTGCCTCGCTACTCGCCTAGAACCTGCCATTATAGTCATTATAAAGCTAAAGATTATCGCCAGGGTGTGGCGCTTCGTGTGGTACTACGTCGGTTGTCAAATAAATATATCCCAGTTCAGTGATCAAAGAAGGGGCTAGGTTATTACGTGAAGGAGGAGTTGTCAGTTTGTCAGTAAAATAAATATATCCCGACCGGGTGAGTGAAGGGGGGGGGTTGCCCAGTTGCCAGTTATTGCCAGTTAATACCACCTGCGGAGATGTCATGTCACCTGACTTATCACTTAAAGCATAAACCATAAGCTAACATAAAGCATAAGCTAAGCAGATGAAATCCAACCTGCCTCGCTACTCGCCTAGAACCTGCCATTATAGTCATTATAAAGCTAAGGATATTAAATACCACCTGCGGAGATGTCATGTCACTTGGCTTATCACTTAAGCTCCAACCTGGCTGGAAATAGGCATTATGGGGAAAGTTTGGTCTCTGTCCAATAGTTCAAATTTAGAGGAAGGATATTGATTTAGAGTAGTGGTTAAGGAAACTGCTTATAGTTAAGGAAACATAATGCGCGGGATAACTAGAATGGGTGGGATAACTGGTCTTCTTTAGCCGGTATACTATTATTGGGATTATTATTAGGCATCATAAAAGAGATTTTCAATTTTAAAATATTCATTCAATTATTTCAAAATTTTACAGGAAAAAGATTTTCGATCATGGAACACATATTTCATTAAATTTGGAATTATACAAGGGATCTAGAATTTAGAACTTCAACAAGATTGAGTTTTCGAAAAATGAAAAACCAAAAAATTACTTAATTCACTCATTTCAATCTTTATATTCACAATTTTTTTATAATATTATCAATATAAGCTATATAAAATAAAATTTATATAAAGTTGAAGCATATCTTCCGAATATTAATCTTAGATTCCTTACAATATATATAAAATCAATCTACATTATTATTACAATATTATCATTATCATTAATTTACCATTTTCAATCTATATATTCACCATTTTTTTTACAATATTATCATTATAAGCTATATAAAATCAAATTTATATTAATTTGAAGCATATCTTCCTATGCTTAAACTTAGATTCTTTACATTATTTTATTATTATAATTTGTAATTTGTATTAATATTTCTTTCCTATTAATTTATCTAATGGCATTATTTGTATGTTGAAAGTATTAACCATTTTATTTATAATTTGATAAAGCATATATTGTGCATGTGTTGAATTACCATATTAGTAAGAGATTGTCGCCATTTTAAAGTGACCTAGAAAGCTATTTAATGACATAACAGTCAATGTGTTTGTTACTATAACAAATTTATGTATTGGCATAATAACTTAGTAATTCTCAATCTTGATAATGGATGGCTAGAACATGGGGGGTTTTGCTCAACTTCAAGAGACAACGAGAACTGGAAATGTCTAGGAATTAGGTGAAACCTCTAATACCATGAATACGTATTAGCTCCTGTAGTCATTGTAATATTGTACTTGTGGATGATGACACTACCCCTAATAATCTTTAGAATATTGACTAGAAAAATAATCAATAACATATCTACGAGCAACAACATCGAAAATTAGGTCGTACTCTATTTTATTTTCTTCCCTTTATATGTATTGTCTATTGTATGCCTGAGGACATTTTTGTCAAGTATATAGCACAACAGACACTTAGGCACTTCACTTATTCCCTTCATTTTATGGGATTATTATGAGCCCACAAGTTTCTACATGTTTTGGACATTGTTAACTATCAATTATTACTTTGGATTATGTTGATTGGTTAAGCCTAGATTCCTTTTTATAATATAAATATAATCATCTAACATTTAAAGAAATATTCATTATTCAATACTACTATATATTATGATATGTGGTTGGCACTATTTTAGAGCCAACAAGAGAAAATATTGTATTGGATAAAGTCTAAGTATACCGATTAAGGTCAAAAAAAATTATTAATTAGAATATAAATTTTATGGTACAATTGGTTTTTTTTCAAATACATGAAGAAAGAGGGAAAACCCATTCTAGTTATTGCAAGTGTCCAGCGTTTATTTTTGAAATTTTTGAACATATTACATTGAAAAAACATTAACTAGCTACTCCCATAGTAAAGTTTTTATAGACAAAGTCTATAATATGTTGTATGTCCAGTATTTATTTTTGAAATGTCTGAACATATTACATTAAAAAACATTAATTAGCTATTCCCATAATAAAGTTTTTATGGACAGTGTATAATATGTTGCTTGTAAGTGCTTTACTGGACTACATTTGAAATCAATGAATTAGAATAGAAACATTGAAGTACATTTTTGTTTCTTACAAATACAAAAGTGAAAACCCACTAAACTTATTAAAAGTGCATTTAACAATCAATTTTTTTTATAAGTATCTGTGTGTCATTTAACAATCAAAATCAAATTATTATGAATTTTTATTATGAATAACACTGCTGAATTCTGCAGTCTTTGGCAAGGATTAAATATTGCGCGTGATCAAGGAATTAGCAATTTAACAGTCTTTGGGGACTCCAGGATTCTGATCAGAGCCCTCATAACCAAGAAGACCCCTCCGAATGTCAAACTGCGCCATATATTTCAAAGAATTCTTCAGGTGAGCAAACATTTCCAAAAAATCAGATTTTACCATGTGATTCGGGTGCTGAATAAGCAAGCAGACATGGAAGCAAACAAAGGGATCGAGCTGGCTCAAGGCATATTAAGCATAGATGGCTCGCGTCAGCGATGTGACATCCCATAGCTGCAGGGGATCCTGTATCTTCTCACAGCACGCTCTTTGGCTTCCCAAAACACGTTTTTCATGCGAATGCAGAGATTCCCTGCACCACAGCTCAGAGACAGGTCCTTGCGCCCTCGGGAGTCTCCCTGTATGCTCTTAAAGGAGCTCCTCCCCTGTCTCGAACTCATTCCTCTCTATCAGCGAGCTCTGCTAATAGGCTTAAGGTATCAAGCATTTCGAGTTCCCTCTGTCAAGTCCGAGCTCAGATCAAGGTTCGCGGTGTGCTCCTGAACTAGATGGCGTCGAACAGCTCTTCGAGCTCCAGATTCACAGCGGAAGAACGGATTGGAGCCCTGGAAACTGCCCTGGGGCGTCTGAGGGCAAAGCACGATGACCAGAAAGCAAAGTTAGAGGCGCTCTCCAAGGCAGGAGAGCAAACCTGGGACCTGTTGAACAAATAACTCATGCAACTCCGGGCAGACTTCTCCGAACAAATGGATGATATGAAAAATGAGACGCGAACTGGTTTCAAGGATGCTGCGAACACTCATGGCAACTTCGGCCATAGGATCGCAGCACTTGAAGCTGAAGTCACCACTCTGAAAGCTAAGCTGGAAAAATGAATATCGCTCCAGCAGTATAATACGCCTTTCTCCTCTGTTATAGCTAAATAAAATCTGGCATTTGGGAGTACTGGAGCCCTGCCAAGTTTTGGGCGATCTCTGTAAGCTCGCTGTACTTCTATGGAGGTGTACTGTATCTGGGAACTCTATGTAATTAGCATTCGGTTGCTCAATACCGGCACTAATACAATCTACCCCTATGTTACTGTCAAAAGAAAAAACAATCAAAATCAAATTATTATGAACTTTTATTGGTAATTTTTATTTGAAACATTTTACAGATGTCAAAAGAAAATATTTAATAAGTCAAGGCGTGTTTTTTAATGATCAAAATAAATAATTTTGTTATGAATTGGAATAGAAACAAACTAGTACAGTTTAATTTATTTTATTATAATATACATTCATGAAGTGTTTGAATGTATTATATTGAAAAGAATACGAATTAGCTAGCCCAACATTATCGTTTTAATAGATCGTATCTAGAAGATGATGCTTTTAAATGTATTATTGAACTTGATTATCCAAGTTTGATGGAGTGAGAAGTTATGTCGATCTAGACAAAGCATTGGAATTTGTAATTTCCATGTTAGATATTGTTTGGTGTTTGAACGTATTACATTGAAAACAATGCTAATTAACTCCAATATAGTTTTAATATGCCAAATTGACTCCAGTATAGTTTTAATAGGCCAAAACTAGAAGATATTGATTTTAAGTGCATTATTGGACTTGATTATCCAAGTTATGGGAGAAGTTATGTTAATATAAACAAATCATTGAAAGTTTAATATTTCATGGTGTCATGTAATTTGCATGATGTATCGTCACATGAATACATTGCAATTTAAACAAAATTTTCATATTTGTACCAAATAATATAAAACTCCCCAAATAAATTTGAAGAAAATATTCAATATACCAGAAAAATTGAAAAATGTTTCTTCATGTATTAATTGGTCCTCCAAAGAACATAATTACATCCATGAATCATCTCCACCTAATCTCATGTTATTCGTTCAAGTAGGTCAAGGACAGCATGTACACCATGTTTATTTATCTTGGCCTTCTTGCAATGTTCTTTCTTAGCCATCCATGCCCAAACTATGGTATCAATTGGAATAGATCCAAGCTCTATGTCATCAGGATTTGGTACCCAATATTCCTCTAATACTTTTCCATTGTATTTCCCTGAACCGGGCTTCCACCAATCAAATTTAACATGAAGAGTATCACTTTCATCATCTTGAAATATATTTGAGGTGGCTTTTGCCATCCAAATCATCTCCCCTTCTTCCTCGTTTCCTGATCTAACTAGCAACATCTCTCCTTTCTCAACATCATTAATAGGGTTGAATGTTGTCTTTGGCTTATTGCACTTGGGTCCAACATACACGGGTTCACCTGTCATAGTATCAAAATCCCCATCCATAATATTTGAGATTGCATGAAGCGCATTACGACCAACATCTGGAGTTTGCCTTGTCTTGGGCCAGAAATCCTCAGAAGATGAATCATGATCATTGTAATCTTCATATAAAGTATCAAGAACTCTTTCCCAATACTCTACCTTATTTTTCCATTCTGGTGTAACAATTGGCAATTCCTCACCACCCATTGTGTCTTTCCACATTTTTATGTATGATGTTATTCCTTCTTTTAGTTCTTTTAAATAGATTTCATTCTCTTTGGGATGTAAGAAAGATGGCTTCCCTATGGGCAGTTTAGATCGACCTTCATCGTCTGTATTCCATAACTCAACTGGTTCTGACCACTCAACATCTCTTATGGATTCTTTATATCTTAATACCGGAACATCATTGAGTACAAGAAATTGGAAGTACTGAACATTAAGATGTCCAACTAGTGCATTTTTTCCTTCCTTGATGTATCCATTAAGGAAGCTTTTGAAGTCATACACCTTATCAATCAGTTTAGGTGGAAACACTCTTTTTTCTTCAATTTTGCGATATGTATCCATCATCTCAGGTAGAGAATATATATCTTTACTTTTCAAGCTGGAAGACATTCTCCCATAGGTCCCGTCTATGTCTTCATGGGTGTGTCCCACGAGCAAGAACCCAACCTCAATAGTGATGAAGACACCAAGTGCAGTGAGAAGTGATAGAAACATGAAAAGATAACGGTTTTTATTATCACTTGCTGCATTATCCAATTGTAACAATAAATGTGGAGGAAGAGGTTTAAAATCGATATCTTGATTTTCTAATCTTCCATGAGATAAAAATTCATCCTTGTACACTCTACATTTTGAGTAAATAGAGGTGTCAAGTAATGCATTTGAAAGTGGGCTTCTTGAACTTCCACTCTCATAAAGAAGATCACCATACATATCAAGATGTGGGTCTTCAAGGTCCCTAAAGCACTTAGCAAGTGATGTAATGGTAAATTGTGATCCCATATGTACAAATGGTAGGGAGAAATGACCAAAACCTCCTGTCTTATGCCCATGTGTTAGCATACCTGTCAATGACAAACCCAAGTTTATTCCTACAATAGATTTTGATTTGACGCGTAGCCTTGGAATTGAAGTCTTTGTTTTATCCATTTTATCATGGATAATACTCAAATACTCCTTTGGAAACCTCTCTGACATGATTCTGTGGGCATAGTAGCAATGTCTTTCGCACATAACGATCTTGTTATGTTTGTTCAATCTAGCGCGTGCCGTTTCTTCCAACTCTTTTGTAGTTGCTGACTTCATTTGTGCTTTCAACACAATACATTCACCACATTTACTGAAGTTGGTGTTCTTTGAGAATGCCACGTCTCGAAAATGAGTGTTCCAAATCTTGCTCATTGTTGGTTGTGATATTAATGGACAATTGAGCTTTTCCAAACCCACATTGATCTCTTTTAACAAAGAGCTTTGTGTGTAAGTCGAAGGAAACAATCTTAGAGGAGAAGAAGTTCCATCTGCTTCGACTTGACGTGTTTGGTTTGGCGAAAAATCTGAATTGTCCATTACAATTTTATGCAGTATTTCTATGGCCGCCACAGTTTGTGCACGTGCTTTACATCTATTGGTGTTACCATGAATGGATTCCATATGTCCTTGTTCAAAATTATGTTGGTAGCTATAGAAGGTGCTTTGAGGAATCTTATGTATCTTGTACCATGCTTTCTTACAAATAACATTACCATCAAATCTCATGTCCTTTACTTTTCTAGTAATAGGAGGTAGGCCATGGCCATGGCTCATTGACATGATAGTGTTTGAAACAAGTGAATTCAATACAAATTCCCTGATACCATTTTTCTCTTTGCACTCCATATCCCTTCTAGCATTTGCAATGGCATTCCTATCCACATGTTGAAGACAATCTTGTTTACAACATTCATCTGCAGCCAAAAGTCGGACTTCTTTCTCTTTATCTATCTTGGTTTGACGTTTTGCAACTTTTTCTCTTGTCATAGCTCGTTTAATCTTTTTATATGGCCTCGATGCATTAAGAACATTGACATCTTGATCTTTTTGATTATAAAGATCCCCATCCCATTGGTATAAAGGACTTGTATCCTCTATAACATCCCATATCAGCATTTCCATGGGTGGCTCTTTGTACTTTGTCTTGACCCTTAACATCTCACCTATGTTGTCCACCAATTTATGTATTGGCCATCTAACCAATCCATGTATAGACTTATCCCCAATCTTGCATCTTTCACAATACCCATGTATCTCTTCCACAAAAACACCAAAGTTATCTTCACCTAGTGTTTCACCCACAACCATGTCATCCTCATGGACATTAACTATCATTCCTTTGGCAATGCACATAATTGTTCCTATGCATCCATGTGTAAGAGAAACCCTTGTACATGTGAATGCAGCCCTATCTTGTGGAATATTTATGGGTTGATCTTCACAATGAGGTTTCAAATCTATTTCTGGCCAAATCTCATAAGATTCTATTGCACCCCCTAGTGTTTCCTCAAATCCAGTTGGATGTGGTAAAGGAGCATCATTTTTTAACACCTTCTCAATTCTAACCACTATGCATCCTTTCTTTACAATCTTTCCATGAACCTTATTCCCAAGCTCTGTATTGAATATGGAGCCCTCACCCACCTTCACTCCATGTTGTAAAAGATCTACTTTGTCTCCAATAGAAAATGTTGAACAAACATTTGCACCTGTACACCAAACATAACAAACTTAGTATTTTCTCAAAAAAACATTCAATAAACTATGAATAATTCTTAACACATGCTTTGGTGTTTGATTTACCTATGGTGTGCCTCAAATCTGTAGTTCTCCATGGATGTGTGTCCCCTTCATCAACATATTCCACAATCAAATGTGGTTGAGTGACATCAATTATCAAAACCATAACATAACCTGCAACAACCCTTCCTCCACCATAATAAGTTCCAACTTCTGTAGATTCAACCTTTCCTAGCCCAATAAGTTGACCATTAACCAGGAGGTCAACATAGTCCCCTTTTGTGAAAATTATACTTGCAGCCCTATCTTGTGGAATATTTATGGGTTGATCTTCACAATGAGGTTTCAAATCTATTTCTGGCCAAATCTCATAAGATTCTATTGCACCCCCTAGTGTTTCCTCAAATCCAGTTGGATGTGGTAAAGGAGCATCATTTTTTAACACCACCTCAATTCTAACCACTATGCATCCTTTCTTTACAATCTTTCCATGAACCTTATTCCCAAGCTCTGTATTGAATATGGAGCCCTCACCCACCTTCACTCCATGTTGTAAAAGATCTACTTTGTCTCCAATAGAAAATGTTGAACAAACATTTGCACCTGTACACCAAACATAACAAACTTAGTATTTTCTCAAAAAAACATTCAATAAACTATGAATAATTCTTAACACATGCTTTGGTGTTTGATTTACCTATGGTGTGCCTCAAATCTGTAGTTCTCCATGGATGTGTGTCCCCTTCATCAACATATTCCACAATCAAATGTGGTTGAGTGACATCAATTATCAAAACCATAACATAACCTGCAACAACCCTTCCTCCACCATAATAAGTTCCAACTTCTGTAGATTCAACCTTTCCTAGCCCAATAAGTTGACCATTAACCAGGAGGTCAACATAGTCCCCTTTTGTGAAAATTATACTTGCAGCCCTATCTTGTGGAATATTTATGGGTTGATCTTCACAATGAGGTTTCAAATCTATTTCTGGCCAAATCTCATAAGATTCTATTGCACCCCCTAGTGTTTCCTCAAATCCAGTTGGATGTGGTAAAGGAGCATCATTTTTTAACACCACCTCAATTCTAACCACTATGCATCCTTTCTTTACAATCTTTCCATGAACCTTATTCCCAAGCTCTGTATTGAATATGGAGCCCTCACCCACCTTCACTCCATGTTGTAAAAGATCTACTTTGTCTCCAATAGAAAATGTTGAACAAACATTTGCACCTGTACACCAAACATAACAAACTTAGTATTTTCTCAAAAAAACATTCAATAAAGTATGAATAATTCTTAACACATGCTTTGGTATTTGATTTACCTATGGTGTGCCTCAAATCTGTAGTTCTCCATGGATGTGTGTCCCCTTCATCAACATATTCCACAGTCAAATGTGGTTGAGTGACATCAATTATCAAAACCATAACATAACCTGCAACAACCCTTCCTCCACCATAATAAGTTCCAGCTTCTGTAGATTCAACCTTTCCTAGCCCAATAAGTTGACCATTAACCAGGAGGTCAACATAGTCCCCTTTTGTGAAAATTATACTTGCAGCCCTATCTTGTGGAATATTTATGGGTTGATCTTCACAATGAGGTTTCAAATCTATTTCTGGCCAAATCTCATAAGATTCTATTGCACCCCCTAGTGTTTCCTCAAATCCAGTTGGATGTGGTAAAGGAGCATCATTTTTTAACACCTTCTCAATTCTAACCACTATGCATCCTTTCTTTACAATCTTTCCATGAACCTTATTCCCAAGCTCTGTATTGAATATGGAGCCCTCACCCACCTTCACTCCATGTTGTAAAAGATCTACTTTGTCTCCAATAGAAAATGTTGAACAAACATTTGCACCTGTACACCAAACATAACAAACTTGGTATTTTCTCAAAAAAACATTCAATAAAGTATGAATAATTCTTAACACATGCTTTGGTATTTGATTTACCTATGGTGTGACTCAAATCTGTAGTCCTCCATGGATGTGTGTCCCCTTCAACATATTCCACAATCAAATGTGGTTGAGTGACATCAATTATCAAAACCATAACATAACCTGCAACAACCCTTCCTCCACCATAATAAGTTCCAACTTCTGTAGATTCAACCTTTCCTAGCCCAATAACTTGACCATTAACCAGGAGGTCAACATAGTCCCCTTTTGTGAAAATTATACTTGCAGCCCTATCTTGTGGAATATTTATGGGTTGATCTTCACAATGAGGTTTCAAATCTATTTCTGGCCAAATCTCATAAGATTCTATTGCACCCCCTAGTGTTTCCTCAAATCCAGTTGGATGTGGTAAAGGAGCATCATTTTCTAACACCTTCTCAATTCTAACCACTATGCATCCTTTCTTTACAATCTTTCCATGAACCTTATTCCCAAGCTCTGTATTGAATATGGAGCCCTCACCCACCTTCACTCCATGTTGTAAAAGATCTACTTTGTCTCCAATAGAAAATGTTGAACAAACATTTGCACCTGTACACCAAACATAACAAACTTAGTATTTTCTCAAAAAAACATTCAATAAACTATGAATAATTCTTAACACATGCTTTGGTGTTTGATTTACCTATGGTGTGCCTCAAATCTGTAATCCTGCATGGATGTGTCTCCCCTTCATCAACATATTCCACAATCAAATGTGGTTGAGTGACATCAATTATCAAAACCATAACATAACCTGCAACAACCCTTCCTCCACCATAATAAGTTCCAACTTCTGTAGATTCAACCTTTCCTAGCCCAATAACTTGACCATTAACCAGGACGTCAACATAGTCCCCTTTTGTGAAAATTATACTTTCCATTGTCGCTCCTACAAATTCTGTAACACACAATTGAATTATAATTTGTAGTTAAGGTTAAACCATGTAAAGTGTGCTCTTATATTTTAGGCAAAACACAATCTACAAAAAAATAATGTACTTGTAATAGCTAAAAAGGGTATGGCATCATTTTGTTGTGCAAATTAAACCTTGTTCCCCACCATTTAGTCCCCACCGCCAAAAGGGACTTTACATATAAATTATGATGGAGCTACAAAGCGTAATCAAAACAAGATTGGTTATCAATGTATATAATCTTAATACAAACACAAAACTATTCTTAGAAAAACTTGTAAAAATGTCTAAAAATTTTCCATACTTAAGAACTTGTAATAGTATTGAAGGTAGTTATTAAGTAGGTTGGAATCCAGCCATGATCGATCATGCAAGTTTGTATAATCATGGAACTTGTAATAGTATTGAAGGTAGTTATTAAGTAGGTTGGAATCCAACCATGATTGATCATGCAAGTTTGTATAATCATGTCTCACTGAGATTTATTTTTTGTATCAATTGTTCAAAGTAAATTCAAATATCCTTGATTGGAGTCATCCCTATTTTAAGTACTCCTGAAAATAGTTATTTGGTGTCTTCTAAACCTATATTGTAGATTAGTGAAGAATAACATCTATATGGAACTAGAGTCCTACAAAATCCCAAGCCACTATTAGTATACTAATACATAATAGAAGTTTTTTGAATTATAAGCGACTCCTAGCTTAGCGACTACTAGCTTTCCTTCTAGCATAAGAATTTTCTTCTAGCATAAGCACACATGCTTATGCTAGAAGAAAAGCTAGCACTCATTAGCTTTCCAGAAGAAAAACCCTAGGCATGGTGATTGGTGGTTGCTAAGTTATACCTTGGTCTTCTGCCATGTACTCTATTTTGAAATAAGCACATGGCACAAAATCAAGAAATGCTAGAGACTACTAGCGTTCGTTCTAGCCTAAGCATTTCCTTATAGCATAAGCACACACATTTATGCTAAAATGAAAGCTAGTAGTCGCTAGCTTTCTAATAGATAAACCCTGGGCATGGTGATTGGTGGTTGCTAGCTTATACCTTGAGCTTTTCTTCTTGCATAAGCATGTGTTTATGATAGAAGGAAATTCTTATGCTACAAGGAAAGCTAGCAGTCGCCAACTTTCTTTGATCTGTTGCCATGTTCTTATTTCAAAATAGAGCACATGACATGTGTGGTTATGGCAGAAGGAAATGCTTATGCTAGCTTTCCTTGATCTTGTTCCGTGTTCTTCTTTCAAAATAGAGCACATGGCACAAGATAAAGGAAAGCTAGCGACTGCTAGCTTTCTTTCTAGCATAAGCATTTCCTTCTAGCATAAGCACACATGCTTAGAAGGAAAGATAACAATTGCTAGCTTTCTAATAGAAAAACTCTAGCCATGAAGGACAGCTAGCAGTCGTTAGCTTTCCAATTGATAACATTGTCCGTGGTGATTGGTGGTTGCTAGCTTATACCTTCAGCTTGCGCCATCTGCTCTATTTTGAAATAAACACATGGCACAAGATCAAGGAAAGCTAGCGACTGCTAGCTTTCCTCCTAGCATAAGCATTTCCTTCTAGGATAATAACACATACTTATGCTAGAAGGAAAGCTAGCAGTCGCTAGCTTTCCAATACAAAAATCATGTCCATGGTGATTGGTGGTTGCTAGATTATACTTTGAGCTTGTGTCATGTGCTCTATTTTGAAATAAGAACATGGCAACAGATCAAAGAAAGCTGGCGACTGCTAGCTTTCCTTGTAGCATAAGAATTTCCTTCTATCATAAACACACATGCTTATGCAGGAAGGAAAGCTAACAGTCGCTAGCTTTCCAATACAAAAACCCTGTCCATGGTGATTGGTGGTTGTTAGCTTATACCTTGAGCTTGTGCCATGTACTCTATTTTTAACGAATGCTACCTTTCCTTCTAGCAAATGCATTTCCTTTTAGCATGACACACATGCTTATGTTAGAAGGAAAGCTAGCAGTCGCTAGCTTTCTAATAGAAAAACCCTGGGCTTGGTGATTGGTGGTTGCTAGCTTATACTTTGAACTTGTATCATGTACTCTATTTTCAAATAAGCACATGGCACAAGATCAAGGAAAGCTAGCGACTGCTAGCTTTCCTTCTAGCATAAGCATTTCCTTCTAGGATAATAACACATACTTATGCTAGAAAGAAAGCAAGCAGTCACTAGCTTTCCAATAGAAAAATCTTGTCCATGGCGATTGGTGGTTGCTAGCTTATACCTTGAGCTTGTGCCATGCACTCTATTTTCAAATAAGCACATGGCACAAGATCAAGGAAAGCTAGTGACTGCTAGCTCTCCTTCTAGCATAAGCATTTTCTTCTAGGATAAGAACACATATTTACGCTAGAAGGAAAGCTAACAGTCCAATAGAAAAATAATAAGAATCTCTTTAAGTTCACATTTCCTAAAGATTCATAATAGCCTATCCCATAGAGACCATCATTTAACTCGTTAGATGAATAACTTTTGGACATGTCAACATGAGAATAAGGTTCATGGAAAGATTGTAAAGAAAGGCTGACGCTGAGGCAAACAGGGCCGTGCTCCTGGGCAGGAGTATTTTATCTATTAATGACAGAGAATCAATATGCAATCTCCCTTAAGACAAAAAAGACCCTGACAAGGAATATCTGCTGGACTGCCATGTTATTCGCTTATCTGTTAAGCTCTACGGTCAAGATCGCAATCGAGCCGGATCTCCACAACAGTCTGTTTCAGTCTAAAAAAAAGAAAGGATGCATAGTGGTTAGAATTTAAAGCTTGTCATTTATAAACATTTATAACCACTATGCTCTGTATTGAATATGGAGCCCTCACCCACCTTCACTCCATGTTGTAAAAGATCTACTTTGTCTCCAATAGAAAATGTTGAACAAACATTTGCACCTGTACAAACATAACAAACTTAGTATTTTCTCAAAAAAACATTCAATAAACTATGAATAATTCTTAACACATGCTTTGGTGTTTGATTTACCTATGGTGTGCCTCAAATCTGTAGTCCTCCATGGATGTGTGTCCCCTTCATCAACATATTCCACAATCAAATGTGGTTGAGTGACATCAATTATCAAAACCATAACATAACCTGCAACAACCCTTCCTCCACCATAATAAGTTCCAACTTTTCTCCATTGTCAACTTTGGAGAAAATAGTGAATATTTAAATGATATAAAACGAGGCATAACCAGTATGAATCTCGAATTATTTCAGACATTCATTTAAATATAGAAGAAAAACATAATGGAAGATATAACAAAGGAAGTGAACATGCACATATAAAGATAAAGAAAAAACGGACTGTAAAGCTGATCAACACATGAATCTCTGGTCTCAAAAGATGGGTATTTTCACTGTACTGCTTTTATTTATCAAAAAATAGATCTCCAAACATACACTGTCTCTCAAAAAATTTCCAACCCCCTCAACAATGCCTCTCATTGTTCTTATACAAAATTTGGAAGAAGCTTGACATTACTGCTTCTTTTAACTAATAACTGAAAATATTTTAACTTAAAAGATAACTGTCTTTGAGCAATAGATAACTATCTCCAAATAATATTACAAATTTAAAATAAAAGTATCTTTTTGCCACTTGGAAAAAATTTTGAATATCATCTTTTCGCCACTTGGCGAGAGTTTTGAAAGCCTCTATGAATGGACATAATATCTTGTCCTTCCATATTTTTCCACATAAGTCCACTGGTCGGCCGCGGGTAAGTCATAGTTGGTCATTTCCTTCACCAAGACTCGCATTTCAACATGACCTGCATAAGAAACAGGAAGAAGGTTTCCACAGGTTGAGATTACCATATTTAAAATTTCAAAATCCTCTGATATTTTCTCCATTAAAATTTTCCCTGTAAGCATATGATCAAGCTGGTGGAACTTTCTGTGATCCATCCTTATATCAAACAACAATCTCTTATAATCATTCGGAGGAATTAATTCATTGTTTTCATTCCAAAAAGTAGGGAACCCTTTGTTTACTAATTTTTCAAATTGCTTTTTGAACTTTACTACTTCTTCCCGTATTGCTCCAGCTTTAGCTTCAACATTCTCAACATGCGAGTATTTACCCAAGATCCTTCTGGCCCATGTGATGACTAAAATTCTGTTCGTTATATTCATGGCTGTCAGGTCTGCTTCAGTTAGACTGTTTAAAAATGTTATTGCTTTCTGGGCTACGTCTTTTGGCTTTTTATTTAAGCTTTCCCTGACGGCTCTGCAACTTTCGAAGGCATCTTTGACCACCTTTTCTTTGACTCTTATGTAATCCAGATATGGTCTTAGTTTCTCAACTTCTTTTATAATTTGGTCCCACACCAGGTGTTTACAACCTTGCATAGCAGCTTGCCCTGTCACATGAGCTGCTAATCCTTTATTATTATTACTTAATTCCTGATTCTTTGTTTGCAAGGTTTTTATTTCTTTATTTTTTATTTCATTCTCTTCTGTCAACTTCTGTATTTCAACCTTCAATTCTTTGATTTCATTTTCCCTTAAGCTTACCTGGGACATAGCCTGTAAAATATCATCTACTCCCGTTTTATCTTCCTGTGTGTCTGTTTGTACTTGTTGCTGACCACTTCCTGCTAATCTTTTCCTCGCTTCTGCCAACTGTTCTTCTAAAATGATTTTCTCTTTTTCCCACCGATCTTTTTCATCAGAAAGCTTTAACATTTTAGCAGTAACATCATTGACTTCATTAGATAATTATTCTTTTTCTTTTTCCAATATTGTCAATTCTGCTCCTTGGATGAGTACAGTGTCTGGAATTTTTAATTTTTTTCTCAACATTTGGATCGTATCGTCTTTCTCTTTGAGCAGTTTGGTTGCTGCATCTCCTTCTTTATTTATCAAATCTGCTTGCAATTTTTTAATCTGTTGCTGTCGAGACTTATTCTCTCCCTTCTCTTGTCTCAATTGATTGTTCAATTTATCCACTGAACTTTTGAACTTGTCTGCTCTTAATATGGCTCCCAAATAGTCTGAATATATGACTTCTCCAGTTTGTCTATGCAATAAAATTTTATCCGGGGCATTTATTTTAGACAAATCTAAATTCATTTCTGAAATCTTATTTTTTGTGACAACTGAAAATTTCAAGGTATTTTCCTTGATATTTCTGCTAGTAAATAAGCTTACATCAGTCTCAGATATACTTCTAACCTTCGGAAACAATTGACTGGTTTTTTTCGCGGACTCCTGTTTATTTCGACTATGCTCATCAAACACATCCATGATACTCTAGGGTCTATTTACATCACCCTCTACAGGGGTTTCTTCAATGTTGTACTCTTTAACTGTAACCTCTGGTATTTCTTTTTCAGCTGTTTTAGCCTCTTCTGAAATTGTTGTTAACTCTTGTGGTTCATTCATTTTCAATCTTTTACCTCTTTCTGTTTGTTCATCTTCAATGATCATTATGTCCTGTATGGGTCTTTTAGATCCAACCAATGCACTATCTATTTCGCTTTCTGTCCCTGTTGTTGTGTCAATCAATGCCATTTCTTTGTCGGATGCATCCGGAATGATTTCTTCATTATATTCTAGCCAATTGGCTCTGTCCGACATTCCTTCGACAATCTGATGGTTCAGGGCCTTGATACGATGCTCCGTTCTTCGTTTTGATATGATGTTTAATGGGTCATACTCCATAGCCGTATCTGACTCAAAATTCATATCCGTCAACAACTTCTCTATATACACTACAGCATTCTTATTCTTTACTGTGAACGGACCAAATGTGAATGGGTATTTAATGTCTGTAGCTTGTCTGTGAACCAAAAAATTGTTATCTTCCACAATCAACTTTTGTCTTAAGAATTCCAAGGCAAAAACCCTTAAAGTAAGAAAAGCTGGTAACACATAGGGTTTATGTCTGAACCCATATAATCTGATTACTGTACTGTCTTTCGACAAAAACCAGTCTCCTGTTGCGTATTCTGTACTCAATTGCATGGATGCCTGCATTTCCGGTAGTACTCTAGGCAGATTTTTTCCAAAAATCATTCTATAAATCTCTGAAAGCATGTAATTGGTGTAATTGAACATGTTATTTTCTAGTAAAGTCGTGAAAATGATTTCTGGGAACTGCAACTCGTCTTGACTGGCTGTCATAATCATTTTCATCAAAAAGGCCTGAAACCTGAAATGTCTGAGAGTAGGAAAATTGACCATCTGGTCGTGAATCTTTTCTGTTAAAAATGCTTCAAAATTAAGTCGAGGGATTTGATTTTCACCAATCCCTGACTGGACTGTACTCATTTTGTACAATAAACTCAATTGAAACTCGGTTACATACAAATCCGTATCCAAACCTAGAACTACGGCCAATAATGTCAAAACTAACTGGGTATTTTCATTAAAAAGCTTGATATCTATAGGGTATGGGACCTCCGAAATGCTGGTCTCTGGCTTGAGACACGATGACAAAAACATTTCCCTATCATTTTGAGAAACATGATGATAATTTTCAATAACGGAGACTTCAGAGAAAAACTCAGGGTCAAGGGTTTGGGAACAATCTACTTCTAGGGCTTTAATTAACTCTGCTGGCTTTAATTCGCAAATGACTTGGGTCTTTTGGCTGTTTAGAATGACTTTCTCTTCCCGGGAGTAATTTTCGACACACCATGATACGAATTCTGGGAAAGAAGGGATTTGGTCGGGGCAAAAGGCTATCAAAGACGACTAGTGAACTCTGTGGGGGTCTGTCCCTTCCTTTAACAATTCACACAACCTAATTTTTATATCAGATATTGGAAACCTAATTAGGGTATCGTAGACATCTTCGTCTCTATCCTCTAGGGCTTCTTTTGATTTAAAAACGTCTATATCGTGCACAGTCTCCATTTAAACGTTTCTTTAAACAAAATTCTGTTTAAAAAAGTAGGACAGGTAACCCGACCCTACCTGTATGTACCCGCCTTTCTCCTTCTGTCGCAATCGCAGATCTCCACCAGTCTTCAGAGCTCTTCTGGATAGTGACACATGCAGAATGTCGTTATGTGGAGCCTATTTTGTTTTATATGACTTTTGAATTAACTTCCCTTCACCTTTATGAATGCGGTTCATATCTGACCATTGATCTTGAGACTTTGTTTTGGACCGTCAGATCTCGCCTCCCTTTATTCCATCTGGTGGTATCCGCGATCAAAACGCTGTTTTCTTTTCGGGTTTATTTTCTGCGTGGATCAGCCACCTGCTGACACCTGTTCGAGTGGTTTATTCTCCGTGACCGCTCTTCCTCATATCCAGTGTGCACCTTCCTAGATGCGGATGAAACAATGGCCGTTGATTTGACTAAGGTTTATATCGGCCCTCTGATTGCTACAAAGTATACGCCATGTGATATGACCCCGCCACGCTTGCTCTATCTGCCACGTATCAGGTCCCACCCTGCCACGTGTACTGACCCCACCGCGCTTCCATATTTGGTGGTTCCGCCCGGCGCTATGGTGGTTTCCTTTACCGCTATATTACATATGCGGAAGGATGAGGTTTGGACACGTGTCCCGGCGGTATTGAGTCCGCTACCGCCCACATCTATTTTCCGCCGATCACTTTGGCGATGCGGGAAGCAATATCGGCCGTTGATCGGGATTGTTGACATCTCCGCCACTGAAACTTGATCGGGGTTTAATCTTTTCACAAATTTGCTTTCGGACTTTGCATAAGTGGGTTTTTTCCTCTTGTTTTTGAATTGTCAACCTTTTCTTCAACCTCCTTTGTGATAATTTCTTCCTTTTTTGGACATTTTAGCAAACTTTTTGGATTTAGTCATTCTCAAACCTTAGTGTCAACACATAGAATGCCAATCTTTTCTCTTTACATGAGAATTAGCACCCATCTGCATTTCATAGTTCAATACATCTTCCATCCTCTCAAATTCCTGGTGTATTTTCTCTATATCTGAAAAAATTGGATTTCTCTTTTATGATGGTCTACCTCTATACCAAGCCGGTAGATGTTGCAAGTTTGTTGAATTGTAGCAACAAGGGAATGCAAATTGTAATTAATCTATACCTTAGTCTAATTAATTTTTGTCCAATAATTATGCTTTGATCATTACACCACTCTCAACTTTTGTACCTATTTTTGGCATTTCAAACTCCAAGCATTCCAATCTCCAACTAAGTATGACATGTCAGTTTCCTCGGTATGCACTTGTCACTTTGTCGTAAATGTTGGTGAATTAAAATTGGCATCTTGCCTCTCCCTGTTCATTCTTCCGTTGTGGAAGCCCATCCCCTGCATTTGCTTCTCAACCAAACATCTCACCCTTCTGCAGCGAGACCCCTGCATCTGCTGCTCGAGCAGGTTCTATTCTACTCCATGTTCTGTTCTACTTTTGTTTTATAGTTGCATAGCATTTCCAATGCAAGGCAAACAACTACAAGTTACACACCAAATTTGCGATCAATCCTAAATCTATCTATAAACTTAATAGGTAGGACTAAACTATTATGACCCGACACTAAACTTTTCCATCTAGTTCGATTGATCCATAATGTAACGTCTGGAGGGATCTCATGGTCAGTGAACCATAGATTTTAAATGGCTAATGTCCCATATATTTTAAACGGTTAATGCCGCATAGGTTTTATATGGGATTTCCATGAGAGGAAATAAAAATATTCTACTCTAAATGCCATCTTTTTGCAACTTATAATGTGTTAAACCATATCTTTATGGTTAATGCCTCATAGATTTAAAATCATATCTCAATAGATATCAGTGATTTAGCTAATTTGGTGCACATGGATCCTTTCACTCATGATTCATACAAAGAGGAAAGAACATAAGATTACAATTTCATGAAGATATTTCATGGATACAAGGCCAAAGTCATGAAGAATCAATTAAAGTGACAGCAAGATTTAGTATCATCTCCAAGATGCATTTCTCAACAAGATATATAAGTGTTATACACCTATATAGGTGAGAGGAAAAAACTAATAACAGAGGCCCATAACTCTGATGTTGGAGGCCATTTTGGTTTTGAGAAAACAAATAATAACTTGTAGATATGTGTCTTGTGCCAAATTCAGGAAGATGTAGATTGGTTCATTAGAGGATGCATACGCCATTGCTCTAGTAAGACCAACAATGGGAAGGAAGGTTTATATCAACATATACATATAAGTACTAGACCATGGGAGAACAATGCATTTTGTGGGAGGTTTTTCAAGAAGCATGTTACGGATTTTGTAAATAAAATAGCTTAATAAAATAGAGTATAAACCAATGTACACCAAATATGAGAGTGAAACATAAATCCTAAAGTTATAATAGAGATGAATTAAATAATAAATCCTTATATTTATTCTCCATTATTTCTGGATTCATTGTGTTAAGGAGGGGTTTATCGATGTTTCATACCTACGATACGCAATCCATATTCTTACCTATCATGAAGATGGACTACATATCATAGGTCCGAAACATCAATAAACCCCTCCTTAACACAATGAATCCAAAAATCATGGAGAATAAACAAGCACACTGTGAAATCCTGAGAGAGAAAAATCATTATATTCATTAAGAGAATCCTTAATTATAATGATTGTAACTACATTCTCTATATAATATTCCCTATCTCTCCATATCCCCAATTGTACTTGTGGGTCCCCTATTAGGGTTATCCCTATTAAATATTCATGTAACCACATTACCTATATATTCAACCCCATATATACATCCCATGGAGTTATAACATATCACCCCATAAAAAGGATTTGTCATCAAATGTTTGTAGCTAAGGCTTTTATATGTGATGAAACCTAATAATAATAATGGTTATTTATATCTGTTCTCTCTTGCTACTACTATTGATTATCCATCCATCTATATTTTAATTTTTTTTGTCAATTCTTCATGGCTTCCTTTCCTTTGATTGCATGTGCATTATTATAGCTTCTCCAATTTGTTATAGTTTTTGTTCTTTGATAACATCACATTAAATAATGGTCCCTTTTTGCCTCATTATATGAACCATTGATTATTTCATTTTCATCCTTTGTAATGTTGACACTTATTGTATTTTTTCCGATATTTCATTGTAAAGAGGTATCAATATGGTTCCACCATTAATGGTGCTTCGTAAATTTTGATGCCCTTATCACCCCCTCTCCTTTTTGGTACAATGACATGCTCCAACTATTATAATTATTGACCTTCAATTGCTTCTACTTTTGAGATAATAAGATCATATTTTTCCTTCATATTCTGAAGATGATGTTCAAATTCAACAATTATTTTATGGTGACCTTCTTATACCTTCTCATCCTTCTCCTTTTGTACTAAAATTATGGTTGATGTTATCCATCATTCTATCCTTCTTCGATTATAAATTGAACTTTTAATTTGACATATATTCAAAATTTAGGGTTTCTTCAACGTTCTTGCCAACATAATATTCAAGTGTTTAGGTAGTTTATTCATCTATAATCTTTCAAAATACTAACTAATGACATAGACCATATCCTTAGTCATATTATATGATTCCTAAGAGTGATCTCCCCGCAAAGTGATATTCTTAGCACGTACTATAGCAATGTAAGATAATCGAAGAGTTTATGGAAGCATGGGTATAGGCGAAAATAAGGGACTTCCTATATACCCAAAGGCACATGGAAGATTAAATATCTAAGCATATTTTATGTAATGTGGTACTAATTGCTAGATACCAACATAGGTTCACTAGGGAGCCCAACCAAGTGACTCAAATTTCCTACATGTATGTTTCCTAGTACTGTTTTTTTCCTAGTAAATATCATATATTTGTGTTTAAAGATGCTTGAACATGTTTCTAGCTTTAAAAAAATATGTAAAAATTGGACATGTGTTAGCATTGGAAATGTAACAACCCAAACAAAAGGAATGCAGAAATTTTAAAACTTTTATTTCCTTTTCTTCAACAGGAGTTTGGCATAGGAGACAAGGGTGACAACTAAACCCTTAAAGTACATATGGACTCTAAGATTCAACAAGAAAATGTGAGAGGCAGGCGTCGAGCAGAAAAGAGTTGTCACATAAATGAGCGATCGCTCAAGGGAGTTAACCAAACTGTTTTTCTCCGCTAGGGTCAACCTTCAAATATTATGAAAATTATTATGAAGATTCTACCACAAGATCTACGATCGAGAACCGAGGGGGTATTAATTCCCAACTATATCGCACCATCACCATAATAGACTGATTGTTTTCTGCCCAAAACACATCACTCAACTGCTGCATCACAACCCAAAAATAATGGGCGGATCTCACAAGGAAGAACATGGAAACGCCGAGTTGACAAGTAGGGAAACATTCCAAAAAGTTATTGAGGGTTCTTGTCTTTCACTTAACAGTAAGTTCACGAAATTTAACAGTTATTTGCAGACCATGACCATCTGCACATCGCATGCACTCCACAAACGTATTACACAGGCCTTAATACCACAATTCACTTGGTACTTAACACACAATCACTTCAAATATATAAAATAATCGACTTAACCCTCCAACCTTTAAATCGAGGTCCCTGACACATTTCACAATCTTTTGATAGATCCGTCTAGGGCTCGCTTCCTGCATTTCACATACTTACTTAGGCGAACGAAAGGATTGAACACATATAACAATTCTTGATTGTAACCATATCCGAGAGCATTAACATGATCATACACAAAGAATTACACTGAATAATAAAATTTGAATGAATTCATGTGCTAGCTAGAGTTAATATATAAGGGAAAGCAGGATGGCAAAGTGCGCAGGTATTTCCCATGAGATGTTGCAGTTGTTTCTATGAACATTCCACGCACTAAACCCGACTAGACCAGAAATTGGATAGTATTTAGTTTAGGGAATGAAATTTTGTTAAGAAAATGCCAGAGAATTTGATGAGACAAGAATGCCTTGTAGCACTAGGAGATAGGATGACATGGCAGAGAGATGTACCTGGAACTAATGTGGTGCTGTCAGGATGATTCATGGAGATGGATGAAACACCGAATGAAATGATGCTGGCCACCCATGCTCGTGAAGGTTAGTTATTTCGGCCTGCCAACTCCTGTAAAAAATTCATTACACATATCTTGAGAGCTGGAGATACCAAGAGAAGCAATTTATGGAAATAACAACAAATAATGCATACGCTGAGGCTATTTAGTTTATATACCAGTTGGTGCAAGGAGGAAATGTGCCCTAAGCAGGCATAGACTGGATCTCGTAGTTGAGCATGTGCCTTGTAGGATGTGTGACAACTGTTTGGCAGCGCTAGATTATGAGAATATATAGCAAATATTTCCAGACAATGCTCGCCCCAAAAATCTTATGAACTGTTGCAAAATGCTCACCGCCTTCATCATAGCCTTAGTATGGAGAGAACAGCATCCTTTCACCCATTTCCTTCTAGGAAACTTGCAAGCCCTGAAGGCGCTCCTCCAATGCACAAGATTTGAACTACCGAGTCCCGACGGTGAGTTTTCTGAGGTATCCTTGATGGATCTTCTGCCATGGCGAAGAATGGAGGAAATTGGTGAGGAACCGTCCTTTGGTAACTTTCGTGGAGCGCGGGCATTTGAGTTTTGAAATTCAAATTCGCTTTTTTGAACACCGTGTCTGAACATTGAAGGGACAGGATATATATATTATGCATTATATGCATGGACTTGGTATATGACATACATTAGATTCTTAATAAATTTGTGGTCAAAATAGGTTATTTTGATATAAGATTATTTTATTTTTTATATATTTATTTCTTCTTCGAATATAGTATCAAAATAAGATTGAGTTACAAATTTTTTAATTGAACTAGCTCAGACTTTAGAGTGCTAACAATATATTAAATGAACTAAATCTGTGAAGTTGGTTATTATTACAGCAAACTAAAGAGTTGATGGGCATAATTCTATGAAATCATATTTATGCAGACTAAGTACAATGCTTCGAAAGATATAAGTTGAAAATAGAAAAGCACTACAAACATAAAAGTTGAAACAATTTTAGAGGGCATACAAAACCAAATTATAATAAGGGAATTTCTCTACTCATTTTCATTACTCAAACATAACAATATATATACACATTTACAACATTTGCCTTACCACTATGTTTGAGGTCCATGGTAGACTCTCTCAATTGCCATGTCTCAAGACCATCTAGCTAACCCCTCTCAAATGACTACTCGTGGTGCAGCTTCCCCTACGCTTCATCCATCTTCAACTACTCTTTAACTTCCATATGACTACTTCAGCACATATTTGTCGCTTCAACTTCCACATTGATATTTCATCTTCCCTTAGTGCACTTCATATGTCATGCACAATTACCCCATGCTCATCATGTGCACTCATTGTCATGCACATATTTGCTCACATGCACTTGACTCATAGTTGGAATAACTAACTTGCATCCTCCTTGGATGCACATTCCACTTGAGCACACCCCTCAAAGTATCGGATGTTTTTTTTTGTTAATCCATGATCGACATTATGTTATTTTCTCTTGCCGTACCACATTATATCTTCTATGTTTTCTTTTGTATCAAACTTGCTTGTGTAACACTAGCATGTACCAAGTACTGGTACATGCTAAGTACTGTACTTCCTTGAAGCCTGTACCAAGTCGCTTAAGTAGTCCTAGTCCCCTTGTTGTTACAACTATGTTTGAAATTCATGCAGGCAAGCATTCTTTGACATTGGTGTTCGTGGAAACAAAAAAGGGATCTGATTCATTGGAATACTGGTTGTGTTCCAATAGGTTTCCACTGTTCCAGCAACCAGTATTCATGGAGACAGAAGCCAAAGGAGCGTGAGAAAACGACTTCAAGCATACAGCTATTGACTCATCAACCGTGCGAGCTCCATCGACCATTCAACCAATGTTACATAATGATGTGCGGGCTCCATCGAACATTCAACCAATGTTACATAACAATGTGCGGGCTCCATCGACCATAACAATGTGCAAGCTCGACTCTTTGGATGGTTTAGGCGTGAAACAAACTGAGGGTTTTCATCAAGTGGAATTTAAGCTTATGGACTCAGGGATAGTTTTCTCACTCATATTTTGTCAAACTTTTCAAGGATGAATTGCTTGTACAGAAAGAATAAGCAGTAAGGGATCTATGGGAAAAGGTACATCTAGTTCTATCAAGACATGATCGTCAGGTTGGGTCAAGGGAGGATTATAATGGGTCAGTGTCTAAATGTCAATAACTTCATTTTTAGGTGTCCCTAAATATTCGGTTAAGTTTGTATAATAACAGGGAGGAGGAGAGGGGTTAAAGAGAGAGAGGGAGAGAGTGTGGGAGTTATAAAGGAGGGGGGTTAAAGATAATCGGAGAGAGAGATGGGGTTAGAGAGAGAGTGGGGGGGGTGGGGTAGAGAGGTGGTTTGTTATGGAAAAGGGGATAGAAAGGGGGATGAGAGGGAGGGAGGTAGCATGGGAGGCATAGATTAGCAAAGGGATAGATCTAATGAGTATGGTGGGAAGTATGGAGGAGGGGATTTTTGGAGGGATCGTGAGGTTAAACCGGGCATCTAGCCCCCATATCCATTCATTAAACAAGCATTCAAATGAAAATGAAAATATATATATACAAGTATATGTTTATACAATGAAAACACAACGGAAGTTAACTAAATGCTGTTGATATCTATCATACATTCAAGACTCTATAACAGCCAATTAAAGACCTTTGCAGATTTATAAAAGATCATATGGAATTGCATAAACTCGTAAAAACACAGCGGAAGTAAAATTATTCATTTACACCATCACCCTACATTCAGATATCCATCAATTAAATCTTTGCAAGAATATACAGGAGAATACTTATCTCAATAAGGCAGTCCCAAGCAACTGGCTATGCAACTGCAACGTTCCACCCAACCATAGGCCAGTGTGCTCCTCAATCTCTCAGCACGACTGCCACCCCTGAGCTGGGCATGATCTCTACAAGGAACCAAGGAACAGCAGACTCACACATAGCCAAGCATACACCAAGATGAGCCAAGCCAATCTGCAATTGGGTTTATCAGGCTGCTAGGACATGGGAGGGAAGATTTGCTAAGCTAGTGAGCTCCAGCACAGAGCCAGGGATAACCTTGCAAGATCTATCTAGCTTGGCACCCACAATACCTACACACCCAGCACAAGGAAGTATTCTCTTCACTGTTGTACAGTCCCTCAAGCCATACGCAGTAGATCGACGATGTGATAATTTGCCATAACATTCTCCAATGATTGTTTATGTTTAGATATATGCAAATGCCTAAAGTACTCAAATGCATTTCTAAGTAATGCTCTAGGTGCAAACTTATATGTTTTTATGCAGTTAAGTTTAATAAGCATTTTCACTAGGAGCAAGCGGATCAGTGCTTATCTGCTCAAGCGTGGTATTCCGTCAGAAGTCGACATCGTCGTCGCTCTCCCTGTGTGTGATTTACCCGTACTCTACGACCCTTCATATTCCTTTGTGTGTCCGTCGGTGAACCGTTTCACCTGTCGCTACACACATTTCTCACAAACGTAAATCATAGGGTTATTTTATTAATGTTTCAAACAGTGAGGTCACTCAGCAGGTGCCCTCAATGTCTACAGTAGTCTAGGGGCACTACATACACCCCCTCTTAAATAGAACTTCATCCTGAAGTTAATTTTTGTTCTTGTACTTTCGACACTAAACTTTATCTTAATTTCCTATTATCATCTTCTTTCCATTCCCTTCTATTTTTCTCCAACAATCATGGCCATATTAAGCACAAGTGGTTCTAATCATTATTATTATTATTTTTTTTTCCAACATGGTTCCAATACATTCTCAGGAACTCAATCATAATTGTGTATAATATCAATTCGATAGTACATTCAATAACTGTCGGTCCCAACTAGATTTTCGATAACACTTATTCTTGTCATTAGTATCATCATGTTCAGCTCCATGAGCTTATAATGTATTTCCCTTATCTCTTCGTTTATGTTATCATAAGACCACTTCGACAGATTCATCAAGTCGCACAAAGTGTCTTCTTAACCCCATCAAGTTCCATCTCGAGGGCTAGTTGTCAGTTTATCATGTTTGATTATGACCTAAGGTTAGCTTCATTGCGTTCTATTTATTATGCTAATCGTCTCCATACTTCGTTTTACGAAACATTGCCTTCATTTGACCATTTCGATACCATGGTTAAATTTCAAGTTCGTAGTCATGAGTTTTCATAAATGGTTTTGTCGTAATGCAAAATGCATGTCGTTGAGTTCAGCTCATCATACCAATCACATTGATATCTCGTTTTCAAATTTTAAGTTGGTTTCTCTTCCTCGACAATCCGTCAAAGTCTCGTCAATCTGAGCATCTTGGTGTCTTATCATTTAAAATTGATCAATTTTTCGTCATTCAGCAAATCCACCGATTATATCCGTCCACTTGTTTTCTCATCATGGCTATGTAGAAAAAGGTTTAAAATATCGTTGGTCTTTGTTCCAATGTAATACCCCAATTTTGACCCTTAGAAAATATTGGCTTTCATGTAAATATTGTATACATGTAATGTATGTTTTCCTAGCGTGGAGCTCAAGGCCAAGGCCCCGCTAGTATATGTTCGGATTTTATTTAAAATGGGCAAGTATTTGATATGTTATTACCCATGTGCTATTAAGCCATGGGATATTGTGAATTGATGTAAATACTTGATATTGCAATAAAATACCAAAACTGGCTATGGGAGCAACGAATGAGAAGGGGCCATGTGTATCCACTAGGGAGTGGTGAGGGGGTTGTGGGGATGAATCATATGCTGCCAAATGTCATTGTGAGAACCCATTTGACTTTCCTTGCTGACATTTAATTTTGTTGTAAGGCAGGTATGAGCTCTATTTTTCTTGTACCACAAGTCACTCTACCTCATGGGAGTTTCTTCTTCCTCATCCCCATTCCATTGTGAAAGTTACCAGCACCATTTTCCATCCAAAAACAAATGCCCAGCAGTGAGAAAAACCAGAAATCGCGACTTTGCAGGAACCCACGTTTTGAAGAGCCATCAACACCCAAAATTGGTATTTGACAATGAAATCCGATGGGGGATCCATAGATACGAACCTTGGGGCGAAATTGAGAGCATTAGCTACCCCGACATCCATTGGAAAACCCAGTTTTTTACAGCCTGAAAATGAAGTGACAGGAATTGAGTTATTGAATAACAGAACTGTGAGAAATCCAAGTGTGAATGACTGAGCAGAGGTTGGGTTTGCTTGATAAACGCAGTGAAGGCTAGGATCTCAAGGATTAGCAGCTGGACCTTTCTATGCCCATCCTGAAGAGCACTAGAGGGAATAGTTGCCTAAGGGACTGTGTAGCAGAGAAGGGGATCTTCCTTGTGTTGGATGTGGTAGGTAATGTGGGTGCCTGACTGTTGAGTTCACTTGAGATGCCTGTAGCTCTGTGGTTGAGCTCACTGGCTTAGCGTTACCCTCCTCTATCTTCTTGAATGCTTGATAAACCCAACGGTGTGTTGGCTTAGCATAGATGATGACCGAAACCATGGCTGTGAGTGAGCCCAACTAGTTACTCCTTAGTGGATACATAACCCAGCTCGGGGGTGATCTCTCAGCTAAAAGAATACAAGCTGGACAGAGATCTATGGTTGGGTGGAACGTTGCTCTCACATAGCTAGTTGTTTGGACAGCTTCATCTTCAAGATAAGTGTTCTATGTATTATAAATTATTTGCATTTTGTGTTCTGCAATATGTTAAATTGTCCATGTTTAAGGAAATGAATTGATTATCCTAATTTGGAATCTATGCATGGCATTGGAACGAGATTGAGTCTCTATATGCTGAATCATCCTCTGCTATGATATATATATATGTTACGCATTACTGTTTGTGTGCTTGCTAGTATGTTATTCCACTGTGTTTATTTGAAGTATGAATCTGCACACAAGAAGTTTTAATAATCCATGCTTTTCTTAGCAATAAATGAGGCTAAGTTTGTCAATACGCCCGGTATTTGGTTAACGTTTCCTTCCTGGCACGAAATTGATGGAAGGGGACATTACATCCAAGTTTCTCCGAGTAGATTTTTCTTAAAATACAATTTTACGTTATTGATACCATCTCTATTCGACAATTTAATGCTCGTAGTTAGTGAATGATTTTTTTT
The DNA here is from genome assembly GCA_027924585.1 of Larix kaempferi. Lineage (NCBI taxonomy): Eukaryota > Viridiplantae > Streptophyta > Pinopsida > Pinales > Pinaceae > Larix > Larix kaempferi. Next base: position 801,561 of record BSBM01001123.1, on the reverse strand, counting down.
TTTTCTTCTTCTTCTTCTTTTTGTTTTTTTTATACTATAAGTGTCTACTCCTAAGTTATAGTTCTTTGGCTTTCCAAAGCATTTGTTCTGGAACAATTATTCCATATGTGAATTGGCAAGGATCTCTATCATAGTTGAAATATATCTTAAATAAGTAACACTTGCAAACGGAAACCCTAAGGGTACAATTTGACAAAAAGGAAGGCTATGTCTTTAATCTTACAACCTACAATCCCCTAAGTGAACTGTGAAATATAGGCATGTGTTAACTTTTCATCTAGTTCATTTTATAACATCAAGAAAAATATCATACCAGTATCTTATCTTTCAACCAGTTCATATTATCATATAAACGTAGTATAAATATAATAATACATTAGCCTTTCATAGTATCCCATAAAATAATTATGAACTATAAACAAGGCATTAACCTTTCCTTTACATCTTGCTATCCCATTAACGAAATATGAAATATGGTGATGCATTATCCTAAATTTACCTAATTCATTTCATCACATAAACGTAATATAAAATATAATATAATAATACATTTAACTTTTCAAATTACATAAGAAAGTACAAAATATAGACAAAATATTAATCTTTCTTCTACTTCCAGTTATCCCCCAAAAAAAATATAATATCACACTACTTTATACTATCATGCATAAATAAAAAATATTACAATATCTTTCAACTAAATCTTATAATTATAATAAGGTATTATAAAATATAATAATACATTAACTTTTCATCCATGCCATAAAGAAATATGAAATAAGAACATGCCATAAAGGAATATGAAATAAGAACATACCATACATTATCATCCATTTCATGTCATTGCATAAATGAGAAATATTGCAATATCATTCAACTAGTTTTTATAATTATAATAATGTATTATAATTATTGACGTAGTACCACACGAAGCGCCATACAGTCCCATCGAAAACGTGCAGCTTGATCATGAGCCAGCTGCAGCCATATCCTGGAGATCTCATCGTACACAGTCTCACTCCCGCCATATTCTCAAGGTTCAATGCCCACCTACCTGCATTCAACGCCCATCTACCTGCATTCAAGGCAGTGCAGTCCATTGCAAAATGCCAAGAGACCTGGTCCTCATTCTCGTCCTGCAAATTCCTATAGCTGGAGCTGCTGAAACATTGTTCTTGTCCTCTGCAAATTAGAACCTGAATCCTATTGCGAGCAGCTGGAGCGGCTGAATCGTCCTCCTGTAAATTAGAACTTCAGGTACTCCTCGTCCTACAAATTCCTATCATTCTCGTCCATTTAGTTTAGTATCTGGATTTTGTACAAGGCCCATGGGGTGTGGGTATTTTTGTGCCTTCTTCAAGTTATAAGAGGTTGCATATTTCAGTTACTGGAGATATCTGCGAGTCTGTTGTATGCTTGAAAATCTTGATCTGAACATTCCCATATAAATTTCGTAGCAACGTTTAAATTTGTAGTTTGTATGTTCTTATTTCAAACTTTATCAATTTTTAGAGGTTTGTACTGGACCGTTCTTATACTTTGTAGTGCAACTTATAACGTAGCATGGATTTATATTTAGTGTACCTGACTATTGCTCAAGGGACGCTCCCTCCAGTCACTCATCCTAGTACTTTTGTTTAAAGCACTTCCCAGCACAATCTTTGCAAGGTCGGAAATCTCCCCTGGAACAGATGGAAAAACCTTTTGAAGGTCTAATTTAGGCGCTTCACAGTAGCGAAAACACTCCAGCTCTCCATAAGAATCAGAAAGACGCTTCAGGTCAGAGTGCAAAGCATACCCTAACTTCAAAATGCTAGTTGAATGATATTTAAGGCACAAGTCCAGTGCACCATCTCAAATATAAAAACCTTTTTTGCAGTAGCAATCTCTGATATTGAAACCTACAGAATTGAAGGTAATTCAAGGTTTCAAAAAAATAAAAGACAAATCATCCTTGGTTAATCGAGACGATGGAAGGGATGATTTTCCATAACTTGATTGCAATTATCTTTTTGAGGATCTTGTATTAAACGTTGTAGAGGGAGATGGGCCTAAATCTATCTACAGATGTCTATATTAACGTCGTTTTCCATGAAACCATTTTCCTGTATCGCCCATTTGAATTTTGAATTTTGAAATTTTTTGTTCCGCCTTACTACCAGATACAAGTGACATTGCCGCTTCCCGCCCTCGTTTGAGTTCGAACATATTCATAGATAGGAGCACACGATATTTTTTTGTCATTGGCCTGGTGAATCTTTACCGCCAACCTTTACAGGTTTTGTAAATGGAAGTAAAATGGTACTAGTGTAGTGTTCTTCCGTAAAAATATATTAAGACACGGTTCACTCAGGTGTAGAACTATAGACTTTTGATTATTCTGCCAACTCAATGCAAGTTTTGGTTACAACTCTTTTGACATTAACATGGTTGGAAACTTTTAATGTCAAAAATAAAAATGTCTTTTATTTTTAGATAATTTATTTTTTATTTATCAAATTTAAAAAATGTAGATGTTATAAATAATTGTGAAAACTTCAATTTTATAATACCATGAATCTGGGTTTTTGACAAATGGTACTGACATGATAACCTGATAGTAATTTCACAATTGCATTTAATATAGGCCGTTATTAGGTTTTCTTAATATAGGCAGTTATATATGATAACCTCTTCTCAATTGAAATATATACTTATTGTTGTGCTCCAAACTAACTTTATATGAGTCGATTGAATTGTAAAAGTTTGTAACTTCATATGAGTAGGCTGATTTGTAAAAGAAATATATACTCATTCTTGTGTTCCAAACTAACGGCATATGACTGGGTTGAATTGTAAAAGTTTGTAACTCCATATGAGTAGGCTGAATTGTAAAATGAAAATGCAATTTCAACGATCATGAAATGCAATGAACCAAGAATTGAAAAATTAAAGATATTGTAATTTTTTTATGAGAAATTGTAATTTGACCATCCAAAAATTATTATATAATTACACCTACATATTTTTTGAATTTTTTGAATTTAATTTTATGTAGGATGTTAAATATAATAAATACTAAGACAATTTGATTAAATACATAGATTTATAAAACCCTAGATCTTCACCAAACCACTTAAACCACTCTTTATTATTTATTTATTTATTTCTTTTCCAAAATTTTAAATATTTATATATATTAAATTTAAATATTTTAAATTTCTCCCTTAAATATAAATTATAATTTAAATTTTATCTATGCTAATTTAAATATAACTTCACCAACCACTTCAACCTTACTATAATTGACCTTAAAACTTTAAATCTATGAAGAACTTTTAAATTGAAAGTTCGTGAGTAGCTTTATATTTTTAAATATTAACTTTTAATTTTTTAAGAAACCTAGGTTATAACATTATATGGAATCTAATTAAATTTAAATAAAATAATACTAGCGCTATATAATTATACACGAAATTTAAATAAAAATATATACGAAATTTAATTAAATATAAATAAAATAACACTAGCATTATATAATTATATAAGAAATTTTGCCGAAACCCCTTTTATTTTGACATGGTATTTTTTTTTTTTTTAAATTCTTATTTACAACTAAATTAAATTAAATTAAATAGTAATTAATAAAAAAAAAAAAAAAAAAAAATTAAATTGAATTAATTAAAAAAAAATTAAATTGAATTAATTAAATTAAATTAATTAATTAAATGACATTAAATTAAATTAATTAATTAAATGACATTAAATTAAATTAATTAAATCAAATTAATTAAATCAAATTAAATTAATTAAATCAAATTAAATTAAAAGTCATTAAATTAAATTAATTAAATTAAATTAAACGAATTAAATGAAATTTTGCCGAAACCCCTTTTATTTTGACATGGTATTTTTTTTTTTTTTTAAATTCTTATCAACAACTAAATTAAATTAAATTAAATAGTAATTAATAAAATAAAAATAAAAAAAAAATTAAATTGAATTAATTAAAAAAAATTAAATTGAATTAATTAAATTAAATTAATTAATTAAATGACATTAAATTAAATTAATTAATTAAATGACATTAAATTAAATTAATTAAATCAAATTAAATTAAAAGTCATTAAATTAAATTAAACGAATTAAATGAAATAAATGTTAAGAGACACTACATTAAATTAATAAAATAAAATTAATATTTAAAAAACATTAATTTAAAATAATAATAAAAAAATTAAAACAATATAAAACGCAAAAAAAAACCCTTTTCTTTTACATGGTATTTTTTTTTTTTTTTTAAATTCTTATCAACAACTAAATTAAATTAAATTAAATAATAATTAATAAAACAAAATAAAAAAAATTAAATTAAATTGAATTAATTAAAAAAATTTAAATTGAATTAATTAAATTAAATTAATTAATTAAATGACATTAAGTTAAATTAATTAAATCAAATTAAATTAAAAGTCATTAAATTAATTTAATTAAATTAAATTAAACGAATTAAATTAAATGAATGTTTTTTAAATATTAAATTAATAAAATTAAATTAATATTTAAAAAACATAAAAAACATTCATTTAAAATACTAATAAAAAAAATTAAATAAATAAAAAATTAAAACAATATAAAACGCAAAAAAAAACCTTTTTTTTTTCGCATGGGGATTGACGCCAAGGCAGGATCGACGGCTCTCCTTATTCCGCGTCAGCAACATGCACGCATGGTAAGGGTGGTTGGTGGTCGCGGAAAGGAAACCACCATCCCACGTGTTCATTCCTTACTCGTCCGCATTCCAATAAAGCGGTATAGTAAACCGCTCATGGGCAACGCGGAAACCGTCTCACGTGCTGTCAAAAGTATGCCTATTTAAGGAGGAAATAAGGTTTTATTTCTTTTTCGCATGGGGATTGACGCCAAGGCAGGATCGACGGCTCTCCTTATTCCGCGTCAGCAACATGCACGCATGGTAAGGGTGGTTGGTGGTCGCGGAAAGGAAACCACCATCCCACGTGTTCATTCCTTACTCGTCCGCATTCCAATAAAGCGGTATAGTAAACCGCTCATGGGCAACGCGGAAACCGTCTCACGTGCTGTCAAAAGTATGCCTATTTAAGGAGGAAATAAGGTTTTATTTGGCATTGTAGGGTGGCAGATTCAAGACCCGAGGGCTGGGGCTTGTAATTTCACTGCAATTTTCAACTTTGGACACTCGAATTATGACATAGGCGGCCTTGTGGCAGGAGTGAGGCTGCATTCTCTCCTTCCCAGCCAGGAAAAACACACTTGGAGATACTACGAATCTGGGGAGAGCTTGGTTATCGATTATTTTTTTATGTACCTGGACGTTTTATATTTTGTTGGGTAATTTCTTGATGTAAAGATTTGAAAGTCTAGACTGACTGTTTGTTAATGAATGAATTACAGACGAGGCAATGAATCCAACATTACTGAGCTAGTATTTGAAATTGGTGGGATCTAACGCGGAAACCGTCTCACGTGCTGTCAAAAGTATGCCTATTTAAGGAGGAAATAAGGTTTTATTTGGCATTGTAGGGTGGCAGATTCAAGACCCGAGGGCTGGGGCTTGTAATTTCACTGCAATTTTCAACTTTGGACACTCGAATTATGACATAGGCGGCCTTGTGGCAGGAGTGAGGCTGCATTCTCTCCTTCCTAGCCAGGAAAAACACACTTGGAGATACTACGAATCTGGGGAGAGCTTGGTTATCGATTATTTTTTTATGTACCTGGACGTTTTATATCTTGTTGGGTAATTTCTTGATGTAAAGATTTGAAAGTCTAGACTGACTGTTTGTTAATGAATGAATTACAGACGAGGCAATGAATCCAACATTACTGAGCTAGTATTTGAAATTGGTGGGATCTAACTTTAAACATGGATCAAACTTTGCATGCGTTGCTTCTACCATTAATCCAACCGCCACCACTTTCCCTTTGTTTGTTGAAGTAAATCATTTTAATAGATTCAGAGCTGAGGCTATGGATATATTTTCCCAAGGTAAATTTTTCATTTCTATTGTCATTTTTCATCAGCATAGGTTTATCTATTTGACTGGTTTTTTAGTCTCTCATTTAACACAGTTAGTGTAGTTAGTATGGGGAATTAATCAAGCCCTCAAATTAAACTAATTTTTTGGAAATCTATATCTAAAAAATGGATAAGTTTTGTAAAAAGAAAATTGCATCTAAACTGCAAAATTGTCTTAATTGAGCATAAATATATTTCTATTTCCTTTAAATTATTAAATTCGGAATCTTACTTTCAATATATTTTAATTTTTTATGAAAATTACAATTTTATTTAGAGTCTAAACTGTAAATGTTGGTTAAGAGGTTACCTTATTTTTGATAGGCCCAGCCGTCGGCTATTGTCAACCTCCCACAGCCGAATGTATTTGACAAGTACCTTTACTCCATGGACATGATCTAGAATGATATCTCACACTCCTTCAGTTCCAATATCAGAGAGAACCAAATAAATACCCTGGCCATTCCCCATATTATTAACAAATTAACATCTTAACTTAAGGTTACTACGGTTTTCTTCGCCAATGGAATCTTATTTTCTTCGCCAATGGAATCTTATAATTATAGCTTTAGCTAATGGACATTTGTAATGTTACTATTTTGCAAAATTGGTACCAGCAAGGGGGTTGAAGTTTCATGGTTCACAATACGGTACCTACCTCTGAGAAGGATGTTTGCCCCAAGAGCCCGAACCCTTGCATTCGCAGTGATTTATTGGAACTTGATGCGGATGCCTATGGGCTGTAGCGAGAGTCTCCCTTAAGCATAAAGTGCAATCAGCCGGAGTACCTGATCCGAAATCCTTGATGGTCCAATTTGGTTCCAGAAGCTCTGGTCCCCCGGGGTATGGTTGTTTCAGTGCAAATGATGTTTGATTGCCATAGCTTATTGGATAGCTCAATACCCTGGAGATAAAGTCTGCCAAAATTTTAATCTGCAACTGGAAAATGTGTGCCCAATGCCATGAATCACGATGGAAGAAGCCGGGAAATGGCATTGGCAACACATTAATTATGGTGTTCATTCAAAATTTATTATCTGTACGATGGAAAGATGTGATGTGAGAACCAAAGATTGCACAACAGTGTATTAGGTGAAATTAATTAATGGCATTGGCAATTACACATTAATTATGGTGTTCATTCAAAATTTATTATCTGTACGATGGACAGATATGATGTGAGAACCAAAGATTGCACAGCAGTGTATTAGGTGAAATTAATTAATTATAGCTTTAAAAAGGGGCATGCTTGAGAGACACTACATTAAATTAATAAAATTAAATTAATATTTAAAAAACATTAATTTAAAATAATAATAATAAAAATTAAAACAATATAAAACGCAAAAAAAAAACCTTTTCTTTTTCGCATGGGGATTGACGCCAACGCAGGATCGACGGCTCTCCTTATTCCGCGTCGGCAACATGTACGCATGGTAAGGGTGGTTGGTGGTCGCGGAAAGGAAACCACCATCCCACGTGTTCATTCCTTACTCGTCCGCATTCCAATAAAGCGTTATAGTAAACCAACCGCTCATGGGCAACGCGGAAACCGTCTCACGTGCCGTCAAAAGTATGCCTATTTAAGGAGGAAATAAGGTTTTATTTGGCATTGTAGGGCTGCTTCGACGATGGGAGATATGAAATCCATGGGACCCGCCTGGCTTGGCATTCGGTTCCCTGATGAGTCCTCGGCGTTGAGCACAACGCATCGTTTATATATTCCCGTCCTCTTATGTGAACTCAGTGCATGGGATTCGATGGTGGGCATTGATGTGTTAAGTGCGTGGGCCAATTGGCTCTAGTTTTTGAGTTCGGGCTGGGCACAAAGGAAAGAAGAAAAACGCTTGGAGGACAATTGATGTGGCGTTGGGCTCCGGGCGCTTGGTACACCTGGCTTGAGCGCTAGGGTTTCAAAGGAAGCAACATTTTGTATGAAATTCGTTTCGGACAAAACAAGCAGCAACAATGGAGAGCAGTATGGAAATCGTTTCATGCATTTGCCATGCTTGTAAATCTTCTTAGTTATTGGTCAAAATGGATCATATCGAGCTCAAATGAAATGATTTCTGCGTCGAAATTGCTGCGATGCTTGTATTATAAACAATATTGCAGGCAACAATATTATTTGAATATTTGTTTTATGCCACATTTATTGAAATGAATGTTTAAAGCAAAATTTTACAGGCAAGAAGGCAGATCTGCATTAAAATAATAGGAAATGAAAACTGATCACTTTGGCTGTAGGTCTGAAATTTGGAGAACCCTCTGTAAATCCTGTGCGAGACTCATTGTTTCGTATTTATTATGAATACAATTTCTTTCTATAAATGCAATGAAGTGTTTTTTTTTATCCCAAATGCTTTAGCATTGGATTAATATTAGGGTTTGAATATTAAAAGAGTGTATATAGAAATGTTGTTGTTTTTCTGGAAAGGTTTGTTTAATGGGGTCTAGACTGAGCCCTAAATAAGCAGTTATATATATATATATATATATATATATATATCATTCAAATTCTGTTTCTGTTACGCCTTACGAATAAATGGGAAAAGGCTCTTCAAATTATCTTTTTGCAGCCATCATACTGGTTTGTTATTTTCTAGTAAATTTCACTAAAGTTCCAGGTGTAGTTAGGCCCTAAGGTCTCAGTGTCTGAGCCTTGCGCTCTGATACCAACTGTAGTGCCCTATCTAGGCACTGGGTCTATTCTGGGTTATCAGGTTATACCTAGTTTTTCCCTTAATTATTGTTAGAAGAAAACAAGAGATTCAACCATCTATATTTCTGTTTCTGTAAATGTTTAACTGTCTGTTTTCTATATTTTTACATGTCTCTGCAGTTAAATAAACATAATCCTAAAACTTTCCATTTAATTCTGTTCGTTTGACATGCATAGCTTGGAAATAAAAGAAAATACATTCTAATTAAGCTGGTTCAGAAAAATACCTGAAACCGTCGATTGCAGTAGGATAAGAAGATTTCTGGAATGGATTCTATAAGTTACCTTAAAAACCCCAAACATATCCTACATATTCAAACATATCCTTTTAATTTACTTGGGATGATTCCGTCCGTTAATTAAATTAATAATTTATTTAATAAATTCATTATTATTCAACCCACTATACTTTATAAAAGGGATTATTATCATTATTATTATTAATTAAATAATATTAATAATATAATAATAATAACAATAACAATTAATAATAATAGTAATTAATTTAAATTGTGAATAGTAATTTAAAATATTTATTTGGTTAATGGATAAGTGTCAACATAGTACCTCTGTGTATAAACAATGAAATATAATAAATGATTTAATTAATCATGATCAACAATTATATAGCACACTCCTCTATTATTAATGTTTAACTTTTATACTTCACCTTGAAGACACCTTTACTTGAGGATACTTACAATTAATGACATTTATTTTACACATGAGAACTTGATAATCTTTTACTAATTAAGTCATCCACTAAACACTTAATTGACTTATCCATGATAACTTATATCATTGTTAAATCTTGATAAGTAGGAAGAAGTTCAACGTGTCTCAACGTGTTTGAAACCAATAAATTTAAACAGTATTTATAGATAATCTGCTGGGGTTAATTTTTTTTAAAGACGTTACATGTCAGGTCATATATCAGATCCTTTTTTAATCCAAAGAATTGGGTGGGTTTAATTTTGGTTTAATTTAGTTACCTCATATATGTCGGTTAGCTATCTTGTTGGTGTATGAGACTCCCTTGTTTACCCTTAAATACGATAGCTACTATCATTTAATATTCATCTTTAATAGGACTAATAAGAAGAAATCCTCAACTCAAAGATGTAGTTCTTGAGCGTATGAAAATGAGAATCTAGAGTATGATTGATTCCTTTGAATTCTTCCAATTGTTTCATACTTGATGGAGAAACAATAGTTGAGAAAACATGGTTGCAAATAAGGTTGCATGTTTACCAAAGGGGAAACTAGTGGAAAATGGGGACACCCCCAAAGTGGTTTTGTTACCATAGATATCATGAATTGAGTTGTATGCCAAGGAAAGAATCCAACACTGTCAATGCATGTTAATCGTTCCTATGAATGTATATAAGTATATGGCATTACTTATACATAAAAATAGTTATCAATTCTATGAATGTATATAAGATGTAAAATAGCTAAATAGCTAGTGTTTTTTATATTTAATTATTTGATATAAGTTTGTAACTTACAGATAGTTTCAATATATTGTACAGTTTCCATTCAAGTATTCTTGGCTTCATAGCTTCTAGATTATTGTTTATCAAAGAAGCAAGACCAACTAAGATGAAGATGAAGTTATGGGAAAAAATGGCATTGGCATTGGCATTAGCTTTAGTCTTAGCCAAACAAAAATTAAAGAAGAAGACTGGATTAAAAAGAGGTTGAAAATCTTGGTAAGTCTATAGATTTTTTTTTACTTTTACAATTTTATTTATAGATTTTTTTTTTTATTTTTACAATTTATTTTATTTAGTTTTTTTTACATGGTTTATTTAGTTGTTTTTCTATTAGGTTGAGTTGCATTATTTTCATTTTAAAAGAAAAGCCTTTTCATTTATATGCAATATCTCATGTGCGCTCAAAACCGTCACTTTCTTTGATGCACACACACACACACAAGAAACTCTCTCGTCACTCACTAAGTTCAAAAATAGCTTAAATCTACTCACTTAATACTTCCATAGGAGGGCACAAAAGAATCTTGTAGTTTAGGTACGATTTTGGGGCTAGGCATCCAAAAACATAGTTGTTGTCCTTAGGGTGCTTTATAAATCCTTCTAAATCAAGTGGTCGTGTATAGCCACATGGGGCAAGTGAAAGAGCGGCGCCGCGCCATAGGAGGTCAAACCCAAGGTTGCGGGTGTATGTTCTCTCAAGTGGGCTCACCACCACTTTTTGAAAAGGAGACGACCCAATACCGTTCGAGGGATAACTGCTCTTTATCCACTTGACGAAGGTACTTAGTGACCAACTTAGGATGTCATTCCTTATAGGTGACTGTCGTGTATATAAGATGTAATATATAGCATTACTTGTATATAAAAATAGCTAAATAGCTAGTGTTTTTTATATTTAATTATTTGATATAAGTTTGTAACTTACAAATAGTTTCAATATATTGTACAGTTTCCATTCAAGTATTCTTGGCTTCATAGCTTCTAGATTATTGTCTATCAAAGAAGCAAGACCAACTAAGATGAAGATGAAGTTATGGGAAAAAATGGCATTGGCATTGGCATTAGCTTTAGTCTTAGCCAAACAAAAAGTAAAGAAGAAGACCTGATTAAAAAGAGGTTGAAAATCTTGGTAAGTCTATAGATTTTTTTTTACTTTTACAATTTTGTTTATAGATTTTTTTATTTTTATTTTTACAATTTATTTTATTTAGTTTTTTTTACATGGTTTATTTAGTTGTTTTTCTATTAGGTTGAGTTGCATTATTATCATTTTAAAAGAAAAGCCTTTTCATTTATATGCAATATCTCTTGTGCGCTCAAAACCGTCACTTTCTTTGATGCACACACACACACACACAAGAAACTCTCTCGTCACTCACTAAATTCAAAAATAGCTTAAATCTACTCACTTAATACTTCCATAGGAGGGCACAAAAGAATCTTGTAGTTTAGGTACGATTTTGGGGCTAGGCATCCAAAAACATAGTTGTTGTCCTTAGGGTGCTTTATAAATCCTTCTAAATCAAGTGGTCGTGTATAGCCACATGGGGCAAGTGAAAGAGCGGCGCCGCGCCATAGGAGGTCAAACCCAAGGTTGCGGGTGTATGTTCCTCTCAAGTGGGCTCACCACCACTTGTTGAAAAGGAGACGACCCAATACCGTTCGAGGGATAACTGCTCTTTCTCCACTTGACGAAGGTACTTAGTGACCAACTTAGGATGTCATTCCTTATAGGTGACTGTCGTGGAAGCCGACAGTACCTGAGACAGATTTTGTCACAAGATCAAGGAAAGCACACGTCACAAGATCACATACTTATGATAAGAAGAAAAGCTAATAGTCAGTAGCTTTCCAATAGAAAAATCATGTACATGGTGATTGGTGGTTGCTAGCTTATACCTTGAGCTTGTTCCATGTGATGTATTTTGAAATAAGCACATGTCAAAATATCAAGGAAAGCTAGCGACTGCTAGCTTTCCTTCTAGCATAAGCATTTTCTTCTAGTATAAACACACATGCTTATGCTAGAAGGAAAGCTAACAGTTGCTAGCTTTCCAATAAAAAACCATGTCCATGGTGATTGGTGGTTGCTAGCTTATACCTTGAGCTTGTGCCATGTGCTCTATTTTGAACGAATGCTAGCTTTCCTTCTAGCATAACACACATGCTTATGTTAGAAGGAAAGCTAGCAGTCGCTAGCTTTCCAATAGAAAAATCTTGGGCATGGTGATTGGTGGTTGCTAGCTTATACCTTGAGCTTGTGCCATGCACTCTATTTTCAAATAAGCACATGGCACAAGATCAAGGAAAGCTAGCGACTGCTAGTTTTCCTTCTAGCATAAGCATTTTCTTTTAGGATAAGAACACATATTTATGCTAGAAGGAAAGCTAACAGTCGCTAGCTTTCCAATAGAAAAATCATGTCCATAGTGATTGGTGGTTGATAGCTTATACCTTGAGCTTGTGCCATTTGCTCTATTTTGAAATAAGCACATGGCAAAAGATCAAGGAAAGCTAGCGACTGCTAGCTTTCCTTCTAGCATAAGCATTTCCTTTTAAAATAAAAACACATGCTTATACTAGAAGGAAAGCTAACAGTCGCTAGCTTTCAATTAGAAAAACCCTGTCCATGGTGATTGATGGTTGCTATATTATACCTTCAGCTTGTGCCATGTGCTCTATTTTAAACGAATGCTAGCTCTCCTTCTAGCATAAGCATTTCCTTCTAGCATAACACACATTCTTATGCTAGAAGAAAAGCTAGCAGTCGCTAGCTTTCCAATAGGAAAATCATGTCCATGGTGATTGGTGGTTGCTAGCTTATACCTTGAGCTTGTTCCATGTGATGTATTTTGAAATAAGCACATGGAAAAAGATCAAGGAAAGCTAGCGACTGCTAGCTTTCCTTCTAGCATAAGCATTTCCTTCTAGTATAAACACACATGCTTATGCTAGAAGGAAAGCTAACATTCGCTAGATTTCCAATAAAACACCCTTTCCATGGTGATTAGTGGTTGCCAGCTTATACCTTCAGCTTGTGCCATGTGCTCTATTTTAAACGAATAGCTCTCCTTCTAGCATAACACACATGTTTATGCTAGAAGAAAAGCTTGCAGTCGCTAGCTTTCTAATAGAAAAATCATGTCCATGGTGATTGGTGGTTGCTAGCTTATACCTTTAGCTTGTGCCATGCACTCTATTTTCAAATAAGCACATGGCACAAGATCAAGGAAAGCTAGCGACTGCTAGCTTTCCTTCTAGCATAAGCATTTCCTTCTAGTATAAACACACATGCTTATGCTAGAAGGAAAGCTAACATTTGCTAGCTTTCCAATAAAAAACCCTGTCCATGGTGATTGGTGGTTGCCAGCTTATACCTTGAGCTTCTGCCATGTGCTCTATTTTGAACGAATGCTAGCTTTCCTTCTAGCATAACACACATGCTTATGTTATAAGGAAAGCTAGCAGTCGCTAGCTTTCCAATAGAAAAACCTTGGGCATGGTGATTGGTGGTTGCTAGCTTATACCTTGGGCTTGTGCCATGTACTCTATTTTCAAATAAGCACATGGCACAAGATCAAGGAAAGCTAGCGACTGCTAGCTTTCTTTCTAGCATAAGCATTTCCTTCTAGGATAAGAACACATACTTATGCTAGAAGGAAAGCTAGCAGTCGCTTGCTTTCCAATAGAAAAATCATTTTCATAGTGATTGGTGGTTGCTAGCTTATACTTTGAGCTTGTGCCATTTACTCTATTTTGAAATAAGCACATGGCAAAATATCAACGAAAGCTAGCGACTGCTAGCTTTCCTTCTAGCATAAGCATTTCTTTCTAAAATAAACACACATGCTTATACTAGAAAGAAAGCTAACAGTCGCTAGCTTTCAATTAGAAAAACCCTGTCCATGGTGATTGATGGTTGCTAGCTTATACCTTCAGCTTGTGCCATGTGCTCTATTTTGAACGAATGTTAGCTCTCCTTCTAGCATAAGCATTTCCTTCTAGCATAACACATGACCCTTATTATACATCATTTGTGCAGATCATGGTCTGGATGGATAGATGTCTTCTTGGATACCTTCTGTCCAAGAACAGATCACATGGCAAAAGATCAAGAAAAGCTAGCGACTGCTAGCTTTCTTTCTAGCATAAGCATTTCCTTCTAGCATTTTTGAGAAGGAAAACATTTCTTTTTAATGAGTCTCTACTTGTGCTAGATGCAATGGATTTTTATTTATCTTTAAGTATTTAATATGTTTCCAGGACACATGACCCTTATGTTGTTTAATGAGTTAACAAAATGTAATGATAAAAGAACTACTTGGTTAATGACATAAAAATATGATGATTTAAAGGTCTTCTCTGACAGACAAGGGGGTTCGGTGCTCCATTAGGAACTGTTAGTGCTCAGTTGCATCCTTAATTGCTCAGCGCGTGAGGGTTCGTGTAGTAATTTAACTGCTGATTCTTTGCTCAGGCAGTTTGACTGTCTTCTTATTTCCTCCGATTTTGGCAGAATGCCTCAGCCAGGGGACAATACCGGCATCCAGGACATCAAGAAATGTTTGGGGCGGCTGTATGAGATAGTCTCGATAAGATTTATGGATAACAGGGAGATAGCCTGCGTTATAAAAAAGATGGAGGACACTGTGAGCTACACTTCCCTTAAAATCAGCAACCATGACTCCAGGATCGATGATAATGAAAGCTCCTTGCGCGATATGATGGGGAAGGTGGATATGATCCAGGAGGAGGGCAGCAGGAACAATGCAGTAACTGTTGAAGGGGAGCGTCAGATGGAGGAAGAATCAGTGGTGCAGCCAGTCCACTTCAGGGGCCACCTGTAATCTGGTTTTTAAGGATATATGTTTTTTTGTGTTTTATTATGTAAGATATATAAGGGTATATATTGCCCGTTCTGTTAGTCATCATGGAAGAACTCTGTATATAGTTTTTTGGACCCTTTGCAGGCTTAGTCTACAATGCTCTATCTCTGCTCTGAAGGACTATTCTTCCTCTCTTTTTGCTATGTACTGAATGGCTGTGCACCGCCCCTTTATAATATACTCCTTTTTAGTTTCTGTTCAAAAAAAATATATGATGATTTATAGTCTATCATTTATATGGGTTCAATTTATTTATTTTTTTGTTCACAGGTATTTAAGTAAACCAATAAACTTAATTTGGTATAAAATCTATAACGAAGGAGGTTTTCTTTATGTATATTTTACTATGTTTATGTCTATTTTTGCACTAGAGGTAATCTATGTGTAACATTTAATTGTTATTAGCAATAGAAAACTAGAAGTAGTGTCTCTGTATAATTTACTTGTTATTAGCAATAGAAATTATCTCAAAAATTATATTCTTGGTGTAGCCTCCAAGCTTCACATGAGGTCACAAAACATAAATTAGTTAGGTAAGGAAAGCCTTGAACTTCTGCCATGTACTCTATTTTCAAATAAGCACATGGCATAAGATCAAGGAAAGCTAGCGACTGCTAGCTTTCCTTTTAGCATAAGCAAAATACTTATAGGATAATAACATATACCTATGCTAGAAAGAAAGCTAGCAATCGCTAGCTTTCCAATAGAAAAATCCTGTCCATGGTGATTGGTGGTTGCTAGCTTATACCTTGAGCTTGTGCCATGTGCTCTATTTTGAAATAAGCACATGGGTAAAGATCAATGAAAACTAGCGACTGCTAGCTTTCTTTCTAGCATAAGCATTTCCTTCTAGCATTTTTGAGAAGGAAAACTTTTCTTTTTAATGAGTCCCTACTTGTGCTAGATGCAATGGATTTTTATTTATCTCTAAGTATTTAATATGTTTCCATAACACATGACCCTTATTATTCTTGTGCATGTGAATAAAAGACATGTAATAGAATATTCTTTGATAATGCTCATTATTTCATGTATTTTTAAAACAATTTAAACTTATAGTCGACTATTTATTATTGTTTTTAGAAGCTATGGACTCTGGTGCAATGACAATTCCAAGGAATAATTTGAAGAAAAAACGAATTGCAAGTGACACACAAACAACGTCTCCCCCATGTGGTATGGTGGTTTTAAATATTATTCTCTCATTTCTAAATGGTTAGACTAGAAGACTATATGGTAATATTTGTGATTTTGATTTCATTTTATTTATAGTAATAATTGCTTATTATTGTTTTTTGAAGCTGTCGTCTCCAAAGCAAGTAAAATGCCACAATCAGCATTCAAAAAACAAAAGCTTCATTCAACTCAGATTATAAATTCAACAATGGGTTCTAATTTTGAAATGATTAAAAAATTCAAAACATCTGCTGCATTTGAGTATGTCGAAGATTGGTATGTTGAGATTGAAAGTCCCATGAATATGTTTCCAGATATGTATCTATTTGGATCCATGGATGGAAATGATATACAAAGGCTAGGGATAATTGTTAATTGCTATGCTCTCAATCATAGTCATATCGATTTTCAAATGGAGGTAATTGAAGAAAATGAAGTGAAATTATTTTCCTGCCAAATTGATTACACAAAATTTAGACCAGATTTGATTGATACTAATACAGAATTTCCAGAGTCAATAAAAAAGTCACAGTTTAAGTTGGACAGTTTTGAGAGCTTCAATGAATCTGGTCTAAAGAGTTGTGATGATCTTGTACAACGTATTACCAACGTTATGAAATATCGCTTTGTGAGATGTAAGAAAACATCATCCGTGTTTCTTTATTTGCAACAAAGAGGTAAACTACTTGATAAAATACCAGATGATAAACTCGAGGCTCAAATGCTTGCTTTGAGAAGGGTATATTTAGTTGAGCTAGAACAGAGCATTAAAGAAAGTGAGTTCATGCCTACTACAGAGTTTGTAAAATCCCAAAAAGAAGACTCTCAGATAGAGAAGCTTGCTAACCAATGCGATGAAATCCATGAAAATTTCAAGGACAGTTATTTATTTTCAAGCTCTTTTACCATGAAGGTGGATGTTCGAAGATGTGTAGAAGCACCCAAGTTATATAAATTGAGATCACGGGATGATTTAAATGTTCGAGTATTATTAAAATCGTTCCTACAGAAATTTCAAGCATCATTGCCTGATGCTCTTCTGATTCCATTTGACAATAAAGAGTCTGATCCGATTGGAAACCCTGTGAAAATCATGAATGAAATGGATATAAATGCCAAGAACATCAATTTTTGGATAGTTGATGGGCAACACACCATTCAAGCAGCAAAAGAAATATTATCAAATCCTAAATTCAGTCTATCTGGGGAGGCAAAACAGAAGTACAAAGAACGTAATGCTCGATTCTTAGATCCATTAGTTGCTCCCAGTGTGGTGATTCGTATTTGCTGCCAATTAAATTCTGCAAACACAATGTTCTTCAAAACTCCATTCATTGATTCTGTGCGATCTGCAAGACAATTCCTAATTGCCACAAATAAATTAAAGAAACAAAAATGTGGGAATGCTAAGACGGCTGAAGACAAGGTGTGCAATTTTTTTTTTTTTGCACTTAGTTTATATTGTTATAACTAAATTCATGGCTATTTTATTTTTGATATCACATTCTTACTAATTTATATTTGTTATTTTTTAACAGGTTGATGATGAAATGTTGTGCTCTTTCTTCGATTGTCCACTAACAAACTTTGCTGAAAAAAAAGTCTTGTTATATCTTGATGATACTACTTGGGATAAATGGGAAGTTGTTTTTAATTGTTACAAACTAGGGACATTAATGTGTTCTCCAAACCAACCTAAGGATCCAAACTATAAGACAAATAGTCTGAACAGTTTGGTATCAAGTTCTTTCCGTCCCCTTCAGGGACTAACCGCTGAAGAAATGTGTTCTGTAGCAGATAAACTATTGGATGGAACTGTCTGGTTTTCTATTCCAGTGAACCATCCAACCAATGCCATAAAAATGAAAGATTATTGTTCACAATTGAAAACCAAAAGAACAATTTTGGAGGCAATGGTAACATATTGCAAAAGTCATGATAAGAATCTGAATGATAAGATTCTTACAATATCCAATATTCTTGAGCATTATGGAATTACTGATATCATATTTGCCAACTTCTGTAAGACAATGGAAGGGTGTAAATATGTAAAAGGATCACGAAATACAAAAATAGAGTCCCTTTCTCCACAAGCGTGTGTGGTCCTTGATAGAATAATTGATGCATCGACAGATATACAGGAAATTGAGAACAGTTTTGAATTCGGTTGTCATTATGGGGGTCCTAGCCTCTTGTCAACACTTTTGCACTCTTTTCCTTGTCTGTTTCAACCAATGTTATACACTGACTTTGTTGTGTTGGATACATTGGCTTTGAAAGATGAATCATTCCTTAAGGATCACTATATTGAATTGTTTCGATTTTTAATCGAAAAAAATGGGTTGAAAGATTTTACTATGATTATCTTAGTAGAAATTTGGTCTTGTAAGGATATACGCCAAGCTCTGGAGATTGTTGTCAAGGACTCAAATGTCAACTATAAAATGGTTACCGGTCTTTATGAATATAAAGAACAAAATAACTATAGTTATGATATAGTTTTAACTATACATTTCTATAGTGAAGAGTCTAAAAGTTTACAGGCCTCAATATACTCTCACAGTTTTAGAGACATATCTGATGAAAAAGAGAGAGATTTTGAATTCTGGGAAGAATTATTGCAAATGCATCAACAACATAGTGATCTAAATTTGATTATTTCTCTTTATGCGGGGACAAATTTACAGCAGGCTTGCTGTACATATGGAAGAAGAATGGCATGTGTCGTAGAAAACGAGTTACAAAGGACTACCATGCTGACTAACCAAGAATCCTTCCAATTGCAAAAACCAATGTCTAATATATTGCTGTTGGAATATCCAGGTATTGTACTTTTTTTGTTCTTTCTCTAGTGATTCGTTGGATTCTATGCTATTTATATATCTTCATTAACAAGATGTTTACTATAACTACTAATGGCGGAAATTGTAAAGAAAACAACGACACTTTGCAACAAAGCAATGATCAACATAGTGTGCACAATGTCGAAGAAGTTTTCGAGATGCAAATACAAGACGAAGAAAATACCATACCAGGTACATAATTTATTTTGTTTCTTTTGTTGTATTGTACTTGTTTTGTTCTTTCTCTAGTGATTCTTTGGATTCTATGCCTATTTATTTAATGAATTTCATTCGTTGATACATTTTATAACATTTCATATGTTTATTACAGTAGCAAACGAGGAGAAAAAAGACAGTGATCAAGGGAATGTGACAGAAAGCCATAGTCAAGAACATGATATCATATCAGGTACTTCACATGTCTCTTATTTTCAATTAAACATAAAATATGTCTTATAAAAAAAAAATTGATTTAAAGAAGTATTATTGGTATTCGATTGAAGGTTTGTTATTTTGGCTCTAGGTTCTATGAAGACAATACAAGAGAAGTGTGGCTTATCAATAACTAGTACAAAAAATACTCAAAGTGAGTGTATTTCTTCAACAATTTTTTTTAATAATAATTTATGTAGCATGAATAAAATGAATTTACTATGATCCATTGTTGTTTTGCAGCTATTATAAGTCAAAAGAAATTAGTTATTTTTGAATTGAATAACATTTTCTATCAGAGCGTTGATGGTGATGCATCACAAAAAGAATTTATCGAGAAAATGGGAAGGGCCGCAGATTACACGATAGAGAAAAAATCATTTTGGTTTCGTCCACATGCAAAAACATTTCTTGAAATGTGTTCCAGAAATGAATCTCTTGACATTGCAATTTGGACGACATCTTTGAAACAAAACACAACAAGAGTTATGAAAAAGCTAGTTTCAGAAACATTACAAGCTAAATTTTTGTTTACATGGACTGCTTCAGATTGCAAACAACAAAAGGGAAAAAATGACATTGATAATTCAACACAAGTTATATACAAAAAACATCTGAAAAAAGTGTGGAGAATGTATTCTCATAATGATGCTACTAACACTATTCTAGTGGATTGTTCAATGGAGACAAAGAAAGAAAATCCCAAAGAAAATGTGATTATTGCCCCTTCGTTTGATGGAAAGAATGAGGATAAATGGTTGATCGCTGATCTGTGGAGCTTATTGAATAAATTGTACAAGGCACTCGATGTTCGAGATATTTTGAAGAATCTTCAATGACTTTTAATAGTACATTAAGATGACTGTTATTCATTTCCTCTATAAACAAAATCTTGAAGTTTATGATATAAATTCTTGGTCATTGTACATTTGATGACTTAATTCTACATGTGATGTGTTATTACTGTGTTTTATTTTATTATCAATTTAATGTCTATTATTTCATAATGCACATATAAGGATTGTTGTTGTGTCATTATTATAAATTAACATATTATTATTTTGTTTATTTATATTGAGATATTGAGTTATAAAAAGTTAGTGATTTGAATAATAGTCTTATGTGTTTGCATAAAAATGTAGTATTCCATATTAATTAAATAATTGTATTAGGTTGTATGTATAAATTAACGTACAATTACTATGTTTGAGCAATTGCAGTTTATTTATCAATTGCGTCTTAATTGATCATTATAACTCTTACAAATCAGTGATTTGAATGTTAGTTCAATGTTATCATATGAAATTTTCTTATTTCTTAGAAATTAAAAAAATGGAAAATCATATCAGGTTGAATGTAAAAATTACCTATAATTAGCTTGTTTAATTGAAATTTAAAAAATTGTAAATCTAGGTGGTGGGTATAAATTAACATATAATTGGTTTGAATTGGACCATTGTAACTATATTTTTAAATTGTGATTTGAATTTCATTGCAATGTGCTTATATGAATTTTTCTTATAATTTCTTGAAAATTAAAATATCGTATGAGGTTGTATGTAAAAATGAACATATAAATAGTTTGCTTGATTTAAATTTAAAAACTGTAAAATTTAGGTAGTATGTAGATATTAACATATAATTAGTTCAAATGAATTCGACTATTGTAATTATATTTTTAAATTGTAGTTTATCTCATTACAATTCTTAAAATTAGTGATTTGAGTAGTAGTTGAATGTGTTTGTATAAAAAAACTATTCCACTGAAATTACTTTTATTTTTTTCATTAAGTTGTTTGTTTGGGAGTGGAAATAAATTGGATATGTTTTGATGCCATTTAGCAATGAAGTTTTGAAGTGAAAATATGTTAATGTTATATATGTGGCAGCAATGCAGATGGGAGTTAATATCAGTCGGAAGATCTTGTTGATCTTTGAAATGGAAGGAGTATTTTTCTCGTCGTATTCCAAAGATGATACAAGTTGTCAAATTCAAAGAAAACCAGATTGGGAGCTTGGTGATAAATCCTACTTTTGTAGGCCTTTTCAACTAGAAGTATTAAAATACTGCCTAAAACATTATGATGTTGCGATATGGACATCAAATGTTACTAACAAGTACATTCGACAAGTACTTGAAAAATCAAATATTGATACAAGTGACTTTCAATTCATATGGGATAGGTCCCATTGTCACTTGCAAACAAAATTCAAATCATGTAGTATGATACGGTTTTATGAGAAAAGGCTAAGCGACGTGTGGTCCCAATATGGAAATAAGTACACAGAATCAAATGTATTGCTAATAGATACATCAAAGCCTACTTCTCAATTCCTCGGATATCGGTCAAACTGTATCTTAATAAAGGCTTATATAGGACATGAACACGATACTTGGCTTGCGCAAGTTCTATTCCCCTTTTTAAAGACACTTCATCGCATCAAACAGAAACGCAACTACATTCGAATGTTCAATAGAACATTGAGTTCTTTGTATTAAGTGAAGATATTATTATATGGAAATTTGTTGACGATTACATTGCAATATTTCAATACAAGTTGGACACATTTTTTAGTGAATTAATTTGTATGATTTTATAACTTTTATAGATAGATGATAATTGACAATGATATATAAATACAATTATTAGTATTATTTATGATTGCTTTTAGATTGACAAGTTTTTGCATCATACAACACTTGATTTCCCCATTCAAAATATTTTCTAAATTTGTGCTCTTAAATCAACTATTTGTAATTTAAATCATCTCATAAAAGCCAACAAGGCGTGCAAGAAACTCTCTTTAGTTTTATTTATCTATATGTATTAATACAAGTGCATTACAACACTTGATTTCTCTATTCAAAATATTTTTTAAATTACATACTCTTAAATCAATTATTTGTAATTTAAATCATCTCACAAAAGCCAACAAGGAATGAAGTTCTCTTTAGTTTTATTGATCTATATCGATTAATACAAGTGACACACAAATTTTGAATTAAACCTCCGTCTATATAAAAGCACATTTCTTACAAAAAATATTACTTCAATGATAATGAGTGCTAAGTGTACTAGAATTTAGATTGAAGCATGATGAGTCATAGATGAATGATTTTGAAAGGTATAGGCATTTGATTTCCCAATCTATAACTTATTGTAAATGTGTATTCTTAAGTTAATAGTTTATAATTGCAATAATCTCATATAAGCCAACTGGACATGAAATAAATTATTGACTGTTATTAGCCTATATTCATTAATATGAGGAGTTTATCAATGCAATATGTAATTTTTGAAATAAAACCCCATATAATTGAAGTTGCAATTGTTTTAAAACACAAAATTAATTGCTAATGAGTGCTAAGTGGTATTAAGGGTAGTACGAGATTGGTCATAAGTGAGTGACATTGAACTATAAGAAATTTGATTTCTCATTTCATTTTTTTGTAAGTTTGTATTATTAACTCATTTACGATTAATTGAAATAATCTCATAATAGCCAACAAAGCATGAGATACGCTCTATCTTTTATCTTCTTGTATGCATTAAATGAATGTATAAATGTGATGTATTTTTTGGAATAAAATACAATGTAAAAACATTCCACAAGTAGTTGAAAAATCAAATACTGATACAAGTGACTTTGAATTCATATGGGACAGCTCTCATTGTCACTTGGAAACAAAATTCAAATAATGTAGTGTGATACAATTTTATGAGAAAATGTTCAGTGATGTGTGGTCCAAAACAATGCTCAGGCCGACAATGCTGCAAACGAAGCAATTCCCCTTGGAAAAGGGATTCTTAAAATCAACAACGACCATGTCCTGGATCCAATCCCGTAACATTATGGGTTCGACGTTTATTTGGGAGCTACTCGTTGGCAGGAATCTCATGACAAGTGGAACGATTTCCAGGCGACGGATGGGAACTCTCTCCACTCGCAACGTGGCAATTCCAAGTGTGATAGCCATTTCTAACCGCACCACCCCTCCTTCCTCGCATCTGAATGGGCGCTCACCTCACCTCAGAATGATGGCGTCTTCGTCCCTGCGGATGACGTACTGGAGCAGTTACGCAGAAAGATCTCCCATGCTAAGGAAATCTCGCATCCTCCTCCCGTCAAGCGTGCGAAGTCAATTTCACCTCAGCACAGAGATTTAAGTGCCATAACTTCCAAAATCTCGCATCCTCCTCCCGTCAAGCGTGCGAAGTCAATTTCACATCAGCACAGAGATTTAAGTGCCATAACTTCCAAAGGCTTTGGGCTCACAGGGCCCGCGATCTGTGACATGGACATTCGCGGTACTGATTACCATGCGGCTCCCTCTCTCTGTAATGAACAAAGGCATTTATGGAACTGTACGAGAACCATAAGCAAGAGCATGAACATGTGGTTAAAAGGGCCACGACTCATCCTGAAGGCTCTCTATCCGCATTATGGACAGAGAAATGACTCCAGCACCTCCCACAAAGCGCCCCTCAGCCCATCCCTGAATTCGAGAGGCATTTCCAAGCTGAAGGAGGTAGACTCAGGTTGGCACAGCTATTGGGAGCTCTACGCTTCCTGCAATCTGGTTCCTCAGAAAAGCGATTGGAACCCGCTGGACAAAATGGCTCACTCAGAGGACTCGGCTGCGTCATCCCCTGACCCGCTCCTTGAACTAGAAGCAGACATTAGGACCCTTCGCCGGCGTGTACGAAGACAGGGGGAGTTCATGCGACAAATAGATGTGCAGGGAGGACACCGGTTGGATAGAATGGAGGACGAAATTGGAAGTTCGAGAGCAGAGTTTGCAGAAGCTCTTGAAATGCTGGAGACGAGGGTAACCGCTGCCATCGAAAGCATGAACAAAAGGCTCGACAAGATGGAAGGAGTTCTGGTGAAGCTGCGTGAAGACGCAGGCAAGGTCTCAGAAGAAGGCAATCGCTCCTCAAGGGCTTAACACCGACGCCACCAGTCTGTCTTCCAACCCTGCTGTTTTTTGTATGTCTATTCCTAGAAAGACCTGTTTTTGTTAATACACAGGCATATGCTTTCCTAAAAGTCCTGAATATGTATAATCACAGGCATCTATTGCTTTAAACAGTTTCCAGGATAGTTAGTTTACAGACTTTGAAGTTGTAATTTTGCTTGTGGCTCTGCCACCCCTTTAATACAAAAACTAACCGCTTGTGTCAAAAAAAAATATTATTTATGATTGCCTTAAGTTTGACATTTTTTTGCATTACACCACTTGATTTTCCCATTCAAAATATTTTTTTAATTTGCGTTCTTAAATCAAATATTTGTAATTAAAATCATCTCATAAAAGCCAACAAGGCACGCACAAAGTTTTGTAAATGTGTATTCTTAAGTTAATAGTTTATAATTGCAATAATCTCATATAAGCCAACAAGGCATGAAATAAATTATTGACTTTTATTTGCGTATATTCATTAATAAGAGGAGTTTATCAATGGAGTATGTAATTTTTATTGCTAATGAGTGCTAAGTGGTATTAAGGGTAGTACGTGATTGGTCATAAGTGAGTGACATTGAACTATAAGAAATTTGATTTCTCAATTCATTTTTTTGTAAGTTTGTATTACTAAATCAATTATGATTAACTGAAATAATCTCTTACAGGCCAACAAAGCACGAGATATGTTCTATCTTTTATCTTCTTATATGCATTAAATGAATGTATAAATGTAGTATGTAATTTTTGGAATATAATACAATGTAAAACCATATAATTAATTGATAATGAGTACTAAGTGGACTATTTAGACTCATTCGATATGTGCCATAAATAAATTCAAAAGAGCATGGGGTCATATATAAAGTTCAACTAAAAGATTTGAAAAATATGTTTCAACATCTATTTCTTCGACATTTAAAAATCTTATCATTTTCTTTGCCTTTTGGTGAAAGTAATTCTCGGCCATGATTTCTTAATTCGATTTCTTCACACTTTCATTGTGTATGTATAATGTTGTACCTAACAACTATCCCAATTTTGACGAATTTATAGTTATTATTTGGTGACATCAATACATTTCTTATAATTTATTTTATTTTAATTTAATATTGTGATTTCCTTCCAATCATGCTATATTATAATATGTTATTTAACAATGAAAATATTTAATATGATACTTTGTTCACTTCAAATATAGATAGAGATCTTCTTGTAATAAAACATGCAATTATGTGTGCAACTTAACTTAATTAATCCTACATTTTATATCTTCATGAATATTTTTTCTCACGATTCAACAAATTACAGATTTTCATATACTCCTCCTAATTTATGGCATACCGAACTAGTTATAAATGATACAACATTTCATTTTTTATGATTGTATATTAAAAACACTTGGAGTAAATAAAATTTGTGATCAATAAAAACATTCTTTCTAGGATTAGTTTTTCCAATTTTAATGGAATATTTCTTTAATGCATAATTTTTACAAATTAAATGAAATAAATAAAATATTTACAAAAAAATTCAATGTCATAGAAGTCCTTGTAATAGAATTTTTCTAGATTTAATGAAATAGGTGTTATGGACATAAAATATATATTATTAAATTTATTATATAAAAATATAGTAATATCCATATGTAATATAAAACAAACCTAAGGATGTTAATGTTTTGTAAAACAGACCTAAGTTATCAAAATTATAAAAAATTAAAAATAAATGTAAAGACTTGAGAATTAAAAGCTTCTCAAAATATGATAAAAGTATTTAATAAATAGAATATGAAGAGATGTGTCAAATTATTTATAAAAATAATATTAAGGTTCAAGGCATGTAAATTTACACACTTAACCATGTAAATTGTGCTGAGCTGTTGTTGGGATTAAACTATGTATATACATTTTGAAATGCAACACTATAAAACTATGTAAGATAAAACAAAGTGAAGATGTGGGTGGAATATTTCAATGAAATGCAAAAAGATATGACAAACACTATGCCTTAAAAGAGAAACATTTAACACCATTGTAAACATGGAGGGCACTTTCTATGTAACCCCATTTAGAATCTATTACAAGAAATCAAAATTGACTTTGACTTGTGAATACATATTCTTTATTTTTTCACATTAAAATTTAAGAAATCAACTATACATCTTAATACGATTTCAATGATTCCCATCAATGTTTATGAAAATAGATACATCTTAATACGGCAATTATTTCCTATACCTACTTATGAATGTATATGAATTCTTAGAAATCGATGCTGTCGACTTGACTCTTTGTACCATTCTAGATGTTTTAGAGAAATCAAGATTACAAGTTGGCTAGTCTTATCCAAAGTCTTATCCTCTGCTTGAAGGTTTGGAGTCTATTGGAAGTTAGAGTCCTTTTGATGTGTAAATCTTACCTGATTCTTTAATGCATATGGACTTAAGCATCTATCCAATCAATTACATGTTGACTTTACATGCAAAGACATGGTCTTTCTTTGCTGGTTGGTAGTGGGCATTGGAAATAAAGATTGGCTGGCTAGTCCATGTTTCAAAGTCTTATCCTCGTGCTTTAGGGCGTGGAGTCTAGTGGGGCTCACTTCTTCCATGTGGTAACTGAGTATTTTTCTTTTTAAAGCTGACCTTTCTATTAATGTGTGTCCGTAGACCATATGCAGTTCATGATAATGAAGAATGATGACGATGACCACGATGATGATGAACAATGATGATGATGATGATGACGATGTTGAGCATGATGAATATGATGATGATGATGACCACGATGATGACGATGATGATGATGATGATGTTGAGCATGATGACAATAACCACGACAATGATGATGATGATGATGATATTGAGCATGATGACTATGATGATGATGATGATGATGACCACGATGAAAATGAAGAATGATGATGATGATGATGACCACGATGTTGTAGTTTGTGTAAACGATTTAAACTCTGTGTTCTAATTTCTAACTAGACTAGGCTTCAATCATGAACGGATATCTAAATGCATATCATCAGCAGTTTTATTGCTTCATCTAGAACTGAATATTCATGGCTATACTGGCAACCACAAGATTAAATACTTCATCTCTACACTATTAACCAACAAACCTCCAACGATTTGGTAAAAATAATGGCAAGAACAGATCCGTGTTAACAATGATTCAAGAATTTGTTTTGTTAGGTTTGGTTCTACTATGTAACATGATTGAACTATACACTATAATGTGCTTTAATGGATATAGCTTGGCCTCCCAAGGGTATAATCTATTCATATTGCCAGCCAGGACTTTGCATAGAACTCACAGGCAACAACTCGTAAAGAGTTTCAGTGAACTTAATTGTATGATGTAGGATGTAGGATGTAGGATGTGAGAGAAAGAAAAACCGTCAACTCCCTTAACTGTCCCTAGGCAGAGTAGTCGCTCCAAGCCTTTACAGATTTTTGGCTCTAACTATCATCCTAATTATCTATTTATTCAATTATCTAAACGGAGAAGGTTGAAACATGTATATCTAAACATAAACAATCATTGGAGAATGTTATGGAAAATTATTACATCGTCGATCTACTGCGTTGGAAGGCCACATTTTCCTTTTTTAGTGATTCAGAGCTTCTTTGCAATACAACAGTTTCCTCCTTCGATTGACATATTTGCTTGAGTTTAAACTTCACATTAGCTTGATTGTGCCTATTTCTTTAAGTTGGGTATTTATATGATGCTCCTATATCTGAAGTACACGTAAAAACCAGCTGAGCACAACTTGTATGACAATAAATTCTTGTTCATGAAATATCTAATTACCCAAAGCATACAAAACGTGCTTTCAACTGTGCTTCTGATGGCAAGGGAATCACTTGGACAAGAAGGTTTCAAAAAGACATAGTTGAAGATGTAAACATTAAAACTTGTGTTAAACTACCTTAGTTCCCCACTACTAGAGCATAGTTAACTTTTACTTTTTTCGTGTCGAACTTACTTGCAATATTAATTTTCCCTGAGGCTAGGTGTTCACAGGGGTATTAGGGATTGACACATTGTTCAACAACTGTCATGACATGAAGATTTCAAGCATCACCAAACTCTATAGAGTCTGTGCATGTGGAGGAAGGTAGGCCAGGGTTTGTACAAGTGGAGGAAGGTAGGCCATCAACTGCGCCTGTTCTAAAGTTCATTCTAGCTGTTGAAATTCGGAAATTTGTGGGCAATGTGGAGAAAACATTTAAATTATGATTTTACTGCTAAATTTTTTTTATAGTTAGGATATGTAGAAGCTAGAAGATGTCTCAAGCTAATTGTTATCACAAATTATTTCTCTCATAATATGGAGGTAAAGAAGATTGTGGAGGACCACTATTTGATGCCTAGAAGTTGTTAGGTGAAATCTATGTTTTGAAATGCATGCATCACATAAAATGATTTGTTAGGTTTAAATCCATGGTTGCTCGTATTAATAGTTCAATGGCGGTATTTTTTTAGCTAATCAACAATGCTTTTAAGTGGGAAAACCCTTTATCATACTTAGGCATAGAATGCATTGTTATGATAAGTGAACAAGAGGTTGATTGTTTTTATTTTTCAATGTAATGCAAGATGAATAACTTCTATGTTTTTCCTCATTCAATTGGATTTTGATCAAGTATATGGTGTGGAACCTATCTTTTAAAATGACAAATGAATAAAATTTGTGAATAACACGTTAATTTAATACTATTCTCACGATAAGGTTGAAAAGTCAACATGAGGACAAAGACAAAACTTGTGAAAGGATGGACAGTCAAAGGTAGTTCAAGAGTTGGGAAGTTGGAAGGCCAAGAGTCTTAAGGTAAACTATTAATTCTAACCCTTGCATTCAAACAAAGGGCTTTATTTTTTGCATTGTAGTCTATCTTGATATGTTAATAAAGACTTTGTTATTAGAAAATGTGTTTATGCACTTGTAGAACTATGAATGGTTGTGGACTATTTTCTCATTTCTTGTTTCTCTTGGTATTTGTGGGCATGAAAATTACAGATCATGGACTATTATATCATTCGTAATGTTTATTTCCACTTATATTTTCTTATATAACAACTTATGGGAAGCACATATTATCTCGACAACTTGTAAACTATTCTCAGTTACTTTGGAGCCTCTGATTTTAGATATGTTTTAGTTGGTGGACTACTCAATTCAGGTTTAATTTATAAGGGTTGTCCATGAAAACTCAATTATTTACCCAAAAGAAATGAAATAACATTTTAAGGGATTGGAAGTGACTTATTTCGTTGGCCCTTAGCTACCTGAAACTTCCAAAGGTTTTATAGTTGGAACAAAGGGCCCACCCCCCTTAAGACGTACATTTTAAGGCTTTATTGGAAGTACCCAAATTGTGTGAGAGAGAAAAACATTCATTTTTTCCTCACTTGGGTCAAATCATACCTTAGAAGTACCCCTTTCTCTTCAAATAGAAACCACCTACAACTATACACCCCTATTGTTGTACATTTAAACCATGTTTCATTTCAACTTGGTTACTAACTAATTTTGTGATGAGGAAGTTCTCTTAGAAATTGGATTATTTCACTTTATGTGATCCAAACCGGATCATATAAAAATTTCCATCTACTTCGGTGCTTTCTAGGTGGAACAATTGGATGACTTGGCTTATAGAGCCCATTTTAGGGGTATGTCTTACTTTGCATATTTGGGGTATAGAAACTTCTAGGCTCATTTGAGGTCTTAAATTATGCTTTTGGGGGTAAAATTTTTGGGATTATAGATCCCAACCCCATCAACATTGTTCTACACTTCGATGCCTTTCCAACGATTCAAGGATTGGCTCAATCAAAGTTTGTATGAGGAAGTTATGCCTCTTGTAAATGGACTTCATTAGCTGACCACCATGGTACCAAGTAGATTCCATGTCAACTCTCACTATCCGCACATCTAAGCTAGTCACACATGGACTTTCAATAACATTCTAGAGTGTCCAAAACCCTAAGCCTAATTTATAGTTGTGGCATGTACAAACCCTAAAATTAACCCTAGGCGACTATCAGGCTATGTTAAATACCATGCCATTAAGAGAAGGTGTTCCATTTTGATGATGTCATTGTATTGTTTCATAACTGAGAAACAATAAGGGAGTGTATATTAGATCATAACAGAAGAAGTAGGAGATCATGTAGTAGTTATGTAGGCCACATTATTAGAGGTAACTACATAGTGAGTACCACTTCCTTTGTATTTGCATTGCATATTGGAGTAGAAAATAGCAAGCCATATTAGTCCTCACTGACGGCTTGGTTTTTCCCCATGGTGGGTTTTTGTAGGGTATATCTTGTGTTATTTGTGTGGATGTGTTGTTTTGTTATAGTTATTTTCCTTTTAGTTCTAATCTATTTATCATTCCGTGGAATTCTACTAACGCAATGAAGTAAGTTGTAATATCTATTGTAACGAACATTTCCTAAACTAGTTTTTTGCCCAGTGCACCTCAATGCAAATCTGGCATTGGTGGGTCAACTCTGCAAAACCCTAGACCGAGCAAGTGTTGGTGGTCTACCCACGTCGGCATTTCCCATGCACACTTGCAGGAGCCGACGGCACGCACTTTCGTTGCTCCGTTTGGTTTTTTGCTCCCGAACCAAGATTGACCTAGTGTCCTTGAACGACATTTTCATGCGACCTAGGGCTTGACATATCTCGACAACCAGAGGTTGGATCGACGAACTGTCGAATCCGTTGGTCTCCTGGCATGCCATTACCCCTAGGGGGGCCTCTCTCTCATGTCCTCGTGGCCCAATCACTCCGTTGTATAGTCATTTCCTAAACTAGAACTGGGCAAAGTTATCCATGACATGATATTCTCTAGTGCAATATTGTAATGTGACTAAGAGAGATTGTTGTTTACTTAGATATGCGAACATCATGGCTTATTTAACCCTTAAGAGTATATATTGATGGTTTATGATTTATCAACACATGATCATGATGATAATGGAGTGTTTCCATCATGATTTTATACTTATGATGATCGTTTGTTATTGCAGTTTCAATCCTGTATAAGTGCTTGCAACACATGTTGTGAAGATGTACATGTTCAATTTCGCATTAATGATTAATTGTAAATTATATCATATGGATTATAGTTTTACCTACAAGAATTCTTATGTATATTTAGTTATCAAAATCATTTCTTCTACCCATATGCCACATGTTCCCAATGTCTCTTCATTCATAATGCCATCTATTAGCAAACACATTCCAACCCTACGTTTTCCTAGTCTTGGAATACCTTCCACAAGTAATTTTATGCCTAGTTCGAGCTTCTCCTTTGGCATATGTAATAATCTATTGATCCCTCAACAACTCCCCAAGTTATGTGATGTGGGGCCCCACCTGAAATTTTGAGCTAAAGGCCACTGATCCAAGTGTTGTTACTCTTTAATGATGTCTATACAACTACAATTTGGACGGAGTCCTTATAAGGTATGTTTTATCATACCATGTCTAATATTTCTCCTTTACAGGTTTTTTTATTATCATGCCATACACTTGGATATAGTAAACCCCCCCTGCCCTTACTGCCTATTCTTTCTGTACAAGCAATTCATCCTTGAAAAGTTTGACAAAATATGAGTGAGAAAACTATACCTGATTCCATAAGCTTAAATTCCACTTGATGAAAACCCTCAGTTTGTTTCACCCCTAAACCATCCAAAGAGTGAACCTCAAAGAAAAATAAGAAAAGACTTAGTTTTTTCGAAGAAGCGTCCTTGGAAAAATAATTTTGGAAAAATAGCTTTATACACGCATGTAACATATCGGAAATGGCATATGAAAAGCGGTGAAAAACGATGAAATGTTACATGGGTTATATCATATGGTATATCATACGTTTTGTGCGTCCAATCTTATTTGCAACATCATGTGACGAGAGCTTGCACAAAGTACGAAGCAAAGTTTGTGCACCCTCTTAAGACCAGTCACATATTATGATGGTGAGCTCGCACAAATCGCCTTTGCACTGGCCAATGTGTATATGATGAGCCCGCAATACCATGGTGCAACCATCAAATGTGTATCGTCGCATGTAGAGTCGAGCTTGCACATGGGACAACAAGTTTAGTTTTGTGCACAGATCATGGTCTTGACTCTTCATGGCATTGCGGAGGGGCTGCACAATGTACCATTTTGTGCACCCTCCAAGGACTAGTCTCCAATCATAACCGTGAGCCCGCACAAAACGATACAATGTGACTCTGTGCACTATCAAACAGCTTTTGGTTGAATGGTCGATGGAGCCCGCCAATTGTTATGTAACATTGGTTGAATGGTCGATGGAGCCCGCACATCGTTATGTAACATTGGTTGAATGTTCGATGGAGCTCGCACGGTTGATGAGTCAATAGCTCGATGCTTGAAGTCGTTTTCTCACGCTCCTTTGGCTTCTGTCTCCATGAATACTGGTTGCTGGAATAGTGGAAACCTATTGGAACACAACCAGTATTCCAATGAATCAGATCCCTTTTTTGTTTCCACGAACACCAATGTCAAAGAATGCTTGCCTGCATGAATTTCAAACATAGTTGTAACAACAAGGGGACTAGGACTACTTAAGCGACTTGGTACAGGCTTCAAGGAAGTACAGTACTTAGCATGTACCAGTACTTGGTACATGCTAGTGTTACACAAGCAAGTTTGATACAAAAGAAAACATAGAAGATATAATGTGGTACGGAAAGAGAAAATAACATAATGTCAATCATGCATGGATTAACAAAAAAAAATATGCGATACTTTGAGGGGTGTGCTCAAGTGGAATGTGCATCCAAGGAGGATGCAAGTTATTTATTCCAACTATGAGTCAAGTGCATGTGAGCAAAAATGTGCATGACAATGAGTGCACATGATGAGCATGGGGTAACTGTGCATGACATATGAAGTGCACTAAGGGAAGATGAAATATCAATGTGGAAGTTGAAGTGACAAAGATGTGCTCAAGTAGTCATATGGAAGTTAAAGAGTAGTTGAAGATGGATGAAGCGTAGGGGAAGTTGCACCATGAGTAAACATGAATAATAAAAAAATTGTTGTCATTTGAGAGGGGTTAGCTAGATGGTCTTGAGACATGGCAATTGAGAGAGTCTACCATGGACCTCAAACATAGTGGTAAGGCAAATGTTGTAAATGTGTATATATATTGTTATGTTTGAGTAATGAAAATGAGTAGAGAAATTCCCTTATTATAATTTGGTTTTGTATGCTGTCTAAAATTGTTTCAACTTTTATGTTTGTAGTGCTTTTCTATTTTCAACTTATATCTTTCGAAGCATTGTACTTAGTCTGCATAAATATGATTTCATAGAATTATGCCCATCAACTCTTTAGTTTGCTGTAATAATAACCAACTTCACAGATTTAGTTCATTTAATATATTGTTAGCACTCTAAAGTCTGAGCTAGTTCAATTAAAAAATTTGTAACTCAATCTTATTTTGATCCTATATTTGAAGAAGAAATAAATATATAAAAAATAAAATAATCTTATATCAAAATAACCTATTTTGACCACAAATTTATTAAGAATCTAATGTATGTCATATACCAAGTCCATGCATATAATGCATAATATATATATCATGTCCCTTCAATGTTCAGACACGGTGTTCAAAAAAGCGAATTTGAATTTCAAATCTCAAATGCCCGCGCTCCACGAAAGTTACCAAAGGACGGTTCCTCACCAATTTCCTCCATTCTTCACCATGGCAGAAGATCCATCAAGGATACCTCAGAAAAATCACCGTCGGGACTCGGTAGTTCAAATCTTGTGCATTGGAGGAGCGCCTTCAGGGCTTGCAAGTTTCTTTGAAGGAAATGGGTGAAAGGATGCTGTTCTCTCCATACTAAGGCTATGATGAAGGCGGTGAGCATTTTGCAACAATTCATAAGATTTTCGGGGCGAGCATTGTCTGGAAATATTTGCTATATATTCTCATAATCTAGCGCTGCCAAACACTTGTCACACATCCTACAAGGCACATGATCAACTACGAGATCCAGTCTATGCCTGCTTAGGGCACATTTCCTCCTTGCACCAACTGGTATATAAACTAAATAGCCTCAACGTATGCATTATTTGTTGTTATTTCCATAAATTGCTTCTGTTGGTATCTCCAGCTCTCAAGATATGTGTAATGAATTTTTTACAGGAGTTGGCAGGCCGAAATAACCTTCACGAGCGTGGGTGGCTAGCAGCATTTCATTCGGTGTTTCATCCATGTCCATGAATCATCCTGACAGCACCACATTAGTTCCAGGTACATCTCTCTGCCATGTCATCCTATCTCCTAGTGCTACAAGGCATTCTTGTCGCATCAAATTCTCTGGCATTTTCTTAACAAAATTTCAGTCCCTAAACCAAATACTATCCAATTTCTGGTCTAGTCGGGTTTAGTGCGTGGAATGTTCATAGAAACAACTGCAACATCTCATGGGAAATACCTGCGCACTTTGCCATCCTTCTTTCCCTTATATATTAACTCTAGCTAGCACATGAATTCATTCAAATTTTATTATTCAGTGTAATTCTTTGAATTTGGAGCAAATGAAGATTTCATTTTGTTGGCTCATCAATTTATTAGATCATCCGGATAAAATCAAGGAACGCAGCTGATAAGTCTGTTCTGGTGGGCTGACAATTGACGCTTTCACTTGAATAGGGCTGGAATAATTCTCTCTGGTCAGAACCCAACACGATGTACCCATTTGTCTACAGAGTAATTACGGACTGGAACTATTCGAGTATGAAGTGTATTTATACTCGTCCAGTCTGCATCTATTGATGATAGAACGTTGTTCTTACTCTTTCCATTCCCTGTTTTAATATTACAATTAATAAGCCAATGCACCTCCTTATGCATGGTGGCTGGAAAAGTTCAACGCATGTCAATTCAGTGTCCAAGGCTTCACTAATAGCACTATTCTTCTCAATTAAACCATCCTGCAAATCTAGAGGCAATCTAGTGTTTTATGAGCAGAGGATATTGGTTCAGAATATGCTTTGTCAATATTGTCGCCGGAGTTGCAGAAATTTGACTTCACAGAAACCTGTGGTAATTGATTACAGGATGAGAGAACTTTTTTTGCAAACATATCCCAGTCTCCAAGGTTTTGTCCCATAGAACCTTTTGGTTCTTTACTGCTTGACCTTCACTTACGTCTTTATCCCCATGTTCTTTCAAGTTCATCAAACGATATCTTCCTCTTCACGCAGATCTGCATATTCTTTTGTGAGAGGTTCCATCTCATCTTCTAGCTGTACAGCCTGTGGCCCCTTGCCATCTCGTTCAGAGTTAAGTTCTTCACCATAGATGTTTACACAATCTCAATCTATGTTGTGGTGCCTTTCCTCAGCCATCCTATCTGTAAGCAACTTCGGTTCCCTGTCATCTTCACCAAATGTTTCTTTTTTATTGCTCTTCTGACCATAATATTCCGGCCCTTCCAATGTTTTGTTGGAGCGCAATCTGAGTTGTCCATCCTTATGAAGATAACTAGGAAAGTCAGTGTTTCCGTCACTGCTGTCTTTAGTGTCACTTGCATCAATGAAATAGTGTGTTTCTAAACCCAAGCCTGCACCATCAGCTTCATTATCTAGGGTTAATATTCTGGGGTCCAGCATGTTGATATTAGGTTACAGTTCCTCTTCGAAAATAGGTTCAGCCTCTAGCAGTTCCCTCGTTGGATCTTGACTGATATTTATCATGCTCTTAGTACTATCTCTTATTTCTTTTATTAGATTAGTGTCCTAGGGATCATGCTCTTAGTACTGTCTCCTATACTCGTAAACCCAAAATAATGTTTTTGCATGCATTCGCCTACCTCGGGCAAGGCAAACCAACTCAGGAGCAACGGTATGACAGTTGAATTGAGATGGTGTTGCTTCCAATCATCTTTCTGTAGAAGGAAACGGTTGCACACTCTAATTCCTCATTTTCGTCTGCGGTGGGCAACTCGAAGGTTCGACCTTTTTCATAGGTAAGAGCAAGAGAAGCAAAGTTAGAACGTTGGGTAGGATGGATTAAGCTTCCCTGAACTTAAAGAGATTGGTGAAGTCTGCGAAAAAAAAAACATTATTTTGGGTTTACGAGTATAGGACAGTTGGAGGTCGGGACTTAGACTCTCAACTCTCCAATTCTATGCTTCAGTGTCTCCCAAATTTCTATTTCCTCTAGAAGATTATGCAGAGCTAAGCTGTCAACTTGGTTGTCCTGAATTTACACGTATGTATAGCATTTTACACTTGTGTAACATTTTATATGCGGATAAAAGTTAAATGTGTTTCTTGTTGGAGTTCCTTCTGGTTCTATAAAAATAAGGGTTTACAATTTCGCCATCCAAAATGTTGTTTGAAATTTGTAATGTATTATGCGATTGCGTTTCCGCTAGACTAAGTCTTGAATACTCAATAGATGTAACCTTAAAAAAACCTAGTATTTTAATGAAATCAGAACAAAAATAATGTATATTTTTCATAGTCTAGTACCACAACTTCATTTGGGCGGAGGAGCAAGAAGAAAGAGCCTTGTATTTGAGTTCTAAATCTGTCAATGCTATTTATCTGTCGTGAATTGTAAACATTAGGTTGAAAGAAAGAACAATATATGAATATAAGTGTTTGAATTGTTCCAATTTCCTTAATGAAATCTAATAGTTGAAAGGATAAAATATTTAACAACCGACACTGTAAATGTTATAGACTCTGACCCCTTCGTTTTCCTGTCAGCCTTCGAATAATGGAAACAAGAAGTACAAATTGTCTACCAATATATCTGAACAAGGGAATCCCTCGACCGACGTTCATGAATGAGGGACTCGGAGTGCAATGCTCTAGTGAAGAACATGATTTCGACATCCTCGTTGTCGCAAACCTCCCAAACGTGTGTTTATGATTCGTCTTCCTTGTTGACTTTGGTAGAAACTGGACACCCAAATTGTAGTGATATTTGTTGGAGAATTAAAAGTTCTTCCTTATAGTGGACTAATAAATATTTAACCTTTTTGATAGGGCTGATAAACTCGATATAGATTGGAGGGACTATCCATAATCTACCTAAAATTGGAGATTTTGTTTGATCACTTCGAATTGGGGTATAAACTTGATATACATTGGAGGAACCATCCATAATCCACCTAAAATTGGGGCCTTTGTTTGATCACTTTGATTTGAGCATTTGGGGAGGACATGATTCAATTCTAAAAATAACTGCTGAATTTAGGGTTAATAAAAAAGTTTCTCCGTAAAAGCATTAGGTATTATATTCTGTGGTTTTTCTTTTAGGTAGGTCCAATCACACTTGACCAATAGAGCCACCATCAAGCTGAAACAATCCCCCATTCAAAGGTCCTTCCAAATTCCAATGCCTTATTTTATCAACGACCCAACAATTGAGTATTTCACCGGCTTGACAGAATTGTCCCTTATCTAAGTTCAATAAACTATATGCTCCAAGGACCGAGAGAGTACATGGTTTACCTCACTAATGCCATGTAAATGTTGAGTCACTCGGAATTTTGTCTTATTGTCATTTTTTCCTATATATTGTTTCTAATAAATAATAAAATTTTGTTATACACTCCCATAAAAGAATGATTTATTTTTACATGTCAACATTGAAGGGTTCAATTTCTCACAACCTTCAAAGTGAAATGGGACCCTACCCTTCAAATTTGATCCCTCATGGATACCATATCCTATCATTCCCATGAACCTGTGGCATGAACATTGCACATCAACTTAATTGTACCCTGTGCCACCATTCCCAATAAGGGATTTTGAATTTGAAATGCCCACCCGACGACCAACACGAATTTGAAATGCATGCGCAGCACGAATTTGAAATTATCGGTGGGCACTCCGACTATTTACAGAATACGGAACTGGTTTTGCGACTGGGACTAGAACTGGGCTCACAGAGGCAAACTGCAGCCAATCCCAACCCTCCCATTTAGCCGGATCTGATTCCTTCAGCTCCCGTTCCACGCTATTTTTCATGGCACCTCGACACTAAAATGTACCAACCACCGATCTCTAAAAACGATGGTATGTATGTTGGTTCATTCACTCATGGTCCGATCTCTTTCAGGTTTAATGGTTGTCCATTTCTTATCTAATCTAATGCTTCTTTTGTCTATTGATAAAATTGGCAGGAAACTGATCCTGTGGTCAAGGTGTAGGAGCCACCGCGTTGGCGCCTATCGTCTTTTCAGATGGATTTCGCCATTTGTAATGGTACATGTGCTGTGAAGAGGGAGAGAGACGACGATCATCTTGATAACAACGCTAACGACCATGAACTGGATAGAGCTTTCTCCAGAGCAAGCGATGAAGAAGAAGACGAGAGAACTAGCAGAAAAAAGCTCCATCTTTCCAAAGAATAGTCTGCTTATTTAGAAGAAAGCTTTAATGAGCACAATACCCTTAATTCGGTAAGCCTTTGTGCGCCTAATACCTCGTCTTTTGCATTCCCACAAGATAAAGACAATCTGTTACTCATAGCGTTTTCAATTGCAGAAGCAAAAGCTGGCATTAGCCGAGCAGCTTAACCTTCACCCGCGTCAAGTAGAAGTCTATGCTTCCATAACAGAAGAGCCAGGTTAGCCTCTTTTACCAATCAAGTCTGATGGATGGATTTGAAGTTTGAATATTGATTCATTTTTATGTATATATGATACGACAAAGATGAAGCGGACAGAAGTGGACTGTTAATATCTGAAGAGATGCCATGAAACCCTTACAGAAGAGAACAAGTGTCTGCAGAAAGATATTCAATAGCTGAGGGCTTTGAAAGTGGCGCATCCAAGCTTTTTACATGGACTTTCCTGCAACCACTCTCTTAATATGCGTATTTTTGAATGGTAGTCAACATTCAAAGTTTGAATTTGCATTTGCATTTGCATTTCTCGCAAACCTTCAAAATTTGAATTTTCATTTCCCCCCAAACATTCAAAATTCGAATTCGAATTTTCAATTTCCCTGCATCAGAACATTCAAAATTCGAGGTGAATGTTCTGAATCGTTATCACCAAGTAACTTCAACTCCATGAGGTTTCGAATTTTCAATTTCCCTGCTTTAGAACATTCAAAATTCGAGGTGAATGTTCTGAATCGTTATCACCAACTAACTTCATCTCCATGAGGTTTTGGAGGTGAAAGATCCATTTCGGGACTTCGCATCCACCTAGATGAATAATTTCAAGGCGTTTCATGACACCAATGTCTTTGGGAAGACTGAGAAGGATGCAGGGATCAATATATTTGAAGGAGAGGTCTCGCATCTCTGTCATAGCCCCAAAAGTCCCATCCTCTAGGTGAACAACACCTTTCAACGACTGTAGACATATGAGTTTCGATATTCCAGCAGGCAGCGACTTCAAATTTTTGCAGCCCTTCACATTCAGATATACCATAGAGTTATGTTCACCTATGTACGAATGCAGCTCACATAGATGTTTGCACCCAGTAACATCAAGAAACAGGAGGCTTCGTACATGAGCCAATGATTTAGGTAACTTCTCTATCTCTGTCTGGGATAAATTCAAGAATCTCAAATGTTTCAAATTCCCTACACTTTCCGGCAATGAAACTCAATGTTCCTATTGCGAGAGGGTAACATGTAGAGACGAGTATCTAAGTGTGGAGGTACAAAAACATTATTATTTGTTGAGCTATCTCAGTTCTTTCAGCACCGTGGAGAAACTGAGTGGGAAAAGCAAGTGCTGCTGTGACAACTGCTGCCATTTGCAAGATGCCAAGAAGAAGTTGAAGGTCAAATCTGCAGCTCAAGTTCTCACTTTCCAGCTAAAAGGTTTCAAATACACAGTACATGAAGGTGAAATGGAGGGATTCAAGAAGTTGTTCTATCATGTTGCATTCCCCATGGAGTACATACTGCTAATTAACAATTGT
Source organism: Larix kaempferi (assembly GCA_027924585.1). NCBI lineage: Eukaryota > Viridiplantae > Streptophyta > Pinopsida > Pinales > Pinaceae > Larix > Larix kaempferi. Next base: position 761,025 of record BSBM01001123.1, on the reverse strand, counting down.
GGAGATGGAGAAGCAGATGATTTTTTGTATTCTTCATTTGATGTTGTGGTGCATGTGGGATGCATGGTTAATGATGGGAATTACATTTCTATAGTGAAGAGAGGTGACCAATGGCTCATGTTTTATGATGAGAAGGTGGAAAACATCATGGCGACTGCTTCAAAGTAGCTTGTAGAGGATCCATGTGGTCGAGAAAGAGTGAAGGTAGAAGCCAAACTTCCAGCCACACCCCTAGAAATATCCTGTGATTTAGCACCTAAAACATAATGGTTTGCTCTAGTAAAATATTATATGGACATGTTGAAGTAGAGAGCTATGAGAATCTATATTTGAATTCAACGTGGACTCAAGCAATGGATGGTACTCTAGGCATTGCAAGGTATTTTCCTCATTACAATGTAAAAATGAATAATTATGGAAAACAAGGTTTAGTAATGACGACAACCGAAGCGACACAACTTTTCACTCCCTGCAAACTCTCGGTGGAGGATTTATCAAATCAACAACAACAATCAGCGCCTTTGGGATCAGTCTGGAATCATGCAGGAACTTGGGACGAAATAAATTTAAGCACCTGGGCCAACAGTAGGATAAAGGAATTTCTCATTGATTTAGGTTCTTTAGAATTCGATATTTGTAAAGATAATAATTTGAAGGTCTCAAGCAGCGTAGGTGAAGTATTGATGGTGCAACAAGAAGTGAATTTGTGACTCTTACTCGATGGACTTGAAGTTTCAATGGGATTGGTTAATTGAAGAAAAAATGAAGCAAATTTTGGGCACTTTAAATATTCCATAGGCTTCTTCTGGTGATTTGAAAGATATGTAGTTGAACATGGCTTTGAATACAGACCAACGAATCCCATACTCGAAAAGAAGTACATTTATTCAATATCTTATGTCCTTCTTGTCTCCCATTCATGATCTTGAATCTTTGGATTTTTTTCAATCTTCAAGCCAAGAGACAATTAGTATGGCTGATAAATATTTAGTGCAGTTAGGTGTAATGATTTGTGGCCAGGAAGTTCTGAAATTAACTGAATTATGTTTGAAACTTGTGAAGTTGGTTATCCAACCTTGATTAGGAATGATTACTTTGGACAATTTTTATCAGGGTTTATGTAAGGAGGGCCTTGTACTTGGAGCTTTGATGGAAATTGCAAGAAGGATATTTTTTAAGGTTGGTACAGAGGTAGAAAAATCAGAGTCTGATTGTTTAAAACTTTGTTTCTTCCATCTCAATGGAGACCTTTTTACTCTTCTCTCAGGTTACAAGAAGTGGGAGGATAAACGAAAATTCAGAAGGAAGAAATGGTGTTGGGAAAATAACATTAATGCCAAATCCATGGTAAGATGTAAAGATGATATCATAAAAACTTCAAGTTGTCTCTTGAAGAGGTTCCGTGGAAAGAATAATTACAATTTGCATTCCCTTGTTGCTACAATTCAACAAACTTGCAACATCTACCAGCTTGGTATAGAGGTAGACCATCATAAAAGAGAAATCCAATTTTTTTAGATATAGAGAAAATACACCAGAAATTTGAGAGGATGGAAGATGTATTGAACTATGAAATGCAGATGGGTGCTAAAATAATCACTGACACAAAGCGCATTGAACTATACATTGTGTTTGGACATAATTCTCATGTAACAAGAGAAAAGATTGGCATTCTATGTAATGGGAAGTTTTATTATGAGGTGAATGTGGAAGAAGACGCTGAGTTTTTAAAGCTTGTCATTTATAAACACTTATTCTCTCATGTTGACATGTCCAAAAGTTATTCATCTAACAAGTTAAATGATGGTCTCTATGGGATAGGCTATTATGAATCTTTAAGAAATGTGAACTTAAAGAGATTCTTATTATTTTTCTATTGGAAAGCTAGCGACTGCTAGCTTTCCTTGTAGCATAAGCATGTGTGCAGTCGCTAGAAGAAAAATTCTTATGCTACAAGTAAAGCTAGCAGTCGTTGGCTTTCCTTGATCTTTTGTCATGTGTTTATTTCAAAATAGAGCACATGGCACAAGCTCAAGGTATAAGCTAGCAACCACCAATCACCATGGACAAGATTTTTCTATTGGAAAGCTAGCGGCTACTAGCTTTCTTTCTAGCATAAGTATGTGTTATTATTCTAGAAGGAAATGCTTATGCTAGAAGGAAAGCTAGCATTCGCTAGCTTTCCTTGATCTTGTGCCATGCACTTATTTGAAAATAGAGTACATGATACAAGTTCAAAGTATAAGCTACCAACCACCAATCACCATGCCCAGGGTTTTTCTATTGGAAAGCTAGCGACTGCTAGCTTTCTTTCTAACATAAGCATGTGTGTCATGCTAAAAGGAAATGCATTTGCTAGAAGGAAAGGTAGCATTCGTTAAAAATAGAGTACATGGCACAAGCTCAAGGTATAAGCTAACAACCACCAATCACCATGGATAGGGTTTTTGTATTGGAAAGCTAGCGACTGTTAGCTTTCCTTCTTGCATAAGCATGTGTGTTTATGATAGAAGGAAATTATTATGCTACAAGTAATGCTAGCAGTCGCAAGCTTTCTTTGATCTGTTGCCATGTTCTTATTTCAAAATAGAGCACATGACACAAGCTCAAAGTATAATCTAGCAACCACCAATCACCATGGACAAGATTTTTCTATTGGAAAGCTAGCGACTGCTAGCTTTCCTTCTAGCATAAGTATGTGTTATTATCCTAGAAGGAAATGCTTATGCTAGGAGGAAAGCTAGCAGTCGCTAGCTTTCCTTGATCTTGTGCCATGTGTTTACTTCAAAATAGAGCACATGGCGCAAGCTGAAGGTATAAGCTAGCAACCACCAATCACCATGGACAGTGTTATCAATTGGAAAGCTAATGACTGCTAGCTTTCCTTCATGGCTAGAGTTTTTCTATTAGAAAGCTAGCAATTGTTATCTTTCCTTCTAGCATAAGCACATGTGTGCTTATGCTTATGCTAAAAGGAAATTCTTATGCTAGAAAGAAAGCTAGCAGTCGCTAGCTTTCCTTTATCTTGTACCATGTGCTTCTTTCAAAATAGAGTACATGACACAAGCTCAAGGTATAAGCTAGCAACCACCAATCACCATGGCTAGGGTTTTTCTATTGGAAAGCTAGTGACTGATAATTTTCCTTCTAGCATAAGAATGTGTGGTTATGCCAGAAGGAAATGCTTATGCTAGCTTTCCTTGATCTTGTTCCGTGTTCTTCTTTCAAAATAGAGCACATGGCACAAGATCAACGTATAACCTATCAACCACCAATCACCATGCCCAGGGTTTTTTTATTGGAAAGCTAGTCTAGCTTTCCAATAACATAATCATGTGTGCTTATGCTAGAAGGAAATGCTTATTCTAGAAGGAAAGATAGCAGTCGCTAGCTCTCCTTGATCCTGTGCCACGTGCTGATTTCAAAATAGAGTACATGACACAAGCTCTAGGTATAAGCTAGCAACCAACAATCACCATGCCCAAGGTTTTTCTATTGGAAAGCTAGCGACTACTAGCTTTCCTTCTAGCATAAGCATGTGTGCTTATTCTAGAAGGAAATGCTTATGTTAGAAGGAAAGCGAGCAGTCGCTAGCTTTCCATGATCTTGTGCCATGTGCTTATTTCAAAATAGAGGACATGGCACAAGATTACGGTATAAGTTAGCAACCACCAATCACCATGGCTAGGGTTTTTCTATTGGAAATCTAGCGATTGATAACTTTCCTTCTAGCATAAGCATGTGTGCTTATGCTAGAAGGAAATGCTTATGTTAGAAAGAAAGCTAGCAGTTGCTAGCTTTTTTTGATCTTGTGCCATGTGTTTCTTTCAAAATAGAGCACATGGCATAAGCTCAAGGTATAAGCTAGCAACCACCAATCACCATGCCCAGGGTTTATCTATTAGAAAGCTAGCGACTACTAGCTTTCATTCTAGCATAAATATGTGTGCTTATGCTATAAGGAAATGCTTAGGCTAGAACGAAAGCTAGGAGTCACTAGCTTTCCTTGATTTTGTGCCATGTGCTTATTTCAAAATAGAGTACATGGCACAAGACCAAGGTATAACCTAGCAACCACCAATCACCATGCCCAGGGTTTTTCTTCTGGAAAGCTAATGAGTGCTAGCTTTTCTTCTAGCATAAGCATGTGTGCTTATGCTAGAAGGAAATGCTTATGCTAGAAGGAAAGCTAGTAGTCGCTATGTATTAGTAGTCGCTAAGCTAGGAGTCGCTTATAATTCAAAAAACTTCTACTATGTATTAGTATACTAATAGTGGCATCAAGTAGCATTGCTTGGGATTTTGTATTACTCTAGTTCCATATAGATGTTATTCTTCACTAATCTACAATATAGGTTTAGATGACACCAAATAACTATTTTCGGGAGTACTTAAAATAGGGATGACTCCAATCAAGGATATTTGAATTTACTTTGAACAATTGATACAAAAAGTAAATCTCAGTGAGCCATGATTATACAAACTTGCATGATCAATCATGGTTGGATTCCAACCTACTTAATAACTACCTCCAATACTATTACAAGTTCCATGATTATACAAACTTGCATGATCGATCATGGCTGGATTCCAACCTACTTAATAACTACCTTCAATACTATTACAAGTTCTTAAGTATGGAAAATTTTTAGACATTTTTACAAGTTTTTCTAAGAATAGTTTTGTGTTTGTATTAAGATTATATACATTGATAACCAATCTTGTTTTGATTACGCTTTGTAGCTCCATCATAATTTATATGTAAAGTCCCTTTTGGCGGTGGGGACTAAATGGTGGGGAACAATGTTTAATTTGCACAACAAAATGATGCCATACCCTTTTTAGCTAGTACAAGTACATTATTTTTTTGTAGATTGTGTTTTGCCTAAAATATAAGAGCACACTTTACATGGTTTAACCTTAACTACACATTATAATTCAATTGTGTGTTACAGAATTTGTAGGAGCGACAATGGAAAGTATAATTTTCACAAAAGGGGACTATGTTGACCTCCTGGTTAATGGTCAAGTTATTGGGCTAGGAAAGGTTGAATCTACAGAAGTTGGAACTTATTATGGTGGAGGAAGGGTTGTTGCAGGTTATTTTATGGTTTTGATAATTGATGTCACTCAACCACATTTGATTGTGGAATATGTTGATGAAGGGGACACACATCCATGGAGGACTACAGATTTGAGGCACACCATAGGTAAATCAAATACCAAAGCATGTGTTAAGAATTATTCATAGTTTATTGAATGTTTTTTTGAGAAAATACTAAGTTTGTTATGTTTGGTGTACAGGTGCAAATGTTTGTTCAACATTTTCTATTGGAGACAAAGTAGATCTTTTACAACATGGAGTGAAGGTGGGTGAGGGCTCCATATTCAATACAGAGATTGGGAATAAGGTTCATGGAAAGATTGTAAAGAAAGGATGCATAGTGGTTAGAATTGAGAAGGTGTTAAAAAATGATGCTCCTTTACCACATCCAACTGGATTTGAGGAAACACTAGGGGGTGCAATAGAATCTTATGAGATTTGGCCAGAAATAGATTTGAAACCTCATTGTGAAGATCAACCCATAAATATTCCACAAGATAGGGCTGCATTCACATGTACAAGGGTTTCTCTTACACATGGATGCATAGGAACAATTATGTGCATTGCCAAAGGAATGATAGTTAATGTCGATGAGGATGACATGGTTGTGGGTGAAACACTAGGTGAAGATAACTTTGGTGTTTTTGTGGAAGAGATACATGGGTATTGTGAAATATGCAAGATTGGGGATAAGCCTATACATGGATTGGTTAGATGGCCAATACATAAATTGGTGGACAACATAGGTGAGATGTTAAGGGTCAAGACAAAGTACAAAGAGCCACCCATGGAAATGCTGATATGGGATGTTATAGAGGATACAAGTCCTTTATACCAATGGGATGGGGATCTTTATAATAAAAAAGATCAAGATGTCAATGTTCTTAATGCATCGAGGCCATATAAAAAGATTAAACAAGCTATGACAAGAGAAAAAGTTGCAAAATGTCAAACCAAGATAGATAAAGAGAAAGAAGTCTGACTTTTGGCTGCAGATGAATGTTGTAAACAAGATTGTCTTCAACATGTGGATAGGAATGCCATTGCAAATGCTAGAAGGGATATGGAATGCAAAGAAAAAAATGGTATCAGGGAATTTGTATTGAATTCACTTGTTTCAAACACTATCATTCCAAAGAGCCATGGCCATGGCCTACCTCCTATTATTAGAAAAGTAAAGGACAGGAGATTTGATGGTAATGTTATTTGTAAGAAAGCATGGTACAAGATACATAAGATTCCTCATAGCACCTTCTATAGCTACCAACATAATTTTGAACAAGGACATATGGAATCCATTCATGGTAACACCAATACATGTAAAGCACGTGCACATACTATGGCGGCCATAGAAATACTGCATAAAATTGTAATGGACAATTCAGATTTTTCACCAAACCAAACACATCAAGTCGAAGCAGATGGAACTTCTTCTCCTCTAAGATTGTTTCCTTCGACTTACACACAAATCTCTTTGTTAAAAGAAATCAATGTGGGTTTGGAAAAGCTCAATTGTCCATTAATATCACAACCAACAATGAGCAAGATTTGGAACACTCATTTTCGAGACGTGGCATTCTCAAAGAACACCAACTTCAGTAAATGTAGTGAATGTATTGTGTTGAAAGCACAAATGAAGTCAGCAACTACAAAAGAGTTGGAAGAAACGGCACGCGCTAGATTGAAGAAACATAACAAGATCGTTATGTGTGGAAGACATTGCTACAATGCCCACAGAATCATGTCAGAGAGGTTTCCAAAGGAGTATTTGAGTATTATCCATGATAAAATGGATAAAACAAAGACTTCAATTCCAAGGCTACGCGTCAAATCAAAATCTATTGTAGGAATAAACTTGGGTTTGTCATTGACAGGTATGCTAACACATGGGCATAAGACAGGAGGTTTTGGTCATTTCTCCCTACCATTTGTACATATGGGATCACAATTTACCATTACATCACTTGCTAAGTGCTTAAGGGACCTTGAAGACCCACATCTTGATATGTATGGTGATCTTCTTTATGAGAGTGGAAGTTCAAGAAACCCACTTTCAAATGCATTACTTGACACCTCTATTTACTCAAAATGTAGAGTGTACAAGGATGAATTTTTATCTCATGGAAGATTAGAAAATCAAGATATTGATTTTAAACCTCTTCCTCCACATTTATTGTTACAATTGGATAATGCAGCAAATGATAATAAAAATCGTTATCTTTTCATGTTTCTATCACTTCTCACTGCACTTGGTGTCTTCATCACTATTGAGGTTGGGTTCTTGCTCGTGGGACACACCCATGAAGACATAGACGGGACCTATGGGAGAATGTCTTCCAGCTTGAAAAGTAAAGATATATATTCTCTACCTGAGATGATGGATACATATCGCAAAATTGAAGAAAAAAGAGTGTTTCCACCTAAACTGATTGATAAGGTGTATGACTTCAAAAGATTCCTTAATGGATACATCAAGGAAGGAAAAAATGCACTAGTTGGACATCTTAATGTTCAGTACTTCCAATTTCTTGTACTCAATTATGTTCCGGTATTAACGTATAAAGAATCCGTAAGAGATGTTGAGTGGTCAGAACCAGTTGAGTTATGGAATATAGACGATGAAGGTCGATCTAAACTGCCCATAGGGAAGCCATCTTTCTTACATCCCAAAGAGAATGAAATCTATTTAAAAGAACTAAAAGAAGGAATAACATCATACATAAAAATGTGGAAAGACACAATGGGTGGTGAGGATTTGCCAATTGTTACACCAGAATGGAAAAATAAGGTAGAGTATTGGGAAAGAGTTCTTGATACTTTATATGAAGATTACAATGATCATACAATAGTGGATGCAAGTGATTCATCTTCTGAGGATTTCTGTCCCAAGACAAGGCAAACTCCAGATGTTGGTCGTAATGCGCTTCATGCAATCTCAAATATTATGGATGGGGATTTTGATACTATGACAGGTGAACCCGTGTATGTTGGACCCAAGTGCAATAAGCCAAAGACAACATTCAACCCTATTAATGATGTTGAGAAAGGAAAGATGTTGCTAGTTAAATCAGGAAATGAGGATGAAGGGGAGATGATTTGGATGGCAAAAGCCACCTCAAATATATTTCAAGATGATGAAAGTGATACTCTTCATGTTAAAGTTGATTGGTGGAAGCCCGTTTCAGGGAAATACAATGGAAAAGTATTAGAAGAATATTGGGTACCAAATCCTGATGACATAGAGCTTGGATCTATTCCAATTGATACCATAGTTTGGGCATGGATGGCTAAGAAAGAACATTGCAAGAAGGCCAAGATAAATAAACATGGTGTACAAGCTGTCCTTGACCTACTTGAACGAATAACATGAGATTAGGTGGAGATGATTCATGGATGTAATTTTGTTCTTTGGAGGACCAATTAATACATGAAGAAACATTTTTCAATTTTTCTTGTATATTGAATATTCTCTTCAAATTTATTTGAGGAGTTTTATATTATTTGGTACAAATATGAAAATTTTGTTTAAATTGCAATGTATTCATGTGACAATACTTCATGTAAATTACATGACACCATGAAATATTAAACTTTCCATGATTTGTTTATATTAACATAACTTCTCCCATAACTTGGATAATCAAGTCCAATAATGCACTTAAAATCTATATCTTCTAGTTTTGGCCTATTAAAACTATATTGGAGTTAATTTGGCATATTAAAACTATATTGGAGTTAATTAGCATTGTTTTCAATGTAATACGTTCAAACACCAAACAATATCTAACATGGAAATTACAAATTCCAATGCTTTGTCTAGATCGACATAACTTCTCACTCCATCAAACTTGGATAATCAAGTTCAATAATACATTTAAAAGCATCATCTTCTAGATACGATCTATTAAAACGATAATGTTGGGCTAGCTAATTCGTATTCTTTTCAATATAATACATTCAAACACTTCATGAATATATATTATAATAAAATAAATTAAACTGTACTACTTTGTTTCTATTCCAATTCATAACAAAATTATTTATTTTGATCATTAAAAAACACGCCTAGACTTATAAAATATTTTCTTTTGACATCTGTAAAATGTTTCCAATAAAAATTACCAATAAAAGTTCATAATAATTTGATTTTGATTGTTAAATGACACACAAATACTTATAAAATATTTTGATTGTTAAATGCACTACCAATAAAAATTCATAATAATTTGATTTTGATTGTTAAATGACACATAGATACTTATAAAAAAAAATTGATTGTTAAATGCACTTTTAATAAGTTTAGTGGGTTTTCACTTTTGAATTTGTAAGAAACAAAAATGTACTTCAATGTTTCTATTCTAATTCATTGATTTCAAATGTACCACACTTCTCGATCCATCAAACTTGGTTAATGGAGTCCAGTAAAGCACTTACAAGCAACATATTATAGACTGTCTATAAAAACTTTATTATCGGAATAGGTAATTAATGTTTTTTAATGTAATATGTTCAAACATTTCAAAAATAAATACTGGACATACAACATATTATAGACTTTGTCTATAAAAACTTTACTATGGGAGTAGCTAGTTAATGTTTTTTCAATGTAATATGTTCAAACATTTCAAAAATAAATACTAGACACTTGTAATAACTAGAATGGGTTTTCCCTCTTTCTTCATGTATTTGAAAAAAAACCAATTGTACTATAAAATTTATATTCTAATTAATAATTATTTTTTACCTTAATTGGTATACTTAGACTTTATCCAATACAATATTTTCTCTTGTTGGCTCTAAAATAGTGCCAACCACATATCATAATATATAGTATTGAATAATGAATATTTCTTTAAATGTTAGATGATTATATTTATATTATAAAAAGGAATCTAGGCTTAACCAATCAACATAATCCAAAGTAATAATTGATAGTTAACAATGTCCAATACATGTAGAAACTTGTGGACTCATAATAATCCCATAAAATGAAGGAAAAAAGTGAAGTGCCTAAGTACCTATTGTGCTATATACTTGACAAAAATGTCCTAAGGCATACAATAGACAATACATATAAAGGGAAGAAAATAAAATAGAGTATGACCTAATTTTCCATTGTGACATACCCAAACTTTGATGTTAGGATTTAGTAGATTTCGAAAAAAAATCTTTTCACAGCACAAGATAAATATAACTAAACCTTAATCTTATTTTGTCACAATATTAAAGATTTAGTTGTCCCCTTTATGAGAACCTTATGCCATAATTAGAAAATATACACCACTTGTGACTTACCACCTTTAATCATTTTAAGTTCATAAAAAGCCATTTAACTAAACGCTACTATTCCTATCTTCTATTGATTTCTTACTCTTCCAATGCATACATTTAATCTGAACAAGATTATCATACAAAAATTCATGACATTAATCCATGACCATTATAAATCAGCAGATACATCCTTATCACCACAATACACATGCACCAAAAGAAGACATACAAGTAAATGACATAACATCTCCATAAAGCAATAACTCCAATTTAGAACACACATAAGATCGAGACAATGATATAGGTGGTTCACCCCGACTGGGCTACGTCCACAAAGGCAGGTCAAATTTCTTTCTATTATTCGAGAGGAGAATTACATCCAGCAACACATATGTTGCAATAATTTCTTTCCATAAGCTCAAAGTCTCTCTCCTCGAGAGCATCTTCCAGAACAAACATAAGTACATAGAATTATACTATATATCAAACTAGGTTGTCCTTCAGTAATTCTACTAAGGGTTTTAATTTCATATAAGCAAAAAGACATAAAGACTTAGAGATTTATTCTCTAGTACGAGACTTGGGATTCTTTTAAAATAGAGTTCCGGTATGCTCTGCTTTGCTCTATTCTATCCTGCATTCACTTTTTTAAAAGCTAGAGATCGTGGATTACCTAGATCTACTCGACAAACACACACATAATGATTCCGACAGCCGACAGGAGAACCTTTCCAGCAATGAGCAATTATCTGGCCATATTATGAACCGTGTGCAGGGGATCGGTCTATGATGGAATCATTCAGGATACAATAAACAACATCCGACAGAGATCTCTCTGGTTTATATACTGGCCACTCATACTAACATTATCAATCATACAAAGACCTTATTTATGCCTAAAAACCACGCAATCACTACCACCGATATTTCATCCCTGGTGTTGCTATTGGATTCATGCTAATAAATTAAAGTGATGGGATCTCATCTCCATCATCCCTCACAATCGCCGCATAGATCTCATCACGAATTTATCTACTGAATTATTGCTAACATAACATAATTACAGGAATTTCATCTCTGTCCCGCTAATGCCACATTCTGAAGTTCCATTTATACTCCGATCATCTTAAATACAGAGGTATATTATATTAATCTCCAGACAAAGATCCATTTACCGAACTGAGTTACAGCCGCATTCATTAAGACATGAATATTTGATAGTACAGAAGTAATAAAGATAATAACCTTCTACAACCATAAGAGTTATGTGATCGCATGGATCGTATTTTCTCTTGCCAGGAAAATAGTGATATACTATTAAGGAGATCCCTAGCCTGTCCCGGGCAAAAAGGACAGTCGATCTAAAATATAAACCTAGGCGTTAAATCAGAGGCCTCTAGTACTCAGGAATTTAATTACAGGGAAGTACTAGTATGCAGAGGCTTCATCTACTTACAGGGAAGGATCCATTTCCTCATCGTCAAATAGTTAGTTAAAGAAAGGAAATCACTCCCTTACAAGGTGACGCTATGTCTCGCTAGGAGAGACACAAACCAATAAACGAAAAGAAATATGTATATATTATGCTCTGTCCCTGGCATTTATTCAGCGACTCCATCCACAATCCAAATTAAGCAAAGAATACAGATGTCATTATTGAAGAGACTCCCGAGCTGGGGATAAACCTAGCAATATACTAAACTAAAAATAGTTATGGGAAGGAATTCACCAGATCGAACTCTCTGGAGAGTCAGCTTGCACTTGTAAATCCCACGCATGCATTTCATAAACACCACAAGCAAATGTATACTGATCAAGCTCTATGCGCTATCTTTTCCAATACACAGAAGTAAAAATCCACAAATACATCAATTAAGATTATTAAGGGTCGACCTTGTCAATCCCAATCTGAGTCGTTCTATCTGTTCCTGAATTTTAGGTTGAGAGGAAAAATATATGGCAATGCATTTACAAAGACCCGCATCAGTACAAGTCATTCTACCTACACCAAGATCTACGCTATGCTGTACATACTACCAAATCCATACAGAAATCCAAAATATACAACATACAGGGATCTATACCCCTACCTGGTAACCGTTCATCTCAGGGGTAGTGCACTTACACCGGTTCCATGCTCTGGTTGAATACCGAGGTAATACAACTTACACAAGTTCCATGCTGTCCCAAACCTGTTATCAATCCGGTACAGGGAGTACAATTCATCGGGGATCTGCGTTGTGCCCTTCCTTCCGCAATGCTTCTACGCCTATTTCAAGTATCATGCCCGATAATATCTCCCATTGCTGTGTATCCAGCCAAACGAAAAAATGATCCCATCACCACAACCTATGGTGTAACTTCCCAAGCTCCAAATCTACAGAGTATTTCTCCGTTCCAACATCTAGTGCCTCTATTTTCTAGAAATCAAACTATACGAAGAATAAAACTACACAGAATTCATCCACCCACCCCCAATCCCCCTCAATCAGAGAACCCCCTCCCTTTTTATAAGAAGAAGATTGGCGGTCTTTGGAGAGTTCCCGCGCTCTATTAAGGAGACACATGGCGCCATTGAAGAGTTTGTTAGCTCCACTAAGGGACAAAACTCCGCTTCACACTACCAAGTGTTGATGATCATTAAATTATAAATGTCGTTTCTCCCTTGATTCAAGTAGCCCATGAAGTGGTAGTTAAGTGGGAGTATTTCCACTTTCTCTTGAGTTGGACAAAACGTTATCCTCTCACACCCGTCTTCATGAACTTCTCTCCCCATGTTTATACATGTCCTTATATACATCCTAGTCATAAGCGAGTCATCCCCTTATAGGTACCAAATTATAAATTAAAAACTTAGCCCACTTCTATGGTAGGACGCGATACAAAAGCCCCAAGTCATGGCACGCCAAACTATTAGGTACAGGTTTGCATCCCGAGTAATATAATATTTCAAGTGTTTTCTCCATATAATCTATTATAAACTTTTGGGCATATCTCGCACATATATAAATATAATATATTCGAGTAGCATTGCTTTGGCTGTAATATCTCCCTTCTTACTACTTCGGTAGTCTCTAGAAGTATAAATATGCTTTAAATATATATATATAGCAACATATAGTATTTATGATGTTTCTCCCTTTTATTTTAAGGTGACTATTACATATAGCACCTTTAAATTTTAATTCCATAGAGCTCCTTGGCATTTATGCCAAGACTTATGATATTCATTTTTTTATGACTTAACCATAAAATAACTAGGCCTTAGTATCATAGTTAGGTTCTCACTTTGATAAGGTCGACTTTATATGGACTAACCTTATCTTAATACTTAAGATAAATAGTAAGACTTCGAGTATCAAATTCATCAACTCCCAATCATTCGCTCCTCTCCTTGTGATTCACTTGCTCATCGTTACTTAGTTTTTCCCTTATAAGTTACGACTTATAACAACCTAAGAACAGAAATAACGATTCTTTCAAGATCCACTGGTGGGGCTTTGGCCTTGAGCTCCTCACCAGGGCTTCATACATAGTTCACCATATATATTTATAATTCTAGTAGGGATACAAGGAGGGATATTACATCCTCCTCCCCTTAAAAATAACACCGTCCTCGATGTTCATACTTTTTAGCAGTTCGCTTGCTTCGTCATCTCTATTTTGACCCTTTTCTGGCCTTTCAAGAATTTCTCGCAAGTCGTTATGGATCACAACTGAATTCTCGACTACAAAACCGGGTTTCAAGGAAAACGAAAAATAATTATAAAAACTTTATCATCAACTTCATAATCAAACTCAGAAACATAAATCATGAGTTCTTTACTGTACATATCAAATATAAGGAATAAATCTGGCGCTCCATGATTGTATCCTGTTGACTAAATAAACAAACGATATTCACTTGATCGAGGAAGTTCTTGCCTAACACCTTAGTGCTCACACAGCAATCCTTCATGTCTTGCCTAACACCTTAGTGCTCCCGCAGCAAACATTTCTCTCATGTTTTGCCTAACACCTTAGTGCTCACGCAGCAAACATTTCTTTTATGCATACTAAGCAGCGTCCTGCCTCCCACATATACATTTTCTTATAGTTTGCCTAGGTCTTACAGCCAGCCGATTCTCCGAGAATCCTAGTGGCTGTTCAATCCCTGATTTTAGGGAGTATTTCAATGCCATTACAACACTCTTTACACAATTCCCCTCAAGCCTTCTCGCTTGAGTCCCGGAATTTATTTCCCCACAAGCCTCCTCGCTTGAGTCTGGGAAAATCTCTTACGGATTTATCAATGATTTAGTCATATTACCCTTTTATAACCATACGATTATTCTGACCCATTTGGGTCCAGTCCTTTATTCAACAATAATTATCAAAATTAAAATAAAATAAATAAATAACAGTTTTGATGAGGATCCTAAATCCTCCGCCCCTCATTTAAACATGCATAATATTTATGCTCTTGTCTTTCCACAAGCTCCACAGAATTTTGCATATCGGCCAAATTCACCTGTTAGTAACAAGATAAAATATTTGTAAGAAGATCTTTCCCTTATGCATAAAAATAAGAAGATCATCATCTAAAATGAATACCACTGGCTTAATTAATAGAATTACATAATGACTGGAAATACATTCTTCCTATGGACATTACATTCAGTTTACCTCAATCCTTAACTTTAACTGTGTCAAGCACCCATTTAATTATACGACTTTTCTTGCACATGCCAACATCATGTAAGTAACAATAAATCGTCTTCATATATACTTGTATAGTTTCATAAAGATAGTCACATACCTTTTTGAAGGAGACTGCATATCACTTTATTGTATGGACTTATATGCCAAGGTGTCTGTTGTACTTGTATTAACAGACATTAGTAATCCCTTCAACATCATAAGAACATATACATCAAAATGATACATATAGTCAAGGTATCCATGCATATAACATAAATCATAATCACATAAGAGTATAATCCTTCTGTCAACCACTCCCAGTATCCCAATATTCTTAGTAAGAATCGCCGAGATAGAATATATATATAACAATGGAATCCTACAGTTTTATCATATGCATCCTATTGACTACTTAGCATACACATGTATACTTCTATTATAACCATCCTCCCTTCTAAAACTACAAGCAAGGGTACAAGCGTGTTCCCGTGTCACAGATTTATACTTCCTTATTCTATACAATCCCATGCCCCAAAGAGATAATAAGTACAACAATTTCCTGGTCATAGAAAATTTCACACAGTAGAACGTCTATTTAACAAAATAAAGTTAATTCCTCTACCTTTCCACGTTTTACCCTGAGGATGACCCTTTACTAATCATTCATACAACTCTTCTAACCATCTATTTGTTTGTATAGCATTCCTCTTGGATGTGAGATCATCACTTACAATAACTTAGAAGATCTATTGTGTATTCAATATTAACCATCTTATCTACCATAACATCTGTTTCGTACGTAAAATAAAGCATAGAAGTAAGAACACATAACTAACATTCTATATTGGAACCATCACCTATAACATCCAATATAATGTACGAACGTCTTCCATACCTTCTATTTGTCAAGGCTAAGATCAATATAACTCCCTCAATAACCTTTTGTCAAATCTTCTATTCGTCTTTTGATCAATCCTCCACTGTAAGACGTCTTTTATTCCAACTCCGAGATCGTTAACAAAAATGAAAATTTTCTTTCTACATAACAGATAGCCTACATAGAGAATTTCAAGACTTACTCCCTTAGTACAATTTATGTATCTTTCTAACATGATAAGGGTCACCTCCACCCTACAATCTTGTGTACATACTTAATACAATCATCCCAACATAAGTGCGTGAAATCAATAACTAGGTAATTCACAACAATATTCCAATTCTTCTTATAATGACCTAATTGTACCATACACCCTTTCATAATTCACATACTATTTAAACCTTTCGGAATGCTTCAACTTCAACCTATATATACATATTTTTATATGACCTAACCATCATCCATTCAATCCTTATGATTCAATATGTTTGTTATCCTGTCTTCATTTGTACAGTCATATTTCCAAGCCCAGAACTTTTCTAATCCTCATAAATATAATTGAAGCAATCAATACCTATGATGAATGTCTATGAATTGATTCATATATGTACTAAAGCCCTACCAATGGCATCAATCGACCAGATATAGGCGTACATCTTTCATTAGGTAAATAATCCTAATTATGTTTATACAACCCTTATAAACTTTTGAACATGTAAATGCTCCTATGATTCTCACTACCATCATTATGATCAAATGTATATGAAAATATTTAACAAGATCACCAAGATAAAGATAGGAACATAGTCCAACTATTTTAACCATTTTTAAAGAATACTTTCTCATCATTTACTGAAACTTAATTGTAGAGTATGAGGAGATATTCATCCTCTAGTATTTATTAATAGAAGATCATTCAACTTCGTAAGGAAACATATAAATGCTCACATATCGACAATGCTTTTCCTTTAGAATGCTTCAACTAGTGGAGCACACTTACTTGCGATTTAAAAGACATCTTGTCGATTACCTCTTGCTGATTCTTTGGAACATACATCCTTTGTTTGCGTCTTATCGATGGAGTTCCCTTGTCCAGCTTATATTATTTCCTCAACTGAGCCCAACTAAGCCCGAGTGTTTGCAACCTGTGCTCTGATACCATATGTGACATACCCAAACTTTGATGTTAGGATTTAGTAGATTTCGAAAAAAAATCTTTTCACAGCACAAGATAAATATAACTAAACCTTAATCTTATTTTGTCACAATATTAAAGATTTAGTTGTCCCCTTTATGAGAACCTTATGCCATAATTAGAAAATATACACCACTTGTGACTTACCACCTTTAATCATTTTAAGTTCATAAAAAGCCATTTAACTAAACGCTACTATTCCTATCTTCTATTGATTTCTTACTCTTCCAATGCATACATTTAATCTGAACAAGATTATCATACAAAAATTCATGACATTAATCCATGACCATTATAAATCAGCAGATACATCCTTATCACCACAATACACATGCACCAGAAGAAGACATACAAGTAAATGACATAACATCTCCATAAAGCAATAACGCCAATTTAGAACACACATAAGATCGAGACAATGATATAGGTGGTTCACCCCGACTGGGCTACGTCCACAAAGGCAGGTCAAATTTCTTTCTATTATTCGAGAGGAGAATTACATCCAGCAACACATATGTTGCAATAATTTCTTTCCATAAGCTCAAAGTCTCTCTCCTCGAGAGCATCTTCCAGAACAAACATAAGTACATAGAATTATACTATATATCAAACTAGGTTGTCCTTCAGTAATTCTACTAAGGGTTTTAATTTCATATAAGCAAAAAGACATAAAGACTTAGAGATTTATTCTCTAGTACGAGACTTGGGATTCTTTTAAAATAGAGTTCCGGTATGCTCTGCTTTGCTCTAGTCTATCCTGCATTCACTTTTTTAAAAGCTAGAGATCGTGGATTACCTAGATCTACTCGACAAACACACACATAATGATTCCGACAGCCGACAGGAGAACCTTTCCAGCAATGAGCAATTATCTGGCCATATTATGAACCGTGTGCAGGGGATCGGTCTATGATGGAATCATTCAGGATACAATAAACAACATCCGACAGAGATCTCTCTGGTTTATATACTGGCCACTCATACTAACATTATCAATCATACAAAGACCTTATTTATGCCTATAAACCACGCAATCACTACCACCGATATTTCATCCCTTGTGTTGCTATTGGATTCATGCTAATAAATTAAAGTGATGGGATCTCATCTCCATCATCCCTCACAATCGCCGCATAGATCTCATCACGAATTTATCTACTGAATTATTGCTAACATAACATAATTACAGGAATTTCATCTCTGTCCCGCTAATGCCACATTCTGAAGTTCCATTTATACTCCGATCATCTTAAATACAGAGGTATATTATATTAATCTCCAGACAAAGATCCATTTACCGAACTGAGTTACAGCCGCATTCATTAAGACATGAATATTTGATAGTACAGAAGTAATAAAGATAATAACCTTCTACAACCGTAAGAGTTATGTGATCGCATGGATCGTATTTTCTCTTGCCAGGAAAATAGTGATATACTATTAAGGAGATCCCTAGCCTGTCCCGGGCAAAAAGGACAGTCGATCTAAAATATAAACCTAGGCGTTAAATCAGAGGCCTCTAGTACTCAGGAATTTAATTACAGGGAAGTACTAGTATGCAGAGGCTTCATCTACTTACAGGGAAGGATCCATTTCCTCATCGTCAAATAGTTAGTTAAAGAAAGGAAATCACTCCCTTACAAGGTGACGCTATGTCTCGATTAGGAGAGACACAAACCAATAAACGAAAAGAAATATGTATATATTATGCTCTGTCCCTGGCATTTATTCAGCGACTCCATCCACAATCCAAATTAAGCAAAGAATACAGATGTCATTATTGAAGAGACTCCCGAGCTGGGGATAAACCTAGCAATATACTAAACTAAAAATAGTTATGGGAAGGAATTCACCAGATCGAACTCTCTGGAGAGTCAGCTTGCACTTGTAAATCCCACGCATGCATTTCATAAACACCACAAGCAAATGTATACTGATCAAGCTCTATGCGCTATCTTTTCCAATACACAGAAGTAAAAATCCACAAATACATCAATTAAGATTATTAAGGGTCGACCTTGTCAATCCCAATCTGAGTCGTTCTATCTGTTCCTGAATTTTAGGTTGAGAGGAAAAATATATGGCAATGCATTTACAAAGACCCGCATCAGTACAAGTCATTCTACCTACACCAAGATCTACGCTATGCTGTACATACTACCAAATCCATACAAAAATCCAAAATATACAACATACAGGGATCTATACCCCTACCTGGTAACCGTTCATCTCAGGGGTAGTGCACTTACACCGGTTCCATGCTTTGGTTGAATACCGAGGTAATACAACTTACACAAGTTCCATGTTGTCCCAAACCTGTTATCAATCCGGTACAGGGAGTACAATTCATCGGGGATCTGCGTTGTGCCCTTCCTTCCGCAATGCTTCTACGCCTATTTCAAGTATCATGCCCGATAATATCTCCCATTGCTGTATATCCAGCCAAACGAAAAAACGATCCCATCACCACAACCTATGGTGTAACTTCCCAAGCTCCAAATCTACAGAGTATTTCTCCGTTCCAACATCTAGTGCCTCTATTTTCTAGAAATCAAACTATACGAAGAATAAAACTACACAGAATTCATCCACCCACCCCCAATCCCCCTCAATCAGAGAACCCCCTCCCTTTTTATAAGAAGAAGATTGGCGGTCTTTGGAGAGTTCCCGCGCTCTATTAAGGAGACACATGGCGCCATTGAAGAGTTTGTTAGCTCCACTAAGGGACAAAACTCCGCTTCACACTACCAAGTGTTGATGATCATTAAATTATAAATGTCGTTTCTCCCTTGATTCAAGTAGCCCATGAAGTGGTAGTTAAGTGGGAGTATTTCCACTTTCTCTTGAGTTGGACAAAACGTTATCCTCTCACACCCGTCTTCATGAACTTCTCTCCCCATGTTTATACATGTCCTTATATACATCCTAGTCATAAGCGAGTCATCCCCTTATAGGTACCAAATTATAAATTAAAAACTTAGCCCACTTCTATGGTAGGACGCGATACAAAAGCCCCAAGTCATGGCACGCCAAACTATTAGGTACAGGTTTGCATCCCGAGTAATATAATATTTCAAGTGTTTTCTCCATATAATCTATTATAAACTTTTGGGCATATCTCGCACATATATAAATATAATATATTCGAGTAGCATTGCTTTGGATGTAATATCTCCCTTCTTACTACTTCGGTAGTCTCTAGAAGTATAAATATGCTTTAAATATATATATATAGCAACATATAGTATTTATGATGTTTCTCCCTTTTATTTTAAGGTGACTATTACATATAGCACCTTTAAATTTTAATTCCATAGAGCTCCTTGGCATTTATGCCAAGACTTATGATATTCATTTTTTTATGACTTAACCATAAAATAACTAGGCCTTAGTATCATAGTTAGGTTCTCACTTTGATAAGGTCGACTTTATATGGACTAACCTTATCTTAATACTTAAGATAAATAGTAAGACTTCGAGTATCAAATTCATCAACTCCCAATCATTCGCTCCTCTCCTTGTGATTCACTTGCTCATCGTTACTTAGTTTTTCCCTTATAAGTTACGACTTATAACAACCTAAGAACAGAAATAACGATTCTTTCAAGATCCACTGGTGGGGCTTTGGCCTTGAGCTCCTCACCAGGGCTTCATACATAGTTCACCACATATATTTATAATTCTAGTAGGGATACAAGGAGGGATATTACATCCATGTTGTTGCTCGTAGATATGTTATTGATTATTTTTCTAGTCAATATTCTAAAGATTATTAGGGGTAGTGTCATCATCCACAAGTACAATATTACAATGACTATAGGAGCTAATACGTCTTCATGGTATTAGAGGTTTCACCTAATTCCTAGACATTTCCAGTTCTCGTTGTCTCTTGAAGTTGAGCAAAACCCCCCATGTTCTAGCCACCCATTATCAAGATTGAGAATTACTAAGTTATTATGCCAATACATAAATTTGTTATAGTAACAAACACATTGACTGTTATGTCATTAAATAGCTTTCTAGGTCACTTTAAAATGGCGACAATCTCTTACTAATATGGTAATTCAACACATGCACAATATATGCTTTATCAAATTATAAATAAAATGGTTAATACTTTCAACATACAAATAATGCCATTAGATAAATTAATAGGTAAGAAATATTAATACAAATTACAAATTATAATAATAAAATAATGTAAAGAATCTAAGTTTAAGCATAGGAAGATATGCTTCAACTTAATATAAATTTGATTTTATATAGCTTATAATGATAATATTGTAAAAAAAATGGTGAATATATAGATTGAAATGAGTGAATTAAGTAATTTTTAGGTTTTTCATTTTTTGAAAACTCAATCTTGTTGAAGTTCTAAATTCTATATCCGTACTCGACAATACATATAAAGGGAAGAAAATAAAATAGAGTATGACCTAGTTTTCCATGTTGTTGCTTGTGTATATGTTACTAATTGTTTTTCTAGTCAATATTCTAAATATGATTAGGGGTAGTGTCCTCATCCACAGGTTCAATATTACAGTGACTATATGAGCTAATAATTTTTCATGGTATTAGAGGTTTCAGCCAATTCCTAGGCATTTCCAGTTCTTGTTGTTTCTTGAAGTTGAGAAAAAATCCCCATGTTCTAGCCACCCATTATCAAGATTGGGAATTAATAGGTTACTATGCCAATACATAAATTTGTTACAGTAACAAACACATTGACTGCTATATCATTAAATAACTTTGTAGGTCACTCTAAAATGGAGACAATCTCTTACTAATATGATAATTCAACACA
The DNA here is from genome assembly GCA_027924585.1 of Larix kaempferi. Lineage (NCBI taxonomy): Eukaryota > Viridiplantae > Streptophyta > Pinopsida > Pinales > Pinaceae > Larix > Larix kaempferi. The sequence continues at coordinate 739,094 of BSBM01001123.1, read as the reverse complement.
TGCACAATATATGCTTTATCAAATTATAAATAAAATGGTTAATAATTTCAACATACAAATAATGCCATTAGATAACTTAATAGGTAAGAAATTTCTTGCAACATCTATTGTTCATGAGATGAGGTAAACCTTGATGAACTCAAATATTAATACAAATTAAAAAATTATAATAATAAAATAATGTAAGGAATCTAAGTTTAATATTAGGAAGATATGCTTCAACTTTATATAAATTTGATTTTATATAGCTTATATTGATAATATTATAAAAAAATGGTGAATATAAAGATTGAAATGAGTGAATTAAGTAATTTTTTGGTTTTTCATTTTTTGAAAACTCAATCTTGTTGAAGTTCTAAATTATAGATCCCTTGTATAATTCCAAATTTAATGAAATATGTGTTAATATATATATATATATATATATATATATATATATATATATATATATTGTATTTCAAACTAAACCATGAGAAATGTTTATGGACCCATGAATATATCCTAGTGGAAGTGTGAATAATGAAAATGGAACCGTGAACAATTTGTGGTGGAACCATGATCAAAGTAGGTGAAATCATGAGCAATATTATATATTTTTACAAATGTTGCTTAAGCGACATGTAACCGTCGCTACTGTAATGTTATCGATGTTTTTCAATGTCAATAGAAACACACTGGCGTCGATTACATGTCCCTTACACAACCTATGTAAGCGATGTGTATCTGATGCCAATGAAATGCTATCGATGTCTAGTAGACATCAATAGCATTGCATTGGCGTCAGATACACGTCGCTTAAGCAACATGTATTAAGAATACCTACTTGCACCTATCTCATCCTAACCATAAACTTTATAACACTAATTTCTAAACCTATTACCTATAACTAGTTTAATACCTACCCCCAAAACCTAAACACTAAAAACTCTTACTCCAAATTTTAACATTTGTAACCTATAACACATATATTAACGATAGCCTATATTAACCTTAATCACTAACATCTATAATTTATTTCCCATAACCCCCAACAAACAGAACACCAACACCTAAACCCTAACTTATATAACTCCTTTGGCTAAGTTACACAAAGCATGATAGCTTATTCTTTATTAAGCTCTAGATGAAGAAGGAACTTGGTATAGTTTTTAATATATTATTTGAAGCTATCCATTGTCAACATTCTTATCAGCTTAAGAAGTTGATTAAACTCAATCAATTTGAGGTGCCTTGGTGGATATGCACTGAGTGAAGATTGGGGTTAGTGATCACATTATTGTCTCAACTCCTAGATCGAGGTCACAGAGGGGATTAGGAAGAGAGGTCGAGAGGAGGTGGATGAGCAGAGGGGAGGAGGAAGAAAGGTCAAGAGGAGGTCGCAGAGGGGAGGAGGAAGAATGGTCGATAGGAGTTCGCAGAGGGGAGGAGAAAGAGAGGTCATAGAGGTTGAGAGGATGTAGAGGTGGAGAGGACACACAGGTCAAGTGGAAACAGAGGTCATAATGAGGAGGTTGAGGAGGTCTCCTAGAGGACGCAATTCCACCCAAATCGGTCAGTAAGGCATGATCTTGTTTAATTTGTTAAATTTTCCCATGAATTTGATCTTGTTAAATTTTCCCATGAATTTCAACTACCATAAGCTACACCTAGTTCAACGAATCAGGCCATGAATTTTGTTTTGCATTTGAAAAGGGTTTTATGCACTCTAAATTACCAAAGCGAGTCACTCAATTAGAAAAATAAGTTGTTCATCGATTCTTATAAGGGTGTTTTCACTTATATTTTACCCTGAGCATATCCTTTGGGAATGAAAACGATTGAATTTGAGCCTGATTTTATTACACAATGACTATAATATTCAACAATGAAATTGGAATTTCATTTTTTGGGAGATCGTTTGGTTCTCACAATTATGGTTTTATGCCTGAGGGGGTTCCATTCATTATAAATTATTAAAACAAGTTTGTTCACATGGTTTTATCCGAATCCTCTCTAGGGTTTTAAAATGGTTTACGATTTGTTTTATTAGGGAAATTTCATTATGTGTTCCAATGATTTCATTTTCCCTCTTAAGAAACAATTTTCCATCAAACTCGTGATCCATGCAATCGTTTTCATCATTGGCATGATTCAACTACATATCGTTTCACAATAATATTTAATGAGAATGAGTTTGTAATTGGCATCTTTGTATTGGAGTTTCAAATAATATTTGGATGCCAAGTGAGTTAAATATTTCATTTGAAAACTTTTAGTGGTAAATTGAAAGTATCTTTCCATAAAGTCTCAAGTGAATTCGCTATAGGGTTTGAGTGGAATTTATCCTAGTCCTTTGGCATATTTTTAAGCATCCATCACCTTCGTATCTCTCAACTATCCATAGAATCCCCCTAAGCCCACTATCAAGAGGTCCCTCACTTTGAGCTTCTAGGGTTAAAGAAAGAAAGTGATGCAAGAAAGCTAGACCAAAACCTATGACTTAATGCACTAGTGTAATTAAAGAAAAAAATTCTTTCACTATGTACAAGGATTTTATTGATGGTTTTATGAGAACAAGTTTCAAAGTCATTTAGGGGTGAATTCTTGATGTATGCCTCTATACTACCAAAGAGTGTTTTAATTCAATGATGATATAGAAAAGGGAGATGATTGGTTTATTATTGAGAAGTTTATAATGATTAGAGTCTAGTTTTGAGGAAGAGCCTTATAGATTGCCCAAATTTCCCACTCTTATAATATTTTGACTAGAATTGATGAAATAAATAGAGAAAATTTATAGGAGGATTTTCCGAGGGAAGATGCAAAAGTTTTGATTCCCTATTCCTTTATCCTAGAAAATTACTCTTTCATGATGACCTATGATGACTATAAATAATTTAGTAAGATATTTGTTATGTACAATTTTGAGAGATATTGTGAATGGGCATATGAGCTCCAAGGCCTATTTCAACCAAAGAGAATTGAGCACAAATGCAATTTGCGCATCAACGCAAACCTAAATTAGAGAAACTAGTGAACCTAGAGAGTTGGAAGCAAGTAAAGAAACATTTAAAAGATACAACATATGAACTAGGAGAAGTTACAAGTGACGTAACTAAGTAGGTATATGAGCAATAAGATCTTGTTACATATTTCAGTTTCTACAAAACTTTTGTAGAAAATTTTCCCAAGGAATCTCCTCTACCTTGTGGTATTGAAAAAAGAATCAGTTACTCAAGAAAAATAAGAAGATACGCATTTGTATGGCTTGGGTTTTAAAATTGCAAGAGGGATGATATATACAGGATTTAGGATTCCAAGGAAGGATGGAAAACATTTTTCGATGCAACAAGAGTCAATCAAGAACCCAAAATGAGTCAAGTATAAGCATTGAAAAATCAAGCTAGAGGTTTGTTGAGACCGATTTTGTGATTGCATTAGGTTTTATACAACACACTCACACTCATAAAAGGGGTGACAAACATACTTGACAACCTCAAGAAAGTATTCAAGAAAAACCTAACACCAATCATGAGCTCCAACAGCATGGCATTGAAAGCACTTCACAGTCTCATATGCAGTAATTGAAGGCGATAATCCTCCTCAAGACCCAAATTGAGGAGATAAGGATAAGGAAGAACATGATGAAGATAAATTTAAGAAGAAAGGATGATGAACATATAGGAAATCCAAAGATTGAGAGGACAAGGAAAGAATAAATGGAAGATTAATCCTCATAGGAGACTCCTAAGCATGAAAATCATCCTTCACTTCCTAAAAAAAAGATGCATCTTCCTCCTCCTCCACAATAGTTCTCTAGAATTCATGCAACTACATCTACACTCATTCCTACACCTATGATAGAATATAAGGAAAGCCATGGAAGCAACAAAACAAAAAATAGTAGTTTACCATTGATCAAGGTGAAAGCACAATATATTAGTTTTTATTCAAGATGGTATATTCTATATGATTGTTATGGAACCTAAAGTGACCAATGTTGAATATCAAACAAAACCAAAAAAATTACAAACTTGAAGAAGTTTCATTAGATGAATGCAATCCATCTAAGAAACAAAATGGATCTATATAGGGAAACTCAAGGAGTATGTTGACTTTTTTGGGTCAACATAAATGATATGTTTTTTTAAACATGTCCCTGTGAATAATTCTAAATTGAAAGGGACATCCACTCAAACAGCTTGAACTTTCCATTGGTAGAATTTTCTTGTCATTTACTTCCTAGATAGGCTAATAATGGGCCCAACAACTAATGTGAACTAGATCAATAAAGACGTATCTAATTATGGAAATCTTGTTTATTATGATGATATGTTCATGCTTACTTTAGTCTATCTATGCTTCTCACATACTGATTATGGTTATAATGATTTCATGTTGATGTGGATGCTATGGTTGTCAAATATGTTCCATGGTGAAGATTTAGTATTGATGTAACTTCATTTAATTCAATACATGGCACTTGCACATAGTTTGAGCATTATTGCATCAACAATGGTAATATTTCTTGGTCATGTTGAGAAATTGTTTATTGGTTTGTCATCATTGAATTTCCTTTGTCTTTTCTTACATGTTGATTTGTGTACCTGCAAAACAATTTTTTTAGCTATGATGAAATGGTGTGTGTGTGTGTGCACGTATTTTATGAAAGAACTATAGTGAGAGTTTGTAAGATCAAGGATTATAATATTTTGATAACATGAACATAAAATGGCTATGGTCAAGATCTAAAGTATTGAACCTACCTCAATGATTAGAAAGAATTTGATCCATATCAACTATAGAATTGGAAAAATATCCGATGACATTATTGATAGACATACAAATGAGATTTTATTTGGGATGGCTAGTTCCAACAATAGTTCCTTTGCTAATCATGGATTCATGGTATGTTCATGAAATAACAATCACATTGACATAACTATACTAGATACAAATTTTTTAAATAACAACACCATAAAACACATATGAAATTGCAAAATAGAAAATACATAAAGGTGCATTCAACATCAACCTTTCCAAGTCAGCCTTGTTGGGAATTTACACACACCAATATTCATTTCCTATTTGACACAATATTATTATATTAATTTAAAATTTAGATGCTGGTCTTTTTCTCATGTTTACACAAATAGATATGTGTTATATGTACATCTTCAAATAGCCATTGTTGTTCTGAACAGACCAGAAAAGACAAAAAATCCAGTAGTACATCAATATTAACTAGAGGTAGCAATGCTAAAAGAAAAATTTAAAAATGTATGGAATTATTTCTGGATGAAAGAGGGTCATCCTCTTATGACAATAAGCCCACCGAAGACAAAGAAGTTCCATTGATGAACATACATTATTTGAAGAATTGCGAAGAAAAACCGCTTCCTCAAATAAACACGTATTTCAATATTAATGGAATAAAATATTGAATTGTTCCATCTACTTTGCATGGTCTAGGGATCTTTACAATGGATAGTGTTAAGGTTTTGTATAACAATGAGTTTGAACTAATGGATTATGTTGGCCAAACCTATGAATGTGCACACTGGGGTAGACAAACATGATAACTAACTAGTATGCACATATATGAAGTTTGTGCAAATTGTAATAAATGAAAGAAAACAATTAAGATCAAGGATATTCCATATATATCAATGGATGGCCCAAATCTTGTGGAAGTATTGTTGGGTTTATAAATAGTACTTAGATTGGAAACACAAGCAAACTACCCAATTATGTGTTTTTAAAGTGTGAGGTAAACATAATTGTGGTCACTGCAATAAATTCAATACCTATGGGGAAGGACTTGTTGGTCAATTAGAATTTGAATACGATCTAAGAATCATGCAAGTATCCATACATACTCATGTCCATTATTCACTAAAAGGCATGCATACTGGATGTTCATTAGTTTTTGTTATATATTGTTTATGTTGTAATGTTGATGATATTTTGCCCAAATTTTGATATATGGTTAACATATCTTCGTTTATGTTTTAGGTTGATCAGTGTAAGGGAATCAAACATGGTTAGGTGAGACAATATATGGTGAATTATATTTTTTTATTGCATTCCATATTGTTCAGTTTTATTCTAGCGAAGAGTTCATTATTACATAATCTATCATTCTTACATGATATGATGATTTGTAGACTCCTACGTCAATGCCTGATCCTAATGAGGATGATGTTGACATTTCAGTAGCTAATGACCCTCTGGAAGCAATTAGGAAAAATATTGAAGAAATAGATTCCGAACTATCAGAATTGATGGGCGCTGAGGATACACTGGAAAATGATAAAAGATGCCAATACTTGACACAACCAAATTTGAACCTAAAATCCGACGACAAAATCTGACGAATCCGACGAAATTGACCTTGTCGTCAGATTTCACCTTTATAATTGTAAATTTTCCTTTGTTTTTTTTAGATTGACCTAGGTAGTCATTGAATTTTCGACGACTATTGAATATCCTACTATTGTTGTAGGATTTTTTACTTCTGAATTTGAATATCTGACTACAATGGTCAATATACTAGAGTCATCAGATTTCTGACGTGGCCAGGTTATAACAGTCACCATGTTAACGTTGTTGAATATCCGACGATAATTTATTTTTAAAAATTATAAATTATAAGAATATTCCGACATGTTTTCTATACAAGCGACGATTTGCGGAATTATAATGTTTGCACATATTGTTTTTTGAACAAAAATACACAATCATTTCATTTGTTACCGTGATTAAAAATAATGAAGTATGGAGCTTTATTTTTTAATATCGATAATTAGGAGTCAATCTTGGTATCGAAAAATGTCACATAACAATATTCATGATCCATAACAACAAAATCGAGAATTGCTTGCTAGATTGTGGGATGGACTAAAAAGAAAGGGTGATGGGAAATTTTATTGTCCATGTATTCAATGCAAGGGCTTTAAAAGGAGAAGAATAAAGATCACAACAGCTAAAAGACATTGTAGGGAACATGGACACGTTGAGCGGGGACATGACTATCATTCATTGGTAATTTATTCATTATATATGTGTTTATATTGACCATTTTTGTAAATGTATGTATCATTTTAATATTTATTATATTAAATAATATTTCTTGATGGTTTGTAATGATCATATTGAAGAAGATGATCATACTGATAACATAGTTGAAGATGATGATACAAATACATTGATCCATGATACATTTAATATTAGAATGGATGATGATGATGATTATCATGAAAATGATCACTTTGATGATGTTCATGATTTACCTCTTCTTGAGAAGGCATATGAACCCCTTTATGAAGGCTCCAACACAAATATTCTCTTTACTATATTGTTGATATCGAACTTGAAGGTTATGAATGGTCTTTCAAACACATCAGTCACACAGATGTTAAGGTATGTATTATATTCCATCACATATATATGATCATGATAAAGGTTATCTGCGTTCCTCTAATAATTTTATTGTTAATTCATAAGTAAAATTAATACAGATGAAATATGTTTCATTAATATTATTTATATATTATATTAACTAGTTTTTTATTTTAATTTGTTGTAACTTGATAGCTGAATTTTTGTTACCACCGTCAAATATTTTACCTTACACATATCGAGATTTATCCACCATCATGAAAGAAATTGGAATGCAGTATGAAGCAATTAATGCATGCCCCGATGACCATATTATATATTATAAACAACATGAATTTGAAATAGAATGTTTGGAATGTCATATCAGTATATATCGAACAAATCAAGTAACAAAAAATGTGCCTCACAAGGTTCTTCGTTATATTCCCATTATTCCACATTTGCAACAATTGTTCAAGTGCAAAAACATAGCACAATTTATGGATTACCATGCACAGAACATAATTCAAGATGACATTCTTCGAATTCCGATAGGTGGCTCTGCATTTAGAGATATGGAGGAAAAATGGCTATACTTTAAAGAAAAACCTCGTAATGTTAGGCTTTCTTTGGCAGCAGATGATTTCAATCCATTTGCAGAGATGAGATCTATTTACTTGGTGTGGCCTATTTTTGTTATCAACAATAACATTCCTCCATGGTTGTCAATAGTGAGGGAGCACATAATGTTGGAAATGATTATTCCAGGTATGTGTCTACAAGAATTTTAAGTTTTAATGTAGTGGCATCTCATTTGTCGTATTTTATTGCATAATGTCATATATATTTTTTCATTTAGTCATGTATATTATTTATATATCTAAATGGTTGTAATAATTAAATAATTTATATGTTCAAATCAATCAGGTAAGTACCAAGTTAAAGATATGAATGTATATATCGAGCCTCTTATTGACGAGCTACTAAAACTATGGAATGACATCATTATGTATGATGTATCTAGACCAATACGACAAAGGCAATTTCAATTCCATGCAATGCTGGTATGGACAGTACATGATGCCCCAGAGTTAACCCATTTTTGTGGTATGTAATTATAATGTCCACTTTAATAGTATTTAATTTTATGAAGTTGATATATTAATCATGCATGTTTCCATTCATTTTATATAATTATAATTGACATAGTTAATCCATCTCTTTATGTAGGTTTTCAAACAAAGGAAAAATTTGCATGTCCAGTTTGTGGTCCTAAGATCAAATCTCGTCGTTCAAAAAGTTTAGGAAAGGAGGTGTTTGATGAGTATAGGAAATTTCTCTGTAAGAATCATAGGTATCGAACTACCGAAAAAAATCTATTCAATGGGAAGCAAGAGATTGCATTAAAACCACTGAGAATGACACCTCACCTATGGAAGTTGCAATATAATAGAAATAATCAAGGTACGCATAGATCAAACTATCTATCTATCATCATATATGAAATGTTTTGAATTTTTTTTATTGTGTTGTTTACTATAATTGACATTGATTTCTGTAATTTCTTTATATACTATGATTCATGTTGGTCGTCATGATCATGAAGTATTTAATGGGCTTCCACGAGGAATGAAAAGTTATCCTAAACAATTCAGTAGGTTTCCCTACTATGAGCACCTACAAATTATTCATCTGTTTGATACAACGCATATCAGCAAGAATGTAGCTAAAACATTATGGAAAATATTGGATGGAAGGAGTGAAAAAGAAAAAATTGTCAAAATTTGCAATGACATTCAGGAAGCCAATCATGCAATGAAAGATGTCATTCAATTACATAGCGACAGAGACCAAATTAATATAAACCCATTTCCATGGTTGTTAACGGAGCAACAAAGCAATGTTGTAAAAGAAGTCATGTGAAAAATTAAATTTCCCACCATATTTGATTCGAACATGAGGAATATCATAACAAATAAAGGTGATTGTGTGGGGGTTAAAACACATGATTGGCATATCTTCATCAATGTAGTTATTATGGTATATATATTTCTATATTTTTTTTATTCTAGTGCATATTGTTGGTATTTTTTTGTCTACTTTTTGAAAAAAATAATGAAACGATTTTTATATTGTTACAGTATAAAAAATACATGAGGTAAGTAGCGATATTTTGCATGCATAAAGTGTTTGTTTAATTCATTATAGAACTTATATTTGACATTTTTTTACTAATTATTATGTAATATAATGTTTTTTTTTTGTTAAATCGCGTGATTTGTTTGCATCACTTGTAGATGGTTTTCATCTAAACAAATCCATAAAGAAGATATAAAGTATTGGAGGAGATAAATTACTCATATCATGTGTGAAATGCAAAAGCATCTACCTTTGGAATTTTCAATGCACAAGAACACTACCTCATACACCAAGTTGAGGAGATTGAATTGTGTCGATTTGTACACTCAAGGTCAATGTGGATGGCTGAGAGGCACTTGAAATTTTTGAAGGGTTTGGTTAGACAATGAGAATGCCTTGAGGGTTCTATGGTGGAGGGATATATGGTATACCAAAACATGATGTAAATTAGTGAATATCTTCCTAAATTAGTGTCAAATCTCAATTTAGGTCACATTTGTGATCCAGACTCCAATAAAAATTTCGAAGGGGAGTACCTGAAGGGGAAAGGTAGATCGAGGAAGGTGAAAGGTAATTATTAGCTAGTGGAGATTAATTATAGTACATTTGACTGTTTATTTTTATGTATATATCATACTTATTTCATTTTTAATATTCAATATGCATCAATTAAAAGTGTATAGCATGTTAAGTGAATGTACATTTGTTCTAAATTGTAATTTTATTTTCATCAAGCAGTTCGCTGAGAGTGGGATGCAGTTCATTTATACATCGCAAACAATCTTGATTGGATGAAGGTATGGATTGAACAATGTGAACAATTTGGTCATGGAATATCATGGGAAGGTGTTGTTTCATTTTTTAAAGCGGCTCATCACAATGGATATATGAATATTACACAAAGGGAAATCGATTTAGCATATGTTTTAAAAGATAAGTAGGCAAGCATATTAATTAGCCATACTATTTAATTTTTTTCAAAAATTGTGATGTACACGTTTTTTTTTTTTTTTCCTGCAGAGCATAAGCATGCACTTAATGATCAATTCATGATGTAATCATTATGTGTATCGCTTGTTGCAGGTAAAACACCATAAGGCTATGTGGTGCAATGGTCATAAATATGAAAAAATTGGATTTTGGGCAAATGAATCTCGATTGGACAACATACCTCCTAGGGATTTGGAAGTATGTTGAGATGGATCCCTAGTAAATACTAAGGCATGTTTCAAATGAAAGGAAGATGACCTAAATCCTAAGTAGCATAGATCAATTTGATACAAAGTTGTAGGGTTGTGAGTAGGTAGTGTTGGTTGAAGACTTGTTGTAGGGATGGTGCTAGACATCTTGGTGTGGAGTGTAAGTTGAAGTGGTTGTTACAAGTGTATTTACACTAATCCGTCACATTAAACCCTTCCAACATGATATATTTACCATTTAATCTTGGCTTCTCAAGCATGTTCTTTGTAACTAATCTAGCATACACCAACAACAATTAGAAACCCAAAAATATTTTCTATGAAAATGAATGAGGAAGGGATACTCTTGATGGAGAGTGTCACTCAACATAATTTACCATAAAATATCCACTTTTCTCTCCAAATAAATCAATAAAATAATGCTAGATCATCACCAGCTCCATGAGACAAGTTAGTAATAGTAAAAGAGTGGAGTTGGTTATGCAATAATCCTGAAAACTAGCACAAGAAAGGTACGGAACCTCCTCCAACTAACTCCTCATAGTTCTCCTTAGATAAAATGACCCTATGAAAATAACACACATGTGGCCTCTAAAGTAAGGCATCCCTTCAATGATGCATAAAAGGGCGTGCAATGAACCAAATAAAAGATCCTCAAAAGGCATGTTTCCTCTATAGGTGGGCATGCTCTAAGGAAGGATAACAACCTTCCTTGATAAGTGGATATCATGTCTAACTAACTCCAACAAAAGGGGTTGGTCCAACAACTTATCCAAATAAACAATATTAAGTGGTTCAAATCTATAGTTTAAGGAGTGAAAAATTTCCTTCTGGAATGGATTCTCTCCTTCTTTTACTATAATATCTTTTAATATGTATTATATACATCCTTTGATAAAGAAATTTCCCTCAATTATGGATGCTAATAATGTATAGGTTGTACAATGCTATGAAATAGTTATAAGACCGTCCAAATGCCCTCCATTTGACCCCAAGCTTGTACATAAAATTGATATGTCATAAGCACCTACCCATAAAGTCTTAAGTGATATCCCAAACAAATACAACATATCTAAGATTGAATCCTAAAAACAAGAAAACTAAATAAACAAATCTAAAAGAGAATAATGTGCAAGTTGCAATTATCTAGGTTCTCTAAGCATTCTAGTCCATTACCCATACACTCCTATGCAATCAATTGGGCCAACTCTTAGTAACAATAACAACAAAAGCATTGTCATAGCCAACATAAATAAGAAATTAAATCACTTATTCTACTTCATGTAAGAATGTTAAAGAATAAATACAAAGTTGTAATTAAAACAAGTCTACCATATGCATACCTTGACGAAACCAGTTCTGTGATCTAAACTAAGATGCAAATTTTAATTTCCCCAAAGTCACAAAAAAGTCTTATCCAGTCACTTGCCAATGGTTGGAATTATAGTTACAACAAAAAAAGAAAGGATCAAGTTGGGACAATAGCTGTGGTGAAACATCCAATAGATGTCAGACCATGAAATTTGTATACCATCAAATGATGAGGGTTAGAATGGGAGTTGAAATGATAAGCCAACTATTACCATGGAAAATAATTCCAATCTTTCTCAATCACATACCAATGGTTGGAATGCTAGTTCCGTGACTACAGACAAAAGATCATATTGGGGCAATAGTTGTTTTTTTTCATCAGCACTAATGTCCTCATATTTGAAAAACAAGATGGCCTAGTTAATATATTAACTATAATCCCATCTCATTGGAATCCATGTAACAAAAAAAATACATCATGACAATTCAAGTCCAACTTTTCCAATGGCATCATTTGTACCATAAAAAATGAAACAAATCTCAACAAGTACCTTTTTATCTATTATTTTATATTTATTTGGGGGAGACCAGCATGATGGTCTCCTCTCATGATGTCCCTTTCCTTTTTCCTTGAAACCGTTTATATTCTAGTTGGAAAGTAGACATTTGAATCCATGCATCGTACTAGATACGTGCCAGCTATTAAATGTTTGTCGACACTTTTCTAAGATTTGATAAATGATATCATCTCATTGCATGCACTTTATGGATTTTCGAGCTTTGAGATCCTATTTTTGTAAAGAAAGCTTTACAACTCCAATACTTTTTCATTCATTGCTTCATCTTACTACACCAAGTCTCTGGCTTTAATCAAATTGTAAAAAATTGAGTACATGAAAGGTGTAATTACCACTTGTCAAATCTAAGTGGAATGATATGTTCCTTCCTCCAAATGGTATTTGTTTGAACCCACTATTTCATTTTTATTTTTATTTTCATTTTAGTGTCACTCTTAGTTGTGTGAAATTTCCTTGCAATCAACCTAGTGGCTTGCATCTTGACAATGCCTTACACATGGCCCAAAATTTAGTTTCCTAAGTTTAGTTACAATAATTCAAGCTATGGAAAAACACATGAAATGTCATCACAAATTGGAGCAACCATGTCTTGTTGGGGAATTAAGAAGCGATTCCATCTTCCATGATTGAGAATAAAATAATAATATAATTATAGAATATGATAAAGTATTACAATGAGGCTCTCCTTTATAGGGTTTGATCATGCACATTGAAGGGTTATGCCCTTTCACCTTAGTAATTAATAATCTATTGTTTATAATTAATATATCACTTAAATATTCATAACATTGCCACCCCCTTTAAAGGAAGCTTTGTCCTCAAAGCTATATTTGATGGCATCGTATTTTTTTCTTGATTTGTGTCGATGCTTGATTTGAGCTAAGCGATCTAGACCGATCTCTCTATCTTGATAAGGGCCTGGGTCCTTCTTATGCTACGACTCATTCTGCTTGGTTGGCGAAATTATCAATCCATACAATCGATACTTACTTCCATTCCATTTAAATCCCATGTACTGTTTTTGTAGATTGGTAGAGTAAGTCCCTAGCGATGCGAACAAGTCAATGCCCAATACCATGTCTACTTCTTTGAGCAGTAAAGCAATACAATTGAGTTGTAAGTGTAAGTTTTGTATGTGCAACGAAACCTTATGAAATTTTCCCACTTCTTCTATGTGTTGATCAACGATTATTGAGGCTTTGATCCCTTTTGTAGGAAACACACAAAGATTAAGTTCTTTTTCCTTGTTGATATTGATCAAATTATGGGTACTTCAAGAATCAACCAAAATTGTGATATCCCTATTCTTAATTTTCCCATTAAGTTTTATTCTTTTTGGCCTTGACTTCCTTGATTCTATTACTCAGAATATGATTTTTTTAGTTTTATGTATGTCATGACTTCTCAATTTACGTGGAATATATTTTATTGCAAGTGATTGGATTTCCTTCTATTGGGTGTAATCTATCTTAGGTGTCTCTACCCTTTCTTCCTTACAATCTTGTTGAATACATGTGATTGTCGCAACTGATACTTCAGATGAGCTTGTGCCTATATCTGAATTAGCTATATTTTCCTCTCTTGATACCTGTACTTATTTCCCATTTATGATTTTGTAATGTACCGTGTGATTGGTTTTGCATTTATGGCCTGGGAACCAATCTTCTCCGCACCAACGACAAGTATTCTTCTTATTTTTTCTATCACTGTCAGTGCGACTAGTCGATTTTTTTGAACCCTTTTCAACTTCATATCCATACAACTGATATGTGTTTAACTTATAACCATTTTTCCATATATATATTCGCAATGCCTACATTGTGTTTCTTGATGTCGCAAATATCCCTTGTAAAGGTTCCCTTGAATTGTTTTTTAAACTTTTACTCAATAAGTTTTGCTTTGCGCTTGGCCTTATCCAAATTGGATACATTATATAATTCTAATTCTTCTCTTATGTACGGTTTAAGACCAGAGACATATGTCTGGAGTCGTTGACCATCTGTTAATTATGGTAATTGTGTCGCTAATGCTTCCCATTCGTAGGTGTATTCTTCCACATCGCCTTCTTGTTGTAATCTAGTTATTTTGGCAAAAAATTATTTATATGTCACATCTTTGAATCTTTCAAAAAAATCATTTTTGAATTGTCCCAACTATAGGAAAATACCTTTGTCATTTTCTTCCACCACAGGTACCAATTGTATGCTTGACCTTCGAGTTGCATGGAGGTGTATTTAATTTTTTCATCATCTAATAAGATTTTGTGAACGTGGAAGAATTCTTTTTCTTTGATGACCCATGCCACACTCTTTTTTTTTTCTCCATTGAATTTGGGTAACTCCAATTTGGGTTTCATTGGGTACCCCCACATCGGTTGCATTGTAGCCCAATATGGTTTCTGATGATTGTAATTTTTATGGACTTTTGGGGTTTCTATTTTGAGGGGTTTTGATTGATGATTATTGGTATCGGCTGAATCACTGCATGAGTGGTATCCCTTTGGTGACTCAACATTTTTAGAAGCATCTCTATCCTTGAAGTATTGCATGATTTCTTCTATCCCTTCATCGAAGTATGTTTTCATTTAATCTCGTACTTTCCTCATTTCCCATGAGACTGCTCCAACAACTTCATATTGCACACTTAACGATAGCTCTTCGTTTCCTTCTTGTAACTCTGTGTCAAGTTTATCCATTCTAGAGTTTAGAACTTCAAGTATTTTCAAATCTCGGATTTGGTCTTTTTCTAATTTTTCCATTTGGTCCTTCATTTCTACCATTGATCTAGTGCACGCCAGAATCTTGTTGTGAAGGTCTAAATATAATAATAATTATTATATTTATTGAAATTAAGAATAATAATATATTATTATTAAAAAAAAATTAAAAAATTATTTAAGAATAATAATACTATTATTATAATATATATATATATATATATATAAAGTTTATTAATTATTATTTTTTTGTTGTGATTGTGTGTAGGCGGTGACAGAAAGGGATCATGAGGGAGACGACAATAGCTAACGAAACAGACGATGGGGTGATGGCCAACGAGAGTAGGTAGCATGAGCAGGTGGTACAGTGTTGGAGTGATAGTAGGGAGACGGTGGTAGGTGGTTTGCAGGAAGAGGAGGGCGTGGAAGAGGGTGGGAGTGGGGGTGGAAGCTTGTGCAGGAAATGGGAGGATGAAGAGTGGAGGGAGGGAGGGGCTGTGTAGGTGGAATACAGAGGGAGGGAGGGCTGCGTGAGGGTGTGGACAAGGGTGGGAGCGGGGGTGGTAGTGTGTGTGGGAAGTGGGAGGATGAAGAGCGGAGGGAGGAGAGGAAAGGTTGTGCGTGGAGGTGGATGAGGTTGTTGGGCATGGTGGAGGATGCAGAGGTTGTTGGGTGTGGTGGAATATGGGAGAAGTAGGTAGAGGAGGTGGCGAGGAATGGTGAAGGGAGGGGTAATTTCATGTAGAGGAGCGCGGGGAGGGGTGGACGAGGGTGAAGTGGACGATGGAGAGGGAGATGGTGTGAGAGGGGGAGAGAGATGGAATATGGTGCATAGCGTGAGGAAGTGGGAGCAGCAGGAGTGTAGTTGGAGCATGGAGCATGGAGTGGAGCAGAGCTAGAGCGTGGAATGCAAGGATTGAGCCGAATGTGGCTCTGATACCAAATGGAGCAAATGTGTTCAGTTGGGGAATTAAGAAGCGAGTCCGTCTTCCATGATTGAGAATAAAATAATAATATATTGATAGAAGATGACAAAGTATTACAATGAGGCTCGCCTTTATAGTCTTGAGCATGCACAGTGAAGGGTTACTCCCTTTCACCTTAGTAATTAAGAATTTATTGTTTATAATTAATATATCACTTACATATTCATAACACAAACCATGCCTTCTAAAACTTATTATTAGAAGAAGATACAACTAGATCTATTACAAGAGAAAGTCTGGCCAACTATCATGACTCTATATTCAAAAAATAGCCCAAGCATTTTCTAGAACTGTTGTCATATAACTATTTGTAAAATTACTGTTCTTAGGTTAATGAATCTAGCACACAAACAGTCTTGGTCTTGTTCAATTGAAACTTAATCCAAAAACACATTGTCCATAATGAAAATATTACTCTTTTACATTACCATGGTTTTCCTCATAGTGTAAAAATTATACCTTATTCATCCAAGTATAATAAAGACTTTTACAGCTTATAATCTATCCTCTTCAACACTTCCTCTAAACTAAAAATTTTCCCTATGACTAAGTCTATCACTTGCATCCTTTTCTTAGAACTGCCTTTGGACCCTTAAACTTCTTAGGCAAATCCAATTTGCAAGATCACCTTCACCCAAGTCTTGGAGATATGCACTTCAATTCTTTTTTTTGAAATAGTTAATCCTAAAAATTGCACTTCATGGACTTGATTGAGATAATCAAGTCAAACTAAAATTTTCCACAATTCAGTGCTAAAATGAGTTGAACTCCTCCAAGCTTTTTCGAGCTTGATTACCTACATTATATAGGGAGGAATGTTTTACCAATTCCTTTTAATAAGGAAGCCCTTCCTCTCCTTGTATTCCTTATGGACACTCATGGAGATTCGTCACATGAGCATATGACTGCACTTGCATCTCATTTGCCATTGTTGTCAATTGAACAGTCAGCAACACATTCTGTGACACCCTCGAGGCCATATGTGAGTGCACCTGCTAGTGGCCGGTGCACGCCAGATCGTACAGAAGAAGGGGTTGATGCAGATACTAGTATTGATATTGCTCAAGCAACATTTCCTATACCTTCTCATGTCACTAGCACAAGTACACTACAGATCACCGTTTTGGTGAACGAATATCTCATTCCCATAAAGATAGAGAAGATCCTAGGTATTTATACAATTTTTAAGTTATTGTTTATATTATGATTGTAATATACTCATAAAACATTCTTTTTCAACTAATGATGGCATGATTGTCTTGTAGGAAATGATGTTTTTTATAAACATCTAAATGATTTGTCATTGGAGATCTTTCAGCCCACCATCCGCACAAGGTGGGATAAACAAAGTAAAAATTTAAAAGATGAGATCACTAATCGCTTGGTTTTCCGGTTCGGCAACGAGACCTTAAACCGAGTGGAGATCCTAAAGAAGGATGTCCAACATATGAAGATTGTGAGGGACCAATATAGAGTTCATCTAGAAAGGAACCCTAGGTATGAGCGCCCTCCAATGATTCCAGGAAGAGATTGGAAATCCCTAGTGGAAGATGGAAAGGAGAGGGCTTTGAGAAAATAAGGAAAGCTACCACCGGGCACATGAAGGTATGCAATACTTTCCATAATGTAATTATAAACCTTATTAGTATTAATTTTTACATAAAATTTGAAACATGTAAGGTATTTCAACATTTTCATATGATTTCAGACACATCAAATGCCGCAAAGGAAAGACAAGAAAAAATTGCACAGCACAAGCTTGGGCCTGGTGGCTATTCGAATTTGGCGGCATGAATTGTAAGTATAAAAAAAACAATATTGCATCGAAATAATAAATTGAAAATGATTTTTGTTTTATTGCACTGTAAAAGGTAAATTCATGACATTATGCAAATATGCATGTTGATTGATTCAAGGAAGTTCCCACGAAGGAAGAATTGAAGCTTGGCTTCTAGCACAGATTTGGAGTTGTTGTTGAACGTCGAAAAAGCTTGTTTGGGAAAACACGGTCTTTCGGTGATCCATCTTGCGTGCAGGTATATAAAATCAATTAATCTTATTTAAGATTGATTACTTGTGCAATATATTCATTATAAATATTTTCCATAAAATATTGACTTTGTTTTGAGCAGGAAAGAAATGATCCACTTAATGCCGAGGATGGAGAACAACCCATGGAAGGTCATGCTTCAAATCCCAGTAATGAATGTATTAATATGGTATATTTTAAAATATTGCATTGCTGATGGTTATTTTAAAATATTGCATTGCATATGGTGATTATTAATTGTACATTTACATGTTTCAATTGGAAAGCATGTATAGGGTCATACTATATAAGATGATCCTAGACAGGAATATGAAGTAGACGATGTGGCCACATCAAGTAAAAAACACCTCTCTATATATTTTTAAATGAAATACTTGTCATTATAATAACAAAAGATATCAATGTAACATTTTTACATTATTGCAGCAAATCCCGACCCCTTGCAGCAACATCCACATCGTGAGTTGTAACATCCCGTAAAATACCAAAAATTTAAAATTTTTTAAAATAGCAATAATTATCGAAGTTGTTAGTGCGGAACATATAAAATAGTTAATTCTCTTAACTAGGATAATTAATAACGATGACTCGTCAAATTTCTCAAAATAAAATATGATGTTAGTTGTAATTGCTATTGCAGATTAAATCGATGCTAAACTCTTTAACGAAAGACATTTCATGATCGTAACACAAGAATGCAGTCTTCAGATCTGTCTAAGTTCTAAAAGTAATTATATGTTGTACATAGGTTTGTATTATTATGATGTTCTTGATGATGTGCTGACAGTTTGTTTTGTATGATGACAAAGGGGTCCTATGAGGTATCCTGGGGTTTACTTAGCTATGTTTAGCTAAGGCATTTGAATCCTATTTCCATGTGTAGAACGAAGGTAAGAAATTCTACAACAAACATGAGTTAAGAGTACAAGTGTCTTTCAATTCAAAGTCAATGTAATATGAAAATGCTAAGTACTTCATTGCAAAATAGTTACTGGAGGTATGGATATTTTGGTTCCAATTCTAGTTTACGTACTGGCTTACAAACTCTTCAGTGTTATTAAAATCACGTCATCAATTTGTTTTTATAATGCTATATTTATTATCATATGACTATTGTCATTAATATCAAAAGCAGTGATACCAATGTCCATTTGTAATTCTGTTAGAAATCTTGTGGAAATAGCATTTATACTATTTCAAATGAAACTATCATCATATTTTTACATTAATAAAATCTTTGAAACTATACCTATAGTCTAACGTTTATCATTTGTTTTAACACTACTTAGTTAATATAGGAAATATACAGTGACTAGTGCTTGTGCTATGAACTTAGCATTAGAGTGTGTATTATCACCACTTAAACTATACCTATGTTATCACATTTATCATTTAGACTTTGCAATACATGGTTAACATATGAAATATATTGTGAATATGGTGCTTATGCTATGAATTAACATTATATTGTGCATCTAAACTATACCTATAGTCTCACATTTATCATTTGTTTTAACACTACTTAGTTAATATAGGAAATATATAGTGACTAGTGCTTGTGCTATGAACTTAGCATTAGAGTGTGTATTATCACCACTTAAACTATACCTATGGTATCACATTTATCATTTAGACTTTGCAATACATGGTTAACATATGAAATATATTGTGAATATGGTGCTTATGCTATGAATTAACATTATATTGTGCATGTAAACTATACCTATAGTCTTACTCATTTCAAATGACTTGGCAATATATATAGCTAATACATGAAACCATATAACTTTACCTCATGTGACTTTCCATATACTATAAGCATGAAATGTAAATAATCTACCCTAACTATGCTTTTCCGCACTATACAATAGCACGTGATATTATCATTGTCACAATGCCTGAAAAATTCTTTGAAACTATATAAAATGTGCACTATGGATCTAATATTGAAATGATTTCGATTGATGACAGGGTATTAAAGTTCGTACTTGGCATGATTTCCAAACTGGCGTTGACAGGTCTAGCATTAACGTCGTTCAACTTGTTAAGTGATGTGGAAACTTAGTTGGATGGTTTCCACGTGATTGAGTTTGCAATAAGCACCGATTGATGCTGAGTTGTGCCATGCACTAGCTCTCGGTCTACTGACTTGGTGATTTGGTAGATGAAGTAATCAATGTGTATTGATTGCCATGGTTTCTCCAATATCAATGTGCCCAACTTGGAAGCTAACCACCATTGATCTCTACAAGATATAGGGCTGAGAACGAAACCCTAATCTCGCGTTGGTAAGTAATGAAAATTGGTTTTCTGGCATTCATTTCGTGTTTTTGTGGTGAGGTTTGGAGAGTTGACTGGGTGTCTGCAATGTAGGGTTTAGAGTTTGTTGTGAGGAGGACTCCTTCCTTGCTTTCAAACCTTAGACCTTTGAGATAGTGTTTAAATGTTATAGGCTTATGCACTTGTGCAATAGACCCACGATACAACCATGGTAGTTATGTGTGATTCTTTTGTCAGTTGTTTAATGTGATTTGTACTGGGGTTTGATTCTCCAATTTATGAAATCATCTTCTGAGTTTTGAATTCGTATTTACTGCAAACACCATCAGGCTTCGTCATTTTTGCTGGAGTGGTGTGTCTAAGTCCAGGAGCTTCAACGCAATGGTGAGTTTTCAATAATAAAAGTAGTAATACATAAATACTTAGTTTTATATTTGCGTTTCTTGTTTTTAACCTTTCCGAGTTGTGACTGGCAGGTGCCCACTTCGTTGGAAGGTTTCTATGCATAAGATTGGGAATGGGGATGTTGCAATTGCTTCCTGGTAATCCTCGGTGGTTCTTGAAACCTCGTAGGTGCCTTTGGCTTGGTTTAGCTGGTAATTACTGTGTGACGAGAGTTGGGAATATTTGACCCTATGCGGGTGATGGCCGAGTGTTAAGTTTTAATGTTTTAATTTGATAAATGCTATAAAG
Source organism: Larix kaempferi (assembly GCA_027924585.1). Taxonomy (NCBI): domain Eukaryota; kingdom Viridiplantae; phylum Streptophyta; class Pinopsida; order Pinales; family Pinaceae; genus Larix; species Larix kaempferi. The sequence goes on along the minus strand of BSBM01001123.1, from coordinate 717,783 downwards.
AGGATAACCCTCAGTTGTTTAAGTTTCTAATCGGCTCTATAATGAATGTTGTGTCATCTTGAATAAGACTTCGAACTTGTGTTTGTACTGCTGTTTGTTAAGGGTAAAACGTTGTATAGTTTTTGGAACCTAGAACTCGTTTTAGTGCTTCTGGTTGATAAGGAATAGACCCTATGTAATGTTGGAACCTTGAAAGGTCCATAATGTAATCTCTGTTAAAATTTTATTTATAATTTTGAATGTGAAACCAATATCTGAAGGTTCACTTTCACTTGTAAGACAATGGCTCATTTTGTATTGAAATCTTGTGTTTAAAATAATGGTTGAGAATCGTTTGTTTAATGGTTGGTTTGGTTTCGAACAACAATAGTTGTCTCTGGCCAAGAGTTATGGTTTGCATAACTGTTGATAGATAGTTCCTGTACTTCGTTATCGTTTTTAAATTAATGATTTGGTAAAGTTTGGTCTTTGTAAGTTTCAAAATGGAAATGCCATAAGTTTCGATCTCGTTTCCATGAGTGAAACCCTACCCTGTAGGCTTAGTTGGAAATCTTGCTTGTATTGAGCTTTTGAACCCGAGACTGGGCCTTAACTTGTGCATGAAATGGTTTCGACACTGTGTATGTTTCTAGTTAGGGTTATAAGCTATTGTTAGATATTGATACGAAAATCATACTTTCTGTTAAGTGATGTTTAGTGTTTTGTTAATAATCTCGATATGTATAAAAGGTGGTATGGTTAAATCAAAAGTTGGTTAGGGTTTGGATAAACATGTCTGTTATAACTTCAGAGATAAATGTCTAATGTTTGCCATGAATGGCTTGATGAGAAGTTTATGAACTGTGTACTAAATAAACATTTAGAATATAGGGTTTGTGATAATATAGGGTTTTGGTTCTATAGTGAAAATATTTATATCTAAAGATTGAAATCTATATTAATATAGATGTAATAAATAGTAATGAAAATATTAATAAGTGTTTACTTATAAACTGTAAGTAACACTCTGTTATAGATAATAGTTTTGCAGCTGTTATATATTTCTTAGAGTATGAAGTGCTAGAAAACATGGAATTTATAATATTGAAATACATATTGTTACTATCTGAAATAGATGGAGTTGAAATGAAAAATATAGATCTGTGCATAAATAAAATGTGTTTTTCTTTTATTTAAGAAATACATGAATGCTATGCATCTGTTTATACTATACTATACTATTTCCTGCGTTTTAAACATATGATTAAATGACATAATTTAACAAGAACACTACTGCATTCATATTTTCATTCAAATGGCATTCTGCCTATCACTCATCTCTATTAATTTTGTTTTTCTGTACTAGAGTGCTATACAAATAATAGTATGGGAAAAATACATAAAAGAATTTAATCATTCATTTCAATTACTTAATCATTCTTGACACATATCATCTTTAAGTTAGAAAATGAATTAGTTCTTTCTGGATAACTGTAAATAATAATTCTACCATGCAGAAAAACATTTAACTGTAAACAAAAGTAAGAATAGTAGAACTTGGTTGACTGTAGGAGAACAAATATCCCAAGGAACCTGGTCCACCCACCATATTCCTGAAGCCAACCAAGTTACTTGCCTTAGGACCCACGAGCTTGTTCAATGAACCACTAGGAGGAAGATTCTGTAGAAGCCTTACTACATCAACTTGCACTAGAATATAGATTATATAGTCATAAAGACTCAGCAATCAAAGAGACCTGCACTAGCACCTCTGGTTTTCCTTCTTAGAATAACTAGCAGATTCACAGTTGCACTCTCACATATCCTCCCTATTCAAATCTCTCAGTGGTCACCTAATACACCTGAGGAATATTTTTGCCGAAAATATTGTAGGGGCTTCTTGCCCAATTGGAATTGCCTTATCTAGGCGTCCTAGGCCTTTTAGTGGTTAACTAGTCATTAATGAGCTAACTGCTCTCTTCCACCCACCTGGGGGATAATTCCACAAATTTAGGGGTAGTTGTCCCATAACCAACAGCTAGTGGTGGAGTGCAAATGCTGCCATCTGTCCCATGCCTTCAAACAACTTCCATTCTTCCTAGTGGGTCAGTGAACACTCATTTAACAGTTCCCTTGGCTGTTTGTCTCCTATTTTAATTTATTAAATAATAATAATCAATAATTACAATTATCCTTGACCAAACTTGGCCATAATTACAAAACTTTGTAATTATAATTTAACATAAAGTATTTTGCAAATAAAATAATATTCTCAAAATTTGGGTTGAGTATGCTGCTAGGAAGATAATACGACAAGTTGTAGATGGAACAAGAAATGAACAACAAGTTGCAGAAGATGAGTTGCTTTTTGATTTTGTCAAAAGAAAAAAAACCTAGAAAGAAGCGACTGAAAAAACACTATGTATACTTTATTTTGATATTATAATGTCATGCATTTTTTTTTCCTACTGAATGAATGTTAAATTTTACTGAATGAATGGTAAATTTTTCTTTATGATGAAATCCACACATTTGCACATAATTTTTTGTTTCAAGTACATGCATTGGGTATGGGGAATTTAGAGTGATGTGAGGAGGGAGAGGGGCCATAAGATCTTCCACCATCATCTAATTGGCCCTGTTCAATAGAGAATATTAAATTATTCTCAAAACACAGAGTAACACAATGAGGTATTTATACCTACCATCAATGAAGTAGCTTCAGTGCCAATCATAAGTGAGATCACACTCTTATGATCACAAGATCAACTAGGTTTCAACCCATTAGATCCTTCACACATGAAAGTGCTCATCTCAAGCACACTATATTTTCACCCTTAAACAACAACTCCTAGGTTCACCAACTGAAATATTTGGCCTTCAAAATAACAAGAAGGAAATTTCATCCCAATAAGATTTGATACCATGTAAAAATTTCGTCAATATAACTTTTAAATTTTATTGCAATTTCAGAAATTTCACCTCAACCTTGAGGTTTCCTAGATCTATTTCCTATGAACTTTCAGCCTTGGGGCTAAATTTTTAATATGAATTTACATCAACAATATTTCACATAACTTTGGCCCAATTTCACAAAGTAGCTCAATACAATACATACCATTCATGCGTACTTTAGTACCAAAAATCTACAACCCTTAGGGAACACTTTCCAAGCATATAACATATCTGATATGTATTATCACAAGACATTATAATAGGAGTAAATATTCACCCTTATCTTCTAGAGATGATAAATCACTTTACCATTTCAGCTCTATGTTATGTCAAATCGGTGTGCACAACCAATAGGAGAATCTACCCAATCATGAAGATAACATAAGTTGAAATTCGAATTTGTGAGAATGCATAGTTTGGAAACCTGAAACACCTCATATATATTAAAAATATGAAGTGCATACCATATCTTTCTCACAAAGTTGGCATGATTCAAGCTCTCCAAACCCTAGCCACCAACTCCCCCTAGCTATAAGAAATCAATTCCAACCAAAGTTGGCCACTTCGTCATTCGTATCACACAAGTGAACATCCAAGTACATCATCACATTATGTTCCCAATAAAGGCATCTCTCCAAAATCCATCAATCATGACATCACATCAACCTCCAAGTTCTCCAAACAAAGCATCTCACCATGCTCAATGTCTTCGCGTTAGTGCTCTTGTATTCCTTAGGGTTTACAAACCTTAGCTATCTTGCATAAAAAAAGCACATGTCATACAAGAAAAGAACTAGCCTCTAAGTCTACATTTCCATCCTAGGTTTTATGTCCTCAAACCCCAGGTCTTCAAAACATGACCTTCATGGAACATCACAAGTCACAGGAAGCGGTTTGACAGACAATAACTAAATAAATTCATAATCATACCATTCCCGTTTCTTTGGGGAATTTGGATTTCCCACGTTTCAATATTATTTGAAGGTAGAATTGTGTCTACCTTTTAGGTTATTACAATGGTTTTGTTGATGTATATGTAACTTCGGAATGTATTTCACATATATGTATATTGTATTCCTATAGAGATCTTATTATTCCTCTATACGGAAGTGTCGTCATTTATATTGTAAGTGTCGTAACTTATACTTGATGAGTTATTAGGCCACCTTGTTGGGGTCGGCCCTATATAAGTCATGTGGGTCAAAGGGTTATTAGACCACCCTATTGGGGGTCGGCGATGTGGGTCAAAGGGTTATTAGACCACCCTATGGGGGTCGGCCCAGTCAGCATTATGTTAAGTGGTTAAGTTGAGGCCGACCTAGTTGAGTAAAGGTCAAGTCAAGTTAGTGTATAAATAGAGAGTGTGTCTCTCTCATTTTACACATTCTATTCTCTCACTCAAACTGTGGAGAGTGGTGCACTTGTGGAGGAGGAGGCTCTGCTGCTAGGAGAAGACTATCTCTTGTATTCTGGTTGTATCATTGCTCTATCTATCTCTGAGGAAGTTATTGGGGTTTTTCACCTTTATGGCTTTCCCCAAGTAAACTCTGTGTCTCTTGTGTGCTTGCATTATTGTGTCCATGATTGATATGCTGTAGATTTGTTGTACATGTTGTTCTCTCAGTTAAGATCCTAGATCAGATTGAAGTAAATTCTGAAAATTTAACATGGTATCAGAGCTAGCCTGAAAGAAGGCATGATATGGCATGTATGACACTTGTTGCACTTACGATGTTAGGGCTTGATATAGCAAAAACCAGTCATCGTAGCACTTTCGCTATAAATCCATTTTGGTGAAGTTTACAGATCTGAAACCTTTGCAGGTCGAATATTAAATCCCCATATACCTTGTGTCCAAAGGACAACCTCTAATTCGTTGTACTTTGTGATTTATGATATGTACAATATAGGGTTTCTGCCTCTTCCAGATCTGAGTCAAAATCAGGTGACCTTGGGAAAAAGGTCATAACTTGGGCTAGGAAGCTCCAAATGAAATTTCGTAAAAGGTTACAAGTATTACAGAGACTTTCCTATCTCAGAAAAAAAATTCAGAGGCCTAAGTTGAACCAGTGACACGTGGCACGCCGTACAAGTTCTCTCTCCTATATTATCCCATAAACAAGTCACGTTACGACACTTGTCATAACTCTCTCTCAGAGAATCCAATTGAGGTCAGACCTATCAGGATGGAAAGATAACAGGTTGGGCTATCTCAAGAAAAATTTTCAGAGGCCGAAGTTGAAACAGTGACACGTGGCACGTTGTACAAGTTCGCTCTCCTGTATTATCCCATAAACAGGTCATGTTGCGACACTTGGCATAACTCTCTCTCGGAGAATCCAATTGAGGTCAGACCTATCAGGATGGAAAGATAACAGGTCGGGCTATCTCACGAAACGTTTTCAGACCTTGTGGATCGAAAATTTCAGAGGTACACCAAAAACAATTAGGTACATATTTCTGTCAAAACATAATTATTTTTGAGTACCTTCATTCATGGCTTCCGGAATTTAGTGCTTCGGAGAAAGTTGGAATTTTTGTAATCAGAGACCACGGCGGGATGCTACTCATAAAAATTGAAATTTAGAGACCAAGATCATAATTTTTCGTTGGGCAGAAGGCCGGGCTTGATCAAACCCTAGTTCGGGACTTTGATCAGAAAAGTGGAAAATTAGGGCTTCTGCAAAAATGGGAATTTTTGAAATCTGTGACCACGGCTGGAAGCTCCTCATAAAATTAGAAGCTTAGAGCTTTGGATCAAACCTTTTGATGGGGCAGAAGAGTGGGCTTCATAAAACCCCAGTTCGGGGTCACGTCCAGTGAATCCGGAAGTTTCAAAGGAAAAATTGAGGAGTGAAACTTTGCAGTTTTCAAATTCTGAGCATACCAGTTTGATCAGCTCATCAAGGCACATATTTGTATCCTTTCGGAAGTTTGAAATTCAAAGTTTGAATTTTTGGGGTTTCTCTGACAAACCCTAATCCAGCTCCAGATCCAGTTCTTGCAAATCAAGTGGATTGGGTTAATCCTAGAAGAAGATGGATTGGTCACCTACATAAGTGAAGAAGTTTATGTTTCAGAGGGAGACGAGGCTAGGCCTTACATAATAATATTACAAGCGATCTCAACAGGTATGACTCATCGAGGTGTGTTTCGATATTTGTTCATGATTAAGTTTATGGTATGTTTGTCTTCATGTTATTACGGTTAGTACAATCTTGATTTTAGATTTGCCGTATCACCTTAACAAAATTATGAATGCATGATAGAAGATATTCATTGGTTAGGGTGTTGACACTTATGATTGTACTAATGCATTATGGTGTTGTATGAGGTTTATGTTGTTTGCTAACACAAAAGGTACACCAAGAAAGTCAAATCATGTTCTACTTCAAGAACATATGCTTATGGTGACGTGAAGACAAAGATTCATCCATTGTCATCGATCACATAGAAGATCTACTTTCGAGGTATGTATAACTTGGTTCTACAATGGTTAACTTATGAGACATGTAGGTTACTAGCACAAGTCACTGAAGAGAACTAGAAGACATTATGCGGGTATGTTAGACATAACTAGCTAGCATGCTAATCCAGGTATGTTTTTCCTATATCAAGCTAGAATCCTACCTTGTGTTAGGATCTTATACTGTTGTGTTGTTGATAATGATTATTCATGAAGTCATAGGTTTGAATAATCATGGTTGTATGCATATTATGTTTCTTACCAGAATTGATGATATGACTAACCAGAAGAATCATGAAGGTATAGGTTTGAATAATCATGGGTTTTATGCATATTATATGTCTTATCTTGATTGATGATTCAACTAACCAGAAGAGTCCTATGATCAAATAAGAATATGTATGAGTAAAATAAGACTTCCCTAAAACCTTGAATACTAATGTTTATTATCTGTGAATGATCATGACTATACATGTTTAAGATTATACTAATAAATGTGTGATTATGTATGAGACCTCAAGGATAACACAATGATGATACTAATAAGCATGCATAGTAATTAAGGATGGACGTAAGTTCAAGGACAGGTAATCCAGGAAGCAAAGATCAAGAGGGAGCACACTCTAGTTGTTCCTGCAAGAAAGCAAAGGAGCACACTTCAGTAGTTTCTGCAAGGATGTAGATATTCAGAGGGAGTTGACCACATCTCACAATCCACATAAGAATGGAGTTGCAGAAAAGAAGCAAAGACTGAGAGGGATTCAACCCAACAAACAAACAAAGATAAGTATTTGAATTGTCATTACTTGCATATTTTATTGTTTAAATAATACTGTTCAATAATGTATATACTGATGTTCCTAGAATTAGGTTGTGTATTATGCATATTAGAATAGTTGCATTGATGAACAGCATACTACCAATATGCATGGGTAAGTGGCCTATGGCACTGTACAACATTCCATTGCTACTTATCTAGAATGAAACCTCTTTGTTGACATGTTGGGAGTTGTGCACACTCTTAACAATGTTCTGGTAGAGATTGGAAGGAATCTAGAAAGTTACGGGATATGGATAAATGTTGTATTGAAGCATTGGCTAAGATAATTGCATGACTATATGACATATTTCTTTATGTGTAAGAATTTGTTCTGAAAACTATGAGATGTTTTCTAATCATGCAATTTAACTTGTTGTGTAGGAAAGATCGTATGCCATCACCTACAAAAGAAGAACTACAACAATTGTTCAGCAACAAAATTATCTATTGAAGATATTGAAGTTCCCAGGATATAGGAAGAATGCCATGATCCGTCGATCATGAAGAACGATGTTTGGGATGCGGTCCCAAGAGCTGAAGGGAATTCTGTTGTGACTTCCAAATGGAACTATCAGATCAAGCATGTTGCAGATGGAAGCATTGAGAAATATAAAAGTGATGAAATAGAAGATGCACCAGATGGATTTCAAGATAGCATGGTGTAGTCATATATGTGTGCAGAACTTGGTATGGTAGGATAGACAGCTTTCTATCCAGTTTGGGATTTACCAAGAATAAAGCGGATTCCAACCTTTTCTACAAGGTTGAGGAAGGCAATCCAGTGATACTACTTTTGTATGCGGATAACCTATTTGTTACAGGTGAAGATAGATTGATTTCCGACACGTAGCGGAAGCTTGCTGCCGAGTTCAAGATGAAGAACTTGGGGATGATGCACTATTTGTTTTTGGCATGGAGGTGTGGCAGAGTGCAGATGGAATCTTCCTTGGACAAGGGAAGTATGCAGTAAGAGATCCTGAAGAGGTTCGAGATGATGGATTGCAAGGCCAAGGCCACACCTATGACATCGAATCTGAAGCTTCTTTGTGATGCTTGATCTGAGTCGGTTGATGTCTCTATGCATCATCAGATGATTGGGTCCTTGATATACCTGACGAACATGAGACCAGATATTTGCTTTGCGGTGAACACATTGAACTAGTTCCTGACGGATCCGAGGAGTGTTCACCTGGTTGCTGTAAAGCATGTTCTGAGGTACCTGAAGGGTACAATGGATTATGGGGTCAAGTATGAAGCGAATCAAAAGTTTAACCTGTAGGGTTATGTTGATTCAGATTGGGCAGGCAGTACTGCAGATAGGAAGAGCACATATGGGTGCTGCTTCAGTATGGGATAAGGTGTGATCTATTGGTTCAGTAGGAAGCAGTCTTGCGTAGCACTGAGTATAGCGGAGGCAGAGTATGTTGCAGCCTATTCAGCTAGTTGTGAGGCAGTATGGCTACAGAAGCTACTGTCTGAATTATTTGATCTCCCGTTGGATGCTACTGGTATCTTCTGTGATAACCAAAGTTGTGTGAAGCTGTCCAAGAACCCATTGTTTCATGACAGGTCAAAACACATAGAGATCAAATATCACTATATCAGGGATATGGTGTAGAGAGGAGCAGTGAAACTCCTGTACATTGCGACGGATGAGCAAATTGCAGATGTGCTGACGAAGTCACTAGCCAGGGTGAAGTTCAAGTACTTCAGGGAGAGGCTTGGTGTTCCTCAGATTGATGACACTTGGAGGAAGAAGTGATGGACACATTTGCTGAAGCCATTCCAAGCATGTTGGAAGGAGGATCCTTCACATGGCTGTGGATGTAAGCACTGGATGATGAGCATCAGGATGATGTTCTAGTTTCTACTTTGTATGATCAGTTGGATCATTTATATGTATATGTATGTATGCATCATGTTGGATGCTGGATATGATCAATTGGATCATTTATATGTATGTACACATCATGTTGGATGCTGGATATGATCGGTTGGATCATTTGTATGTATATGCATCATGTTGGATGCTTGGACCATGTATCTGTATATGTATCAGGTGGATACATTGTATGATCAAGTAGATCATGTATATTGATATGTATCAGGTATGATCAAGTAGATCATGTATGTTGATGGATACATTGTGTGGATCATGTATCTATGTATCAGGTGGATACACTATGTATGATGATATGTATCAGGTAGATACTTGGTGTGCATCAGATGGATGCATTGTATGATCAGGATGATCGTGGATGACGAGCTTCTCCAAATGACATGCAGCAGGATGTTGCAGTGATGATGATCAGGATGATCATGTGTACATCAGGATGATGCATGATGAGTATCAGATGATACTCTGTGGCCGTGGAACAGGTTGTGCAAGTAAGCATGTAACTTGTGCCATGGGAGATTTGCATATGGTCTTTCGAGGTTTTGCCTATGGCATGTAATTCGTACCCTGGGACATCTGGCAAATGCTCTTTCGAGGTTTTTCTTGGGAGGACATATAATTTGTGCCCTGGGAGATCTGCAGATAGTCTTTCGAGGTTTTTCCTCTGGCATGTTATTTGAGCCCTGGGATATCTGGCAGATGCTCTTTCGAGGTTTTGTCCTATGGCATGTAATTTTCTCCTGGGAGATCTGGACAAGATGAAAAAGGCCTTAGATGCTTCAGCTAGGTTTTGCCATGACCACATGTAAGTTGCTCCTGGGAGATCTGGACAGGATGAAAAAGGCCTCAGATGCTTCAGCCAGGTTTTGTGGTGGACCACATGTAATGTGCTCCTGGGAGATCCGACAGGTAGAGCTGTGTGCTCGTAACATCCTGGGATGCTTCAGCCAGGTTTTGTGGTGAGATCACATGTAATGTGCTCCTGGGAGATCCGACAGGTAGAGCTGTGTGCTCGTAACAGCCTGGGATGCTTCAGCCAGGTTTTGTGGTGAGATCACATGTAATGTGCTCCTGGGAGATCCGACAGGTAGAGCCGTGTGCTTGTAACAGCCTGGGATGCTTCAACCAAGTTTTGTGATGGGTCACATGTAATGTGCTCCTGGGAGATCCTACAGGTAGAGTTGTGTGCTCATAATAGCCTGGGATGCTGCAGCCAGGTTTTGTGACGCACGTAATAAGTCCTGAGATTTCCACAATATGGCCAGTGATGACGAAGACCTACAGGTGGTGGGCCTACATCCAGTATGAAAAAGGACTAGCTCTATAGAACTTCCTATGACAAGTAGATTCATAGATTGATTGAGATAGTAGCAGCAATGACGATGATGATGACTCGATGATGATTATCCAGTGATGATGATCCAGAGAAGATGACTTGTGCTAGAAGACCTGTGTCGAGAAATACCTTCCTAGTTAAGAGGGAGTGTTGATGTATATGTAACTTCAGAATGTATTTCACATATATGTATATTGTATTCCTATAGAGATGTTATTATTCCTCTATACGGAAGTGGTTGTATTCCTATAGAGATGTTATTATTCCTCTATATGGAAGTGTCGTCATTTATATTGTAAGTGTCGTAACTTATACTTAATGGGTTATTAGACCACCTTGTTGGGGTCGGCCCTGTATAAGTCATGTGGATCAAAGGGTTACTAGACCACCCTATTGGGGTTCGACCATGTGGGTCAAAGGGTTATTAGACCACCCTAGTGGGGGTTGGCCCAGTCAGCATTATGTTAAGTGGTTAAGTTGAGGTCGACCTAGTTGAGTAAAGGTCAAGCAAGTTAGTGTATAAATAGAGAGTGTGTCTCTCTCATTTTACACAATCTATTCTCTCACTCACACTGTGGAGAGTGGTGCACTTGTGGAGGAGGAGGCTCTGCTGCTAGGAGAAGACTATCTCTTGTATTCTGGTTGTATCATTGCTTTATCTATCTCTGAGGAAGTTATTGGGGTTTTTCACCTTTATGGTTTTCCCCAAGTAAACTCTATGTCTCTTGTGTGCTTGCATTATTGTGTCCATGATTGATATGATGTAGATTTGCTGTACATGTTGTTCTCTCAGTTAAGATCCTAGATCAGATTGAAGTAAATTCTGAAAATTTAACAGGTTTGTGCAATATTACAGCAATGTAATTCCTCACTGAACTTAGATATGTTAGTTATATCATCAAGCAAGGATTATAGCCTCTAGATTCACCTCAACAATGAAATCAGTTATATGTGTATCATTTAGATTCAACATAATAGTGAAATAAACAAGTCCACACATATATTTAAGTACAAATCCTTTATTAGCAATGGACAAATTAATGATGTTAGGTATTGGAGGGATGTTTTAAGTTCTTTACTCTGTCTACCCTATAAAGTGTTGTATCTTGCTTATTGTTCCTCTGTTTTTATCATTTAGATTCAACTTAACAATGAAATCAACAAGTCTGGGAAAATGTTCAAATACATCTCCTTTATAGTAATGAACAACTAATGATATTAGTTAGTGGAGATGTTGTAGAGTGGATGTTTCAAGTTCTCTACTAATTCTATTTCCTTTAAAGTGGTGTATATTGCTTACTATTCCTATGTGTTTATAATTTAAATTCAACTTAATATTGAAATCAACAAGCCAGTAAAATCTTCAAGTACATCTCTTGAACAAATAATGATGTTAGTTATTGGAGATCTTGTAGAGTGGATGTTTTAAGTTCTCTACTCATTCTATTTCCTATAAAGTGTTGCATAGTTATTATTGTTCCTCTTTTTTTATCATTTAGATTCAACTTAACAGTGAAATCAACAAGTCCAGGTAAATTTTCAAGTACATCTATTTCATAGCAATAAACAAATAATGATGTTAGTTATTGGATATCATGTAGTGTTGTCTTTGTTAATTTTAATGCTACTACATTTTTAATACCAAGCATTGAAAAATACCAAAATATTGAGAGATATCTAAATTTCTAGAGTTGCAGGAGCCATAACAAAATTTTGAGACAAACTATGTAAATTTGAAGCTAAAAAATGTAGAACCACAAGTGGAAATCATGATAGTGCAATTCTAATTTGAGGTAGAATCATGTTGTTAATGCTTCAATTTCATTAACATTAACAAATATCATGTAGAGTGGATGTTTTAATTTCTCTACTCATTTTATTCCACATGTACTATTGTATATTCTTGCTTATTGTTCCTATGTGTTTATTATTTAGATTAAACTTAATAGTGAAATCAACAAGTCTAGGCAAATATTCAATTACATATCCTTTATAGTAATGAACACATAATGATGTTAGTTATTGAAGATCACGTAGAGTGGTGTTTTGAGTTTCTAACCTCTTTAATGCTACTATGTGTATGTGTGTTGTTGGTAATTGAGGCAGGAGTTGCTGCAAATCATTTCTGTAATAAGAATTGGGAAGCAATATGACTGTTATATGGAATTCTAGTTGTTTTTTGTTCGACAACACACTTAATTGGGAACAATAAATCCATATCATTCGCATAATATTTTTTCTTTATATATTTTGTTATATGAATGACATGTTTTTATTATTTGGTTTTCAATATTTTACACATGGCACTACATAATAGTTATTTGGTCTGCATTATTTTCCACAGGAATGCATTGATATAAACAAGTGGGTTGGATTGACTTTGGCTTGACTTCATATTTGATTAGCATTTTTTCGTTCTAACATATTTATTGCTTCCCATTATACTAACTTAAATCTTGTTGTGGTGTTTGTAGGTAATGACATACTATAAACTTGAGATGGCCATGCCAATGACTGAAATTACAGATCTACTGCTTCAAAGAGTTCCAAGTTATTATTCAAATGTCATTGACTTGCCAAACTCTTCCTTGTAATACCCTTATTTTGACCCTTAGAGTTTATTGGATTCAATGTAAATATTGTATAAATGCAATGTTTGTTTTCCCTAGTGTGGAGCTCAAGGCCAAAGCCCCACTAGTGGATGCTTAGGTTTATTTGCATAGGCAAGTATTTGACATTTTGATTATCCATGTGATATTAAGCCATGAGTATTTGTAAATGATGTAATTATTTAATATTGCAATAAAATACCCAAAAAAACTAGCTAAGGAGGAAACCAATGAGACGGGGCCATGTGTATCCATTAGGGAGAGGTAAGGGGGCTATGGGATTGGAACCCATACTGCCACATGTCCATTTGTGAACCCATTTGACTCCTGATGCTGACATTAATGCTACTGTAAGAGGGTGGTTGAGAAAACCGATCCATGAATTTGATGGGGTATGGAGCGACCCTGAAATCCGTATGGAAAGGTATGGATCTATTTTTTACTTGTCCCTTAATCCACTCTACACCTGGGAATTCGCTCATCCTAATTGCTATCCCATTGTTTACCAACAACCGAATTCATTCAGGCATTGCAAAGCTAGCCGTGGGGAAAAAGAGAATAAAATCATGACTTGTGTGTGTGAATTTGTAGAGTCGAGTATGTCCAAGAAAACCCTGCGTAGGAAGTGAACCGGTTTGGACAATGGATCAGACCGTGGGGATTAATTACAGAGCTTGAATAACTTAGAGAACCTGTGAGAACAGTCAGGCATGTTTTGTAGAGGACAAAGTCACGAGGCGGAGCTTAGGCCGCGACGCTATGAAGAACCAAGTTGTATAATAGAGAAGAAGGTCAACCTAGGGTTGGATATGCTTGATAAACCCAGTGAAGGTTGAAAGTCTCATGAAAACAATAGTTGGAACTTTCTATGCCCACCCTAAATAGCACTGGAGGGAAGGGGCCTTGAGGGACTGTGCAATAGAGAAGAGGGAATTCCTTGGGTTGCGTGAGGTAGGTAATGTGGGTGCCATGTTTCTTGAGTTATCTGAGATGCATGTAGCTCTATGAGTGAGCTCTTTGGCTTAGCAACATCCTCCTTGTTCCCTTGTATGCTTGATAAAACCAACTGTAAGTTGGCTTAGCATTGGGATGGAACCTTGACTATGAGAGAGCCTAGTTAGCCCTCCTTAGTGGATACACATCCTAGCTGGAGGGTGGTCTCTCAGCTAAAAGAGTATAGGATGGACAGAGTCCTAAGTAAGGTTTGGTGGAAATTTTTCCTCACTTAGCGAGTTGCTTGGGAAGCTTCAGTTCAAAGATAAGTGTTTGGTGTTTCAATGAGGGTATTTCATGTATTATGTTATGCTTATTATGTCCAATTTGTTGATTGAATGATTACATGCGATTGGATCAATAGGGAACTATGTATGAGTTTAAATATGAGACTGAATGCATGTTTGAATACTTCATCATTTACATGAATGTAATGTATGTCTAACCTTGCAGATTGTTGATGTGTTGACTAGCTTAGTTTCATAACATGTGTTTACTTATGCATTACAGTCATCCTTGAGAAGGTCTACTTGACCTCACCTGGACCTGGGGAAGGAATTGGATAGCCCCTATGGTGTTTTAGGACCCCTCTGGCAGTCAGATGAAGGGAGAATTCATGGAAGGAGGTAGGCAAAGTTCCTTGCAGAAGGATGGAGGCACACAAAGAAGGTTATGGACAGGGTTTCAATTGGAAAAATGGCAAGGTTGGAGTGTTCATATGGGGTGGGTATTACATGATTGGATAGAGATATCAAAGAGATTTCCAATGATACCGGCCTTTTCCAATTCGGACTAAGGATGAGGGAGTTATCACCCTGATAAGTTGCCTTAGAATCTTGTTGGTGCACGGGTCTGTGGTCCCGACCTTCCCGCATCCGCAATGCGGATTGTAGAGGTCAGGGACTGATATTGGAGCGACGTGGTTGGAATCCCTCGTTTTTGCATCCACAAAGCGGGTTGCGAGAGTCGGAAGGGCGAGTCTAATGGAAATGGCACGTGGGAGTTTCGCCTTTCAGCATCCGCAAAGCGGGTTGCGGATTGCGAATGTCGGAAGGCCGAATTCCATGGGGCTAGCACATGGGACTTATGCATTTCCACATCTACAAGTGGGTTTCCGATTGCAGATTACGGGACATAATTTTGCCGGGGTTACAGAATGGAGTTCCCATTTCCAACATCCGCAACGCGGGTTGCAGATTGCAAAATTGTGGAGGGAGAAATTTTCTAGGATGACGATTCCACTTCTGACTTCCAACTTCCGCATTGTGGATTATGGAAGTCGGAAGCACAATTTCATCGGAAGGAGGATTTTGAAATCTGACTTCCAAATCCGATTATGGATTGTGGATTGGATGGCATTGCAGATTGCAGATCAAGGCCATTGCGGCTGTGTGCGAAAACGGAAGAAATTGGAGAAAACAAAATGACAGAAGTTCTCTCATGGCCTCTGAAGGCCACCAGGGAGGTTGGGGAACGTGACAAAGTGGTATCAAAGATTTAGTTGTAGCACTGGGGATGTTTGGGCCGAGCTGTGAATGAATTTACATGCAAAGGAATGCACATAGGGAAGAGTTTTGGATAAACACTTATTGTTGTTGAATTGTCCAATGCATAATTTACAGATTTGAATGGATCTTTTAGGTTTATAAATATGCTTATGATGCCTAATAAATTCCTATGTTATGCATAGTGACTGCAGCAGTGGTATGTTGAATCATATAGCAGGGAAGCATACAGAGAAGGCGAGAAAATTGTAACCATTAACGATTCACAAGATCTGTTTGAGAAAGAGGACGGCGTGCTAGGTGAGAACGTGCAAGAGGAACATACTGAAGTAGATTCTGATGGAAGAAGGGAGCAAGTAACACCCCCAAACTTGGTCGAGACCATGGTGAGCTTCAACGAGTGGTTGATGAAGGTGTAGGAAGAGCAGCACCAGCTCAATGCAACCATCTTGAAGAGCCTCACTGATATACACCAAAGGATAAATCGTGGGTCTAACCTAATCAATGAGGGCCAAGAAGGAAGAGATGCAGGTATCGACTCCAGAGGTCGTTCTAAGAAAAAGAATCCAAGCCCTAGAATGGATTCTATGAGTAGAAAGAACAAAACACCCTCTCCAATATCTCCTTCCAGCAGGTCAGATGAAAACAAGGATTCTCAAAGAAGCCCAAGACATACTTCTAGTAGAAGGGAGAGAAGAAATAAGCACAAAGTTATCCCACGGGGTGAATTTAGGAAGGCAAGGCCTCCCACCTTTGATGGAGAAAGAAAAGCAGGTCAAGAGGCAGAGGCATGGCTTCTTGGAATAATATAGTATTTCAAAATGCATGAGTATTCAAAAAATTAAAAGGATAGGGTTTCCATTTATAACCTAAGTGGCGGAGCTTCAATTTGGTGGGAACAAATCATGCAAGTGAAAGGAATTAGTGAAAGAAGAATTATATGGGATCGGTTTAAAAGGTACTTCCAGGAAAAATACCTATCAGCTAGGTATTATGATAACAAAAGAAAATATTTCAATGAACTCAGATTAGGGAAGAATACTATGGATGAGCATGTCCACAACTTTTTGGAGCTACTGATGTATGTAGATTACATCAAGGATGAAAGAGTAAAGATCCAATGTTTCCTTGGTAGTCTACCCCAGAATTTCAGAGATAGGATTGAATTTTTCAATCCACCAAGTTTGGATGAATCCATTAGAATGGTAGAGCATTTCTATGAGCAGAGTAAAGGAAATAAAAAATTCATCCATCATGGAAAGGTAATCCCATAGGAAGGTTTGAAAAAAATAAAAATAGATTCAAACCACCATTCAGAAATCAACCCAAAAATATTCCATAGGGCCAGCAAGCAAGAAGAGAATTCAAACCAGCAGTAGCAGCTGAAAAGGCACAAAAAGGGCCACTTGAATGTTGGGGATGCAAAGGAAACCATATGCTTAGAGAATGTCCACATCGGATGGAAAATCCCCGAAGCTTGCACAACATAGAAGGAGCAGCTACAATAGAAGATATGGCAAGGGCAACACCAAGGATTTATGCATCACTGGATGATCACCAAGCAGACCATCAATCAAGAGTGGTGGAGATTGAACGTAAGATTGCTAAGAAATCTATTTCTATTTTGATTGATCCAGGATCTACTCATAGTTATGTGTCTCCTGAGGTGGTTGAAATTTGCTCTCTTTGTAAAGTAAATCATAGTAGGGCTTCGCTAGTTCAATTAGACATAGGGACCAAGAGAAAAGTAAGTGAGGTAGTGAAGGAGTGCCCCATAGAATTGAATGGACTCCTCACACATTCAAATTTAAATGTCTTAGCATTAGGATCATATGATGCCCTAATTGGTATGGATTGGTTGGAAATACATAGAGCCAAATTAGGTTGTTATGAGAAATCACTTCTATGTATTGATGAAGAAGGAAGGCCAAGGTTGGTAAAAGGAATTCCCAAGCAAGTTTCTGTAAGGAAGATTTCAGCCTTACAACTGAGAAAATTCTATAAAAAGGGTTTCCAAGTATATGTTGTGCATATATCAGATTCATCAGAAGATAAGGGACCGAGGTTAGGAGACTTTCGGCTATTGCAAGAATTCCAAGATGTGTTTCTAGATGAAGCGCTAGGGCTGCCACCCAAGATAGATATTGATTTTTCTGTCAATCTTGTTCCAGGGGCAACATCAATTTCCAAGGCTCCTTATAGAATGAGCAGACCAGAATTGGTAGAATTGAAGATGCAGCTGCAAGAATTAATGGATAAATAATATATTAGACCTAGTGTATCTGCTTGGGGATCACTTGTGTTATTTGTCAAGAAGAAGGATGGGACATTGAGGCTATGTATTGATTATAGGAAGCTCAATAAAGTGACAATCAAGAACAAGTATCCATTGCCAATAATTGATGACTTGTTTGACCAAATGAAGGAAGCCAAAGTGTTTTCAAATATTGACTTAAGGTTTGGATACCATCAAGTGAGGATAAAGGAAGAATACATTCATAAGATAGATTTCAGGACATGGTATGGCCATTATGAATTCATAGTTGTGCCATTTGGTCTTACCAATGCATCTGCTACATTCATGTGTCTCGTGAATAGTGTCTTCAGTAAATACTTGGATAAATTTGTGATTGTGTTCTTGGATGAAATTCTTGTTTATTCAAAAAATGAAGAGGATCATAGTGAACATTTAAGAATGGTGTTGCAAGTCCTTAGAGAACATGAGCTATATCCAAAGTTGATTAAGTGTGATTTCTATCAGCAAAAGCTACAGTATTTGGGCCATGTCATTTCAGCAGAAGGAATTGTAGTGGATCTAGAAAATATTGAGGCCATAATAGATTGGCCTACTCCAAGGAATGTTGTACATGTTAGATATTTTATCGGTATGGAAGGATACTATAGAATATTCATTGAAGGATTCTCCAAGATAGCTCACCCAATCACTTCATTACAAAGGAATAATATCAAGTTTGTATGGTCTGAAAATGTGAGAAGAGATTTCAGCAACTGAAGGAGTTTCTTACCAGTGCTTTGGTTTTAAAGATTGCAGATCCAAAGAAAGATTTTGTAGTATGCACAGGTGCTTGCATTGAAGGGATCGGTGGGGTGCTCATGCAAGAAGGATATGTAATCTAGCATGAGTCAAGAAAATTAAAAGAACATGAAAGGAACTATGCCACACATGATTTAGAGCTGGAACCCATATTCCATGCTCTCAAGAAATGGAGACATTATCTCTTGGGAAGAAGATTTGAGCTCAGGATAGATCACATGAGTTTAAAATATTTGTTTAACTAGCCAAATATGAATGCTAGGAAAACTAGATGGATGGAGTTTCTTTGTGAGTTTGATTTGGTGATTAAGCATGTCAAAGGTAAGGAGAATAAAGTTGCAGGTGCACTCAGCAGAAAATTCCATATTGCAACAGTAAGTAAGTGTAAATCAGATTTGAAGGAAATAATTCTGGAAGCTCAAATCAGTGATGAAGCTTACCTTCGAGTCAAAGAAAAATTGCAGCAGGTTAATGTGGATGAAGAATGTGTAGGATATCATATTGGTGAAGATGATGTTCTCATTTATCAGGGTACCAGACTGTACATTCAAAATTGTGCAGAATTGAAGAAGCTAGTGATGGATGAGATACATCAAATGCCATATTATGGAAACCCATGATATCAAAAAATATAACAGTAGCAAGAAAGCAGTACTTTTGGCATGGTATGAAGAACGACATAGAAAAGTACATTTCTAGGTGTCAAAAGTGCCAACGAGTCAAGGGAGAGCATCAACATCCAGCAGGATTGTTGCAGCCATTTCCCATTCTAGAATGGAAGTGGAAAGTAATCTCTATGGATTTCATAATAGGTTTTCCAATGACAGTGAAGAAGCATGATTCAATCGTGGTAGTGGTGGACAAGTTATCAAAGGTAGCTCACTTCATTCCAGTCAAGTCCACTCACAAGACCAATGACATAGAAAATATCTTCATGAGAGATATATTTAGATTGCATGGATTGCCCAAGGAAATAATTTCAGATCGTGCTACAAAGTTCACATCCGATTTTTGGAAAGGATTGTTCCAGGAATTAGGAACTCAGCTGAATTTTAGCACATCATATCATACTCAAATAGATGGTCAGACTAAGAGAGTAAATCATATTCTTGGAGACATGCTAAGGATGTGTGTGATGAATAAACCATCAAAGTGGGAAGACTATCTACATTTGGTAGAATTTGCATACAACAATTGACATCAAGCATCATTGAGGATGAGTCTTTTTCAAGTATTGTATGGAAAAGGATGTAGAACTCCAGTGAGTTGGGATAGCCTAGTGAATAGGGTAGTGCTTGGACCATAAATGGTCAAGGAGATGGAGCAGGAAATTGTTAAGATCAGGTAGAATTTGAAGGCAGTATAGGACAGGCAGAAGAGTTATGCATATCTGAAAAGGGTGCATAAGGAATTTCATATTGGGGATCATGTTTACTTGAGAGTGAAACCAAGGAAAAAATCTATGAAGTTGGGGATTTGTGCCAAGTTGGCATCAAGATATTGTGGGTGATTTGAAGTCCTTGATATGATCGGACCAGTTGCATATAGGATTGCATTTCCTGCTAACATGAAAGCTCATAATGTTTTCCATGTCTCTTTGCTTAAGAAATATGTACATGATCCTAATCACATAATTGATTGGAATGTGATATAGGTGAAACCAGAGGGAGAGTTCCAAGTGGATCCTATGCGCATCTTAGACAAGAAGGTCACTTTGCTCATGAATAGGGCCATCGGACAGGTAAAGGTGCAATGGAGGAACCTTAGTCCCGAAGAGGCAACAAGGGAGCTGTAGGATGCCATGAGAGAGGCATTCCCATTTTTGTTTAGTTTTGAGAACACCGAGGATGGTGTTATTCTAAGGGAGAGGGAGTTTTAATACCCCTATTTTGACCCCTAGAGTTTATTGGCTTCAAAGTAAATATTGTATAAATGCAATGTGTGTTTTCCCTAGTGTGGAGTTCAAGGCCAAAGCCCCACTAGTGGATGCTTAGGTTTATTTGCATAGGCAAGTATTTGACATTTTGATTATCCATGTGCTATTAAGCCATGAGGATTTGTAAATGATGTAAATATTTAATATTGTAATAAAATACCCAAGAAAACTGGCTAAGGAGGAAACCAATGAGAAGGGATCATGTGTATCTACTAGGGAGGGGTGAGGGGGTTATTTTATTGGAACACATACTGCCACATGTCCATTTGTGAACCCATTTGACTCCCCATGCTGACATTAATGCTACTATAAGAGGGTGGTTTAGAAAACCAGTCCATGAATTCGAAGGAGTATGTAGCGACCCTCAAATCCGTATGGAAGGGTATGGATCTGTGTTTTACTTGTCCCTTAAGCCACTCTATACCTGGGATTTTCTCATCCTGATTTCTATCCCATTGTTGAACAACAACTCAAGTCATTTAGGCATTGTAGAGGTAGCCATGCGGAAAAGGAGAAGAAAATCGTGACCTGTGTGTGCGAATTTGCAGATCCGAGAATTCCCAAGAAAAACCTATGTAGGAAGTGAACCGGTTTGGACAACTGTTGATCAGACCGTGGGGATGAATTACAGAGATTTAACAACTTAGAGAACCCATGAGAGCACTCAGATCTGTTTTGCAGAGGACCGAGTCACGGGGAAGAGCTTAGGCTGCGACCCTATGAAGAACCAACTTGTATAACAGAGAAGAAGGTCAACCTAGGGTTGGATCTGCTTGATAAATCCAGTGAAGGATGAAGTCTCATGAAAACAACAGTTGGACCTTTCTATTCCCACCCTAAATAGCACTGTAGGGAAGGGGCTTGAGGGACTATGCAGTAGAGAAGAGGGCCTTCCTTGTGTTGGGTTAGGTTGGTAATGTGGGTGCCATGTTTCCTGAGTTATCTGAGATTCCTATAGCCTTGTGGGTGACCTCACTGGATTAGCATCATCCTCCTTGTTCCCTTGTATGATTGATAAATCTAGCTGTAGGTTGGCTTAGCATTGGGATGGAACCTTGACTGTGAGAGAGCCTAGTTATCCCTCCTTAGTGGATACACAACCCAGCTCGAGGGTGGTCTCTCAACTGCAATAGTATAGGCTGGACAGAGACCTAAGGTTGGGTGGAAAGTTGTCCTCAGTTGTCCAATTGATTGGGAAGCTTTAGTTGAAAGATAAGTGTTCCTTATGGTGTTTCAATGAGGGTATTTCATTTGTTATGTTATGCTTATTAGGTCCAAGTTGTTGATTGAATGATTACATGAGATTGGATCAATAGGGAACTATGTATGAGTTTAAATATTAGACTGAATGCATGTTTGAATACTTCATCATTTACATGAATGTAATGAATGGTTAACCTTGCAGGTTGTTGATGTGTTGACTAGCTTAGTTTCATAACATGTATTTACTTATGCATTGCATTCATCCTTGAGAAGGGATACTTGACCTCACATAGACCTGGGGAACAAAGTGGATAGCCCCTATGGTGTTTTAGGACCCCTATGGGGGTCAGGTGAAGGGAGATGTCATGGAAGGAGGTACGAAGAGTTCCTTGCAGAAGGATGGAGGCACATGGAGAAGTTTATGGACAGAGTTTCAATTGGAAAAATGGAAAGGTTGGATTCTCAGATGGGGTGTGGATTACACCATTGGATAGATATCTCCAAGATATTTCCAATGGTACCAGCCTTGTCCAATTTGGACCGACCATGAAGGAGTTATCACCCTGATAAGTTTCCTTAGAAGCTTGCTGGTGCAAGAGTCTGTGGTCTTGAACTTCCCGCATTCTCAATACGGATTTCAGATTGTGGAGGTCAAGGAATGATCTTGGAGCGGCATGGCTGGACTCTAACCTTTCCGCATCCACAATTCGGATTGTGGGTTGTGGGATTCGGAAGGGTGAGTCCAACAGAAATGGCGTATGGGAGTTCCGCCTGTCTGCATCCGCAAAAGGGGGTTGTGGATTTCAGATGTCGGAAGGCCGACTTTCATGGGGCTAGAGCATGGGACTTCCACATTTCCACATCCCCAAGAGGGTTGCAGATTGCGGGAGGTAATTTTCCTAGGGTTACAGAATGGAGTTCCGATTTCTGACATCTTTAACGCGGGTTGCGGATTGCAGAATTGCGGAGGTAGAAATTTTTCGGGGACGACGATTCCACTTTCGACTTCTGACTTCTGCATTGTGGATTGCGGAAGTCGGGACTACGATTTCGTCAGAAAGGAGGATTTGGCAATCTGACATCCGAATCCGACTGCAGATTGTGGATTGGACGGAATTGTGGATTGCAGATCGAAGGCCATTGCGGCTATGTGTGAAAATGGAGGAAATTGGAGAAAACAATGACATAGGGTCTCCCATGGCCTCTAAAGGCCACCAGGGAGGTAAGGGAATGTGACATTCCTCAATACATCACTGGTATTTTCTTATGTTTGTTGGAAAGGTATACTTATATAAATATAACATGTTTTTAGCTCTTGTTGCATAAGAAACATCACCTATAGGAAACATGGGTTTCTTATGCACTATTGCACTTCTATATTATGCTTCATGTATTTCTTCCATTTTTTTTGGTTGCTTCTCAAACATTTATTTCTTATTGAATAGAGGTAACGAAATCAGTTATATGTTCCAAAATTCTTACAAGGTCTACACCATCAAATCTTCACAAGGCCTATTCTTAGATCTCCACGAGGTCTGCTCTTGGTTCTTTAAAAATTCTACAACAAATAATTCATGAGGTTTGTTCTCAAATTTTGATGAGGTATGCACTGTTAAGTCTTCTCTCAAGGTCTGCAATAAATATGTTCTCAAATATTCACAAGGTAAGCATTAAATATTTCCCAACGTCTACCTCAAATACTTCATAAGTTTTGTAACTCAAATCTTCACAAGTTCTGTAACAAGTAATCTTCGCAATGTTAGCTTCATTAAATCTACACAATTTATGGACAAGAGTCTTCACAAGGCTTATGCATTGGGTACTTTATAAGGTCTAGAGTTTGACTGATAACTTCTCAAGGTCTACACTTTCCAATAGTATTCCCCGAAACTTCACAATGTTTTTTCAACTTACTTCACTTGTACTCATATCAATTCACTCATTATCATCCAAATCTTGTCTAGAACTTTCATTGGTTCTCTAGAAATTTTTCATGGGGTTACTCCTAGAGTTAGGTGTTCAATTCAATGGCTAGTTTAATAGCTAATAGGTCCATTTCCTTCTAATTATCTTCAAAAGGGTTGTTTGTTTGGTATTTAGGGTTGTATTTATTTATGCTTTGTCTTCATTGTTTGTTGTGCATCATGTGTTCTTGTTATTTTTCTTCTTGCTCTTGGTCATAAAGTTTTTATCTAAAACAAAAATCCTATTGTCCTATGTAGGATGATTATATTGATTGTTTTGGTGATCTAGAAGTGATTGGGAAGGTGAGAACATTTTTTAATAGTTTTTTAGTTCAACTCTAGGGACTAGTGTTGTTTTAAGAGTGCGTTACACACACCTACAAGAGATACATGTATAAAAACTTATTATTACTTATTTGACTTTAGGATACTCTTGTAGACATACTTTAGTGTTTTTGTAGATTGTTATGTATTCTTAAACTTTTACCATACACATTCATTTCATTATTCTATCACTTGTAATAAATTTCTAATGAAATTTTTAATTAATTGGATTTTCATTTATTTTTTCACATATATTATCTTTTGACCAACTAAAATTTGAAGGAAAAAAATATAAATTTAAATGACTAAATATGTGAGCATGCAAACAGAAATTGGCATTAGGTGAATAGTATATCTTGCACACCACAACACTCCAACAAACAATCCTTAGGGTATTAATGTATTAGCATATGAAACAAGTGATCATAGGCATTGGAAGGATTATGAATTTTATCTTATATGTGGGATTGTTAGTCTATATATAATGATACTTATTAGGCACAACCCTTCATTGTTGGATACAAGAATATAACATAGGCTACATACTTTTGGAAAGGTTCATTGAGCATTAGCAAAATATTAGGACTTAGCAGATTGTAAGTGGAATGCGGTTAATGTTGAAAACAAATAGACTATTACAAAACTCAGTTAAGGCCTGTCACCAAGCAAATGCTAAAATGAATTTATATAAATCTAAATCTCTATTTAGTTCTCGGTGACCTAGATCACAAGAAAATTCCACTATTGTTCACCATGTGGGCTTCTTTTTCATTGGTATGTATGGTCACAATTTTAAAATCTTGGAATATCTATTTGTATTTAATCTTATAGTGGATTTTTCTACATCTAACCATCCCTTTTGCAGATGCAAAATAGTGACAAAACAAATTTATTTACCCCTTTATCCGTAAGGTAATGTTGCCATGATAGGTTTCCTAAGTTTACATCACTTGTCCATGATAGGTAATTTCATCCACTAGATAGATCTCTATGTATCCAAGGGTATTCTGCACCAATATCAATTTATATCAACTAAATTCGTTGCATGTTATCAAACATGCACCTTTTTGTTCTATTGGGTTTTGAAAAATGCGTTGCTGCATATTCTGATCCACCTTCTTATTAACATTTATCATCCCCACCTATTGTCTTCTTGCTTCTTCATTATTGATCGAAGAAACCATCAAATGAATTTAAATTTAAATATGAAGTGGATCTCTCATTATTACCTTCGAGTACTTTCACTTCCTTAGCCTTAATCTAATGGATTCTCTACCTCATCAAGAACCTCATGCCCAAGGTTTTCATAGTGGTGGATGTTGTGATCATCATTATAACCACAGTTGCCACATCTTTTGTCCACCCCTTCCTAACATGATTTTGATTCCTTTCCTCTCTGATTCCTTAGGCATTGTGAACATCTGTTGGAATATGTAACTCAAAGTTGTTGTATGATGACCTATTGAACAAGTAACAAAGGAAGATGACTTAGAAGAATAGTTTAGTTTCTAGATACTTGAGTAGTTGATAGAGATATGGTTGTAATAAATGAGATGTTGACTAAATGAAGAGAAGAGTCTAAAAAACAATTAGAGCCCTAGATCTTGATTTAGATCAATGGCTGATATCAATTCAGCATTGTATAAATATGTGTGTTGTTAGCAATGAACCATGAAGCAAGTTTCAGTTTATCCTCTCTCATTTTATGTTTTCATCATGGTATCATAGCTTGTTGTTTGGGCTTGACTCCCTCACGGGAGTTCCCAAGAGTTCCCAAGATCATGAGAGAGAAGTAAGAGTAATCGTATCCTCGTAGGAGTAGGATTAAGTAGAGAGAGTAATTAGTTTCCTGTGTGTATGTCCTCCTGCATGGGGTGATAAGTTCTATGTGTGATTCGTTGTTTAGATGTAGTTTGGTGATAGATAGAGACATGTTTTCTTGCTGAAGCCGCCCACTATGAAGAGGGAGCTACTCTATTGGTAGAACTGCGAATTAGCAGTCGCCGTGTGAAAGGAGAGCCATGTGTGTGCTGAGACGTCGCCGGTGAAGTCGAGCTAAAGAAGACTTTTGGGTGAAGAGAGAATGAGCTGCCAAGGAAGCTGTGATGAGAAATGTTGTTGCCAGAAGAAGCCGTTGTTAAGCCCTGGAAAAACACTGAAAAAAATGTGATCTGCAGATCCGCTGAAGAAGACGTTGTTGATTGGAGGAGCAAGTCTCGTCTGAGCGGAGCAGCCCGCTATCATTACCGAAGCCGACCATGTGTCGAAGAGAGGAGACGCTATTAGTTTGATGAGCCAAGGAAAGAGACGCGGACCCCCTCTTTCTACATCATGAGCTGCCAGAAGGTATTGAAATGATGTTTCTTGAGCTCAACCTGCCGAAAAATAGCTACCGTGTTTGTGACATCATTGTCAATATTGTTAAGAAGAAATATGGCGAACTTGCTATTGATGCTAGCAAGAAATGGACTCCATTTAGACCGGTTTCTGTTGTAGAATAATGTGTATTATCTCTTAGTGACCTGTTTCACTATCAACGAAAACGTGAATCCATTATTGGATAGATGATACACCGAACCGCTGAAAAGTGCTTGCAAAATTGATGGAGATCACTTGTTGTCCTGAAAACGTGTAAGAGGAGTTGCTGCAGCCTGCCAGGACCGTGCGAAGAATAAGATAAAGTTACGACTGTTCAAATTTGAACCCTTCCCAGCCCTTCCAAAGGGTTCTAGCCCTTCCTAGAAGTGTAAATTTAAAATTGCCCTTCAAAAAAAATTTAAAATCTGAATTTTACCCTTCCAATTAAAAAGGACAAAATTATATCAACATTTCAAAAGAAGGGCAACATTTGAAATTACCCATCCATATAAATTTCAATTTCTATGTTGAAATTCGTATGCTATAAAATTCAACTCGTCATTCAAAATATTTCAAAATATTGGAAATATCATAAATTATAATCACTCACTCACTCACGTCACGCACTCACTGCTCAGCTATGCAAGATGACAAGCGATGATTGACGATTATGAGGCACTAGCTATTGGGATTTGACTTTGACTCCGAAGTCACTTCGGGCTGAGATATAACAATTGAAAATGTGTCAGCGACTATGACTGTAACAACAAAGAACCACTACTAGTCTACTACTAGGCTCAAAACGAGCCCAAAACTTTGTGCCTACTACATATGTGAACCTAGCTACCAATGTCCACTCGTTTTTCATCAAAATGAAATTCAAATGGCCAATTTGATGAGTCCTCCTCTACAAGACTTCATTTCTTGCATGAATTTCATGACCCACGACAACTGTAAACAACACTCAATGGCATGCAAGTACAAATAATGACATGCAGCTCAAACCAGAAACCATGCAGAGGTCGATTTATGCATTGATATAGAGAGGTGACAATGGGCACACTATATGGAGAAACAATGAGTTAGAAAAAACATTTGGACCAAAGCACCACAATGGTTATAATTAATAAAAAATTTAAAAAATAGTTTTGGTTTAAGAATAGTCTTCAAATTGATGGGTGGCATGATCATGATGTAATCTCCCTTCGTCCTTCCAAACATATGTGGTTTCTCACCACATTTGTCTTCGGCACTCACCACCAAAATACGTATAAAAATTCCGTGAAGTTACATCATCTTCTCTTTAAATCCTCATCTCATAACTTCATAACTAAGGATTATTATGCATGCACATTCTCACCTTATAATATCAATTGGGTCAAGGCACAAAGAAAACCTTAAAATATGAAATGTGTCAAGACGCAAAGAGTACTTGCGGCAACTATAAGTCTCATATTAAATTTACCATATCAGTCTTTAATTGACACTATCAACTAAGATTTTACACGTTGGATTACTGAGATTTGACACATTGGATTCTTGTGATCTTCTTATCACTCCTTACCAATGTGATTGTAAGGCACTCTTTGAAGGTGAAGTCCATAATTTTAAGTCTTCTTCCTCGTTCTCATGCATTTTGGTAAGACAATAGGGAGGGTAGTGGCCCGCAACAACATTTAAAACAGTGTCAACATAGAGGTAGATACATTAATTCTTTTCATTAAATAACTTAAATTTCATGTCAGTGAGTGCGAATTTGCCAGATTGTGGATTGGTACAAAACACAACAAAATTTAGAGCTTCGAGCTCTTAATTACACATCTAGAATTTTCTCAAGTCAAACCATTAACAAACTTCTTTTGGTGTTTTGGTTCAATTAAAAATGAAGATTTCCGAGACTCAAACATGCAGCGAGTTGCAAGGCTCCAACTGACTTAGGCTTGATTCCATTTCTCCTCCATCCCATACACATATGCTATCACGACAAGTGTTGAACAACAAAATTTGATGCCCCATCCCCTGTGATGCTACCATTGCTAACTTGCTTGGTATGGAGGATTTTTTTAATGTTTTCTAAGCTATGCTTACGCGTCCAATGCCCATCATTATTACATCTCTCGGGCTTGAATGGATTCCCTCTCTCCGGTTTGAATTAAGTTTTTGGTTGGTTTTATATTTATTTTTTGGTTGTAGGTTTATTATAGCCTCGTTTTGCTTAGTGGCTTCCTTTTGTACATAGTTAACGGTAAGTAATTTTCTCATGGTTCTAGTTTTATTTTAAGACTATGTCTAGTTACAATGTCCTACACTATGCATATGATCATGCGAATGCCCCAATATGGTTATTGCATAGTCTAAGTAGTTTTTTTTGTATAATGAAGTATGCTCCAACCCGAAAAAATACAACAAAATACTTATTAATTTAATGAACTGTAAAAATAATGTTACTTATATGTCAAATTAATGTGTTCAAATTATGTTTTATTGAAAATATACCATTTTTCATGTAGATATTAAGGAGTGCTCAATTATTTAAGATTGTAAAAATTTGGATGAGTAAAAATTTTTGTTTCGCATTTTTGGGGAGAAGAGTTTAGTTAATTTATACTTGTAAATTGAAGTATAATTAATTATATTGCCCTTCGTCTTTGAAGTGCTCCAAGAACGAATACCCTTCAAATTGAAATTAAGACCCACCCTTCAAATTTGAGCACTAGTTACGAGTCTTTAATTATTATTGTGTTGTGCGATGCAGATGCACAAGGTTGAGAAAAATCACATAGACTTTGGCATAAATGACCGTCATTTCATTTCGGATCAAAAGGTGGATTGCTATTTTTGATGGAGGTAAAGGTGAGTGGAGTTGATAATCTAATAGTGTCACGTCTTGTCATGTTGGGTAAAAGTATGTCCTTTGTCTTGTGCTTTAAAGTGCCCCTCTCACATAAAAGTGAGACATGATATTTTCAAAACAAAATGGGTCTTGGTACGACACATTGAATGTAATAGTCACCAAAGGTAAGGGTCATGATGGTTGGCACAGAAATCCACAAAGTTAGTGAGTGCCATAAATATAGAAGGTTTTGGCTATTAATTTAATGGGCACGTGTTTTATGGATTCAAAGTTAAGTTAAAAGTTGAAAGATTATTGTTATAAAAAAATTGGACTCAATTCATATTAATGTTGAAGTTCAAAGTGAAGTCAATGAAAAATTAAGTGTGTCAAACTCTAGTTTATAGTATGTAAAATCGTGGCAGTCGTGTGTCAATTAAGTTTGCCAAGTCAAGGTCATAGGTCTCTTGTTGGATGGGGACGTCACTCCAACAAGAAACACTTATATGCAAGAAATTGGTTAGTTACAGTGAAAGACAAAGATGTATGGCAAAAGACAAAGCAAGAAGACTCCAGTGGCAAAGAAAAATGTATGCATAGTGTTGATATGTAAATGGGCATATGTAATGGGCTTGTAATATTTTGGGATTATGATTTGTACCATAAAGTGATGGTACTAACTTTGATATTGTTGTAAAGCATGCTTATTGTACCTGAGATGAAGTGTTGTAATGATGCAAGGGGTGCATGGTTGTACCCGACACCCCGGAGTTTTTGGTCCAAGTTGTAAAGATTATCCATAGGCAAGCTGAATTCCCCAGGTTGTTGTAAGACCTATCCATTTTGTTTAGGTATACGTGTTGTGGTGCAAGATGCACAAAGTTATCCTCTTCTGTAGATGGAGGATGTGACATCAAGTTGTGGAATTAACCACTGTGAGAGGTACGGGGGTGACAGGTGTACCCATATGCTAGCTTGATGATAGATTGAAGAAGATGAATCTTCGATTGAAGGGGGAATTGTGAGTTAATCCCAGAGTGTTCATATGTTCGGACCAAGTTATGTTTAAGAGAAAGTATAGCATGTTGATGAACCATGTAGGGGAAAAGCATTCCTAGAGAACTAGCGAGTACAATGGATGGCACCCATGTATCTTGGTAGATGGATTTTTTCTTATATGGACATCAATGATTGATTTTATGCAGGTACAAAAGAAGAAGAAGCACAAAGTTTGAGGATAGAGCCCATATTGAAGAAAGCCCAAGCAAGTGTGTGCAATAAAAATTTGTTTCCCCATCACAATGTTCATGGTCATCCGAAACCACTTGTATGTAAGGTTCGTGGTCAACCAAAACCATTTGTTGTGACATATGAAAGTTTGTGGTAAGCTAGAAACCGTTGATGTGATGCAAGGTTCATGGTAATCCAAAACCACTAGAGAATTGTAATGGTTAGGGGTACACCGCAAAATCCCAAGGTGATTTTTGATGAGGGAAAGCCCATATAATGTTCAGCAGCATACTAAATCCAAGTGAAGACAACCAAATGTGGACATGACCCAGATAAGGACCAAGACAACCTAAAACAAGCAGAGTGAGCAAGCACAAGCAAAAGGAGTGAAGATATGAACAACAAGTATTCATTAAGGGGGAGTGTTGGAGTATGTAACTCATACTTGTTGTATGATGACCTGTTGAACAAGTAACAAAGGAAGATGACTTAGAAGAATACATTAGTTTCTAGATACTTGATTAGTTGATAGAGATATGGTTGTAATAAATGAGATGTTGACTAAGTGAATAGAAGAGTCTAGAAGAAACAATTAGAGCCCTAGATCTTGATCTAGATCAATGGCTGATATCAATTCAACATTGTATAAATATGTGTGTTTTTAGCAATGAACCATGAAGCAAGTTTCAGTTTATCCTCTCATTTTGTGTTTTCATCAACATCACCATGGGCATCATGTGCAAGATTCAAAAGTTCCCTCTATCCAAAAATATTAATGCCACCATTTCCTTCGTTGTTGCTCCAGAATGAAAGATCATGTTCACCACCAAAGACTTCTCCTTGGTTGCATATCCATGATATTTATCATGTTACTTATTGATAAAACATATGCACACTAAGGGATACTCAAATTTAAGCTCTTAGATTTTTATTTTCTACCTCTAAAAAGTTTAGTAAACATTCCAAATTATGATAATTTCATGTCCCTGAACGCAAAATGAAAAGAGGCACTTGTGATTTCATATCATTTTATAATACAAATTAGTATGAACAAACACTCACATTATTATTAGTCCTGGTGTGTTTGCAAAATTTCCAAATATCCCAGTGTAAGGAAAGTGGATTTTCATCATAGAGAAGAGTCTCATGGAGGATTCCAAGATCTTGTAGAAACTAAGGCAATATTGATCGACCATATGTCCAAATGCTACACAACTTCCCATCTAGGTTGGCTCCAATTGCCAATTTTGACCAACATACATATATTCATCGCCTTGGTGCTTCTTCTTGGCATTGATCACACTTCTAATAATAACAGTAAATATTCATGAACAATTGAGGAGTTTGGAAATTTGTTTGAAGCCATAATCAACTTCAAGTTGTCTTTTATACATTAGTATAGAGAAGAATGGTCATGACTCCAATTTTTATTATTCTTGTATAAAGAGTAGTGTTCATTTGTAATTATCACATGGAACATCTCTTGAAATCAAATTGGATTATATAGGAATAAAATTAGTAAATACTATGAGTTAATATTTCATCAAAATGACATTTTCAGCTAGATAGATGCATTGAATCAATGGTAATAATCATACATAACCAAATGGTAATAGCAACTTGATGTTGGTTAAAATTAATGTTACTTAATTCACCTCAATTAATTGTCAACCAGGGTGCGTAAACTTTGAGCTGCTACACTATATGTGCAGGCAAGGAGTTTTAATGCTCATGCTGACAGGAATGCTAGTCTACTTCAAACAAAGCAATGAAATGGATGAAACTATGGCTATCCTGGATGATCTATACTAAGGACTCATAGATCTGTTCTAAAACAAAAGGAAATCAATTTACTGACTATCAAACTCAGCATAGCCTACAGCAATCTACAGGCTATAGTAATTCTTTGAAACAGCCCTAATCTTTCAAAGAAATCCTACCTACAGCAATGCTTCAAAAGAACAACCTGCTGATAAATTAAACAAACCCTTGAACTACAGCAATCCCGTAAAACACTCAACAGTCCACACTCAGCTACAGTACTGATGATCTATTCTACAAATGAAAGAACTTAATAAGTTTCAGAATAAATATGATCAATTAACCTGAAAACTCCACCATTAATCCTACAAGATCTAATGCTTAACTCCACACTAATACTTCTATGACCTCTTGACTTTGAATTGTCAATACACAGCCTATTACAATGAAACTTGGTTTGTGTTGTTATCTAAATATACTCCATTTTGTTTTATGCACACAAATGCACACAGGAAGATGCCGAGGTTATTCAGATAATAATCATCAATCAATATTAGGGCTGTATAAGAAACATTCGCTGGTTCTGGTCTGTATATGAAAACTATGAAACTAATGTTGATCTGAGGGAGCAATATTATAAACTAGGACTCTTTTCCCAAACTCATTCAATAACAAACAACACAACTTCAGCTCCTATCCAATCATCCACTCAAAAGACTTATTTAACAAACCCTAGGTGCTTTATGAACTAAAGTCTTAAATCCTCTGCTAGCTTTACAAATACTACAAATGCTGTTCACAACATAATAAAAGCACCCTACAGCTTTGCAAATTCGATGAACAAAAGGAGTTATAAACCAATCCTGTAACCATTCAATGATCTCTTTAATGCTGGTAGTAAAGGAAAGGTGAAATTTCGATCTACTCTCAATCGATTCTATAATAAATCAAAGCAAAGTTATCACACAGTTCATCATTGCCGTAATCATTAATAAGAAACTCACACTAAAAACCAAAAGAGATTTTAAATACAGATCACTTCTAAATCTATCCTCTGTGCTAGATCAAAATGCAAATGAGATTAACCAATGACCTGCAGGCATGCATTCTATTTCCACTCACGGATAAGCAAAACCATTGATATTTCTGAGAACACTGTCAAAGTAAGAAAACGTTACTCTACTACTGTAAAATGCACAATACCAAAATACCAAGGATTGGTGTTGAAGGGGGCCCTGCCCTCAACGCCTTCCAGTCTTAAGTCAAAACTTAAAGGAGATAAATGTTGATTATATTGATGAAATCAAGTGTTACAATCTTCTCTGAGTATCCTCCCTACTTAGGGTTTCAAGTATCATTTTATAATGAAAATACAAAGTGAAATCGTCCTTGAAACAAGGATCGATATAGATAACAACCCTACAGCTATCTCAGCATATCTGAGCCAAAGATGGGAGCTCAAATCCCCTGAAATCCACATAATACAAAAGCGGGAAAGCAACAGCTCCTCAAACACAGGACATCCACGAAACAGCAGCTGAGCAATCTTCATAAGCAACTGAAAGGTGAGGTGAATCCAAGAGAACACCTCCATTGTGGATCGAATCCCCCAAATCGCTGCATAATCTTTCTTGGAATGCTGAGACAAGCATGGAGTTGGGTAGCGAAAGACCCCCTACATAGAAGAGAACAAAAACTTATTACTTGACCTATCATTAAATCAAACCTAAAAACCCAATCATATTCATAAAACAAGGCAAAGTAATAAATAAGTAATTAAAAATCACTTACCAAAGCTTAGCAATGTTGACCTCCCAAAAAGACATATTCATGTACAAACAAAACTGATTATTATTCG
This sequence comes from Larix kaempferi, assembly GCA_027924585.1. NCBI lineage: Eukaryota > Viridiplantae > Streptophyta > Pinopsida > Pinales > Pinaceae > Larix > Larix kaempferi. The sequence goes on along the minus strand of BSBM01001123.1, from coordinate 683,701 downwards.
ATTCCATAAGACTTTAAGCTAGAAAATATTATACTGGATAGTTAAAATAAGAGACCAACACTTGATGGACACTAGATCTTTGTATTTTGAGGAAGAAGCAAAGAATGATTTCAATAAGACACACGTACCACTGAGGCACATGTTATGTGATCATTCTTGGCTCAAGGACCATGGACTATCTACAAAACAAAGCTACATGAACAATCTACAAACGTCTTGCAACATGGACTCTAAAAACACTAATATGGATAGAGGGGTTGAATAAACCTTCACAAATTATTCCACATAATATGTAAACTCTTCCAATTGTTTATTCACATGGGAAGGCATCTAATTCTTCCCCAATTAGAAATCCAATCAACATCAAATTTCACCATTTTATGTTGGGAATGAATTTTGATCCCTGTCTAAGAGAGCCTCTTATATTTTCCTTCTCTTGAGATTTCGTCAAATTATGTGGATTCTTTGGTCTCAATGCAATTATAAGGAGCTTGACTAGTTTCCAATATGTAATATTTTTTTTATTAAATTCCTCAGCACCGTCGAATATCCAACGACCACACAACAAAGATACGATGGTGTTGCTATACATTCGATGTAAAATCCATCAGATATTGGGGTCGGGATTCGTCGCATATTCAATGACAACACAATAATAATCCAACGAGTATGCTATACCTCTGATGACAAATGTCGTTGGATTTTGTTGTCGGCTTGTGGTCCGAGTTTGTCGGTTATTCGACAACTGGGGAGGAATACGTTGTCAGATCTTTGACCCCATTATTGTCGGATATTTGACATGACTATTGTCGATTATTAAACCTGACGAGACAAATTTGTTGTTGGATATTCAACATCACTTGTACAAGTTTGGACGATTAATTTGTCAGATATTCGACCTCCACTTTGTCGGTTATTCGAACTGAGTTTTGTTAGTTATTCGACATGTTGTTATGAATATGTTATCGGATATTCAACTAACTAGTTGTCGGTTATTCGATTCATTGGCTAAAACAAGGATGTCGGTTATTCAACAAGTTATTTTCGGATATACGACCAGTTTTTGTGTCTGTCGGATATCCGACGATGTTTCACCGACATTTAAAAAAATTTAACTTTGTTGGATCTTAGATGGAGTGTTGTCGAAATTCGGACAAATATGTTGTCGGATTTTGGGTTCAAATTTGCTTGTGTGATGGCTTGCATTCATAAGTACAACGTATGTTTTTTAAAATCATATTTCATTTCTTCATTTAAAGAATACATCATATTATTTAAATCAATCCAAGATCCTAACTCCCTTGAATTCTGTTTTCACAAGCATTCTTGAAAGAAGAAGAACTCGGTGTAGGGAGTATTAAACATGCATCTATGCTTGCACTCTCTGCTCCTGTTGCACATGGTTTTGGAGCCACTTCTCCTGGTATTGTTGGGAATGGACCTAATTCGACACCTAGTGTTGGTGGGGGGCATTCCATGGCACCATCTATGTAGACAAACCCCGGTTAAAGTACACCAATGCCTCAGTCATCAGGGGCCAAGATGATCCCCAAGATGCTAGGCTTACTCGTCAAGATCACTAGGAAATTATAGGTTTCTTTACAGATGGACCATGATTTGGTTCAAGTAAAGGTTCCAAAACTCCATGGTAATTATGTCCAAACCATTTGAACACTTAAATTTTATACAACGAATAATATTGTTAGATTCATTGTATCTATCTAATCAAAATATTTGGTTGTAATGTAGGAAATAACGTGTTCTACGACGAGTTACATGAAAAGCCATTTTATCCATTTGGACCAAAAATTAGAACAATTTATAAATATCAAAGCAATGACTTGAAGAAGGAGTTGATGAAGCACATGACCACATTTTTTGGTCTTGTATTCAATCAAAAGTTGGTGCAATCCATGGTAGGGAAGTACTTGAAATATATGCGGGACAATTACTGCACAAATATCGGTTGATATCCTGGTTATTAGCATCATGTATTAATTACAGAATGGGAGTGGGCTGCATTAATAGAGGATTCTAAGGAGAAGAATATGAGAAAAGAAGGAAATTTCCCTCCTAGTGAAGTAGAAGCACCAAGGTAGATAAAGTAGTGTACCAAACAATGAAATTATAATTTGTATGTCACATTTGACCATAATTTTTTAATCGCATAAACACCTATGTTACAATTCAATTCTTTTAGTCTCAAGTACACCTCGAAGGATACACAAGCCAGACTAGAGAGTCATGGAAAACACAAGCTCGGGCCAGGGATCTATGTTAAAGTGAATGGCAGATATGTAAGTATGGAATTGTCATTGCTGCATTTTCATTTGAGTTTCAAATGCTTTCCTTACCTAAAGTGTTATGCTATGGGATATGTAGTCTGCATACTTTGGTGCCATGCCCATAGATGATGAGCTAAAACTTGCCTTCAAGGGAGGTTATAATGCCCTAGGTGAGCAAAAAGTGGCCAGTGTAACTGAAACTTCTACTGTCAACAAGGAGGTATACAAGCTCAATGCATTCTGATTGAATACTTAATTACAAAGTACAAATTGACAATGTTCGGTGATTCAACAACTTCAACTATTATTGTAGGCAACATAGGAAGATTTAGGTGTTCCCCATGAGCCAGTTAAAGAGACCGAAGTTGTACCTTCTCAAACATAGGCTCCTCCATCTGCACCTACAAGTACCGTGAACTAGTTGAATTATAGAAATTGTTATTTCACTAGTTATTGCTTACTATAAATAAGCTGATAAAAAAATTGTGTGCTGAAATTGTAGATGGCATCGATCCTAGTATTAGGGAGTGCTTTCTAAGGATATGCTCTTGCAGTATCCATATCATGACCTAGAACCACAAGAAACTAGTGGGGAAGAGAATGAGGGAGTTAATGCCAGAGAGATACTTGCAGAATTCATTAAAAGTAGAAAAAAGAAACCAAAGAAGAAGTAGGATAGTAAACATTGGCCATTGTGGATGACATAGTGATTTTGTTGTATACAATATTGTATTATGTATTTTTTCATTATCTAATTTAATTTAACATTTGTAATGTAATGTTATTTGTATCTACATAATATTGTATTATGTATGTTATTTGTATCTACATATTTGGTTATCTAATGTTATGTGTAATTTAATTTGTAGTTTGTAATTTAATGTTATTTATATCTAAATGTTATGTGTGTAGTGTCCATGTTATTTGTATCCACATCTTATGTTACAATAAATAGATTGGGCATGGGGAAATGAGAGTGATGTGAGAGGGGGGGAGGGGCCATAAGAGCTTCCACCTTCACGTGGTTGGCCCTGTTCAATAGAGAATATATTATTCTCGAAATAGAGAGAAGATCATACATGTATTTTCCTTTTGGTCTTTTAAAATTATGATACATGTTGGTTTGCACATTTATTGGTCGTTTATATATATATATATAATTCAAACTAGTTTTTACAAAAACTTTTACAAGCTACAACTTGATGGAGAATTCAATCCCCAGGTTTCTTCAACTACAACTGAAAGGATGCATCAACACCCTATTTACCAGCTGCAATTCGAAGGAGGCTATGACCCCTTGGTTAATCAGCTCAACCTGAAAGGATGCTCCGATACCTTTTTTTACCAGCTTTTACTAGAAGGAGGCTACAACCCCCTTCAGGCATGTAGCCTATCGTAGCACTACCCTACCACCCATATTTGATTTTCAGAACATCAATATATTCTATGGAATCTTCTTTTACTCTTCACTTATTTTATTTGGCCTCTATACTACTTCAGATCTTCATTTTAAAACTTCAGAGACACTCGTCTTCGAACACAAGACTTTTTTTATATAATCATTGAAAATGTGTAAAAATAAATCATCATGACTCTTCATAACGAACAATTGTGACTCTTCATAATATATTTTACTTGTATTTTAATATTTTTGACTTTGAAATAAGAGTGGTGCTTGACATTCCTTTCCTAATGTAGATTTGACATCAAATGCCAACATTATCCAACATTCTCCCCCTTTGGCATTGATGGAAACATTTGAAAAACCTTCTCCCCGTTTGACACCAATGACAAAGGCTAACATGTCCGACATGAGTTTACTTATTCTTTGGAAAATGGACGTTGGTTGATCTTCTTCTGCTCTCTCGGGCTTTTGATATTGATGACATAGAGTTCCAAATATTCTCTTTGATAGCTCCTCTTGTCAACATATCTCCCCCTGTGTACATGATCCCTTCTAATTCTAGATTCAGGGTTCTCTTTAGGTCATAAGAGACTTTAGATTTGTCATGTTTTAAGATGTCCTTTTTCTTTGTTCCACAATCATCTTTGGAAGCTTCATTTATGCTTGGAATCTTTGTTTCTTCTGAGTCTTTGTAGTCTATATACGACTTTATTCTCCACATATTTTCATGAGGTACTCTGCTTATTGATCTTCTATTTCTTTGTCTTTTGGATTTCATCTTCCATACCTTTTCCTGTGTTTCCTTAGATAGTATGTATGTACTATTTTCGTAATGTTTTGCAAAGTGTCCAACATTACGACATATGATACATTTCATAAGTCTTCCACCATTTGAAATGTTTGTGTCTTCTTTCCTTCTCAAACCTTGATCTTTTCCCTTAGTTTTGCAGTCAACAGCCTTGTGACCAAAACTGTGATAGCAATGACAACATCCATAGTATGTTCTTTTATATTTGAGAAATATTTAGTCATTCTGCTTGCAATGACTTTTCTCATTTGCATATCTTTTGAAGGTTCTCATTTTAGAGGGATGAGAAAGTATCTGATGATTGGAATTAGTCTTCTTGTAATTCTTATGTTGCATGGGTGTATCTTTGGGAGCATCAGACAAACATTTAACCTTTCCAACATCACCTTGAATGATGGAGCTTGATTCTTTAGTGACATGCTCTTGATCATATCCAAGGCCTATTTTATTCCTGGGAAATATTTGTAAGCTGAGGATTTTATTAAGTGCTTCAGTACTTTCTTTGAACTTATCATTAATTATCTGTTGACCTTTTAGCCTTTCTACTTCTTCCTTGAGTCCAACAACTTCTTGGTTTAATCTCTCTATCTCTTCCATGCTATCAGTCACTTGTTGTCTTGAATTGTGTAGCTTTTCTTGGAAGGTCTTTACTTCTTCTTCCAGAGATAGATTTTTCTTTTCACTTTCCAATAATTGATGCCTTAGCTGTCTACTGGATTTTCTTAATCCATTTATGATAGAGATGAGCTCTTCCTGATCAATTTTTGAGGTCATCACTTCTCCATATATATTTAGACAACTTTCATTAACTAAGATCTCTTCTTTGTCTTTGAGAATTGGAGGGATTACTTCTATTATTTGTTCAATTGAGCAAAGTTTCTCCAATTTGAGCCAGAGTTCCTTAGTCGATATACATTGTTCTATCTTTTCTTTGATAGGTTGAGGTAATCCATTGAGTATGGCCTCCATTTCCAGTGAGTTAGTTTTCTTGAACCTTTTCTGAGATGTAGTCCTTATTCTCTTTGGTGGGATGTAACCAGAGCTTACCAAATTCCACACATCATACCCTAATGACTGTAAGTATACTCTCATTCTTATGCTCCATAATGCATATTCTTATTTATCAAATACTAGAGGTCCATTTACAGAGAGAGTTACTTGTATGACCATCCATGTGTGCTTTAGAGGATCTTCCTTCAAGTTTTTTAGGCTGTGTGCTAGAAGGAACCTTGCTTTGATACCAATTGTTGGAATATCCAGCAATACTAAGTGGGGGGGGGGGGGGCGAATTAGTATTAACCATTTTTCTAATTTATTAATCCAATTTAGTATTAAGCACACATTAAAGCAACATGTTAAGAAGAATAAATAATTGTGGACACAAATATTTTTATTAGGAAAACCACCAACACTTTCCTAATAATAAGTTTTTTACAAATTGTTTACAAGATACAACTTGATGGAGAATTCAATCCCTGGGTTTCTTCAGCTACAACTGAAAGGATGCATCAACACCCTATTTACCATATACAACTGGAAGGAGGCTACGACCTCCTGGTTTATCAGCTCCAATTGAAAGGATGTTTCGACACCCTGTTTAACCAGCTTTTACTAGAAGGAGGTTACAACCCCTTGGAGGCCTGTAGCCTGCCCTAGCACCACCCTATCACCCATATTTAATTTTCAGAAATCAATATCTTCTATGGAATCTGCTTATGCTCTTCACTTATTTTCTTTGGCCTCTGTAGTGCTTTAGATCTTCATTTTAAAACTTCAGAGACACTCCTCTTCGAACACAAGACTTTGTTTATATAATCATTGAATATGTGTAAAAATAAATTATCATGACTCTTCATAATGAACAATTATGACTCTTCATAATATATTTTACTTTTATTTTTTACTTATATTTTAATATTTTTGACTTTGAAATAAGAGTGGTTCTTGACATTGTTTTGCTAATGCAGATTTGACATCAAATGCCAACATTATCCAACAAGAACCAGGGTTGGGATGAGTTACTAGTGAGCAACTAAACGCCGCTCTGATGTATAGTGATTTTTTCCCACCATCTATCCAAGCGGAGATTCAGGAAGCTAAGAAAGGGTTGTGGGAGAACTTGGAGATCTCCAAGCCGGTGGAGGATTTTGAAGCATTGGCTGAATGGATATAAGACCAAGGGACAACAAGGGCATGGATGGCCCTTTATGAGTGTTTTGTGGCGACTTACTGCATTATGAAAGGACTCTTGGCCAGTGTGTTGTTGGAGCGTGGTGAGAGGGGACGAGGAGCCAGTCAGGTTTTGGAAGGAGCACAATACTGACTTGTGCACATGAAGGTCAACATAATTGCAAAGAAATTGGGCATCTAGTTCATGCCGAGACCACCAGTTGAAGGGGGCAATGCACCTACTCCGCCACAAGCTTGGAAGGAAGGGCCACCGGGCTTCATCAGGTTCCTTGACTCTGGTTTTCTTTGCTATGAGTTTCTATTGTCTATGCTATATGTTGGGTTGTAAGTGTGTAAGTAAGCCTAGGGTAGAAAGGAAAGTTGTTAGCAAGACTATTTTTCAGAATAATAGTAGGAGTAGGTCTGGTTATTTCGTTTTTAGTCTATTAAAAATAGCTATAACCCTGTTTTTCCCCACGGGGAAGGGGTAGTTTTGATCTAGTCACTGTAATACAAGTTGTGTTCAGGGGTGGTTCATCAGAAAGACAGAAAAGATATGGTATGGTTTTGAAAGCCGTGATTTGTACATTTCCAATCGTTTATAATATAATTCTGATTTTTAAATAAAAACCACTTTTTTGAAAAAAAAGATCGAGGTTACCTAGTTCTTAACTTATACGGTAGGACATATCGGCTATCTTCAATAGTTTACACGAAGATTTCGGTTACATAACGCTTTTAAGGACAGGCGGACTATATTCAGTCACACTGTGCACACTATCTTCAAGCACATCGGTTGCCTGAAGGTTTATAGGTCTTCTCACGCATCTCAAAGGGCTGTTGTGAGAATAAGAAGTTTGACTTTCTGTACATAGGTTAATATAGGAGCGGACATGCAGTCGTTCGCAACAATAAACCAAGTACATGCCGTGCCGACGATCTTCAACCACATGGTTTGCCGGAAGGCTTTTAGGGTCTCTTCAGTGCTTCACCCAATTCAAAACGGTGAAGCACTGTAATGATTTTAACAAGTTACACGTGGCTTATTTACGTGTAATTTGCAAGATTAAATGTTGCAATGAATTGTGTAAACCATTGTAATGATTTTAACAAGTTACACGTGGCTTATTTATTGTATGTAGTGAAAAGAATATACACCTGTTGGAACATATGTAGACATAGATATGGATTCATGAAATAAAAATTACATTTGCTTTCCATGCATTATATTTTGTCATATGAAGTTTGAAGAATCAAGGATCTTCTCGAGCTGAGGGCTTTAGTCAGCTTTATTGTTTTTCCAATATGTTTTTTATAAATTTATAGTTTTCAAATTTTTGCATCAAAATATGATATCAGTGCTCTCATAGTCATATAAATAACAAAATGCTAAACATTTTTTACACCTCTTCAATGTTGCGAAAATAGGTAGACTCCTTCATGTTACATCTATTCGAAATTACGTCCAACAATGTAATGCCAAGTTGAGTTATAAAGTGTAAGTCTCAGCGTCAAAGAAGCTCATTCAATGCAATTCTATTGTTTACCTACTGTCACGTCAGAAATTTAAACGATGGCCTTCCTCTCCAGGAACGTTGGCCTATCTATGACTTCCTTAGAGATTCAAATGAGACTTTGCATGCTCCCTCAATGATCAAAACCAAAATTTAGATTTCGCTACTCAGTGCTTATTGTTTGCAAAAATCTTGATCATTCTCATAAACCAAAATGTTGCTACTAAGTACATATTGTTTGCCAAAAACTTGAGTATTCTCATTGTGGTAGAACAAATAACAAATTCAAGTGTGGCAGGGATTGAGCCATATCTTTCCACATTCTGTAGTCTCAAGTTACATGAGTACATCATTGATTCCATTATCAATGTAATATTTGTACTTCATTGCTTAATTTATGCTATAGTATTAGATCTTATACTACAATCTTAACACTATGAAACAAAATAAACACCTATTGCTTTTGAAGTTGGATTCTCTTTTAATCGTCAAATTATCAAACTTCACATTTCTTTAATTGATGCAAGTATAATTAATTATTGTTATTAGAGAAATTTTGAGGTTTAAAATGGGCCTCCTAAGGAAAATTATAAAATAATAGCGGAAATAATAAAATAACATTAGCATACTTCATCAAGTTTTGGAGAAAAAAAGAACAAAACTACTTTTTCAATTGATATTTTCAACTTATCACCATGTATATTCACTCAAATTTCGAGCACGAACACTCATTGGATGGAGAATTCAATTCTGCATCTGACAAGTACCCACACAACATATTTTTGATAGACCCCGCTCCTCGAAAAAAAAGAAATTCATTAAAAAACGTGATGATGACATAATAGCCAATGATAACAGGGAGTCGAACAAGGGAATGTAAATTAAGAACAAGGAATATAAAATTGAAGTGGAGTAGTCTCACGCGGGAGTGACTCTTGGTGGGATGGTTTGTTTTCAACACAAATTGGGATTGTACCAACCTGCTCACGTAAATTAATGGAGATGAACTCATAGAAGTGCTACATAGAAATATCTTAAGGGTGGCCATGTGATGATTCCCATGGGACACCGCAGTGGATGGGAACGAGGAACAAGAACTTGCGTAGTTAATATCAAGCTATCAATATAATAAAGTAAATTAGCATATATCTATTCATTTCAATTAATGATTTTAAAGTGTTAAGAGGGATAAGATTTATTGAGATGTAATTTAAAAAATTAGAACATTTAAAATATTTTTTCACAAAATATCTAATTCAATTGGACGATATAGATTGAAAGTTAAGATAAATCTAACAAGTTATTAAAAATTAAAATGCTTTAATCAAATATAATCCAATCGAGTTGGACAATATAGACTAAAATTTAAAATGGATCTAGTAAATTATTAAAAAGTAGAATACTTCAATAATAAAATTGGTTGAAAAATTAAAAATTTACATAACTGTTAAGAAATTTTTTACATGGCCGAGCCTTTGGGCTAGATATGTGAGGACGAATGAGGACCATAGAGTTATGAAGAGATGAGGTGGTAGAAAAGGCGATTTTGTACAGCTAGAAGGATAATAAGACATTATGGGAGTAGGAATTGAATTAAGTTCAGTTTGTGGGGAATTATTTCCAAAGAAGGTGATGGATTTGCCATGGGTACGGGCATTGGATTGCAATCATGGTGCTCCTTTGTAGTTTGCATTGTAATTTATGGGCTACTAACTTCAATTACGTCGAAGACTTGGATAGCTAGTGTGGAGGCTTTATTTTTGTGCTTCCTAAGTCCGATGAGGTTGTTGAAACTGGTAATGTAGCGAATTTAGGAAGGCAGAGGTGTTGGTGGTTGCGGCCGATGGATGCACGGAGAAAGCGAGCCAGGAAACCAAAGGGAAGGAGGAAGTGTTGGAATATCCAGCAATACTGGGAGGGAGGGTTAATCGGTATTGACCCTTTTCTTAATTTATTAATCCAATTTAGTATTAATCACAAATTAAAGGAATATGTTAAGAAGAATAAACAATTGTGGACACAAATATTTTCATCATGGAATCCACAAAGGGAAAACCACCAACACATTCTTAATAATAATATTTTTACAATTTTTTTTACAAGCTACAACTTGATGGAGAATTCAATCCCTAGGTTTCTTCAGCTACAACTAAAAGGATGCATCAACACCCTATTTACCAGCTACAACTAGAGGGAGGGTACGCCCCCCTAGTTTATTAGCTCCAACTGAAAGGATGTTTCGACACCTTGTTTTACCAACTTCTACTAGAAGGAGGCTACAACCCCCTGTAGGCATGTAGCCTGCCCTAGCACCACCCTACCACCCATATTTGATGTTCAGAACATCAATATATTCTATGGAATTTGCTTCTACTCTTTCACTTATTTTATTTAGCCTCTATACTGCTTCAGATCTTCATTTTAAAACTTCAGAGACACTCCTCTTGGAACACAAGACTTTGTTTATATAATCATTGAAGAGGTGTAAAAATAAATCACCATGAATTTTCATAACAAACAATTATGACTCTTCATAATATATTTTACTTTTATTTTTTACTTGTATTTTAATATTTTCGACTTTGAAATAAGAGTGGTGCTTGACATTCTTTTTCTAATGCATATTTGACATCAAATTCCAACATTATCCAACATTCTCCTTGTTGGAATGGGGTTAGACCGCATGAAGTGCGGAAGCCGACAACACCGAAGCAGAACCATCCGCAGAAGAAAGGACCATTTGCAGAGAACAAGGAGCCGACGAAAGCGCAAGATTAGTTTAGTTAGTTAGAAAGGGTCAATTGGACCATTTTGTAACCGCCGTAGTTGGCTATAAATAGAACTATGAATGTAAGCCTAAGGGAATCCGAGAATGAGAGCACGAGTTGACCAATAACCGAGCAAATTACTTGTGTGATGTTTTGTTATGTTTTCAGCAAGTTTGTATGGACTTGCGATAAGGTGTTGTGAACTGTCCCTGCGAAGGTTAATCCTGTGGGTTTTTGATGATTTGATGCATGAGGACGTTCGGATCTATCTCTTTTATCACTTTTGATGTCGAATGATGAATATTGTGCCTTGTTTGAATATTGTTGTTCTGTAATTTTGGATTGATGCGGTTGCCAGTTTTGATCTGCTAATGTGAATGTTGATTACATAATGAATATGTGAATGATGAATGTATGTTTGAATCTATAAAGCATGTTGCGGATGTATATCTCTGGTTTCTATAGTAGTAGAGTCCGAGTAGGTGCATGTCCTTTTCCCCACTGCGGAAACCTGGTTCCTGCAGCCCCCTTAACCATCTTGGGTGAGACTTCACTTGCTTCATGGGTGTTTCTGGAAAGGGAAAAGCCTTTCTAGGAGGGTGCTTAAGGGTGTTTGGTAGGTGTTTGTTGACGACAGTGTGAAGTGAAACCTTGTTGACAGAACTGTGCCAACAAATGGTTCCGTTGTTGGGACCTTGAAGAAGAAAGAAGAGGACATGTTGTGGCACCTAACGAAACCAGAGATTCAGGATTGGTTTGAAAAGAAGACAGAAGAATTCACAGAAGGAGAAAATCGCAACCCCGGTCATATGACAAGCAGTTTGTTGGAAAAACATATCTATTCTGATATCCACGAGGTATTCTTCTGTGAATTCTCGGTATTACTGCATGAGTGGTTGACGCAGTTGATCTTTCAGAAGAACCATTGCTAAGGAGTTGAACCTAACCACTGGACTCCAGAACTGATCCAACAGCTAAAACGGGTCGACAATAAGGTATCAAGGGTTGTTGACTTATGGGTAGACAACATCCTAGAGGGATACATCACTGAGTTTCCCCTTGATAAGATCAAATCATACAACGATGCAAAAATGAATTTTTTCAAAGGACCTAGAGGGAGATTATTGCTATTGCTAAAGTTGTGGATTAAGATGCTCGTATGAGAAAAGGGTATCCTACAAGGATAATTTTTGGGGAGATATTGATCCCATGGGCTATTTTTCTATGTTTTTTTCCAAAAAATGATTCGCTAATTTGCATTTTTTGAAGCCCCATTTCGCCCAATTTTGATGGGGTAAACTTTTTTCACTCTAAAATTCGCCAAATTATTATATAAACTATATAAAATCCTTAGAAATTAAAATCATTTTAGAAAAATATCGCCAAATATTTTATAGTTGACATTTTAAGAATTGGTAAGATTCGCTAAGGTTTATACAGTTTTAAATAAGTATGGGTCCTTAAAATTATCCCTGGTATCCTAAGGATGAATTATGATGAGTAGAAGATCAGTGTGCGGAAGTTGTGAGTACCGCGTGAATGTGGGTCCGATAGAAAGATGCGGCGTAGATGGACCTGAGCAACAACGAATTGATAAGAGAGGCTGAAGAAGACTGTTGTAGCTTGAGGAGTGGGGCAATATTTCGTCGACCAGAGAAGAATAGGAGGACTGAGAGAGAGTCTCCTGAGCGAACCGGAATGGAAGACTGCGGAATAGGACCACAAGGGATGAAGCGACCTTATTACGACGAAGAAGAAAGTGAACAGGCTACCCCAGAAGTAGAGGAAGGAAGGACCCTAAGCTACAATGTACCTTCAGCTCTGCACACTAATCAACACTTGATTGGAAGAAATACAAGTTATTCACAGAACTTCCCAACATGCCATAATAGTAGTAAAAGTAGCGGATCGATAAATAATAACAGTAGAAGTGCAAGAATGACAAGTGACGACGCAAAGATGCCAACTTTCCAGGGCAACGGGACCAAGTATCCCAAACAATACTAGCTTTTATGCGAGGCAGTATGGACTGTGGAACAGGTTCAAGACGAAAACATTAAAAAGGGACAGCTAGCGACGAATCTCAAGGGCTGTGCGCTAGACTGGTATATGAAGTTTACTAAGGTACCGACGGGAACTCCAGATAAAAAATTTCCACAGATCAAGACGGGGATGATCGATGAATTTAGAAAACCAAAATTCAAGTCGCAGTAAATTACTGAGCTCAAGGAAATCAAGTAGTTTCCAAACAAATCAGTATTGGAATTCGACCAGCGGTATAAAATGCTAATGGAAAAAGTAAGTTCCGGGATGAGCAGCATGCAACATAAAGAATGGTTTATCATCGGGTTGGTACCGCACATTCATGGGCCACTGATGCAACAGAAGGTAGCGACTCAGGCAGAGGCGCTGGATATCGCAATGAAGCTGGAGGCTTCACCAATCGGTGAAACAAGCCTAGACATGGATCGAATACAAGCGCAGTTGGAAAACTTGACGATCCGGCTACAATATATGAAGAAGGGGAAAGAGGCCCATGAAGACATATGGTGCACCAGATGCAAGATAGAAGGACATCACAAGGATCGGTGCCCAGAATTTTGAGAATATTTGCAATTGGGTGTTATGAATCCCCTCAGTTAGGGAGGGACGCCTTGGTGTTGCGTTTGTCAGACGAGAGTACATCGACTGGAAGAATGTGTGTACCTACAGAATATGGTGTTGAAGCCAACAGATTTGTATGGCAAATTCTGTCGATCATTTGGCCATGACGAAAAAGATTGCAGTGCTGACGACCTACTCCAAGAAAGGACTGTGGATACATTTTTCATGAAGGGAGAAGAGCAACCACCGGTAGAGCAGCAACTGCAGCATAGTCAACAACATCCTCACTATAATCCGCAACCGCAATATGATCAGTCGCAGTATGGTCAGTCGCAGTATGGTCATCCGGAATATCCACAACTGCAATTTCAACCACCAGAATACGGTCAACCACAATATCCACCACCGCAATATGGTCAACCATAGTACCCGCCATACGGTCGCTGCAAGGAGGGTTCATAAGGAGGTTCTATGGAGGCCATACCGGTTTCGGCCGAGGAGGAGCTACTGGACGAGGTTGAGGACCAATCATATGTTACAATTGTAGTCAGCAGGGGCATTACCAGTGCACTTATTGCAGTGCTGCGGACCATGGGGTCAAAGACTGTGCTTATCTCATCGCAAAATGGCAAACTAAGAACCTGCCCCCAGCTCCACCAAATCAGAATCAAAACCAGAATTCACCACCAGCAGTACAGAAGATATCAGCAAAGACCAAAAGTTAGAATGCGATTGTCGGAATAGTGACCCGAAAAGGAGCTGTGATAGGGACCAACAGGTCACAGCCTAGAATCCGACCGACAACAAGAAAACAAGTCACACCAAATCAGAATAAGAACCAGAACTCGCCACCAGTAGTACAGAAGATATCAGCAGAGACCAAAAGTCAGAATGAGATTGTTGGAATAGTGACCCGAAAAGGAGCTGTGACAGGGGCTGACAGGTCACAGCCTAGAATCCGACCTAAAACAAGAAAACAAGTCACACCAAATCAGAATTAGAACTAGAATTCGCCACCAGAAGTATAGAAGATATCAGTTGAGACCAAAAGTCAGAATGCGATTGTCGGAATAGTGACCAGAAAAGGAGCTGTGTTAGGGGTCGACAGGTCACATCCTAGAATCCGACCGACAGCAAGAAAACAAGTCACATTCGATGCAGAAGCACAAAGGGATATTTTCTTGAAAGCACAGGAGGTGATGAGGAAATTGAGGCAGCCACCTCTTCACCAAACGGAAGTTACTTGCCGACATTTGACACAATGAATTCACAGAAAAGGGACAACACCTTAAGAGCCTTTCTAGAGAGTTTCCTAGAGCTGGCAAAATATCACGATGCATTGGATGAAATATCCATCCTGCTGCATCGACGGGAGGGTGCATGAAGGGAGAAAATGGTCAATCAGATACATAAGAGAAAGACAGGAAGAGAAATGCAGATGTCTACGCAAGTCAGAGCATTTGATGTCGATTCCATTATCTTAGATTTGGGATCAAACGTAAACATCCTGACAAAACAGACCTGAGAAACGATAGGGAAACCATAGTTAGCTTGGTCTCCCATACAACTATGACTATCAAACCAAAGTAAAGTCACCCCGATTGGTCAACTATGCGAGGTCCCTATTGAGATCGAGGGACTCAGAACATATGCATATTTCGGTGTGATCGATATTGTTGACAACACAAGCCCCTATCCAGTGTTGCTAGGGATAGACGCGGTGATGGAGAATTAGGATATTTTCAATTTCAAGAAAAGAACTATGTCATTTGAGAACTGGGAGATAAGGTTAGTCGCACCTATTGACCCCATGGAAGGGAAGAGATATGTTGAACTGACAAGGGATGAATTCACAGAGGGATAGGACAGCCTCTATAAGATATGAGAAGATTATATCAACTCTATTGCGGATGGAGATTTAGGGTGGTGCAGTAGTAGTTCGGCATCGTTATATTCAGATGAAGCGCTGCAAAATTGGTAGAAACAACTGCATGAATTATCATTTAGGAGGTGTGCACGGATCACTCAATTGTTACGACAAGTATCTATAGAAGAGTGTGAGATACCAACATGAACATTGGATCGGAAGAGAACCCCAAGTTTGTGAACATTGGGTCGGAAGAGAACCCCAAGTTCGCAAAAATTAGAGACTACTGGGACGAATCAACCATTGCAAAGACGAATGACTTATTGCACAAGTTCCAAGACTTGTTTCCCACCAAATTCTTGGAGATGAAAGGGATTTCGGGGGACCTAGGTGAGATGAAAATCCCATTGAAACATGATGCGAAGCCAGTAAAGCAGTGGCCTTACAGGTTGAATTTGAGGTATAAGGAGCGGGTGAAGGACGAAATTGAGAGAATGCTGGAAGTAGGAATTATAGAACCAATAGAGGAATCAGAGTGGATCAACCCGATGGTGGTCCAAGATAAGAAAACTGATGAAGTCAGGATCTATGTCGATTTAAGGAAGCTGAATGATGCATGCCTACATGATCCATTCCGTACATAGTTCATGGATGAAGTATTAGGAGTCCAAGGTCAGGAAATATACTCCTTCACAGATGGATTCTCAGGATACCACTAGATAAATATTGCAAAAGAGGATTGGTACAAAACAATGTTCATCACTGAATGGGGATTTTTTCAATATACGGTGATGCATTTGGCCTGAAGAATGCACCAACGTTTTTTTGAAGACTAGTAGTTGCTGCGCTCAAGGATTACATCCACAAATTTCTCGCAGTATACATGGATGATTGGACATTGTATGAATTGGTCAAGGATCATGTCGCGAATCTAACGTTGATGCTAGAAAGATGTTGACAACACCAAATTTCGTTGAACCTAAAGAAGTGATTTTTCTACGCTCCATTTGGGATTTAGTTGAGCCACATTGTTTGCAGGGACAGAATGTTGGTCGACCCTGTGAAGATTGCGATGATTGTCGACCTACAACCTCCAAACACAGTAAAGAAATTAAGAGCGACATTGGGACACATGGGATACTACAAGAAGTTTATCTGAGGTTATACAGCGATCACAGTGCCGATGGAAAAATTGTTGAAGAAAGATGCCAAGTTTGAATGGAATGAAGAGTGCCAGAAGAGTATGGATATATTGAAAGCAAAGATGGTTGCAGCACCCATACTAGCATTTCCAGATTGGACGAAGGAGTTCCACGTCCATGTCAATGCATCATCAGTCGCACTAGGAGTCATATTAGCCCAGCCAGGAGAAGGCGCGATAGACAACCTGATCACGTTCGGAAGTATAAATTTCTTTACTGCAGAGAAGAACTATACGACCATAGAAAGGGAAGGTTTGGCGATGGTCTACCCCTTATAGAAGTTTCGACACTATCTCCTAACGGGCCATGTTAAAATGTTCACCGATCATTCAACACTCAAATACCTAGTGAACAAGCCTGTGTTTTGGGGGGGGGAATATGTCGATGGTTGTTACTCTTCAAAGAATTTGACTTCAAAATAATTGTAAAGCCTGGACAACTGAATGCCAGACTAGACCATCTGTCACAGATAGAGTCCGGAGAAGAGCCAAGGAACATTGACGAAGGGTTTCCCGATGCTCAGTTGTTCAGGGTCAGAATGGTCGATGACCATTATGAACAAATTATTGAATTTTGGGAAACAGGGAAGGCGCCGAAGGAATTCACTACCAACCAGAAGACGGAGTTAGTCTTCAGAGCTGCAGATTTCCAACTGATTGCAGGGAAACTATATAAGATGGTACCAGATGAGATACTTCGATGATACAGTCTTCAGAGCTACAAATTTCCAACTAACTGCAGGGAAACTATATAAGATGGTACCAGATGAGATACTTCGATGATACATTCTTCAGCACGAACAGGAAAGGATTTTAGTGGAGGCTCATGATGGAATCGCAGGAGGATACTATGGAGAACGTTCCACTGCTAGGAAGATCCTTCGAGCAATACTATGGTGGCAAATGATCCATGGAGATGCTGCAGACTATGCAAGCAAATGCGATGTATGTCAAAGGACCGAGAAGCCATCATAAAGGGACAAAATTCCATTAGTACCTCAATTGACACTACAGGCTTTCGACAAATGGGCAGTTGACTTTGTGAGACCCATAAAACCACTAGGAAAAAGAACAGGGTCGCACTACATAATTACCGTGACAAATTGTCTGACGTGACGGGCGGAAGCGGCACTAGTAAAGGATTGCACAGCTGTGACTGCCACAATATTCCTCTTCGATAACGTCATCACCAGGTTTGGGTGCCCAAAGATACTAATGAGTGACCATGGTACTCATTTTGTTAATCAGACAATCACAACGATGACAGAGGAACTCCAAATTCGACACAGGAAGAGCATCACATATCATCCACAAGCTAATGGGACCGTTCAAGCATTCAACAAAATATTGGAGCATGCACTCACGAAGGTGTGCAATGCAAATCAAGATGATTGGGATTTGAAGATTCCAGCGATACTCTACCATATCGCACAACTTGCAAACGACTGACAGAACAGACCTCCTTTAAGTTATTCTACATACATGAAACAGTAATGCCAATGGAATATATCGTCCCAAGTCTGTGCATCGTAGCAGCTACAGATACGAGCGACGATGGTGCGATTGAAAAATGATTGGCACAGTTGGTATGGCTTGATGAGGATCGATTCGTTGCAGGATTCCATCATAAGGTAGAAAAAGATCAACAGAAGGCTTGGCACGACCGCCACATCAAAACCAAGTAATTCCAATGCGGTGACATGGTCCTACTATACGATAGCAAGTTTACAAAGCATCCAGGTAAGCTACAGATACATTGGTTGGGTCCTTATGTCATAAATGTTGTTATTGATGGAGGAGCAGTGCAATTACAAACGATAGATGGGACATTATTGCCCAATCTAGTGAATGGGAATCAGTTGAAACCCTATCGCCATGATCAGGCGCATAGCAGTTGAGATACAGAGGTAAAAAAAAAAAAATTATGAAAAAAAGTGGGAGACATGGCCCGACGCGTCGTTCGTCGATGCTTAGCACATTTAACATGCGGGAGTTAAATCAAAACATGATTACTGCGGCTAAGCATCACTGGAAGATGACGAAGGTGTATGATGACACAATTGAGGACAAAATCTAATGGCTATGGGAAATATTTCACGGATGACTTGATAACTAGACGTTAAGGACACGAGGAGAAAGCATAAATACAGGCGCAGAGATTGAAGGATGAAGAGATTTAGTAGTCAGATGAAGAGAGTCAGATGAAGAGATTCCATAAGTCGAATAAGAAATTCCAAGGAAGTTGTGGAAAAAGGAAGTGAGAGAGTTGCAATTGTGCATTTTGTTTCTAGCGGAAGCACCCAAGGTGTGCTAAGAGTAAGAATGATGAGTGTTCATGAGAAACCAGCAGATGCAGAGGCACTGGGTCTCAGGAAAAACAAAGATGAGGTCTTACCCGATATTTTTAAGCAAGTTTCAAGTGTTAGAAGAGAAAAGGCACACCGACACTAGCAAAGGATGATCAAATGTGTGAAACAAATGTGCCAGACCACTATGCCCTTTCCACAAGTTGGTTATGTCGAGAAACTTCTATACAGTCGCAAGACAGGGTCAAAAGTAACAGACGGCTGTGAAGGAATCGATGATGAAGGTCCCAAGACACTGTAGGATGAGTTTGCGAAGTACATGGCAGTGACCAAAAGACTAGAGGATGAGTTCGAGAAGTGCATGACAGCGAGCGCCAAATTGAAAGAACAACCTCAGAAGGATAGAACAATGAAGGATGAGAACAGTTCTAGCAGAGCCAGCTGAGGTGGCTCGAGGGCAAGCCATAAGTTTGTGCTGGGGGCCTGTTGGCATGGGGTTAGACCACATGAAGTGCAGAAGCCGACAACAGCGAAGAAGGACCATCCGCGGAAGAAAGGACCATTTGTAGAGAACAAAGAGCTGACATAAGCACAAGATTAGTTTAGTTAGTTAGAAAGGGTCAATTGTACCATTTTGTAACCGCCATAGTTGGCTATAAACAGAACTATGAATCTAAGCCTAAGGACATCCGAGAATGAGAGCATGAGTTGACCAATAACCGAGCGAATGACTTGTGTGATGTTTTGTTCTGTTTTCAGCAAGTTTGTATGGACCTGCTATAAGGTGTTGTGAACTATCCCTGCGAAGGTTAATCCCATAGGTTTTTGATGAGTTAATGCACGAGGACGTTTGGATCTGTATATTTTATCTCTGTTGATGTCGAATGATGAATATTGTGCCATGTTTGAATATTGTTGTTTAGTAATTTCGGATTGATGTGGTTGCCAGTTTTGATCTACTAATGTGAATGTTGATTACATAATGAATATGCGAATGATGAATGTATGTTTGAATCTATAAAGCATGTTGCGAATGTAAATCTCTGGTTTCTATAGTAGTAGAGTCCGAGTAGGTGCATGTCCTTTTCCCCACTATGGAAACTTGGTTCCTGCAGCCCCCTTAACCATCTCGGTTGAGAACTCACTCGCATCGCGGGTGTTGCTGGAAAGGGAAAAAACTTTATAGGTTGGTGCTTAAGGTTATTTGGTAGGTGTTTGTTGACGAGAGTGCGAAGTGAATCCCTGTCGATAGAACTATGTCAACACTCCTCCTTTCGCATTGATGGAAACATTTGAAAAACCTTCTCCCCCTTTGACACGAATGATAAAGGCTAACTTGTTCGGCGTGAGTTTACTTATTCTTTTGAAAATGGATGTTGGTTGATATTCTTCTGCTCTCTCCTTTTGATATTTATGACATAGAGTTCCCAATATTCTCTTTGATAGCTCCTCCTGTCAACATATCCCCCCCTGTGTACATGATGCCTTATAATGCTTGATTTAGGGTTCTCTTTAGGTTATAAGATACTTCAGACTTGTCATGTTTTAAGACGTCCTTTATTCTTAGTTCCACAATCATCTTTGGAAGATTCATTTATGCTTGGAATCTTTTTTTCTTCTGAGTCTTTGTTGTCTATATATGAATTCCTTCTCCACATATTTCCATGAGGTACTCTGCTTATTGATATTCTATTTCTTTGTCTTTTGGATTTCATATTCCATACCTTTTCATGTGTTTCCTTAGATAGTCAGTATGTATTGTTTTCACAATGTTTTGAAAAGTGTGCAACATTATGACATATGAGACATTTAATAAGTCTTCCACCATTTGAAATGTTTGTGTCCTATTTCCTTCTCAAACCTTGATCTTTTTCCTTGGTTTTGCAGTCAGTAGCCTTGTGACCAAAACTGTGATAGCAATGACAATATCCATAGTATGTTCTTTTATATTTGGGAAATCTTTGGTCATTCTACTTGTAATGACTTTTCTCATTTTCATATCCTCTGAAGCTTCTCATTTTAGATGGATGATGGATGAGCAAGCATCTGATGACTAGAATTAGTCTTCTTGTAATTCTTATGTTGCATGCGTGTATCTTTGGGAGCATAAGACATACATTTAAGCTTTCCAACATCACCTTGAATGATGGATCTTGATTCTTTAGTGACATTCACTTGATTATATCCAAGTCCTATTTTCTTCCTAGGCAATATTTGTAAGCTGGGGATTTTATTAAGTGCTTCAGTACATTCTTTGAACTTCTCATTAATTATTTGCTGACCTTTTAGCCTTTCTACTTCTTCCTTGAGTCCAACAACTTCTTGGTTTAAGTTCTCTACCTCTTCCATGCTATCAATCACTTGTTGTCTTGAATTGTGCAACTCTTCTTGGAACGTCTTTACTTCTTCTTCCAGAGATAGATTTTTCAAGTTTCACTTTCCAATAATTTATTCCTTAGCTTTCTATCGGATTTTATTAATCCATTTGGATTTTATTAATCCATTTATGATAGAGATGAGTTCTTCCTAATCAATTATTGAGGTCATCTCTTCTCCAGATATATTTAGAAAATTTTCATTAACTGAGATCTCTTCTTCATCTTTGAGAATAGGAGGGATTGCTTTTGTTATTTCTTCAACTAACCAGAGTTTCTCCAATTTGACCCTGCATTCCTTATTCGAGATACATTGTCCTATCTTTTCTTTAATAGGTTGAGGTAGTCCATCGAGTATGGCCTCCATTGCCATTGAGTTGGTTTCCTTGAACCTTTTATGAGATGTAGTCATTATTCTCTTTGGTGGGATGTAACCATAGATTACTGAATTCCATACATCATACCCCAATGAATATAAGTATACTCTCATTCTTATGCTCCATAATGCATATTCTTCTTTATCAAGTACTGGAGGTCCATTTACAAAGAGAGTTACTGTAGCATCCCGATAATTTCATAAAAGTTTAAAAAAATTTAAATGAGCATTAAATGTTAATAATTGTAAATGAGGAAATAATAAATGCTTATAAAGACAACATTAATTAACAAAGTCATTTATGCAGAAAATAATTAATTATTGAGACTCTTAACTAAAGACAATTTAATGATTATGACAAGTGATACTTCGGTTAAGATGCTGACGACATTGTTTTATTTGTGTTAACTGTAACTCATGATATTTTGTGATAGAGTTTTATTGGCTAGGTTCTGACAGTTGCTTTTGATGATGATGAAAGGGGTCCTGCAAGGTACCCTGAGGTTTACTTAGCTATGGTTATCTAAGGCATTTGAGTCCTGTTTCCATGTGCAGACCGCAGGTAAGAAATTCTACATCAACTTGTGATAAGAATACATGTGTCTTTCAATTCATCTTCAATGTATAATTAGAATGCTAAGTACTTCCCTGCGACACAAGTTCCAAGAGGTATGGATATATGGTTCTAAATCTAATTTGTATATTTTGTTTACAAAAATCTCCAGTGTTATGACTTCATGTTGTCCAGGTGTTCATTATAATGCTGCAGTTATTATCGTGCGACCAATACCGAAACAGTGATACCAATATCTAATGGTGAGGTTATTAACAAGTTTGTGGAAAATAGTATTTATACAGTGGAACTAACATTCTTTCTTGATTCTACTAATCTTGGACTATTCTAAGTCTTGAATCCATTTTTTATTATCCTTACACCATTAATATAAGAATCGTCAAGTGACTAGTGTTAATAACTCTGCACTAAGGGGGTATAACGTCACCATTTAAATCACATCTTAGGTATTACATCTTTCAAATAGACTTTGTAATTAACATATTAAAATTGCATTTGTTAACTAAACCTATAAGCTCACACTATTATTATGTATTGGAAATGATGGGTCCAAAATACAGGTATCTGATAGGCCTTTCCCCATAGCAAAATAACAAGAAAAGGAGAAAAAAAAAACTTGTTTTGTGGGAAAATGATTTACCTTAATTATTTAATGAAGTTGTTTAAGAGATTATTTCTATTATGTTTTGAAAAGCGTTGTATGAGCTAATTGCATGACAAACAAGTTTGAATGAGTAGGTATAGGTGCACTACAGGACAACACGCAAATCAAGTGAATAACTGAAAGAACATCACCAAACTCAGCGCCTTTTTCCTGATATGTAGAGAACGAACTCCTGTTTAAAGAGAATCGAAATTTAGACATTTTGTTAGGTTCAGCATTAGAATTATATAAATATGGACCTCTCGGGTAGTGGGAGGCCCCTGCTACTATTTTGGAGAATTATTGATTTACATTTTATACCACCGAGACAGTTGTGTTACAGACTTGGTTTTTAAACTATGAAGTTCCTGTTTTCATTCAAGACTTAATGTTACTTGCAATTCAACGTTTATAAGTTCCTTTCACTCCTGAGCACGGGTTGGAGAGGGCCCCTCCAACACGTAAGTCAGGAAATCTCACTGTCAGGTATTTCTCATGGTGTATTTTACACTGACTGAATTTATATTGCAGATGAGAGTATTCGAATTAGTCTTTAAATCACACGATTTGATTTCTGTAGAAGTTGAACTTTTATGAGTCCGTAGTTCACTATAACGCACTCTGTAGTTTGGTAATGCTGTGTCTGTAGTCCTGTAGCAGCATTCCACCAAGGCATAATTTAACACACATTTCTCTATATACTTGCATTTAGTTCTGAAACAACGATCTAGATCTTAAGCCTATGTATTCATTTCATAATTAGAACTACTCATAGAGATTGATTTCTTTTAGTATTTATTGGTTACATGATGGCATTCACTCGTTACTGCTTTGATTAAAATTGCAGAATTAGATAATGGCATTCCGAATTTAGCTTTAGCATTAGATTATGTTAGATCAGACTTTGAGGTTTATGCATTCGATTTACAGTAATTACTCCTTAAGTTAGAGATCAATCTTTCATTACAATAGAATAGATCTGTTATGTTTTCAGTATTCAATTCCATAGTATAATTTTTATTGCTTTCAGCAAAGTTAATTCTTAAAGATATGCTTACTGTTTCCTCCATTTGATTTCTTAGACATAGATTTCCTGCTTTCAGTACTTAAATTTCTTAGTATAGGAATTTCACCTCCATATATTAAACAATCCTTTTTACAGTTCATTGAATCATTGTTAGGCAACTCTTTAAAACAATAGATACAAACACCCAACTTCGACAACGACTATCCTAGAGAGCACATATAGTGCCTGCACCTCTAAATTTTGTATGTCCCCCAGGTTGATAATTAAAGTAGGCTCTTAGTCTAGTTGCCTTTAATAGGTATCCATTTTGAGATCCCACCACTTTTTGGCGCCATTTCTAGGGAGGTGCTAAATCTTTTAGGAGACATCTTCAAAAGCGAGAAAAAAATCACATAAATAGAAAAGAAAAAAAAACACATAAAGATTTCACCAATGAATGCCTCGTTGGCAAAGGGATAGGTTTGGACGCTTTCTACCTAGACATCCCATGAGCACTAATGGTAACAACAATTCTGACCCCTCTCATTTTGGATCCCCAAACTCTGAAAACGAAACTGATTCCACATACGATTCAAACAGAGACAACTTCTCTGATAGTTCCAGCTCAAACACCACTATGGTTGGTGAAGAAGAAGAACACAGGGAGGTTTTCACCTTTCCCATTAGCATACCTCTTGGAGATGTTAGGATGAAGAATATCAACCCTAACAATCTGCCAAACTTCCATGGATTGACTTTAGAAGATCCTGACACATTCCTGTTTGAGTTTGAAGTAGTTTGTAAATCTTTTGATTATACTACAAATGCACAAAAGTTCAGGATTTTTCCCTCCCTCCACACTGAAATATTTATCACTTAGATGGTTCATGAGTTTAGAAGGAAATAGTATTTTCAGCTGGGTTCAAATGAAACAGGCATTCATAGAAAAGTATAGGGACTACTGCAAAGCAAAGGATACAAGGGATGATTGATGAATTTAGATGGGGATGATCGATGAGTTTAGAAAACCAAAATTCGAGTCGCAGTACATTACTGAGCTCAAGGAAATCAAGCAGTTTCCAAATGAATCAGTATTGGAATTCGACCAGCGGTATAAAATGCTAATGGAAAAAGTAAGTTTCGGGATGACCGACATGCAACATAAAGAATGGTTTATCGTCGAGTTGGTACCGCACATTCATGGGCCACTGATGCAACAGAAGGTAGCGACTCAGGCAGAGGCACTGGATATCACAATGAAGCTGGAGGCTTCACCAATCGGTGAAACAAGCCTAGACATGGATCGAATACAAGCGCAGTTGGAAAACTTGACAATCCGGCTACAATATATGAAGAAGGGAAAAGAGGCCCGTGAAGACATATGGTGCACCAGATGCAAGACAGAAGGACATCACAAGGATCGGTGCCCAGAATTTCGAGAATATTTGCAATTGGGTGCTATGAATCCCCTCAGTTAGGGAGGGATGCCTTGGTGTGGCATCTATCAGACGAGAGGACATCGACTGGAAGAATGTGTGTACCTACAGAATATGGTGTTGAAGCCAACAGATTTGTATGGCAAATTTTGTCGATCATTTGGCCATGACAAAAAAGATTGCAGGGATGATGACCTACTCCAAGAAAGGACTGTGGATAAATTTTTCATGAAGGGAGAAGAGCAACCACCGGTAGAGCAGCAACTGCAGCACATTCAACAACATCCTCACTATAATCCGCAACCACAATATGATCAGTCACAGTATGGTCATCCGGAATATCCACAACTACAATTTCAACCACCAGAATACGGTCAACCACAATATCCACCACCGCAGTATGGTCAACCATAGTACCCGCCATATGGGTCACTGCAAGGAGGGTTCATAAGGGGGTTCTGTGGAGGCTGTATCGGTTTTGGCCGAGGAGGATCTACTGGACGAGGTCGAGGACCGATCATATGTTACAATTGCAGTCAGTAGGGGAATTACCAGTGCACTTACTACATGCTGCGGACCATGGGGTCAAAGACTGTGCTTAGCTCATCGCAAAGTGGCAAACTAAGAACCTACCCCCAGCTCCACCAAATCAGAATCAGAACCAGAATTCACCACCAGCAGTACAGAGGATATCAGCAGAGACCAAAAGTCAGAGTGCGATTGTCGAAATAGTGACCCGAAAAGGAGCTGTTATAAGGGTCGACAAGTCACAGCCTAGAATCCGACTGACAACAAGAAAACAAGTCACACCAAATCAGAATCAGAACTAGAACTTGCCACCAGTAGTACAGAAGATATCAGCAGAGACCAAAATTCAGAATGAGATTGTTGGAATAGTGACCCAAAAAGGAGCTGTGACAGGGGCCAACAGGTCACAGCCTAGAATCCGACCGAAAACAAGAAAACAAGTCACACCAAATCAGAATCAGAACTAGAATTTGCCACCAGCAGTACAGAAGATATCAGCTAAGACCAAGAGTCCAAATGCAATTGTCGGAATAGTGACCCGAAAAGGAGCTGTGACAGGGGCCAATAGGTCACATCCTAGAATCCGACCAACAGCAAGAAAACAAGTCACATTCGATGCAGAAGCAGAAAGGGATATTTTCTTGAAAGCACAGGAGGTGATGAGCAAATTGAGGCAGCCACCTTTTCACCAAATGAAAGTTACTTGCCGACATTCGACACGACGAATTTGTAGAAAAGGGACAACACCTTAAGAGCCTTTCTAGAGGGTTTCCTGGAGTTGGCAAAAGATCAGGATGCATTGGCTGAAATATCCATCCTGCTGCATCGACGGGAGGGTGCACGATGGGAGCAAATGGTCAATTAGATATATAAGATAAAGACAGGAAGAGAAATGCGGATGTTTGCGCAAGTCAGAGCATTTGATGTCGATTCCATTATCTTAGATTTGGGATCAGACGTAAACATCCTAACAAAACAGACCTGAGAAACGATAGGGAAACCACAGTTGGCTTGATCTCCCGTACAACTACGACTATCAAACCAAAGTAAAGTCACCCTGATTGGTCGACTATGCGAGGTCCCTATTGAGATCGAGGGACTCAGAACATATACATATTTTGGTGTGATTGATATTGTTGACAACACAAGCCCCTATCCAGTGCTGCTAGGGATAGACTGGGCGATGGAGAATCAGGATATTTTCAATTTCAAGAAAAGAACTATGTCATTTGAGAACTGGGAGATAAGGTTAGTCGCACCTATTGACCCCATGGAAGGGAAGAGATATGTTGAACTGACAAGGTATGAATTCACAAAGGGATAGGACAGTCTCTATAAGATATCAGAAGATTATATCAACTCTATTGCAGATGGAGAGTTAGGGTGGTGTAGTAGTAGTTTGGCGTCGTTATATTTGGATGAAGCACCGCAAAATTGGTAGAAACAGCTGCATGAATTATCGTTTAGGAGGTGTGCACGGATCACTCAGTTGCTATGACGGGTATCTACAGAAGAGTGTGAGCTACCAACGTGAACATTGGATCGGAAGAGAACCCCAAGTTTGCGAACATTGGGTCGGAAGAGAACCTCAATTTCGCGAAAATTAGAGACTACTGGGACGAATCAACCATTGCAAAGACGAATGACTTATTGCACAAGTTCCAAGACTTGTTTCCGACCAAATTCTCGGAGATGAAAGGGATTTCGGGGGACCTAGGTGAGATGAAAATCCTACTGAAACATGATGCGAAGCCAATAAAGCAGTGGCCTTATAGGTTGAATCCGAGATATAAGGAGAGGGTGAAGGACGAAATTGAGAGAATGTTGGAAGTAGGAATTATAGAACCAGTAGAGGAATCAGAGTGGATCAACCCAATGGTGGTCCAAGATAAGAAAACTGACAAAGTCAGGATCTATGTCGATTTAAGGAAGCTTAATGATGCATGCCTACATGATCCATTCCATACGTAGTTCATGGATGAAGTATTAGGAGTCAGAGTTCAGAAAATATACTCCTTCATAGATGGATTCTCAGGATACCACCAGATAAAGATTGCAAAAGAGGATTGGTACAAAACAATGTTTGTCACTGAATGGGGATGTTTTCAATATACGGTGATGCATTTGTCCTGAAGAATGCACCAACATTTTTTTGAAGACTCGTAGTTGCTGCGCTTAAGGATTACATCCACAAATTTCTCGCAGTATACATGGATGATTGGACATTGTATGAATTGGTCAAGGATCATGTCGCGAATCTAACATTGATGCTGGAAAGATGTTGACAACACCAAATTTCATCTAACCCAAAGAAGTGATTTTTCTGCGCTCCGTTTGGGATTTTGTTGAGCCACATTGTTTGCAGGGACAGAATGCTGGTCGACCCTGTGAAGATTGCGATAATTGTCGACCTACCACCTCCAAACATAGTAAAGAAATTAAGAGCGACGTTGGGACACACGGGATACTACAAGAAGTTTATCTGAGGTTATGCAGCGATCACAGCACCGATGGAAAAATTGTTGAAGAAAGATGCCAAGTTTGAATGGAATGAAGAGTGCCAGAAGAGTATGGATATATTGAAAGTAAAGATGGTTGCAGCACCCATACTAGCATTTCCAGATTGGACGAAGGAGTTCAACATGTCGATGCATCATCAGTCGGACTAGGAGTCATATTAGCCCAGCCAGGATATGGCACGATAGACCACCTGATCGCGTTCGCAAGTAGAAATTTCTTTACTACAGAGAAGAACTATACGGCCATAGAAAGGGAAGGTTTGGCGATGGTCTACCCCTTACAGAAGTTTCGACACTATCTCCTAGCGGGCCATTTTAAAATGTTCACCGATCATTCAACACTCAAATACCTAGTGAACAAGCCTGTGTTGGGGGAGGAATATGGCGATGGCTGTTACTCTTCCAAGAATTTGACTTCAAAATAATTGTAAAGCCTGGACAACTGAACGCCAGACTAGACCATCTGTCATGGATAGAGTCTGGAGAAGAGCCAAGGAACATTGACGAAGGGTTTCCCGATGCTCAGTTGTTCAGGGTCAGAATGGTCGATGACCATTATGAGCAAATTATTGAATTTTTGGAAACAGGGAAGGCGCCGGAGGAATTCACTACCAACCAGAAGATGGTGTTAGGATATTTAGACACTTAGGAGTTAGTTAAGATCAACTTGTGTAATATATCCCTTAGGGATAGTGTGTTTCTTTAGTATGCATTAGTATGCATTTGTAAATACTTAATCCGACGGTCACGATATGTTTCCGACATAGAGTGATCTGACCGCTCAACTTCTCTTAGATCAAACCTAACCTTGATCTGTGGCTTAACACCCGATTGGTCCATGATCTCTATTTAAAGAGCATGGAGGGTCATTGTTTAGTTAATCGATTATGAGAAGCTCATTTGTAACTTTCTTTCTTTGCATAATAAATTGTCTCGTAGAAGCTATTTGGTCAGGGCCATGGAGTGTTTCCCTCAAGAGGGTTTAAACCACGTCAAAACATCGGTGTGTTGATCTGTGATATGTTTGTGTGAAGTGGTTTCTCTTGGTGTTTGGTCCTTTGGTAGTACCCTATGTACCTAAACATGGTATCAGAGCTTTTATGAAGTGCTGCTTCTGGTTATGATCTAGATCTTGAACTGCGGTTGCCAAAACTCGAAAGGGTTTCTAGTTCTGATATTTCTATGCATTTTTTGGCTATGGGAGGTGTTCCATTGCATCCGGAGCATCGTTTCCATCGGGAAATAGTTTTTGTTCGATCGAAAATGGTTCTCGGTTGCTCCAAAAACGCGTATTTCATCAGATCTGAAGGTATAATGTTACAGTGATGCATTTTTTTTATTTCGTTTTTTAAAAAGGAAAAATCTCATATTTCATCTTTGTTTTACGGTTAGATTTTTTTTTGGGTTCGGATTGTTGCTTTCCTGTCTACATATGCTCTTTGCTGTGCACCTTGAGTGATCTCAGCAAATCAGAAACAAAAAGGGAAAGGGTTTTTCTCGGCTGCATATGCTCTTTGCCGTACACCTTGCGCGATCTCGGCAAATCAGAAACAGAGAGAAAACATAGACTTTCCGGGCAAGCCAACAAGATCTAACTCCACAAGTGTGGAAAAGTTTTTTTTGTTTCGATTTGTGGTTTGTTTTGCAGGAAAAAGGGCAAGCACGCAAACCGAGCAAGAAGAGTAAAAAAAAAAAAAAAAAAAAACCCCTTCCTCATTTCCATATTTTACATACCTTTTAATCTAGAGCACTTGGTTCAAAGTTGCTTTATTCCTTAATAGGTCTTGAGTTCAAGTCTTAGGAAGTTACTTTTAAAAGAAAAAGTGCTTGCAATTTCCATTTTCAAGTTACTGTATTGTAATAGTGCATCTCACTTAAATAATCAAAAATAAAAATACGAGTCACTTAAGTTTTTTTTCATTGTTGCACTATTTAAAAGTAATATCATTGTAAAAGTGAAATCAATTATTTTACAAAAGTGGTTCACTTAAAGCAAATTTCTTGTAAAGTGATTGTCAAAAGGTTCATGTTGGGAAGAGGGGGGTTCTTTGTTTTGCTGGACATTCTCTAGCTCCCACGTCACTATTTGGGACATCTTCAACAGTTTCTTTGTTCAAGCATAACTTCATCATACAGAGTCAGTTTTTAGTGCCGTTTTTTTTAAACCGCCTATTTTTTCGAGTTTTTCACATCTAGACTATTGGTTTCTACTTTTACAGCCATTACTTTACAAATATGGCCGCCCATTGTGATATTCTACTTAATAGTTTCAACTATTTCTCATGGAAATCTTGTATGGAGGATGTTCTACAAAGTAGGAGACTTTTCAGAATTACCACAGGGAAAGAAAAAGAACCCACTAATGATGATAAGAAAATAAAATGGGCAAATAGATGTGATAAAGCTCGTGGATTGATTGGGATGTCAATCTCTACTGATTTGCGATTCCACATATCTGGAATTGATAAACCTAATGCTGCTTGGGACAAGTTGGAATCTGTGTTTGGTAAACACAATGAAATTCGAGGTCACCAACTCGAAAATGAGTTGATTTCTTTAAATCCAAGTGACTTTTCATGCAGTCAAGATTATTTATCTAAGTACAAAACTCTTAAGCTCTTATGTGCAGAATGTAAGATTGAGAGGGAAGACAAACAATGCATTTATCATATTCTTTCCAAACTTGGACCTGCGTATTCTGTTTTTGTATCTACATTTTACTCCATGAAAGAATCCTTGAATGTAGCTAGCTATCAAGAGCCTAGTCTTGAATCCTTTTGTGATTCCTTGATTAGAGAACAAGATAAACTCATTCAGCTTGGAATAATCAACAATGCAGATACATTTGGGAAAGCCTTTTTGTCCCAACAGAAATTAAGTTCAAGCCTCCCAAGAAACAAAATTTTCGCAATAATAAGTCAAACAAGGGTCCCAAACCCTCTTAGTCAGCTCCTTCTTTAAAAAATGATAAAGGATCCAAGCCAAAAGGAAAGAAGACTGAGCGTCATTGCAACTATTGCGGGAAAGATAATCATGATGAATCTAAGTGTTTCAAGAAGATGGTAGCCTTGGAAGAAACAATGAAGAAGCACCACATCATCCTAGATTCGCCTTCAGAATCTGCCTCTCATGGACATGCACTTTGTGCTTCTAGTTATTCTTATAATGCATCTTCTTCTTCTACTTCAAATGAATAGCTCATTGATTCTGGAGCATCTTATCATATGGCTAAGAATCAAGCCATCTTTTCTACTATGCATGAATGTAACACCAAACAAATATTTGTTGGTGATGATAGATCTCTAAGTGTTGTAGGAGCTAGAACAGTTCCCATAGATAATGGTCATTTTAGTGATGTACTATGTGTTCCAATAATTTCCTGCAATTTGTTATCAGTCTATCAGATCACTCATCCTGGTGAAGGTAAAACTGTGACCTTTACACCTCACCAAGTTGTAATCAAAGATTTTAAAGATCCTCAACAGGTCTTAGCTACCGGAATTGTTGATGATATTACCAGGTTGTACAAGTTTAACAACTTTGGGTCATCACCTTTTCCTTCAGTTTTTGTTGCTCATAGTGATAACTTGAGCAAACTTTGGCATGAGCGATTTGGTCACTTAAATTATCGCTCATTGCAACAACTATGTAAAGAAAATATGGTGACAGGTCTTTCGATGGTATCTTGCAGAGATGGTGTTTGTTCCGGTTGTGTACTCGAAAAACATCATCGGGACAGTTTTGACAAACGTGCCTCTTGGCACGCCTTAGTTCCCTTGGAGCTTGTGCATAGTGACTTGTGTGGTCCTCTTCCATCTGCTTCCTTTTCTGGTTTGAAATATTTCTTAACTTTCATTGATGATTACACTAGACGCACTTGGGTTTATTTCCTAAAACTTAAGAGCGAAGTATTTAACATGTTCTTGGCCTACAAGGCCCTTGTTGAAAAACAATTTGGTCATCAAATTATTAAGTTAAGATATGACAATGGAGGAGAATATGTTAACAAACAGTTCACTACTTTCTGCACTGAACAAGGCATCCAACAACAGCACACTGTTCCATATACACCACAACAAATTGGTGCAGCTGAGCGGAAGAACCGCACTTTAAAAGAAATGGCTAATTGTATGATCCAATCTAAGGGACTAAGTCTTCAATTTTGGGCTGAAGCCATAAATTGTGCAAATTACATAGTTAATCGCACCCCCACAAAAGCATTACAAGGTATAACACCGGACGAAGCATGGAGTAAAATTAAACCTGATGTAAGTCACTTTCGTGTGTTTGGTAGTGAAGCATGGGCTCACATTCCGGATGAAAAACAGAAAGCATTGCAGCCTAAAAGTGAAAAGTGCATATTTGTTGGATATTCTGAAGATGTAAAAGGTTATAGACTTCTTCAACCACATTCTCATGCTATAATCATTAGAAGAGATGTTAAATTTGATAAAAATCTCTTAGCCTGCGAGCCTAACTTGGCGATTGTGCCATATTTGGCCTGTGAGCCTGATTCGGCGTTTGTGCCTCCTTCTTCTTCTTCCAACTTCCTTGACAGGTTTCCAACTCCAATTTCTGATGATGACAGTGAGGATGAAAATCCACCTCTTCCTGCTCATGTTCCTCCAGTTGCACCAGCATAAGTGCTTCCTCAATGGGTCCGTTCAACATGTGAAGCAGCTGGTGATCTTGCTGGTGATCCTAGAGATCAACGTCGAACATGTTCTCAGTTTCAGTGAGCCTCTTCTCTTTTGGCTCAAGTTTCTGAGAATCATGATCCAGAAGCTTTTGCAGAAGCTTCAGGGAATCCAGATTGGGATGCAGCCATGGATGAAGAATATCGTTCCTTAATGGAGAACGATACTTGGGATCTTGTACCTCTTCCAAAATGAAGAAAACTTGTCAGATGTAAATGGGTCTACAGAACTAAGTATGCATTAGATGGAAGTGTTGAAAGACTTAAGGCAAGGTTAGTTGCCAAAGGTTTTTCCCAAGTTGAAGGGATTGACTACAATGAAACCTTTGCTCCTATCGCAAAAATGAACTCCATCCGCCTTGTTCTTTCCTTTGCATCCTTACACAACTGGGAAGTCCATCAAATGGATGTCAAGTCTGCCTTCTTATATGGTGATTTACAGGAGAAAATTTACATGGAACATCCTCTTGGCTATGTTCAGAATAACTCTAGCCTTGTCTGCCGCCTTAAGAAATCCTTATATGGCCTTAAGCAAGCTCCTAGAGCTTGGTATGCCAAAATGGATAACTTTCTCCTTGACACTGGTTTTTCTAGATGCCATTCTGACCCCAATGTCTATACCAAGAAAGTAGGAAACCATCTCATCGTACTTGTTCTATATGTTGATGACCTTATTCTTACTGGTAGTGACCCTAAGCTTATAACCCATGTGAAATCTAGTCTTAAACAAAATTTTAAAATGTCAGACTTAGGACATTTGCATTATTTTCTTGGTCTCCAAGTCCTGCAAACCAAAGAAGGAATCATTATTTCTCAGTCTAAGTATGCTTGTGACCTTCTTCGTCGCTTTCACATGGAAGATTGTACACTAGCCCCTTCTCCCTTCCAGTCTGGGGTCAAACTTTCTGCCACTTGTCCTTCACCTAAAGTCGATGCCACCTTGTATCGTCAGCTTGTTGGTAGTCTCTTATACTTGACTCATTCCCATCCTGACCTTTCCTTTGCCATTGGTCGAGTTTCCCATTATATGCAGACACCTCATGAAAGTCACTGGAAAGCAGCTAAAAGAATACTTCGATATATTCGAGGTACAATTCAGTTTGGAATTCATTACAGTAGACGGGGGAAACCTTTGTTGGTTGGTTTCACTGATTCAGATTGGGCCGGCGATCCTGATGATCGAAAGTCTACAGCAGGTTATGTTTTCAGTCTGGGATCTGGACCTATTACTTGGGCTTGTAAGAAACAACAAGCTCTTGCTCTTTCTTCAGCAGAGGAAGAATATCGAGCAGCAGTTAATGCCAGTCAGGAAGCTTTATGGCTTCGACAGATCCTTTCAGAGTTTGGATTCGAGCAGCAGCAGCCTACTCCACTTTGGTGTGACAATCAAAGTGCCATCAAGCTTGCCAAAGATCCAGTTCTACATCAACGCAACAAACACATTGAGCTACATATGCACTTCATCAGAAATCTTGTTCATGATCGTGTTCTTGAAGTGCTCTTTTGCCATACAGATGATCAAGTTGCAGACATCTTCACCAAGTCTCTTACAGAAGCGAAGTTTTCTAAACTTCGATCTATGTTAGGAGTTCAGGAACTTGTCATTAAGGGGGGAGAGGCTCTAATGCCTCCTTCCTTCTCCTAATAGTGTCACTTTTGTAAATCCTTCAATCCTATCCCAAGTTGTTCTTAAGGGGGGATGTTAGGATATTTAGACACTTAGGAGTTAGTTAAGATCAACTTGTGTAATCTATCCGTTAGGGATAGTGTGTTTCTTTAGTATGCATTAGTATGCATTTGTAAATACTTAATCTGATGGTCACGATATGTTTCCGACATAGAGTGATCCAACGGCTCAACTTCCCTTAGATCAAACCTAACCTTGATCCATGGCTTAACACCCGATTGGTCCATGATCTCTATTTAAAGAGCATGGAGGGTCATTGTTTAGTTGATCGATTATGAGAAGCTCATTTGGAACTTTCTTTCTTTGCATAATAAATTGTCCCGTAGAAGCTATTTGGCCGGGGCCGTGGAGTGTTTCCCTCAAGAGGGTTTCAACCACGTCAAAACATCGGTGTGTTGATCTATGATCTGTTTGTGTGAAGTGGTTTCTCTTGGTGTTCGGTCCTTTGGTAGTACCTTGTGTACCCGAACACCCGAACAGACGGAGTTAGTCTTCAGAGCTACAAATTTCCAACTGATTGCAGGGAAACTATATAAGATGGTACCAGATGAGATACTTCGACGATACATTCTTCAGCACAAACAAGAAAGGATTTTAGTGGAAGCTCATGATGGAATCGCAGGAGGATACTATGGAGAACGTTCCACTACTAGAAAGATCCTTCGAGCAAGACTATGGTGGCAAATGATCCATGGAGATGCTGCAAACTATGCAAGCAAATGCGATGTATGTCAAAGGATCAGGAAGCCATCACGAAGGGACAAAATTCCATTAGTACCTCAATTGACACTACAGGCTTTCGACAAATGGGCAGTTGACTTTGTGGGACCCATAAAACCACTAGGAAAAAGAACAGGGACGCACTACATAATTACAGCGATAAATTATCTGACGTGATGGGCGGAAGTGGCACTAGTAAAGGATTGCATAGCTGTGACTGCCACAATATTCCTCTTCGATAACATGGTCACCAGGTTTGGGTGCCCAAAGATACTAATGAGTGACCATGGTACTCATTTTGTTAATCAAACAATCACAGCGACGACAGAGGAGTTCCAAATTCGACACAGGAAGAACATCACATATCATCCACAAGCTAATGGGACCATTCAAGCATTCAACAAAATATTGGAGCATGCACTCATGAAGGTGTGCAACGCAAATCAGGATGATTGGGATTTGAAGATTCCAGCGATACTATGGCATATCGCACAACTTGCAAACGACTGACAGAACAGACCTTGTTTAAGTTAGTCTACGTACATGAAACAGTAATGCCAATGGAATATATCGTACCAAGTCTGCGCATTGCAGCAACTACAGATATGAGCAACAATGGTGCGATTGAAAAATGATTGGCACAGTTGGTACGACTTGATGAGGATCGATTCATCGTAGGATTCCATCAGAAGGTAGAAAAAGATCGACAGAAGGCTTGGCACGACCTCCACATCAAAACCAAGCAATTCCAATGGGGTGACATGGTCCTACTATACACTAGCAAGTTTGCAAAGCATCCAGGTAAGCTACAGATACATTGGTTGGGTCCTTATGTCATAAATGTTTTTATTGATGGAGGAGAAGTGCAGTTACAAACTTTAGATGGGACATTATTGCCCAATCTAGTGAATGGGAATCAGTTGAAACCCTATCGCCATGATCAGGCGCATAGTAGTTGAGATACAGAGGTTAAAAAAAAAAAAAGACAAAAAGTGGGAGACATGGCCCGACGGGTCGTTCGTCGATGCTTAGCACGTTTACCATGCGGGAGTTAAATCAGAACATGATTACTGCAACTAAGCATCACTAGAAGATGACAGTGGTGTATGATGACACAATTGAGGACAAAATCTGATGGCTATGGGAAATATTTCGTGGATGACTTGATAACCATACGTTAAGGACATGAGGAGAAAGCATAAATACAAGCACAGAGATTGAAGGATGAAGAGATTCAGTAGTCGGATGAAGAGAGTCAGATGAAGAGAGTCCATAAGTCGAATAAGAAATTCCAAGGAAGTTGTGGAAAAAGGAAGTGAGAGAGTTGCAATGGTGCATTTTGTTTCCAGCGGAAGCACCCAAGGTGTGCTAAGAGAAAGAATGATGAGTGTTCATGAGAAACTAGCAGATGCAGAGGCACCGGGTCTCAGGAAAAACAAAGATGAGGTCTTACCCGATATTTTTAAGCAAGTTTCGAGTGTTAGAAGAGAAAAGGCACATCGACACTAGCAAAGGATGATCAAATGTGTGAAACAAATCTGCCAAACCGCTATGCCCTTTCCACAAGTTGGTTATGTCGAGAAACTTCTATACAGTCGGAAGACAGGGTCAAAAGTAACAGACGGCTGCGACGGAATCAATGATGAAGGTTCCAAGAGACTGGAGGATGAGTTCGAGAAGTACATGTAAGTGACCAAGAGACTAGAGGATGAGTTCGAGAAGTGCATGATAGCGAGCCCCAGATTGAAAGAACAACCTCAGAAGTATAGAACAATGAAGGATGAGAACAGTTCCAGCAGAGCCAGCTGAGGTGGCTCAAGGGCAAGCCACAAGTTTGTGTTGGGGGCCCGTTGGCACAGGGTTAGACTACATGAAGTGCAGAAGCCGACAACAGCGAAGAAGGACCATCCACGGAAGAAAGGACCATTTGTAGAGAACAAGGAAGCGACATAAGCACATGATTAAGGTAGTTAGTTAGAAAGGGTCAATTGTACCATTTTGTA
This sequence comes from Larix kaempferi, assembly GCA_027924585.1. Classification (NCBI taxonomy): domain Eukaryota; kingdom Viridiplantae; phylum Streptophyta; class Pinopsida; order Pinales; family Pinaceae; genus Larix; species Larix kaempferi. Next base: position 646,211 of record BSBM01001123.1, on the reverse strand, counting down.
ACCGCCATAGTTGGCTATAAATAGAAATATGAATGTAAACCTAAGGACATCCAAGAATGAGAGCATGAGTTGACCAATAACCGAGCGAATGACTTGTGTGATGTTTTGTTCTGTTTTCAGCAAGTTTGTATGGACCTGCTATAAGGTGTTGTGAACTATCCCTGTGAAGGTTAATCCCATAGGTTTTTGATGAGTTAATGCACAAGGATGTTCGGATCTGTATATTTTATCTCTGTTGATGTCGAATGATGAACATTGTGCCATGTTTGAATATTGTTGTTATGTAATTTCGAACTGATGTGGTCGCCAGTTTTGATCTACTAATGTGAATGTTGATTACATAATGAATATGCGAATGATGAATGTATGTTTGAATCTATAAAGCATGTTGCAAATGTAAATCTCTGGTTTCTATAGTAGTAGAGTCTGAGTAGGTGCATGTCCTTTTCCCCACTGCAGAAACCTGGTTCCTACAGCCCCCTTAACCATCTCGGTTGAGAACTCACTCGCTTCACGGGTGTTGCTGGAAAGGGAAAAAACTTTATAGGTCGGTACTTAGGGTTGTTTGGTAAGTGTTTTTTGATGACAGTGCGAAGTGAATCCCTGTCGATAGAACTATGTCAACACTCCTCCTTTTGCATTGATGGAAACATTTGAAAAAACTTCTCCCCCTTTGACACCAATGATAAAGGCTAACTTGTCCGGCATGAGTTTACATATTCTTTGGAAAATGGATGTTGGTTGATATTCTTCTGCTCTCTCCTTTTGATATTTATGACATAGAGTTCCCAATATTCTCTTTGATAGCTCCTCCTGTCAACATATCCCCTCCTGTGTACATGATGCCTTATAATGCTTGATTCAGGGTTCTCTTTAGGTTATAAGATACTTTAGACTTGTCATGTTTTAAGACGTCCTTTATTCTTAGTTCCACAATCATCCTTGGAAGATTCATTTATGCTTGGAATCTTTTTTTCTTCTGAGTCTTTGTAGTCTATATATAAATTCCTTCTCCACATATTTCCATCAGGTACTCTGCTTATTGATCTTCTATTTCTTTGTATTTTGGATTTCATATTCCATACCTTTTCATGTGTTTCCTTAGATAGTCAGTATGTATTGTTTTCACAATGTTTTGAAAAGTGTGCAACATTATGACATATGAGATATTTAATAAGTCTTCCACCATTTGAAATGATTGTGTCCTATTTCCTTCTCAAACCTTGATCTTTGTCCTTGGTTTTGCAGTCAGCAGCCTTGTGACCAAAACTATGATCGCAATGACAATATCCATAGTATGTTCTTTTATATTTGGGAAATCTTTGGTCATTCTACTTGTAATGACTTTTCTCATTTTCATATCCTCTAAAGCTTCTCATTTTAGATGGATGAGCAAGCATCTGATGACTAAAATTAGTCTTCTTGTAATTCTTATGTTGCATGGGTGTCTCTTTGGGAGCATAAGACATACATTTAAGCTTTCCAACATCACCTTGAATGATGGATCTTGATTCTTTAGTGACATTCACTTGATCATATCCAAGGCCTATTTTCTTCCTAGGAAATATTTGTAAGCTGGGGATTTTATTAAGTGCTTCAGTACATTCTTTGAACTTCTCATTAATTATTTGCTGACCTTTTAGCCTTTCTACTTCTTCCTTGATTCCAACAACTTCTTGGCTTAAGCTCTCTACCTCTTCCATGCTATCAATCACTTGTTGTCTTGAATTGTGCAACTTTTCCTGGAAGGTCTTTACTTCTTCTTCCAGAGATAGATTTTTCAAGTTTCACTTTCCAATAATTTATTCCTTAGCTTTCTATCGGATTTTATTAATCCATTTGGATTTTATTATTCCATTTATGATAGAGATGAGTTATTCCTAATCAATTATTGAGGTCATCTCTTCTCCAGATATATTTAGAAAAATTTCATTAACTGAGATCTCTTCTTCATCTTTGAGAATAGGAGGGATTGCTTTTGTTATTTCTTCAACTGAGCAGAGTTTCTCCAATTTGACCCTGCATTCCTTATTCGAGATACATTGTCCTATCTTTTCTTTAATAGGTTGAGGTAGTCCATCGAGTATGGCCTCCATTGCCATTGAGTTGGTTTCCTTGAACCTTTGATGAGATGTAGTCATTATTCTCTTTGGTAGGATGTAACCATAGATTACTGAATTCCATACATCATACCCCAATGACTATAAGTATACTCTCATTCTTATGCTCCATAATGCATATTCTTCTTTATCAAGTACTGGAGGTCCATTTACAGAGAGAGTTACTGTAACATCCTGATAATTTCATAAAAATTTAAAAAAAAATAAATGAGCATTAAATGTTAATAATTGTAAATGAGGAAATAATAAATGCTTATAAAGACAACATTAATTAACAAAGTCATTTATGCAGAAAATAATTAATTATTGAAACTCTTAACTAAAGACAATTTAATGATTGTGACAAGTCATACATCTATTAAGATGCTGATGACATTGTTTTATTTGTGTTAACTGTAACTCATGATATTTTGTGATAGAGTTTTATTGACTAGGTTCTAACAGTTGCTTTTGATGATGATGAAAGGGGTCCTGTGAGGTACCCTGAGGTTTACTTAGCTATGGTTAGCTAAGGCATTTGAATCCTGTTTCCATGTGCAGACCACAGGTAAGAAATTCTACACCAACTTGTGATAAGAGTACATGTGCCTTTCAATTCATCATCAATGTATAATTAGAATGCTAAGTACTTCCTTGCGACACAAGTTCCAGGAGGTATGGATATATGGTTCTAAATCTAATTTGTATATTTTGTTTACAAAACTCTCCAATGTTATGACTTCATATTGTCCAGGTGTTTATTATAATGCTGCAGTTATTATCGTGTGACCAATACCGAAACAATGATACCAATATCTAATGGTGAGGTTATTAGCAAGTTTGTGGAAAATATCATTTATACAGTGGAACTAACATTCTTTCTTGATTCTACTTAGCTTGGACTATTCTAAGTCTTGAATCCATTTTTTATTATCATTACACCGTTAATATAAGAATCGTTAAGTGACGAGTGTTAAGAACTCTGCACTAAGGGGGTATAACGTCACCATTTAAATCACATCTTAGGTATTACATATTTCAAATAGACTTTGTAATCAACATATTAAAATTGTATTTGTTAACTAAACCTATAAGCTCACACTATTATTATGTATTGGAAATGATGGGTCCAAAATACAGGTATCTGATAGGCCTTTCCCCATAGCAAAATAACAAGAAAAGGAGAAAAAATACACTTGTTTTGTGGGAAAATGATTTACCTTAATTATTTAATGAAGTTGTTTAAGAGATTATTTCTATTATGTTTTGAAAAGCGTTGTATGAGCTAATTGCATGACAAACAAGTTTGAATGAGCAGATATAGGTGCACTACAGGACAACACGCAAATCAAGTGAATAACTGAAAGAACATCACCAAACTCAGCGCCTTTTTCCTGATATGTAGAGAATGAACTCCTGTTTAAAGAGAATCGGTATTTAGACATTTTGTTAGGTTCAGCATTAGAATTATATAAATATGGACCTCTCGGATAGCGGGAGGCCCCTGCTACTATTTTGGAGAATTATTGTTTTACATTTTATACCACCGAGACAGTTGTGTTACAGACTTGGTTGTTAGACTATGATGTTCTTGTTTTAATTCAAGACTTGATGTTACTTGCAATTCAACGTTTATAAGTTCCTTTCACTCCTAAGTACGGGTTGGAGAGGGCCCCTCCAACACGTAAGTCAGGAAATCTCACTGTCAGGTATTTCTCATGGTGTATTTTATATTGACTGAATTTATATTGCAGATGAGAGTATTCAAATTAGTCTTTAAATTGCATGATTTGATTTCTGTAGAAGTTGAACATTTCTAAGTCCATAGTTCGCTATAACGCACTCTGTAGTTTGGTAATGCTGTGTCTGTAGTCCTGTAGCAGCATTCCACCAAGGCATAATTTAATACCCATTTCTCTATATACTTGCATTTACTTCTAAAGCAGCGATCTAGATCTTAAGCCTATGTATTCAATTCATAATTAGAACTACTCATAGAGATTGATTTCTTTCAGTATTTATTGGTTACATGATGACATTCACTCGTTACTGTTTTGATTAAAATTGCAGCATTAGATAATGGCATTCTGAATTTAGCTTTAGCATTAGATTATGTTAGATCAGACTTTGAGGTTTATGCATTTGATTTACAGTAATTACTCCTTAAGTTAGAGATCAAGCTTTCATTACAATAGAATAGATCTATTATGTTTTTAGTATTCAATTCCATAGTCTAATTTTTATTGCTTTCAGCAAAGTTAATTCTTAAAGATATGCTTACTGTTTCCTGCATTTGATTTCTTAGACATAGATTTCCTGCTTTCAGTACTTAAGTTTCTTAATATAGGAATTTCACCTCCATATATGAAACAATCCTTTTTACAGTTCATTGAATCATTGTTAGGCAACTCTTTAAAACAATAGATACAAACACCCAACTTCGACAATGACTATCCTAGAGAGCACATATAGTGCCTGCACCTCTAAATTTTGTGCATCCCCCGGGTTGATAATTAAAGTAGGCTCTTAGTCCAACTACCTTTATTAGGTATCCATTTTGAGATCCCACCACTTTTTGGCGTCGTTTCTAGGGAGGTGCTAAATCTTTTAGGAGACATCTTCAAAAGCGAAAAAAAATCACATAAATAGAAAAGAAAAAAAAACACATAAAGATTCCACCAATGAATGCCTCGTCAGCAAAGGGATAGGTTTGGACGCTTTCTACCTAGACATCCCATGAGCACTAACGGTAACAACAATTCTGACCCCTCTCAGTTTGGATCCCCAAACTCTGAAAATGAAACTGATTCCACATACGATCCAAACAGAGACAACTTCTCTGATAGTTCCAGCTCAAACACCACTATGGCTGGTGAAGAAGAAGAACCCAGGGAGCTTTTCACCTTTCCCATTAGCATACCTCTTGGAGATGTCAGGATGAAGAATATCAACCCTAACAATCTGCCAAACTTCCATGGATTGACTTCAGAAGATCCTGACACATTCCTGTTTGAGTTTGAAGTAGTTTGTAGATCTTTTGATTATACTACAGATGCACAAAAGTTCAGGCTTTTTCCCTCCCTCCACACTGAAATATTTATCACTTAGATGGTTCATGAGTTTAGAAGGAAATAGTATTTTCAGCTGGGATCAAATGAAACAAGCATTCCTAGAAAAGTATAGGGACTACTGCAAAGCAAAGGATACAAGGGATGAAATATTTAGGATGCAGTAGGGAGACCGTGAATCCTTAGAAGATTATGCCTAGTGTTTTTAGCTCAACTACAAATGAGCTAACCATTGCACCCTAGACCCTGAATCATTGAAACTTGTACTTCTTAGGGGGATTAAAGAGGAGAATTTCGAGATCTTAAACCACTTGGGAGATGGAGACATATTTCAGAAGACTTATGACCAAATACTGTAAATTTTCAAAAACCATTCTAGGTCTAGGAAAAGCAAGAATGGGACAAGAGATACACATCTACCCATAGAATCCTCATCTTCTTTAGGACCCAATCTTACAAAATATGACTTAGGAAACCTGTTAGATGACATGATGACCGACATCTTACAATCTCTGGCCATGCAACTTGATGCACTACAAATAAAAAAGAAGCAAGATGAAATTAACCAAGCTTTGGCAGTATTTTGTCCTCATTGTAGAAGGAAACATGATAAGGGGCAGTGCACTTTAAACACCATAGAAATATGTGGTCTCTGCACTGATGACCACTCCACTGATAAATGTCCCCTCTTACCATCATGTAAAGCTGTTATTCAAGATCCCGCAGCTGAGGGAGCAATAGAACAACTCTGTTTTATAAATCAGAGGAGGAATAATTTTGTTAGACCATATCAACTGAGCAATCAAGCCTGCTATAATCAAGGACATCCAAATTGGAACTCAGCACCAACTCCATGGCAAGCACAGCCAAATCCAAACCAATGGCAATAGAATCAGCAATCGTATTACCCATAGTCTTACCCTCAATAGCCCCCACCTTTTTCTCCATCAACCACAAATTATGCACATAAATACCCCCATCCATCAAATTGGAGAGCCCCATTACAAAAACCACTTATTATGCCACCCCCACAGACTCAACCAGCCCCCAGACCCCCACCAATTCCATCCCAACCAATCCAAACCCTAATAATAACAGACCTCCACCGCAACAACAGACTTATAATGCTGATATCACATAATTCCCTACCTATGTCATAGATACCATGGAAATAAACGAAATAAACCTATGATTTGGAAAAATGTTGCAGAATACATCCCCATAGAATATCCAACAACCTGAAACTCAAGAACAAACAACAAAACCCTATATTCAGCATCCAGATGAACCAAATCCTCCTGAGGACGAAACCCAACCACTCCCATGCAACAGAAACCCTCCATTTCCAGAGAAACTTGTACAAAGTATGAAAGAAGAGGAAGAACATGCAATTTTAAACGAATTCAAGCACTTAAACATCCAAATCCCCATATTACAAGCCATAAGGGATGTTCCCATCTGCAACAAATTTATTAGAGAGAATTGTATGAAGAAACCTGGGAGGAGGAAACGTGACCCGCCAACCATAAATGTAGTGGGACAATTGGCTGATTTAATGTTGGGCGTCATAATTAACCCTAAATATATTGATCCAGGTAGTTCTGTAGTGAACACCACCATCAATAGCAAGAAAATAAATAAAATCTTAATAGATTTGGGAGCTATGATCAACATCATGACTGAGGAAACCATGCTATACCTGGGACTCCAATCAATCGTCAGACCAACCACAACGGTACTCCAACTAGCTGACACATCCACTGTGAAACCTGAAGGGATGCTAGAGGACATTATGATCAATATTGAATCCTAGGAATACCCAACTGATTTCATAGTCATTGAGCTCAAAAGTAAACTTAGTGGTTATCCCATCATATTGGGAAGACCTTGGTTGGAAACCGCAGATGCTTACATAGGTTGCCGATCAGGAAACATGACTATCACCAGTGGACTTGCCAGAAAGAAAATCGCCATCAACCCACCAGCAAGGAAATCTTCAGATTTAGAGTATCAAAATTGGACTGATGACTATAATGACACAACAAATCCAAACACACTACATCTCCTAACAATTGATGTTGCACTATCATTAAAAGAAATAGATGAAGATGGGCATATAGATAGCTTTATACAGAATGCATATTCTAACAATGTTGGTCTTGAAAGTTTTTTTGACACAAAACAACAACAGGAAGGCTAAAGTTCAAGTCATAACTTAAATAAGATGTGGGCAGAAGTACTACATCTGGAAGAGCAATCAGAAAAAGAAAAGACAATAGAAATCATGCCTGGGAAGCCAGTCAACATTAATTCCAATCTCAAGCTAGAGCAAGAAAAGTAATTAATGAAAGTATTATCAGAACAACATAAAGATTTTGCATGGACATATGCAGACATGAAAGGTATACACCCTGATATATGCAAACATTATATTTACATCAAAGAAGGTTCTATCCCTATCAAGCAACCACAAAGGAGATTGAACCCAACATTAAAAGACATTGTCAAAGTAGAACTACATAATTTATTAGATGTAGGGTTCATATATCCCATCTCTGACAGTGAATGGGTCTCCCGACTAGTTATAGTGCCTAAAAAAGGAGGCAAATGGAGAATTTGTGTGGACTACAGAGAGCTAAATAAAGCAACAAAGAAAGATCACTTTCCACTGCCATTTATAGATCAAGTTCTGGACACATTAGCTGGCAACAAGTATTTTTCATTTTTGGATGGTTTCAGTGGGTACAACCAAATTTTAATACACCCAGCTGATCAATATAAGACAACATTTACATGTGCTTGGGGTACTTACGCATACAGAGTACTATCCTTTGGCTTATTTAATGCTCCAACAACATTCCAAAGGGCCATTCTAAGTATATTCTCTGATTTCATAAACGATCAAATGGAAGTCTTCATGGATGACTTCACACCCTATGGACAAAACTTTGACCAAGCATTGAGTCACCTCGAATTGGTATTAAAAAATGTATTGAGATAAGCCTATGCCTTAGCAATGATAAATGCATAATGTTAATGGAAGAGGGCATCATTCTAGGGAACCATATATCACAAAGAGGGATAGAGGTGGACCAAGCAAAAGTCTCAGTAATCAAAATGTTGTCACCACCTGTTAAACAAAGGGATGTCAAAAGTTTCCTTGGGCACATAGGGTACTACAGAAGGTTTATTGAAAATTATAGCCTAATTGCTGCCCCAATGTTTGCACTTCTCACAAAAGACACTGAGTTCATATGGACACACAATTGCATGACAGCATTTGAAAATCTCAAGGAGAAAACAATTACAGCTCTAGTACTCTAAGGACTAGACTGGGCACTACCATTCCACATCCACTCGGATGCATCAGATAAGGCAATCGGATCTATCCTTGGACAAGAAAAAGAGAAGAATCCCTATGCAATATATTATATCAGTAAGAATTTAGCAGGGGCATAATTAAATTATACTATAATAGAGAAGGAATTTTTTGATGTCATACATGCCATTAATAAATTCAGGCACTATATCACTGGCTACTAAGTTTTTGTTCATATAGACCATTCGGCCATAAGATATCTAATGAACAAACCAAACACAAGTGCTCGAGTAATTCGATGGTTGCTACTAATTCAAGAATTTGACATCACCATTTTAGACAAGCCAGGTAAACACAATGTAGTGGTTGACTTTCTATCTAGGCTGACACATGGACAAGACAGTGAAGTAATCAATGACAGTTTTCCAGACGAGCACCTTTTTGTCATATCCACAAGAAGCCCGTGGTTTGCTGACATAGCAAACTATTTAGTGTTTGGAAAATTTCCAGAACATTACATTTATACGGAAAAGACAAAAGTAATAAGGCAAAGTGAAACATACACATGGATAGAAGGCATGCTATTCAAACAAGGACCTGATCAAATACTCAGAAGGTGCATCAAAGAAGATGAAGTGCATGACATCATGCATGCCACTCACAATGAACCATTTGGAGGACACTGTGCTGCAAAGAGGACAGCCTATAAGATTTTACAAACAGGATACTATTGGCCAACACTCCACAAGGATACTTATGAATATGTTTCACACTGTGATGACTGCCAAAGGATGGGAAAACCAACACAAAAAGAAGAAATGCCCCTACATCAACAGATTTCCTTGGAAGCATTCGAAAAATGGGGATTTGATTTCGTTGTTCCTATCAACCCATGGTCAAATCAGAAAAGCTACATCCTAGTGTGCACTAACTACCTCACAAAATGGACAGAGGTAGAAACACTTGCTACAGCCAATGAAAACAACGTAGAAAAATTCTTCACTGAGCAAATATTCCACAGGTTTGGAGTACCAAGAGAACTAGTATCTGATCAAGGCCCGCAATTCACATCCAACTTAATAGAAGACTTGATGAAATGAAACAATTTCAAGCACAGACAGTCCTCTTCCTATCACCCTCAGGCAAATGGTCAAGCAGAAGTCACCAACAGAGAATTAGAGAGGATTCTGACAAATACAGTCCAACTCCACAAAAGAGATTGGGATGATAGATTAAGTGAGGCAGTTTGGGCCTATAACACCACATGGAAAACAACAATAGGATTCACACCTTATGAGTTAGTATATGGAAAGAAAGGCATGCTGCTAATTGAATTTGAAATAAAAACACTAAGAATTGCAGCAGAGTTGAACATGGAACTATCATAAATACAACAAGAATGCTTGCTACAATTGAATCAACTAGATGAGCAATGCCAACAAGCACTAGCCCACACAGAAATCATCTAGCAACAAAGAAAGAAGCGGCATGACGAGCACCTCAAGGATAAAAAGTTCAGGGAAGGTGACTGGGCACTACTCTATGATTCCAGGTTTCACACATTCAAAGGAAAACTAACAACTAGATGGCTAGGACCTTACATGATCGAGCATATATATGAAAATGGAGTAGTCAATATTATTACAATAGATGAACAACAGTTTCCCATGATAGTGAATGGACATCGGCTAAAAATTTACAAGAAACCACAATCAAAGGAAGAGTTTACACAGGTACTCTACCAGCAACAACTGATCCTGATAGAGAATATGGAATTTTATTGAAAAAATGATGAAAAAAAAAACAGAAAAAGAGGAAAAAAATGGAAAAAGAAAAATGAGAAAAGATGAAAAAAGAAGCAAAAAATAAAAAGGAAAATAAAGAAAGAAAAATAAATATAGTTGAATGAATAACAGGCCAAATTATAGGGCCACATACATACCTATGAAGATCGAGCATTAAAATTGCAAAAAGAAATATCAAGCAAAAGAAACATCAATATGCAAGTGAGCCAGAGAATTCTCAAAAACATCCACAACAATCAAGCGAGCCAGAGAAGTATCAAAACAAAAAAAATAAAGCAAGCCAAACATGCATTCAAGAGAGCCAGCAAAGATATCTACCACTATAGGAATGAATCAAAGCACAATGTTTAATCAACTCTACCATTTGATCACGTGAGCCTACCACATCTTCAAGCGAGCCAGCACAGAACGAGATCAAAAATCATTGCAGAGCTTTATCACAATGTCAAATCAGAAATGGCACAAAGTTCAAATGAAGATGATACAACAATTTCAAACAAGCAAAAGAAAAATGCACACAGCACAAGGAACTACTGACATGCCAGAATTTACTACGGAACATGCCGAATCTACTACAGAATCCTGCACACGCAAAAATCGAGCAAACTCATCATCTCAAGTACGCTAAGGCATAACAAGGTAATCTCTAAACATATTTGTTATAATCTTACGGTTAAATCATTATCCCCAAAACGGTTATTTTTTAAGCTGTGGACAGCTTTTCAATAAAGTCGGGGGGGGAAAGGTTCATATTACAAAATCATGATTGCACACCCCCGTCATATCAATAAATGATGAACCCGCAGAAAGCACCATACTTACAAATAATCGGAGTAGAAGGGAAAGGTTCAGATTACAAAATCATGATTGCACACCCCTATCATATCAATAAATGATGAACCTGCAGAAACCACCATACTTCCCAATAATCGGAGCAGAAGTGCAAAAGTACAATCATGAAACGAAACAAAGGGCTTGGTTATGGAAAGAAAGGGATAAAGCGGCAAGTACACTGTGCAATGATGAGGTTAAGTGCGGGAAGGCACATTAAGTAAGGCTGTATAATTGTCCAAAGGACCAGTTTTGCAAATGCAAACCTCTTAGAACTCTCCAAACACAAGAAACCGGAAGTAGTGTGGTCACTCAGCCAGTAATTCAGTCCTTGAGCCTGTAATTGACCTCGACCAGTTGAGATAAAATCCACAATTCAAATTTCTGGTTTTATTGATTACAGAAGAGATTTTTAAGATGACAAAGGGATTCAAGAAAAGTGAACCAGAGGAGCACATCGCCATCTACCAAAACCTACAAAAATTAACAACCATCCGCAGCGCAAGCTGGATGTCGTTCATCCTAGGATTGAAACGGTACAATACAGGGGTGGATATGGAGTGTGCAAGGAATTTTAAGCATATCAAGGATGAACAGTTTGTTACCTGAGTGAAGGGGTTACGTATAAAATTAGATGATGATGTAATTGCCAAATTCACTCGTCTATAGAGGGATTTGCATTGGAGAAAGGATGACAGGGAGGCAAACCATGAGGCAAAGACAACATTCTCCGAGCAAGGAGAGGTCTATGTCGGAGACAAAAATGGAGTCAAAAGACTCTCCATGCCAGCACCATGGGAGGAAGTGGCTACAATCATTCAGAAGCACATCACATGCTTCGGTAGGTTGAGCTATGTCCCCATTTTCCATTTTCGAATTTTAGAGCTGTTAAGGCATAGGGCCCATCATCCACCAAACAACAACATTAGTATTCCATAATACCTGCTCCAATCCTTAGCAGAAATGAGCAAAAAGGTGATTAAAGGTAAGGAGGATGCCTTAGCCCACCATGGGCTAATCAAGTTAATCGTTTGTGAGGAATTGAAGGTGCAGATACTAGAGCTTTCTTGGGAAGAATTCGTGTTGGTATCTGCTGAAGATGTTTAAAGAATGAAGGGTAAACCCACAATTGGTGTATCCCTACCACCAGGAGCAATGAACAAAACCGCCTCTGCATCAGGGGCGAAGAGGAAAATTGACCCGGACAGTGTGGCTGATACCCTGGTGAAAATCAAGCATTCAAGAGATGACTCCCCCCCAAAAAACCCAGGGATTCCTACCAGTAATCAAGAGCTGAAGAGAAGAAGTAAGAGATTCACACAAGCATCCAGAATCCGAATTACAAAGGAAAAGAGTAGGAAACCCAGACCCATAGTTAAAAATATGTCAGATGAGGACAATAATCAGTGGGTAGATCAAAAGGATCCCACTACAGAAGAGGAGCAGGATGAACAGGAAATGCAGGATGAACATGAATTGCATGATGAACAAGAAGAACAGGAGGCGGAAGAAGAATGGAATGAACAAAAAGAGAAAGACAACCCCCAGGGGAACCCTCCTGAGCATAATGAAAACCTTGGGGTCGTCAATCAGCTAGCTGAGGCATGGGAAGAATTAGAAAAGCTCAGAAAGGAGCTAGAGAAATTGAATCACGAAGCCAGCCCACATCACCCCTGTTCTCATCTAAGAAGACACAAATTCTAAAAATGCATCATGCAGGGGAGCTAAGACTAGCTGAACAGATAAATTCAACACTGCAAGAGAAATTGGCTGAGGCATAAGGTGAGCTAGCCAAAAAGGACCAAGATATTGTTCAACTAAAGTACACTTTGGCTACTACCATTGAAATATATGACCAACTATGGGACCTCAGGCCACCATCAGCAGTCTATGTAGTTTATCTACAAGAAAAGTGGAGCAAATTCCAGCTTCGAAGGTTAAAACAGGGACTCTCGATAGAGATAAATTCCCCCAAAGAATTTATGGATGCATCTTTGAATGCTACTGTTAGGACTCATAAATGTCATATTTTCATCCACTTTTCCCTTCACTATTCCTTACATTTCATCGCCCTATTAAACCTTCATCATATCATTTGCATAAATACATTTGGGTTTCACATTATTATTTTCCACTTTATTCATTTTAGTATTAAGAGTGAATTTATGATTAAATATTAGAAAATATACATGTTTTCATCTCAATTATGTGTGAGCTTTGTAATGTGTAGGAATATGTGAATGATTTCTCAAATATCTCTTACACCATTCCAAAGGAGATAATTATTCAAGCCTATTCCTAAGGAGAAGATCATGGAAGATTTGGTTGGCATATCTTATCTAGGATTCATGAGAGATATGTGGAGGATTTGAAGGCACCATATCTTGTAATAATAGGAAAGTGGTTGAGAGTAGTTGAGAGAATAATGGATCTGTAATTAATGCATTCTTATCTTTTTCTTAAGGACTCTCATGTATAAAGGAGAGTGCTCCCTCTCCATTCCATTAGGTTGGAATTAGGTTAGATTGAGCTTGTAAGAGGATTGTAATAGAAGTGGATTGGATTGGATTTTGTATTTGTTAGATTAAGTCTTGATTTGAGATTCATAATGTGATTCAAGCCTTTCATTGTTATGCTTTCATGGTTGTCATTTGATTATTGATTTGTGGATGTGAGCTCACTTATGTCATTGTTGTTAACTCTTCACATGTTGTATTTCTCTTACGCAATTTCAATGCTTTCTTAGTTAGTGTTTCCATGCAATTTCCTGCTTTCCTAGTTAGTGTTTCAATGCTTTCTTAGATTAATTTGATTTCAGCAATTTAGATTAAGTTAGATTAGATCTACTTCAGTCCTGCACAAATAGTGCACGTGCTTCGTCAGTTTACGTACCCCGGATTGATAAGTAAATAGTTGGGCAACTTATTGCAACGTAATTATTACGACATATAACTCACCTGACATTTTGGCGCCGTTGCCGGGGAAGCACAAGGGATTGAGGTATTAATTTCTTTTTTCATGCAAGTGTGATTATTCATGCTCCTAACTCTGAGGAGACATATGGGTAAGGGCATGAAGGGTGTGTTTCAATTTCTGCAAGCGTGTTTCGATTTCTGCAAATTAGAGTAAATTCCAATTTCTGCAAGTGTGTTTCAATTTCTGCAAATTAGAGTAAATTTCAATTTCTGCAATTTAGCATAAATTTCAATTTCTACAAGCATGTTTTTGCAATTTCAATGTCTACGACTGTGAAGAGGTTTTCTTGTGTTTCAGCAAGAGTGTTTTGTTTTCAGCAAGAGTGATTTTCAGATTTTGATTTGGGTGCTGTAAGAATCCCTTTTACAATATGCTTTAACCATGAGTATCAGTTTGGAACAACTCACTCAGATCCTTGCAAAAGTTGGGATCTCCTCCTCTCACGAGGAAGAGATCTTGACAGCGGCCGAGAGCTTAATCACTCCTCCACCAACAAATGAGAATTCCTATGCATCAGAACAGGAAATTGAGGAAGATAATGAGGAGCTGCAACATGATCTGAGCGAGGAGAATTGCGCTTATGAAAGTCTTATCGAACAATGGTTTCAAGGACGCACCAGGTTAGACGCATTTAGTTTTTATTTTGTTAATTTAGTGTTTCAGCAAATTTCGCATGTTTATACATATTTCCGATTATTATTTACGAACTTGAAAGAGAACATATTTTTGTTACTGTTACGTGCATGGTTCCATTGGAAGTTTGCTTACACGTAATTAAATTTTTAAATTCCAATTAGCATAGTGTAGGTAGGGAATTGTTTTCAAGTTTTTTTAGAATAAGTATGCTCTCCTCCGCGCTTCGTGCGATCGCGAGGATCAGAAAGTAGGATGACTAAAATTGATTTCAGGAAGAATTTTAATTATCGACGATGACACAAAAACTGCCTAATCTATTTTTCGTCTACAATTTGTTTCCATTCACTCATAAATTTTCAATACGTTTGCGAAATAAATTTTTAAGTTCTTCTATTCTTTTTGATTTTCTGAAAACATAAAAATATAAAAAAAATTGCGCCTCCATCCTTGGATCTGCAAATAAAATCAATAAAACAACAGCTGCAATAGTGTCACGTCTAAAATCTTCTCGTCGGTTGGAGTCACAGCAATGCCATATTTTTGCTTTTATTCTGTCGATGCCTGGAACTAAGCCTGCAACAAAACATGAAACATTAATTTCTGATCGTCAAAACTCTTAGTCCAGCAGGGATAGCCAACTGGAAATTATGAGCAAATCTAATCTAGCATAAATTTCTATGACTTCAAATGCTATGCACTATCATCCAACGCGTCTTCGCAGTCAATTTAATTTGTCTATCCTTATCTTTTCACGGTAATCTGCTCCTGGGATCTTTCCTTAGAAAATTTTAGTCTATTCGTCATAATATCAGAGCAATGAATGATGGACGTTGCCAAACCATTACAATCTTGAGCATCCTCCTTGTAGGCCGCATCTGCTAAAAATAGTTGCTGATAGTCCACCAAAAATCGGACGGGATCGAAATCAATTGTTTAAAACGCATTATCCTTTATTAATAAATAACCAAGATAGACGTGATCTGTGTATGATTCACCCTTTTCATGGTGGTTTCAACTGGTCGCAATTCTTCACGTATCTGTTAAGATGGGTTGGGGACCGTCCATCTCATTTGACCAAAAATTTTCGGGCTGAATCACAACGACTTACCATTTTAAGCTAGGCGTAATACTCTCCTGATATGCTCCAATTCCATTCTTTTGTTAATCAATCTCTCTCAGATTTGGAAAATAAAATTAATAATATTATTTGAAGGATGCGATTTTCCTGCCAGCAGTTGAAGGCTCCACCGTGACTGCTCTCCATTCCCAAAATAAGACTTGAGATTCGACAAAAGGAGTGAGATATCTTTCTGCGGGAATGAGAGGAGGCGCTGCTGCCATTAATGTTCAGGCAGCAGAAGTATAGTTAGCAAGCATCGATGGCGTCTACAGAGGCAAAAGCGATTACCATTCGCACCCGAAAGTTCATGACCAACAGGCTTCTCTCCAGAAAGCAATTTGTCATTGATGTTATCCACCCTGGACGGCCAATTGTTTCAAAAGCTGAACTGAAGGAGAAGCTGGCAAGATTACACGACGTTTGCGATCCTCAAACAGTGGTTATGTTCGGCTTTTGTGTAAATTTCGGAGGTGGGAAGTCCTCAGGGTTTGGTCTGATCTATGATAACTTGGAAGCTGTAAAGAAATTTGAGCCAAAATATAGGCTTGTCAGGAATGGGCTGGCTACGCAGGAGCAAAAATCGAGGAAGCAAATGAAAGAAATCAGTTACTCAGGGGAATACTACATGCGACCGATACACATGGAGAATTACACAGTGTGTTTTGACGGGATGATACAATCACACAACGAAAGTTTCAAGGAAGGAGCTCCGAATACTCAACAGCCAAAGGAACACCACGTTAATATATGCATCCATTGGGATAAGAGGTGTACTCTTCCAAGTCTGCAGCAACACAAAACACCCATTAAATGAGGGAGACGAGTATTAATGAACTATTTTTATCATTCTGCATTTTGGTTTTGTGTGTTTTTTTTTAATGATTGAAAACATTATTTCGTTTATCATGTTGTTCTTACAATGGTATGTGGCCGCAGGCTGAAAGAAGGAAGCACGCCTGATCTCGAAATATTTGGCGATTACTCACATGCACAAAACTGACAGGCTTAAGGATGAGACAATTGCTAGGAGAATCAACAAACTGTTACTTATGCCCATGGGAAGATTTGATGAAGCTGAGACAAGCAGTGTTGTTGGAAGCTTTAAAGATATGAGGGCATGCAGATCTGCAGATCAGTTCTTTGATTTCGAGTATTTTTGATATCTTGCATCATTTTTAAATTTCTTTTTGTGTGAAGAACAAAAACAATAAAAATCATAAAACTATCAAAGAGGAAAAGAAGAAGAAATGCACGGTTTGCTATGATTTTCATGATTTCAATAGTTATTTTTACTGCTTCACTTTGCATGGTGCAATTTGACAATAACGGCCTATCTTTTTCTGTCAAAAATTCCCAGGAAAGAAGTCTATCGATAAACACACACCTTGTTGCTTGTTTTTAAATTTCTTTATGCGTTTTCCTTTGATGTGAGAAAAATAAAAACAATTCAAACAGGAACCAACGAAGAAACTAGATTCGCCACGACCGCCAGGTAAAAATGCATTTCATTTTATTTGAATTTGATTTTCTAAACACATATTTTTCCTGTATTCTATATTTTTCGATGCTCTCACACAAAATTTGCAGGAGGAATAGTACTCACATTTTTCAGGTTTCGGAGACAATCACATTTCATGCCAAAATGATTTTCGAGAATCACAAAAGAAATTTCAAAGACACATGCTTTGGTTAAACAGCTGCGTATTGAACAGCTGCGCGTTGAACAGCTGCGCATTGAACAGCTGCGTATTGAACAGCTGCATATTGAACAGCTGCGCGTTGAACAGTTGCGCGTTGAACAGCTGCGTATTGAACAACTGTGTATTGAACAGCTGCGCGTTGAACAGCTGCGCATTGAACGGCTGCGTATTGAATGGCTGCGTATTGAACAGCTACATATTGAACAGCTGCGCATTGAACAGCTGCGCATTGAACAGCTGTGCATTGAACAGCTGTGTATTGAACAGCTACGCATTGTATAGTTGCGCATTGAACGGCTGCGTATTGAACAGCTGCGTATTGAACAGCTGTGTATTGAACAGCTGTGCATTGAACAGATGCGCGTTAAACGACCATTTGAGTGTAGCTGTGCGTTGAACAGCTGCGCAAGCGCAATGGCAACAGGTAACAATATCTTTTATTTTTAATCTGCCGCATTAATACTTATTTTTGCATATTATATTTTCGAAACTCTGACAGTTTTCATGCAGAATTGGTACTAAGTTTCTTTTCAGATTCACAGATGATCATTTTTAATGCTGCAGTGATTAAAAAAAAAGAAAAAAAAAGGAGAAAACATGATTTGTTGATAGCTTGAAGGAGGTGCTTCTCATCGCACATTTCATGACATTTGCAGTTACACATAAACCAATTGCGTCATGATTTGTTTACCCACATTTCTCCTTCAAAGCACATTAGTCATCCCTGTTGGAGTCCAATATTCCATTACCTTATCTGTCATGACTTCACTCATGCCTATTTTTCTTAATTGCATACAGTTTACCCCATTTTTCAGTTCATCTTTTTCCTCGCCAATAAAACCATTCCGCTCCCTCTCCATAATTACATTCCCTTGCCATAAGCATTGTTGCTACTGAGATCTTTTCTATAGTCCTACCAATCTTTTTGTAAAAACTCGCATTGACTGATGTGGGATTCCTTAAGGTCCACCTTTCAACAGTCTTGCCCCATCGACTTCAGCACCTTATCTGGGATATAGACTAGAATCCATTTTGAGTACCTAGAGGCTTGCATGCCTTAATGGCAAGTTCTCTCGCTGACGATCATGGGAATACATCAATGTCCCTTAATCATCAGATCTTGCAAGTGGCTCGACCTCAGCACATCCATTCGCACTTCGCAAGATGTACTCGGGTACCTTGGCACTCATTGACATCAATGGTGAGTTGCCTCGCACTGGTTAACGGCATTCATCAATGGTCGGTAATCCAGTGATTTCTCTTCATGCTCGACATCGACACATCCATTCGCATGCTTAGAATTGTACCATCGGGTTTGTAGCGGGTGAAGACTATACACTCTTTCCACAGCAGTTCCCTCAGCAGTTCCAGCAGCTTGAATCCATCTATGAGAGTTTGACAGTTCCACATTTTCATGATTCATCAGCACCAGTTCAGATCCCTCCACTTCACATGCTCCGATTCAGTAGTGACCATCGCTACAGTTCCAGCCGTTGCTGTTACAGCAGTCATCGTTACAGCAGTTGCTGTTACGGCAGTTACATCAGTTCCGGTGGTTGTTGTTTTAGCACGTCCAGCACTTGTTGTTACAGTAGTGCTGCTACAGTAGCAGTCACCTTTCACATGTTCCTACAACAGTGCCGTATTTCACGTTACAGCAATGACGCCATTCACAGCTACATTTTTATGATCCTACAGCAGTGACACCTTCCATCTTACAGCCGTCGCAGTTCCATATTCTTTCTGCCAGCCGTTACAGTAGTTGCAGCTACAGTATTAGTCATGATTTTCTACTCCAGCAGCTGCAACAACTACATTCCTATTGCATAGTTCATCTACATTTTGGGTAAGTGGAGGTATGTTGTTTTCTAAGCTTTGATCATGAAATTCCTTCTATGCTGACTTGAATATTTTGGAAAATTCCCTCACCACACTTCATTTCGTTTTCCCTTCCATGACCTACACTATGTTGCATGAGGGCATGCAACCGATTCAGTTGGGGAGGGGGAACTATTGTCATAATCACCACATTTTTTTTTTATCATCATTCCATTTTCATCCCATTTACCATTCCCAAAAATTTCTTTTCCAACAATCCCCTAATGCACTTTACTTCATGCATTGATATACATTGGCATGATTCATACCAAATTGAGAAATGGCTTTCTTATACTCAGTGATGCTCTCTTATGCACATTGATAGCTTATGATTTCCAGTGAAGTGTGTGGTTACAATTATTATCATAACAGCAAGCGAAAAAAAAAAAATAATAATAATAATAAAATAAATAAATAAAAAAATAAAAAAACAAAATGAATGTTGTTAACACAAGAACCAACATTCTTATATTCATGGTTGTTACACAAGAACCAACCATAGGAAAATGTCAGCTGTTACTCATGTCTCCCACATATCTTGGAAACATTCATCATTAAAAAGACATCATCAATCAAAGCCAAAGTTTAGATGCCAAAGGTTCTTCAGCAGATCCATGGATGGTTGCATGAGGACATGCAACACCTTCAGTTGGGGAGGATGTTAGGACTCAGAAATGTCATATTTTCATCCACTTTTCCCTTCACTATTCCTTACATTTCATCGCCCTATTAAACCTTCATCATATCATTTGCATAAATACATTTGGGTTTCACATTATTATTTTCCACTTTATTCATTTTAGTATTAAGAGTGAATTTATGATTAAATATTAGAAAATATACATGTTTTCATCTCAATTATGTGTGAGCTTTGTAATGTGTAGGAATATGTGAATGATTTCTCAAATATCTCTTACACCATTCCAAAGGAGATAATTATTCAAGCCTATTCCTAAGGAGAAGATCATGGAAGATTTGGTTGGCATATCTTATCTAGGATTCATGAGAGATATGTGGAGGATTTGAAGGCACCATATCTTGTAATAATAGGAAAGTGGTTGAGAGTAGTTGAGAGAATAATGGATCTGTAATTAATGCATTCTTATCTTTTTCTTAAGGACTCTCATGTATAAAGGAGAGTGCTCCCTCTCCATTCCATTAGGTTGGAATTAGGTTAGATTGAGCTTGTAAGAGGATTGTAATAGAAGTGGATTGGATTGGATTTTGTATTTGTTAGATTAAGTCTTGATTTGAGATTCATAATGTGATTCAAGCCTTTCATTGTTATGCTTTCATGGTTGTCATTTGATTATTGATTTGTGGATGTGAGCTCACTTGTGTCATTGTTGTTAACTCTTCACATGTTGTATTTCTCTTACGCAATTTCAATGCTTTCTTAGTTAGTGTTTCCATGCAATTTCCTGCTTTCCTAGTTAGTGTTTCAATGCTTTCTTAGATTAATTTGATTTCAGCAATTTAGATTAAGTTAGATTAGATCTACTTCAGTCCTGCACAAACAGTGCACGTGCTTCGTCAGTTTACGTACCCCGGATTGATAAGTAAATAGTCGGGCAACTTACTGCAACGTAATTATTACGACATATAACTCACCTGACAGCTACATAATTGGAGAAGGGCCAGTTAAGCGAATTTTTCTTACACAAGTTTGTAGTCCCTAGGTCGCCCAACTGGTCGCCAAACCCTTACATGGGAAATTTCTAGTTGAGGGCACTATGTTCATGGATGAATCACGAAATTGAACGAGCTCAGGACTACCACCTCTACATTGCATCAAAGTGGCAGACTCCCTTAATGATTAGGCAGAGGCGACTCACCCTAAGAGAATAATTTACAATCATAGGATCCTCACCCAGGATGAGGAGTTGATCCCTATTATCCTTGCAAAGCAACAGGAGGCTGTGGCACACTTTGATGTCACTCTTCAAAGCAGACATAAGGAAGTTGATGAGTCCATTAATGAGAGATGGTCCAGGGTGGAAAATGACCTTAAAAGGAGAGATATCCACTCCCCTATCAGACTTGCAGCTGCTTTGTTCAAAGCCAAACTTTATAGATAATCCCTGATAAAGAATCAACTTAGATGGATTGGAATGAGGCTAAATCCTCCATTCTTCCTTCCTTCTGTTATTAAGGAATAGACTAATGAGGAAGAAGAAAGGAGGGCATGGGTCAAAGAAGATCAAAGCATGGGCTACTACAGGCAAGCAGGAACTCCCAGGGTGGTAGCATGGGACATCAGAGAAGTTGTTGAAGAGCTGAATATGTCACCCATAGATGGGTGAATACTTCAAGTATGGGGGATAATGATGGGTCCAAAATATAGGTATCTGATAGGCCTTTCCCCACAGCAAAAACACAAAAAAAGGAGAAGAAATACACTTGTTTTGTGGGAAAATTATTTACCTTAATTATTTAATGAAGTTGTTTAAGAGATTATTTCTGTTATGTTTTGAAAATCATTGTATGAGCTAATTGCATGACAAATGAGTTTGAATGAGCAAGTATAGGTGCACTATAGGACAACGCGCAAATCAAGTGAAGAACTGAAGGAACATCACCAAAATAAGCACCTTTTTCCTGATCTGTAGAGAACAAACTCCTGTTTAAAGAGTATCGACATTTAGACATTTTGTTAGGTTAAGCATTAGAATTATATAAATATGGACCTCTCAGGTAGCGGGAGGCCCCTGCTACTATTTTGGAGAATTATTGTTGTACATTTTATACCACCGAGACAGTTGTGTTACAGACTTGGTTTTTAAACTATGAAGTTCTTGTTTTAATTCAAGACTTGATGTTACTTGCAATTCAATGTTTATAAGTTCCTTTCACTCCTGAGTATGGGTTGGAGAGGGCCCCTTCAACACGTAAGTCATGAGATCTCACTGTCAGGTATTTCTCATGGTGTATTTTACATTGACTGAATTTATATTGCAGATGAGAGTATTCGAATTAGTCTTTAAATCGCACGATCTGATTTCTATAGCAGTTGAATTTTTCTGATTCTGTAGTTCACTATAACGCACTCTGTAGTTTGGGAATGTCGTGTCTGTAGTCCTATAGCAGCATTCCACCAAGGCATAATTTAAAATCCATTTCTCTATATACTTGCATTTACTTCTGAAGCAGCGATCTAGATCTTAAGCCTATGTATTCATTTCATAATTAGAACTGCTCATAGAGATTGATTTCTTTCAGTATTTATTGGTTACATGATGACATTCACTCGTAACTATTTTGGTTAAAATTGCGGCATTAGATAATGGCATTCCGAATTTAGCTTTAGAATTACATTATGTTAGATTGGACTTTAAGGTTTATGCATTCGATTTACAGTAATTACTCCTTAAGTTAGAGATCAAGCTTTCATTACGATAGAATAGATCAGTAATGTTTTCAGTATTCAATTCCATAGTATAATTTTTACTGCTTTCAACAAAGTTAATTCTTAAAGATATGCTTACTGTTTCCTACATTTGATTTCTTCGACATAGATTTCCTACTTTCAGTACTAAAATTTCTTAGTATAGGAATTTCACCTCCATAGATTAAACAATCCTTTTTACAGTTCATTGAATCATTGTTAGGCAACTCTTTAAAACCATAGATACAAACACCCAACTTCGACAAAGACTATCCTAGAGAGCACATATAGTGCCTGCACCTCTAAAGTTTGTATGTCCCCAGGGTTGATAATTAAAGTAGGCTCTTAGTCCAACTGCCTTTATTAGGTATCCATTATGAGAGCCCACAAGGAAATTCATAGCTATTGTCTGCAATCTTGATGTACCTAGCATCTGATTTTACATTTGCATAACTAGAATTTCAATTATATCTAAGGTCTCATTATCAACGATTAACAATATGTAGAAGTGGCCATGTTTTATTCTATAATATATGTACGAGTCTTTATAATGGAATGTTAATGTTATAAAGAGGCTATATAATCACATCACACATATTGGCATCCAATACCAACGTTACAATGCATATCCATACAATAGAGACTAATAGATAATACGATCCACAGTCTAACAAGCAATTACTTTTATGTTGATAGGGTACTAAATCGGCATGCTTCCCAAACTGGTGTTGACATGCCTAACCACAACGTCGTTCGAAGGTAAGTGATGTGGAATTCTTAGTTGTAAGGTCTTTACAGGGTTTGAGTTTGTAACGAGCATCACCACAAGTTGAGTTGTTGCATGCACTGGCTCTCGATCTGCTTAGATGGTGATTGGTAGAAGCAGTAATCAATGCAATATTTATTGCACTCATGGTTCAAAAATCGACATGCCTCACTGGAAGATCTCCCGCCGTGGATCTCTACAAGATTTGGGGCAGTGACAGAAACCCTATTCATGCATTGGTAAGTAGTGGAAAACTGGTTCTCGGCATTCATTGTTGCATTTAGGTGGGAGGTCGTGGAACCGACCATCTGCTGCAATGTAGGGTTTTTAGGGTGGTTGAGAGGAGGGTTCCATCCTAGTTTCGAAACTTGGACATGTGAGGGATATTCTTAATAGTTGCAGGCTCCGACTTGTGCCATAGCACTATGATACTGTATAAAAAAAAAGTGTGGGATCTTTCTTCTGCCAGTTGTTGAATTCATGGTTGAACTAGGGTTCGACCCTTCATTTTGTAAAAGGATATTCTGCATTTAACCTGTGGTTGTTGCAAAGATATTAGGATTCATCGTGGTCAGTGAGAAGCATCTTGAGCCAGGGGTTTCGTTCCTGGGTAAGTTTTCATTATATGTAGTGATAATACTGTAACATTTATGTTTTCCTTTTCATCTTACGAATGATAACCCTTTGTAGAGATGTGAATGGCAGGTGATTCCCCGTTGGAGGATCTTTATGGACCAAAGTTTGGATAGAGGATGCTGCTACCACTCCGGGTAAGCCTCGTCGGTTCTTATAAACCTCGTAGGAACCCTTGGCTAGGTTTAGCTGGTGATAGTAGTATGGCGAGGGTTGGAAATCCATGCTCTTGTAGTAATGGCCGAGTTATAAGTTAAATGTTGGAAAAATGTAAAGAGGATAAACTTCAGTTTTTGGGTTGATTAGTAGCTTAGTAAGAACATTCTGAGTCGTTTCGAAATGTCTCAGTATTGATAGATGTTTCAATGAAAGCCCTATGTGGAAGGAAAAAAAAAATAGAACCTCGAAGGGTCGCTGTTGAATTTTTACTTATAATTTTGATGACAAAGCTTAGAGAGCTGAGGTTTTTCCTGGTCCTGAAGGTTGATAGCTCGTCTTGTATGTAATAATTTGTTTACCTAAGGATTCAGAATATGTAGAAGTACTGTTAATGGAAAACTTGTATCGTTCCACGAAACCAAGTTTTGAAATACTGTAATGGAAGGGTTTGGGTATTAGAATGTCTTGGAAAATTGAATGGAAATCCATGTAAATGCTATTGTCTCGACTGTACTGTGTTAATAGAAAAAAAAATAAACTCCCTAGAAATGTTTTTATGGCTTCTATGAGATGACAGTTTGATTTGTGTGAAAAGTGACGCTTCTAGTTAATGTATGGTTTGATATAATGCTTATAAGGATCGTTGAAATGAAACATTTCACAATGTTTGGAAAAGTTAAGGCCACGGGGTTCGATTATGGTTCTAAGGATGAAACTCTATCCTATAGATTTTACTTGCTTACTGAGGGATCCAACTTGAGACTGGCCTTCACATGTATTCGTAATAAATTTATCTCCGTGGAAGTTATCGTGAAAGGTTGTAACGTATTTCTTTAGGCATTGATACTACTATTATGTTTTCTGTTAAGTGATGAAAAGTGTCGTGATGGTATCTTCAAAACGAAATATATGTAGTAAGTTTGATGGAAATTGAT
Organism: Larix kaempferi; assembly: GCA_027924585.1. Classification (NCBI taxonomy): domain Eukaryota; kingdom Viridiplantae; phylum Streptophyta; class Pinopsida; order Pinales; family Pinaceae; genus Larix; species Larix kaempferi. Next base: position 620,901 of record BSBM01001123.1, on the reverse strand, counting down.
GCTTAGGGTTTGAAATCTAGGTCTACTATAACTTTATAAATCTTGTCAGTCGGTTGTATGATCGATTAGATCTTAAACAAAAACATAGAACCGTTTACGAAGTGGATGTTTGGAAAACTAGGATTTGCAGAATATTAGGGTTTGCTTTTCTTTTTATACAAGAAGTGTTTATATTTATAAAAATGAATCTAAGATGAATCGAGCAATGACAATATTTGCGATCATAACATAAGTATTTTCTCTGTAAGTATCACTGTGAATCCAGAAAGGAAATTGCAGTTGTTATAATTCTAGATATACAATGTCTGCAATAATTTGGGTTTATAAAAAAAGAAATGGGCTGAGTAAATTTTTTTGTGTCCAAAATAGATAGAGATGATTTGGGAAACATGTAACTGTGCAAAAATACAATGTGTCTTCTTTCCTTCGAGAAATGTGTAAATATTATGCTTATGTTTATACTATATTATAATTTTCTTTTTGCATTTTTAAACATATAATTTTGAAAATGAAAGAATTAACAAGAACAGTACTGTATTTATCTTTTCAATCACTTGGCATTCAGCCTATCGGTTATCTGATTTTTATTCCACTTCCTGTACTAGAGTATGATGCAGAAAACAACATGGGGAAAAATACAGACATGGATTTCATTCTATCATTTTATTCAATCATTCAATCTTTAAAAAGAAGCATAATCCCTTTCAGAAAGTAAAAACAAGAATTAACAGAAGAACAAGTAGAACCTGGACCAGTAGATAAGTGGAAAAACACCCAAGAAGACTGTTCCACCCAACCTGCTTCTAAAAACAGCCAAGATGCATGCCTTAGGACCCCCGAGCCTGTTCACTGAACCACCAGGAGGAAGAAACTCTAGAAGATTAGGCAATCAACTTGCAGCAGCAATAGTTTGTGTAGTCTTAGGGACTTAGCAGTCAAAAATACCTACACCAACACCTCTAGTTTTCCTTCTCAGAATAATTTGCAGACTTACAATTGCACTCTCACATAGCCTCCCTAATTCGAATCTCTCAGTGATCACCTGATACACTTGAGGAATGTTTCTGCAGAAAATATTGTAAGAGTTGCCTGCTCAATTCGAATTGCGTTATATAGGCTGCCTAGGCCTTTTAGTGATTAACTGGTCATTAATGAGTTGACTACTCCCTTCCCCCCACCTAGGGAATAATGCCACAATTTTAGGGGTATTTGTCCCATAACCAACAGCTAGTGGTGGAGTGCAAATGCTGCCATCTGTCCCATGCCTTCTAGCAGCTTCCATTCCTCTTAATGCACTAGTGAACACTCTTGTAACAGCTTTCTTGAGTGTTTGTCTAATTTTCTAATTTATTAAATAATAATAATAAGTCATTACAGTTATCTTTGACCAGATTTGGTCATAATCGCAAAACTTTGTAATTATAATTTAACATAGAGTATTTTGCAAAATAAAATAGTTATTCTCAAAATTTGGGTAGGTGACATACACCCCCTCTTAAGTCTCAACATCGTCCTCGATGTTGTTTATTCACTCTCTGAGTGTTTCTGAAACAGAGTTGGGTATGCTACCCGCATAATACTTTCCAACTCCCAGGTTTCCTCTGTCGGGCTAAGGTGCTTCCATTGCACCTTTACCTGCCCAATGGTGCGATTCCGGAGTAAAGTTTCCTTCCTTCCGAGGATACAGTCCGGTTCCACTGGCAAATCGTTGTCTTGTCCCACCTGAACATCATTCCAATTTACAACATGAGTAGCATCGTGCACATATTTCTTTAACAATGAAACATGAAAAGCATTATGTATTTTGAGGTTTGAGGGCAAGGCCAATTGATATGCCATGGGTCCAACACTTGACAAAATTTTGAAAGGACGACAATACCTAGGTGCCAGTTTGGCACAGCTTCCCAATTTCAAGGAACTCTTTTTCGGCCTTACCTTAAGAAAAACATGCTCACCCACCTAGAAATTGTTATGAGTTCTTCTAAGGTCTGCTTGACTTTTCTTCCTATCTTGGGTAGCTTTAAGATTTCTTTATACCTGTTTCACAATTAGTTCTAACTCCTACAACAATTCAGGTCCTAATATAACCTGGCTAACTGGATTACCCCAGGAAACTGGTGTATTACATTTCCTACCATAAAGAATTTCAAGCGAGCTAAGCCTGGATGATGCATGGTAATGATTGTCATAAGAAAATTCTACTAAATGCAGATAGTCCTCCCACTTACGAGGCTGATCCTTAACATACATTCTTAGCATGTCTTCCAAAATCTGATTCACCCTTTCTGTCTATCCATATGTTTGTGGATGAAAGGCGGTGCTGAAGTTTAAGGTTGTATTCAACCCTTTGAACAAAGACCTCCAAAAATTTCCTGTAAACTTTGAATCACGGTCCAAAACTATTACCTTTGGTATCCCATGTAGTTGAAAAATCTGCTTCATAAAAATTTTTGCAATGTCTGAAGCCTTATGAGTAGTTTTTACAGGAATAAAATGTGCTGCTTTGCTAAGTTTATCCACTACCACCATGATGGAATCATTTTGTTTTTTATTCTTTGGTAATCCAGTGATAAAATCTATACTTATGATTTCCCATTTATAGCTAGGTATAGGTAATGGCTGTAATAATCCAGCAGGATGTTGATGCTCCACCTTCTCCTTCTAACAGTCAAAACACTTAGCTATATATTATGCTACTACATCCTTCATTCTGGGCCAAAAATACTCTTTTCATAGGATCATGATGGTTTTCTGATAAGCTGAATGACAAGAATAGTGGCTTTTGTGCATCTCATCCAAAATCATAATTTTTACTGTTGGTATGTTGGGTACATACAATCTGTTTTTGTACAACAACAATCCATTTTCCTTCAAACTGTAATATGTTGTAGTATTTTCAGAATTGTTTTATGCTATCCTTTCATGTAATTTTCTGTATTCCTCATCATTTTTAATCCCTTCAAAAATCTGTTTTTCCAAATCTGTTGTATAGGTGCTGATGGTTGCAATGAAATTTATCCTTGCATTACGACATAACGCATCAGCAACCTTGTTCTCTTTCCCTCTAATGTGTTGAATTTCAAATTCATATTCACTTAGAAAAGCTATCCATCTAGTTTGTCTACCATTCAAATTTGTTTGATCTAGTAAATATTTCAGCCCCATGTTATCTGTCATTAAGGTAAATTTTTTGCCAATAATGTGGTGATGCCACATTTTCAAAGCATGAATTACTGCTAATAATTCCAGATCATAAGTAGAATAATTCTTCTCATGTATTTTCAGCTTTCTAGATTCATAGGCTACAACATGTCCCTCTTGTGTTAGGACTCCTCCAAGTCCGTCATTACATGCATCTGTACATAGTACAAAATCCTTAGTAGGATCTACAATCCTCAAAATAGGCGCTGTAGTCAGTAATTCTTTCAACTTTTTAAAACTGTCTGCGCACTTTTGATCCCATACAAACATATTTCCTTTCTTGTGTAAGGACGTTATGGGGTTTGCAATCTTTGAAATCCCTTCAATGAATTTTCTGTAATATCCAGTAATACCCATAAATGATCGTACATCCAACACATCTTTAGGCACTGGCCATTCATTAATGGCTTTTATCTTAGCGAGGTCAATTGAAATTCCTTCCTTAGAGATTATGTGTCCTAAGTAGTGAACCTTGTCTTTGTAAAAATCACACTTATTGAACTTATCATATAACTGGTGATCTCTTAAAACTTGCAGAATGATATGCAGATGTTCATCATGCTCTTCCTTGCTCATAGAATATACTAAAATGTCATCGATAAACACAACGGCGAATTTATCCAAGTATTTGTGCAGAATTTTATTCATTAGGCACATAAATGTTGCCGGGGCATTAGTCAACCCAAACGGCATGACCACAAACTCATAATGTCCATATCGAGTTCTAAATGTTGTTTTGAAAATGTCTTCATCCTTTACACGAACCTAATGATATCCTGACCGTAAATCAATCTTTGAAAATATTGTTGCTCTGCATAGCTGATCAAATAGATCATCAATGCGGGGCAACGGATATCTATTCTTGATCATCATTTTATTCAGTTGACGATAATCTATGCAAAGTCTTAAGGTGCCATCTTTCTTCTTAACAAAAATGATCGGTGCTCCCCAAGGGGACATGTTGGGTCTTATATACTTTTTATCAATCAGTTCTTTCAACTGAGATTTCAACTCATTCAACTCTAGTATATTCATCCTGTATGGAGCTTTGGAATTTGGCACTGCACCCGGTATTAATTCAATAGTAAAATCTAGATCTCTTTTAGGAGGTAACCCTGGAATTTCTTCATGAAAAACATCTTGGAAATCATTTAAGACGGGTATGTCTTCTAATTTCAGTTCGTCTTCTGTAGTACTTAACTCCTCATTTACTACATTTACTGCAAACATTTGACATCCCTTTCTGATTGCTCTCTTTATATGCATAACTGAAATCTATCTAAGGGACGTCTTCCTAGGAATACCCTTCACTTCTACTGTCCTTCCTTCATCATTTAAACAAGTGAAACTTTTCTCATAACAATTCAGAATGACATGATGAGCTTCTAACTAGTCCATTCCAATTAAGATGTCATATTATCCTAAAAGTAAAACATTTAACTTGATCTGTGTTTTTAACTGATTCATAGATAAAACACAACTTTCCACGAAATCAATTTTTTTTTTTTGTTGCTAGTCTAACTAACGAGGATTTATTGAATTTTTTTGTTTTCAACTTACAATTTTCTACAATATCTGGTGATATATAGCTCAAAATAGCACTAGGATCAATCAAAATAGAAGCTGGATGGTTTTGTAGCATAACTTCAACCTCTGCCATTGAGACTTGGTGTTCTGCTTGCCGATTGTCTAATGCTGCATTAATTATGGGTACTTCTCTTGCCACATCTCCTACAGTAGCTTCAGATTGTATGGAGTGAATATGGTTAGCGGTCTGCTTCCTAAGGGGACATTCTGAAGCATAATGGGGACCTTGACACTCGAAACATTTTATAGGTGGCTTTTGATCATTGGTTCTAGCAACACTGGGAACATTTCTGGGAGTTGTAATTTTCTTCTGTTGATTATTTCTGGAATTGTTCCCTTGAAAATTTCAATTCTGAAAATTTTTCTTTTGGAAACCAGAATTTCCACTAAACTTGAAATTTTTCTTTTTCTGCTCAAAGTTACTGGGTTTATGATTTTTCTAGCTAGATACTCCTTCTCTTTTCCTGTTCTGATCAAAGCAAAAAGTTGCTTTCCTCATGGCTTCTTCTAACGTTTTTGGGTTATCGTACTCTATTCTATCCTTGATGTTGAAGGGTAGGCAACTCAGGTATCTTTGAACCTTGGGTTTTTCTTCCACCAGGTATGGCACATACCTTAGCAAATTTAGAAACTTGTTGTTCAGTTCTTTCATGTTCATTGTTCCCAGCTTTAGATCATAGAATTCTTTGGATTTCTGTTCATAACACTGTTCAGATAAGAACTTCTTTTTGAAGTATCTTTTAAAAGTACTCCAACTCACATCTTTGTCCTTAATTCTCTTTACTCTTTTGAGGTCTTTCCACCAAATATCTACCTTTCCAGTTAGATTATAAATTGCCATTTTTGCCTTTAAGGATTCTGAGTAATCATAGATTTGAAAATACTTTTTCATGCCGGATAGCCATGCCTCAGCTATCTCTCCTTTCTCCGTTTTGCCATTGAAAGTTGGGGGTTTTATCTTCTTGAACTCCCCAAATATCTGTTCATACTATTTATGGCTTTTTCTCTTTGGCTTGAAACCTCCTTCATTGCTATCACTATAATAGTCATGTTTCTTTTTAAGCGGATGTTTGGCAGTTTCTGATGATGTTGAGATACTGTTTACATCATTTGTTTTCACTTGCTTACTCTTGCCCTCATAAGGTAAGTCTTCAATTTTGGAAGTATGTTCAACTTCTCTATCATGTTCATTTGTTGGGTATTGATCGAACAGTACTTGCTTCAATTCCTCTTGTGTTCTCAGAATTATCTCATTGTCCTGCTTTACTGATCTTATCTCCGCTTTCAATTCTTGAAAAACACGTAACAATTCTGATGAATTGTCATTCAGATTGCGATGGAATCCTCCTTCAAAATGCGGTCCCGTACTATGGTTGTTTGGTGGAAATATTCCCTCTATACGTTCAGCTGATCCTTCCATACCTGTAACTTAAAAACAATTTTCTGAACTACAAATAATTTAAACTTGAGTTAGTGAAGAATTTCACAGTCATAAAATTAGGTTACGTGTTTCTTGGACCTTTTTAGGCCTAGGGTTCGAACATGAGCTCTGATACCACATGTAACACCCCGATAATTTCATAAAAAATTTAAAAATTTTAAATCAACATTAAATGTTAATAATTGTAAATGCAGAAATAATAAATGCTTATAAAGACAACATTAATTAACAAAGTCATTTATGCAGAAAATAATTAATTATTGAGACTCTTAACTAAAGACAATTTAATGATTGCGACACATCATACTTCTGTTAAGATGCTGACGACATTGTTTTATTTGTGTTAAATGTAACTCATGATATTTTATGATAGAGTTTTATTGACTAGGTTATGACAGTTGCTTTTGATGATGATGAAAGGGCTCCTGCGACGTACCCTGAGGTTTACTTAGCTATGGTTAGCCAAGGCATTTGAATCCTGTTTCCATGTGTAGACCACAGGTAAAAAATTCTATGGCAACTTGTGATAAGAGTACATGTGTCTTTCAATTCATCGTCAATGTATAATTAGAATGGTAAGTACTTCCTTGCGACACAAGTTCCAGGAGGTATGGATACATGGTTCTAAATCTAATTTGTATACTATGTTTACAAAACTCTCTAGTGTTATGACTTCATGTTGTCTAGGTGTTTATTATAATGCTGCAGTTATTATTGTGTGACCAATACCGAAACAGTGATACCAATATCTAATGGTGAGGATATTAGCAAGTTTGTGGAAAATAGCGTTTATATAGTGGAACTAACATTCTGTCTTGATTCTACTGAGCTTGGACTACTCTAAGTCTTGAATCCATTTTTTATTACCATTACACCATTAATGTAAGAATGGTTAAGTGACTAGTGTTAAGAACTCTACACTAAGGGGGTATAACGTCACCATTTAAATCACATCTTTCAAATAGACTTTGTAATACCTGGCTAACATATTAAAATTTTATTTGTTAACTAAACCTATAAGCTCACACTATTATTATGGATTGGAAATTCATAGCTATTGTCTTCAATCTTGATGTACCTAGCATCTGATTTTACATTTGCATAACCAGAATTTCAATTATATCTAAGGTCTCATTATCAACGATTAACAATATGTAAAAGTGGCTAAGTTTTATTCTATAATCTATGTACGAGTCTTTATAATGGAATGTTAACGTTGTAAAGAGGTTATATAATCACACCACACACATTGGAATCCAATACCAACATTACAATGCATATCCATACTAAAGAGACTAATAGCTAATACGATCCACGGTCTAACAAGCAATTACTTTGATGTTGACAGGGTACTAACTCAGCATGCTTCCCAAACTGGTGTTGACAGGCCTAACCACAACGTCCTTCCAAGGTAAGTGACGTGGAATGCCTAGTTGTAAGGTCTTTAAAGGGTTTAAGTTTGTAACGAGCATCACCACAAGCTGAGTTGTGCCATGCACAGGCTCTCGATATGCTTAGCTGGCGATTGGTAGAAGTAGTAATCAATGCAATATTTACTGCACTCGTGGTTCGAAAATCGACGTGCCTCATTGGCAGATCTCCCGCCGTGGATCTCTGCAAGATCTGGGGTTGTGACAGAAACCCTATTCATGCGTTGGTAAGTAATGGAAAACTGGTTCTCGGCATTCATTGTTGCGTTTAGGTGGGAGGTCATGGAGCCAACCGTTTGTCACAATGTAGGGTTTTCAGTGTGGTTGAGAGGAGGGTTCCATCCTAGTTTCGAACCTTGGACTTGTGAGGGATATTCTTAGTAGTTGCAGGCTCCGACTTGTGCCATAGCACTACGATACTGTATACAAAAAAAAAGTGTGGGATCTTTCTTCTGTCAGTTGTTGAATTCATGGTTGAACTGGGGTTCGACCCTTCAGTTTGTAAAAGGATCTTCTACATTTAACCTGTGGTTGTTGCAAAGATATTAGGCTTCGTCATGGTCGGCAAGGAGCATCTCGAGCCTGGGGTTTCGTGCCTGGGTAAGTTTTCATTATATGTAGTGATAATACTGTAGCATTTATGTTTTCCTTTTCATCTTTCGAATGATAACCCTTTGCAGAAATGTGAATGGTAGGTGCTTCCTCGTTGGAGGATCTTTATGGACCAAAGTTTTGAGAGAGGATGCTGCTACCACTCCAATTAAGCCTCGGTGGTTCTTATAAACCTTGTGGGAGCCCTTTGCCAGGTTTAGCTGTTAATAGTAGTATGGCAAGGGTTGGAAATCCATCCTCTTGTAGTAATGGCTGAGTTATAAGATAAATGTTGGAAAAATGTAAAGAGGATAACCTTCATTTTTTGGGTTGATTAGTAGCTCAGTGAGGACTTTCTGAGTCGTTTCGAAATGTGTCAGTACTGATAGATGTTTCAATGAAAACCTTATGTGGAAGGAAAAAAAAAGAATAGAACCTTGAAGGGTCGCTATTGAATTTTTACGTATAATTTTGATGATGAAGCTTGGACAGCCGAGGTTTCGCTCGCTCCTGAAGGTTGATAGCTCGTTTTGTATTTAATAATTTCTTTACGTAAGGATTCAGAATACGTAGAAGGACTATTAATGGAAAACTTGTATCATTCCAGGAAACCAAGTTTTGAAACACTGTAATGGAAGGGTTTGGGTATTAGAATGTCTTGGAAAATTGAATGGAAATCCATGTAAATGCTATCGTCTCAACTGTATTGTGTTAATAGAAAGAAAATAAACTCCCTAGACATGTTTTGATGGCTTATATGAGACGATGGTTTGATTTGTGTGAAAAGTGACGCTTCTAGTTAATGTATGGTTTGATATAATGCTTATAAGGATCGTTGAAATGAAACATTTCGCAATGTTTGAAAAAGATAAGGCCACGGGGTTCGATTCTGGTTCTAAGGATGAAACTCTATCTTGTAGGTTTTACTTTCTTACTGAGGGATCGAACCCGAGATTGGCCTTCACATGTATTTGTAATAAATTTATCTCTATGGAAGTTATTGTGAAAGGTTGTAACGTATTTCTTTAGGCATTGATACTACCATTTTGTTTTCTGTTAAGTGATGAAAAGTGTTGTGATGGTATCTTCAAAACGAAAGATAGGTAGTAAGTTTGAGGGAAATTGATGCTTAGGGTTTGAAATCTAGGTCTACTATAAGTTTAGAAATATCGTTAGTCGGTTGTATGATCAATTAGATCTTAAACAAAAACATAGAAACGTTTACTAAGTGGATGTTTGGAAAACTAGGATTTGCAGAAATTTAGGGTTTGCTTTTCTTTTTATACAAGAAGTGATTATATTTATAAAATTGAATCTAAGTTGAATTGAGCAGTGACAATATTTGCGATCAGAAGATAAGTATTTTCTCTATAAGAATCACTATGTATCCAGAAAGGAAATTGCAGCTGTTATAATTCTAGATATACAATGTCTGCAATAATTTTGGGTTTATAAAAAAAAGAAATGGGGTGAGTAAATTTTTTTGTCTCCAAAATAGATAGACATGATTTGGGAAACATGTAACTGTGCAGAAATAAATGTGTCTTCTTTCCTTCAAGAAATGTGTAAATATTATGCTTTTGTTTATACTATACTGTAACTTTCTTTATGCGTTTTTAAACATATAATTTTGAAAATGACAGAATTAATAAGAACAATACTGTATTTATCTTTTCAATCACTTTTCATTCAGCCTATCAGGTATCTGATTTTAATTCCACTTCATGTACTAGAGTACGATGCAGAAAACAACATGGGGAAAAATATAGAGAAGGATTTCATTCTATCATTTTATTCAATCATTCAATATTTAAAAAGAAGCATAATCCCTTTCAGAAAGTAAAAACAAGAATTAACAGAAGAACAAGTAGAACCTGAACCAGTAGATAAGTAGACAAACACCCAAGAAGCCCATTCCACCCAACCTGCTCCTGAAAACAACCAAGATGCCTGTCTTAGGACCCCCGACCCTATTCACTGAACCACCAGGAGGAAGAAACTCTAGAAGCTTAGGCAATCAACTTGCAATAGCAATAGTTTGTTCAGTCTTAGGGACTTAGCAGTCAAAAAGACCTGCACCAGCACCTTTGGTTTTTCTTCTCAGAATAATTTGCAGACTTACAATTGCACTCTTACATAGCCTCCCTAATTTGAATTTCTTAGTGATCACCTAATACACTTGAGGAATATTTCTACAGAAAATATTGTAAGAGCTTCCTGCTTAATTCGAATTGCCTTATATAGGCTGCCTAGGCCTTTTAGTGATTAACTGGTTATTAATGAGCTGACTGCTCCCTTCCCCCCACCTGGGGAATAATGCCACAATTTTAGGGGTAGTTGTCCCATAGCCAACAGCTATTGGTGGAGTGCAAATGTTTCCATCTATCCCATGCATTCTAGTAGCTTCCATTCCTCCTAGTGGGTCAATGAACACTCTTGTAACAACTTTCTTGAGTGTTTGTCTCATTTTCTAATTTATTAAATTATAATAATAAGTCATTACAGTTATCTTTGACCAGATTTGGTCATAATCACAAAACTTTGTAATTATAATTTAACATAGAGTATTTTGCAAAATAAAATAATTATTCTCAAAATTTGGGTAGGTGACAGTTACTTGTCCATCCATGTGTGCTTAAGAGGATCTTCCTTCTAGTTTTTTTAGGATGTGTGCTTGAAGGAACCTTGCTCCGATACCAATTGTTGGAATATCCGGCAATACTAAGAGGGAGGGGTGAATCAATATTGACCATTTTCTTAATTTATTAATCCAATTTAGTACTAAGCACACATTAAAGAAACATGTTAAGAAGAATAAACAATTGTGGACACAAATATTTTTATCATGGTATCCACAAAGGGAAAACCACCAACACTTTCTTAGTAATAAGTTTTTTACAAAATTATTGACAAGCTAGAACTTGATGGAGAATTCAATCCCCGGGTTTCTTCAGCTCCAATTGAAATGATGCATCAACACCCTATTTACCAACTACAACTGGAAGGAGGCTACGACCCCCTAGTTTATCAGCTCGAACTGAAAGGATGCTTCGACACCTTGTTTTACCAGTTTGTACTAGAAGGAGGCTACAATCCCTTGTAGGCCTATAGCTTTCCCTAGCACCACCCTACCACCCATATTTGATTTTCAGAACATCAATATCTTCTATGGAATCTGCTTATGATCTTCAATTATTTTCTTTGGTCTTCGTACTACTTCAGATCTTCATTTTAAAACTTTAGAGACACTCCTCTTCGAACACAAGACTTTGTTTACATAATCATTGAAGAGGTGTAAAAATAAATCATCATGACTCTTCATAAAAAACAATTGTGACTCTTCATAATATATTTTACTTGTATTTTAATATTTTTGACTTTGAAATAAGAATGGTGCTTGACATTCTTTTGCTAATGCAAATTTAACATCAAATGCCAACATTATCCAACAAGATGCAAGGTTGGGATGAGTTACAAGGGAGCAACTAAAGGTGGATCTGATGTATAGTGATTTTGTCCCATCATAGATCCAAGTGGAGATTCAGGAAGCTGAGAAAGGGATGTGGGAGGACTTGGAGATCTCCTAGCCAGTGAAGGATTTTGAGACATTGGCTAAATGGATATAATACCAAGGGACAACAAGAGTGTGGATGGCCCTTTATGAGCGTTTTTTGGTGACTTACTGCGTTATGAAAGGACTCTTAGCAAAGTGTTCTTGGAGCGTGGTGAGAATGTGACTCAGGTTTTGGAAGGAGCACAATCCTAACTCACACCTCATGTACAGGAAGATCGACATAATTGTAAAGAAATTGGGAATCTAGTTCACGTCGAGACCACTGGTTGAAGGGGGGAAATGCACGTACTCCACCACAAGATGGGAAGGAAGGGCCATCGGGCTTCATCAGGTTCCTTGACTCTGGTTTTCTTTGCTATGAGTTTCTATTGTGTATGTTATATGTCGGGTTGTAAGTGTGTATGGTCACTGTAATAGAAGTTGTGTTCAGGGAAGTGATGGAATTTGACGAGCAAAATGACCGTCATGAGGCATTTTGACCGTCAAATATGGTTAAAATTTTTAGTTAACCGTCTTTTGTGAAGGGATCATTTAAACTTATTTTTTAAGGGTAATAAAATTTCTAAAACTTCGTTATATTTACTATTTTTGAAGAATAACAAAATTTATAAAAATTCATTATTTTACTAGTATTATATTACTAGTATTATTAATATATTTGATCTTATATAAAACTATATTTTCCAAATTAGAATTTCCAACCATACTTTCACTTAATAAATAGAAAAATTTATTAAATTAGTATTATTTCTATTCCTTTCCATTGCAAGGCCAATGAGCATCTACATACTACAAAATTCAGTGCTCAATAATCAGTGATTACATTAACATTATACAAGCCTACATCAATTAAATGACTTGGAAGTTGGGAGTTTAAAGTTGGTGCAGCAACAACCTAAAGTCCTAAAGTCTTGGAGACAGAACCTTGCAAATTTGAAATCTACAATTTTGAAGAAATGTTATAAATTTTTTGATAATTTTAAATAGTCATATCATATATGTAACCTGAATTATTTTTGTGGACATGATATTTAGGGGTTTATTCATTAATGTATATAGATTTAGATGTTGAAAATGAAATTAAAATCTCATATATGTTTATTATGGTTCAATTTCAATGAGAAATGCGAAACTTGCAACTATTTTAATTACATGTGTATCAATTTGCAATACATGCATCTCTTATAACAATCTGATTACTTTTATAGTTGGAAGATAGGTTTTCTTTTGATATTAACATGGACAACTCCATGCATATTCTTTTTTATACATTCTTTTTTTAATATAAAGATTGTTTTTTCCAGAGAAATATATAGGATTACACACAAAAATATATCTAATTAGTTTTACAATAATTTATAATATTTCACATAGCATTTCCATAAATTTTAGAAATATATTATTTTTCAACTTATAAAAGTTTCCTACTATTTTATGTTGAAAGTTTACCTAATTTTAACATTGATAAATATATCCAAATAGTTTTGCAGTAATATATAATGTTACACATAACGTCTATTTTTTCCATAAGTTCTAAAAATATATTATTTATCAACTTATTTCATAGTGATTATCCCAAAAGTATTACACATAAAGTCTAATTTTTTCCATAAGTTCTAAAAATATATTATTTCTCAACTTATTTCAAAGTGATTATCCCAAAAGTTTTTTGACTAATAACTTAAAGAACAAAATGGTCAAAAACACACTTTATGCATTAATGGGTATATCAGAAGTGGAGTGGCAACAAGTTCATGAGATTTGGTATAGTGCAAAAGAAAGGATAATTCATGATATTTGTTAAAAATATCAAACTATGTATTTGTTCAGTTTTATGACATCCATTTTGCAAAAAAAATTATTATGTAATATTTATTTTCTTTTTCTATGCACAATTGTGTGAAATTAAAGAACCATTTTTATGTTTATTTATGCTTTATTATGACGTATATTCATATTTTTTATGTTTAAGCTATGTTTTTATATAATATTAATTTAGTACATAAATAATATATAAAATGAATAGAGATTAAGTTAATGAACCATGATAGATATTAATAATGATCATTTTAATTTTAATGTAAAAATGTCAAGAAAAAAAATATTGTTTTGAAAAAAAATTAACAAAATTTAATTATTGAAAGATAAAAATTTTGACAAGACTTAAAATTTTATTGTTGAAGGGTAAAAATTTAAACAAAATGTTTCACTAAAGGTGATATATACACCCAAAACATAAAAAAACAAATAATTCGACGGATAGAGTGAAAACCAAATGGGTGGTTCATCATAAAGACAGAAAATATATGGTATGGTTTTGAAAGCCGTGATTTGTACATTTCCAATAGTTTATAATATAATTCTGACTTAAAAAAAAAAAACTTTTTTGAAAAAATAGATCGAGGTTATCTAGTTCTTAACTTATTGCGTAGGACGTCATATCGGCTATCTTCAATAGTTTGTACACGAAGACTTAGGTTACAGAAGGCTTTTAAGGACAGGCGGACCATATTCAGTCACACTGTGCACACTATCTTCAAGCACATCGGTTGCTTGAAGGTTTATAGGTCTTCTCACGCATCTCAAAGGGCTGTCGTGAGAATAAGAAGTTTGACTTTCTGTACATCGGTTAATATAGGAGCCGACATGCAGTCTTTCGCAAGAAGGTTTTGAAGTACATGCCGTGCCAACGATCTTCAACCACATCGTTTGCCGGAAGGCTTTTAGGGTCTCTTCAGTGCTTCACCCAGCTCAAAACGGTTTCTCGGTAATAACAATTATGTACATGTACTAATAATACACAATATAACGAGATGTTAGAATGAGAGACTTTTTCAATAGGGAGATTTGAACCTAATTATTACTAAGCATTACAGTTTATAAAAATGAAAAACATGATATCTGAGTAATCGGCTGGTATGGTTGAGTGCTTGTATGTTGGAAATTTTGGTTCCACCTCCGGAAGGTTTATCTTTAACCACGGTGGCAAACCATGATTATCATGCAAGAAAGAGAAACGGGCGGGTGTGATGTCACATAAAGGACTGGAGCGCCGTTATTCAGGGAACGTGTCAGACCTCGAAACCGTTTTGGTTTTAACGTATTGTCCATGCTCTCTAAAGCCCTCCGCGGCCAAGATATTTCCTAGGAAATACAGAATACTCAGATCACCAAATTGTTGGAAGAGACACTGACATGGAAATAAAGGAGTGAGTAGGGAGCATATGAAGAAATAATATACGCGAGTCAAGTCCTCAAGTCTGTAAACCGTTCTGTCGGGTGAGAAGCTATGGAAATGGAGATGTGTTGGACTGGTCTGTTAGATGAGAGTTTCTCTTCGTTGAGAGGCATGCTGGATGAAGGAGAAGGAGATGATGATTTCTATTCCACAATAGGCGCCAATGGCGGGACGCTGGAGGCCCTTTTGGGCTATTCTCAAATATGCCCAAACGGTTCTTCGTTGAGTAATGTGGGTGGAACCGTCAACGCGTTTGATCACTTGGACTGCTCTATAATCACCAGTGCCGATACGCCTGATCCGGAGGCTTCTGATGAGTCGGGTTTGTTGCAGAGACAAGATGAGATCGAGTCTGGATTACACAAAAATGGAGGCAAACAGAAGGTAAATGGTGCAGTTGGTGGAAGGGAAGCAGATGCTCCTCATGATGCTGATAATAAGAACAACAATGGGTATGCTAATGCTTCAAGTGTTGGTAGAGGGAGCAAGAATGGGTTCCGTGCTAAGAATGGGTTGCCTGCTAAGAATCTCATGGCAGAGAGGAGACGGAGGAAGAAGCTCAATGACCGTCTGTTTAAGCTTCGTTCTGTGGTGCCCAAGGTCTCTAAGGTGATCTCAGATCTCTATTCATTTCCCTTGTTCCCTCTGCTAGATTCCCTGATTTGGTTTTGTGAATTGAATTTTCTGAACTTTAATGTTATAGACGCTTCACACTTGCATATACATTAATATTAGTGAAGTCAAAATCACACTATATTCCTATTCAGATTTGCAACGATTCCGTTAAGATTCAGGGACTAACTTGGATGGTATTTTGTGTTACGTTCAGAGCTATTCAGATGCTATTATAGTGATTGAATGAATAGCAATCAGTTGCCCATGAAATATTGGGCACATATTTGTCTGCTAGATGGGTTAAGTCAAATAGGCCATCACTGGTACATTTGCAGCTTTTATTATCAGCTTGAGTCTAATCGCCTCTCAGATATCCTGATCTATTCCAAAAAAGGAATCTAAGTTATGTATCAAGAAAACATGTCAGTCCTGGTTTTATTTTCTCCATCAGTATTGTCTTTTAAGGAAATTTTGACTGCTTGGGTTGATAGCTTGTTAATCATATGGTATACGGTATTGTGGATCATGACAATTTGGACTGGCACTAGTTTCTTAGTAAGTTATGTTTTTAATGGTGGACAATTTGGGTAAATAGTTCAGAGACTTCATTGTGGGTGATCTTTGGATTTTAGTGATTGTTTCTCAGATTTGCATATGACTTCAATCGATTGATTTTGTTCGATAGATCTAGGATATTAAATTAGGGCTTCTCAAGTATTGGTAATGAGCGTGCATATATTAAATATTTTTATTATATAGCGTTTAGCAAGAGAGCGAGCAGACGATGGTTTACAGACTAACGTCTAAAATAATGGAATTATGGTTCAGTCAGAAGCTATTATGTTTCAGTCAGAAGCTGGGTTAAAAATGGAGTTGTCTAAATTGGAGGATTTAGTTAGCATGCGGACTTTTGTGTTTATGTTACTTAAAAACGTTTTCCAAGAAGTGACGCAGACTTTGCACGCCATGGTTCAGACAATGCCCGTGTAAAATGTACGGAGTCATGTTTCAGTAACAAGCTAGGTTAGGCTAGGTTAAGAATAAGATATAAAACAGGTAATGGCAAAAAAGGATTAGTCATGCTTAGCCGCACAGTTAGCTAATTTAACAAATATTAAAAAAATAAGGATAAACCAAATGGCGTGTTCTTTCAGCAATGAAGATGAGTAGGATACATACGGTGTATTTGGCTTCATTTTTCATAATTTTGACACATATTTTGGGAAAATTTTGCAAACTTTATGATCCCTATATTTCAATGGCGCAATTTGTTTATATCTGGCTAATTAGCGGTAACTGACGCTGTGGCTTTCATTTTTAGCAGATGGACAGGGCCTCAACATTGGCAGATGCTGTTGATTACATGAAGGAGCTTCTGCAACGTATTAAAGATCTCCATACTGAGCTCTTGTCTGGTTCATCTAACTTGAAGCCCTTGGCACCCACACTGCCAGATGTTTCATGCAGAATGAACCAAGGGTATCAAGCTTCGTTGCTTAATCCAGAATTAAAGACAGCAAAGGTAAGACTACGATCATGCATATTACGTTAAGTAAAAATAAATGGTTATATTCTACACGTGACACAATTCTGTTAAGACTAATGGATCATGTGACATCTACAGTGCCTATGGCATCTGCAAGTTGAATAGAAAATACAAGAATACATCACAAAATACAAAAATGTGAGCAAATAGGCACTGCATCTACCAGAGAGTCCTCTGCCACCAAGTAGCATAATTTTCTTTTGCGAGTCTGTGTGACAGTCAAGAAACTCCGAATGGAAAGGTTGTATTTCTCCTAGCATTCAAGGCCGACATTCATCCATCTCAGGCAACATTCTTGCTTCAAGTTTGTAGCCTATCAACCTGGGTTCCATTCATTGACACATATATATGACAGAAGGTGAAACGACAATACAATCTCCTACATTGCTCAGTGACTGTGAAGGCCGCATTCTTCAGTTTGGAATGGGTTTTCACTTGCTTCATTAAATATTTCTTTCATGGCTCTGTTTTTGTTTTCCACACTGATAGCTCACCAATGTCAGTCAACTTGTTTTTCGTTTGCAGGTTTTTTCGAATTTATTAGTCTCTCAAATGAAAACTCACCAGAGTATCAATTTCATTTTTTTCATTTCTTTTGTTTGCAAACTTTTATGGATCTTATATTGTCTATCACAGTGGAATGTCACATCTCCCATTCAATCTCCTTGTGTTTACAAGCTTAATGCATACTATGTTATTGTGTCTCAATGTTGGTTTCCTTATAAGCTCTTTAAGAATATAAGAATTTAAGGGTGGCTAATTGGTTGACAAAGAGAACACCTTCTCATATCCTCTGTCTTAAAATGCAGTTGGACGAGCGGACAAGAGAAGGGAAGTCCCTAAACATCCATATGTTCTGTTCCAGAAAACCCGACTTACTTCTATCCACAATCAGCGCTCTGGATGGACTTGGACTTGAGCTTAAGCACGCAGCCATAAGCTGCCTCGATGGATTTGCACTAGATGTATTTCAAGCAGAGGTAATGAAATATTTCAATTGATTATTCATCACACTTGAGTAGGTAATGATCTGACTCTGTTTTTTTGCACATGTCATCAGCAATCCATGGGGGAGGATGTTACAGCCGAGGAGATCAAAGCATTGCTGCTGCATACTGCAGGATATGTCACTGGAATGTAGCTAAGAAACTAAGTACACTGCTTCAATTTCTTCTTCGGCTGAAAAGCGTAATATTCTCTTAATCAGATTTCATATCAAAAATCATGGAATTCCCATGGCGGTAGCATTTTCTTGGAATGGCTTCCGATATAGAAGATGCCAAGCAGGCTAAGATTTTCGTTAGATATCCACATTTCAAATGGTTGATAATATGTTACAGTAGTCATGTCATTGAGTGTTCTGGCTGGATTAGCAATCGTCAGTGAGTCATGTGAAGGCCAAGTTTTTGACGGGGAATGGTTGGTCTGAGAGATTCATTGTGAGAGTGAGTTTGAAAGAGTTGCTCTTGAATTGTACCGACTGTCTTCGTTGTACATGTACGGAATTTTTATAATATATTATATGAAACAGTGTATTCGTGAATATCCCCATTCACGAGTTCTAGGATTTTATATTACGATGGTTGTCACAATCCTGACCGAGTAAAAGCTCATCATTGAGTAAATATAAAGTTAGAATCCATTATAGGTTTTTTTATGGATTTTTGTGTCAGTCTGCGCTCAAATTGACGAGATTAAGATGGCAGTATCAGTAGGCAAATTTTTTATTAAAAATTATCTTATGTTTACGGTTTCATCTTATATTTAACGAGTCTTTAAAGTTACCTTATTTTTAAAATTAAGGGGATGTAAATTTAGTTGATAACATTGGGATTGTGCCAATATTAATAGCAATAATAACATTAGCACGAATACTTGTATTTTTACTCGCTTTTCCATGATATTTGAGTGTCGGGATGAAAGAAGACCTTAAAAATAGTATAACAAGAGTCATTTGGTGGTAATGTTTCTGACATTGTCATTGCTAAGTTATCATATTTGTTGAATCAATACAAGCAAAAAATACATAACTTAAGAAAGAATATTCAAGACGCTAAGAATTGATGACAAACCAAGCTCTAAGAAACATCAATGGGTTTAATAACTAGAACAACCACTTAACTTGTGGTTGGTGAACACCAATAGGTCACAAGTTAAGTGCCACAAACAAGTTACAAGTTACTTGTTGTCCATGCTCTCCATGCATATTTGCACAAAGTGTTCATTATCCATGCATCAACTACAAGTTATTAATGCATCAAGTACGGGTTATACATGCATAGCTACCAGTTAAATTTTATATTATCTTTTTTTTTTATAATTGTTTATTTCAACTTTGGAACTACTACCATAAAATCAGTTTGGACAGTAAGGCTTGTCTCATCCTCACGCAATCTAGGAAAAGCATAGGCACTAGTCCATCCCAAATTCTAAACTAGCACAAACACTTAACATGTGGCAAGTGAACACCGATAAGTCACAAGTTAAGGGCCATGAACAAGTTATGTGTTACTTGTTCTCCATGCTTAGTTGTAATCACTTGTTGTTGTCTATGTCTTAGCTATTAGTTATCCATGCATGAGCTACAAGTTATCCATGCATCAACTACTGGTTATTTTTTATATTTCTTTTTTTTTATAATTGTTAATTTTGAGTTTTGAACGACAACCATAAAACAATCTGAACAGTACACTTGTCCCATCCTCCTTCAATGGAGACATGGAGATGGAACCAAAGCAAAGGAAGAGAACAATGACCTTCAACGTAATCAAAATGATTACCACAATGGACATGCTTACATTCAAAACCATGCTTATATTATATTGCAAATCAATTTTGTTGTTTGACCAATTTAAAAATATTTACACATGGAAATTTCAATGTAACTCCTTATAAAAGAACTATAATCACAGTAGCAAGCACACTTCAATTTGAATGTGGCTGCAACATTCTTTTAATACAAAACTTCTAATTTTAATGAAAAAATTCAAAGTGATCTCTCGACTTAGATTGATGTTGGATCTATCGAAGAGGCGCAAATGCCAATTGTAGGGTTGCTTGAAGAAGCATAACTGCCAATTGTAGTGTTGCTTGTAAATGCTTTTGTGGATATGGTTCAAACTCTTCTCTACTATCATTTTGTGTTTGGTTATCTGGTGCTATCCGAGATTTAGCTACAACTACATCATTCACATTTCCCCCATAAATAAACTAACAAGATGATGACAGTATAGATGCAATAACTTACACTTGCAAGTTGGCCTAAGGGACAACCCTAAAATTTTGCAGTACTTGAGAAATTTGAGGACATTGTTGTGACTAGCTTTCTAGAACAAGTTGTGAGACAGGTAACTGTGTAGATTGTGGTCGTTGGCCTAGAAGGGTAGCAAGATGTGCTAAATGGTCATGTTGAAATTGTGGGATGCGAACATATGTTGCAAAGAAAGGGCTTTGCAATTGTTTATTTTGATCAATCTTACCAATACTAGGATTATTTGGAACTCCCATGAACTATTTTCGGAAATTTGTTGTTGGGGTGCATCTTTATTGTTGTTGCAATGTAAAGATTTGTTGTGTAGATGTAAACTCAAATTGTGATGCATAAGAACACTGAACAACTCAGAAAAAACAAATTTCTTGTTCTTGAATTTGAGACTGGTGTTCGATTTGGGTTCAAAGAAGACCAAGATGAGGCAAACCCTTGATTTTGGGGTGAAGGGTTGTGTGGCATAGTCTCATTCACAACATTTGTATTCATCATCCCTCCAAACGATCCAAAAACATTTGTATTCAACATCCCTCCAAAATATCATGTGAGCGAGCACCCACAGATCCATGTGCTTGATAAATAGTTGGACCATCTACTGATGATGGAAGTGGATTCCATGAAGAAAATAGTGTGTGGATTGAATATATCTAGTTAGTTCTGCATCAAAGACTTTAGAATGGTTGCAAAAGTGATAATTTTCGTTACATCTTTACAGATTTAGAATTTCTTTATAACATTGCTGCTTTTTCTGGTGGATTATTTAAATGCTTAGGAAAACATCTAGTTTTTAAAAATGATTCCGTTGACTGAAATTGCCCGATTTTTCTATGCACCGAAGTCTGTCAAGGGATTAAAGAAACATTTTTTCTTCTTTTTTTTGTCGTATTTAGTCTGTGTTTTATAGTAGCCTGTCATATAAGTTCGAAGAAGTGGGTTTCTTTAATAATAATCTTTATTTGACATGATTTTGCTCAAAAATGGTTTAAGGTTGCATTGAATTAATTTCCTGTCTAGTACAAGAAATCATCTCACCGCCCCCTCATGGGAAGGGGAAAAGAGGATGACATCATAACCTGCAACCAATAAAAAAAGCAAAAAATTCCATTTTTAAAAATTTTGTTTAATAAAATATATTTTCAACTATAGAACAACTATAGACCTAAAGAAATATCTATATACTATAGGGGAAAATAATAGGGGTCAATGATATATATGTATCCCTTGTTGGGGACATAATAATATATGTCTAACATATTATAAATATTTAATATATAAATATTAATTTTTTTTAGCAAGTAACACTCTAATATACTAATTAAAACATATAAATTGTTTCATAGAAAATATAAAGTTTAAATAAATTGATAATCATATGATATATACCCATTGTTATATTACATCTAAAATTTGTTTCATGGTATTTTCAAATATGAAATAAAAAATTCAAAAACATTGAACAATGAACAATATAGTTGATTTTTATTCATCAAGCTATGTTTGCTAGGCCAAATACATCTACATCAACATTGTCATCAACAACACTAAGGCCCTCAGTCAGCAAACTCTCAACATAAGAATCGCTCTCAAGTGGAAGCTCCTCGTCATCTATAGTAAGCGGATGTATCTCAACTAGGTTTTTTCATTCTATCTCCTCTCCCACATGAAAATTGGGAAAACCGACATTGTATCTTGGTGGCCTATTATGTTGAACCATATAATTTTTAACATCAATCATAAACACTTTCACCACCTCTCTATCTTGGGAAATATGCCTCCTTTGTATCGAGGGATCATACTATTTTGGATTAACTACATAGGATTCCATATGAAGTGGGGTGTTCAATTTATTACCCTATCCATGTTTACATGTTTTCAATCGTGGCCATAAATTAGGATCTTTCGTCTCTATGATGTATCTAATCCTCTCATGCATAGATACCATGTTTTGATAAATCTCACCTAAACATGGACTATGTTTGACAGCACAGTGAAGCATATCACATATTAGATCCACAAATTCCACTACAAATGTGACATCAATTAACCCAAAAACAATCATCCAAAATAAATTGCTTCGCCTTCATAGCAACATTTGTGTTAGATTTCTTCCACTAGTTTGGACACATTTGGGCAGGTGCATGAAGTTGGTGGCTTGGAAAGTGGCAATGGGGATTTCACAAATGCAATCACGCTGGAACGCATGCGCGTTCACAAGAATGTGCGCACATTCCTTTTTTATACGTTTGGTGCGTTCTGAATCAAGACGCAAATTGCCACATCTTTTTCCAAGTAGGCATGCACAAGAATGTGCCCACACTTTTACAAAAGCGTGCACATGATATAAAAGCACGCACATGCTTTAAAATCGTGTGTGCACTTTTATAATTAAAAAAATATGCTTTATATTTTGGCCATAACTTCCTATTGAAGCATCAGTTTTTCGAGTTCTTTTGCTCATTGGAAAGTTATTCAAGAGATATACATGATTATATCATTATTATTTTATGTTGATACAAAAAAATTTATTATTTTTAAAAACAATAGAAAATATATGTTTAGGTCATGATCGATACCTCAAACCACTACATCCTTATAGACGGATATGGGATATGGGAGATGCTATGTGATTTTTTTCACTAGGGATGGGTCTTGCACAATACTTGGAGAAGAAATTGAGGAAATTATACCCTAATATAATATTCTTGAGGTAATGGGTAGTGATAAAGGTCATGAAGCATAACATACACTCTTTAAAATGGATATTTGGCATAAAAGTTTGATATTGCAACAATCAAGAGATTTTGGATAGTGGGATGTGTCTCAAGGCATTGAATTGAATCATTAGAGGAAATAAAGAGCCCTATGTAGGTTCCTTTGGGCCTTGGAAATGATCTATGGAATAATACCATGATTTTGGCTCTAAGGAAACCATTAAGGAATAAAAATCCATGAGCAATGCGTTGAAGCACCACACATGACTTCTTCGGGGTATCCATTGTGCTATAGATTTAAGTCTTGTGGGTATGGAGCCTTGGACACGGTGAATGGAGGAAGTTTGAACCATGAGCCCTAAAGGAATCTTCCATCCATCTAAGTCTAAGATGGTTTCGTCCACGAAACACGAATGACCTCCTAAGACTATCATTGGCCTCAGATCGAGGATTTTGATGACATTAGGTGGTTTCAAGTAGTATGTAGGTATCATAGGGCCATGGGAACGATGTTCTAGGGAATAAGACCATAACTTTGGCCTTAAATAAACCCTTGAGGAATCCAACCCCATGACTAATGCCTTAAAGAACCATCCATGACTTTGTATGGGTATCTATAGCACTATGTATCTAGGTCTTGTAGCGTGAGGGCCTTCAAAATGGTCACTAGACCATGCCTTTATCCCTAAAATTATTGTTGAGGCATCCAAAGCCATGAAAAATTCCTCGAAGCACCACACATGACTTCACAGAGATATCCATGGCACTATGTTTGTAGGTATTATGACCTTGGGGCCTTCGACATGGTCAATAGAGGAGAACTGAGCCTCGAGACATAAAGTATGCTTATAGCCATATATGGTTAAGAAGGTTTCATCCACCAACTAAAGATGGCCTCCTAAGGGTATCATTGACCTATGATTGAGGATGTCGGTTCCATTAGGTGGTTTTGAATAATAAGTATTTGTCTTAGGTAATTGGGAATAATGTTCTATGGAAGAAGACCTTTCCTTTTCACCTAAAGAAACCATTAAGGATTTTGGAGCCATTAACAATGCCTCAAATCACTACACATGATTTGGCATTGGTATACATGGTACTATGTATGCAAGTCTTCAGGAATTAGGTCCTTACACATGGTAAGGGAGGAAGCTTGAACTTTAGGCCATAAAAAAATATTCTAGCCATCTAGGGATAATAAGGTTTCCTCCACTAAGTGCACATGGCATCATGATAGTATCATTGAATTATGATTGACAATGTTGGCATCATTAGGTGGTTTTGAGTAGTATTTACATGTATGAGGGCCTTGCAAATGATGTCATAGGGAAAAATACCATTTGCTTGGCCTTGAAGAAATCATTAAGGCATTGAAAGACATGAAGAATGCCCCAAAACACCACACATGACTTCGTATGGGTATCAACGACACTATATATCTAGGTTTTGTATCCTCTGGGACTTAGACATGGTCAGTGGAGGTGACTGAAAGCATGGTCCCTAATGAAATGTTATAGACATCCAAGGCTAAGAAGGTTTCCTCCACCAACCACACATGGCATGCTTAGGGTGTCATTACCCTATGATTAAGGATGTTCGTGCCATTATGTGATTTTGAGTAGGCTGTAGCCCAGGACCTTAGAAATGATGTTCCAAGGAATAAGACCATGCATTCGGCCCTAAAGAAACCATTATGGTGTATAAATCCATGAACAATGCCTCAAGGAATGACAAATGAATTCACAAGTGTATCCATGGCACTATGTACAAGAGTTGGGGACTTCTAGCCTTGGACATGGTGAGTGGAGGAGACTGGAATATTAGGCCCTAAATTAATCTTCTAGCCATATAGGGATAATGAGGTTGCCTCCATCAACAAAACATTGAATCCTAGTGTTATTGTTGGCCTATGATTTAGGATTTCGGTGCCATTAGGTAATTTTGGGATATATGTACATGTTTCAAGGACATAGGAATGATGTTACTATGAAGAGGACCAAGCCCTTGTCCCTATATAAACCATTTAGGCATCCAAAACCATTGAGAATGCCTCAAAGCAACATGCATGACTTCATAGTGGGATCCATGGTGCTATGTACCCAAGTCTTGGGGACATATCACCTTTGACATGTTCATGGGAGGAGACCGTTAGAAAACAGGATCACAAAGCAATAAAAATAAACAAGATGCGAATATAAATCACATAAACATAATACAAGAGAGACACCAATATACGTGGTTCACCCAATCTGCGCTACGTACAAGGAGAAATTTTCAGTCCTTTTATTATTATACCATCCAACAATGAAGGGATACAACCTACATCACATCCGCTACAACTTCCACTTCACTCTCTCATAGTCTCTCTTACACAATCACATAGATATTTACAATACTACAATACACAACCATATTACAATTCCTTTCTTTTAAAGAGCGATTACCATGGGAAAATACCATGGGATACCCAATACCATGGGCCCATAACTCAACCATTATTGACCAAGTCATGACTATGAAATTAAAACATTTTACAACACATTTTTTCTCAAATTTTCTCTGCGGGGGCGCTACCCCCCAAACCCCCTCCAAGTGGGATCCTAAAATGTAGTCATCGCCCACCCTGAACCCCCCATATCGACTATATTAGGGGGAGAATCCCCCCCAACCCCCCCCCCCCCCCCCGTCATGGGATGGGATCTAAACACGGTTGAAACACAACCTCTATATAAGGAAGATCAGGCTACACAACCAATAGATACCTAAACCTATGGCCCTAAAGTAATATTCTACTGATCCAAGGATAAGAAGGTTGATTCCATGAGCCACACATGACCTTTTGATTATGAATAAGGATGTCGATGCCATTAGGTGGTTTTGCGGACTATGTACATGTCTTATAGCCTTGAGAATGGTGTTTGGAAAATGAATAATCCATGACTTTGACCCTAAATAAATTATTTAGGCATTTAGATCTGTGAACAATGCCTCAAATCACCATGCATGACTTGTTATGGGTATCCATGGCACTATGGATGTAGATTTTGTGGCCTCAAGGCCTTAGAAATGGTTAGTGGAGGAGACCTAAAGGTCAAGCCCTCTCTCTCTCCCTCTCTCTCTCTCCCTCCCTCTCTCCCACTCCATATTCCCTATCTCCTTCCCCCCTCTCTCATCACCTTGCTCTACATCCCACTCTTTCTTCCTCCCTCCCTCTCTCTCTCTCTCTCTCTCTCTCTCTCTCTCTCTCTCTCTTCCCCACTCTACCTCTATCTCTTCATCCCTCACTCTCTCTCCCTCTCCCTCCAAGTATATTTCTCTCTCTCCCACCCACTCTCTCTCTCACTCTCTTTCTCTTTCTCTCCCTCCATAGCTTATTAATACCCCCTCCTATCTCTCTCTCTCTCCCCCCTCTCTCTCTCCCTCTCTTTGTTTCTTCCCCCCTCTCTCTCACTTTACCTCTCTCTCCCTCTCTCTTTCTCGATCTCCCCACTACTTAGATCTCATTCTATTCCTCTCTCCACGTATCAATTAGACAAATCTCACGTTCCCTCTCCCTCATCAACTCTCTCTCACATACTCCCCCCCTCTCTCTCTTACACACACACACACACACACACACACACATTCTCTCTCTCTCTCTCTCCATTTATAAGTGCCTTCCTGTTGAAGCCTAGGATATGATGGAGATGTCCCAGGAAACAACACAAAAGAGATATCCCAATCTGAAAGCTTCAAATAATCCTATGCAAGTATTATTCTATCCTCAAATTGTTTGGTATGGCTAACTCTGATGGATATTAGGCCTCTGGTGGCACTCAAAGAGTAATTCAAGTGGAACTTTCTTCCTTAAGGGAAGATCTAAAATTTAATTACAAGTTAATGAAAGTAGAAAGAAGACAAGTAAAAAAAAAAATCTACTTAAAAATCTAATTGGAAAAGAAAATTTGGTTGTAAATCCTCAGAGAAATCAGATCAAGGAATTTTGGTACTTGTCACTCTGACCAATGACAATTTAAATCAGATCTAATAGTACCTGCTTTGATAAAAGACAAGATAGTTAAAACCATTTTTTTTTCATTCTAAGATTTATATCATATGACTGTTCTGAAAAAGGTATGCTAATTGACAAATTAACATTTTAAAAAGGGAAATTATGCAGTTACAACAATATTGGATAAGATTATGTGAAATAGAGAGAATAATTTCCTGTTACTTTATCTTCATATGAATCATAAATGAGAAATCAAATACATAGTCATATGCTTATGATTTTATAACTAAAGAAAAGTGAATCATTGAATCAATGCAAGAAAACCTATACTCATCAAGAACACTTGATAAATAAATCACTAGAAAGAAAAGATAAGAGGATATTGAATGAATTTCATAAAAGACTGTAACAAATTGCAATACTCCATGTGCAACATTATGTCTCCATTTATTTTCTCCAGCGGTTTCCCCCCTCTCTACATGAGATCTAAGTCTCTTTAAATAATAGTTACACTAAGTTACAGAAGAAACTGATTTCACATGAAATTAGGGATTACAAAATATTTGCTTAAGATTTACCAAGGGCAGATTGCCACTTGGAAAAAAAATATAAAAGATCATCAATATCCTAATATTTAGCGTGTTCGAGCTGTATTTGAGATTTGAAAATGAAAGCTTTGATCTCCCTCTTCTTTGCCTTTGACCATTCTCGTAAAAACACATTTACCTTCATACCTGAAGAAACTGGTAACTCAACTAACTCTTTGATTTCTTTTATATGAACATGCTCTAGTTGTTCAATGTGTTCTTTGGACTGAAGATGATTTTCTTCAACTTGTGGAATCAAGAGCTTAGGCGAAAGAGCACTCTCTATCTTATTCATAACAGGGAAATCCAATAACCCCAGCAGATTATTAGAAGCAAACTACCGTTTCCTGCAAGCTTTATGTCCTTCTTCAATGGTGGACACAACCATGTCACAAACATTTTCCCAAGACTGTAAAGAGATTCTCATTCTCCTTAGATTTATATTGTCTAAAATAGGAACTCCTTCTTCCTTATTCTTGATATACTTCTGCCAATCAATAACATCTTCAAAAGCCCTTGTGGAATCATTTCTTCGTTGATTATGATCACATAGAATGTAAGATAAATGTTCAAAGGAATTGAAAACATCTTGAATTTCATTCAAACCTTCAAATAACTCAACTCAGAGAATTTTGTAATCATCATTTATTCTCAAAACAAATTCTTTAAATTCACCCTTGGAAAACTGTGAAAATGAGGAAATAGCAGAAATTGATCGGGACAATTTCAGCTATTGTTCAAGAGCTGTCAACTTCTCAACATACTGAGCATTATGTCCTTGGGATTCATGATGTTGTTGTTTCAAATATTCATTCTGTGATTGCATTTCCTGAATTTGAGAATCATATTTGTCCATCAATTCCTGCAATTGAGATGGATAATGTTGATCCAATTCAACCTGCTTCTTCTGAAGACCTTTCTATTCTTCTTCTTTCTTTTAACTTTCTTTGTTGAGCATAGTGATAGAATCAAAATTGGCACCAACAAAGGATCCCATAGCAACAGTTGTTTCCAAATATTCCTTTTTAACATCTATGGAGGCTCTCCTCCATAGGATCTGGTTGGGAATAGTACCCTGGACTAATGTTCCTTCTCTAGCTCTTTTATAATCTAGTTTCTTCACTACTGCCTTTTCTGATTTGCTCCAGAAATACTCACCAAGAGAAACTACTGCAGTTTCAGCAAAGTCTGCCATCACTTCAAAAGTGGATGATAATACTTATGAAATAGTGACTAAAGACATAGGTTGTGAAACAACAGGGGTAGGGATGAGAATGATCAACTGAGATGAGGAGGTAGCAGTTGTTGTAGTAGTTAAGACTAAAAGAGAAGAAATGGAAATCATGGATGAAATGACAGGATCTATAGATGTAGGAGAAACTTGCATTTATTATGAATTGAGGGAAGTCTCCATAGAAATAGTAAGTTGAGAAGATGAAGAAATCGAAGGAACAATAGAGGTAGATGATGGTACAGATGGTAAAATAGTGGGAATGGTATCAAGCGGATGGGATGTTATAGTGAGGGTGGTAGTAATTTCAGGAAGGGGAATGTCTGAGAGAGACTCCTCTATCAGAGTATTTTCAATTCGATCAGAAATAACTTGAGTGATTGAGGTGGTCAATGTCAGGTCAGTAGAAGTATACATGGGTAATGATAAGTTGGTGATAGATAACTCATCATCAAGGTCACTGTCATCAACTCGCAATAACTCATCCCCTGCTATTGATTCTTCTGTTTTCTGCTTCTTAGTTGGAGTTGTTGTAGCAGTAGCTTTGGTTTCAAGAGTAGAGCTCATCAAGGATAAATTTTATTCATGTCTCCAGCTGCTTTAATCAAAGAATTAAGATTTGCTATAGGTTGAGGCTATTGAGGATCATCAATTGAAGCTTTACCTTTCTTATACTCCTATTGATAAGTCAAGACAAAAGGATTCTTAACTTGATTTTTCTAAGATTCCTGTGCTTCTCTCTCAACCATCTCTTTCCGAGTCCTTTCTTCCTCTGATAGATGGAGCTTTCTATCTTGCAGCACCTTCATCTTAAGATCTTGTTGATACTGATGGATGAATCCCTTTTCTTCTTGAGTGGCAGCCCTACTCAAAACATCTTGAAATGAATTTTCACCTTCATAAATAAAATCATTAGGCTATGTTTCATCCACATAGTTACTCTTTATGTGTTCTTTAGAAAAGTGCTTGGCCGAGAAATATTTGGGATCATTCATCCTTTTGGGAGCTTCCCCAAGCTTCAGAGTTGTAACCTTTTTACCAAGCAAGGTGGCATGTGTGGAATTATGGATGACCAAAGTTCCAAGAGAAAGGGGAAACTTAGGCCAACCTTTCCTCTTTGCTCCAATGAACCGAGGGAGGACACCTTCAATTACAGTTTGAAATGAAATATCCTCAATAACCATTCCGTCAAGCACAATTATAGGAAAAAGGTGAACTGTTTTGCTGCCCCATATTATGATGTAAGAAAAATATTCACCAACATACCAGTCTCACATAGTAACAATCAATGCCTTGGCCTATGAAGAGAAAGTGGGGGCATCCTCTTTAAGATTTTGTAGTAAATGGATCCAAGAAATTGATCAAAGATATCACAAACAAGAGGTACAAAATTATCTTCCCACAAAACTGAACAGTAAATATGGATAGGTGGTCCTTCTTTGGTCCAATTCCATCCCATAGCACGGGAAGGGAAGGTTGAACATAAAACATCCATGACATAACCAGATAGGTAGAATGAAGGCTTCTTGGAAGTAGGGGTTTTCTCGTGATTTTCAATAGCTTCTTTTAAAACCACAGATACTATCTATTCCCAATTAAAAGATTCACCCGTGGTAAGAATGTGATGGGCCACAGGCACCCATTCTACCTTGAAGAACCCACAATTAGGCAACCCATATAATCTACATAACATTGATGCTAATAAATAAAAGGGTGCTTTGAACCAAGCCACAGGATATTGCCTATCAGATTTAGGAACATAAATGGCATGGTTTACCATCCAAGTTTTCATCATTTCATCAAAATTAAAACGGCTTGCAGAAGATTCTAAGAATTGTTTTTAAATAAGTTGTTGGGGAGTTTTGAGTGCATAAACCTTAGCAAATACTTCAGGTTTAAAAGAAGCCAATAGAGTATGGTTTATATCATTGAAGGAATGGTCAAGAGGGTTGGCATTGTCCACGATCCATTTGACAACATCGGTATAAGGAATTAGGGATGGCCTGGCTGGAATTGCATGGATTTGGGATTTACTAATGTTAATGTCGGAAAGTTGGTCATGTTGGATTTCAGAAAAGTCATCATCGTCAAATATGGAGTAAATACTAGACCAGTCTAAGCAAAAGGTGTTAGAAACCCTCCCATTGGTATCATAAAATATTTCGTTGTTAGGGTCTTTTATCCTCAACTCATCCATGATCGACTTAGCCCTAGTATTCCTTGACATAGCTGAAAATAGGTTTTTTGTAAAACGATGAAGAAAACTAGAATCCGCTGCAAGGTAAAAATGGCAGCAACAATTGTTTGCGGAAGGTAAAATCGAAGCGTAAAATAGTAAAAATTTTTTTTTTACTGTGGTTGACTTTCTTTGGAAAATTTATTATGGTTGACTATGGCTACCTATGGTGTTGCATGGTTGACTATGGTTGACTTGTTGGCTTAATTATGGATGATAGAAGGGTTGACTAAAAAATAAATGATAAGGTTGATTATATTTCCATGATTGGTTGACTATGGTTGAATGTGGTTGACCATGGTTGACTTCCTTTCACTATTGATGACTTTGGTTATAGTTGAATTCAATCCAATAGTTTACTTCAGTCAAGCAATAGTTGAATTCAATCCATAGTTTCCTTTTAAGTAAGGTTGCCTTCAATCAAAGGTTCACTTCAATCCAATGTTGACTTCAATCCATGGTTGAGTTCAATCCAAGGTTGAATTTAATCTAAAGTTAAATTCAATGTATTAATAATATTAACATTTATGATTTTAATCCATGGTTGACTTTAATCTAATTCACCAATCCTTTCTGAATGTGGAGAAGGATTGGTAAATTATTATTATTATTATAAAAAATTATAAATGAAAACATCGAAAATAAATAATATACATAAATAGATAATAAATAAATAAATAAAAATTAAATAATCCATGGTTGAATTCAATCCATAACTGAATTTTAAGAAAGGTTGACTTCAATCAAAGGTTTACTTCAATCCAAGGTTGACTTCAATCCGTGGTTGTCTTCAATGTAAGGTTGGCTTGAAGATTGACTTCAATATTAACTTTAATACATGGTTGAATTCAATCCAATATTGACTTCAATCCATGGTTTACCTCAATCCAAGGTTTACTTCAATACATGAATGACTTAATTCCATGGTTGACTTCACTACATAGTTAAGTTTAAACTCGACTTTAATCCAAGGTTGGATTCAATCCATGGTTGACTTCAATCCAAGGTTGACTTCAATCCATCATTGTCTTAAACACAAGGTTGAATTCAATCCATGGATTGATGTCAATGCATGGTTAACATCAATCCATGGTCGAGTTCAATCCAAGGTTGACTTCAATCCATGGTTGACATCAATCGATAATTGACTTTAAGTAAGGTTGAATTCAATCCATGGTTGAATTCAATTCAAGGTTGAATTTAATCCATAGTTGACTTCAATCCAAAGGTTGAATTCAATCCAAGGTCTACTTCAATCCATAGATGACTTCAATCCAAGGTTGAATTCAATCCATAGTTGACTTTAATACAATATTTACTTCAATACATGGTTTAATTCAGTCTAAGGATGACTTCTCCATATTTGACTTCAATGAATAGTCAGATTTTAAGGAAGGTTGAATTTTAAGCAAGGTTGACTTCAATCATTAGTATCCTTTTAAGCAAGTTTGAATTCAATCCAAGGTTCAAATCAATCCATGGGTGACTTCAATCCAAGGTTCAATTCAATATATGGTTGACTTCAATCCATGGTTGAATTCGATTTGAGGTTGACTTCAATCGAAGGTTAACTTCAATCCAAGGTTGACTTAAAGGTTGATTTCAATACAATATTGGCTTCAATCCATGGTTGATTTCAATTTATGGTTGAATTTAATCCAATCTTGGCTTCAATACAGTGGTTGATGTCAATTCATAGTTGGCTTCAATCGATAGTTGACTTTTAAGTAAGTTTGACTTCAATCGAAGGTTTACTTCAATTCATGGTTGACTTCAATCCATAGTTGATTTTTAAGCATCTTTGACTTCGATCCATAGTTGATTTGTAAGCAAGGTTGACTTCAATCCATAGTTGAATTTAAAGCAAGGATGACTTCAATCCAAGGTTGGATCCAATTCATGGTTGACTTCAATCCAAGGTTGGCTCAAATTCATGGTTGACTTCAATCAATGGGTGACTTCAATCTAAGGTTTACTTAGTTAATAATGCTCGATTTTGATTAACTATAATTGACCTCTATCCAAGGATGAATTCAATCCAAGGTTGACTTCAATCAGAGGTTGGCTTCAATCCATGGGTGACTTAGATACAAGGTTGAATTTTAATCAAGGTTGACTTAAAAGTCTTGTTGAGTAAAATATGCACTATCTAATTCAACACTTAATTATCAACCCGGGGGCTCGTAAGCTTAGAGGTGTTGGCATAGTATGTGCAGGATTGAAGGCTTAAACTACCCTAGCATAACGTAATCTGGTAATTTACCTAGAATTGAGTAAGGGTTCTGAACTATCAATCGACTTTTCAAACAAACCTACAAATCACATTGCATTCAGACTCCACTTATGAACTTTTAACTACCTTGCTGAGAAATGTAAACTTCTAAGAAGCAGTAATAAATCTAATCTACTTAAGATTTTGTTTGAGTTAAATAACTTTGAAAATCTTCCAATGATAGAAACAACTAATGATTCACAAACCAAACCTATTCTCTACAGTGAATTGAAACTATTAACTGATATAAAATCAAAACAACATTGCTATGTTTCTATAGTAATCTAGATTGCAATCTAAGCTATTTAATCAAACATCTAATGATAACGAAAAACTATTCTATTTTGAAAGGGAAAATCCAAACTAAATGCATCTATACTACTTTATAATCAAAGCATGGAGACTAAATGGAAACTATTGTATCGCAAATCAAAAAGCAACTATACTATGTGAATTCAAATTGTAACTATTTAGCAAAGCAAAGCTAACTAGTTTATGAAAAGAAACTAACCATCTGAACATTCGAAATGAAAGTCTATTTGACTAATCCTAGAGATTACTATTCCATGTAGAAGAAACTACTTAATTGCATTTATCTTGAAAACTAACTCCTACTGCAAATTAACCTAAAGAAGTTGAAAATGAAATTCTTTCTAATTGATGACAGCTACAACAATGCGACTATCCATTGGATCCAATGTGCAAATGAAACGGATAAGAATGAAAAAAAACATGAGCAATAAACCAAATTCAAACCTTATCCTATGCTACAAGCAACAATACTACTTGCACAAAATAAACTAAAATGCTACTGTGCAAAGTAAATCAAAGAATACTGTGCGAGAAAAACTAATCACTATTGAAATAAATGGAAATACTATCTATGAAATACAGTAAACACTATCTACGAAATTTACTTAAACTCTAGTTATGAATTGAAAGGCTATCTATGAAATACAACAACTATATATGAAATGCACGCAATAGAGATCTCTTTTCCTACTTAACGAATTACAATGAGCTCATTCGACATAGAACATAGCACATAGCACATAGCACGTATGGAAAAAATTAAAAACGTTTATACAGTAACGAAAGGCAAGAGCATTATGAGCATTCAGGAAATGAAGGGACATTTGCATACAGTGAAAACATAGCACAATACTTAGTTGAATGTTGACAATAGAAATAAAACACAAGGAAACCAATTGTTGTTGAGGGGCCCTCCCAGGAACAATGTTTGCATATCTACGAGCTAACCAGTCACAGAAGAAAACGAAATTGAACCAGAACAACAATTTAATATTATCAAATTCAGATTTTTACAATACAGTCCTCCTCAAGACATCTAAGGTCGAATTTATACATGAAAAATCCAGTGGGGAAGGATAGAACCAAATCCCCAAGTTCCTGAGTTGTTAAAACTAATTTCTAAATCTAAAAAACGGCTAGCCACGTTTTCTAGCCAAGTTTGTTTCAAAGAATCACTAATTTATCCCAAATGGATTTGAATTTCCACAAAATTCAACTTAAGGACCTAAATAGGCCTATTCTGCACAAAACCTAGGTGCCGGAATTTAGAATTTCACCTCCATTTGCTCGGAAATCAAGCTCGAAATTTGTTGTCTGTTAAAAACACGTTGTCAACAGAATTGATGCTAGGTTGTTGGCCTTATTGATTGCTAGGTGCTTGGGAAAGTTATGAACCAAATCTTTACAAGCATAAGCTCACGAACCATGTGTGCCAGGTGGGAATCAAAACCCATGTCTTTGTTGGCGTCTTCAATGCATCCAAGTAGGTAAACAAATTATTTTTGAGATGCGAACAAAGGGTTGAATGGTCGTCCGAATGCAAATGAACGTTCGCATGAAAACCATAGCCTGTGGCATTAAAAATATATGCCCAATAGGTTTAGAAATGTTAAATTGATATTAATTTTCCATGTAAGATGACAATCAATAGAAAATCATAGGAGAATTAAATGTGTTTATATTTGATTCCATATGGATGTCTGAACGATGAGAAATATGAACTTGATGCATACAAAATGGAAAAACAGTATAACCATAGCATGATCATGGATCCAAAATGATGAAAAAATTGGGCTTCAACACTCCCCCAAACCGAGGATATGCCAGGTCCCATTGAGCAAAATGGAGAAAGATCCATTTGATTACCTGCGGAGAAGTGGTGGCTAGCCCAGACCTCCCAGTGGTATCTTGTTCATACAATATTCATTTTATAATTGATTGAAGTGATTCAAAATGTTGATTGAAGTGGATTTATAGGGATACTTCAGGTAGAAACTTTTTTTCAAATTGAGTTTAAATGGCATGTCAAACCTATTGAGGAGCAACTTGTTTGATGGAGTTGTTTGTGAATTGCTTTCTAGACCAACAATCACTAATTTGAGCATAACGTTTTTATTAAAGGATGGATTTAAGTGATTCCACTTCAAGATTAATTTAGACTCATGTAGCTACCTCAAATAGAAACAGGTTTTTAATATAGTTTGATTTGATATCTCAAATCCACTGATGAACAGACCTAGGAGGCAAAGTTTCACCATGCTGGTTTTAAGACATGCTGTTACTTAATGTGGCATAACTTTTTCATCTAACCTCTGAATGGGATGATTCAAATTTTGGCTTAAACTAGACTTGAAGATATATCTCCCTTATAAACAGGTTTTGAAAAGAAGATTATTTGATATGTGAAATATTCCGATGAACAACCAATATGTAGAATTGTCACATTGCAGTTGTTATGACAAGCAGTTAGTAATTTGAGCATAACATTTTCGTATGATGTTGGATTGAGGTGATTCAAAGTGGATTGCAAACTAGATAGACAATAATGATTCTTAAACCATGGTAGGATTCATATGTTGATTTTATTTCCTTATGGTCGAATAATGAAATGGTTTATATATGTTAATTGAAGTGGATACAAAGAAAATGAAATGATAATTATATTATATTTTTGTAAATCTTTGATTTGTAGAATCATACAACAAATATTCCGAAAATATTCCTATATCCATAGTTCAGAGATGAATCACCTTATATCTTTGTGAATGAAGTTGACTTTAAATATGCTAAATTGTAGAATGTTAGTATCAAATTATCATTAGAACCTAGAATATAATGA
This sequence comes from Larix kaempferi, assembly GCA_027924585.1. NCBI lineage: Eukaryota > Viridiplantae > Streptophyta > Pinopsida > Pinales > Pinaceae > Larix > Larix kaempferi. The sequence goes on along the minus strand of BSBM01001123.1, from coordinate 584,231 downwards.
TGTCAAGTTACAATTGAGTACTTGATGAAGTAATATGATATTAGTAATTTCTTATATAGAAATATTATCGGATTTAATAACTTATATTTGAATTTTTCTGAAAACAAATACGTTAGTATAACAAAGATTTTGTTACTGGGTCACAGTTGCATTCAAACCCTTCATTCAGCCACCTCATTTGACCCTTCTTTCAGTAGAACTTTTGACATTTGCTAGAATGTGCTCTTTTCTTGAATTCTGATTGTACAGGAGATCTTCTGAGACTTCAAATGAAATCTTTTTCAGGTTTACAAAGATGAAGATGTTGTCTCTAAAACTACTTCTCTTGAAACATCCTAGTTGATAGGCTTCTTCAAGTGCTCTCCTTTTTATTCGATCACGAATCATATGATGGAAATAAGCATTAAGCTCCCATCTGCTACTCATATTTTCCTGTGAAAGCTAATCATTTTATAAGATTTTTCTTAGGAAATAAATAGATGAATTTCTTAATTGCTTCACAAGTAAAAAAAAAAAAATAAAAATTTGAATCCCAGTAAACAGAAAAATAGAAATAATGTTGAATCCCCTCCCCCAAACCGAAGATATGGCACATCCTCGGGCCATCAATAAATTAATAATGGGTTGTATGCTTCTTATGTAAACACTCTATATCAACATCAATCAGCATGAAATCCTAAAAAAACATCATTATTCTAAAAACTATAACTTTTTTGAGAAAAAGAAGTATTCATGATATGACCAAAACAATATCATACTAAGTTAGATTCTTCAATACATGCAAATTCATTAGTTTATGCTCACGAAGACCACATATAAGCTATGAGAAGGGATTTTCCTCATGTCTCCCGAAATAGAAAAATATGAGGGTATAGATAGTCTGTAAAGCCTATAGGAAACCAGTCATCCCTACTACTTCTCAAATGTTTATTGTTATTCAAGCAATTATGGATAAAGTTTGCATTTGAGTTCATTAGGCTCCTAAGTTTATGGGTCCCACTTCTAGGATAGTGACATCCTAGGTATAGTATGAATTAGATGACAGGGTCTTAAGTGCAACTTACAAACATTCTCAAATGGCAGATTAATGAGGTTCATTTAACCAGTTGTTCAACCATGCATGCTTCTTCTTAAGAGTTTACACAAGTATATCATTCATACACACAAATATAGATTAGGCATAGTGAAGAACATCAAAGTCATAACCCATTACCAGTAGGCCTGTTGAGTACCCTGCTGGGGTAATTTTGATATCTAAGAAATATCCTCCCCAGACAGAATGCCCCATTGCCAGCGAGCCTGTTTAGTACCTCGATGGGTTTTCCTAGTCATACCATAGGCCGGTACCCGCTTCCAGCAGACTTGTTCAGTATCCCGACGGGTTAGCCTCTTACACCCTTTTTATAGCATAAAATACCCTTTACCACCACCCTTAAGAGATTTATACATGTATTTATTTTTGAAACAAGATGGGGAGGTAGCTTTGAAAACATTTTACAGATTGGGATGGTTTATGGGTTGGAGGACTTTCTATAAATTTCCTTTTAAAGGTTGTGTGCATGAAAAATAGACTATGCATTTAGTTTAGTCCAAATACATGACATGGCCAAACTTAATTAATGTATAGTGGGTGAGGCCATAAGAGAATGATTGAAAGTTGTCTCTAGTCCCACAAATTGCCCTTTTCTTATAGAGTTATAGTAGTGTTTCCCACAAGCTAGGAATTTCATTCACCCTTATGCTACTGTGTGATAAAAATTCTTAAATAACAGACTTTGATAATGAAGCTAGGATGTATGAGTGACCTATAGGGATTAGATAGACCTTAAACTTATGAAAAATCCCCGTGGTATTTAAAATTGGACTAGTTGGAAATATGCATGTATGAAAAGAAATAATGATGGAAAATTGTTTCGGTTTAGTCATTGACATTATCTTCTTCTTAGTTCTTTTATTTGAAAAAGAAAACAAGAAAAACGAAGTTTCATTATTCCCTAAACTAAGAATGCAACATTTTATTTATATACATATTTCCTTACCCTAAGAGGAAAGAAAACACTTTTATTCAAGTATATGAGCTCTTCCAATGAAACCAAGTGTGAAGCCAGATGAAAATTATACCTTTATCCACATATGAAAAGGTTGTTGCAGTGATTACCTGAACGTGGAAGTTCAACCAACTTACTTGTTTTTGCAACAGAAGGTGTCGAAGGAAGGAATGATATTGTGGCTGGGTTACCTCTTGGAACCAATTTTTGATGTAGTCTTGGAATTCACCTTCCTTTGTTATGTCATGTAGATCCCCTTCTCCCAGATAATCAATTCCTTGAGCACAAGATGGATCTATCAGCTCTCATGTAGAGAACTCTTTAATTTTCGGTTTCTCTTCTTTGGATCTAGTCCCTAATATGTCATATTATTCTGTATTATCACAAGGAAAATTCTTTTGTAGTTCTTGGGACTTTGGTTCGTCTGTCATTTTAGGAGAGGTTGATAAGCTCTCAACTGCTATCAAGATCTTCTCTTCTTGATAAGTAGAGATCAAGATCCCATATGTTGCTAGGATTTGAGAAATTTCTCTCATACTAATGAGCACCTTTGGATCCATGTGTTTGGTCGGTAGGTCCTGCTTCACACAAGGATTAGGGTTTAGGGGTTCTTACTGCACCCAAAAATTTTATGTGTTTTTCATGATTTTAATCAAGACTATCTACTATTAAAACAAATTTGCAAACTAAACACACCACAATTTTGTAAAATAAAACATCTACATGAAATTAAATTGCGGAAAGTAAACACACTCAAACGTACCGAAAGAAAATCACACTTGCATAAGAGTAAATTGTGGGAAAGAAAACTACCTAAATTTACAAAATAAAAGCACACGTACATGAATTTAAACTAAGGGAAAGTAAATTATATATTTTCGCGGAAAGAAAAATACACCTAACTATGGAAAAGTAAATTACCTATGTTTTCAAAAAGAAAAGTGCACCTGAGGGAAATAAATCAAAAAGTAAACACTCTTTTGTGAAAAGTAAAATTTGCAAAAGTAAGGACACCTAGGATAAAATAAGCACACTTTGTGAAACACACTTGCGAAAATAAGCCTGAAGAAAGTAAAACACACTTGCAAAAAGGGACAAGAAGGCTTTGGGGCACCCCATTATAGTGGATGCGCAGGTTCTTACCTCTTGTCTTACCGTTCTCCGCTCCACCTTGTTGTGTAATGTAAAAGCAACCTATCTACCTAGACTCCAACCCCTTTAGCACCTCCCCAACAATGGTGCCAAAATGTTGAGTAAAATATGCACTATCTAATTCAACACTTAAATGTCAACCCGGGGGCTCGAAAGCTTAGAGGTGTTGGTACAGTATGTGTAGGATTAAAGGCTTAAACTACCCTAGCCTAACCTAATCTGGTAATTTACCTAGAATTGAGTAAGGGTTTTGAACTATCAATCGACTTGTCAAACAGACCTACAAATGACATTGCATTCAGACTCCACTTATGAACTTTTAACTACCTTGTTGAGAAATGTAAACTTCTAAGAAGCAGTAATAAATCTAATCTACTTAAGATTTTGTTTGAGTTAAATAACTTTGAAAAGCTTCCAATGATAGAAACAACTAATGATTCACAAACCAAACCTATTCTCTACAGTGAATTGAAACTATAAACTGATATAAAATCAAAACAACATTGCTCTGTTTCTACAGTAATCTAGATTGCAATCTAAGCTATTTAATCAAACATCTAGTGATAATGAAAAACTATTCTATTTTGAAAGGGAAAATCTAAACTAAATGCATCTATACTACTTTATAATCAAAGCATGGAGACTAAATGGAAACTATTGTATCACAAATCAAAAAGCAACTATACTATGTGAATTCAAATTGCAAACTATTTACCGAAGCAAAGCTAACTAGTTTATGAAAAGAAACTAACCATCTGAACATTCGAAATGAAAGTCTATTTGACTAATCCTATAGCTTACTGTTCCATGTAGAAGAAACTACTTAATTGCAATTATCTTGAAAAATAACTCCTACTGCAAATTAACCAAATGAAGTTGAAAATGCAATTCTTTCTAATTGATGACAGCTACAGCAATGCGACTATCCATTAGATCCAATGTGCAAATGAAACGGAGAAGAATGAAAAAAAACATGAGCAATAAACTAAATTCAAACCCTATCCTATGCTACGAGCAACAATACTAATTGCACGAAATAAACTAAAATGCTACTATGCAAAGTAAATCAAAGACTACTATGCGAGAAAAACTAATCACTATTGAAATAAATGGAAATACTATCTGTTAGCACCTGATTTTTCAGCATAAGTATGGAGGTGGAATAGAGAGGTATCTCGAGAATTTCCCTGAAGAAAGCCTAGTTTCCCTTTGTTTTTCATGGCCAGGTGCTAAGGCATAAGAAAAGTTGATGTTGGGGTGTTAAATATAAGAAAAATCAAAGTGATGGCAAAAGAAAACATTAAAACACGACCAAAATGATCGAAAAAGGCCAAAGTCTATAATCTGAAGCCAAAATATTTCGAGGGCTAACTATTGCACAGATCCCACCATTGATTGGGCACGAATGAAAGATCGACGGAGCTCATTGATCGTCACATGGGCAAGTTGCACGAAGCAAAGGGGAGATAGGTAGTCACGATGGGTAATACCGTCGAAAAAGTGGCGGTTGGAGGACGCGTCGCATGGCGTGGTAAGTGGTAAGTGAAACCATCTCAGGAGCATGTGATACTGCCGAGGCATAAAGATCAGATTGTTGGCCACGTGGACGGCCAAGGTAAGCTAAGGAATATCCTACAGTAAAAGGTCGTAGTTCGGAGAGATGTAGGTGCAATGTGACAAAAGAAACAGTTTAGATTGTCTTGCAATAGATAGACGGTCCTCGTTGATTATCGAATCGGGGAGATGCGTGCTAGATAAAGGAGAGCTTGGTTGCAATGAGGGAAACCGCTCGACAAGTGTCAGCACTAGGATTAGTCGCGAGGAGGATGATCAGTAATGGAAACCGGCTTAAGGGGATATGACACCACTTTGTGGATGTATGGTGCTAAGAGATGGACGGTGAAGATCATAGCAAAGGGACAATCCGACAGTGGATGTAAGGGGTTGTCAAATCAGCTAAAAGGGATCGGATATGGATGGTCGAGATCAGTGCACGGGAGATCAACGGAGGAGAGAGGTGGATAGCCGGCAAAGAAGGCCGAAGTTTAAGAGAAAAAGGTTATATATATAAAGGCACATGTGTAGAGTTGACATTTGCATCTTGGAGCTGTCAGGGTTGGAAGTTTCCAGGCTTGTGGAAGATGAAGAAAGCGACAGGAGAAGTCATTCTCGGGGTTTCCCAGGGATACGTAGGGCCTTATGACCTCCGCTATCTGCAAATCTAAGTCCATTTGCAGTCAGAAAGCAGAGTAGGAACTAGTTTCCAGGAATTTTAGGGTTAAATTTGCTCTGGGAGGATAGGGTTTGAATGCATTTAATACAGGGCTTCGGCGGTCTATACCTGAAATTAGGAGAAGAATGAGGGTTTAGACATGTATGGGGGGTTTCAGTGGCCCTTTTCCCTATGTCACATTGATAAAATTATGTTTTTCCTCGAGTCCGAGGGTTTTTTTCGAGGAAGTCCATCATCGCTGCATAGGAATAGGTTTTCTCCTTGGGAACCACCAAACCCTTTCAGCAGCTTGTATTAAATTTGAGACAGAAGGCTAAAGATGCCAGCCGCCAAATTTGTAGAGCCGATGGAATTGCAAAGTTGGATACGCTATAAGCACTGGCACGATGTTAGAAGTCATGGTAGGTTATAGTTTGGTCACCGATGGAGGGCATGGATCGACGTCTTAAAATGCATCTCCGCTGCCACCAAAATGATTGCAGATGGGACGGGGGACACCTCAGCGCCATCATATACTTCTCTATCTATCTTGAGATATTTTCCAAGCATGTTTCACCTCAGCTCGATCCTTGGGCATCATTCTCTCTCGACTGGGAGGTTCTGTCAGGTCATCATGGCGAATGTGACCACACGTATCTCTTGTCATCATCACGACAATTATGGATATGGTCGTTGCGTCCCCTGTTAGAGATCGGTGTATGGAAAAGGTGGGGCACATGGTAGCTAAGATATCTTTCAGTTAGAGACTGGTCATGGAGAAGGAACAAGAACCTGAAGTGGTTTTTATGCCCGAACAGGAGTGGGCTGAGGTGGAAGAAGAACACACTCCTTCATCTCTTGTGGTATTCGACCACATGGAGACTAGCACCTCTAGCGAAGATGAGGAACCCAAAGGGTGACATGTGTACAAAAGAGTCCGACGTCGAGGAATGGAGGAAACTCCTGAAGAGCAGTGGGACATCCACCAAGACACGGATATTCTCAAGGATTTCCTGATCTCCACTGAGGAAGCGACACCTCCCCCTCCAATAGAAGGGTCGTAGGCGGATAACGCTTTGAAAGTGGAAGACTTCTTTGATTTGCGAGGCCAATTAAAGGCTCAGGAGTAGGGTGGCATCCTGCTCATGGTATTTATGTTTCCCATCTTAATCGGTCTGTTTTGAGCTTGACATGTAGGTAATATTTCCCCGTTTTGGGGCTGTCAAGGTGGCAGCATAATTTTGTTTGTTTCCTAAAGACCAATTCATAGCTGGAAGCCTATAAAAGCATTGTAATAGAAGAACTAAGGGTTGGAAAATCATTCGGCTAAGGCCTGAGGGGCGAGCCCAGTTTTGAGACTTTTATATTAATACAATGTGTAGTGCCTATGGTAGACTGTTTTGCAAAGATTCATGTGTTGCTTTGCTTGTAGTCAGTTTTTTCTCTCTTCTCTATGTGCTCGTACTTCCTGTTATGCATTTACATTATGTTTTTCCTTTCATATCTAAGATCAGTGTATAATAGCTTAGAATTCTTGGAAACAATCTCTGGTTATTATCTCAGGTATTCACTCAATATTGATATTAAATTTGATATCCAATTCATCTTTGCTAGATGCTCATATCAATGGTTTGTTCTCATTTTCTTCTTTTACCACCAGAAAATACCATTACGACAGTAAGAGGGTGGCTACCTTGCCTCTGTTTTAATAGTTCACACTATGGCACTATTATCGTATTTATGTGTAATGCCTTGACTCCATTGCCCAATGTTTTTTCCTTGTGATTATCCCTCCAACACTTTCACACGATTTGTCCCATCAAAAGTCTGACCTTCTGTGTATTATTTGAATGTATATTTTGAGTATTGAAGGTTGGTTTGTTTTCTCATTGTTGACAACTTTGATTATTCCTAGTATTTTATGAAGTATTGAGAGATCCCTCTCTGACTGTGCTGGGTCAGTAGCACAGGTCTAAAGTGGTTAGTGGTTACCCCGATTCTACCTCTCCACAACCCCGGGGGTATGTTTTGGGTGCTAACAAATTGGTGCCGTTGCCGGGGACGATTGTCTTATCATCCCTGGGAGAACGACAAAGTTTCAGATCTGATTGTTGATGGTGGACAACAATCAGACATCAGAAGGGTTTCATATTATCCACCTAGCGACTCCACTTATTATTCAAGTTCAACTTAGTGACTCCACTGGAGAATGAGCTCAACCGTCTTAGACATGGAAGAATTAAGGTCCAGGTATCAAAATATCAATCTCTTTAAAGAGGTTGTGTTCTTCTGTATTGGTCTCCTTTTTCCCTTATATATATATATCAAAAAATTTATGTCTCACCGAAGAGCTCTAAGTCATGGGAGAACGTATTTTGTATATCCTTCACTAGATTTTGAAAATGTACATCCTCCTTTCACCCCTAGAGTTGATCCCATCCCTTCTTCTGAGCCATTTAAGATCCACAACCAGCCTTGCAAATCCTGTGAGAGTGAGGCTGATGATATTCTCCCTGTACATTCTTCCTTTCCTTCCAAACCTCAATAGAGATATAGCTCTTTACAGATGCCCCCTGTTCTTCATGATTTCCCTCCCAAATACCATAAATACCTTCCTATTTTTTATAGAGGATCCAAAAGTCTTACTACCGAGAAACACCTTCAAGGTTTTGAGCACTTTCTAGACCTTTTTGAAATAGGACATGATGATGTTTGTATGAGAGATTTTTCCCAATCCCTCAAAGGAGATGTGAAAAGGTGGTTTAGGCATTTGCAGCCTGAGTCTATTGATACATGGGGAGAGTTGTCTGATGCCTTTTTGGGATTTTGGGGCAAAAGAATGCCATGGGACCTAGTTCTTTCAGAGTTTTACTCTATGAGAAGGCAAGAAGATGAGACCATCTAGCTTTAACAGGAGGTTTGCAAGCTTCTATTACAACATGCCAAAGGAAATTAAGCCCCTAGAGAATGTTGCTAAATTACATTATGCATCTGTTTTTCCTCCTGATTTATCTTTCCATCTTATGGAGAGAAGGTCTTCCAATTTTCAACTTATGTTCATTGATGCATTGGAGATTGAAGACAATATTAGGATGTTTGGGAAATTATCAAACCAAGACAAGGAGGAAAGGATTAAGGAAGAATTAAGATTTTAAGAAGGACATGAACAAGGGGAACTTCCCTTACAGTGCACTATTTCCCATAATGAAAAAAATTGATCGACCCAGTGAGGTGCCAGAGGAAGGTAATTCTGGTTTGTTTTATGTAAATTGCAATCAGTCTGCTGAAGTTTTTGTTGCTGATGGTCCTAATGAAGGTTTCAGTCCACCTAAGTATGATGAATATGAAGGAGATAGTTTGGAGAACTTCATAAGTTTTTTTGAAGTAGAGGATAAACATGAGCATTCATGCAGTCAGTTTCACCAGTCGGGAGAACCAACCAAAGAAGGGAACTCGATGGGAGGTCATGAATCCACCATTGAGATCCATCAGAATATTGTAATATCTCGATTTTGACCCTATTGCATTAAAATTGTAAATGATGTAAATATCGTTATTTAATCATGGTGAGGAGCTCAAGGCCAAGGCTCCACCATCAATTTAGCTCTATATGTATCGGCAATTAAAAATAGATGCGTATGGTTCTTATGCTGGACATGCACAATGTAAATTAAGACATCATGTAAATACAAATTTTAATGAAATACCCACAACTAGCTATGCAATGCAACAAAGAGATGGGGGCATGATTTTTACAAGGAATAGGGAGGGAAATTATTCAAACCCTTGAGCCCATGGTGTTAATCCATTTCATTGAGAAAACCCATAAATCCCAACTACCCATTTTGGGTTATGCACCCAATCAATTAATTCTTCCAAGAGTTTGTTGAGGTAGTTAATGCCTTGGGAATGGAGAGGCATGGCAGTCAATTTCATGTATGGGCAAGCCATCCATCTGGAAAATCGTATTTTGTCTCCTTGGGCAAGAAAACACCCACGAAATGGTGCCCAAAGCCATTCTGAACCGATAGCCTTTGCCCTTTCACGCAGTCTGAGCTAGCTGGACTTTCCCCATCACGTTTTTCACCATTTTTCTTGCATTTCCATGCCTGGGAGCTCTTTTTTGTATTGTATAGTAGCTGGGAGAGGAGGGCCACGAATTGGGACTGTGATGGAGGTCATTTTGCCCCAAAATGCCAATGGACGTTTTTCTGAAAACGATTTCTACTCTCCAGGGTTGCTCCCCATCTTTCATTTTCGTTTTGGGTTTTCCCACATTTTTTTTGAACTAGTAGAAACCCCATCTTTGGGAATCTCACTGTAAAAACGTTTCTTCATGCCCAACACTCATACTTTTTCTTTTATGTGCATCCTTGTTTTGGTTTTGAACCTGTGAGCAAGATACTTGGAGTGGTAGTGGACAGAATTGAATTTATAAACCTAGTGGGGAAAATAACCTCTCAAGAAAGATCAAAAGGGCTGGCTACTCTTCTATGCACACCTTGGACAAAACTAGAATGGAAGGTATGGCCCGAAGGACTGTGTATTGGTGAAGGGAATACTTCCTTGAGTGGGGTGTGTAGGCATTGTGGGTGCCAAGCTAGGTAGATCTTGTAGAGGTATCCATAGCTCTGTGGTTGAGCTTACTATCTTAGCAATTCTTCCCTTCCATTTCCTAGCAGCCTGATAAACCCAATTGTACATTGGCTTGGATCATTTTGGTGTATACTTAGCTTTGTGTGAGTCTGTTGTTTCTTGGTTCCTTGTAGATATCATGCCCAGCTTGGGGGTGGCGGTTGTATCAAGAGGTTGATAATCACAACTAGTCTATGGTTGGGTGGAACGCTGCAGATGCATAGCTGGTTGCTCAGGGACTACTTTGTTTAAGATAAGTACTCTCATGTGCTAATTCTATATTGTTTTAATTGATGAATGACATGAATATCTTGAATGAATGATGGATGGGTAATTGAATTTAATTCTGATGTGTTTAAAATATTTATGCATTCGCATATGTCCATCTTTAGTTTATATGAATGTTTGTTTACTAAGTATGGGACTAGATGTCTAGTATTATCAGTAGTATTTTCTCCATAGCCTTGGTAGGATGGAAGGGACATTATAGATATTGAGCCTGAAGGTGGTGCAACCCCTTTCCTTGAAGTGGAATCATTCACCAGAATAAGGGAAATCCTTAAAACCGTGAATGGGGAAAGCCATTAGACTCTGCAGGAGGAACCTGGCCATCATCTGCGGGAGGAAGGAAGAGCTAGCCATCAAAGGTTTCCTAGGGATCCTCAGTAGGCTGAGGCATCTTTTCGGATTGAAGCCAAAAGGGAATACAAAGTCCTTGAAGAAGAATATAGGGCACTCGAGGAAGAATATGTGATCATTGAGGAAAAATATGGAATTATTGAAGAAATTCTTGGGCCCGGCGTGCACCCTCAACAGGCTGACCAGATTGCTGAGAGGCTAGAAGATGACTAGGGTGACCCACGTGATTCTTATACAGAGTCCACTTTGGGGGAGGAAGATGATTATAGAATCCTTGAATAATTTTTCGGGCTTGGCCAGTATCTCCAACTAGCTGACCAGATAATTGAGGTGCTTGAGGGAGACCGGGCTAGGCAGCATGATTTTCATACAAGTTTTTCGATCCTGGTGTCTAGGTCCCAAGAAGAATGGACTTTTCTAGACCCTTTCGAGAGACAGGGTGAAGTTTCTTTCGAAGTGCCAGAACAAAACTAGATTTTCAACCGAAGGATCATGGGTAGCCCAAGAGGAGATGTTGTAGATAGCTCTTGCGCGGGAGCAGCCTCCCAAGTTACAAAGGGATTGCCCCGTCGCAGAGAGTTTCCTACAGTTGCTTGTTTCAGTCTCACCAGGTCATACGAGGGTTTCAGTAGGCCTGATTTTTGGGTCCTGATTAGAGTTTGTCAAAGGTACATAAGCCCTAGGCCTAGCATGAACACCTGGGAAACTAAACGGCCTACTTACAGTTCTTCTGAAAGAAAATCGACTGGGATGCAAGAGGGACGTAGAGTGTACCATGTTTTATATGATCCAGTGGCAGAATATTTCGAAGATTTCCGCAGCTGGAGTAAATGTTCTGGTTTCACTTGAGGGGTCCTCTCCTGTCACCATCACCTAGTGCCATTGACCCTCATCGTTCTAAAAGTAGTCTAGCATGATGAGAAGACCCACCTGGGGTGTCGGTTGCTGGACTGGTTACACTGGCATTTTTATATTACCTAAATCCATAGCCTCTCGAGTAGAGTAGTCTGTATATAAATAAGCTTGACATGGAAATCATCTCTTTCTGATTTTTCCAGTTTGTTTTCAGAATGTATAGTTTCAGTTCTGAGTTTTTGCTTGCAAATATTTTTAGTTTGCAACATGGCAGGGCATTTTTAGCTTGGGCAAAGATCACTGTAAGGTACACCTCACAACAAAATTTCCCATATGTTTGAGAATGAATGTTTCAGGAAAACCCTCTAAGTGTTCTATAGAGAAGATTTTCCTGCATAAGTAGCCCAATGGATAAGGCACTGGTCTACAAGGTTCTTTGCTACCTCACAGGGAGGATAGCATCCCCGGTTGGAGCCAGTTCTTAGCACCTGATTTTTACAGCATAAGTATGGAGGTGGAATAGAGGGGTATCTCGAGAATTTCCCTGAAGAAATCCTAGTTTCCCTTTGTTTTTCATGGCCAGGTGCTAAGGCATAAGAAAAGTTGATGTGGGGGTGTTAAATATAAGAAAAATCAAAGGGATGGCAAAAGAAAACATTAACACGCGACCAAAATGATCAAAAAAGGCCAAAGTCTATAGTCCGAAGCCAAAATATGTTGAGGGCTAACTGTTGCGTAGATCCCACAGTTGATCGGGTGTAAATGAAAGATCGACGAAGCTCATTGATCGTCGCATGGCCAAGTTGCACGGAGCAAAGGGAAGATAGGTGGTCACGATGGGTAATACCGCCGGACAAGTGGCGGCTGGAGGACACATCGCATGGTGAGGTAAGCGGTAAGTGAAACCATCTCAGGAGCATGCGATACCGCCAAGGCATAAAGGTAAGACTGCTAGCCATGTGGACGACAAAGGTAAGCCAAGGAATATCCTACGATAAAAGGTCAGAGTTCGGAGAGATGCAGGTGCAATGTGACAAAAGAAACGGTTTAGATTGTCTTGCGATAGATCAACGGTCCTTGTTGATTATCGCATCGGGGAGATTCACGCTATATAAAGGAGAGGGTGGTTGCGATGAAGGAAACTGCTCGACAAGTGTTAGCACCAGGACTAGTCGTGAGGAGAATGAGCGGTAATGGAAACCGGCTTAAGGGGACGTGACACCACTTTGTGGATGTACGGTGCTAATAGATGGATGGTGAAGATCATAGCAAAGGGATGATCCGATAGTGGATGTAAGGGGTTGTCAAATCAACTAAAAGGGATCAGATCTGGACGGTCAAGATCAGTGCATGGGAGATCAACGGAGGAGAGAGGCGGACAGCCAGCAAAGAAGGCCGAAGTTTAAAATAAAAAGGTTATATATATAAAGGCGCATGTGTAGAGTTGACATTTGCGTCTTGGAACTGTCGGGGTTGCAAGTTTCCAGGTGTGTGGAAGATGAAGAAAGAAATAGGAGAAGTCATTCTCAGGGTTTCCCAGGGACAGGTAGCGCCTTATGACCTCCACTATCCGCAAATCTAAGTCCATTTGCAGCCAAAAAACAGAGTAAGAACCAGTTTCTGGGAATTTTAGGGTTAAATTTGCTCTGGGAGGATAGGGTTTGAATGCATTTGATATAGGGTTTCGGAGGTCTATACCTGAAATTAGGAGAAGAATGAGGGTTTAGACATGTATGGGGGGTTTCAGTTTCCCTTTTCCCTTTGTCACATTGATCAAATTGTGTTTTTCCTCAAGTTCGAGGGTTTTTTTTGAGGAAGTCCATCATCGCTGCATAGGAACAGGTTTTCTCCTTGGGAACCACCAAACTCTTTCGGCCACCTGTATTAAATTTGAGACAGAAGGCTAAAGATTCCAGCCGCCAAATTTGTAGAGGCGATGGAATTGCAAAGTTGGAGGCGCTATAAGCACTGGCATGGTGTTAGTAGGCATGGCAGGTTATAGTTTGGTCAACGATGGAGGACATCGATCGACGGCTTAAAATGCATCTATGCTGCCACCAAAATCATTACAGATGGGACGGGGGCAACCTCAGCGATGTCATATACTTCTCCATCTATCTGGAGATCTTTTCCAAGCATGTTTCACCTCAGCTCGAGCCTTCGGTATCATTGTCTCTCGACTAGGAGGTTCTGTCAAGTTGTCATGGTGAATGTGACCATATGTATCTGCTGTCATCATCACGGCAACTATGGATATGGTCGTTGCATCCCATGTTCGAGATCGGTGTATGGAAAAGGTGGGGCACCTGGAAGCTCGGATATCTTTCAGTTAGAGACCGGTCATGGAGAAGAAGCAAGAATCCGAAGTGGTTTTTATGCCCGAATAGGCGTGGGCTGAGGTGGAAGAAGAACACACTCCTTCGTCTCCTATGGTATTCGACCACGTGGAGACTAGCACCTCTAGCGAAGATGAGGAACCCGAATGGAGACAGGTGTACAAAAGAGTCCGACATCGAGGAAAGGAGGAGACTCCTGAAGAGGAGTGAGACATCTAGTAGGACACGGATATTCTCAAGGATTTCATGATCTCCACTAAGGAAGTGACACCTCCCCCTCTAGCAGAAGGGTCACACGCGGATGAATCTTTGAAAGTCGAAGACTTCTTTGATTTGCAAGGCCAATTAAAGGCTCAGGAGTAGGGTGGTGTCTTGCTCATGGTATTTCTGTTTCCCGTCTTAATCAGTCTGTTTTGAGCTTGACATGTAGGTAATATATCCCAATTTTGGGGCTATCAAGGTGGCAGCATAATTTTGTTTATTTCCTAAAGACCAATTCATGGCTGGGAGCCTATAAAAGCATTGTAATAGAAGAACTAAGGGTTCGAAAATCATTCGGCTAAGGCCTAAGGGGCGAGCCCAATGTTGAGACTTTTATATTATTACAATGTGCAGTGCCTATGGTAGACTGTTTTGCAGAGATTCATGTGTTGCTTTACTTGTAGTCAGTTTTTTCTCTCTTCTCTATGTGCTCGTACTTCCTGTTATGCATTTACATTATGTTTTTCCTTTCATATCTGAGATCAGTGTATACTAGCTTAAAATTATTGGAAACAAGCTCTGGTTATTATCTTAGGTATTCACTCAATACTGCTACTAAAGTTGATATTGAATTCATCTTTGCTGGATGCTCATATCAATGGTCTGTTCTCATTTTCTTCTTTTACCACCAGAAAATACCATTACGACGACAAGAGGGTGGCTACCTTGCCTTTGTTTTAATAGTTCACACTACGACATTGTTATCTTATTTATGTGTAACGCCTTGACTCCATCGCCCAATGTTTTTTCCTTGTTATTATCCCTCCAACACTTTCACACGATTTGTCCCATAAGAAGTCTGACCTTCTGTGTATGATTTGAATGTATATTTTGAGTATTGAAGGATGGTTTGTTTTCTCATTGTTGACAACTTTGATTATTTCCGGTCTTTTATGAAGTATTGAGAGATCCCTCTCTGACTGTGCTGGGTCAGTAGCACAGGTCTAAAGTGGTTAGTGGTTACCCCGATTCTACCTCTCCACAACTCCGGGGGTATGTTTTGGGTGTTAACACTATCTATGAAATTTACTTAAACTCTAGTTATGAATTGAAAGGCTATCTATGAAATACAGCAACTATCTATGAAATGCACACAGCAGAGATCTCTTTTCCTACTTAACGAATTACAATGAGCTCATTCGACATAGCACATAGCACATATGGACATAATTGAAAACGTTTATACAATAACGAAAGGCAAGAGCGTTATGAGCAATCACGAAATGAAGGGACGTTTGCATACAGTGAAAACATAACACAATACTTAGCTGAATATTGACAACATAAATAAAATAGTAGGAAACCAACTGTTGTTGATGGGCCCTCCCAGGAACAGTGGTTGCAGATCTACGAGCTAACTAGTCACAGAAGAAAACAAAATTGAACCAGAACAGCAATTTAATATTATCAAATTCAAATTTTTACAATACAGTCCTCCTCAAGACCTCTAAGGTCGAATTTATACATGAAAAAGCCAGTGGGGAAGGATAGAATCGAATCCCCAAGTTCCTGAGCTGTTAAAACTAATTTCTAAATCTAGAAAATGGCCAACCACGTTTTCTAGGCAAGTTTGTTTCAAAGAATCACGAACTTCTCCCAAATGGATTTGAATTTCCACAGAATTCTTCATTGGGACCTAAGTAGGCCTATTCTGCACAAAACCCATGTGCCAGAATGTAGAATTTCGCCTCCATTTGCCCGGAAATCAAACCCGAAATTTGGTGTCTGTTAAAAACATGCTTTTGAAAGAATTGATGCTAGGTTGTTGCCCATATTGATTGTTGGGTGCTTGGGAAAGTTATGAACCGAATATTTACAGGTAGAAGTTCACGGACCATGTGTGCCAGCTGGGCAACAAAACCCACGTCTCTGTTGGCATCTTCAATGATTCCAAGTAGGAAAACAAATGATTTTTGAGATGCGAACGAAGGGTTGAATGTTCATTCGAATGCAAATGGGCGTCCAAATGAACGTCCGCATGAAAACCACAGCCTGTAGCATTAAAAATATATGCCCAATAGGTTTAGAAATGCTAAATTGATATTAATTTGCCATGTAAGATGATAATCAATAGAAAATCATAGGAGAATTAAATGTGTTTATATATGAGTCCATATGGATGTCTAAACGATGAGAAATATGAACTTGATGCATAAAAAATGGCAAAACAGTATAACCATAGCATGATCATGGATCCAAAATGATGAAAAAATTGGGCATGAACAAATCTAAGGTTGTCATCAATCCAAGGGTGACTTCAATTCAAGGTTGACTTCAATTCATTATTGACTTCAATCCAAGATTGAATTCAATCCAAGGGTGACTTCAATCCAAGGTTGACTTCAAGCCATGGTTGATGTCAATTAATAGTTGACTTCAATCCATACTAGATTTTTCAAAAAGGTTAACTTCAATCCATGGTTAACATCAACTAATAGTTGACTTCAATCCATAGTTGAGTTTCAATAAAAGTGGAATTCAATCGAAGGTTGACTTTATTTCATGGTTGACTTCAATTCACAGTTAATTTTTAAAAAAGGAACTGACTTCAATCAAAGATTGAATTCAATCAAATATTGACTTCAATCCATGTTGAATTCAATCTATAGCTGACATTCAAGCAAGGTTGAATTCAATCCATACTTGACTTCAATCCATATTCGAGTTCAATTCATGGTTAACTACAATCCAATAATAATATTAACATTAATGACTTCAATGCATGGTTGATTTCAATCCATAGTTTACTCCAATTCATGGTTGACTTTAATCCAAGGTTGACTTTAATCCTTAGTTGACATCAATCCATATTTTACTTTCAAGCAAGGTTGACTTCAATCTGAGGTTTACTTCAAACAATGGTTTTCTTCAATCCAAGGTTTACTTCAATCCATATTTGATTTCAATCACTTGTTTACTTTTAGGGAAGGTTTAATTCAATCCAACGATTCCTTAAACTCAAGGTTGACTTCAATGCATAGTTGACTTCAATTCATGGTTGAATTCAATCCATGGTTGACTTCAATCCAAGGTTCAATTCAATCCAATGTTGAATTCAACCCATTGTAGAATTCAATCCATAGTAGACTTTAATCAAAGGTTGACTCCAATCCGTAGTTGAGTTCAATACATAGTTGACTTGCATGCATGGTTGACATCAATCCAAGGTTCAATTCAATCCAACGTTGAATTCAAGCCATGGTTGAATTCAATCGATAGTAGACTTCAATTAAAGGTTGACTTCAATCCAAGGGTGACTTCAATCCAAGGTTGATTTCAATCCATAGTTGAATTCAGTCCATGGGTGACTTCAATCCAAGGTTGACTTCAATACAAGGTTGACTTTATTCTATGGTTGACTTTTATGTAAGGTTAGCTTCAATCCAAGGTTAACTTCCCTCTAAGTTTTACTTCAATCCAAGGTTGAATTTAATCCATTATTGGCTTCAATCTAAGGGTGCCTTCAATACAAGGTTGAATTCAAACCATGGTTGACTTCAATCCAAGGTTGACTTCAATCCATAGGTAATTTCAATCCAAATTCGACTTCAATCGATGGGTGATTTCAATCTAAGGTTGAGTTCAATCCAAAGTTTACTTCAAGCCATGGTTGACTTCAATCCAATGGTTGACTTCAATCCAAGGATGACTTTGAGCCATGGTTGACTTCAATCAACAACCACATTTTTACAAGTGGTTGATTGAATTCAACTATGGCTGACTTCAATCCATAGTCAAATTTTAAGCAAGGTCGACTTCAATCAATACTTGACTTTTATCCAAGGTTGACTTCAATCCATGGTTGACATCATCGTTGACTTCATCCCATAGTTTACTTTTAAGCAAGGTTGACTTCAATCCAATATTGACTTCAATTTATGGTTGACTTTAATCCATAGTTGATTTTTAAATAAGGTTGAATTCAATCTAGGGTTGAATTTTAAGCAAGGTTGACTTGAATCTAAGGTTGAATTCAATCCATGCGTGACTTCAATCCAAGGTTGAATTCAATATATGATTGACTTTAATCCATGGTCAACTTAAATCCATGGTAGACTTCAATGCATGGGTGATTTTAATCAAAGGTTGACTTCAATCCAATGTTGACTTAAAGGTTGAATTCAATACAAGAATGACTTCAATCCATGGTTAACTTCAATACATGGTTTATTTTAATGAAAGGTTGATTTCAATCCAAGCTTGAATTCAATAGAATGGTTGACGTGAATCCACTCATAATATTAACATTAATGACTTCAATCCATGGTTGGCTTCAATCCATTGTTGAATTCAATTCATATTTCACTTCAACCCAAGGTTAACTTCAAACCATCATTGACTTCAATCCATGGTTGGATTCAATCCATTGTTGAATTCAATTCATATTTCACTTCAACCCAAGGTTAACTTCAAACCATCATTGACTTCAATCCACAACCACACTTTTAAAAGTGGTTGATTGATGTTCAACCATGGTAGAGTTTTAATCAAGCTTGAATTCAATCCAAGGTTGACTTCAATCCAAGGGTTACTGCAATCCAAGGTTGAATTGAATCCATGGTTGAATTTGATCCAATGGTTGACTTCAATCCAAGGTTGACTTCAATTCGATGGTTGAATTCAATCTAAGGTGGAATTTAATCCTTAGTTGACTTCAATCAATAGTTGACTTTAATACATAGCTTAATTTTAAGCAAGGTTGAATTCAAGCCAAGGTTGACTTCAAACCATGCTTGACTTCAATCCAATGTTGACTTCAATCCAAGGTTGAATTTAATGCATATTTGACTTTTAGTGAAGGTTTAATTCAATCCAAGGTTGAATTCATTCCATTGTTTATTTCAATCCATGGTTGACTTGAATCCAAGGTTCAATTCTATATAACGTTAACTTTAATCCATGGTAAACTTCAATATATAGTAGTCTTCAATCAAAGGTTGACTTCACTCAATATTTAACTTCAACCCATGGTTGACTTCAATCCAAGGTTTAATTCAATACAATGTTGACTTCAATCTATGGTTGACTTCAATCCATAGTAGACTTAAATCAAAGGTTGAATTCAATCCATGTTCGACTTTAGTCCAAGGTTGAATTCAGTACATATTTGACTTCAATCCAAGGTGGAATTCAATACATGGGTGACTTCAATCCATGGTTGAAATTAGTGAATCATGATTGATTATTATTAACTATAATTGACTACAATCCATAGTTGACTTCAACCGAAATTTTACTTTAATCCATGCTTGACTTCAATCAAAGGTTGACTTTAATGAATGGGTGACTACAATCCAATGTAGACTTTAATCCAAGGTTGACATTTAAGCAAGGTTAACTTCAATCCAAAGTTGAATTCATTCCAAGGTTGACTTCAATCCATGGTTGAATTCAATCCATAGTTTACTTCAATTCATGGTTGACTTTAATCCAAGGTTCACTTTAATCCTTAGTTGAATTCAATCCTTAGTAGAATTCACTTCATATTTTACTTTTAAGCAAGGTTGAATTCAATCTAAGGTTTACTTCAAACCATGGTTTTCTTTAATCCAAGGTTACTTCAATCCATATTTGATTTCAATCCTTGGTTTACTTTTAAGGTAGGTTGAATTCAAACCAACTTTTCCTTAAAATCAAGATTGACTTCAATCCATAGTTGAATTCAATTCATGGTTGAATTCAATCCATGGTTGACTTCAATCCAAGGTTCAATTCAATCCAATGTTGACTTCAACCCATTGTAGAAATAAATCCATAGTAGACTTTAATCAAAGATTGACTCCAATCCATAGTTGAGTTCAATGCATAGTTGACTTCCATCCATGGTTGACTTCAATCCAAGGTCCAATTCTATCCAACATTAACTTCAAGCCATGGTTGACTTCAATCAATAGTAGAATTAAATTAAAGGTTGACTTCAATCCAAGGGTGACTTCAATCCAAGGTT
The DNA here is from genome assembly GCA_027924585.1 of Larix kaempferi. Taxonomy (NCBI): domain Eukaryota; kingdom Viridiplantae; phylum Streptophyta; class Pinopsida; order Pinales; family Pinaceae; genus Larix; species Larix kaempferi. The sequence continues at coordinate 564,146 of BSBM01001123.1, read as the reverse complement.
AACTTCAATCCATAGTTGACTTCAATCCATGGTTGACTTCAATCAATAGTAGAATTAAATTAAAGGTTGACTTCAATCTAAGGGTGACTTCAATCCAAGGTTGACTTCAATCCATAGTTGACTTCAATCCATGGTTGACTTCAATATAATTTTGACTTGAATCCATGTTTGACTTTAATGAATGATGGTTGATTATGATTAACTATAATTGAATTCAATCCAAGGTTGATTTCAATGTAAGGTTGACTTCAATCCATGGGTGACTTCAATCTAAGGTTGACTTTATTCCATGGTTGACTTTTAAGCAAGGTTAACTTCCCTCTAAGTTTTACTTCAATCCAAGGTTGAATTTAATCCATTTTTGGCTTCAATCCAAGGGTGACTTCAATACAAGTTTGACTTCAAACCATGGTTGAATTCAATCCAAGGTTGACTTCAATCCGTGGGTAATTTCAATCCAAATTCGACTACAATCCATGGGTGATTTCAATCCAAGGTTGAGTTCAATCCAAAGTTGACTTCAAACCATGGTTGACTTCAATCCAATGGTTTACTTCTATACAAGGATGAATTTGAGCCATGGTTGGATTCAATCAACAACCACATTTTTACAAGTGGTTCATTGAATTCAACTATGGTTGACTTCAATCCATAGTCAAATTTTAAGCAAGGTTGAATTCAATCAATACTTGACTTTTATCCAAGGTTGACTTCAATCCATGGTTGACATCATAGTTGAATTCATCCCATAGTTTACTTTTAAGCAAGGTTGACTTCAATCTAAGATTAACTTCAATCCAAGATTGACTTCAATCCATAGTTGATTTTTAAGGAAGGTTCACTTCAATCCATGGTTTAATTTTAATCAAGTTTGACTTGAATCTAAGGTTGAATTCAATCCATGGGTTACTTTAATCCAAGGTTGAATTCAATATATGATTGACTTTAATCCATGGTCAACTTCAATCCATGGTCGACTTCAATGCATGGGTGATTTTAATCAAAGGTTGAATTCAATACAAGATTGACTTCAATCCATGGTTTACGTCAATACATGGTTTATTTTAATGAAAGGTTGATTTCAATCTGTTATATGTCAAATCTGCACTTCTCCGTCCATGATCACATTGCTTTGTCAATCACACAAAAGGACACTATGGATGGAAGAGCTGGATTGACCTTGGATGAGTTACTGCTGAGATTACACTCTTCAGCTAATTTTTTTTTCTACACTTTTCATGACATGTGCGCTACTCTTATAACTGCAAACCCGCGCACATTCCTAAAAATATGTAGGTTTCACTATACAAAACCCGCACACATTCCTAAAAGTATGCAGGTTTCACTATCAACAACCCGCGCACATTTATGAAAAGTTGTATGCACGAGTTGCTGAGAGACTTGGATGTGCACCATGTGCAAGTCGCCTAGTTTCGTACCCACGCACATATTAATATGAAATGAAAAAATATATTAAGATTACGAATTGGGATTTGTTGAAGTTGGTTCTGCAACTTCCCTGACCTCCCAATTCAACCACCTCTCGAATTTAACTACCTACCTTGTCCCATAAATACAAGGAGGATCCATGAGAGAGGGACCTAGAAGGAATGATTTAACTACTATTACACTGGAGGAATTCCTAAGTCATTGTGAATAGCAGGATCCCAGGACTTAGTTGCAAAAGTGTCTGGACAGATCAGGTATATCTATACTTTTCTAGATTTCTTTGACAATAAAAGGTGGAAATACCCTTCCCGTTCCAAATTGAATGTCTATTGGATTAAATGTTCATTTGGTTTAATGTTTGATTGTACTTGATGTTAATTTATTTCTGATTTCATCATATTTATTATAGTCAAGATACGCTGAGGAATGTTTACTTTGTGTTATAGGTTCATCATAGCGAAAGATCAAGCGAAATCTAGAACCAGCTGTGGATAAAAAGGTACTTCTTTCGATATCTCGATCTCTTTCCATTTGTAGTAACTAATGCAAGACAATGAATGTATTTACCTGTCACCCCACCCAAGTTGGTAGTGTCGTCTCCCCACTATAAGGTATTTTTCCTACACAACACAATCCAATCTTGACTTCAATAGAATGGTTGACGTGAATCCAATAATATTATTAACATTAATGACTTCAATCCATGGTTGACTTCAATCAATATTTCAGTTCAATTCATGGTTCACTTCAACCCAAGGATAACTTTAAACCATGATTGACTCCAATCCACAACCACACTTTTAAAACTGGTTGATTGATGTTGAACCATGGTAGAGTTTTGAGCAAGGTTGAATTCAATCCAAGGTTGACTTCGATGCAAGGGTTACTACAATCCATGGTTGACTTGAATCCATGGTTGACTTCGATCCAATGGTTGAATTCAATTGAAGGTTGACTTTCATTCAATGGTTGACTTCAATCTAAGGTGAAATTTAATCCTTGGTTGAATTCAATTAATAGTTGACTTTAATCCATAGCTTAAGTTTAAGCAAGGTTCACTTCAATTCAAGGTTGAATTCAATTCGAGGTTGACTTCAAACCATGGTTGACTTCAATCCAATGTTGACTTCAATCCAAGGTTGAATTTAATCCATATTTGGCTTTTAATGAAGGTTGACTTCAATCCAAGGTTGACTTCATTCCATGGTTGACTTCACTCCATGGTTGACTTGAATCCAAGGTTCAATTCTATATAACGTTAACTTTAATCCATGGTAGACTTTGATCTATAGTAGACTTCAATCAAAGGTTGACTTCAGTCAATAGTTGACTTCAACCCATGGTTGACTTCAATACAAGGTTCAATTCAATACAACGTTGACTTCAATCTATGGTTGACTTCGATCCATAGTAGACTTGAATCAAAAGGTGAATTCAATCCATGTTCGAATTTAGTCCAAGGTTGAATTCAATACATATTTGACTTCAATCCAAGGTGGACTTCAATCCACGGGTGACTTATATCCATGGTTGACATTAGTGAATCATGATTGATAATGATTAACTATAATTGGCTTCAATCCATAGTTGAATTCAATCCAAATTTTACTTTAATCCATGGTTGAATTCAATCAAAGGTTGACTTTAATAAATGGGTGACTACAATCCAAGGTAGGCTTTAATCCAAGGTTGACATTTAGGCAAGGTTAACTTTAATCCAAGGTTGAATTCAATCCATGGTTGAATTCAATCCATAGTACACTTGAATCAAAGGTTGACTTCAATCCAATATTCTAGTCAATCTAATGTTGAATTCAATCCATGCTTGACTTAAATCCATAGCATACTTCAATCAAAGGTTGAATTCAATCCAACCTTGAATTCAATCCATGTTTGACTTCAACCCAATGGTGACCTCAATCCAAGGTTGACTTCAAGCTAGGGTTAACTTCAAATCATGGGTGACTCTAGTTCAAGGTTGACTTCAATTCAATGGTTGACTTCAATCCAAAGTTTCCTTTGAGCCATGGTTGACTTCAATCCAAAAACACATTTTTAAAAGTGATTAATTGACTTCAAACCATGGTTGAATTCAATCTGTAGTCAACTTTTAAGAAAGGTTGACTTCAATTTATAGTTGAATTTCAAGTAAGGTTGAATTCAATCCAAGATTGACTTCAATCCATTGTTGACGTCAATTCATAATTGAATTCAATCCATAGTTGACTTTATGCAAAGTTGACTTCAATTGATATGTGTGGCTCTTGTTGATAAACATGTTTTTGAATCAACATAAAGATGAGCATATACAAGATAGTATACAATGTATGATTGACCATGCTTAATCATTTGTTACTATGGTTGAATATTATTAACTCAAATCAACCAATTGAGTATGGTTGACTATTTCAATAATATTGACTCTGGTTGACTATATTTAAGTTTGGGTGTATTACATGGCATTGTTTCTCTTATGTTATGATAGAGGCAACATTCCTCAATGGTTAGGTTGTATTGTGGCATATTATTAACATAATTAATTTTAATTTTATTAATATTAATACCATTAATGATATTACTAATTTTATTAATGTTATTAATGATATTGATAATGTTAATATAATATTAATGTTTTATAACATGGATGTTTAATGTTAATTAAGCCATAATAATATAAAAATCAAGTTTCAATATTATGATAAATACTTTAAGTGAAAAGAGATAATTTTTCAAATTGTGAAAGTGAAAGTTTCATAATTTTAAAAAGTTTGGATAAGTTTAAGGTTGATATTAATGTTTCTCAATTTTAATATCAATATTTTATATTGATATTAATGTGTCATATTATTATCATTAATATTAACATAAACAATATTAATGTTTCATATCAATATTAAGATTAACAAAAAAATGTTTCATATTAATATTAATATTAACATAATATTAATGTTTAATGTATTATATTAATATTATTTATAATAATATTTTATATTTTATATTTTATATTAATATTATTTATAATAATATTTAATGTCTTATATTAATATTTGATCTTAAATATATTAAGAATATTTGAAATCTTAAACCAATAAGATATTATTTTAATTTAGTCTATATATTTTAAATTCTAAATTCAAAATATCTCTTACAACACATACATATTAAATAATAATCAAATTTTCAAAATAATCAAGATAAAAAGTTTATATATTGATTAATTTCATACTATATTTTTAATACATCTATACTTTTCCAAAAACTGAATTTTAAAAGGTATGTGTTAGAAGTTTAATCTCTTGAAATAAAAGAAATTTTGGATCATACATTATAGACGCTTCCATACTCAACTTTATAAAATCCAACACCTTACAAATATAAAAGAATGTCATACGAAATAATAAACACCTTAAATTAAAATATAAAATAAAACATCACTAAATTCAATTGCCCCAGCCTAAATCCCATTTTATCAAGAAAAAAAATATTTTGGGTTTTTCTTTTACACTAAAATATTTTGAACTATAACTTGTCTTATACAATTTGCATTTTAGATTGGATCTAACAGATGAGATGCTTACTATTTTGAACTGTAAGTTGTCGTATACAGATTACATTCTAGATGGGATCAACAGATTAGATGCTTATCATGTATCCAGAGTATATTATCATATTTTTATCTTATCACGGCCTAACTTAAAATTAAAATTATTATGAATTGGCTAACTTTTTTGACATGGGATATTTGTCATGTATTTAGACTATACAATCATATTTTTATTTGAAGTATGATTTAAAACTATTTAACTACTGTCTTTGCTTGTTATAAAAGACATAATGGACAAGCAAGACCTGTTCCCACACATTCATATCTCATATTCGCATCTAGCACTTAACAGTTTACATTCATATTGTACAGTCCATCTTAACAGACTACCAAACTTTGTAGCCCATCCTATCACTCCACCTTCCATTGCTTAGAATGAAGGTACCTTTAAGTACCTGCGGGCTTCCTCTTCAATAATTGAAACCGTTGAGTTTATTGAAACCGTTGAGTAGGCAGATGGAGTCTATGGACCTTCCTCTCTACATTTCTATAGAAAAGTGCCTCTTCACAAAGAAGTACAAAAATTATTCCTGTACCGCTGATCCTATGAAACAGCGTCCGTTGAGTGTCACAAACACAGTATTGTCCGCTCTGGCCTTAGATTATCTTGTAGGAAAACTGTCATGTTATGTTTCTAACGATGGAGGATCCCCACTTACATTTTATGCTCTCTTTGAGGCATCGCATTTTGCAAAGATTTGGCTTCCATTTTGTTACAAGTACTCATGCAAGACATATGTCCAGAATCATATTTCTCAACCTGTTATGCAAATTAAATTTTTTCTGGCACTACCGATTGGAAATAATCTCTCAACCAAAAAGATTTAGTTTACATTTGTGAAGATTGCATTTTAGGGAAGAGATCCATTGCAAGTTGGTGCAACTCCAAGTGCAAAAGGTATAAATAGTATTAATTGCAACCCAAATATAATATTAAGAGGTGAATCAACTTTCAGATTTTTATTTAACCTCTTCACTTTTATAATAGTCTTTTGAATTCTTTCAGCAGTAAAGTCATTAATTCAATCATGTAGAACTGTAGAGGAGAAATTCTTCATCTTGCAAACTGAATCTTGATTTGGTGGAATAGGAAAGTTTAATATAAAAATTGTAAGATGAACAGTTTGAACAATGAAACTTGAATATCACATTATTTATATAGGGTTACAGTATGGGATGGTGGGCAGTATATATAATTCCCAGCAAAATAATTATACAGTTTTCAAAAATACAATTGAATAAATTTGCGGTGGCAACAAAAATACAATTGCAGTGGCAATAAAATAAGTTTTCGAAGAAAGAAAGCGCCGACTAGTTGGATGGTCCTTTCTTGTTGGGTCTTCCTCTTGAGTAATTTCATAACCTCTGGGTAGAAAAATTCAAACCCGAAATGAGAAAATTGTGGCCCTTTTTTGGATTATAACATCAACCGGATCAAAATAATTCTTACCTCAACCATTTCCGCATCTTGGTTTGTTGAGGACTCTATGTATGGTGACAGAGCCCTAAGATGTGTATGTTTTTTATTATAAAGTTCATAAATCAATCTAAACAAACTAAATGAAAACCTTACATCACTGAAGGTTGAATATTATACACTGTGCTTGATAATTCATTACAAGCAGCAACAACGAACAAAAGGAGATCATTGAAGGTTGAATATTATACACTGTGCTTGATAAATCATTACAAGGAGCAACAGCGAACAAAAGGAGATTGAAGAGCCCTAAGATGTGTATGTTTTATGAAAATGTCAACTTGTGAAGCCACGTTTAAAACCCCAACTATGTCGTTGATTTCTCAAGACATTAGATCAAACCTTACAAAATAACCCAACAGGTACAGAGAATAACTCTCCATGTTAAATTTCATGTTTCTTTGCTAATTTTTATTCCAATATCCTTTAGATATTTAGTTTTGTATACATCATTATCATTTATACGCCATTATCACTTATCTAAAAGCCATATAGCAAGAAATTTATTTGGCGTTAGCCGAAACTTTTTCTTGGTGGTGTTACGTTCTTAGAAACCAATTTCATGGCCACAGTAAACTGAGAGGAAAGCTCACTTATCTGGTTGAGTATATTATAATGTTGATCATAAGTTTGCCGATGTTCTATATGATAAAAATATTGAAAACCTAGGAAAAGGCGCTGAAGGATGAAAATATACGGTGAAGCTCAACAAATGTATACATACATTGTAAGAAAGATTGAAGACCTAAGGAAAGGTGTTGAAGGATGAAATATATGGTGAAGCTGAGAAAATGTATCATATATCTCGCGAATTTTCAGGTTCACAGACAAATCTAGGGTTGTCTATGAATCCTCTCTGATTTGTTCAAAATATGAGCAGAGTAATATTACACAATTGTATATATGTGTTACATGCTTTGACTGTTTAAGACAATATCAGCTAACTAATCCTCAAACTGAATATAACTAACAACTTAACTAATGAGATTACTAATTCTAACACTCCCTCTTAATCTCAGGGGTTACATTCTTACTAACACTCCCTCTTAATTTTGATATTCTAAAACTGCTAAAATGCAAATCTCATAAATGCAAATGGTTGCTGGTCTATGTCTAAGCTAAGCTTACAAACACTTAACAAAAATTTCAAAAACTAAATTTGGTTCAGATTAGGCTACTTAGGCCTATTTCTTTCATCTTCATCTTCAAAGATAGAATGTTCACATGGATCCCAAATTTGATGTTGTTGTTTTCCTCTTGCCTTGCTTTCAATGGTATCTTCAGTCAACTGATCTTTGTGGTTGAATGTTTTCTTTGTCTCAATGTGTCTCTACCCAATATTCTTAGTGAAACACTTCCATAATTTTTCTATCTCAATGTTCACCTCTAATCCTTGCAAGTGTATGTTGCTTAACTTCATTTCATGTGGCATTTCTGCAATGCTAATCTCATATTCTTGAAAATTAATGTTTTCACACTCTTTATCTGCTACAATATTCTTATCCATGTCTTCACAAATCCTTGTATTTTCTAACCATTCTTCCAACATTCTCAACTCTTCATCATAATTTATTAGCACAACATCCAAGTGTTGTTCTTCTTTCATAATACCTGCATAATTTGCAAGCACACACAAATTTTCAATTCCAAAAACATGAGATTCTTTGGTCTCGGTTGATGCTTCAAGCATCTTTTCCTTGTGTAGGAATGGACTCTCCAAACACTCTACAAAATCTTCATCATGTTTCCCATCAAATACTGCTACATGGACAGTTTTATCTTCAATCGAATTGTAATCAATAAACTTTGTCACTAAGTTAATGTCATCAGCAATATCTATTGTTGGATTCACCAAAGTTTCTTCATCATCATAGGCTGCTGCAATGGCAGCTTTATCATCCACTGGTGTATCTACGTAGTGGGATTCACCTTCCTTTTCATGCTTTGCTTTACAAACGAGGCCTTCAATCTTCTCCTCTACTTTATCAAGGAGTTCTTCAACTTTCTTGTCTTCGTCTTCTACACAAAAGATTCTTCTAATGTAGCAATATGGTGCAAATTATTTATGTTTCTTCTATTTTTACTATACCTCATCTCTAAAGCATCCCAAAAAGATTTTGCACTAAAAACTTGATGAAATTTATAGAAAACAATTAAAAAAACGTTTCATACAAAATCTTTTTGAACAAAGCACCATAAATTCAATGAACAAAGCAAATTGTCCATTTTATTTGCCCAAATTTCATAATCCATACCTAAGAAAAATGGCAAAATGGCATAGATCTTCTCAATATTTCATTTATCTCTTCATCTTCATTAGGTTTAATCTACTCTAGATCTTCATTGATCTTCTCCATAGCTAGAAATACTCTATATTTCTCTTCAATTTTTTTTCGCAATTCTTTACATCAGACAAATTATTTTCTTTCTCAAGATCAATTTATATTGATCAATATAAGGCTGCTCATTTTTTCAATATATGTGCTAAAATATTAACAGACAGAACACTTCATAAAGATTTCTCTTTAGGCTACACCACATACTGATTGGCTGCAAAAATTTAAGCTGACTGGGATCCTTCAATAATTTCTTTCACACAAACTCTTTTATACAAACGGAATTTTTTAATCGTTGATAAGGATACAAACTGGTATTTTCAAACTCAATGCATTCTCAGATGCTCTTTCTTTTCAGTTGTTAGATTTTTTTTATAAAAATTGCTTTCACCAACACAAAAAATTTTCGTTCCAAATCTTTGAGAAATATGGTAAAATTTAAGAATATCAGTTCACAAAGTTCTTTTCAAAAAAATTTCTTTTTTTCCAATACAAAAAAAAATATCTTTCTCTTAACTTGGCATGCTAAATGTGTGCTAACGCTCTCAAATTCAACTTTAAATCAAATCCTTTTTTAAATGTTTCGTGTTGTGACTTAATTCCAGTGAAGATCTTTACAGTTACAAACATCTCTCATATACCAAGAAAATATTTATGATCACGATCACAGTACCTTTAAAAATATTTTAACAATGAATCAACGGCTTGAAATGGCATCGTTTGTCAGATCTTCAACACATATGGAGAAGAATGATGCAACTACTCTACTGTTCTCAAATAAATTCGATTCTCTACGGGAAGAATGATGAAAATGTCGAAAAAATTACAATCTCACGATCTGTTATTTCGTGCAGATGGATTTCGAACTTTTCTTTCGTGCATATGGAGTTCGAACCCAACGAATTTCTTTTCCTCACAAAAATATTTCTTAGAGCAAAATTTTTTTGCTCAATGGAATTGTCTAACTATTGGCTCAACCTTTTCCAAACAAATCTATCTAAACAGATCTGCTCCTGCTTCGACGGGACTTTCTCTTCAATCTTTGAAGAGGTTCTCCATAAAATAATTCAACTTTGGATCAACCAAACACTCTAGATGCAACACCGGTTCAACAAACTTCAACAACAGTACCAGCTTTTACGAAAGCAGACTTTCCTCTCCGCGTGCAACAACAAATTCAACAAAACCTCTAATGGCTCAACAAAAGCTAACAGGTCAACAAAAGCTCCAATCAAGAAGAGGCTCCTAAATCCATCTTTGATTGACCAATGGATTAATACATTAGACGAAGCTTTTGTGTCTGAAGCAGAGAAAGAAGACTAAGACAAGAAAGGTGAGGAATTCCTTGATAAAGTAGAGTAGAAGATTCAAATCGTCGTTTGTAAAGCAAAGCATGAAGAGGAAGGTAATTGTTTTGTATTAAGACATTTATTGACTTACTAGACCGTTCCTTCAATGAGTATGCCCAAGAATCTAGAGAATCTGCATGCCTGTGAGGTAAGGTTTGTATTTTGTAAAAAATATTATTTCCGTCACTAATTTGCAAGACTCTCTGTAAAAAAAATGGTTGCGTTGAAGAGGAGAAGCAATGAGGGTTATCCTTACGAAGAAAAAGAAGACGATGGCATTTCTTAGAAGAAAAGAGAAGACAATGGGAGGCACGCTAAGGAGACTCTGAAGTGAATTACTTGGCTTAGCTAGAAGATGCAGAATGAAGGTGGCAATTGATATGGGCACAACTTTTAATAATGGTGACAATTGATATGGGCGCAACCTTTAATTATGGCAAGTAAGCACACTCGGTCTCCACTCTACTCCTGATTGACCACTTTCAATGCTATTGACCAACTCTACCTCCTTTCCCCCAATTCTTATATAGAAGATATGGAACTATCTATTGAATTTATGATCAATGAGTATTATAACTGCAATCTACATGAGAACTACATATGAATGAGTGAAATATGGTTTTTGTGCTCACTGCTTTAATAAAACTCTAAAAAATACAATTATTCTTCTTGAAAATAAAGTTGCAGGGTGTTAGCTCAATGGTAGAGCATCTGCATTATATAATGCAGAAGCTGCATTATATAATGCAGAAGATTGGTGGTTCGATTCCACCGTTCCCTATCATAAATATTTGCATTCTATCATTAATACATAGAGCAGGTATTAAAACAATATTTGTGTAAATTGTCTCAACTTAAGACAAAAAAAAAATTGTGTATTGTCTTAAATATTGTCTTTAAGCAAGTGTCTTAAACTATTGTCTTAAATTATTGTCTTAAACTATTGTCTTAAATTTAAGACAATAGTTTAAGACACTGCTTAAAGACAATATTTAAGACAAAACTCAATTTTTTTTTTGTCTTAAGTTGAGACAATTTACACAAATATTGTCTCAAATATTGTCTTAATACCCCACTGTGTGTAGTAGTGTGAATCCCACTGCTCTGATACTATGTTCAAAATATGAGCAGAGACATAACAAATGAGTTACAAAGCACAAACCGCTGAACTGCATATTTAATATTACACAATTGTACATATGTTACATGCTTTGAAGGTTTAAGGCAATAGCCGCTAAGGGATCCTCAAACTGAATAACAGAATGTAACTAACAACTTAACTAATGAGATTACTACTTCTAACACTCCCTCTTAATCTCAAGGGTTACATTCTTACTAACATGATTTACCATTCAAATCCATTCAGTGTTATTCCATTTACCATTCAAATTGATAATAGGTCATTTCTTTAATGCTGATGATATTTGCAAGTTCTCTCTGTAGCTTTATTTGTTCTTTCTCTCTCGTCCATATAAACTGATGTTGCATCTTATGCCCATTCCCTTACACTGGAAGGAGAAAAATAATACAGAAAACATGCCACTCGCCATTAACCATTCAAGTAAAATCCAATAACCATTCAATTCGATCAACCATTCAAATCCATTCACTATTATTCAATTTACCATTCGATGGGTTTTAAGCCATTTATTCAATTTACCATTCGATGGGTTTTAAGCCATTTTTTAAATGCTGATGATATATGCAAGTTCTCTCTGTAGCATCATCTTACGGCCAGTCCACCTAAACTGATGTTGCATGTTACCGCCAGTCCCTTATTTCCGGGACAAACAAAATACATGTGACTAACCATTAACCATTCAATTCGATTAAACCCTTCAGGGAATTTCCAATTCATTATTAGATTCCCTTCGTCTTCCCCACCACCCTTGTGCTGGAAAACCTGGCAGATCGCTCCCCCGCATGGCAAGAGAACTTGATTAACAAAAAAATGGTGGATTTAGCAATCGACCTTCGGGTAGGCTGCTCATCCACAACAAATCCTGGTCGTTCAATGTGTGTGCTCGACGAATTTCTTTGGAGGTATATTCCGAAGAAGTGCATCTTGGCTACCCATCCTTAATCAAGGATTAAAAGGCCGCGATCTCATCCAAGGTGCAAATTTGATTGGAGTCTCCTATCGGCGAATTAATTTTTGGTAATATTTTGATTGTTTTGTTTTTTAATAGTTTGATTTTTTTTTTCTAATTATGCAAATGCTTAAACCTATTTTTGATGAACTATTGAAGGTAACATAGAATAAATTTTGTTTTGCTACATCAATTTTTCGGTATTCACTACCGAATATTTGGATGCGGTGTGCTAGTGACTATATTTTCAGATAGGTGAGGTATTCAACAACGTAGGAAATATCGAGTGTCAGAAGGCTCGGTCCAATCGAGAAAATTTCAACAACTAGGGAATGAAAACTTTGCAAATTGTATGAATCGAGAATATTGTGAGGCGTCCTAGGTTTTAACTGATTTTCTTAATACTTTTGCTCTTTATAAATGTAGAAAACTAGTATATTTAATTTAAATCAAGATTTACCAAATATCTAGCCGATCCAATTTTCTAACTTGTAATTTTGTTTATTTTAAACATAAGAGATGGATTCTTCTCTTGTTTGATAAATCTTGGTTTAATGATTGATCAGGGTTTAATTTTTAATTTTTAATTTTTAATTTTATAAATTTATATGAATTTTTAAAATTACTTTTTCATTTTTTTTATTTTATCAATATATGAATTTTTTAATTACTTTTTAATTTTAATAATATAACATAATGTTAAGTAAGTTACAGTTATGTTACCTTATCTGAAAAACATTTCCATATAATAAATCATAAGAGCAACTCACTCTTCTGGAGCTCACTCCTCTCAGTACAATAATCTGCTGCCCATGTGTTGAACATTGATTCCAAAGGAGAAAAATCACAGTTCTCAACTTTGTACTGTCGCCCAATCTTTCATCCGAAGACATAGATTTATAATGGGACAGCATCTTCATTTAACCAACAGATCCGTGAATCTTATCTATGGGTGATACCTCCACCTCCAGTCTGTGCTTCAACAGCTTAAGGATCGATATGAAACATTTTAGGTCGCGTTTCCCATAAACACATCTGAGGACTCGTAGAGGTCATAGGCAACTTCGTCCCATAATTCTTATTGTAGGCATCAAAAATCGTCTTTTTCACATAACAAAATTCGGTTGTGTTTCTCATCTACGTAACTTTTTGCAACCCTCTACTGGTCGAACACTTGGTAATAGTCATCATTTCCTTTTAACAAATAGAATATTTGGTGAGACACAAAGGAAGGGCCAGTCGTCGGTGACCACACAATATTGCCATATTTGTATTATCGTTCTCTGAAGCAATCAATTATATTAGCGTATTTATTAAAAGATAATGATGATAATATACTTGTATAGTTATTTAATTTGTGGTTAGTGATATCTATAAGTTAATTTGAGTTTTATAAATAAATAATAAGTTGTTTTTTATGAATCCATTTATTCATGCATTAACTAAGAGTTATTCATGTATTAGTTATCAGTTATTCATACATCACTTACCAATTATTTTATATATTCTTTTTTCTTTTTTTTTTTATCTTCATGCAATTTAGTAAAAACATAAATAATAATCCACCCCAAATTCTAAGATATAAATATTTATAGGTGTAATTATCAACATTATGCAAAATAAAAAGGTTCCTTGCACACAAATAAACAAGGTTGAGACTTTGAGTCGTCAGCATAATTTTGACAGTAGACACCGCGGCATGAGAAGGACGAACCTCTGAACCAACATAATTTCCGATATGGACATTGAAAGACTCGGAATTCTTTCATCACCTCTCGTCTTGATGGAGAAATATGAAATCAAGTGAAGTGCTATCGGACGTTTTCCATCAGATCGGTTCACACTTTAACTTTGAATTTGACTTCACCCGCTTATAGTCCTTGGGATTCCATGTGATCGTTGAGAAAATTGTCATCGACCCTATTCTTTCAGGTTCATTCTCCTTCAGGTAGTTCTTTCCTCTTCAGCATTCATTTGTTCCGATTGACTCATCGATCTTCATTAATACATCTTCTCTTTCTCAAAATTTAATATGCCCGATGTCGTGGATGGGACTCATGAATTCTGCTATGTTAAAAAATATATTGAGTTTATTTTATGCAAAAAATAAAATATTAAATTATTGAAGTTATTTATGCATAGCTACCACTTATTTTTTATATTATATATTTTTTAAATTATTTATATCCAATTTGGAACTTAGAACTACAACCATAAAATCAAATTGGACATTACACTTGTCCCAAGCAATCTAGGAAAAGCATACTTGCTACTCCACCCAAAATTTTAAACTAGCACAACCACTTAACTTGTAGCTTGTGAACAATGATAGGCCACAAATTAAGTGCCACCGAGCTTGAGATCACAATACCATGTGCCAATACTATCTATGAGCATATACCACTTTATCACTTGTTGTATGATGGAATGATGAGATGTGACTCCCTTCACCCTATTATATACCAAGAGATATGGAGGAATTACTCTCACAGATTGCATGTGGGATAATATAATTCTCCATAATAACATCTCTTTATATAATGATGGATATCAAGAGTATACTTTACCATAATAAATATGAGATATAATGTATTACTATTTTACATAATATTGTGAATAAATTCCGACATAATACAAAGACATTATTACCTTCCAAGGAATATAAAATATTCCAACACTCCCCCTTAATAATAGCTGGGAGAAAAGCCCTTTCTAACACTAAGGAAGGAAGGAGTCATTACTGCTCCCCCTTGATGACAACTTCCAAAAACTCTATAAGCTGCAAATAAGAAGAACATTGCGACTGATGGAATTTGATGAAGAAGAGTCGCTTCTCATTGAATCATGAAATTTTACACGAACCAGGTTGAACGATGAAATACCCAACAGTAAAATGCAGAGAACATGTGACGCAATCCAACAACAAGGTGTCCAGATCACCACAAGAATTATCACAACCATAACTCATAGCTGAAGAACTGTGATACAACATCCACACCAATGTACGGATACCTTCTGACAGTTGATACAACAGAACATGTGGCTAAGAACACCACAACAGTGTACAAAAATATCTAGATGGCCAATATACATGCGGATAACAGACATTCTTCCAATCATAAATATTTGTAGAAGAGCACAAACATCGAAGAAACAAGAGCCCAATGGTCTATACATCGAAAATGATATCATACGGATGAACATCATGACTTTAACAATAGAATATGGTGCTTCATTATTTCTGGAATAAGGTGATAACAAAGATCATAGATTAATATGCTCAAGAAAGAACTTATCTGCACACAAGAACTTCCAAGATTAAGACATACAAAGATCATAAAACAAAATTGCTCATACATAAATGAAAATTCTTACACACCGAAGGTTAGCAAACATCATATAAAAAGGATGGAAACATAATATGATCAAATAAAAGATTAACTTGACTTACTCACAATGAAGTTACTTTTACACAATAAGTGTCAGCTACAACATATAAATAGTGAGCAATAAAAATAGTTCACACAAGATTTACAGATATGAGATTGCTCTTATAAATTGCTTTTATAAACATGACATGATTATAAATCAACATGATTAAATATGATAAAAAAGAGCAAATTAGTTATTAAGTATCTTGTTAAAAAATTAAGCATTAGATAGTTTATAGCTATCATCATGACAAAATACTAGAGATCCATGCCCTTAAAAAATGCCAATGCTTCCATATAGGAATGTGAGACAAATATATAACAAGAACAAGAAATAATCTCTTAATAAACATGATTAGAAGCAAAACCTAAATGCAAAAAAAAAAAAAACTTAAACACTTTACCGTACTGATCTATAAAAACATAGTAGAAAAACAGTAAAGGAAAATAAACTTTTACTTACAACCGTTTTGAAAAGTGCCAAGAAAAGTCACTCCCAGGTCTTCCAACAGAAAACTCGTGGGTATATACTGATACTCACGAGTTCTATACGGTGCAGTCGTGGTTACTCACAGGTTGCGGTATAGTGGAGTCGCGGTTACTCGTAGGTCTCTATGCAGTAAAGTCACGGTTGTGCCGAAGCACTCGCGGGTCTCTGTACAGCAGGGTAGCTATTACACTGAAGAAAGCACAAGTTCACCAGTAGAGCAGATGCGAGTATGAGCAGACGCGGGTCTGTACACTGAAAGTCGTTGGTATGTAGTATACTCACAGGTTCGCAGTAGGGAAAGTCGCAGTTAACTGCGGGTTCTACGAAGAAAAAGTCACGAGTGTCGAGTTTAAGGCCGAAAATAGTGCGAAATAAGATGAACACAGAAACCTGCACAAAGTTTACCAAACTTGGATGAAAACTATCGATCTGAAAACTGAAAGATAGATCTCCTTGAGGAGAATCCAAAAATCATATAGATCTACAAAAACAACATCAAGAAACCCTTGAAAAATTTCTGCAAAAATCTACATAACAAGGTTAGGGTTAGAAAAAAAACTACAGAAATATGCCCAAATCTGAAGAGAAGCCTAATGGCTACCTGATAGAAAGAAAATATACAAGATAAACAATTCCTAGATGATAATAGTTATTGATTGAAAGATATAGAACGTGTTGTTAGAATTTTTATAATTTCATTCAAATATTATCTAGGATCCTACTAAGAGAATAACATGCACAGCATAACAATCATAGACAAAAGAGACACAATGTTTCCTCAGGGAAAACCAAGAAGGTGAAAAACCCACAACTTCCTCAAAGATAGAATAAGCACCAATACAAAGATCACAAAGATGAATCCCAAAAATATAGATGTCTTCAACAACTACTCCTCCTCCACTTGTGCGCACTCCTCTCTCTCAACTATGCGAGTTGGATGAGTGAGTGAACGAGCAAATAGAGTGGTGCAACCACTCTATTTATACTTTAACTTAACCTTCCTTTTATTCTAACTGGGCCGACTTACTAAGGGCGTCTAATAACCCTTCCACTTAAATGATACAGGGCCGACCCCTCTAAGGTGGTCTAATAACCCATGAAATATAAGTTATGACACTTACAATATAACTTGCGACACTTGCAAATACAAATGACGACACTTCCAATCAGAGGAATAATACATCTCCATTGGGGATACAATAATGTACAAATGTAATACATATAATATACAAGTGAATATCTTCCGAAGTTACAAATACATCAACACTCCCTCTTAACTAGGAAGGTATTCTCTTGACACAGGTCATGAATACATATAAGCACAAGTCTTCGATACTGGAGCTGGATCATCGTCACTGGATCACGGAGAATCATCATCACTACTGCTGTACTCATCATCTTGATCACTGGTGCTATCTCTCAATTCTTCTCGTCATAGGAAGTTCTAGAGTCCCAACCCTTTTTCATGCTGGATGTAGGCCTAGTCTCCATGTAGGTCTTCATCATCTCTGCGAGTAGCCTATCCGGTGGAATCTCAGGACTGATTATGTGCATCTACAAAACCTTAAAAGAGCATCCTAGGATTGATTACGAGCTACTTCTCAACCTGCAAGATCTCCCAAGACTGATTACATGTGACCAAGCAAAACCTTGAAAGAGCATCCTAGGACTCATTACGAGCTTACTGCTCAACCTATAGGATCTCCCGGGGAGCGATTATATGCAAACAAGCAAAACCTCGAAAGAGCATCCCATGACTGATTACGAGCTTACTGCTCAACCTATAGGATCTCCGAGGGAGCGATTATATGCAAACAAGCAAAAACTTGAAAGAGCATCCCAGGACTAATTACTAGCTTACTGCTCAACCTATAGGATCTCCGAGGGAGCGATTATATGCAAATAAGCAAAACCTCGAAAGAGCATCCCAGTACTGATTACGAGCTTACTGCTCAACCTATAGGATCTCCCAGGGAGCGATTATATGCTACTACAAAACTTGCAACATATCCATGGCCACAGAGTATCATCCAGATACTCATGATCATATTGATCATCCTCGCACGGAGCATCATGCGGATGCTCATGATCATAGGGATCATCATCATACAGAACATCATACGGATGTTCATGGTGGAACACCGTCCAGATACTCATCACACAACACTTACATCCACGACCATGGTGAGGGAACACCTACCACCATGCTTGGAAGGGCTCCAGGATCTGTGTCCCGTCACTTCCTACTGGAAGTATTTTCGATCTGAAGAACACCAAGCCTCTCTCTGAAGTACTCAAACTTCACCCTGGCTAGTGGCTTGGTCAACACATCTGCTATCTGCTCGTTCGTCGCAACATACAGTAGCTTCACTACTCCTCTCTACATCATATCCTTGATATAGTGATACTTGATCTCGATATGCTTTGAAGTATCATGGAACACCGGGTTCTTGGACAACTTCACACAACTCTGGTTGTCACAGAAAATACAAGTAGCATCCAACTGGAGATCAAACAAATCAAACAGTAGCTTCATTAGCCAAATTGCCTCACACCTAGCCGAACAAGCTGCGACATACTCTGCTTCGGCTGTACTCAGTGCTACGCAGGATTGCTTCCTGCTAAACCAAGAGATCACACCTAATCCCATACTGAAGCAGCACCCTGAAGTTCTCTTCCTATCTGCAGCACTGCTTGCCCAATCTAAATCAACATAACCCTCCCGGTTAATCTTTTGATTCGCATCATACTTGAGCCCATAATCAACCGTACCCTTCACGTACCTCAGAATATGCTTTACAACAATCAACTGAACATGTCTAGGATCCCTCAAGAACTGGCTCAATGTGTTCATAGCAAAGCAAATATCTGGTCTCATGTTCGTCAAGTACATCAAGGACCCAATCATCTGACGATACATCGTGGCATCAACTGACTCAGATGAAGCATCACTCAATAGCTTCAGGTTCGATGCCATAGGTGTGGCCATGGCCTTGTAGTCCATCATCCCGAATAGCTTCAGGATATCTACTGCATACTTCCCTTGTCCAAGGAATATTGCATCTGCACTCTGCCACAGCTCCATACCTAGAAAGTAATGCATCATACCCAAGTCCTTCATCTCGAAATCGGCAGCAAGCTTCCTCTTCGTATCAGCAATCAACCCAATCTCACCTGTCACAAATAGGTCATCTACATACAGTAGGAGTATCACTGGATTTCCTTCCTCAACCTTGTAGTAAAGGTTGGAATCCGCTTTACTCTTGGTAAATCCCAAACTAGTCAGGAAGCTTTCAATCCTCCCGTACCATGTCCTGGGTGCTTGTTTCAAACCGTACAAGGCTTTCTTTAATTTGCACACATGTGACTCCCTGTCATGTGTCTCAAATCCAAGTGTCTTCTCCACATACACTTCCTCTTTGACTACACCATTCAAGAAATTTGTCTTGACATCCATCTGGTGTATCTTCTATTTCATCACTGCAGCAAGAAAAAGTACTGTTATGATGGAAGTGTATCTGGCTACAGGTGAAAAAGTTTCTTCATAATATATCCCTTCTTTCTGGGAGAAGCCACGAGCCACAAACCTTGCCTTATATTTCTCTATGCTACCATCTGCAGCATGCTTGATCTTGTAGATCCATTTGGAAGTCACAACAGAATTCCTATATAGTCTTGGGACCACATCTCAAACATCATTCTTCATGATCGACTGGTATTCCTCGACCATGGCCTCCTTCCATTCTTTCTTTTCTACCACTTCTTCATAACTGGAAGGTTATTTTTTCATTATGTCACATAGTAAGGCTACATAGCTGGTGTGTGACCTTGTCCTTTTTTTTTCTTTTTGTTCCTCCTCTAGAACACCATACCTCTCTGCATATTGGATGAGCTCTCTTGCCCATGTTGGTTTCCCCTTGTGAGACTTCTTCTCATGAGGTGGATCTACAGGCTCTTGTGGATCTTCTATTTCACGATCCTCTGCTAGAATTGCTTCGTTCATGGTGGTGTCTTGTATTATGGGTACTCTTTGTTCTTCATTGTCTTCAACAGGTGGTTTGCTTGATTCGATGTATGTCGAGTCTTCATAAAAAGTCACATCCCTACTGATGTCAATCTTCTTGAACCCTAGAAAGTAGATTCTGTATGATTTCGAATGTTCACTGTAACACACGAGTACACCCTTCTTTCCTGAAGGATTTAACTTTGTCGTCTTTTCTCTTGGAACATGTGTGTATACTAGACAACCAAATATCCCGAGATGACTAACTTCTAGTTTCTCACCGAAGAAAGCTTCTTCTGGTGTCTTGTTGTCAAGTATCCTATGTGGTGTTCTGTTTTGTACATATACAACTGTCCTTGTTGCTTCTTCCCATAGATGCATAGGCAGATCTTGGTCATGAAGCATTTCCTATGCTGCTTGCATGATAGATCTATTCTTCCTTTCTACAACTCCATTCTGTTGTGGATTGTAAGTAGTGGTCAACTCGCTCTTAATCCCTGCATTACGACATAACTTCTTGAAGTCTTCTAAAGTGAATTCTCCACCATTGTCAGATCTAAAAGTCTTGATCTTCTTTTCAATGTGGTTTTCTATCAAGGCTTTGAATTCCTTGAATTTGCTGAATACTTCATCTTTGTTCTTCAAGAAATAAATCCAAGTCTTCCTACATAAATCATCAATGAAAGAAACATAATATACATACCCACTCCGAGAACTGGATGACATCGGATCGTATACATCGGAGTCGATAATTTCCAAGATTCCTTTTGCCTTGCTTTCACTACTTGGAAATTCCTTCTTTCTGTTCTTTCCTTTTGCACATCCTTTGCAAACACCTTCATGCTTTGACTGGATTTTAGGAAGACCTTCTACTGCTTTGCTTGCAGTTGGTAGTGCTCTATAATGCACATGTGCAAGCCTTCTGGGCCAAAGTTCACTTGGCTCCCTGGATTCATGTACCATGGCTTGTTCAGGTTGTCCCTTCAATTTGTACAATCCTCCCTCTTGCACTCCAATCACTACTGCATCATCTATGGTCTTACCTTTGGGCCACATAAGTACTTGGCCATCCACAAATGAAACTCTCATCCCCTTTGCATCCAAAGATAAATGGAGAGAAGATTCTTCTTGAGTCCAGGTACATATAGAACATATTTCATCTTTAAAGACTTCCCAGAGTCTAACTTGTAGGATGCTTCACCACTTCCTTTTATAAGGTATTGATAGTCATCCCCAAGTTTCACCTTATGAGGTGACTGATGTTCAGATAGGTCCATAAGAGATTCTTTAAATACCGTTATGTGTTTGGAATCCCCACTATCAATAAGCCAATCATTACACCTGTGTGTAAAATTACTTGTGAGAGCAGAGATTAGAACATATTCTTTGTCACTTGAAGATTCTTCACTTTCTTCCTTAGTCTTCTTCCTTGGAGGTTCATCATCGTCAGTAGCATGAGCATGATATCTCTTCTTGTTGTTGTTGAAGCATTTTCTGTTCTTGGGACAATCTGAGGCATAATGTCCCTTCTCATCACATATGAAGCATCTAATGTGAGAGTGATCTTTCTTCTTTTGATGATGGTGAGGAGATCTCTTGTGATGAGGTTTCTCCCTCTTGAACTTATTTCTCTTGGTGTAAGCTGTGAGAGCTTGGTATTCACTTCCCATCTTTTCTTCTTGGGCCACAAGTCTAGCTTCTTCTTGTGAGCATTTCTCCCATAGTCTAGTGAAAGAAATCAATTTCTTTCTTGCAAAAATTCCTTGGATGAAGGAGTCCCATGACCTAGGTAGGCCATTCAAAGTGGTCATCACAATTTCTCCATTCTCTACCACTTTATTCACAGCTTCAAGTTTTTCTTTGATTTGAGAGACCCCAGTAAAGTAGGATTGGATAGTCTCTCCATTCTAGATCTTTACACTATTCAATTGGTTCCGCAAAGTCATCTTCCGATTTATATTCTTTCCTTCAAACAACTTGGTCAAGGAATCAAACATCTCCTTGGGTGTCTTTAGAGAAGACACATGTGGTATGAGATGGTTTTTGATAAAATCTGCAATGATTCTCTTAGCCTTGACCAAGTTCTTCTTATGTAAGGCCTTAGCATGGTGTGCTCCTATTTTGAAAACTCCAAAAATTGACCTGCGAATTTCGGATTTGCAACTTCTGTCAAAATCTGGTTTTCTGGTTTTCTGGTCCAAAACCTGAACTAGGGTTTGTTAGATCCCGGGGTTCTTCCCAACCAAAATGTTCAATATTAGTCTCTAAACTTCGATTTTTTTAAGGAGATAAGTCCTATGCTGAGAGAACTCCAAAATTCCACTTTTGTCAAAATCCCTAATTTCCCGCAGCAGTGACTGGTGAAAAACTAAAAATGCTCAGAATCAAAATATGTCTCGATAGAAATATGCACCTTCCTTAGGAGAGTCATCCTAGCCTCCTTCCTTTGATGATATGTGGAGAGAGGCCCAAAAATTAAGAAGCCCTAGCTTCCACAGCTGCACAGTGTCTTCTTCTTAGTCTTGCTTTGATACCATGTTAGAATTTTGATTATTTCATTCAAATATTATCTAGGATCCTACTAAGAAAATAACATGCACAACATAACAATCATAGACACAAGATACACAATGTTTCCTCGGGGAAAACCAAGAAGGTGAAAAACCCCACAACTTCCTCAGAGATAGAATAAGCACCAATACAAAGATCACAAAGATTAATCCCCAAAAGATGGATGTCTTCAGCAGCTACTCCTCCTCCACTTGTGGGCACTTCTCCCTCTTAACTATGCGAGTTGGATGAGTGAGTGAATGAGCAAATAGAGTGGTGCAACCACTCTATTTATACTTTAACTTAACCTTCCTTTTACCCTAACTGGACCAACTTCCTAAGGGAGTCTAATAACCCTTCCACTTAACTCATATAGGGCCAACGCCTCTAAGGTGATCTAATAACCCATCAAATATAAGTTATGACACTTACAATATAACTTGCGACACTTACAATATAACTTGCGACACTTGCAAATACAAATGACGACACTTCCAATCGGAGGAATAATACATCTCTGTTGGGGATACAATAAAGTACAAATGTAATACATATAATATAGAAGTGAATATCTTCCGAAGTTTCAAATACATCAACATGTTCTAGATCATAGCAAGTAGCTCTGATACCATGTCATAACTTTAGATCTAGCTAAACTATCTTTCCTATCTTTAGCAATCAATAACATATCAAAGTAAATAAGAACAGAAAGAGGACAAGGAAAACAATACACCATATATACGTGGTTCACCCAATTGGGCTACGTCCACGGGAATGTTGTCTTCTTATTATCTCCAGAAATCTCCTTTAATCTTACAAGAGAGTAACTATAAATAACCCGAATACAATATAACAAAGCTTGAGATCACAATACCACGTGTCAATACTATCTATGAGCATATATCACTTTATCACTTGTTATATGATGGAATGATGCGATGTGACTGCCTTGACCCTATTATATACCAAGAGATGTGGATGAATTACTCTCACATATTGCATTTGGGATAATATAATTCTCCATCATAACATCTCTTTATATAATGATGGATATAAAAAGTATACTTTACCATAATGAATATGGGATATAATGTATTACTCTTTTACATAAGATTGTGGATAAATTTCGACATATTACAAAGACATTATTGCCTTCCAAGAAATATAAAATATTCCAACAACAACTAACATAAAGATGTGGAATAAGAAATATATTAGTGGAGTAATACACTATTTAAAAAAATGAAAAATTAAAGTGAAAATTTGATAAGAAAATGAAAATTTGATAAGAAAATGAAAATTTTCTAATATAATATTAATTTACTAATTTGATATATATATGAATGAGTGAAATTTAAAAGTGTTTTCTATATATGAAAGTGAAATTTAAAAGTGTTTTTTATTGATTTATTCTTTAAAAGTTTTTTTTATTAGAATATAAATAAAAAAGTTAAATATATATTAATGAAGATCATCTTTATTATTAATTTGCAGCTTAAAATATTAATATCAATTTGCAATTAAAGTATATTAGATTTTATCATTTAAAAAAATAAAATACATAACAATATAACAATAAAATAGAAAAAATGTAATGAAAAGAAAAAATTTCTGCTTATTTGGAATATATATATATATATATAAAGTCACTTACATATTTTGTTGAATTTATCAACCATTAGAGAATATATATATATATATATAATTAATGAAGTTATTTACATATTTTGTTATGTCCACGAAGGGGATCATATTATTTTGTCAAAGTGGTATTAGTTTGAGTCGGTAAAGGTAGATTTTTCGCATTTCAAAACTAAGGACTATAGTATGTAAGTTTTGTATTAAAATTATAGTATTTATTTAATATTTTATTGGTTGTGGTTTGGTGATTTTTTCCTCGATTTTCCCTTTCCAAGAGGGGGTCGCGTGCAAACGTCATTCAACATTAACTCACTGTATAGTTTTTAGTTTTCGATGAGGAATTTTTTAGTTTTCCATGAGGATGTCATGACTTGTCAATCAAGTTTAATAGTTGCAGCAGTTCATGATTACGATGCTGCATTCGTACATCCCTCTTCTATCAATGAATACTACACTTTGCAACTCTGTCCACCATGAAAATGCTTCCTAAGGATGTACAAAGAGATTCACAAATGGCGAAAAGATGGACAACTTCCTATCTCTCTCGTATTTCCATATTAACTCCTACTAGGGAATTTACGAAGAAACTTCCCATATCTCTCGTATTGCCGTATATACTAACTCACATTGGCTCAATAAATTTTTAATCATGTGTTCGAGTTTGTACAATATTCCAGTTTGCTTTCAAGTTTTTCTCTTCTACGTTGAGTGTGATGAATGATGGGGCCTGTGGATCATGGAATATCAGAATCAAAAGAAAGTGCTTTAAGTGGTGGATGCATATCCATGAGGAACGAGGAGTGAGGCTAACAAAACCACCCATTCTAATGCTGTGATAAGTATTCCTCCTTATAAGGAGGTAATAAAATCAAAGTACCATGTCTTTCGTAATTTAATTATAATGTTTGTCACGATGGCTACACCATTGTTGATCTTTTTGTTTGTGCATAAAATCATAGAACCCATTGATGAAATTATGGGCTTGCATTTTATGCAGATGATAATAGAAGCCATTGATGAAATTATGCATTGCACTAGATGTAGTTAGCATGCAATAAGGAAGACCATCAGGGAGAAATACATGAACACTCTTCCAAGCGATTTCAAAAAAAATATGTGCAAAGAGTTGAATTATTTAGCAGAATTGGTGGCCTATGCTAAGTCATGAGTGTTTGTTTACATTTTTATTTCCATTTGGTGTTACCAATGAAGGAAAAAGCTACTAGCAGTACTGATAACTCCATTGTTGACCTCGGGGTATGAGTTTCCTTCTAGCAAGTTCCCGAGAGTTGTTTATTTGACTTCTGTACAAAGGGGGTAGAATTTCTGAATGAGGGTTTACCCTCTTCTATTCTTGTTTGGAAGGGGAAAGAACTCTAAACGATATTCTTTAGTTCAATATCTGGAACTATTTTTTCTCGACGTAGAAATTCTTGCAATTAATTTAACTTGAATAAATATTCTTTTCTAAGAAGAACTCTGAAGGATAGTTTTTGGTTCAAGCTCCCTTTCTTCTATCTTAAATTAACTTGTTTCTTTCGGTGTCTGTTTGTTAGTTTCTAGATCATTTACTCTGAACTTGAAGGTTATACAACAACCTACTACATATTTCCAAGGTAACTGTAATCATCTAGATTATTATTTGTTGATATTATCATGTCAGAAGTTCTTCAGGTTTATAAAGAGTATTTATCTAGTGCAGGGAAAGAAATAAGTTCTCCAAGTGAATTATCTGCCTGATAATTGTCATTATAGGCAATAAAATAAATAAAGCGTGCTTATATTTCTCAGGCATAATAGTCCAGGTACGATCGAAGTTTAAGTTGAGTGGAAGTCTGAAGAAATTTGGAGAGGTTTCCTGACTTAGGGTTTTCTTAACCCTTTCCCCATTTGGATAGTGCAACTCTGTACCCAAGAAGCTCTTGCATCTCATATATTTTATTTGTTTTACAAGTTTGAAAAAATTGGTTGGTCCAGTATGGCCATACGAGCGGTCTCAACACAATATGTAATATTCTAAGCCATGTTTGAAACCTTCACGGTTAAATTCATAAGATGGGTTGTATTATTTTTACTATACATTCTAATTTATCAGATAGACCAAAACCCTAATGTTTGACTGATTCAGTCATTTCTGGTGGATAAAAGATAAATGCAAATTAAGTTCCTTGCATGCTGTGTGAATTATTATTTTTTTGAATCTCCAAAGCTTACCATATTGACATAGAATGTCAAGTTAGTGTTTAAAATGTCTCCAATTTAGTCACTGTAATTCAATCTTTTGTAATTTTTTACCCTCTTTTTCATTCAAGAGGTTGGTGGCGTAATCTCTCCAGGGTAAGTAACATGGCATGCCCTGAACCATTAGAAAGAACCGCTATCTCGTGTGCAACGAAAGAGTGAGCGAAAGCTCATTTACCACTGCATCTGTGTTTTACAAATGCCTTTGGTTAAGAGTCCTAGACAGTAAAAACACCGGCAAAGATGGCTTCGAGGATGGTGATGGCTTACATCTCGACAGTCTTTGGTAGTTTTACCTTTAGGTGAAAGAGAACCTCCTCGAACCGTAACCAGCGCCAAGAAGCCGAGTGCTAAACGGCTATGAAACTAGTAGTAACCCGCACTAATAGAGTAAATGGTGAAACAAAATGAAATAATACAAAGTTAACAAATTCCCATTATAAAAAACAATCGCCAGTATTTCCCTAAACTGCTTAAGCAGCCTCGATAGTCAACCTGTAACACTCTCGAACGGTCTCAAACCCTTGAGATTCGATGTGAAGGAAAGTAGTTACAACCGCCATGGTCTTAACAGTCCACGTAGAGCATAGTACAATATTAACATGCAACGATTCAATGCCTAAACCAAATGTAATTAGTGGTGTATCAGATGGCGTAATAAATGGATAGGTTACGACTATTAATCAAACGATAAATACTCCAACTTGTACACACTTTGCAACGGAGTTCGTGGTAACTCGTGTTGACTTGATTCTCTCCTTTTTACACATACAAACTCCGAGAATATCTTCTCTTTATGGCACGTGTTGACAACATTCTTAATATGGTGGAGGGTAGTAATTAATGACGATGACGTGTTGGATTCTTTTCATTTACACAACCTCAACTTCAGCTGGCAATTGCATGAAATCTGTTCAAAGTGGGACATGGAAACTTTATGTAGCATCAGTGGCATCAAACCACGGCCTTGTAAAGCGTTGGCATCCTCTCTAGGTTTTGGTGGCAAGCTCTTCTATCGATGTGTGGAAAAACTGTAGTGATTTGATGATATAATGGAAAATGAGACATGGTAGCCTTCCTTTTTACAGTGGCGAATCGACGATCATCATTCTCGGGTTCCACATATCCATGGTATATCTCTTTCATATCTGGTATCCATGGTATATCTCTTTAATATCTGGTATTCACACAATACTTTCAAAAGAAAATATAATATCACATTTGTATCTTAAACACATATGACTATCTCTAATAGTCCAAAAGGTATCACAAACAAAAGCAATCTTAAAATTGTTAAGAAATAATTTTAGAATTTGTGAAAAATAATTTTTTATTCAAAAACCTTTTTTTATTGTGATCATAAGCGTTGAGCCTTTTTAATTGTGATCATAATCATTAGGTTACATTATTTACTTATCCAAAAACAATAAAAATGTACAACACATTGTTATATTAATTTTATTATAAAACAAACATATTATATACATAGCACTTTATTCAAAATATTATTAACAAAAAGTAAATAACACAAATTTAAAATAAAAACTAAATACTATATATAAAAATAAAAATTTTACTTTTTTTATTATTATTAACTCTTTTTATAATTTACTGATAAAGTATCTAAAATTTAATACAATTATTATTATTTTTTTTAATTTTTAACATTTTTTTAGCATTAAAAAAGTATTAGCTATTATGTTTTTTTTTTTTTTAAGCATATGAAGTCGGTAGAGTTTCACTATATAGATAAAATTTCCAATATTTCAAGAATTACAAGGTTTAAATTTACAATCTCCAATATTTCAAGAATTACAGGGTTTAAATTTACACAAGCAAAATTTACATAATATATCAAATTATGATAAAATTTTAAGTTTCATTATCTTATTAGGAAACTTGAGGTTCCATGGTTAAGTAATTTTGATCTTTTGACTATTATAATTTTGTGGCAAGAGTATCATATTTCTATAGCTTTTGTCTTATAACAATAGTTGTTATTGCTATTAATAAATGTAGAGACATTGCCACTTTGTAAATCTTGTTGATAAAGACAAAAGATATAAAAACTGTAAATGTAATTTTTATTTATAATTCTTTCTGTATCCTATTCCAATGGCCTTGCTTTTTCAACCTCTTTTGTTGAAATGAGAAATTAATAAAATTATACCATTTTTATTGATCTTTAGTATGTAGGTAGATTGATTTGGAGACACATGAGACGTTAAAATCGATTTCGTTGGCCAATGGAGAAAAGTGCTTAGAACAAACCACCATCCAAATGAAACCATGACTTTTCCCAAAATTGCCCGGAAATCCATCACCGAGGCTGTTTTTCCTCTAGTTTAGCCCACGCCCTTACTTATTTTCACCTCCCTTACTACGAGTTTTGACCGCTTCATTCAAGTGAACTATGGTTGGTTACATTGATAATAATCCAAATTCAATCTCTAGCGAACATAAAGCTACAGAAATTAAATTATTGATTGAGTTTGACAATGGATTTAAAAGAGCTGTAAAAAAAAATCATGAATTAAATCAAATAATCTCTACCTACTTCCAATAAATTGCAAAAGACATGTACAACATGTGTCATGAAAGGGAAATAAAAGAATAAACACAACCAGAAAATATATCCTTGAAAAGTAAAAGTTAGTTTAATGTTTTCTCAATATTGAAAAACCCATAGACCCTATAAATGTTTCATGGAATTTATGTTTCTAAAAACTACAAAGACAAATAATTGAGCTTGAGGGTAATAGAAATGTTATATATCTTATTCATTTAAGGTTCTAAATTGCAGAAATCTTGTACATCATCTATTTTGAAAATGAAAATAAAACCATAAGTGCAATTAATCTATTTAATATTTTCACCTAACTACATTAAATTGAAGATAACACGTGCATCATCCATATGCAATTCACATATATACAAATCCTGCATACATATTTTCATTCATATCATCATCCCGATCAAGATGGGTCATCCGCATCAATTTAATCATCTCAGCCAAATCAAGATAGGTCATCTGCATGGATTTAATGAAAGGCCAGAGATAAAACCTATGGAAAATCAGGAAAACCTAGAAGAGATGAATATGATCATCCCCTCATACTTTTACGATGATCTTCTTCATGGTACCACAGGAGGGCATGGGATTCAATCTGAGGCTTTCGCTATGAAGAAAATCTTGGTTTGTCGAAATCTGAGGCAACTTCAACATTAGTAGTAATGGATAGATCTGTCCAATTCGCCGGGAATCCAACCCTCGTTCCATACAATCCCCAACTAGCCCTTTCTTCTGAATAATAACGATGATCTAGATCTAGTTAGGGAAGAATCCATTGAATACAAAACAAATAACATAAACGATCCTCAACGATAACAATGGACAAGAAAATGAAAGATAGTTCAGTCCCTCCCTATTCACCCTATTTAAATGGCAACAGTTGGCGTAACAGACTTGAAGGCATGCAACATGTAATCACAGTAAAGCCCATTATAATTCTCTTGTCAATTCCTCACCTCATAGTCTCCTTTAAATAGATTCAAAACCTAATCGAAAACCTAATTAATAACAAAAAACCTAATTGATATCTATTAGATATTCTTGGCGTTAAATTGGATGAGCTACCAATTATTCATGCCTAGCTACATGTTATCATCCACCTTATTCCGATTATCTGCCATGAACTGCCAAGTTATCCAGGCTTCCATATCAACTACAAGTGATTTTTATATTTCTTTTTTTTATAATTGTTAGCTCCCAGTTATGCATGTCTAGTTACATGTTGTCACCCACATTCTTCCTCTCATCTGTCATGAACTGCTCAAGTTATCCATGAATCCATGCATCAACTACCAGTTATATATATATATATATTAATAATTGTTTATTTCGAATTTTGAATATTGCTCATAAAATCAATCTCAACTGTACACTTGTCCCATCCTCCTTCAATCTAGGAAAAGCATAGATGATAGATATAACGGCCGATCTAATGAGACATGAATTTTATTCCTAACCCCAATTAATAAAAGTTTGAACATCCTGTAAAAGTCATCCAAGTCATCCCGGAACTAATTTGTGCCGTGCGTTGGCAGGTGTAGAATCGCCATGTCAATAATTTGCGAGGAATTTGTGGACCTTGTAAAAAATCCAAAATTCACAGTGAAACGACATTTTCAACACAGAAACAAAATCTCTCAAACAATTTTTTAAAGAAAGTCGACTGTCACAATATTTTTGATTTGCCCAAAATAAAAACCGATTACTCGTTT
Organism: Larix kaempferi; assembly: GCA_027924585.1. NCBI lineage: Eukaryota > Viridiplantae > Streptophyta > Pinopsida > Pinales > Pinaceae > Larix > Larix kaempferi. The sequence goes on along the minus strand of BSBM01001123.1, from coordinate 533,201 downwards.
TCAATATTTAATTTTTGAATTTTTTAAGAGATATTTCTTTGAAATTAACTTTTTCATCAATTTATCTTCTAATGCAAATGACCTTGCAAATAATGTAATAAGACCAAGAGAGTCTCGATGGAGTGGTGCAATGGCATCTGGGGCCATAGGTCTAGGGGTCCATTTCAGTGCTGACGTGTAACGGAACCCATATTTCTGTTGAATTGAAAGGCGACTGCTTGTAAGTTTATTTCTCGGAAACTCTGGATGACTCTTTGTGTTTATGATAAAGGAATCTATAATCCTGTCGCTTCAAAATTAATATTGAAAATTTATTTGATAGGATTAAAAATTTAAAATATTTACTTTCAAGATTTATGGGGAGTTAAACTATGTTCAGATTTGTAGAATACGAACATGGGTTATAATTTTTAATCTCTGTGATATATGATGGTGTAATCTTTTTTCATATCGAAAATTACAATTACACATGACCTAGTTTCTCTTATTTATTTTAAATCGATTTACTGTAGATGTCATTTGATTGTGAAATTTTGTATTATATTAACTCTACCACCAGTTACTGCATACAGAAAAATCTTATTCACCCGACACACAAGTATTAATTCGTTGTAAGTATATTAATTTTTCTTAAAATTTTGGTGATATGAATTATTTTAACATAAGGTAGAGTTCTTTACAAAATAAACATTTTCGTGAGATTTTAACAATTTAAAATGAAGTTTACCATATATAATTCTTTTTTTTTAAATGTTAATCATCAAAGTTGTTTTTAAAATAGGCCAAATCCTTTAAAAACAAAACTTCTAATCAGAATTTTGCATGCCATCAAAATTTATACCGAATATGGAGAACTCTTTCTTACAGTCTTAAAAAATATTTCCAAAAAACAAAGTTAACTTTGTTCCTAATAAACTAACTCCCACATAATATTCCAACGATTATACAAATTGTCGGACTAAATTTTAATTCCTGTAAGGATATTGATGTGTGCACCATTTCGGTTGGATTGGAATAGAAATGAGAAAGGTAATGGAGGGATACACATGCATCATTCCCATTCTCAAACGTATCATTTATTAAATTTATTTGAAATACATTTTTCTAATTTTAAAATTATTTTATTTTATTTTATTAACATTTTTATGATATTTATGTCAATGGGAGAAGCAACAAACTAACACAATTGTATTATGATTGCATTGTGAATATGCATATTGTCTGGCCTTCAAAATGATATTAAAAATTAAATGTTAAATATATCTTGCACATCATAGCAAAAATATTAAAAATCATATCTATGACAATTTCATGTTATTTAACTTATTATAATAAAAACAATAAAACCATATGCATAGTCCTAATTATAAATGCTAGGACTTAGCGATAAAGTTAGAAAGTGTAGAATATATGATAACACGTTCAAGATATTTTCACACATACAAAATAATAAGTAATTGTTGGAGTATTTTGTTGCTATGGTGAATTATACTATACCTTTGTATGTTAGGTTTAGTGGGTTGTGTTTTTAAGTTGTATTTCTCTTTTTGTATGGACTTTGATAATTGTATAAATGGTACATAATAATGTTGTAACAACTTTATGAGAATTCTTCTTGTCCCCTAACGGGTTAGCATGAGCCATTCTGGTGATGGCTAAGTCAGTTGGTTTGAAGAAGGTGTTGTTTAGTTATAATATATGGTTATGTATGCATATAAGATGTTGGGAATTGTATGCATGATGGATAAAAACATTGTATTTTATGTGATAATAATAGAATTGTGAGAATTAAACATTTTTTATTTCTTCCATTGGTATGAATGTTAAAAATCATATGATTGGAATGGAGAAATGAATAGATATATATGTGATATTGATTCATATAGTGATGGTAGTTAAGAGAAATGGGAAGGGGAAACATAATGTCATACATTTAGTTGACCCACTAGAGGTGGTAGTATTAGGATAAAATTTAAAAAAAGTTTGGATTTGTTTCTTATTGAAGAAGGGACATGCTCTTATGACAATGATACTAATAGAGGAAACAAAGTTTCAATAAGATATAGGCATTATGTGCATAAATGGGAAACAAACCTACTTCTTAAGTCGGACACCAATTTTTGTACCAATGGGAGAACATATAAAATCGTTGCATCCAATTTACATGGGCTAGGGATGTTTTTAATGGATGGCCTAAATGTTCCATACAACTATGAAGTTGAATTGTGGATTATGTTGGCCTAATGTACAATCACAAACATGTGTTAGGGATGACCTGATATCTGTCAAGTAAGCAAGGATCTGAGATTTATTAAAATTATAATAAAATTAAAGAAAACAATCAAAATATCTTGGAGAACCCATATATATATTGATGGAAGGCCCAATTACTTAAAAAATGTCATCGGACTTATAAATAATTCACATCCTAGAAGCACGAACAAGATACCAAAATTGCATCTTTGAGGGGATTAATAGAAATAAATTTATGTTTTGTAATACAAAATGAATGGCTACAAGGAAGGATTTGTTTATTGATTACAATTTAAATATAATTAAAGAAACAACTAATTGTGTTTTATAGTTTAGATACATTATGTTTGAATATAATCATTTGCAATAGTTTTACCTTATACATGTTTTAAAAACATAGCATACCCTCTTCCCATATGTTTCATATTTGAAATGGTCTATCGTGTATTGAACCAGATTTGCAAATATTTCATACATGCACATCAAAATAAATGACAAAATAATGCTATTCCATTATGAATGAATTCCAACTAGATTCCTATTATGCAAAGTGTTTTCCTTATTATGTTTATGTTGATTCATCACATCTCGCCATTGTTACCATCAACCATAGACAATAAGATCAGAAAACTAATATGCTTGCAGACATGGTCTTGAGTTTCCCATGTACTAGTATATTCGTCATTTCCAAATCTATCAAGTCCACAAATATAATTCGTATCAACCTCCTTAATACCTACTTCCCTATCAATTAAAATTGGAAGAGAAATCTTGGAAAATGAATGCTTATGGCTAAGTGATATATATTTTCCCATGGGCGATATATAGCTTACCGATGGCATCATTTAAACCTAATCACTTAACCTAAATTAGAAATGGACAATCATCCATCGATATAAAGGATTTTGAAGATGCACTCTTGAATCTTATTAAAGATGAAAAATAATATGATTGCCTACTTGGGTGCACCTATGGGGAACATGAATGTGCATTTTTTTTAAATGATAATTCATAATCTAATAAATGAACCTTTTTGGATTAAATTAATAAAGTGCACATTTTACTTCTTTTGTGTGTATCTGCATTAAATATGGATGTTTAGGAATTTTTTGAATAAGTATATATAAGCATTTTTTGAATGTCTACATCCCTCCTAAGCAAGTTGTCAAGGTAATTCTATTGAATATTGTGTTTGAATTGTTGTTACCATTAGTTTTAGCTTATTTATGCATATTTTTCCTAATTAGCATCCCACATACCATATTTTTCCTAATCTAACATACCATTTATATGTTAATCAATTTTTATTGATGAAGGCATCCACATTGCCTAGTCATGGCCATTAGAATGACGACTACTCTAACGATCCTTACCATTTTAGTTATATAAGGAAAAAGGTTATGGGTTCGGTAGAAGAACACAAAATTTTGATGGATGATACCTATAAAGAAATAATGGAAAGGAATGTATAATTTATTGGGAAAACAATCAATACAACATATGGAAATTTGAATTTTGAGTTGATGAATTGATTTAATGTATGAAACATATTATTTTGATTAATTAAAGTGTGTGTAAATAGATAGATAGATAGTATATTAGTATGTCGGTGCCTCTACTATTGGTTTTTCTATTAGTACTTCACTTATTACTACTGAAGCCTCCATTTCTAGTCCTTCTAATCACCTTGTATAAGATGTTGAGATGACTACATTGCTAGGAATAATTGTCAAAACCACTAGGGAATTGTTAGAAAAACAAGATCACAGAGAAATAAGAATTAACAAGATGAAAATATAAATCATATAAAACACTTTACAAGAGAGACACCAATATAACGTGGTTTACCCAAGATGGGATACGTCCACAAATAAATTGCCAATCCTTATAATTATACCATCCAGCAAAATGAGGGGATACAACCTGCAGCACATCCGTTGCAACTTCCTCTTCACTCTCTCTCAGTCTCTTTTACACAATCGCATATATATTTACAATGCTACAATACCTTACACAACCGTATTACAATGTCTTCCTTTTAAAGGGGAATTACCATGGGAAAATACTACGGGATATCCAATACCATGGGTTGGCAAATTGTTGGCCAACAAACAACCCAAGAAATTCCTTTCTCGGGAGTGCTTCCCGGAACCCCTGTTGGCGGTTCTCTGGCCCCAGACCCTTGTGGGGGGTGATGCCCCCCATTAGCATGAGTGTACAGTCCACCTACACAACATATAAAACTGGGGTACAAACACGGCTGAAACAACAACATCTTTGAATCAGGATGATCATGCTCTACAACCAACAAAGAATTACCTATTACTTTACACATGGATGAAGAAATGGCCACATTGAAGGGATTAAATTTCATGTTAATTTCTATTTCGTCAACTTATTGTCATTTTATACAACGATGAATTCTTTTTATTGATATTATAAGTCTAATCATAACATAGGATTGTAATAGAAGGTATTAATGATTTTCATAAATGGTTGCAGGAGAAGATATTTGTTATTTTCTCACAAACAATAATAACTTGCTATAATACCAATTCGAAATTTTGAAACAAGAGTTGATTATATACATGATGAATCTTTTGGTCAAGTATACAACTTAAAGATGGTTGATTCAATGGAAAGGAAGTATTTGAAATAAGTGTGGGACAAATTCCATGTTAATCTGACACTATACCCTAATTATGAGCATCGTACACTAGTTCCCATAAATTAGTGAATTTCACTAGTGGAGGATGATAAGGAAAAGAGGATGAAAAAAGATTGAAAGTTGCAAAAATATGGAGAATTAAAAAAGTAAATATAGTATAGTATAATATACATTGAACTTATAATTATGCGCTTGAATTGATTAACTAAATAACATTAGAATGCACTTCAAACTTTTTGTAGATTCAAAGACACTTTGAAGACCACCGAGACTAGATTGGAGAAGGTTGGGTAGCACAAATTTGGCCCAAGAGGCTATGTCAAAATGAAAAGGATATACGTAAGTACTAAAATTTAAAAGATTGCATTATTGGTTTGTTCAGCTATAATTTAAAATATCTCATTACTAAATTGCATTACGTTATAATATGTAGTCAATTGACTATAGTGTTGTGACTATTTATGAGGATCTCAAAGTCACCATGACAAGAGGATATAAATCCTTGGTTGAAATGAAGAAAGGAAAGGCACGTAATAATTTTATTGCCAATAAGGTAAATAAGTGAAATATATTCTGAATGGTTATTTGTAATGTGTTTATCGTTTATGGTTTATAAGATAACTATAAGTTTTATTGCAAGCAAATGAAGAATTGTTTAGGGATGAAATGATATTTTTTGAGTCTATTAGTGGTGATCAGCCAAAGGTTGACCCTAGTACCATGTCTACTTCACTAGGTACTATGAAGACTGATACTTAAAAATTATATATTTTAAGTTCATATAATATGAATGAGGTGACCTATAAATGGTTTTGTTTGATTGTATATGTGGTTCTTACTCAACTATATCTACAAAGATATATTTTTCATTCTCAACAAACACCAGAATCAAGGGAAGAAGAGAATCAAGAACAAATCTTGTTAAGGAAATTTTTAAGGATCCATAAGTTTTTCAAAGTGTCGAAACCTTGGCGAATCTTACTAATTCTTAAATTTGCAACCATAAAATGTTTGGCAATTTAAAAAAAAAAATTTCAAGTTTCTAAGGACTTTCTATAGATTTTGGACAATTTTGGCGATTTTTAGACTAAAAAAAAACTATCTCATGGAATTTGGGCGAATCATCTTCGAAAAAAGGAATATTGGTGAATCGGTTTTTGGGAAAAAAACTCAAAAAATATCCCATGGGCTAAATTTTCCCCCTAAAATTTTCCTTGAATCTTGCCAAGATGACAATTGTGTACATTCTAAAAAACGAAAAAACTAGAAAAAAATAGCATAGTAGACAAATGTGTTATGTGACTGGCATGTTTTGGCATGTACATTGTACTTTTGATTTTATTTAATGCCACATTTAACTCCATTATATATATATATCACATTTAACTCCATTATATATATATATATATTTCCTCTTTTCCACTATGTTGTTTGTATGCATTGTTTACTAATTAAATTATGTATGAGGAATGAGAATGATGTGAGGGGATAAGAAGGGCCCATGTGAAATTCTACCTTCTCATGGTGGACATCATAAGTAGAGAATAAAACATGCTCAAGGAAACTATAAGATCAAGATACTAACCATAATTTCCACATCAATAAATAAATGAACTCAACCCCAAAGTATATTATAATTAAGTTTTCGTTAAGTTGTTATATTTTAATTTTTTTGCCACGTGCATAACAAATTAAATGGTAATCAATCTTTGTAGCTTATATTTCATGTCTAAGTAGTGGTGTTCAGTCATGGATTATTTTCCAATCATTATATTTTATTCTTGCAAGAGCATTGTCCATCTCATGCGTTGTACCAATGATTCAAGTATTCCCCTTAATTCATTTTACAATATATTATAGGATTTTGTGCATTTTTATTTTACCTAGTTAGTCCATTATATGAATTTTTTTATCATGGTTTATTATAGGTCTGATGTTGTAGAAGAACACATTCCTTTGAATACAAAACGAAAAAATTATTTTGGCTGACATCAATTTTTATATTGCATTAGGTGTACTTGTGATTTATAAATGAAATTTTGTATGTTTAGAGACAAAAAAAATTAATAGATACCTTGGAATGTGTTCATGGAAAAACACATTCCTTCTTTTTGTTCGAAATGTGTTTATCTACGCATTCAAAGGACTCCTTAGCTTTTCCCAAAGGTGCATTCAGTTGAAATGTATTATTGGTGAAAAATGGAGCTGATGATTGGAATAATTGGGGATGACATAAAGGTTTGTACTAATCATGATTAACATAGCAATAACATGATGTATATTTTTTGGTTTTAATATATTACACATATGTGGGGCCTTTGATGAACTTATTTCACCATGGATTTCATAGCTTCCCTACCCTATTTTCTTATAGAAAATTCCCATCTTCCCTCCAAAATATTCTTCTTTTGAAACTAATTTTTTCCTACTAAGATTAAGGAAGCCATATTTAATTGAACCCTCCAAATATATCTTAGGATTATCTTACTCATATAGAAATCCTGTGAATGATGTATCAAAGAGAACTATGTCAACAATAAGAAAATAAAATAAAAATTAAATTAGTTAATAAACCATTCAAAGTAATGAAGATTTATGGTGTCGATAAATGAAACTAATACCAGCATAAATCCATATTAAACCCGTATCTATCAAGCACCAAGAGATATCCAATTTCTTGAGGTGTATTTCTTTTTTTAAATTGAAACTCAAGAAATTTAATCTCTCTTGATTGATAGATCCAGGTTTAAGTTTTAAGTTTTTATTTTATAAACAAACATCTATTTTTTAATTACTTTTCATAATATTTTATTTTATGAGCCGACATGGATTTTTTTTTAAATACTTTCCATAATTTTACTTTTTTTTTACATTTTAATTAATGGCCGACAATAAATTTTACTTTTTTACTTTTCATTAAATACTTTCCATTACATTTTACTTTTTAACTTTTCATTACATTTTACTTTTTTACTTTTCATTAAATACTTTCCATTACATTTTACCTTTTTTTTACATTTTAATTAATGGCCGACAATAATAAAGACAAACTTTACATGTAATTGTTACTTACTTTAATTGTTACTTCAATATTACAAACGTTACATCACATTACAAGATCTCTCCCATAATATTCACTATTCACTGTCTCTATTACTAATGTTACTAGGCCGACATGTTACAAAGGTTACTAATGTTACATCACGTTACAAGATCTCTCCCATAATATTGACTATCACTAATATTTTTTGCTGACATGTTACTAATGTTACTAACGTTACATCACGTTACAAGATCTCTCGCATGCTAGGCTGTAGAGCACCTCTCGGCGCAATGATGAAAATGTATCATAATCCTTCGAAGCACCTCTAAGAGAGAGTGTTTGTTCTATTTCCTAAGATTTTGGGCACAAACACTTGTTGGATTTTATACAACTTCGGAAGATATTATTCATTATATTTTATTGTACTTTCATTGTACTTGTTTATACCTCCTAAGGGAGAAGAACCTTATGTAATCAATTATGTAAACACATGAAAGAATCAATGTAAGTCTTGGGGTGCAAATTGAATTAATAAAAATTTTAAAAATTAAATATTAATTGCCCGCAAGACAAGTTGGCCCCATTAGGGATTTTCCAATTTCGCACATGTATAAATAAGAGGCTTGTGCACCTCATTAGATCATTCTCACACGTGTGAAGTGCGCATCACTTGGAGGAACACATTTTCACATCACCTGAAGAAGGAGGTTTATTTGGGTTGTTTACTTGTGAAAGTATCTTTCACATTCTTTCTCTTTCTTCATTTGTACTTTGATCTCATAATTATCATCTCTCTGCGAAGGTTGCTGGATTTTCTCCCTATTGGGTTTCCCAGGGTAAACTATGTGTTGTTGTTTTGTGCTTTGTCTTACTTCTAGTGATCTTGGTAATGCATTTATGTTTTATGCTATGGGGCTGGTGCAAGGTAATGATACCCAATTATGATACGTTAGTTGCAATGACATTCTGGGAAAACATAAATATTATGATTAAAATCAATTATTAGAGGTACCTACAAAACTTTTTCCGATTAGATGTAAAAAGATGAAACGTAGAAAAATGGATGACCTTCCGGAATATATAATTTTTATTTTTGGAAAAGTGGTATAACCACCCAAAAGTGTCATTATTCGAAGATTGGTATGTTATTTTTTTTCTAAAAAATAATGCACATGTTTTTGTTGACCCACCTGTTTGCTATGTAAATTTTCAATTTACGAGAAAAAAAAATATGTAGAGGCATAGGCGACAGAAAAATCTTGTCGAGGCTTATTTTCCAAAATTTTAAAAGTCAATTTTATATTTTTTTTAAATTACCGAAGTCAGTGAAGCCCTAAAACGACATGGTCAATTATCGAGCCACCATATCATGGTCTAAAAATAATCAAAATGCATTTTTTTTTTAGGTTGTAGGTATTTTCGTGCTCTTATGCGGGTTATTTTCCGTTTTCGAAATAGGTAAGCCAATCAAAAGTTATAGGCCAAATAAACGACCTATGTTTTTTACGAATTTGACATGAGTGCACATTAAAATGAATTAAAAATAGAGAACAACAACAAATCTATTAAAAAATTATATATTTGGAATCTGCACATAGAGCTTGACAAGTGTGTGCAATTTCATCTGTAGTGCACTCGTGGAGCTTATGCAGAACTAGCTAGGAAAAATAGGAAGTTGCAGCGTTTGATGTGTTCTGCCATAAATCATAGATAAATCAGATCGAGCCTAAAGGTGAAGTCCGAAGCTAATTCCAAGCCTGCAAGGGTGCCAAAAACAATTTGAATGCATACCCGCATGCGTGCAAAGAGGCGCACATGCGTAAGTATGTGCATGTGTCCATGGAAGTGCGCACACGTGGTTAACAGCGTGCATGAGTAGGTGCGCATACGCATATGTGCATGTACACATTCATGTAATTTCCTTTGTCACGAGGATACATAAAGTTGATGAAGATGTGATGATGAAGAAGATGATGATGATGGAGATGTTGATGAGGAAGGGGGAGATGACAATGATGATTAAGATGTTGATAAGGAAGGGGGAGATGACAATGATGATGATGAGATGATGGTGACAATGGCGATGAAGATGATGATGATGATGATGATGAGATGATGGTGACAATGGTGATAAAGATGATGATGAAGATGATGGTGGTGATGATGGTGATGAGGATGATGATCATGATGGTGATGAAGATGATGATGATGATGATGATGATAATGAGATTGTTAAATTTTGAGCATTAATTCATTATACTCTAGGATCTTTGCTGAGAGAATAACATATATAGTATATCAATGCATGACAATCACAATATGACAAGCATCACAAGAATCAAAAGCATAAGAGACAAGAGACATAGAGTTTCCGTGGGGAAAACCCTAAGGTGAAAAACCCCACAACTTCCTCAGAGATAGAGAGAGCAATGGCTCAACCAAAATACAACCAAATAACCCTGAGATAGTCTCCTAGCAGATGATCCTCCTCTTCCTCACTAGCGCGCCACTTCTGAGAGTGAGAGTGAGTTACTTTTTCGAGTGAGTAAAATAGAGATCTCCTATCTCTATTTATACTCACCTTTTTGCCCAGTGACCTTATGGGGTTGTCTTGTCTAGTTAGATACATCCACATTATATTATATATAATTCCGGGCCGACCCCACATGGTGGTCTAATAACCCATCGGCAAGTACACACACTTGCGACACTTATCAATCCACATGACGACACTTCCTTATAGAGGAATAACACATCTCTTATAAGGGTACAATAAATATATATAAAATACACAGATGAAATACATTCCGAAGTTACATATACATCAACACTCCCTCTTAACTAGGAAGGCATTTCTCAACACAGATCTGCTAGACAAGTCTTCTTCTCTGGATCATCGTCATCATCATCGTCACTGCTACTGCTATCTCAACCAATCTCTGACTCTACTCGTCATAGGAAGTTCTACAGAGCCAGTCCTTTTGCATACTGGATGTAGGCCCACCACCTGCAGGTCTTCATCATCACTGGCCATACTGTGGAATCCTCAGGACTTATTACATGCGTCACAAAACCTCGAAAGAGCATCCCAGGCTGTTACGAGCACACAGCTCTACCTATAGGATCTCCTAGGGCAACAAATTACATGTGACCTCACCACAAAACCTCGCAAGAGCATCCCAAGCTGTTACAAGCACACAGCTCTACCTATAGGATCTCCCACAGCAACGAATTACATGTGGTCATGGAAAAACCTCGCAAGAGCATCCCAGGACTGATTACGGGCACACAGCCCAACCTATAGAATCTCCCAGGGAACCGAATTATATGCCATAGGACAAAACCTCGAAAGAGCATCTGCCAGATATCCTAGGGCACCGAATTACATTCCATAGGAAAAACCTCCAAAGACTATCTGCAGATCTCCCAGGGCATTGAATTATATGTCCTTCCAGAGCAAAACCTCGAAAGAGCATTTGCCAGATATCCCAGGGCACCGAATTACATGCCATAGGCAAAACCTCAAAAGACTATCTGCAAATCTCCCAGGGCACCGGATTACATGCTCATCTGCACAACCTGATCCATGGCCACAGAGTATCAACCTGATACTCACCATACAACATCCTGATGTACACATGATCACCCTGATCATCATCACTGCAAGATCCTGCTGCATATCATCTAGAGAAGCTTGTCATCCATGATCATCCTGATCATACAATGCATCCATCTGATGCATACCAAGTATCTACTTGATACATATCATCATACACAGTGTATCCACCTGATACATAGATACATGATCCACACAATGTATCCATCAACATACATGATCTACCTGATCATACCTGATACATATCAATATACATGATCTACCTGATCATACAATGTATCCACCTGATACCTATACAGATACATGGTCCAAGCATCCAACATGAGGCATATACATAATACATACAAATGATCCATCCGATCATATCCAGCATCCAACATGATGCGTACATACATACAAATGATCCAACTGATCATATCCAACATCCAACATGATGCGTACATACATACAAATGATCCAACGGATCATATCCAGCATCCAACATGATGCATACATACACACATAAAAATGATCCAACCAATCATATCTAGCATCCAACATGATGCATACATACATATACAAAAATGATCCAACTGATCATATAATCCAGAAACCAGAACATCATCCCGATGCTCATCATCCAGCGCTTATATCCACAGCCATGTGAAGAATCCTCCTTCCATCATGCTTGGAATGGGTTCAGCAAATGTGTCCATCACTTCTTCCTCGAAGTGTCCTCGATCTAAAGAACGCCAAGCCTCTTTTTGAAGTACTCAAACTTCACCCTAGCTAGTGGCTTCGCCAGCACATATGCAATCTGCTCATCCGTCACAACATACAGGAGCTTCACAGCTCCTCTCTGCACCATATCCCTGATATAGTGATATTTGATCTCTATGTGTTTCGACCTATCATGAAACACTAGGTTCTCAGATAGCTTCACACAACTCTGGTTATCACAGAAGATACTAGTAGCATCCAACAGGAGATCAAATAACTCAGACAGTAGCTTCCGTAGCCATACTGCCTCACAACTAGCTGAACAGGCTACAACATACTCTGCCTCAGCTGTACTCAGTGCTACGCAGGACTACTTCCTGTTAAACCTAGAGATCACACCTGATCCCATACTAAAGCAGCACCCAGATGTGCTCTTCCTATCTGCAGCACTTCCAGCCCAATCTGAATCAACAAAACCCTGCAGGTTAAACTTTTGATTCACTTCATACTTGAGCCCATAATCCACTGTACCCTTCAGGTACCTCAGAACATGATTTATAGTAACCAGGTGAACACTCCTCGGATCCGTCAAGAACTGGCTCAATGGGTTCACGGCAAAGCAAATGTCTGGTCTCGTGTTCGTCATGTACATCAAGGACCCAATCATCTGACGATACATAGAGACATCAACTGGATCAGATGAAGCATCACATAGAAGCTTCAGATTCGATGCCATAGGTGTGGCCATGGCCTTGCAATTCATCATCCCAAATCTCTTCAGGATATCTACTGTGTACTTCCCTCGACCAAGGAAGATCCCACCTGTACTCTGCCACACCTCCATACCTAGGAAATAGTGCATTATTCCCAAATCTTTCATATTGAATTCAGCAGCAAGATTTCTCTTAGTATCTGCAATCAGTCTGTTATCTCCTGTTACAAATAAGTCATCCACATACAGGAGTAGAATCACAGGATTCCCTTCCTCAACCTTGTAGTAAAGGTTAGAATCTGCTTTACTCTTGGTAAAGCCCAAAGTAGATAGGAAATTGTCCATCCTACCATACCAAGTTCTGGGAGCTTATTTCAAGCCATACAAAGCTTTCTTCAATTTGCACACATATGACTCCCTGTCATGTATTTTGAAACTGAGTGGTTGTTCCACATATACTTCCTCTTCAACTACACCATTCAAGAAGGCAGTCTTGACATCCATCTGGTGTATTTTCCATTTCATAGATGCAACCAGGGCAAGTACTGATCTGAATGAAGTATACCTGGCTACAGGTGCAAAAGTTTCTTCATAATCTATTCCCTCTTTCTGAGAGAAGCCACGAGCTACGAATCTTGCTTTGTATTTTTCTATACTACCATCTGCAGCATGCTTGATTTTGTAGATCCACTTGGAAGTCACAACAGACTTCTCTTTAGGTCTTGGGACAACATCCCAAACATCATTCTTCATTATTGATTGGTATTCCTCAACCATAGCATCCTTCCATTCTTTCTTTTCCGCTGCCTCTTCATAACTGGAAGGCTCTTTGTTCATAATGTCACAGAGTAAAGCAACATAACTGGTATGTGATTTGGTTCTCTTCTTTGCTCTGTGTTATTCTTCTGGAATGCCAAATCTCTCTGCATCTTGAATGAGCCCTCTAGCCCATGCAAGTTTCCTTTTGTGAGAGTTATCCTCACGGGGTGGATCTACAGGTTCTTGCGGATCTTCAAACTCATGAACAACTTCTGGAACTGCTTCAATCATGGTAGTGTCTTGAAATCTAGTTTCCTTAGGTTCTTCATAAACTTCGATAGGTGCCTTCCTTGATTTGATGAATGTTGATTTTTCATCAAATGTTACATCCCTGCTGACATCAATCTTTTTGAACCCTGGAAAGTATATTCTGTAGGCCTTCGAGCTTTCACTATAACCCACAAAGATACCCTTCTTTCCTGAAGGATCTAGTTTAGTTCTCTTTTCCTTTGGGACATGAGTGTATACTGGACAACCAAATATTCTGAGATGGATGACTTCAGGTTTCTTACCAAAAAAGACCTCTTCTGGTGTCTTGTTGTCCAATATCTTGTGGGGTGTTCTGTTATGCACATATACAGCTATTCTAGCTGCTTCTTCCCATAGATGCATAGGTAGATCCTGGTCATTGCAATTGAAGCATCTGAGATCTTTCTTATCTTTATGATAATGGTGGTGTGAGAATATTCTGTTATGAGATGATTCCTTCTTGGACTTGCCTTTCCTGGCATGTGCTGTGAGAGATTGATCTTCATTTCCCATCTTTTCTTCTCGGGCCACAAGCCTAGCTTCTTCTTGAGAGCATTCTTCTCGCAATCTGTTGAAGGAGATCAACTTCTTCCATGCACAAATTCCTTGAATAAAGGAATCCCATGACTTGGGTAGGCCATTTAGAGTGGTCATCACTACTTCACCATTCTCCACCATTTCATCTACTGCTTCTAGTTGTTCCTTGATCTGGGAGACCCTTGAAAAATAAGATTGAGTGGTTTCTCCATTCTGGAACTTCACTCCTTTCAATTGGTTCTACAGGGTCATCTTCCGATTTATGTTTTTTCCTTCAAATAGCTTGGTCAAAGATTCAAACATCTCCTTGGGTGTCTTAAGAGAAGACACATGGGGTACGAGATGGTCTTTGATAGAATCAACAATGATTCTCTTTGCCTTGACCAAGTTCTTCTTATGCAATACCTTGGCCTCTTCATCCTCTGGGATAGGGATGTCTTCTTTCACATATGAGTCCAACTCATTCTCTTCCAGGATTAACCCAATCCTATACTTCCAGGCTCGAAAGTTATCATCCCCTTCAAGCTTATCCTCAAGCTTGGTGTGGAGAGACATCTTAAAGAGTACTTCAAATGGAAATAGAAAAGATTTAGGTCTTACCACTTGAAATGCTGAAAACTGGATCTGGTCCTGGATTAGGGTTTGTCAGAGAAACCCTAAAAATTCAAAATGTGAATTTAAAATCTATGAAAGGATAGAAAGATGCGCTTTGATGAGCTGATCATCCTGGTGCATTCAGAATTTGAGATCAGCAAAGTCTTGCCCTTCAGAATTGCCTTTTTGTCCTCTCGGGTTCACTAGAGAGAACCCTGAATTAGGGTTTGAGTTTCCCGGAAATCTACCAAGCCAAAAATCTCGATCCAAAGCTCTAACCTTCTATTTTTGCAAGGATCTTCCAGCTGTGTCATCATATTCCAGAAATTCCTATTTTTATGGAAACCCTAATTTTTAGGGACAAATCTGAAAATGTTCAGAATTAAATTCTGATTTGATAGATAGATGCACCTTGATGAGTAGAGTCAATATACTATACTAATTTTCAAAATCTATGGAGAGAAACCCAATAAACAAGGAACTCAAGCTTTCGTCACTACAAAATGTATTCTTCTCAGGTTAGCTCTGATACCATGTTAAATTTTGAGCATTAATTCATTATACTCTAGGATCTTTGCTAAGAGAATAACATATACAGTATATCAATGCATGACAATCACAATATGAAAAGCATCACAAGAATCAAAAGCATAAGAGACAAGAGACACAGAGTTTCCGTGGGGAAAACCCTAAGGTGAAAAACCCCACAACTTCCTCAGAGATAGAGAGAGAAATGGCTCAACCAAAATACAACCAAATAACCCTGAGATAGTCTCCTAGCAGATGATCCTCCTCTTCCTCACTAGTGCGCCACTTCTAAGAGTGAGAGTGAGTTACTTTTTCGAGTGAGTAAAATAGAGATCTCCTATCTCTATTTATACTCACCTTTTTGCCTAGTGACTTTATGGGGCCGACTTGTCTAGTTAGATACATCCACATTATATTATATATAATTTCGGGCTGACCCCACATGGTGGTCTAATAACCCATCGGCAAGTACACACACTTGCAACACTTGTCAATCCACATGACGACACTTCCTTATAGAGGAATAACACATCTCTTATAAGGGTACAATAAATATATATAAAATACACAGATGAAATACATTTCGAAGTTACATATACATCAACAGAGATGAGGGTGATGATCATGATGGTGATGATGATGATGATGATGAGATGGGGATGATGATCATGATGGTGATGAAGATGATAATGATGATGATGATGTTCATCATCATCATCATCTTCATCATCATCATCACCATCATCATCGACATCTTCATCATCATTGTCATCTCCCCCTTCCTCATCAACATCTCCATCATTGTCATCTTCTTCATCATCACCATCTTCTTCATCAACATCATCATCATCTTCATCACCATCGTCATCATCATCAACATATTCACCTCCATCATCATCATCTTCTTCATCCTCATCACCATCACCATCATCATCATCTTCATCATCATCATCATCATCATCATCATCATCATCGTCGTCGTCGTCATCATCATCAACACCATCGTCATCATCGTCACCACCCTCTTCTTCCTCATCATCATCAACATCTAGGTCATCATCTTGATTGTCAACATCAGATCAACATCATCATTATCATCCTCATCATCACCATTGATGTTGATGATGATGAATATGATGATGATGAAGTTGATGATGAGTACGATGACCATCAACATCATCATCATCTTCATCATCGTACTCATATTCATCATCATCCACCACCACCATCATCATCATCATCGTCATCTTTATCATCACCCTCTTTCTCATCAACAACATCTTTGTCATCATCATCATCATGAGGAAGATGATGACGAAGATGTCAATGACAAAGATGATGACGAAGGTGGCGATGATGAGTATGATGAGGATGACGAAGACAATGATGATCGTGACCATGATCATATGATGATGATGATGATGGTGAGGATGACGAAGATGGTGATGATGATGACTAATGAAGATGATGATGAAGAATATGATGATTTTGATGGTCATGATGATGATGATGATCATATTCATCATACTCGTATTCATCATCATCATACTCATATTCATCATCATCCACCACCATCATCATCATCATCATCATCATCATCATCATCATCATCATATCATCATCCTCATCATCATCATTATATCATCATCATCTTCATCATCCTCATCATCATCATCATCATCATCATATCATCATCCTCATCATCATCATCATCATATCATCATCATCTTCATCATCCTCATCATCATCCACATCCTCACAATGACGATGATGATGATCATGATGAGGAAGTTGATGATGATGATCATGTTGTTGATGATGATGATGTGCTGGATATTCCTCATCATCATCATCATCATCATCATCATCATCATCATCATCTCTAAATTAGTCATCATCATCATCGTACTCATATTCATCATCATCTTCGTCGACGATGATGATACGAAGATGTCAATGATGATGGTGATTATGATACGAATATGTCAATGATGATGATGATGATATGAAGATGTCAATGATGATGATGATGATATGAATATGATGACGAAGATGTTGATGATGAGGAGGAGGAGGACAATGATGATGATGATGATGGTGATGATGACGACTAATGAAGATGATGATGAAAAATATGAATATTTTGATGATGATCATATTCATCATCATCATCATCATCTCCATCATCGTACTCATTTTCATCATCATCCACCATCGTCATCATCATCACCATCACCATCATCATCATCATCATCATCATCATCCTTGTCCTCACAATGATGATGATGATGGTGATGATGAAGTTTATGATCATGATCATGGTGTTGATGATGATGAAGATGATCATGATGATGAGGACGATGTGCTGCATATTCATCATCATATTCATCATCACCATCATTATCATCTCCATTAGTCATCATCACCATCTTCATTGTCATTGTCATGATCATCATCATCATCCCTGTCCCCACGATGACGATGATGATGAAGATGGTGATGATGATGACTAATGAAGATGAGTATGACAATGAATATGACATTTTTCCTGATGATGATGATGATCATATTCGTCATCAACATCATCATCTTCATCATCGTACTCATATTCATCATCATCCATCGTCATCATCATCATATCATCATCATCTTCATTATCCTCATCATCATCCACGTCCTCACAATTATGATGATGATGATGATGACAAG
Organism: Larix kaempferi; assembly: GCA_027924585.1. Taxonomy (NCBI): domain Eukaryota; kingdom Viridiplantae; phylum Streptophyta; class Pinopsida; order Pinales; family Pinaceae; genus Larix; species Larix kaempferi. Next base: position 514,774 of record BSBM01001123.1, on the reverse strand, counting down.
GAAGTTGATGATGAGGAAGATGATGATGATGTGCTACATATTCCTCATAATCTTCACCATAATGATCATCATCATCATCATCATCGTACTCTTATTCGTCATCATCATCATGATCATCATCATCTTCGTCGATGATGGTGATACGAAGATGTCAATGATGATGATGATTATGATACGAAGATGTCAATGATGATATGAAGATGATGACAAAGATGTCAATGATGATGATGATTAGGAGGAAGATGCCGATGATGAGTATGATGACGAAGATAAAGATGACTAAAGATAGTGATGATCGTGACCATGATCATATGATGATGATGACTCGTGAAGATGATGATGATGAGTATGATGACAAAGATGAAGATGACTAAAGACATTGATGATCGTGACCATGATCATATGATGATGATGGTGATGATGATAACTAGTGAAGATGATGATGACAAGTATGATGATTTTGATGATGATCATGTTGTTGATGATGATGAAGATGATGATGTTGTGCTGCATATTCCTCATCATCTTCATCATCATCATAGAGAAATTAGTCATCATCATCATCATCATCATCTCGAAATTATTCATCATCATCATCATACTCATATTCATCATCATCCACCATCATCATCATCATCATCATCATCTTCGTCGACGATGATGATACGAATATGTCAATGATGATGATGATTATGATACGAAGATGTCAATGATGATGATGATGATACGAAGATGATGACAAAGATGTCAATGATGATGATGATGATATGAAGATGATGATGAAGATGTCGATGATGATGATGATTAGGGGGAAGACGGCGATGACGAAGATGAAGATGACTAAAGACTATGATGATCATGACCATGATCATATGATGATGATGGTGATGATGATGACTAGTGAAGATGATGATGAAAAATATGATGATTTTGATGATGATCATATTCGTCATCATCATCATCATCTTCTTCATCATCGTACTCATACTCATTATCATCCACCATCATTGTAATCATCACCATCATCACCATCATCATCATCATCATCACCATCATCCTCATCATCATCTGCATCCTCACAATGATGATGATGACGATGATGATGATGATGAAGTTGATGATGATGATCATGGTGTTGATGATGATGAAGATGATCATGATGATGATGTGCTGCATATTCGTCATCATATTCATCATTAACATCATCATCATCTCCATTAGTCATCATCACCATCTTCATCGTCATTTCCATCATCATCATCATCATCCTCGTCCCCACAATGATGATGATGATGATGATGACTAATGAAGATGAGTATGATGACGAATATGATGTTTTTGCTGATGATGATCATCATCATATTCGTCATCAACATCATCATCTCCATCATCGTACTCATATTCATAATCATCCATCGTCATCATCATCATCATCATCATAATCATATCATCATCATCTTCATCATCCTCATCATCATCCGCATCCTCACAATGATGATGATGAAGATGACAAGTAAGTTGATGATGACGATCATGGCATTGATGATGAGGAAGATGATGATGATGTGCTACATATTCCTCATCATCTTCACCATCATCATCATCATCATCATCATCATCATCATCATCATCATCATCATCATCATCATCATCATCGTACTCATATTCATCATCATCATCTTTGCGATGATGGTGATACGAAGATGTCAATGATGATGATGATTATAATACGAAGATGTCAATGATGATGATGATGATGATACGAAGATGATGATGAAGATGTCAATGACGATGATGATTTGGAGGAAGATGGCGATGATGAGTATGATGACAAAGATGAAGATGACTAAAGACAGTGATGACGAAGACAGTGATGATCATGACCATAATCATATGACGACGATGGTGATGATGATGACTAGTGAAGATGATGATGACGAGTATGATGATTTTGATGATGATGATGATCATGTTGTTGGTGATGATGAAGATGATGATGATGTGTTGCATATTCCTCATCATCATCATCATCATCATCATCTCGAAATTAGTTATCATCATCATCTCGAAATTAGTCATCATCATCATCGTACTCATATTAATCATCATTCACCATCATCATCATCATCATCTTCGTTGATGATGATGATACGAAGAAGTCAATGATGATGATGATTATGATACGAAGATGTCAATGATGATGATGATGATGATGATGATATGAAGATGTCAGTGTTGATGATGATGATACGAAGATGATGACAAAGATGTCAATGATGATGATGATTAGGGGGAACATGGCGATGACGAAGATGAAGATGACTAAAGACAGTGATGAAGAAGACAATGATGATCGTGACCATGATCATATGATGACGATGGTGATAATGATGACTAGTGAAGATGATGATGACGAATATGATGATTTTGATGATGATCATATTTGTCATCATCATCATCATCTTCTTCATCATCGTACTCATACTCATCATCATCCACCATTGTCATCATCATCACCATCATCACCATCATCCTCATCATCATCACCATCATCCTCATCATCATCTGCATCCTCACAATGATGGTGATGACGATGATGATGACGAGGAAGTTTATGATGACGATCATGGTGTTGATGATGATGAAGATGATAATGAAGATGATCATGATGATGAGGATGATGTGCTGCATATTCATCATCATCTTCATCATCAACATCATCATCATCTCCATTAGTCATCATCACCATCTTCATCGTCATTTCCATCATCATCATCATCATCATCATCCTCGTCCCCACAATGATGATGATGATGATGAAGATGGTGATGATGATGACTAATGAAGATGAGTATGACGACGAATATGATTTTTTGCTACTGATGATGATCATCATATTCGTCATCAACATCATCATCTTCATCATCCTCATCATCATCCGCGTCCTCACAATGATGATGATGATGATGACAATGAGGAAGTTGATGATGACGATCATGGTGTTGATGATGATGTGCTGCATATTCCTCATCATCTTCACCATCATCATCATTGTCATCATAATCATCATCATCATATCCAAATTAGTCATCATCATCATCGTACTCATATTCATCATCATCATCATCATCGTACTCATATTCATCATCATCATCATCATCGTACTCATATTCATCATCATCATCATCTTTGTCGATGATGGTGATATGAAGATGTCAATGATGATGATGATTATGATACGAAGATTTCAATGATGATGATGATGATACGAAGATGATGACAAAGAAGTCAATGATGATGATGATTAGGAGGAAGATGGCGATGATGAGTATGATGACGAAGATGAAGATGACTAAAGACAGTGATGATCGTGACCATGATCATATGACGACGATGGTGATGATGATGACTAGTGAAGATGATGATGACGAGTATGATGATTTTGATGATGATCATTTTGTTGATGATGATGATCATGTTGTTGATGATGATGAAGATGATGATGATGTTTTTCATATTCCTCATCATCTTTATCATCATCATCATCTCAAAATTAGTCATCATCATCATCATCATCATCATCTTCGTCGACGATGATGATACAAAGATGTCAATGATGATGATGATTATGATATGAAGGTGTCAATGATGATGATGATGATGATGATGATACGAATATGATGACAAAGATTTCAATGATGATGATGATTAGGGGAAGATGGCGATGAAGAAGATGAAAATGACTAAAGACAGTGATGATCGTGACCATGATCATATGATGACGAATATGATGATTTTGATGATGATCATATTCGTCATCATCATCATCATATTCTTCATCATTGTACTCATACTTATCATCATCCACCATCGTCGTCATCATCACCATCATCACCATCATCATCATCATCATCACCATCATCGTCATCATCATCCGCGTCCTCACAATGATGATGATGACGATGATGATGATGAGGAAGTTGATGATGACGATCATGGTGTTGATGATGATGAAGATGATCATGATGATGAGGATGATGTGCTGCATATTCATTATCATCTGCATCATCAACATCATCATCATCTCCATTAGTCATCATGACCATCTTCATCGTCATTGCCATCATCATCATCCTCGTCCCCACAATGATGATGATGATGAAGATGGTGATGATGAAGATGGTGATGATGATGACTAATGAAGATGAGTATGATGACAAATATGATGTTTTTGCTGATGATGATCATCATCATATTCGTCATCAACATCATTATATTCATCATCGTACTCGTATTCATCATCATCCATCGTCATCATCATCATCATCATATCATCATCATCTTCATCCTCCTCATCATCATCTATGTCCTCACAATGATGATGATGATGATGATGACGATCATGTTGTTGATGATGAGGAAGATGATGATGATGTGTTGCATATTCCTCATCATCTTCACCATCATCATCATCATCTCCAAATTAGTCATCATCATCATCATCGTACTCATATTCATCATCATCATCTTCGTCGATGATGGTGATACGAAGATGTCAATGATGATGATGATGATATGAAGATGATGATGAATATGTCAATGATGATGTTGATTAGGAGGAAGATGGGGATGATGAAGATGAAGATGACTAATGACAGTGATGACGAAGATAGTGATGATCGTGACCATGATCATATGATGACGATGGTGATGATGGTGATGATGGTGATGATAATGATGATGATGACTAGTGAAGATGATGATGATGAATATGATGATTTTGATGATCATCATATTCGTCATCATCATCATCATCTTCTTCATCATCGAACTCATATTCATCATCATCCACCGTTGTCATCATCATCACCATCATCATCCTTGTCCTCACAATGATGATGATGATTATGACTATGAAGATGGTGATGATGACCATGTTGTGGATGATGATGAAGATGATGATGAAGAAGATGATGATGAAGATGATGAGGATGATGAGGATGATGTGCTACATATTCATAATGATAATCATCATCAACATCATCATCATAATCATCTCCATTAGTCATCATCACCATCTTCATCATCATCATCATCATCATCCACCTAGAAGCATTATTCTTGATGTAATACATATGTTTATGATTCAAAATTAAATTAATGTTTTGAAATTAAAATACATATTTGTAAATATACCCCTAAAACCCTAAACACCTAGAAGAACTTAAATGCACATAGGAATTATGGGTTAGAAGAGGTCCTAAAGGATTTTATGGGGGACGACCTCTTTATGGGGAGGGGCTCTAGGAATAACCCGACACATTTATATCTCTTGGGTAATAAATGCACTGAACGTTACCCACCAAACAATACAACGTTCAGAATGGACGCGCATGTGCTAGATGCGCGTGCGCGTCCCTGTTGAAGATAAAATCTAGAAAATCACCCGCGTTCTTTCTCCCACAATTTTTTCCTCCTTTTTGTGTTCTCTTCGCTAGTTTCACGCACGGTCCGACAAGCCTTTAAATGGTAGATTGAATTCATACACCATTTGGTGCTTCCTTGACCATTTGGATAGAATACACAACATTTTGGTCTCTATTTTGGCTCCTTGGATTGAATACACACCTCTTGGGCTCTATTTGGATCAATCGAGTGAATACACAATAGTTGGACTCTATTTGGCACCTTGGATTGAATTCTCATGCTACTTAAACACACATGAAGTCTTCTTACATATAGTGGACACATCAAAAGAGCATTTGACATTTGAGGCAAAGAGAAATCATAATCCTTGAGGTATGGTGATAATTTTATCTTGTTAAATGTAGTTTAGTCTTCATTCACTTGTTTGAATGGCATCTATTTTGGTTTTTCCTCATGAATTGTATGATAGATCTATTTTAGTTTTCTTAATCTTCAACATAGACAATAAAAACATCGTACCAAAAAAAAACTACAAAATGCACCAAGCAATGCTTTCAACCTTTCACGAAGATAATAAAAAAAAATTACTTGCATCACCACCAATAACATTTCATAATCACATTCTTCCATCTAGTAGACAAACATTTGTTGAATTCCTCATGGTTTCACTACAACAACTCACAAACACCTAGAGAATTGAAAACGCTTAGTCTTTTGGGGCTATTTTCCCTCATAGGGAAGTTGCTCCTACTAACATCCCATACCACCATTCAATACCATCCTACTGAGTTCCTAGAGGTGTCGTTGCAGTTATATGTAGGGCATTCCCAATAGCTTTTAAGATTATATGAAAACATTCTCACTAGATGTTGTTGTACATAATCAATTGCTACATCGAGCTTTAATAATCATGTGCACATCGAGTTTTAATATCTTATTTGTTGTTCATTCTTGCAGGGGTGATATTTTTGTTTGTTTTTGAAACGCATTGAATATGGGCAACAGACGTAATAATAAAAGAATGTCTAGAAGGAACCCACTGCCTCCTGAAAAGGCCCATGAGATAAGAGAAAAAGCCAGGTTGTACATGTAAAACCGTAGAAAGTAAAATGTTAGTGCCTTAGATCCATCAACAAGCAATGATGAAGTGGTTGAAGCCAATCAAATCTTTCCTGATGTCGAGTATGAAGGGATGGACGTTGAACAAGCTCTTAATTTGAAACCTCCCCAAGAAGAGAACACACATGTAGAACACACTCCCTTGCAGGATCAAGTTGTGAACGAAGGGCCACAACAAGCCGTTGGTGGGACTCATACTTCCTTGCCGACTCCCTTGCCTCGACTATCAAGCGGAAAATGAAGAACTCCCGGACATATTCATGTGGATGAAAGTTCATTTTCAGGACTTGAAGGTAAGATGCCCAAATGCACTATTGATTTCCATTGTAGCAAGATAGCGAAAGAAGTTTTTGAATCCAAAACTGATGCAACAAAATGTCAATTGTTTCTTGCTTTGTTAAAATCACTTTGTCTAGCGCATGTTAGGAGAATTTTGAGCATAAAGGTAGTTAGAAGTTCAGATGTCAATAATCATGTTGTTATAAATCTCCAATTTGTATTTAATTTGATTGGAAAAACTTCTCGTACAAAAGATTTTAATGTGGCCTGTCGTGTACTGTCGGAATCGATTGTAGACAAATCCACAAGGAAACGTCGCCTACTATCGCACACATGTAAAATCTTTAAAGTAGAAAGAAAGACTCTTCAAAAGTATTCTTCCATTAGAGAAAAACTTGAGACCCCATGCCAAAAATATTGTTGGGCCTTTGTTGGTAGGTTACCTCGTTCAGAGATGAAGCTCATTGATGCTATTAAAGAACTAGTGCAGAAGTTTGGGCATGATGACACTAGACTGTCATCGAATCAAAGAGATGTTTTAAAGTTGATAAAAGGTGTTAGGGGGGGTGAAGCCCATGTCAAGCACTTCCTTGACATGACACAAACAGAACTCTACGAGAGGTTCAAGAATGAGCACACACAATTGAACTTGGGCCAAAGGTCCTTTGAAAAATGCAAACCCTGGTATGTTAAAATTTGCAATGATCACAATATATGTTGTTGTAGATACCATGTAGAATTTGAGTACTTTTATGATACATATAGACATATATTTTGTGATTTGCATACTAACATTGTGCAAGATTTCCCATCGTTACAACCACCAAATGCATCCAGAGAATTTACACATAGCATAATGTGTCTAAGACGTGAAGGACAAAAATATTATAAAAGATCATGTTTATATGGGACGTGTTCCAGTTGTAGTGGATTTGCATTATTGAGCCCCTACATCCACGCAACCGTGGAGCATGCATTTGGGAGGATGTCAATAGAAATGTAGAATTTCCAGTACATAACATATCAAGTAGATAGTTTGAAGAAAAGAAAAAAAAATGCATTGGTGAAGTCACAGGTAATCTAAGTTTGCATACTTTCATATTGTACATGTTGAATTTGTACATATATATTCACATTGAAAATGTCACGTTGTATTAATGCCCTGGGTTTTGTGGCACCAGGTACAAATTTTCAATTTCATGAAGGAATTCTACCAAAAGATCGAGCAGTATGTACAACATGTCCATGTAGCACGATGGCAGGATGAACAGTACAGACAGTGCAGGGACACATTCCCCAATGGCACAATATTGTCGGTTGTGGACTTTCCTGAAAAATACACCCTGTAGCCATATACTGAGATTCAAAGTCAATACTACCATTCAGACCAAGTTAGCATAATGGTCCATATCACGTATAGGCACGCGCCAGAGAGCAGCAACGACAATAGGATAATATTGAAAGAGACCAACTTCTACATCAGTGACAATAGGTGCCATGACCTGCATTACGTGCAACATTGCTTCAAAATTTTCTATGATCAGCTGAAGGAGAGAGGTATATAGATGGATCGGCATTGGATATTGTCAGATGGTTGTGCAGGCCAGTTCAAAAATGCACGTGTATTCCAGTGGTTGAGTATTTTTCACAAGACTTGTGATGTGCTGCATGTGTGGAACTATTTTGAGATCGGTCATGGAAAGGGAGAGCACGATGGTGCTAGGGCATGTCTCAAAACTGCCCTACAAACGGAAGAGATGAGGTGCACGAGAAACCCTCATATTCAGGATGCAGAAACCATAGTTCAATGGTGCTCTACAAAAATGTCAGATTGAGCCATGGAGCAACACATACCAACAGGTAGAGGACATGTTGTCAGAAATTTTTGGCATGTAGTTGATATAGACCGATCAAATTCTTATAGTTGCAGTACTGTGCAAGGAACTCAGGGATGGCCCATTAGCACTGCTTCCAGGCCTTCGAGGCATGCTGTGTGGGGTCCCCTAGCTAAAACACGACATCCTGGACCCACCGGAGTCGACAAATTTGCAAACTGAGCCATGGATCGGGTGCTACAGGCATCCTAGTCAGGCACCCTGGGGCCATTCAGGGACACTGTGGGCATTTGCTCCACGGCCACAGAACCCAAACCGGTAAGTGAACTCGGATTCTGTCGGCTCCCATAGGTCCACATGGCCATAGTGGACCTATCCACGGTGGCCATGAACACTTGGGGACCTCCGGACGAGAAATGGCCCCCTTGAGTGAATTTGGAATGGCCTTCACTGAGAAAAACCCTAGCTATAGGGATCGTCCATTGGCACCGCTTTCTGGCCTTCGAGGCAAGCTATGTGGGGTCCCCTAGCTGAAAATCGGGATCCCAAACCCACCGAAATAGATGGATTTGCGAACCGAGCCATGGTTCGGGTGCTACGGGCATCCTAGTCAGGCACCCCGGGGCCATTTAGGGACACCTTGGGCATTTGCTCCGCGGCCAAGGAACCCAAACTGACAAGCAAACTTAGATTTAGTCAGCTCCCACAGGTCCATGTGGCGATAGTGGACCTGTCCACAGTGGCCATGCATGCCCGGGGGCCTCCGAACGAGAAATGGCCCCCTTGAGCGAATTTGGAATGGCCTTCACTAAGCAAAACCCTAGCTCTGGGGATGGCCCATTGGCACTGCTTCCGGGCCTTCAAGGCACACTGTGTGGGGTCCCCTAGCTGAAACCCAGTGTCTCGAACCCACCGAAATCAACGGATTCATGAACCGAACCATGGTTCAGGTGCTATGGGCATCCTAGTCGAGCACCCCGAGGCCAGTCAAGGACACTTTAAGCATTTGCTCTACGACCACGGAACCCCAACCAGTGAGTGGACTCAGATTTTGTTGGATCCCACATGTCCACGTGGCCATAGTGGACCTATCCACGGTGGCCACGCATGCCTGGGGGCCTCCGGATGAGAAATGGCCCCCTTGAGCGAATTTGAATGGCCTTCACTGAACAAAACCCTAGCTCCGGGGATGGCCCATTGGCACCGCTTCCGGACCTTTGAGGCACGGTGTGTCGGGTCCCCTAGCTGAAACCCGATGTCTCAGACCCACGGAAATCAATGGATTCACGAACTGAGCCACGGTTCAGGTGCTACGGGAATCCTAGTCGGGCACCCCGGGGCCATTCAGGGACACTTTGGGCATTTGCTCCGTGGCCATGGAACCCAAACCGATGAGCGAACTCGGATTCTGTTGGCTCCCACAGGTCTACATGGCCATAGTGGACCTGTCCACGGTGGCCACGCACATCAGGGAGCCTCCGGACGAGAAATGTACCCCTTTAGGGAATTTGGAATGGCCATCACTGAGCAAAACCCTAGCTCTAGGGATGGCCCATTGGAACCGCTTTCGGGACTTCAAGGGACGCTTTGGGGGGTCCCATAGATGAAACCCGGCATCTTGGACCCACCAGAGTTGACGGATTCACAAGCCGAGCCATGGTTTGGGTGTTATGGGCATCCTAGTCGAGCACCCCAGGGCCATTCAGGGACACTTTGGGCATTTTCTCCGCGGCCACGGAACCCAAACCGGCGAGCAAACTCAGATTTCGTCGGTTAGAGTTAGATTTAATGATGATGCCGAAGATGGTGATGCTAACAAAGACGTTAATGATGATGGTGATGGCGATGGTGATGGTGATGGTGTTGGTGATGGTGAAGAAGATGGTTTAGTGCTAGGGTTTGGGTGAGGGTTAGGGCCGGAGTTATAGAAGGAAATTGAGTTAAGGTTAGAGTTAGGGTTAATGATGATGATGAAGATGGTGATGATGATGATGATGGTGATGTCGATGGTGATGGTGATGCTGGTGATGAAGGAGATGGTTTAGTGCTAGGGTTTGGGTGATGGTTAGGGCTAGAGTTATAGAAGGAAATTAAATTAGGGTTAGAGTTAGAGTTAATGATGATGACGAAGATGGTGATGATGAGGAAGACATTGATGATGATGGTGTATGTGATGGTGATGAGGGACCTAGAGATGACAATGATGATGGAACCTAGATATGAAAATGATGATGAAGATGGTGATTATGATGAAGGCGATGATGATGATGGCAATGGTGATGGAGATGGTGATGAAGATGATTGAGATGGTGATGATGGTGGCAATGGTGATGAGGGACCTAGAGATGACAATGATGATGAAGATGGTGATGATGATGAAGGCATTGATGATGATGGCGATGGTGATGAAGATGATGATGATGATGATGAGGATGATGATGGAGATGTTGGTGATGATGAAGATGATGATGATGTTGATGATGATGAAGATGATGAAGATGATGGAGATGGTGATGATGGTGGCGATGGTGATGAGGGACCTAGAGATGACAATGATGATGGAACCTAGAGATGGCAATGATTATGAAGATGGTGATGATGATGAAGGCGTCGATGATGATGGCGATGGTGATGGAGATGGTGATAAAGATGATGGAGATGGTGATGATGGTGGCGACGGTGATGAGGGACCTAGAGATGACAATGATGACGAAGATGGTGATGATGATGAAGGCATTGATGATGATGGAGATGGTGATGAAGATGATGATGATGAGGATGAGGAGGATGATGATGATGATGGAGATGTTGGTGATGATGATTATGACGATGGAGATGGTGATGATGGTGGCGACGGTGATGAGGAACCTAGAGATGACAATGATGATGAATATGGTGATAATGATGAAGGTGTTGATGATGATGGCGATGGTGATGGAGATGGTGATGAAGATGATGGTGGCGACGATGATGAGGGATCTAGAGATGACAATGATGATGAAGATGGTGAAGGCGTTGATGATGATGGCGATGGTGATGAAGATGATGATGATGATGATGATGATGAAGATGGTGATGATGATGGAGATGGTGATGAGGGACCTAGAGATGACCACGATGACAAAGATGGTGATGATGATATTAGATGTGGTGATCATAATCATCATGGGGAGAATTTTTTTATCAAATGCCACACAATCATAGTTGTAATAACCATAGTCATAGTCCCAAAGTTGCATAATTGAACCACGAGCAACATCAACTAATTGTGGCATCACATGAACATGGTAAGAATAACCATTGATGGGGGAGAGGGTGGATATAAACATTGTGTAGATGATATAGAGAAAAAATTTGGTGCTCTATAGAGGTTAAATGAGATGACGATATCCAAATTATGTATGATGATGAATTTGGGAAAAAAACTTTATTCTCACTAAATACACAAAACACCTTACCATCCTTGAAAAACCGAAAAAAATGGTTAGTTGTTTTCAGAGGCAGTATATAACTATTGATGGCAATTTCTTTGATGAACCATGTTTGGAAAACTACTATAATGGTTTGTGTTGTATGAAGCGAGAGTCCCTGGGATCCATTTGTTGGAAATAAAACTTCCATATTAGATTCTAAATGTCTACAATGACTTGGAAAAAAATTTCAATCCTTTAATCAACTTTACTTGTAAAAATTCATCTTAACCCCCAATCTGTTTCATGCTAAGATCTATCGAGAAAGTGTAGAGTGTCTATCTCAAAACTCTTAGACTTAACTCCTCAATTGTTTGGGTAGGGTTAAGATCAATTTTTGTATCCCAAGGGGATAACTCAATGATTTGTAGCCATTTTTTATGGCCATTTCACTAATTATGTTCCAACACATGCTCAGTTCAAATTCCTCCAGGTGATGCACACAAATTTATGCTGATATGTTTACTAAAAATGCAATCCTTGAATATGGGGAAGTGTCCCTTCAATTTCCTCACAAGGTTTCCTTTAGAAAGAGAAAGATCAACTTGTGATATCAAAGCAGTCAAATAATGTATTTTGAAGGCTAGAAACAAGTATGCTCTAAACTACGAAATATTGTCCATCAACAACCATGTAGATATTATATAAGTAATCCCAAGATACTATGCAACTTGTCAACAATGGACTTCATTGTGCATAAAATTACATAAATCAACCAGTAATCAAGCATGGAGTATACACTACACATCCATCACCATTGCACTTGAATAAAGGTAAATTTATGTAGACTATTCAGGTATGGATAAGTTATAAAAGTGGTTCCACAGCCGATTTCAGCATGCTTTTGATTGGTTGAAACAATCACAAACATATTCTCAAGTAGTTAAATTTATCAAAAACAAGTCGAACGATCATGTACTAACAATCCACCAACAACCCTATAGTGAATCATATACTATGCATATCTTTTTGAATGTATTGTGGAAAAACATTTCAATCATTCCTAGCAATTATTGAACATTTGCAAGTGCAAAAGAAAAAAGGGTTGAGTGTTTCTTAATTATAAAGCTACACATCCAACATTACTACACCTCAATGAGGATAGTTTATAGAGACAATTTAGGCATGGATAAGTAATACTATAAAAATTGGTCTTCCACAACCGAGTTTAGCATGCTTTGATGGATTCAAAGAATCATAGACATATTACTAGATGACTAATGTATCAAAAACAAGTTAAGGAATCATGTACAATCTAAGCAACTTCTCTAATAAAATAGTTGAACATAGTCAAATGTCATTCATTGAAATTTTAAGCCTAAAACAAGGGTTTTTAAAACAAATGTCAAATATACATGATATAGGGGTACCTAAAAAATGTCATGTCATTTAATGCACTGTAACACTTACGCTTTAGATGCAAAGGAGTAATCAGAGACATGATCATGATTTCATAACACAATTATAATTGTAATGTATTAAATTAGTAAACAATGTACTATTTTTACAGGTGCATGTATGCCAAAAATATTAATATTTTCCACTCTCCTATATGATAATCATTTATTTGATATTGACCACTTGACGTTAAAAAAAAAACCAAAAATATATATATTCGACTAACACATACGATAAGTTTGTCAATAACAACACTCTAGTATATCCATTGACATTGATTCCTTATATCGACTAAAAAATATTGTATTTGTCATGTTTTCACACACATGCCTACGCACTAGGTTTCGTTTATGTGTATTTTGCAATAGTGTATGATTTATTTTTGTTTACAAGTATTGGATTCAATCCTATCTAAAAAGATGCCTATTTTGTCCCATTTTCTCATTAGTGAAGAATTTTGGACATGCACGTCCATCTTCTACTATTTTCAATTGCATAGATATCCAATACACACACACACACACACACACATGTTAAAATTCAATATGCTAAGACAGAAAATAGCAGCATTACATTCCATTTCAAAATAATAGCATATACAGGATCACTGAAGAAACAACAAGCATAGCATAAACACAAGAGACACAGATTTATCCTGGGAAACCCTCATGGGGTAGAAAACCCAACAAAGCTTTCCTCAATAAGATGATAAACCAAAATACAAGATGTGCTCCCTCCTTCTAATCCTCCTTAGCAAATCTCCCAGACAAGTGCGCCTCTTTTCATAAGTGAGTGAGTGTATCAAATGAGGAACACACCTCCTCTATTTATACACTACTCTGACATATATTTTACACAAGTACATGTAGGCTTGTATTTAACCATTAGGTTAAATACCCTATTATAACTGACTGGGCCGACCCCCACATGGTGGGTCTAATAACCCTAGTTACCACAACTTCTCGGAGGAATAAACATCTCTGGATACATAATAAAATCACCTCAGAGGGATGGAACATCTCCGGAATAAATAATGTATAAATATAATATTCTTAGAAGTTACAATATTCAACAACACACACTATGATATCCAACTTCTCTTCTAAGATCTAGGTAAAACCAAAATTTAGACAACATCACATCCTGATACACACAACATGAGACAACGAGATTAGACAATGAGATATATAAATCACATAATTGAAAGTCCATGTACATCGAGGCTATAAAACTCATCCAAACATATAAAAATTTTGGAAAATAGTGGAACATGGTTCCCAATGTATGTACAATGGCAACTCGTGCCCTAAACAAAATGCAACAACTCATGCCGTAGATCCAAAATACATGGCAACTTGTGCCATAGATACAAAGTGGATCAAAATTGGTGCAAAAAAGTGCCACATCATGGCTAATGTACATAACACATAGTGTGTCAAGCATTGTGACCACCCCCGTCACTCCCAGGCGCATCTCCAAAGTCGATCTTCCTACTCTTCGAGCTACTGGTACCTTGGGTCTTGCTCCATCTAGGAGTAGACCATCTCTCCGGGCTCTGGAACAAATGATATAAGATACCGTCATTTTAAAGCATTTGCAACATTTACCACATTTATAAAACAAATGTAGAATTTGAAACTTAAATAAATCACCTCTGATGTGACTGAGAAACGTTGGACAGTTGTCCTAGATCTGCGGAGCCTCTCCACAATTTCAGCCTACAACATTTGCAACAATCATTTCATTGAAAAGTGATAATTGCTTAAATTAAATTGTGTTAATGCATCAAAATACTTTCATAAATTAGTTTGATTCTCACCATGTACACCTCCGACGATGGACATGGCTGGGATTCTGGGCTAGTAGGTGGTGCAGATGACCGGACAACCACCTCTGATGCAGTGATGGGCGGGGGCGCAGATGTAGTGGCAGCCACTACAGGTGCAACCACTGGAGATATAGATGAGGATACTGGAAGGGTAGATGCCACAATAGTGGTGGGAAGTGGGGATGATATGGTGGGAGAAGAAATGGTGGTATGGGGTGGAGGAGGACATTGTGGACGATGAACCCCTGTTGGTTGTACGATAGAGGGTATCAAACCAAAAGGGTTAGGGGGGATGTTGAGGGATGGTGCATGGGAGGGAAGTCCTACATAGAGGGAGGAGGATGGACGGAAGGGATGTTGTGGACGAAGAGGGGAATCTGGAAGGAAGGGGGGGCATGGATGAAAGGGGGAGGATGGATAGAGAGGGGGGCGTGAATAAATTGGGGAGGATGTATGGATGCGGGGGCGTGGTTGACTGGGGGGGGATGGATGGAAGGGGGAGTATGGCTAGAGAGGGGAGGCTGGATGGAAGGGAGGGGGTGGGAATAGGGAGGAGGATGGATGGAAGCGAGGGGGGGATCATGGGAGAGGGTGGATACATAGGACTAAAATGGCGAGCCGCATATATTGGTGGCACCTACATATACATTTGTAATATCACAATTTAGTAAACAAACAATAAATTAAACCATAGTAAGTCACAACAATTCAAATTAAAAGTGTGCTTATAACTACACATTGTACCTATGTATGTGGTGATCTTCCAATCCCTGGCGGGGGTGGTTGATCACCGTAGTCAGGGAACACCTATGGACACCAAAATGCATGCATGTTATGGACATGTTAAACAAGTCATTATTTAGGCAATCAAGATATTCAAAAACATTGTATGAACTATTAACGTGTATGCCATAAATATAAATACTTGAGTAATATAAATGACATAAGTAATAACAGTATTGTGCCAGCTACTGAAAATACCTCCGTGTGGGGTGCCGCAATTTTAGTTGCAGCTGCCATTGCTGCGTCCAGGTTGGGAGATCCTACATTATCCCATGTTGGTGTCTCAGCTCTGAATAACTGTACATTGAAATAATAGTTGAAGTCAAACAAAAATACTTTAAAAATACTTTACAAGTTATAAAGTGATGATTGAAAACACTTTAAAAAAATTGTTGACCTGATCCATATAACAACCCTCGATCGGGCTAGGGCAAGTCTGCATGCAATGGGGACAAATATGTGGCATTTTCCCCATCGAACTGGAATGCCCAGCATGGCTACCATTGGTCATGGGTCTATCCTGGCCTTGTCGTGAAGGCCCTGCACCTGGATCTCTATCAAGGTCACCCGACCTCTCCACTGTAGTCGCTACTACAAAGGAGGTGTGTCTGAGGAGACCATGTGCAACATTCCTCATTCCCACCTCGATCTGATCAAGCTTATGGGGCAACTGAGGTGGTTGGGGAGAGGGGTTGGGGTCGTGCCTCAGAGCTGGTGGCCCTCTTAATGGGTTCCTCCTAACAGTGGGTCGATCTTGGGCAGAGCCACTCCCAACACCCTAGAACTCGGTTATGTCAAAATAGTTGAGATGTAAACCAAGGCAAAAATCAGCCCACAGTTGGTGAAGGAAGTACTGTGGAACCTCCCTATTATTGCAGGGAGGCTTATCGTACACCATGAACCACCTCTACATCCAATTGTCCCTCCATGGTTGGTAATGACACCAATCCATGCAGACATGTGGCTTTGTAATGTTTGGTGGTCGGCCTGTTTTCGGCTCGGTGAACATACTATATAATTGGTCTTTTGTAATGTTCAAATCTTTTATTGCTTCCTTGGAGATGCCTGTAGAGTAGTACTCCCGCATCCTAGCTCTAAATTGAGTCATGTTTGTCAATTACTGGTGTGCATGTATGAGGGAGTCGATTGAGTTCTCAATTGAAGTGGCAAGAGACAATCGAGATGGTTCACCCGAGTTTCTAAGTTCGCGAGTGTGCACTCACATTTCATTTACATAATGGTTAAGGTCATCTTGTTCAAAATTAGGTTGTGGGTTTTGGTTTTGTTTGGCATTGGGTCCAAGGTTCGGGTTTTCTTGTGTTCCACCGGACTCGGGGTTAACATCTTGTTCACTCATTATCTCAGTTGCAATCTGCAGTTGAAAATTGGTTCATTGTTTTTAAAATTTGGGAATTATTTACAATTACATAAACAAAAAAAATACAAAAATTGACACAAATAATGAATAAAATTGAAAAAAAACATGATATTGACCTATTAATCGAAGTGGTGACGAGTTTGTGGGTGTTGTTGGGTGGATTTGGCCTCTGTTGGTAGTTGACTGGACACGTACGTGGAGGGAGAGGATGCGCTCGGCCGACCAAATGAAAAATGTGGAAATTTTTCACTTTTTTTTTATATTTTTAACAAGGGCGCGTGCGCGTGCGCATCTCCTCTGCGCGTACGTGTCAGCATGCGAACGCGCCATCAATGTGCACGCGCCTCGGTTCATTACCGAACCTAGAGGCACGTGCACGTCTCCTTAGGTGCGATTGCGCTATTTTTTTTCTCTGCTAGTGCGGCCCTATTGCAAGGAATTTGGGTATCATCTTCGTGCGCCCGCCCTATGAATGTATGAAATTTAACAAAACTAAGATTTACACATCTTCAAAAATTTGATAGCTTAGTACCAGACAACAACCATATAAATTAAGTTGATTTATAGAAGAACATTTTACTATTGACCAATTCTTTCACTCATTGTATGCCTCTATTAAAGATTACTGAGGTTAAAATCTATGCTTATTTACCAAAGTATTTTTATTTGATGTAGTATAAAAGGATACCATGATAAACAATTATAACTAAATGGAAATATAGAATTCTCTCCATGATTGAAATTGTTTTATTTCATCCTAGGTATTTTAAATACCTTTGAAAACAAAAGTCCCAACAAATTTCACCTAAACAAGGGTGATTGATAGAGGATAAAGAGATTTACCCAGCTAGTATTTATTTCCAACGGGGTTGCTTGGTGGGTTTTATTCTAAGAACTACCTTAATGCCTAATTACCCTTTATGTATTTCATGATAGATGTCACTAACAACTAATTTTCAAGTTCCAATTTTAAACTGGCCTTTTCCAATTACATTAGAGTATTATATTGGTCCATATTCATCCTTTGTATATTTTAGTTACTTTCTAAAAAAATACACAATACCTATCATTGCTTAAACGATGAAGCAAGGATTTAGATAAGATGATCTACCGCATGGGTGTTTGTATATTTAGATGAATGTAAGGTCCCACCTTACCAGATACAAAATCATCAAGCAGTTAAACTCAAAATATGAACTATGTTTTTTAATTATTATTACTATTATTATTATGACTAGCTCATCTATCATATGAAATCAAGTTCATACAAAACTTAATATTATTATAATACCATGAATCCTATATTATGACTTGCTCATTTCATTAGTTTGAAGACAATAAATTTGTATCATAATTTTTTTATACGACCAATCCTAAGCATACATTTTCTCACAAATTAAGAGGAATATATCAATGATTAAAATATTCCTATTGATTGACGAATTGATTCAAACACTTAGTACATAGGCATAATATCTCAATTAAGAGACTCAACCACTTGAACACACCATCTATTTACTTCAAGTATGTATGGATAGGAATTCACTTCTACACCTTCATTAATTTCACATTCCAATCGAGCAATAAACATCTTCTACTTATGAACAAAGCTTTCTGGTTCATGGCTTTTGTCAAACACTTTGAAAAATAGTTCCAAATACAAAATTAATTGGTGGATCTCTTTTTCCAAATAGTTAGTAGCTACTACCTATAGATATTGATTGCTAATACATTTCAATATTTCAATAAATGAAAACTAATGATATTAATAGACTCATAAATTTAGCAACCGAATAACCATTGTAGAAACATAATGAATATCAACAGAAACATTATTCCTTAAGATCTAAACTTATCTTACAACAAGATGAGTGACATTTGTAAATTTAAACTCAATACATCATTCTAATAACAAAGTATGTTCACTGAATCATTTTACAAACACTTAGGTGATGAACTCAAACAATTCATTGAGATGTTTTTTAAAAACAATTAACAAACATGTAACACACATACATTGAGGAATTCAACAAACAGTTCCTGTGCATATATACAACACCATATTTACTGTCACAATTCAACTCGTAAAAATTTACAAAATTACAAACCGAGACCATAGATCAAATCCCGAGGGCTCGTTTGGATATTTTGGACAATGGCCCAGATTATGGAATCAAGTTCTAAGAAAACTTATATCAGAATCAAAACAGGAGTTCGAAGTTCGTATGGTGTAGATACCCCCTTGTTTATAGTCAATCTGTAAGGGAGGACTCAAACTGATATCCCTAGTCTGGATGGTTCATATCTAGAACAAAACAAGTACATAATACAAACATCTTTCCTAGATTGATTGAAATGCAAGATAAGTGAAAGAGATGGCTTACCTTGTAAATGCAGATTTTTTCTCCTTCCTGATCCAAGTCTTGATCTTCAGATCTCCAGCTGCAAATCCAGTCAATGACATGTGGAAATAGATAAGTAATAAAAGAAATTGATTGTGAACCAATGTAGATCAATAGTCAAAGAGGTTAATCCTAAACATTATCAATACAACAAGTTTATGGAAATAATTTGCATTAGATGTAATAATAAGAAGTACAAAGACAGAGGTGTTACAACTGATGATTTGACGTCATAACCTCCTTCCAATAATCCTAGCCTCCAAGATCAAATGGTTATCCTTGTAATGGATGAAGAGGATCTCCTAACAAAATTCCACCAGCATGTAGGTACTCTATCCTTCCTCCCTTAACAATGGAGAGGGGGTTGATATATATAGGACTAAAGGGATAGGATAGGTTGAGGATTTATGAGGGAGGATTAAGGGATCATCCCACTAGATAAGAAGATCAAATGCCACCTTTATAGATATGTAGGTATAGGTATCCACACCATCCAAGCTTTGAGAAGTCGCTCAAAGCTTCTCTTTATCCACTTTAACCAACAACGATGCACCTTTCACAAGAGAAACTCGCCCCAATGAGAGGGAGACACTCCTTGTGCAAGAGAATCATGCACCACCAACACACTCTGCTAAGGTGTATAGCACATCACCTTGAGTATGACGCACCTTTCCAGAGATCAGGGTGCATTGGGGTGACAACATAAAGTTAAAGGGATGAACAACAACTTCTATTTTGGTGTTTTATCCCAGGTACTTTAGGGATCAGGGCATACAAAGGATGCATAACTCATGATGACGATATTTTGGTGTAACAGAATACCCCCCAAAGCATGAAGATGGAAAAATAAGGTAGGTGAAATGGTTTGTAATAGGAAAAAAGTCGAGTTAAGGATTGTCGGTTGGAGTGACGAACAAAGAAATTCCTGCAGTACAAATGACTCATAACATGGATTCCGACCAATACATTGCAGATCCATGCTAGTAAAGACCAAATGAACACAATCATGGCTACTAGACAAAATTGTAGATCCATGCTGAGATGATAACACAGCCATGACCAATACAAAAGTGGATCCGTGTAATATGAGTCAAAAAATTTCCATCGCAACCTGGGTAAGATACATGAGTTAACCCAAGGTCTTCAAGCCGAACCCACAATCATATGAATATAACCATGTGATTACATTGTCTTGAAGTCAAACATGGTTGAAACCACTTGATTACCGGTCATTGATGTATACCATTAACAAGTGCGAGGGAAATCACCATTGATGTCCATGATCTCGCAGGCACCATAGTACATACCATTGAATGTAAATCAATAATCTGAGGTTGAACACTCAGTGGAATATTTCAATCAAAATTCAATGATGTGAACTTACTGTTGAAAGTGAGGTAACCTGCCATTGTGGCATGAAGGCCCAAGGTACCTGATTGGTTTATAGTTTTAATCCTCAGATGATGTGTTGAAGTTGACAAGTATAAAACGATCGAAGGAGGGTCATGATGTTTCCCCCATCATCGACATGAAACAAGATCCTAGATTTTTGGAGTAGATCATACTATAGAGTGACACTTGAGACTAACTCGGGAATGACCGACATGATAGAAGGTAGAATGAATAAAGAGATTGACTCGATGAACATACCTCTCTTGAACATGGGAATGGCATGACTTGGAAACATTGACATGATTAGAATGACAACCCCTAATGCAATTGATGATGGAAGCATTCTTTGAATGACTCAAAGGAGTGGAATGAATCATGGAATGGGTGGGACTTGAAGACAAGCAAATTATCCAAGTGTTTGAATGCATATGAAAATGAGTGCCATGTTCAAGAGTGACTAAGTACTGCCATAATTACAATGAAACACAAAATATTTTCTTATCCCCACCATTATTGATGAGTACCTCTTTTTTTTAACGATCTTAAGGAGGGTAACAGATGCACGGTATATCTCATCCTTCAGATGAGTTCAATCTCATATGTTTTATGAACCTATGATAGGAGGGGTTCATCCTAGAAAAGGGACCTTCAATGTCAAATTTTAACAAGTCCAGAGAAGGAAAACTCAATGTCATTTCATATTTAGAGAGTCTGAAAAGAACTAAACAAGACTCCAAATGGTTCTTTTTGATAAAAGTTAGTCTCCTCATTAGAAAAAGGATAAAAAAACATGAGAGAGAACTATTCCAGTCATGATTAACCAGAGTGCTCCTTTTTCGTAAATAGTCCTCCTGGTCCGAAAAAGGGGTAAACTATCCCCAGAAAGACAACCTTTTAATGGTCTCAGTATATTGTGTAGAGGTATCAGACCACAACAGAACCTTCCATCCTTCTATAGCCTATCATTTTTCCATCCCCAACAGTTCTAGCTTCCTTAGCCATTGTTTTTTAAATTAATTTTGAAGAAGAAAGAATTTTTGTATCACTTCTATAAGTTGGTACATTACAATTTGTTACTAGTAAACCATTGATTATTTTCAATTTCAATGGAGTTTTGTGACACACAGTTCATAAAAAAAATGAAATTCGGATTTCCACGAACACTAGATATTGAATCAACCAAAAAGTATTATTTTCTATGTCCAGGATTTAGGAAATTTTTTGAAAAATGATTTAGTATATTTGACGTTGGGGTTTGGACATCTGCAAAACAAAAAAAGTTGCCGAGTTTTTGCCAACATTATTACAAAGAACGGGATTGCAAAGGGAACAATTTAGAGTAATTTTAACACAAAAATATTGTTCTTGCATGGCCACAGAGGGTTATCAGGGTGATGGAAATCCTTATGTATTTATCAAGCCTTTAAACAAATTTTGGGACATTTTGATCGATGGTTGGGATGCTACAAATACAGTGATTGTAGATGACTCGAAAGAAAAACATGTTTGTAACGAGGAAGGGAATTGTATTATAACAAAAATGTATAGTTGCCAAGATGTCAATGACACATTCTTGTTAGATCATTTATGGCCTTGCTTGCTGCACCTGAATGGGTGAGTGATGTGAGGCCAATTGTGAATAAAATGAAAGTATTTTGTTAAATAATACACTTGAATGTCTGTTTGTACTAGTATGTTCAATTTCACTGTGATTATAATACTTGTAAAGTGTCCAGTTTGGTTTTCGAAAATGCAAAATTAGAGTTTGAAAGTGATAAAATATGTTTTCAAAATTTCAAATTTAAGTATTGGAAGTGTCAAAAGTAGCTTTCCAAAAGGGAAAAATCGGGTTCTAAAAGTGTCATTATGATATTTATCATATCGAAAAAGCTCAAAAACCAATTTCAAAAGTGGCGATATCAAAAGAAAAAGTATGCTTTTGGAACCTAGAATTGGCACTTTCGGAATTGGTTTTGGCAATTTTGGAACCAGATTTGGCACTTTTGGAACCGGTTTTTGCACTTTTGGAACCTGGATTTGGCACTTTTAAAACTGGTTTTGGCACTTTTGGAGCTTGGATTTGGCACTTTTGGAACCGGATTTGGCACTTTTGGAACTAGATTTTGCTTGATTTTGGGGTTTAGAAAGGTTGTATTAGACCCGTCTTGAAAGTGACTTGGACTATAATATGTCCAAGTTTAATGAAATTGGCATTATATTGCAATTTCCAGGCAAGATTTTGGTTCTAAAGAAAAATGGGGCATTTTAATTGTTCTTTATCCTACACGATGTAGCTTAATCTGAACTTATAGTTCATGGTAATCATTGCAGACAATGGTAAGTGCACATTTCGGTGAACTTTTTTACTTACTTTTTTCGATGGAGATTTAAGTCAATGCCGAGTTCTAACCAGAAATCTAACTTTTCCTGTGAAGATTCGATATCCCGTAAAGGGTGTAGATCTTCTTTAAAATATCGATCAAATCATTGGCATGCTAACTCTCTTATATGAATATGAATTAATTTTCTATCTAGATATCGTAAATGGCTGAGATCTATTTTCTGCTTGTTGCACTTTTTATCTGGATCGTTGATGGCACAAACTCATATTGGACTTGTTTAGAGGGAATTGGTCAGAAAAAAAGTGTAGAGTGTGATTCTTGTTTAGGACAAAAAAGTGTAGGATGTGATTTATGTGAAAATATTCATGTTCTGACGTAGACAAGTTATCTATAATAGTAGATGGCGCACAATGTGTAAAACAATAGTAAAAGGTGCTTGGGATTGATAAAATCATTTAGTGTTTGGTAGAATTATTTACATTTTCGTGACACTTTTTGAACATCAAGTTTTGAATATTTATCAAAATTACAATATATATTTTAAATAATTACAGGCTAATAGGTTGACTTAAGTATCCTTTCAATAATTACAAGCTATTAGGCTGTCTTAAGTATCCTTTCAATAATTACAAGCTATTAGGTTGTATTAAGTATCCTTTCAATATCCTTTGCATTTCTTAAATATATTTATTGAACTATATTTTTTTCTTTTAGGATGTACAAACTTGAAAAGGATTGGCCAATAAGTGGGATACATGTCTTATGAATTGTTTTTTGCATTTCAAATATGTGTTGAGGAATTAATATTGTTAGGAAGGGAGTAATGATGTTATGTTATAATTAATTTTTCTCTATCTCAAGCATAATTAACAACACCTAGTTGAATAACGACATTGTTCCTTTTAAATATTCTTTCACATGTGAGTTGAATATATCTAAAATTAAGAGGTCTTTGTTATCATGGATGTCCATTGTCCATGACAGTATTTAGAGGTGGGAAACAAGATCCTCTTATAATAAACATTTCTTATTACACAAAATCATCATGACTTGTCCTCAAACCACTACATTAGAACTTTGTCGGGTTAGCAATTGCCTCCAAGATTATTTTGCTAAACATGATTAGGTTATTTGCACACCAATAATGGATCTAGTGATTTAAACAATGTCACAAGACAATAAATATGGATTTTTTCCCTAATTGATGTTTCTTAGACTTAATTTCTATGAAAAACTCCTATAATCCCCAAAGCATTGCATTCATTAAGCATATTTTGACTATGAGTGGTGAAAAAATCATATTGTGGATCAACTGTTGCATCTAGTTTTTCCATATTTTTTATAAACAACATGACACCATACATAGCTTTATGATCCCTCCATGAAATGAAACCATAACTGATAAATCAATAATAAAAAATCATATTTAAAGATATGATTTTGGATGTATTTTTAGTGCACAAGGACGGGAAAAATCCACCATTTGGCTCTAAAACAGCTTTGGAACATCACAACCTCCAACAGTAATTTCACGTCCTTAACCTTCATGACCCGACAAAGCTGCTATAGCAGAGTGTTCGAAATAGTAAATATTTTTGAAAGGAAACAAAGTAAAAAACTATCAAAATATTCCTGCATAGAGAAATCGTTATCAACTCTTTGATGGCAACATTATGTGGAATTTAAGGCTGGTGCAACTGACAACTTGCATTTGTAAATAAAACTTTTCAAGTAGTCTACTGTATCTCCAGGCGGGAACCCAACATGCAACCAGAAAAAGTATATATCACCGAGATTGCAAGAGATTTTGCATTTTAAAGAAAACGGTTGTTGTAGTCTCTTAGGCCTTATGGAGTGGCGCAACAACACCTATGGTGGGGAGCATAGGTCTGGGGGTCCATTTCGGGGGAGGGCCTGGGATACCCTAGATTCCTTCGAATAGAATAACAGGGTAGTGTAAAAACATTTAGAAAAAATTATCTCACTGAGTTCTTCTTTTATAAATGATATATTTTCTATGTAGCTATTTAGCTCTCTTATACGCTTTAATTTTCTCTCTAGTTATCGCTAATGGTTCAGATCTATTTTCTATTTATTACGCTTTTAATATGGATTTTCAATAGCGAAAAATCATACGGGACTTGTTTTTTTCCATTCAACATTTCCGACAGCTAAGATTTACTTTGCATCTATTGCTAGACTCGATCTAACCCAGGTGTAGACATACCTTTTTTTATGGAAATTTAATTCGATGCCAAGTTCGACCAGAAAATCTTACATTTTCGGTGAAGGTATGATATCCCATGAACAGTATAGATATTCTTTAAAATATTGATCAATACATTGGCATGCTAGCTCTCTTATAAGCCTTAATTCTCTATCTAGCTATCGCCAACGGTTGAGATCTATTTTCTGCTTGTTGCGCTTTTAATCTAGATCATTGACGGCACAAACTCATATGGGACTTGTTTTTTTCCATTCAAGATCGCGCACAGCTAGGATTTACTTTGCAGCTATTGCCAAACTCAAGTTAATCCAGGTGTTACATCACAATCCATGCTTCTCATTTTAATTGTTTTAGAAATATTGGAAAATTACATGCTTAGTCTATAAATATGGAAGTAAAATATGGTTTTTTAGATTTTTTTACTATTTGATTGTATAGAGAACCTTGCAAGTCTAATTCTTTTAGAGTATCTTTGTTTCAGGAGAAAAACATTCCAGTATTTTCAAAATATAATTTTACTTTCCTCTCCATAGGTAGTTTATTGATCTTATATTTCCTATGATGTTGTATGAGTTTCTACAAACTTGATGTTTCATCAAACATGCAAGGACTAATTAAACCTAGGATAATGCATTCATGACCAATTAGGATTGATATGTCCCCTATCATTAAGCATAGATTTAGTTGTGTCATGCAGTGACACGGGACTACAATAAATGACCAACTTATAGGACGATGCTAAAAAATTGACATAATCAAATTGTCCTGGCTGCTACAACTGATCATCTATTTCTACATTGTGATGCGAACTTTGATATCTCTTCTGAGGCTAGAAGTTTGAACAATTTTAGTGGCCGAACTTCCCATATTGAATTTCAAAATATAATTTTACTTTCCTCTCCATAGGTAGTTTATTGATCTTATATTTCCTATGATGTTGTATGGGACTCAAAAGTACATCAAGTGACTGATAATTGAGAAATTTATTGGTATCTTCTTACCAACATTTGACCAACCATCTACATAGCTAACTGATAAAAGGTATTAATAATATCTTCTATGACCAAATTATTTTATTTGTAATATGTAATCAGGATTGGATAACTTGTATTTTCAGAATCGTTTTATTTTTAGTATGTAATCAAGATTGGATAAATTGTATTTTCAGTCTTCATGTGGCTATGAATTAGACAATTCCAAAATTTCTTTCCCAATTTAATTTGGGTTCAAGCAAAGGAAAATGTCAGTTTGTATACCTACCTCCTGTGTATAACTACCACCAAGAAATTTTAGGGAAGAAGAAGAGAAGACGAAGCATAGAGAGGAGCGGAGAGGAAGAATAGGTAAGGGAAGACCAGGAAGAGTAGCTGAGACTAGATATCTGTAATAATTTTCTGACTTTGAATTTTGGTTGATAAATTGTAAACCCTGCCTGAGACTAAGACCAGGGGGGGAATTTTTAAGTTTTATGTGAATCAAGAGTTCCTCTCAAACTCTGTAATTCCCATGTAATCCACAATAGAAACTAATTTATCTCATGAGGTTAGTGTCTCACTTCAAACTGATCTTATTCTAGAAGTTACTATCCTTTTGGAAGCTAGCACCACTCCAGTTATGCCATCACCATTTGACCTTCCTGAAGGATATGTTGAGGTTATTGAGGAATCCAAACCTCCACCTCCTAGAACATTCCACTTAGCTTCAAACCCTAACCAACCTTTTGTATAGTTGTAAAACCCACCTATCATAACTTCTTCCCCGGTTATACATAGCTATGAAGCTAAATATTCTAGCAATAGATCATTCGGAATGCCTTCCCCCAACCTTCCTTCAGCCCAAGATGATATGGCATCTATATGAGAAGAAATGGTCAGTCTAGAAAATGAACAAGTGGCATCAGAACAATTTAGATGTGAAGCAACACAGATATTGGATTCGACCTCACAATACCCACCTACATCCGCTTTCCAAGAGGTAAACCCTCATGATTCCCGAATGCCATGATCTTCATCTCGTGATACTACCTACTGCGAATCATTTGTATGTTGGTCAGGACCCACAGACTAGACCCAACCAGATTGGTTCCCTGATAACTCAGGAACAACAAACATCTTTGATCCAACCTCCTCATTATGGAACACAACTCTGGGCCAATCCCTCGACTATTTTCTCACTTTTTCAACACCCATGCAACTAATGCCTGAAAGTTCCCTCCAACCTTCCCCACATCTATTACCAACTGAAATTTCTGGAACATCTTTAGGGAATATTCCTATAATGAGGACAAACCCTACTTTCTCATCTTTTCCCTTATCATCTAGAACCAGTGCAAGATCATCTTTACAACTCGACACCATTAGTGTAGCTAGCCAACCTACACAACCAAACTATTCTAATGTTTTCGTTGGAAGAACATCTATTTCTACTGTTCAAACACGTACTGTGACTGGAGTTCAATATTCAACCACAATTTAAACTATTTCTGGAGGACAATCATTTATTAGATCCCCAAGCGGAACCAGTAACCAAACTCCTCCGTTTGAACCATCTACCATGTGGGGACCACATACCTCACTTTTTGGAGGACAACCATCCATTCGTACCCCAAGTGGGAACACTCAACAACCTCCTCCGTCAGCATCATCTTCTTCGTGGGGACCAAACAATCAACCTAGCGGTGGACAACCTTTTGTTAGTACCCCAAGTGCGACCAATATACCATTTCCTTCGGCAGGCCCAATTCCTTCTTGGGGGCAAAAAATACCACCTGCTGGGGGGCATTCCATATTTGGAAACCAGAACCAAGTCGGGGGGAAACCTAATCAACATCAATATTTCTTTCCCCCTAACTTGAATTTTGGAGTACCCTATTCCAGTGCCTCGAACAACCCATGGAACCCACCCCCTCAAACCCTGTCTCTTAACTAGAGCGGAACAAATAATACCTGGGCTCCATTCTTCCAAACACCTCCCCCTACTCAAGGCATGGTAAATCAACCCAACCAAGGATTTGGAAATATTCCCTGTACTCAACAACCCCAGGTCTTTACACCATTTATTTCCACCCAGCAGTATGTTCAACAACCGGCATCCAACTCGATTCCAAATCAATTGATCAATCCCATGATTCTTAATCAAAAACCGGTTAACCAAATGGTCCCTAATGCACAAAACTTCCAACAGTACCTCACGGGTAATATGTTCGGGTATAACATGCAACAATATGCAATGTAGGGTCCGATAGGGATCCCAACACCCCATCAATACTATTCATTCCCGCAACCCAATAGACAACTTCCATTTTTGGCAACATTAGATCTACCCAACTTGTCTAGACTCATTAACAATCCCATTTAGAATGAACCACATTGGCCACCCATACTTTCCAAAATTCCATCGGACATCCCTAAGTTCGATGCTAAACCCAGGGAAGACCCAAAAAATCATGTTATGAAATTCCATCTTTGGTGTTCTTCAAACTCCCTGATGGATCATTCTATCTGATTGAGGCTCTTCCAATGTACACTCACTAGTACGGAAGCAAAAGGGTGTATTGAGCTGCCTCAACACTCTTTCTAAGAATTCAACACCCTGGCTATCCATTTTTTGACACCCTTCCAGCTTCCTATCCAATATGAGACTGGAACATACCTTTTAACTCCATTGCACCAATCTGCTTCCACCCACATCTCCAATCACATTCATGAGTGGCAAAGATGCCGAAGATTAATTAAGGAACCTATTCCAGACCAATTATTGGCTAATTGGTTCACCATGTGATTACTTCCACCCATTGCCAGGGATGATTCAATGGGCAGACCCATCACATAGGAACAAACAATCGCTCGTGCACAATATATGGATTTGGTTTATTCCCAATCCGTAACACTATAAAAACGTATTCCTCATGCTCCCCTCCCCACTAGTGATCCATCAAGGCCTGCTACCGAACCTCCCATTGATGGTTTAGTTGGTTCCATGAAGGCCCTGCCTGCGAACAAATTTGGTGGACAAAAAACTACTGTTTCTCCACCCTCAACTTAGGATGCATCCAAAACCTCTACTTCTCTTGCTCAGAACTCTGAGGTGAATGTCGTTAACTCCTCACAACAAAAATCCAGAGGGAAAAGGAAGAACAATAAAGGGAAACCTAAAAAATATTCTACTCAGTAGGAAAATCCCAAACCCCAACAAACCAATGCTAATAAACCTAAACGGAAAGCTAAGTTACCCTGCCTCATATGTCAGGAAGACCACTACACAAAAGAATGTGCTTATAAAGAGGAAGTCAATAAATTTGTTAAAGGATCTTCCCACCTGACAGTCTTAATGGATCCTTTCCCACATCAGCAGTAGCAAATGGTTTCATGCAACTCCCCCACAAGGGGTAAACCAAAATGATAATTCCCGACCAGAGACATGTTCCCATCATGACATTCTTAATATGAGTAATGAGACTATTCACATATCCACTTGTTCAAAGAGATATGAATCTATCTCCATTCCGAATAAGAATGGGAATTCCAAACATAAAACTCCCTTGGAATATCTTGTATAAAATTAGACTGGTAAATAGATGAAGGTATTGAGAATTGATAATGGATGAGAAATCTATGGAGAAAGTGAGGAGTATGCTCAGTGGTTTAGGAATCACAAAAGAATTTTGGGCAGAGGCAGTTGACACAGCATGTTACTTGGTGAATTATGTGGTAAGGTGTTTGACCAATCCCGTAGACAACACGGTATAGGTTGACAAAAGATAAATCCACACACAACTCAACATAATAGAGTTATTCAAAGAATGAATAGAATGTTGATGGAGAAATCGAAGAGCATGCTTAGTGTTGCAGGAGTCACACAAGAATTTTGGGAAAAGGAA
Source organism: Larix kaempferi (assembly GCA_027924585.1). Taxonomy (NCBI): domain Eukaryota; kingdom Viridiplantae; phylum Streptophyta; class Pinopsida; order Pinales; family Pinaceae; genus Larix; species Larix kaempferi. The sequence continues at coordinate 484,015 of BSBM01001123.1, read as the reverse complement.
GTCAACACAACATATTACTTGGTGAATAGTTTTTCGATGATGGATTTGGTAAGAAATACTATATATGAGGTATGGATTTGTAAAAATACCTCTCTTCCACATGTCATGACTTTTGGGAGTAATTCTTTTGTGCATATCCCAAAGCAAAAATTAACCAAAATCGACAGCAAGTTGGACAAGTGCATCTTCATTAGGTACAAGGATTGAGTGAAAGGGTTTAAGCTATGGAACCCAATGACAAGAAAGGGAATTTATAGTAGAGATGTGATTTTCAAAGAAGTTGAAGGAACTTATAGGGATGCAGAGGTTAAAAGAGGAAAATTAGAAATTGAGGAGTTTGAAATGAATGGTGAAAGTATGGATTTAAATGAGTGAACTAAATATTACAAAGAGGTGGAACAATAGACTATAGATGTGTGGAGGTCTGTCCAAGCAAGAAAACAACTAGAAATATATAATCCACCTGACTTTCACTCTATTTTTGTGTTATGATCTTCCATATAATATGATCCTTAGTCAGTAAAGAAAGAGATCAAATCGACAGAGGGAAAAATCTAAGAAAGGGCCATAGACAAATAAATGGAGTCCTTGAAGAAGAAGGAAACATGGGATCTAGTTACATTGCCAAATGGGAGGAAACTCGTCGGTTTTAAGTGAGTGTTTAAGAAAAACATGAATGCAGTAGGTCAAGTTGACAAGTACAAGGCTTGACTGGTAGTTAAAGGGTATTCCCAAGTTGAGGGAGTTTACTTTGGTGAGATTTCCTCTCATGTTGATAGGCTAAATTCCATAAGGGTTCTACTGTATTTAGCTGCGACATTTAATCTTGAGGAAGAACAGATGGATCTAAAGACAACATGTCTTCATGGTGATAGTGAAGAAGATATGTATATGAAGTATCTTGGAGGTTTTACAGTGGAAGGATAAAAGAAGCTAGTCTACAAGCTCAACAAATATCTCTACAGTGTAAAGCAATCGCTTAGGATGTGGTATCAGAAGTTTTATATGTATATCCAATAGCTCGGGTTTGTGAGAAGTCAAGATGATCACTGTGTGTATGGGAAGAAATTTTGGTGGTTATTTCATATATGTGGTTTTTCATGTTGATGACATGTTGTTGGTCGAAAATAAATTCAATTTGATAAAGGATGTGAAAATGCAATTATACTCCAAGTTTGAATGAAGAATATTGGAGCAACAAATTTCATTCTTGGAATGGGAATTCAGAGAGATTATACAGGTATAAGGCTTTGATTAAGTCATAGAATTTATGTTGAGACAATTTTGAAATGTTTCAACATGTAAGAGAGTAGATTGGTCAAGGTACCTATTCTCGTGGGATTCAAGCGAACTATTGAGCAATATACTAAGACATAAGAACAAATAGAGTACATGTTGTGTGTTCCAAATGCTAGTGAATCAGTGATGTAGGTAGTCTAGTATATGCTATGGTATGTACTCAAGCCAATATTTCCCATGTAGTCAGAGTCCAGAATATTGAGTAGGTACATTTCAACACCTGGAAAAGAGCACTAGACTACATTCAAAAGTGTATTAAGGTATCTGACCAGAACGATGGATTATGCAATCTATTGTGGAGGAGAGCTTGAGGACAACACGGAAATCACTACACATGGTTTTTGCAATTCCGATTAGGATGGAGATATCGACCGAAAATGATCGATCGGTGGATATGTGTTCAAGATATTTGAAAGAGTAGTTAGTTGGATCAGTAGAAGGAATTTGGTTGTTGCATTGTCGACTACCGAGGCTCAATACATGGAAGCTACTCGTGCGCATAAGGAATTTGTTTGGTTACAGAGGCTATTTTCAGATGTTGGGTTTGGATAGGTCATATTATGATAGTCAAAATGCAATATTACTAAAAACGAATCGAACATATCATTCAAATATGAAACACATTTATGTTCAATACAATTTTGTGAGGAATATGGTGGAGAAGCATCAGGTGTTATTAGATAAGGTAGACAAAGTAATGAATACTATAGACTCATTGACCAAGTCATTGAGCATAAAGAATTTTTCTTGGTGTAGGGAAATGAAACTAAAATGAACTAAGTTTATGAATATCCTATTTATGTAAAGAAGACAACAAGTGGGAAATTATTGGGAATGTTCTACTCTTGGCATGTAAATTGACTAGCAGATTCGATAGTCAACTTGTACAAGTCAACTGGATTCAAAGGAAACAGATAGTGGAACTTAAAGAGTTTGATAGGTTAGTGTCTCATAGAGTTAGTGTCTCAAGAGTTCTTCTACAAGTTCTCTTTATATCGAGAGATCTCCTACTGAAACTGTGTTTCTCCCACCTAAGGCCACCATTCGAAAGGGGACATTTAATCCAAATGCGCGAGATGCCCAAAATTGAAACATTGTTGAGGACTTAGCTCAAGCACTTTGTGCAATGTCTACCCTCGAAGTTATACAACATTGCCCTACTCAGTGTAGAACCTTATTGTCAATACTTAGAGCTGTCCATCCCGATTATTCCAATACAATCAAGTTCAATTTGGAATACTTTAAGCCAAGATTATCTCACCAACTAGATTCATACTAAAATATGTGCAAACAATATCCATCATACCGTGTTGGACGAAAGTGAATCCATTTAGATCATCTCATTGTCCTGTTGGAGAGCTACTGGCTCTCCCAAAGTAACTCAATCTCCCACTACTCTAAATGCCTTCGATGGCTGCGGTTTTCAACCATACAGACTCATCCCATCACTCACTGTAGAACTAGGGGGGGAAATCGTCGCTACCCATGTTGAAATCATGGATGATCCATTAGATTACAACATCTTACTCGGTCAGAATTGGTTTTACGCCATGACTGTTGTAGCATCCTCGGTTTTCTATTTGGTCCAATTTCCTCATCGGGGGGAAATTGTTACCATCGATCAGTTAGAATTTTGCACACCGGACGTTCACTCCAACACCACCAATAATGTCCCATTATTGACACAAGATCAACATCATTATGAGGACATTGGTGTTGGTCTATTAAAAGAATCCTCCATCATTGGAGTATTTCCTGAACTCCCATCCCCAATATTTCCAATCAATATGATCTCTTCGAGCACTGATCAACCGAACGAATCTCACGATTCCTAGGTTATTCTGAGTCCCGACGATTGTAAAAACATTGGTGATTGCATGCCTCTGAACCATAATCAAGCAACCTACCATGCGATTCAATCAACATTCGATTGGGTCGACACAATTGACCACCATAGTGTGGCACGTCTTCCGCCTCAAATCCATTCATCATTTCCCTCTGTTGAATCTATTTCACAGACTTCTCCATCTGATGAATCGATCATGGATATCATGAGAATCGATGAACCACCATGGGAATCTCACCATCATCGGTCTTCTTTCCCCTCGATTCAGGCGGCGGATCTAGATACAAAATCCAATGTTTCACTGGACATTATCAAAACTAAATATCCTTCTTCTTCACATGATGTGTTTTCCAAAGGGAACTTAGCCAATATTATGTAAACCATTTCTATTGACATCTTCATGAAACCTGATATCATGGAACATATCCATCTAGGAAAAACCTGCACACCTACTGAGGTGGAATTCTACACTGCCTTATTTAAAGAGTTTCGTGATGTGTTTGCTTGGAGTTATGAAGAAATGCCAAGGATAGACCCCTCTATAGTGGTTCACGAAATCCAAGTCTATCCTGGTGCCTGACCTGTCTAGAAGAAACTCTGACCCATCCATTCCTGCAAAACTACAACTATTAAAGCAGAAGTTGAAAAAATTATTCAGGCTGGTTTTATTTACCCTATCCCACCGACATATGGGGTGTCCAACATCGTTCTTGTAGCTAAGAAATAGGGTACGATTAGATTTTGCATCGATTACATAGATTTGAACAAAGCTTTTCCCAAGGAAAACTACCCAACTCCCTTCATCGACCAAATTATTGACAACTGTGCTGGGAGTGTCATCTTTTCATTTATGGATGGATTCTCTGGCTACAATCATATTAAGATACTCCTATCGGACCAGCATAAGACTGTTTTTATATGCCCATGGGGGAACTTTCCATATCGCAAATTACCCTTTGGCCTTAAGAACACCGGGGCCACATTTCAATGGGCCATGTCATATTCATTTCAAGATATCAAGCATGCTGTGGAACCCTATCTGAATGACCTACCCGCACATTCCAAATCACAAGAGGATCATCCTGATCATCTGAGTGAAACATTCTCACGATGTCGCCACTACAACATTCACTTGAATCCACATAAATGTGTATTCTATGTCGAAGAGAGTAGATTTTTAGGTCTCATTATCTCTAAGGAAAACATACGCCTAACCCTTCGAAGGTGGAGGTTATCTTAGCCTTACCTTCTCCCTCCAAGATCCCAGAACTCCATAGTTTGCAAGGGCATGCAAAATTCTTGCGCTGCTTTGTTTGCAACTCCACCGATATTACTAAGGGCTACATGAGGCTTCTCAAGAAATACACTCGCTTCATCTGGGATGATGAATCCCAATGGTATTTTGACAATTTGAAGAAGGCCTTTACCCATGCTCCCATTATACAACCCCCCGACTACACACGGGATTACATTTTATATCTCACTGCCTCTACTACCACTATTGACGTGTTGTTGGTTCAGGAAGACAAAAATGGTCAAGAACATGTAGTATAAGAGTCTTATTGACTCTGAGACACGTTACTCCCGTGTGGAGAAACTGTCTCTGGCCACAATTTTTGTGGTCCATAGATTTAGACATTACATTTTTCTCCACAAAACCACCATCATCGCGAACTTCAATCCGATGTACTACATCCTAACATGACAAGTGATAGGGGGAAAATATTCCCGCTAGATTGTTGTTCTCTAGGAATTCGATTCCGAGTTTGCGAAAGCAAAGTCCAAAAAATCCTTTGTCTTTGCAGATCTTATTTGTGCATTTCCCCATGTCAATGACCAATTTGAGCCCATTGATTTGTTTTTAGATGAATATTTATTTATCATTTAGCATGACTAATCCTTGGTATGGAGACATCATCTTGTATCTCAAGACCCAACTTTTTCGGCTAGACCTCAACCGTGATCAACGTCGCCGCATCAGAAACCATGCTAAATATTACCTTATCATTAGTGATACCTTGTATCAACGTGGTATTGACTTTGTGTTACGACGTTGTCTGGTTGTTGATGAAGGCGAACATGTTCTTAATGACTGCCACTCCAGAGAATGTGGTGGTCATCTTTCTTGGATGGCTACAGTCCATAAAATATTGTGCGCAGGCTACTTTTATCCTACAATCTTCAAAGACTATGTTGAAGCAGTTAAGAAGTGCCCTCCATGCCAATTCTTTCACGCCAAGAAACGATCACACCCCGCTCCACTTCATCCTTTCATTTCTGTCGGCCCCTTTGCAAAATGGGGTATTGACTTTATGCACTGTAATCCCACTTCATCCGGGTGGCATAGCTATCATATCATAGCTGTGGACTACACTAAATGGGGTGAATCCCTACCTACGTATAGAGAAGATGGCAAGACAACATCGTTATTCATATTCAATCATATCATAGATAGGTTCGGAGCCCCACAGGCCATTGTGACTGACCACGGTTCCCATTTCAAGAACCATATGACGGATGAGTTGAGTTCCAAACTGGGTTTTCACCATGAAAACTCAAACCCATACTACCCACAGGAAAATGGTCAAGTAGAGGAAATTAATAAAGTCTTGAAACGCATGATCCAACACACCGTGGGTACCCAAAAATCTAGTTGGCACTTAGCTCTATTCTCATCTCTTTGAGCCTGAAAGACATCGGTAAAAATGGAAATTAGGTTCACACCATTCCAATTTGTTTACATCCTAGAAGTAATCCTACCGATTGAGTGTGAAACACCATCTCTAAAGCTAGCCGTAGGACTCTTACCCAACACAACTACTAAGGAAGAGCAATTTCTATACCTAGCCAAGCTAGATGAAACTCGCTGAAATATTTCACTCACCATCGAGGCCCATAAAAAACGAATCAAATCTCAATATGATAAATTTGTCCAACCTCAGGATTTCACAGAAGCTGACCTACGATTAACCTACGATCAGATGCACGCCAAGTTAGGTAAAGGAAAGTTAGAATCTATGTGGTACAGTCCCTACATTGTAAAATGTGTGTTAGAGAAGGGACCTTACGAGCTCGTAGATTGTGATGGCATATCTTTGGGAGAGCCACGCAACGGGATTTACCTAAAGAGATTCTACGCATAGTTTCATTCTGCATGGAAAACCTTGTATATAATGTACACAATGTGATTGTGGTTTAGTTTTTGCATGTTAGGTTCTATCTCGTATATTTTCATTTATCTCGACTAGTGATTTTATGCGCAGATGTCAGCATACTTTGGATTCTCCTATGGCACTAGTCGACATACCCGAAACCTTACTTCTATAGCATGGGTACTTTATTCCCCTGCCGACGAATTGATATCCTTGGGTGGCATTTGCTTGGGCCCCGTAACAAACAATATTATGGAGTAACATGGGGTCATTGGAATCCTAACTGAAGTTTCTTCTATTGGGATCCATTCCTTTATAGTCTACCTGGAATCTCATCTCGTGGTATCTCAGTTGAACCGATCTACACTTTCTGTGATACTGCACTGCTTCATTTATATAGAAGGGTACACCTCCTTGAATGATCATTTGATTACATTTTTTACCAACATGTATCAAGGGAATTCAACACAGTGGACAATTCGTTAGCTAACCATATGTTAGATTGGCATCTATCCCATACATGATAAATACATCATAACAACACATGTAAAATATGTAAATACACAAGTCATCTTAAATAAACCATAGAGATAGATCCATATAAATATATCATGTAAAAAGTGTGTTTTTCCATATATAACAATGTGATGCGTCCAAAAGACAAAAATTGGGACCATGTCCCACAAAAAATTGGTACTCTGGCCTACATATCGTGTACATGCTGCTAGATAAAAACTAATAGCCAAAGCGTAATCAAGAGGTTCATGGTGCTCATGGTAGCACACCACTACCCTGGCCACATGGCGGAGCAGTCTGCTTATGCGCTTTGGCACACCTACAGTGTGCCTATGGAGATGGTAGGGTATCTCAGGTATCCACATAGGAGGGACACCCATCGTCAACCCCTCATGGTTCTGTTTTACGTCATGGAATCCTCCTACCTCTTCCACCTCCTCCTCCTCCTCAGCCTGATGCCGAACCCCTCTTCCATGTAATGGTGAGTATCCCATTGGCCTCTTCTGTTTGCGATCTACAACAATACACATACATATGTTAGATATTTTTGAGTATACATATATATATATATAATCAAAAACACATTTCTGAAGGTCACATACCTTATTCATCCCAATCAAAATCCTCGGGTAGATCCATGTTGATGTCATCACAGAAGTCTACCCCATCATAAGGATAGTCTTCTATCATCACTATCCGTTCCTCGATCTAGGAAAATAAGTCCTCACCGAAAGCTAGGACTTGCAGTCCTCCAAGACACCCAGCATAATCACTCCACCTCCCCATCCGAGGCTCAGATGCCGAATGGATATGCCTCTCTAACTGAGGACGTAGTAACGACACCCTCTCCAAAAAGAAAGTAACCAGGATACTACCATATCCAAATTGATGGATGTCTTTGTTTCTGTATTTGGTGATCTAATCCTTGATGTTAACTAGGACCCTTTCATACCAATTGAACAACTTTGTCTCCATGCACTCCACAACATAGGTCGTTTAAGCTTTGATTGCGTGGTGATCTCCCACGCCTCCCGCCACGGGAGTAATGGTATATAAGATCATCCTCAGGGGAAGATCCAACACATCCGCTATGAACACTTTTGCTTTCTTTTTTGGGGATCCTTGCCTACAATACCATGCAATATATGTATCTGTGGTCTCTTCGATGGTCCGGTGCCCTGTCAGGTTGACCCGCTCCCCCTCTTGGAGAAGTCGGCCAAGAAGTAGATGTCCTCGATCTCTATCTCGAGGGTGTGCTCTCCAATGTGGAAAGTATGAATGTTGGTATCCCACATTTGAATAATTTTTTTCAACAGCTTCCCCTGCTAACGGATACCCCTGGTATTAAATAATTTCAATAGACCACATTCTTGTAGCGTGATCAGTGTGGATTCATCATTCAAAGCTTCCCTTTCATCTTCTTCATGTTCCTTTCTTTCCACTCCACCATTTTCTCTCTAGTCACTTGCAATCTCCTATAAATCACCAGGGGAGACTTTAGTTAATATATGTAAATCTATCTTCAAGCCAAAAGGGAGAGGAAAACATATCCTTTCCCAAATATGCGGATTTTTGCGCCCTCGATAGTGCAACAGATGTGAAAAATGATAATTTTTGCGCCCCTGCGAAGGCTCAGAACACAAAATTCCCTGAATTTTCATGCTTCCCGACATAGGGGGGGTGTGAAAATATTAGGGCACAAATTTGGTTCCCTAACGAACTTGACAACCCAGAAAAATTAGCATGAAAACAGACAAAAAATGGATTAAAAGAAAGAGCAAGGTGAGAGCATTTACCTATTTCAAATGATGGTCAAAATGGCACCTCGGATCTCTCAATATCTCCAACTGAAGATTTTCTCTCCACAAGGTGAAAATCTACTTTAGGTAAAAAATAGCCAAGTCAAAATGGGTAATTTCCCTTTATTTATACATATAATTTGGCTATTTCTAACTATTTCTACAATTAAAAAACCTTTCTCAGTTAATTCTTCACATTTTTATTACCTAATGTCTGTTTCTAGGGTTTTTGACTACATTTGGTAGGTTCATGTACACTGTTCACATTGGTAGTGTCATGTGTTTGACCTTCTTTCGAGCTTACTTTCTCTTTTTCGTGTTATGGACCCAAATACGAAAAATATTCCAAGCGCTTTTTACACCTAAGTCGTGCTTGTCAAAAATCAAGTAAAACGGTGTCAAGCTTAGTTTACTTTACTCGTGCTCGAAAAATGATGAGTAAAGTATCGTCTTAGTATTATTTTCTCCCCTTTTTGGACTAAGATGATTAACTTACGAAAACAGAACCCTAGGATTTCTTTTTAAGCTCTTTTCAGACTCCCTCGCTTAGAAAAGATTGCCAAGTGAACTTGTCTCTTTCACACTTTTAAAATCATTTGAAAGATCATCTATTCGGTAGTAGGTTAGCCTTTTTTCAGACCTTTTTTCGGACCATTTATACTATTTATGAGAAAGGTATACCTCAGTCAATCTTTGACGAGGAGAGTTCCTCCATATATTATTTTACACTTCTTCGGGTCTAGGGACTAACTTTTTCGAAAAAATCAAGCCTTGGAGTCTTCTTTAAGTTATTTCAGACTCTCGAAATATGAAAAACTGCTGAGTTATGCTTATTTGGACTTGTAAAATTAAACACCGAAGGATCCTTATGGAACCGAACCTCTCCTTCCTTGGGTTCATAAAATGTACAAGGATGGAATCACTTAAATGTGAGCTATACTGAGCATCTATTATCCTCTTCAAGCTAGTTAAACAACAAAGAGGTACTCGTCAATTATGATGGGAGAATGGGGGGAGAAATGGGGAAATAAGCCGAGTTCACCTTTTTGGCATCCTGTAAGTTGTTACCTTTAAACATGGCATGCATTTACATCTTGTCTTGTTTGGGTATTCAGCCTCTCTATTGAAGTCATCACTATAGTCATGAGTCATCTTCTTCGCCTTGAATTCTACTCACCTTTTAGTTGTTTCTGATAATTAATCCATGCTTCCAAGTCCTTTCTCATGCTGTTATATGTTCAAATGGTCTATGTCGCCTTCAGTAAACCTTTTACCATTTTTCCAAACCCTCCAATTCTGTGTTAGTATGTACTCCTTTGATCTATTTCTCCACACCTCTTTCCTATATTGGTTTTGTGTCGATGATGTGGAATTCATTATGGTTCACCTTCGATGATTCTATTCTTGTCAACGTCAACTCTCTATCTAGGAATTAGATTTAGGAACCAACCATAGTACCTTGGTGCCTGCATGCCTCAATGGCAGGTTTCCTCGTATTCGATAGTAGGTTTTCATCATTGACCGCTCATCGAATGATTCCACGAGTGTTCAACATCAATACATGTATTTGCATTCATTGGACTATACTAATGATACCTTGGGGATCATTATCATCATTGGTGATTTCCCTCGCACTTGTTAACGGTTCACGTCATTGACTGGTAATCAAGTGGTTTCTGCCATGTTCGACTTCAACACTTTGTAATCACATGGTTAGATTCGTATCAATTTGGGATCAGGTAGAAGACACTAGATGCTCCCGATATTTCTCTTACGTCTAGGATGCAACGGTGATTATTGAGTAGGTCCCCACATTGACATCTTGTTGGTGACCTTGTTTGTGTACTGTCACATAGATCCACTATTTTATTGGTCGTGGCTGTGTTGTTATCTGGTCATAGATCTACATTTGTTCTTCATATCCATTATTTGTTTATAGTATCTATCATGTCAGTTATGTCATGTATCTACATTGTATTGGTTGGAAACCATGCTTTGATTCAGTTGTCCTGAGCATGGGTATGCCCGCTTTAGTGTTATTTGACATTCGGTTTCCTTGCAGCTCCACTCCAACCTCCTTGCTACTATCTTTGTGGAATAATTTATTTGTAAAGTGTTTCGACCATTAGTTTCTTCTGACCTCACACTTTAGGGGGCATCTGTTACCCCAAAGTTCCACTTTGAGTATCGTTTCACTCCATCAGGGTTGACCCCCATGTGAAAGCTAACGAAACTTCCTCCTAATGAGTGTCAGAACTTACTCTCACCTAGTATGTCCCCTCTTTGGCCTTCCTTGGAAACATTAGAGCCAAATCCAACTTGTTTTATCCAAGTGCCACATCACCAAGTCGAGATGACACCTCATTTGGCCCACTTTACCCTAATTTTTGCACCTTGCTAGTAGTGCAAAACGTGAAAATTCCACTTTTTCGCGTTCTGCATACTTGCATGGGGGAAAAAATGTCAACTTCATCATGTTCTTCTTAGTGTTGGAGGCACGAAAATCCCCTCAACCACCTTACTCCTTGAATTTGGGATCTTGGATTCAATGGAGAAACTTTAGGGATGATGATTCCTCTCGAATCCCATCTCTTACTTCTTCCTTGTTGTGAGTCATCTCCTTGATCCACGTTCTACTCCTTGAGATCCATTATTATCTCCTAGTGGTTTGCATCCCAAACCCTATAAGAAAGAATCCATCCATAAGCTAGGGGAAGAACATTTGAGGCATCAAACCTATGGTCTTAGGAGTTTCTCCGAGGTAGTGAGGAAGGAGGATTTGGAGCTGAAGGTTTGCTTGGACATCAAGGGATCACTTTATAAGTTTCTCCTAGTTTCCATCAATATAACTTGTATTATTTTCCCATTTCATGTGTTATGTTTCAATCATTAGCATGGAATGTTTGTAATCTGATTTAGATTTGAACTAGTATACAACGTATTCAGATATTTGCTTTCCTTGTTGTGTGTTTGGTTCAAACAGGTTCTACTTGCGTTATTCTAGATGGGAGCTAGAAAGAAGACATACATCTAGTTCAAGGTGAGTTACACCAAAACTTCCTCTCTGAATATATTTAGGATTTGTATGCATTTTTAGATCTAGGATTTTAAGGTAGAATTTGTTTGTTATCTATCTTAGATTAAGCTTAGTTAATCTCAGTTTGGTCGAAGGGTAAATCTAAATATCTGTAGGACGGATTTACTTACCACACTACTATTGCAGCATCCATCGATACATCTATAGTGGTTGCACTTGTATTTGCTGCAACTACATCTCCCCCCCCCCATGACTACATCGGAGCAAGTTTTCCAGCCAACTGCTCCACCTGCTATCCCTGAAGCCCAGTCATGTCCATTGTCGGAGGTGTTCACGGTCAGAATCAAGTTACTTTATGAAAATATTGTGATGCATTAGCGAAAATTAATTTAAGCAATTATTATTTTTCAATGAAATGATTTTCATAAATGTTGTAGGGTGGCATTGTTGAGAGGCTCAGTAGATCGAGGACACCTGCCTCATGTCTCCCACTCCCATTAGCAATGAGTTATTTCAGATTTGAATTCTACATTCATTTTATAAATGTGGTAAATGTTACAAATTCTTGAAAATAATGTGGTATCTTATATCATTGTATGGATATTCCACTATCTCCAAGAAGAGGAAGATCGATTTCGGAGATGCGCTTGGGAGTGTCGGGGGTGGGAATGATGCTTGAGATACCATGCTATGCACATTATCCATGATGTGGCATTTTTTGGCACCAGTTTCCATGTACTTGGTATCTAGGGAACGAGTTTCCATGTATTTTGGATCTATGACACGAGTTGCTGGACTTTATATAGGGCATGTGTTGCCATCGTGTGTACATTGGGAACCATGTTCCATTGTTTTCCATAAAATATATATGTTTGGATGAGTTTTTTAGCTTTGATGTAGATGGCTTTTTAGTTATGTGATTTATATCCATGTTGTCTATATTTGTATCTTGTTGTCTCTTGTTGTGTGCTGTTTCCTAATAAAAAACATCATGATTTTAAAATAAACGGTTGAGTTTGAATGGATTTTGATATGATTTCCCTCGTTTATGATGAAATAGATAAATTTTGATCTCTAGTGGCCTCATATAGTCAATGTTGGATGGTCGATTGAAAAAAATATTTTGTTTGAACTCTAACAAAACATACTCACTTGACCATGTTCATAGCATTTGGAACCACTGTCATAACTGTAAAAATAATGATTTCCATCGATGTTTAATATTTGATGATATACTAATCAATAAGTACTTGTCGATCATACTTAGGTGTGAAAAACCTATGCTATCATCATTGTGGTGAAATATATGGAAAATATCTCCCCATCCCCCTCACTTGGAATGTTTCCTTGTGAAGGGACCATCATCTCTTTACCACTATGTTTTTCTTAGCATGGATGCTTTGTTAGGTTTTAAGTGTGACTTTAGGTTTAGAATTAAAATAATGAATATTATTTCAATTGGTTTGTATTATGAAATGTATTTTAATTGTAAAATGTCATTCTAATAAGATCCAACTAGTTTGTATACATCACAATGCAAGGATGAAAGGTCGATGGTAAAATTCAACACCTTCAGTAGTTACTTGAGAAATTTTATGGGGCCCTTGATATGATGACTAGGGAGATACTTGACCTTTTCCTATACCTTATTATTTTGACAAGTTTTGCTAAAGAGTTTTCATTGTATATTAAATTGTTGTGTAAATGATGAATGATAATGGCGACCTTCCCAAATATCAAAACGTTCCTTATGTTTGTTGAAAAGGTGATCTCGATCTCTTGATGGAGAGCATTTAATTCTATACTTTATTGTTTGAAGCATTCCCTAGACCCCATAATATTTTGATTTATTTAGTTCTCTCTGGATCAATGAAGGAGCCCTTAGGAAGCAAAAAGGAAGGTTGATTATTGAAAGTGTTTAATTGAAAGTTAATTAGGTGAATTGAAAGTTGAATGGTTCATGAAATAGAAAATAGCAAATATCTAAGATGAAAATAAGTCAATAGTATATCATCAAGGAATTTTGGTTTTTTCAAAGGTTGGATCCTTATACAAGTGTCTATGAGCTATTAGATGCTTCATTTTGTTGATGTATATGTAACTTCGGAATGTATTTCACCCATGTATTTCATATATGTATTTTGTACTCCTATAGAGATGGCATTATTCCTCTATACAGAAGTGTTTGTATTCCTATAGAGATGTTATTATTCCTCTATACGGAAGTGTCGTCATTTATATTGTAACTGTCGTAACTTATACTTGATGGGTTATTAGACCTCCTTGTTGGGGTCGGCCCTGTATATGTCATGTGGGTCGAAGGTTTATTAGACCACCCTATTGGGGGTCAACCATTTAGGTCAAAGGGTTATTATACCACCAAGTGTGGGGTCGTCCCAGATTAAGTTAACCATGGGTTAAACTAGACATGTAGGCCCCATTAGTTTATTTGGCAGGACAGAACAAGTATAAATAGAGATTGGGAGATCTCTATTTGATTATTCATTCACACACTTTTCTCATTCGGAAAGTGGTGCACTTATGAGGAGGAGGCTTTGCTACTAGGAGAAGACTATCTCTTTTATTCTAGTTGTATCATTGCTCTATCTATCTCTGAGGAAGTTATTGGGGTTTTTCACCTTTATGGTTTTCCCCGAGTAAACTCTATGTCTCTTCTGTGCTTGCATTATTGTGTCCATGATTGATATGCTGTAGATTTGGTGTACATGTTGTTCTCTCAGTTAAGATCCTAGATCAGATTGAAGTAAATTCTGAAAATTTAACATGGTATCAAAGCTAGCTTGAAAGAAGGCATGATATGGCATGTATGACACTTGTTGCACTTACGATGCTAGGGCTTGATATAGAAAAAACCAGTCATCATAGCACTTTCCCTATAAATCCATTTTGGAGAATTTTTAGGATCTGAAAATTTTACAGGTCGAACATAAGATCCTCGTGTACCTTGCATCCAAAGGACAACTTCTAATTCGTTGTACTTTGTGATTTCTGATATGTACAATATAGGGTTTCTGCCTCTTCCAGATCTGAGTCATAAACAGGTGACCTTGGAAAAAAGGTCATAACTTGGGCTAGGAAGATCCAAATGAAATTTTGTACAAAGTGACAGGTATTACACAGACTGTACTATCTCAGGAAAGTTTTTCAGAGGTCGAAGTTGAACTAGTGACACGTGGAACTCCGTACAAGTTCGCTCTCCTATTTTATCCCATAAACATGACACGTTGCGACACTTGGAATAACTTTCTTTCAGAGAATCCAATTGAGGTCAAACCTGTCAGGATGGAAAGATGACAGGTCAAGATATCTCAGGAAAAATTTTCAGGACCTGCGGATCGAAAAGTTCAGAGTTACACCAGAAACAATCAGGTACATATTTCTGTCATAACAGAATTATTTTTTAGCACCTTCATTCATGGCTTCCGGAATTTAGGGTTTTGGAGAAAGTTGGAATTTTTGTAATCAGAGACTACGGCTGAATGCCACTCATAAAAATAGAAATTTAGAGACCAAGATCAGAATTTTTGGTTGGGCAGAAGAGTAGGCTTCATCAAACCCTAGTTTGGGGTCATGTCTAGTGAATCCAAAAGTTTCAAAGGCAAAATTGCAGAGTGAAAATTTGCAGTTTTCAAATTCTGAATATACTAGCTTGATCAACTTATCAAGGCTCATATTTCTATCCTTTCAGAAGTTTGAATTTTTGGGGTTTCTCTGACAAACCCTAATCCAGCTCCAGGTCCGGTTCTTGTAAATCAAGTGGATTGGGTTAATCCTAGAAGAATATGGATTGGTCACCTGCATAAGTGAATAAGTTCCTGTCTCAGAGGGAGATGAGGCTAAGGCCTTCCATAAGAATATTACAAGCAATCTTGACAGGTATGGCTTACAGGTATGTTTCGAATTCTGTTCATGGTTAAGTTTATGATAAGTTTGTCTTCATATCATTACAGTACAATCTTATTGATTACTAGACTTGTCGTATCACCTTAATAGAAGATATTCATTAATTGAGGTTTTGACACTTATGATTGTACTAATGCATTGTGATGTTGTATGAGGTTTATGTTGTTTGCTAACATAAAAGGTACACCAAGAAAGTCAAATCATGTTCTACTTCAAGAACATATGATCATGGTGACATGAAGACAAAGATTCATCCATTGTCATGGATCACATAGAAGATCTACTTTCGAGGTATGTATGACTTGGTTCTACAATGGTTAACTTATGAGACATGCAGGTTACTAGCACAAGGCACTGAAGAGAACCAAAAGACATTATGCGGGTATGTTAGACATAACTAGCTAGCATGCTAATCCAGGTATGTTTTTCCTATATCAAGCTAGAATCCTACCTTGCGTTAGGATCTTATACTGTTGTGTTATTGATAATGATTATTCATGAAGTCATAGGTTTGAATAGTCATGGTTGTATGAATATTATGTTTCTTACCATAATTGATGATATGACTAACCAGAAGAATCATGAAGGTATAGGTTTGAGTAATCACGGGTTTATGCATTGATGATTTAACTAATCAAAAGAGTCATATGATCAAATAAGAATATGCATGAGTAAAATAAGACTTCCCTGAAACCTTGAATACTAATGTTTATTATCTGTGAATGATCATGACTATACATGTTTAAGATTATTGTGTTTTGATAGTATTAAGATTATACTAATAAATGTGTGATTATGTATGAGACCTCAAGGATAACACAATGATGATACTAATAAGCATGCATAGTGATTAAGGATGGATATAAGTTCAAGGACAGGTAATCCAGGAAGCAAAGATCAAGAGGGAGCACACTCCAGTTGTTCCTGCAAGAAAGCAAAGGAGCACACTTCAATAGTTTCTGCAAGGATGCAGATATTAAGAGGGAGTTGACCACTTTTCACAATCCACATCAGAATGGAGTTGCAATGATTCAGAGGGAGTCCACCCAGCAAGCAAACAAATATATGTATTTGAATTGTCATTTCTTACATAATGTTATTCAATGATGTATATGCTTATGTTCCTAGCATTAGGTTGTGTATTATGCATATTAGAATAGTTGCATTGATGAACAGTATACTACTAATATACATGGGTAAGTGGCCTATGGCACTGTACAACATTCCATTGCTACTTATCTAGAATGAAACCTCTTTGCTGACATGTTAGGAGTTGTGCACACTCTTAACAATGTTTTGGTAGAGATTGGAGGGCATTTATAAAGTTACGGAATATGGATAAATGTTGTATTGAAGCATTGGCTAAGATAATTGCATGACTGTATGACATATTTCTTTATGTGTAATAATTTGTTCTGAAAACTATGAGATGTTTTCTAATCATGCAATTTAACTTGTTGTGAAGGAAAGATCATATACCATCACCTACAAAAGAAGGACTACAACATTTGTTTAGCAACAAAGTTATCTATTGAAAATATTGAAGATATTGAAGTTCCCAGGATCTGGGAAGAATGCCATGATCGAGGAGTACCAATCGATCATGAAGATGTTTGAGATGCAGTCCCAAAGGGTATTCTATAGTGACTTCCAAGAGGATCTACAAGATCAAGCATGTTGCAGGTGGTAGCATAAAGACTTTTGCTCCTGTAGCCAGATACACTTCCATTAGATCAGTACTTGCTCTGGCTGTAGTGATGAAATGGAAGATACACCAGATGGATTTCAAGATAGCTTTCTTGAATGGTGTATTTGAAGAAGAAGTGTATGTGGAGTAGTCACTTGGTTCTGAGACACATGACAAGAATTCATATATGTGCAGAACTTGGTATGGTAGGATAGACAAATTTCTATCTAGTTTGGGCTTTACCAAGAGAAAAGCAGATTCCAACCTTTACTACAAGGTTGAGGAAGGCAATACAGTGATACTACTTTTATATGAGGATGACCTGTTTATTACAGGTGAAGATAGATTGATTGCCAATATGCAGCGGAAGATTGATGCCAAGTTCGAGATGAAGAACTTGGGGATGATGCACTACTTTCTAGGTATGGAGGTGTGGCAGAGTGCAGATGGAATCTTCCTTGGACAAGGGAAGTATGCAGTAGAGATCCTGAAGAGGTTCGGTATGATGGACTGCAAGGCCACGGCCACACCTATGGAATCGAACATGAATCTTATGTGTGATGCTTCATCTGATCCAGTTGATGTCATTATGTACCGTCAGATGATTGGGTCCTTGATGTACCTAACGAACACGGGACCATATATTTTCTTTGTGGTGAAAACATTGAGCTAGTTCCTGACAGATCCAAGGAGTGTTCACCTGGTTGCTGTAAATCATATTCTGAGGTACCTGAAGGGTACAATTGATTATGGGCTCAGGTATGATGTGAATTAAAATTTTAACCTATAGGGTTATGTTGATTCAGATTGGGCAGTCAGTGCTGCAGATAGGGATCAGGTGTGATCTCTTGGTTTGGCAGGAAGCAGTCCTATGTAGCACTGAGTACAGCCGAAGCAGAGTATGTTGTGATGGATGAGTAGGTTGCAGATGTATTGACGAAGCCATTGGCCAAAGTGCAGTTTGAGTACTTCTGAGAGAGGCTTGGTGCACTTCAGATCGAGGTTCCTTCCAAAGGGAAGTGATGAGTCTGGAAGATGCAGATGCACATGAGCTTTTTTGACATGGTTGATGTGTTCTCCCTTGGTCATGATGTAATTGCTGAGCCATTTTTCACATGGTGGTAGATGTGTTCTCCCACGGTGAAAAAGTAAGGGCTGGAGCCTTCCCCAAATGGTGGTTGATGTGTTCTCCCATGTCGGTGGCGTAAGTGTTGGATGATGTGCATCTAGGTTGTGCTTTCTAGACAATGAGATGATCTGAAGAGGACGATGCTATGATGATCAGAAGGATCATGGATGATGAGCATCAGGATGATGCTCCAGTTACTACTCTGTATATGTATATGCATCATGTTGGATGCTTGTAATGATTAGTTGGATCATTCATGTATATATGCATCATGTTCGATGTTGGATATGATCAGTTGGATCACTTATGTATGTATGCATCATGTTGGATGCTGGATATGATTAGTTGGATCATTTGTATGTATTTTGTATATGCATCATGTTGGATGCTTGGACCATGTATCTGTATATGTATCAGGTGGATACTGAGATCATGTATGTTGATATGTATCAGGTGGATACTGAGATCATGTCTATTGATATGTATCAGGTGGATACATTGTGTGGATCATGTATCTATGTATGTATCAGGTGGATACATTGTATGATCAGGTAGATCATGTATGATGATATGTATCAGGTAGATACTTGGTATGCATCAGGTGGATGCAGTGTATGATCAGGATGATCATAGATGATGAGCTTCAGGATGTTGCTCCAGATGACATGCAGCAAGATGTTGTAGTGATGATGATAAAGATGATCATGTGTACATCAAGATGATGTATGGTGA
This sequence comes from Larix kaempferi, assembly GCA_027924585.1. NCBI lineage: Eukaryota > Viridiplantae > Streptophyta > Pinopsida > Pinales > Pinaceae > Larix > Larix kaempferi. The sequence continues at coordinate 464,894 of BSBM01001123.1, read as the reverse complement.
GTATGAGGATGATACTTTGTGGTCGTGGATTAAGTTGTACAGATGATCATGTCTGGGAGATCCTATAGGTTGGAGTTGTGTACCCGTAACAGCCTGGGATGCTCTTTCGAGACATTGCTTTGGGGGGACATGTAATTTGTGCCCTTGGAGATTTCAGGTCAGAGTTATGTATCCGTAACATCCTGAGATGCTCTTGCGAGGTTTTGTCCTATGGCATATAATTTGTGCCCTGGGAGATTTCAGGTTGGAATTGTGTACCCGTAACATCCTGAGATGCTCTTTCAAGGTTTTGCCATGACCACATGTAATTTGTGCCCTAGGGATTTCAAGTCAGAGTTGTGTACCTGTAACATCTTGAGATGCTCTTGCTAGGTTTTGTGGTGACCACATGTAATTTGTGCTCTGGGGAGATTTCAGGTTGGAATTGTGTACCCATAACATATTGAGATGCTCTTGCTAGGTTTTGTGGTGGGGTCACATGTAATAAGTCCTGGAGATTTGGACAGGATGAAAAAGGCCTTAGATGCTCTTTAGGGTTCTTGCTAGGCAAGAGACTCTTTAAAGGTTTTGTGACGCATGTAATAAGTCCTGAGGATTCCACAGTATGGCCAGTGATGACGAAGACCTGCAGGTGGTGGGCCTACATCCAGTATGAAAAAGAACTGGCTCTATATAACTTCCTATGACGAGTAGATTCAAAGATTGATTTGGATAGCAGTAGCAGTGATGATGATGATGATTCGAGGATGATGATTCGCTGATGATGATCCAGAGAAGAAGACTTGTGCTAGAAAACTTGTGTCGAGAAATACCTTCCTAGTTACGAGGGAGTGTTGATGTATATGTAACTTCGAAATGTATTTCACCCATGTATTTCATATATGTATTTTGTACTCCTATAGAGATGACATTATTCCTCTATATGGAAGTGTTTGTATTCCTATAGAGATGTTATTATTCCTCTATACGGAAGTGTCATCATTTATATTGTAACAGTCGTAACTTATACTTGATGGGTTATTAGAACTACTTGTTGGGGTCGGCCTTGTATAAATCATGTGGGTCGAAGGGTTATTAGACCACCCTATTGGGGGTCGGCCATGTGGGTCAAAGGGTTATTAGACCACCAAGTGTGGGGTCATCCCAGATTAAGTTAACCATGGGTTAAGCTAGACATGTAGGCCCCATTAGTTTATTGGGCAGGATAAAACAAGTATAAATAGAGATCGGGAGATCTCTATTTGATTATTCATTCACACACTTCTCTCATTCGGAAGTGGCGCACTTATGAGGAGGAGGCTTTGTTGCTAGGAGAAGACTATCTCTTGTATTATGGTTGTATCATTGCTCTATCTATCTCTGAGGAAGTTATTGGGGTTTTTCACCTTTATGGTTTTCCCCAAGTAAACACTATTTCTTTTGTGTGCTTGCATTATTGTGTCCATGATTGATATGCTGTATATTTGTTGTACATGTTGTTCTCTCAGTTAAGATCCTAGATCAAATTGAAGTAAATTCTAAAAATTTAACACATTTCATGTTTCGAATGTAAGTAAATTAAAAAAGGTTTATTAGTGTATTAATCCTAATAAATGTAACATCATTTTCATTGCAAAAAAATCATTCATTACTTATACATTTGTTAATTATATTTCTTAATATAAACAATTGAAAATTTTAAATCAATTTTAACTTATGCTACAATTTTAAAATCAATACTTTCTAAAATATACTAAGAGGCCCAATGGCTCTATTTGAACAATGTAAACTATTTCCTAGTAGATTTCTAGATTTTGAAGCAGATAAGGATTCCAAAGCCTCAAGAATAAGAGAAGGTTCCCTAATCCAAGGACTTGGGGATTGTTAAGGTTTCAAAACCCTATCAATATTCCACATTTTTGTTAGTCCTTTTACAAGATTTTTATTAAATCACTCAACTATTCCATTTTCTTATGGAAGGTAGAAATTCAAGAAAGGATTCCTTGGGATTAGTGAAAGAGATGTGGCAACAAGATGAAGAAGATGGGGTACTAGTCATATGCCAACAATTGAGATGATATAATGCAATCAATGCTTAGTGGAAAAACAAAATCATTAAATGTTTTCTCCAAAAACAAAATCATAAAATGTTTAGATAATTAGAATGACACATATTTCTTTTTTAAACAATCTCATAAAATAAACAATATGTCAACCAAAATCATAAAATGTTTTCATAATTAAAATGAAAAAAATATTTTAAATTGAGATAAACATTAATGATATATTGTAAATGGTTTAAAGTAATTAATATGAATATTAAATTCCATTAAAATATCATCATCAATTTTAAACGTAGTAAAAACATTATTAAAATAATAAAAATTTAAACAAATACAAACTTTTACAAGTATTCATAATTTGAGCACCAAGGGTGAGCTTAATTGGTAAGACGTGCAAACACTCTCTCGATACGGGGGGTCATGAGTTCGAGCCTTGAGTCCTAAGGGGTTAGGCCAACTCGGTATTGTTGGTCGATGGTTTACCATCCACGAAATGTGGTGGAGAAGTATTGGTGGGTTTCCCATGCACCGTTTCCGCAGAAGAAGAAAAAAAAAATAGAAAAAAGTATTAATAAAATAATTTAAAGCAAATACAATTTTTTTACAATTTACAATTCAACGGAGTCATATGGAGTTACAAATTTTTACACTTCAACCAACTCATATAGAGTTACTTTGGAGAAGAAAAGTAACTTTTACAATTCAACCGACTCATATGGAGTTACTTTGGAGTAGAAGAATAACTTTTACAATTCAATATCTATGATTACAAACTCTTACATTTCAACCAACTCATATGGAGTTACTTTGGAGCACAAGAGTAAGCATATTGTTGAAATATTGTAACTTCTAACAATATTATATTTGTATTATTCCGGAGATGTTTCATTCCTCTGATGGGACTTTATAATGTATCCGAAGATGTTTATTCCTCCAAGAGATTGTGGTAACTAGGGTTATTAGATCTTCTAGGATAGTTCGTCCCTGAGTTAGTTATTTGAGGGTTATTAGACTCTCCTAGGAGAGGTCAGCCCCATAGGGTAAAAATTCAGTGGGAAAAAAAGTATAAGTAGAGGAGGATGTTCCTCACTTATCTCACTCATTCATCACTCGGAAGGTAGCGCACAAGTGAGAGAAAGGTCTGCATAGGAGGAGTGGAAGGAGCTCTAGTCTTGGACTACATCTTGTATTTGGTTGCTCATCTCTATTAAGGAAAGCTTTGCTAGGTTTTCTACCCTATGAGGTTTTCCCTATTGATGTATATGTAACTTCGGAATGTATTTCATATATATTTATTATACCCTTATTAGAGATGTGTTATTCCTCTATAAGGAAGTGTCGTCATGTGGATTGACAAGTGTCACAAGTTTGTGTACTTGCCGATGGGTTATTAGACCACCATGTGTGCGGTCGGCCCTGAAATAGATATATTATATTGTGGATGTACCTAGCTAGACAAGTCAACCCCATAAGGTCATTGGGCAAACGGGTTAGTATAAATAAAGATGAGGAGATCTCTATTTAGATCACTCGGAAAGTCATCTCTCTCTCACTCAGAAAGTGGTGCACTAGTGAGGAGGAGGATCATCTGCTTCTAGGAGACTATCTCAAGTGTATTTTGGTTGTACTTTGGAGCCATTGCTCTCTCTATCTCTGAGGAAGTTGTGGGGTTTTTCACCTTAGGGTTCTCCCCACGGAAACTTTGTGTCTCTTGTCTCTCATGCTTCTGATTCTTGTGATGCTTTTCATGCTTAATGTGATTGTTATGCATTGATATACTGTATATGTTATTTTCTCAGTGAAGATCCTAGAGTATTGTGAATTAATGCTCAAAATTTAACATGGTGTCAGAGCTAACTTGAGAAGAAGACATTTTGTAGTGATGGAAACTTGAGTTTCTTGTTTATTGGGTTTCTCTCCATAGTTTTTGGAAAAGCAGTATAGTAGATTGACTCTACTCATCAAGGAGAATCTATCTGTCCAATCAGAATTCAATTCTGAGCATTTTCAGATTTGGCCCTAAAAATTAGGGTTTCCACAAAAATAGGAATTTCTGAAATCTGAAGACATAGCTGGAAGCTCCTTGCAAAAATCAAAGTTTAGAGATTTGGATCGAGATTTTTGGTTGGGTCGATCTCCGGGAAACTCAAACCCTAATTCAGGGATCTCCCTAGCGAACCTGGGAGGACAAAAAGGCAAATCTAAAGGGTAAAGCTTTGCTGATCTCAAATTCTAAATTCACTAGGTTGATTAGCTCATCAACACGCATCTTTCTATCCTTTCAGAAAATTGAAATTAATATTTTGAATTTTTAGGGTTTTTCTGACAAACCCTAATATGGGACTAGATACAGTTTTTAGCATTTCAAGTGGTAAGACCTAAATCTTTTCTATTTCCATTTGAAGTACTCTTTAAGATGTATCACCACACCAAGCTTGAGGATAAGCTTGAAGGAGTTGATAACTTCTGAGCTTGGAAGTATAGGATTGGGTTAATCCTGGAAGAGAATGAGTTGGACTCATATATAAAAGAAGACATCCCTATCCCAGAGGATGAAGAGGCTAAGGTATTGCATAAGAAAAACTTGGTCAAGGCAAAGAGAATCATTGTTGATTCTATCAAAGACCATCTCATACCCCATGTGTATTTTCTAAAGACACCCAAGGAGATGTTTGACTCTTTGACCAAGCTATTTGAAGGGAAGAACATAAATCGGAAGATGACCCTGTGGAACCAATTGAAAGGAGTAAAGTTTCAGAATGGAGAAACCATTCAATCTTATTTTTCAAGGGTCTCCCAGATTAAGGAACAAATAGAAGCAGTGGATGAAATGGTGGAGAATGGTGAAGTGGTGATGACCACTCTAAATGGCCTACCCAGGTCATGGGATTCCTTTATTCAAGGAATTTGTGCAAGGAAGAAGTTGATCTCCTTGAACAGATTGCGGGAAGAATGCTCTCAAGAAGAAGCTAGGCTTGTGGCCCGAGAAGAAAAGATGGGAAATGAAGATCAAGCTCTCACAGCACATGCCAGGAAAGGCAAGTCCAAGAAGGAATCATCTCATAACAGAAGATTCTCACACTACCATTATCATAAAGATAAGAAAGATCTCAGATGCTTCAATTGCAATGAGAAGGGACACTTTGCTTCAGATTGTCCCAAGAAGAAGAAAGACAACAACAACAACTTCAATAAGAAGAAGAAGAATAACAAAAGAAGATATCATGCTCATGCTGCCGAAGATGATGAACCCCCAAAGAAGAAGGCTAGGGCAGAAAGTGATAGTGATGATGACTCATCAAGTGAAAAAGAATATGTTCTAATTTCTGCTCTCACGGGTACTATCTCCCATGGTTGTAATGATTGGTTGATTGATAGTGGGGCTTCCAAACACATGACTGGGTTTAAGGAATCTTTTGTGAATCTATTTGAACATGAATCACCTCATAAGGTGAAACTTGTGGATGATTATCAATACCCAATCAAAGGAAGTGGTGAAGCCTCCTACAACCTAGATTCTAGAAAATATTTGAAGATGAAAGAAGTCCTTTATGTACCTGGGCTCAAGAGGAACTTACTCTCCATCTCTGCATTGGATGCAAAAGGTATGAGGGTTGCATTTGTGGATGGCCAAGTCCTAATGTGGCCAAAGGGAAAGAACATAGATGATGCAGTAGTGATTGGAGAGCAAGAGGGAGGTTTGTATAAATTGAAGGGACAACTTGAACATGCCATGGTACATGAATCCATGGAGCCAAGTGAACTTTGGCATAGAAGACTTCCTCATATGCACTATAGGGCACTTCCAATTGCAAGCACGGCTGTAGAGGGTCTTCTTGAAATCAAGACCAAACATGAAGGTGTTTGCAAAGGATGTGCAAAAGGTAAGAACATTAAGAAGGCTTTCCCAAGCAATGAAAGCAAGGCAAAAGGCATCCTGGAAATAATCCACTCAGATGTATGTGGTCCTATGTAATCCAGTTCTCTGAGTGGGTATGTTTACTATGTCTCATTTATTGATGACTTCTCTAGGAAGACTTGGGTATACTTCTTAAAGAGCAAAGATGAGGTGTTTCATAAGTTCAAGGAATTCAAAACCTTGATGGAGAATCAAACTGACAAGAAGATCAAAACATTCAGATCCGACAATGGTGGAGAATTCACCTCAGGTGACTTCAAGAAGCTTTGTAGTGATTCAGGGATTAAGAGGGAGTTGACTGCTCTTTATAATCCTCAACAGAATGGAGTTGCAGAAAGGAAGAACAGAAAAATCATGGAAGCAACAAGGGCAATGCTGCATGACCAGGATCTACCTATGCATCTATGGGCAGAAATAGCTAGAACAGTTGTATCTGTGCAGAACAGAACACCCCACAAGATATTGGACGACAAGACACCAAAAGAGGTTTTTTTCTGGTAAGAAACCTGAAGTCAGCCATCTCAGAATATTTGGTTGTCCAGTATACACTCATGTCCCAAAGGAAAATATGACTAAACTAGATCCTTCAGGAAAGAAGGGTATCTTTGTGGGTTACAGTGAAATCTCGAAGGCTTACAGAATATACTTTCCAGGGTTCAAGAAGATTGATGTCAGCAAGGATGAATATAAGTTCAAGGACAGGTAATCCAGGAAGCAAAGATCAAGAGGGAGCACACTCCAGCAGCTCCTGCAAAGATGCAGATTTTCAGAGGGAGTTGACCATCTTCCTACATTCCACAACAGAAAGGTGTAGAAGAAGCTACTTCAGCAACTCCTTCCAGGAAGAAAAGACTCAGAGGGAGTCCACCCAACAAACAAACAAAGATATGTATTTCAATTATCATTTCTTGCCTATTTTGTTTGTTTAAATAATATTATGCTTATGTTCCTAGACTTAGGAGATGTATTGTGCATATTAGAATGATTCCATTAACGAACAGTATACTACTAATATGCATGTGATGGGTAAGTGGCCTATGGCACTGTACAACATTCCAGTGCTACTTATCTAGAATGAAACCTCTTTGCTAACATGTTGGGAGTAGTGCAAACTCTTAACAATGTTCTGGTAGAGACTGGAAGGCATCTAGAAAGTTGTGGAACATGGATAAATGTTGTATTGAAGCATTGGCTAAGATAACTACATGACTGCATGACATATTTTTTTATGTGTAAATAATTTGTTCTGAAAATTATGAGATGTTTCTAATCATGCAATTTAACTTGTTTTGTAGGAAAAACCGTATATCTTCACCTGCAAAAGGACTACAACATTTGTTCCAGCAACAAAGATATCTATTGAAGATATTGAAGTTCCTAGGATCTGGGATGAAGAAATGGAATTCCATGATCCGTCGATCATGAAGAAGATGTTTGGGATGCAGTCCCAAGACCTGACAAGGAGTCACATGTGTACAGATTGAAGAAAGCCTTGTATGGCTTGAAACAAGCTCCCATAACTTGGTATGGTAGGATGGACAGTTTTCTATCTAGTTTGGGCTTTACCAAGAGTAAAGCGGATTCCAACCTTTATTACAAGGTTGAGGAAGGGAATCCTGTGATTCTACTCCTGTATGTGGATGACTTATTTGTAATAGGAGATGACAGATTGATTGTAGATACTAAGAGAAAGCTTGCTACCGAGTTCGATATGAAATATTTGGGAATGATGCATTATTTCCTAGGTATGGATGTGTTGCAGAATATAGGTGGGATCTTCCTTGGTCAAGGGAAGTACACAGTAGATATCCTGAAGAGATTCAGGATGATGGATTGCAAGGCCTTGGCCACACCTATGGCATCGAATCTGAAGCTTCTACGTGATGCTTCATCTAAGATGGTTGATGTGTCTATGTATCATCAGATGATTGGGTCCTTGATGTACCTGACGAACACGAGACCAGATATTTGCTTTGCAGTGAACACATTGAGTCAGTTTCTGACAGATTCGAGGAGTGTTCATCTGGTTGTTGTAAAGCATGTTCTGAGGTACCTGAAGGGTATAGTGGATTATGAGCTCAAGTATGAGGCGAATCAAAAGTATAACCTGCAGGGCTATGTTTATTTAGATTGGGCTGGAAATGCTGCAGATAGGAAGAGCACATCTGGGTGTTGCTTCAGTATGGGATCAGGTGTAATCTCTTGTTTTAGCAGGAAGCAGTCCTGTGTAGCACTGAGTACAGTTGAGGCAGAGTATGTTGCAGCCTGTTCAGCTAGTTGTGAGGCAGTATGGCTAAAGAAGCTATTGTCTGAATTATTTGATCTCCCGTTGGATGCTACTGGTATCTTCTATGATAACCAGAGTTGTGTGAAGATGTCCGAGAACCGAGTGTTTCATGACAGGTCGAAACACATAGAGATCAAATATCACTATATCAGGGATATGGTACAGAGAGGAGCTATGAATCTCCTGTATGTTGCGACGGACAAGCAGATTGCAGATGTGCTGACGAAGCCACTAGCCAGGTTGTAGTTCGAGTACTTCAGAGAAAGGATTGGTGTTCTTCAGATTGATGACACTTCGAGGAGGAAGTGATGGACACATTTGCTGAAGCCATTCCAAGCATGTTGGAAGGAGGATCCTTCACATGGCTGTGGATGTAAGTGCTGGATGATGAGTATCAAGATGATGTTCTGGTTTCTGCTTTGTATGATAAGTTGGATCATTTTTATATGTATGTATGTATGCATCATGTTGGATGCTGGATATGATTAGTTGGATCATTTATATATATGTACGCATCATGTTGGATGCTGGATATGATCGATTGGATCATGTGTATGTATTTTGTATAAGCATCATGTTGGATGCTTGGACCATGTATCTGTATATGTATCAGGTGGATACATTGTATGATCAAGTAGATCATGTATGTTGATATGTATCATGTATAATTAGGTGGATCATGTATTTGTATTTGTATCAGGTGGATGCATTATATGATCAGGTGGATCATGTATGATGATATGTATCAGGTAGATACTTGGTATGCATCAGGTAGATCCATTGTATGATCATGGATGACGAGCTTCAGGATGTTGCAGTGATGATGATCAAGATGATCATGTGTACATCAGGATGATGTATGATGAGTATCAGGTTGATACTCTATTGCCGTGGAACAGGTTGTGCAAATAAGCATGTAATTTGTGCCCTAGGAGATTTGCAGATAGTCTTTCGAGGTTTTGCCTATGGCATGTAATTTGTACCCTGGGATATCTGGAAAATGCTCTTTCGAGGTTTTTCTTGGGAGGACATATAATTTGTGCCCTGGGAGATCTGCAGATAGTCTTTCGAGGTTTTGCCTATGGCATGTAATTTGTGCCCTGGGATATCTGGCAGATGCTCTTTTAAGGTTTTGTCCTATGGCATGTAATTTGTGACCTGGGAGATTTGATAGGTTGAGCCGTGTGCTTGTAATCAATCCTGGGATGCTCGTTCGAGTTTTTGCCATGACCACATGTAATTTGTGCCTTGGGAGATCCGATAGGTTGAGCCTTGTGCTCGCAATTAGTCTTGGGATGCTCTTTCAAGTTTTTGTGGTGACCACATGTAATTTGTGCCCTGGGATATCCAATAGGTTGAGCCTTGTGCTCGTAATCAGTCCTGGGATTCTCTTTCGAGGCTTTGTAGTGGGGTCACATGTAATAAGTCATGGAGATTTGGACAGGATGAAAAAGGCCTCAGATGCTCTTTAGGGTTCTTGCTAGTCAAGAGACTCTTTTAAGGTTTTGTGACGCACATAATAAGTCCTGAGATTTCCACAGTATGGCCAGTGATGATGAAGACCTACAAGTGGCGGGCCTACATCCAGTACGAAAAAGGACAGGCTCTGTAGAACTTCCTATGACGAGTAGAGTCAGAGATTGGTTGAGATAGCAGCAGCAGTGATGATGATGATGATGATGCATCGATGACGATGATCCCGAGAAGAAGACTTGTCTAGCAGATCTTTGTCGAGAAATACCTTCCTAGTTAAGAGGGAGTGTTGATGTATATGTAACTTCGGAATGTATTTCATCTATATTTATTGTACCCTTATTAGAGATATGTTATTCCTCTATAAGGAAGTGTCGTCATGTGGATTGACAAGTGTCGCAAGTGTGTGTACTTGCCGATGGGTTATTAGACCACCATGTGTGGGATCGGCCCTGAAATATATATATTATATTGTGGATGTACCTAGCTGGACAAGTCGGCCCCATAAGGTCACTGGGAAAATAGGTTAGTATAAATAGAGATCAGGAGATCTCTATTTAGATCACTCGGAAATTCATCTCTCTCTCACTCAGAAAGTGGTGCACTAGTGAGGAGGAGGATCATCTGCTTCTACGAGACTATCTCAAGTGTATTTTGGTTGTACTTTGGTTGAGCCATTGCTCTCTCTATCTCTGAGGAAGTTGTGGGGTTTTTCACCTTAGGTTTTTCCCCACGGAAACTCTGTGTCTCTTATCTCTCATGCTTTTGATTCTTGTGATTCTTGTCATGCTTATTGTGATTGTTATGCATTGATATACTGTATATGTTATTCTCTCAGTGAAGATCCTAGAGTATTGTGAATTAATGCTCAAAATTTAACATTCCCAGGGTAAAATATCTGTCTATCTTGTGATTATGTTTCTTCCAGTGATATTGCTAGTCAAATTAGTATAAACTTAACATGGTATTAGAGCTAGCCTGAATAGGACATCTCTCATAAGGTGAAAATATCTCTCTCTCCTCCTCTAGTGAAAACTAGGGTTTCTGCAAAAGTTGGTATTTTTGGATTCTGATTTCATGGCTGGATATCCCTCCTCAAAATCGAAGTTTTGAGCCATGGATTGAGGTTTTTGGTTGGGTAGAACTCCAGGAAAGTCAAACCCTAGTTTGACAAAAAGTGCAAAAAACCAGAAAACCAGAACCAGATTTCTATAGCAGGTCCAAAATTTGCTAGTCAAGTTTGGAGGCTGAAAAATTGAAGTTTCTAGAAAGAAAGTACATTAGTCACCTCACCTCAGTCAAGCCAATCTCCTGGTAAGGTCAGTTTTTCATTTTTGGAATTTTCAATTTTTGGTGACCCCTTGGGTATGATGGCCCCAAGTACTAAGCTTGAAGACAAGCTAGAGGGTATAGAGAATTTCCTGGCATGGAAATATAGAATTGGTCTCATTCTTGAAGAGAATGATCTTGTCCAATATATCAAAGATGAGGTTGCAGAACCTACAGAAGATGAAGCCAAAGAGAATTATAGGAAGGACTTGATTAGGGCAAAGAGAATCATTGATGATTCCATTAAGGACCACTTGATTCCCCAAGTGGCATCCAAGAAGACCCCAAAGGAAATGTATGATGCCCTTTCCAAAATGTATGAAGGAAAGAACATCAATAGGAAGATGAACCTGAGAGCTCAATTGAAGAGCACCGAGATGAATAAAGGAGAATCTATTTAAGACTATTTCTCAAGGGTTTCTCAGTTCAAGGTACAACTAGATGCTATTGGAGATACCCTTGATGAAGATGAACTAGTCATGACTACTCTAAATGGTCTCACTAGACCTTCAGAGTCATTCATCCAAACCATGTGTGCCAGAAAAGAAAGTATGAAATTTGATGTGGTTTGGGAGGACTGCATTCAAGAAGAAGCTAGGGTTGCCAACAGAGAAGCCTTGCTCAAAGAAGATGACCAAACCTTGGCCACCAACACCAATACAAGAAGGAATCAATCCTACTTCAAGAAGTACAGTCATGAGGAGTCTCATCCTCCACAAAGATTTCAACAGAAAAGAGGAACCAATCAAAGAAGAGATTACTCCTCATTCCAATGTTTTACTTGTCACAAAATAGGACACATTGCTAAGGATTGTTCTCTGAAGAAGAAAAAGGGTTCTCACCACAAAAAAAATCAAGCACATCTTGCGAAAGATGATAGTGAAGAAGAAGTAGAAGAGGAAGAAAGGCCTCACAAGAAAAGACCTAGAAGAGAAGAAGAAGAGGAAGAAAGGACCTTCTTCAAGAGAAGATCTAGAAGAAATGAAGAAGAAGATGCAGAAGAGTATGTTCTATTCTATGCACTCTCAGGATCTATAACACTTGGAGAAGATACATGGCTTATTGACAGTGGTTCTTCAAATCACATGACAGGACAGAAGAAGACTCTCTCAAGACTTGAAGAAAATACCTCTCCACAAAAGGTATCTCTAGGAGATGATTATCAATATCCCATCAAGGCAATTGGTGAAGCAAGCTACAAGCTTGATTCTGGAACCGCCATGAAGATGAAGGAAATATTGTATGTACCAGGATTGAAGAATAACTTGCTTTCCATATCAGCATTGGATAAGAAAGGTTATAGGGTTGCATTCATTGATGGACAAGTATTAATGTGGTCCAAAGGTAAATCTATCAAGGATTCAATTATCATTGGTGAAGGGGAAGGAGGTCTATACAAGCTCAAGGGACATCCATAAGCTTCCCTTGTACATGAAGCCACTAGCCCAAATGAGCTATGGAATAGGATACTTGCTCACATTAACTACAAGGAACTACCTCATGTAAGCAAGGTAGTTATAGGTTTGCCAGAATTAAAGATTGATCATGATGGCACATGCAAAGGATGTGCAAAAGGAAATAATATCAACCCATTTCCAAAGAGTGAAACAAAGACTAAGAGTACCTTGGAGTTAATTCATTCAGATGTATGTGGACCAATTCCCTCCACATCTATGGGTGGATATGAATACTATCTCACATTTATTGATGACTATTCAAGGAAGACTTGGATATACTTTCTAAAAGGAAAGAATGAAGTCTTTGGAATGTTCAAGGAGTTCAAAGCCCTGATAGAGAATCATTCAGAAAAGAAAATCAAAATACTCAGGACAGATAATGGTGGAGAATATACTTCAAAGGACTTTGAAGATTTCTGTAAGGAAGCTAGAATCAAGAGGGAGCTAACCACTCCCTACAATCCCAACAAAATGGTGTTGTGGAAAGAAAGAATAGAACCATCATGGAAGCTCTAAAGACAATGATACATGAGCAATACCTACCTATGTATCTTTGGCATGAAGCAACTAGGACAATAGTCTATGTGCAAAATAGACTATCCCACAGTGCTCTTGATTTCAAGACTCTAGAAGAAGTGTTCACAGGAAAGAAGCCTGAGGTAAGTCACCTAAAGATTTTTGGGTTCCCTGTGTATATTCACATACCTAAAGAAAAGAGAACTAAGTTGGAACCTGCTAGGAAGAAGGGAATATTTGTTGGATATTGTGAAGCATCCAAAGCTTTCAGAATTTACATCCTAGGTTTTCATCATATGGAAATAAGTAGGGATGTGACATTTGATGAAGAAGCAGCTCTCAAGAGATCTAGGAAGTGCCAGTATGAAGAAGTATATGAAGAATATGTACCTCCCAGAACTACAGAGGCTATACCCATCCCTGAAGATGTAACACTTGAAGACCATGACATGATAGAACCACAAGAAACCCCCATTACAAACATTTCAAGAAAAAGAAGGCCAGCATGGGCTAGAGACATTATTCTAGGAGCTAAAAAATATGGATCTCCTGAAGGCTCCACTAGAGTGAATAAGAAACCAAAGCTATTATCCAACTATGTGGCTTTGATGTGTGATCTTGTGGATCACGAACCTACTAGCTATGAAGAGGTAGTTCATAAGAAAGAGTGGGTAGAAGCAATGACGGAGGAATACGAGTCAATAATGAAGAATGATGTTTGGGATATAGTTCCCAAACCAAAAGATAAAAGTGTGGTATCCTCCAAATGGATATATAAAATAAAGCATGTTGCGGATGGTAGCATTGAAAAATATAAAGCAAGGTTTGTGGCCAGAGGATTCTCTCATAAAGAGGGAATTGACTATGAAGAGACATTTGCACCAGTTACAAGGTACACCTCCATTAGAACCATCATGGCACTTGCATCCATGATGAAGTGGGAATTACATCAAATGGATGTAAAGACAACTTTCCTAAATGGTGTGATTCAGGAGGAAATGTACATAGAACAACCTCAGGTATTTGAGGTGGAAGATGGAAGAACCCATGTGTGCAAATTGAAGAAGCCTTTGTATGGGTTGAAGCAAGCTCCCAGTGATTGGTATGGAAAGATTGATAGTTTCCTGAATAGCTTGCACTTTACCAAGAGTAAAGCTGATCCTAATCTTTATCTCGAGGTTATGGATGATGAACCTGTCATATTGCTGCTATATGTGGATGATCTATTTCTAACTTGAAATGGGAAACAGATTATCGAGTGCAAGAAGAAGCTCTCTTCAAAATTTCATATGAAAGATCTCAGATTGATGCACTACTTCCTAGGTCTAGAAGTATGGCAAGGCCCAAAAGGAATCTTTCTAAATCAAGGTAAGTATGCTATGGAGGTTTTGAAAAGATTCGATATGTTGGAGTGCAAATCCATGGCCACTCCCATGGACTCTAACTTGAAGTTATTATTTGATGACTCATCAAAGTTAGTGGATGTGACTCTGTACAGACAGATCATTGGGTCACTAATGTATCTGACTAATACCAGACCAGATATATGCTTTGCGGTGAACACCTTAAGTCAGCATCTAGTGGAACCTAGACGAGTTCACCTAATAGCTACAAAGCATGTGATGAGGTACTTGAAGGGTGCGGTAGATTTTGGTCTATGCTATCATGGAGATCATGATTTCAGATTGTATGGCTACACAAATGTTGATTTGGAAGGAAGTGTATCAGACAGGAAGAGTACATCGGGTGGATGTTATTGTCTGGGATCTGCCATGGTCTCATGGTACAACAGGAAGCAGTCTAGTGTGGCTCTCAACACAGCTGAAGTGGAATATATAGCTGCTTGCTCTGCTAGTTGTGAAGCGGTATGGCTTCGAAAGTTGTTATCAGGACTATTTGACTTAGAGACGGACCCCACTGTGATTCTGTGTGACAACCAGAGTTGTATCAAGATGACAGAAAATCCAGTATTCCATGATAAGTCAAAGCACATAGAGATCCGATATTTCTATATATGGGATATGGTGCAGAAAGGAGCTATCAAGCTCAAATATGTAGGCACTGACAAACAAGTTGCTGATGTGTTGACCAAACCTCTGTCTCGAGTAAAGTTTGAGTATTTTCGAGATAAGCTCGGTGTAGTTCAGAAGGACCCTCCTCGAAAGGGGGAGTGATATGGTCGATGATGATATTTGGATACTAGTATCGATGTGGATACCTGTATTGATGATAAGTTTTCCTATATTGATGGTAAGGTCGATAATGAGGATACATGTATTGACGAGGATACTGTATTGTTGATGTGGATAATTGTATTGTTGATGAGGTTACCTGAACCGATGATGAGGTTGATGAAATGGTCCTTAGACTTTTTCTAAGTGGATGAGGGGATTGTATTATCCCTGGACTTCAATCCTAAAGTGATCCATAGACAGATGTCTCCGAGAATGTAGTCCTTAGTGAACGAGGGGATTGTATCATCCCTGGACTTCAGTCCTAAAGTGATCCGTAGACAGATGTCTTCGAGAATGTGGTCCCCAGTGGATGATGGGATTGTATCATCCCTGGACTTTAGTCCTAAAGTGATCCGTAGACAGATGTCTTCGAGAATGTGGTCCCTAGTGGACGAGGGGATTGTATCATCCCTGAACTTCAGTCCTAAAGTGATCCGTACACAGATGTCTTTGAGAATGTGCTCCCTAGTGGACGATGGGATTGTTTCATCCCTGGACACATGTCCTAAAAGATATCCATAGACATATGTCTCCGAGAAAGTGATCCCTAGTGGATGTGATAGGACTGCATCGTCCCTGAGCGTTTGGTTCAAAATGTATGTGACAGGATTGCATCATCCTTGGACTTATGTCCTAAAGTGATAGGGATTGATCATCCCGTAAGTGGATTAGGATTGCATTGTCCTTGGACTTATGTCCTAAAGTGATAAGGATTAATCATCCTGTAAGTAGATTGGGATTGCATCATCCCTAGACATGGTAAGGTGTCTTAAAGTGATAAGGATTAATCATCCTGTAAGTAGATTGGGATTGCATCATCCCTAGACATAATGAGGTGTCTTAAAGTGATAAGGATTAATCATCTTGTAAGTAGATTGGGATTTCATCGTCCCTAGACATGGTGAGGTGTCTTAAAGTGATAAGGATTAGTGATCCTATAAATAAATTGGGATTGCATTGTCCCTAGACATGGTGAGGTGTCTTAAAGTGATAAGGATTGATCATCATGTAAGTTGATCTAGATTGCATTGTCCATAGACATGAGAGATGTCTTAGAGTGATAAGGATTGATCATCCTGTAAGTTGATCTGGATTGCATCGTCCATAGACATGAGAGATGTATTAGATTGATAAGGATTGAACATGCTGTAAGTTGATCTAGATTGCATCGTCCATAGACATGAGAGATGTCTTAAATTGAGAGGGACTGATCATCCCGTAAGCAGATCATGTGTATTGCAGGGTATGCTGCTATGAGGACGTTGATCGAGTGGATCCAATAATGCTGTTGATCTAGATGACGATGCTACTGATCGTGATGATGTAGATAATGATGTTGTTGATCATGATGATCTAGATGACGATGCTGCTGATCGTGATGATCTAGAGGACGATTATGTTGATCGGTAGATCCAGACAATGAGGCTATTGATCGAGTGATCCAGATGATGTTTCTGTAGCTATTCAAGTGCTGCAGAAGATGAAGACTCGATACCAAAGATGTTGATGTTCCAGTATTGAAGATGTTCCAGTAACTGCTTGAGTTAATGATGATGATGTATAAAGAAATCTTGCAATGATTTATAGATGTATCATGTATTATGTAGTCAATGACTCCTTGCTCCTAAAGATGTTGTTATAATATCCTTCTCATTAAGGGGGAGTGTTGAAATATTGCAACTTCTAAGAATATTATATTTGTATTATTCCGGAGATGTTTCATTCCTCTGATGGGACTTTATAATGTATCTAGAGATGTTTATTCCTCCAAGATATTGTTGTAACTAGGGTTATTAGATCTCCTAGGATAGGTCGGCCCTGAGTTAGTTATTTGAGGGTTATTAGACTCCCCTAGGAGACGTCGGCCCCATAGGGTAAAAAGTCTGTCAGAAAACAAGTATAAGTAGAGGAGGATGTTCCTCACTTATCTCACTCATTCATCACTCGGAATGCAGTTCACAAGTGAAAGAGAGGTCTGCATAGGAGGAGTAGAAGGAGCTCTAGTCTTGGACTACATCTTGTATTTGGTTGATCATCTCTATTGAGGAAAGCTTTGCTGGGTTTTCTACCCCATGAGGGTTTCCTAGGGTAAAATATCTGTCTATCTTGTGATTGTGTTTCTTCCAGTGATCTTACTAGTCAAATTAGTATAAACTTAACACATATATTTCAATGGAGAAGAGGTTATAAGACTAGTACTTAATATAAACACATTATATTAATATAACCAACTATAAAGGCAAATGTGAAATTACTATCATGTAAATTTCGAGTACATGGTATGATAAAATTGAAGTTTTCACACTTTATAACATCTCAATTTTGATAAATAAAAAATAAATTATCAAAAATGAAATTCAAATATTTTTTACACTAAAATTATTCAACAATGTTAATGTAAATAAAAACATAATCAAAACAACTTACATTGAGTTGGGTGGAATAATCAAATAATTATGCAGATCAATAAGTTCTACCACCTGAATTTTATAAACAGTGAACTTGAGTCAATATTGTATATATCTATATAACAAACTCTCGTCACCCGAGTCAATATTGTATATATCTATATGCTATCTTAAGTCAGTGGGATAGGAAGAACCGCTCCCTAAATACGCCACTTAAATAAATGGTACTATCCATCACTGCACATAGATAGGAGTTCATGGGAACAGTAACCTCCTAAGTAGAGCTAGACTCTTTATCTCAGGGGAGAGCCTCTGTCCCATGGGTCGCCTACCCTTCAAGTCTTGTAATAATAGGCCAATGAGCAACCCTACCCCGTCGATTTTGAACTTGTGACCTCCACGGAGATAACACAAATTCTTAACCATTAGGCCCACTCAGGTGCTTTATTTACCTATTATTCTTTCTTACCCAACGCTCACTTTTATAGGGTTGTTAGCCGCTAAAAGATCTACTTGGCAACAAACCTAGATGGAAATAGTATTAAAGTGGAAGGTAGTACCAAGACAAGAAAGAACCCCATTTGGTTTCAAGGCTAATGTTGATGTCTTATTTCTTCATTGATCTCGAAAGACAAAAATTAGGTGCAAAATGCTTACAAAATTTTAATAAAAAATAAATTTTTTTTTTTACTAATCATGGGAATCGATACCAAATATGGTAATCATTGATGTTGGAAAAACGATCTATTCAAAATAAAACTCACATTACGAAAGTGAGTGAAATTTGTGAATATAACATGGATATCATTGCACATAAAGGATGCTCATGTGTTTGTTTACCAGCACAGATCCATCTTAAACTCGTATCTATCAAGCACCGAGAGGGATCCAATTTCTTGCGGTATATTTCTTTTTTTAAATTTAAACTCAAGAAATTTGATCTCTCTTGATTGAGAGATCTGGGTTTAAGTTTTAAGTTTTTATTTTATAAACGAACATCTATTTTTTAATTACTTTTCATAATATTTTATTTTATGAATCAATATGGATTTTTTTTAAGTACTTTCCATAACTTTTTATTTTATGAGCCGAAATGAATTTTTTTAATTATTTTGTTACAAACGTTATATCACGTTACAACATCTCCCCCATATAGGATTGTAGAGCACCTCATTTCACTCCGTCCAATAATTTTAGAAATTATAGCAGTAAAAGGATTGCAACTAACCAAAACGATTACAGCAAGGTAGTTTTTTTGGAATAAAAATAATTTTTTATATTAAGAATGAAAATATTATAAAATTTAAATAAATAAATAAAAATTAATTACTAGTTTATTAGATATTTACTAAATATTTTATAGCTAGTTTATAGGCATTAAAAATCAGACCAGTTTATTTAGTTTGTTTGTTTTTATAAATTCTTATGCGAAGATATTTTCTGAAATAATCAAGAAATGGTTCATTAAAGGAGAAAGTATTGTTCATCATAATTATTTGTTTTGTTATGTAAGTATGATTATGAATCATGGAATCACAAAACATGCAAAAGCACATTAAAATAAAATGCAAGAGAGACAAGCTTACACATAGTAGAAGGTAAACATATTTTTGTAGCTTCATACATAAATATTTTTACTTTTGTTTTTCACACAATATTTTGTAACTTATACATAAAAGCTTGTATAACTTATAACTTTTAATTTACATATAAATGAAGAGAGTGATAGTACTTAACACATTAAAAATATTTAATATTATAATCTAAAAATATCATTAATTTTCAAAATAATAATAATAATTTGAATTTAATGTAATATTGAAAATTTTACTTTAATAAAATAGCTATCACAAATTCAAATATATAATAAAGATTTTTATTTTTATTTTTATTTTAAATTCAATGTATCCCATTTTATTAATTTCATAAATACTAATTAGAAAAAAAAATTATATCATTATAAAGCATGGACTAGCTTCTTTGCAATTATTTCTCTTTTTTTAATTTATAGTTGTAATTTCAATGTGTCATGTTTAGGTTTAACAGAAAAAAAACAATGCAATGAACGAAGGAATGTCTTTACTCGTTTTTTCTAATTCATTAATGAGATTAAATTTAAAAATTAAGTTTTAATCCATTTTATCTTGTTTTCTCTAAACCTAGACTATTATTTACTTGTAATTTAGATTAATCTAAGTTTAATCCATGTGCCCTAGGTCATGTGGGGTGGGATAATATGATGGATAGCCAAAATCTTGCACTAACGAAAGTCACGTTCCATAAACCCTTGAAACCATTTTGCAACCAGCTGTTAGTTTTTGAGAATTTTCAATCTTATATAAGATCTTAACTAAGAGAATAACATGTATAGCATATCTACAACATATCAATCATGGGCACAATAATGCAAGCACATAAGAGACACAGAGTTTCACCGGGGAAAACCAAGAAGGTGAAAAACCCCACAACTTCCTCAGAGATAGAAAGAGCAATGATACAACCAAAGTACAAGAGATAGTCTTCTCCTAATAGCTGATCCTCGTCCTCACATGTGTGCGACTTTTCGAGTGATGGAAGAGTGAGTAATGAGATGATCAAATAGAGATATCCCGATCTCTATTTCTACTTGTCCTGGCCTGGCCAATAAGCCAATGGGGCCGACTTGTCTAACTTAGCCTAATAACCCACGGTTACATTAATCTAGGCTGACCCCACACTTGGTGGTCTAATAACCCATTTACCCACATGACTCATACAATGCCAACCCCATCAAGGTGGTCTAATAACCCATCGACAACCCTTGTGACACTTGTCAATACAAATGATGACACTTCCGTATAGAGGAATAATAACATCTCTATAGGAGTACAATATACATAGATGAAATACATTCCGAAGTTACATACACATCAACACCAACTACGTCTAATCTTAGTTGCACTTTATCATCGTGAAAATCCTAGGAAAGGCTAGAAGACAATCTCATCATGGGATGCTCTTCCATCTCACATTTAGGCTAGTTTTATGATGTTGAATGTATTAAATTATACTTAATCTTCTTCAAGATCCATGGTGCATTACATTTAGATCACACTGATTATTGTTGCTGAAATTCTAGTGAATTTTTGTAGTTTAATACACTAGTATCCTATATTTAGTAAAAATATAGAACTTCCAGTCATAGAACCAAGCCTATCACACAAACTCCAAGGACCGGCTAAGCTTTAGAACTTCTAGTCATAGAACCAATACTATCAAAAACTCCAAGGACCAGCTAGGATTTAGAACTCCCAATCATAGAACCAAGACTCAATCACTCCAAAACTCTGAACCTTAGATAATAACACATCTTTGTGTGATTGTCTTCGGATGGCGAAGATAACCACATAAGACACACTAGAATATCAGTAAGCTTTTGATCCCAACTGGTCACACTAAGATTAGAGGGAGAGCATACACCATGGACTTCTTCTTACACTTGAGATATATTTTTTTCGTATGCCAGGTCACAAGTAGCACAGGAACAAAGGATACACAGACCTCGACTCAAATACTTACATAACTCTCAACTCCCAAAATTCAAATACCCGAGTGGGTGGGAGAGGCTTTATTTATAAAAAATTATCCGTTAAACCGGTGACACCAAACTGGAAAATGAAAGTAAAAGCTAAGAGTCTCTTTTATGGCGGTAGATCAAACTGTACGCTTTGTCGAATAATTCATCTGAGCCATGTGAAGCAATCTAAGTACTTGCGTACCCATATTAACAAGATAATTAAAATTCACAAGGTGGAACTACGATTAGCACCCTACGACGCTTGTAATTCAGTCATAGGGATCATATCCTACTAGGAAGATACATCTTTATTTTCTGTCCCCAATATATGGTCTACCACAAACACAACCAGATCCAACAAATCCATCATCATTGTCAAAGGTAGATGGGATAGAGATTTCATTATCAGGAAATAAAGAATGTGAAAAAACATCTTTCTACATCAGACCCCATCATATCTTTATTGGGAGAGCAACATAATTATCCTTCAAAACATTATTCCACTTTGTAATTGAGCACGACTTCTTTGGTATAGTGTCTAATCATCCTTCCATCTTTATCCCTTTGGAGAAACTTCTGTGTCATTTTGATAGGCAGTTCTAAGAGGGAATATTTCCCTCCAGTGTGTCTCAATTTGAATTTGAACCACATATAGTTCTGATGAGCTACAATCATGTCAACCTGGAGATGCAAAATAAAATTAGCTCGTCTTTGTACCCAATCTTTTCTAGGACATAACTTATTAAAAAATACTTCTATCCATCTTGACAATTTTTTTTTAACTAAGGAGGATGGATTGCCACAAATTATGATCTCTCCTTGTTCTTTGCAAAATTGTAGAATCAGATGGTAACTTGTCCATGTTAAATAGCCAAGGCCTATCTCAACAAAGAAAAACAAATTCCCATCAAACTCAAGAGTATCTAGCCATATATCATTTAAGTCTGATAACTTATAATATGCATTTCTGATATTTAGAAATGTTGTTTTCTCCCATCTTTCTAAAATTTCAATTTTCATACGAGAAGAGTGAATTTGTCTTATCTATGAGATGGCCAGTTGCTTGTCTTCTTATTTTTTGATAGCATATTCTAGAAATGGCAGGCTCTCTAGAGAACTCATGGGGTCTCGAAAAAATATTTTTACTCTGGATTTTCCCAGATCATGCTTGATTCCTACTCTCTTATCTAACAGTACAACATCTGATGCACCATCGTTGAACATGTTGAGACTAGGCTGAGATTCTTCTATAGTTTTCATATCAACAGCACAGTTAAGATAACCAGGTTTATATACAATATCGAAATCAAAATTCTAAAGCCACATAAACCATTTAATAATTCTAGAATTATTTTCATCCATCAAACTTTCATTCTTAAAAATTCCTGGCATGATTTTTAAATATGTTTTGATCAATAATTTTACAGGTTTAAGATATAGTTTGAAATGGTTTACTGCCTTTTTGACAACAAGAATCTCTTTGTGGCTCAAGGGGTAGTTTATTTATGCACTCTTAAAATAACCTGAGGAATATCCACAAGTTTATTCTTTATCTCCATGCTTTTCTATGAGGACACCTCCCCATGCTTTACTGGAGGCATCTATTTCTATGAAAAAGTCTCTCGTACCTTGGGGAAGGGAGAGAAGAGGAAGTTGTTTTACTTTTTATTTAATTATTTTAACAACTTTGGTCATTTCATTGCTCCATTTTGGAGGGTGTTTCTTCAATATTTGTTGTAGAATATGGATTTCATCAACTTGAACCTTAAAGAAATGTTGGATATAACTCAAGCTTCCTAAGAAGCGCTGCAACTAGACATTCTCAAAGATTTGATTCGGGAAATGATCAAAAACCTTAAGAACATGCTCTTGGAGGATTACTTCGCCTTTATTGATCTTTAGACCAAGAAACTCAATTTATGTCTTCCCAATCTCCATTTTTATTTTGGAAAGAACTAAGCCATGTTTATACACCAGCTGCTAGAACTCTTGTAGATGCTTTAAATGTTTCTGCAAAATTTTAGAGAAAAATAGGATATCAACAATATATACAGGTGCCCATTTATTTTCCCTAAAAATATCTTCCATTCTCTTCTAGAATTCAAAAGGAGCATTATTTATTCCAAATGGGATAACTTTCCACTCATACTGACCATGTGGGATAACAAAATCTGTTTTGAAGAGATCCTTTGCTTCAATCCCAATCTGGTAAAATCCATATTTTAGATCAAACTTACTAAAGATCATACAACCGAGAATTCTTTCTAAAAAGATTGACTTAACAGGAATAGGGTATTTGATATCTTGGAGGGCTGCATTCATAGGTTTGCAATTTACAACTAAGCTAGGATTTCCTTTCTTAATTTATGAATGCGTGTTTACTATAAATGCATGAAAATCCCAAGGGCTACTAGAGGGTTCAATGAGACCTTTAGAAAGCAAGTCTTTGATTTCACTGACACAAAACTCTTTTTATGTAGGAGACAATAAGGATGGAGAGGCTTGTTGGGATCTAGGCTTAAATAAAGGATCATATGGTAGAGAGACAAAATATTTTTCTCTAGTCCAAAAGGCATTAGGACTTTCAGAGGTGCAATATTTCTCATGATTTTCTGAAATCTAAGATAAGGAAGAGTCCTTCTGCATTTATGCATAAGCTATACACCTTTCCATTTTGAACAATTCTACAATATTAAGGGTATGACTGAGGTTCTTTATAGGAGTTGGGAATTTGGATCAGTTTCAAACGGCATGGGACAAGACACAAATCTACCATTTATTGTACATTTGAACAACGTTTTATTATTATCAATAGTAATAGGACTGACTCTACTCAAAAACTCTGATTCTAAAATATAATCCTCTTTTATATTGTCTAGTCTTTTTAAAGAAAAGACTTATGGCAAACCTTCAATCTTAATTGGGAAGTTTGGAACTCTTCCAAGTAGCTGTATAGGAGTTCCTTCGATTGCTACGCCATGATGAGAAGTGTGTTCCCAATAAAATGATGGTATGGCACCTCCTTTTTCCAAATTCATTTGGTAGCCAGAGTCTATAATGCAATCTAGCTGGTATGGCTTGAACCCTGGAGGGAAAAAGAATAATTTTATATATAACTTAGGACTAGTAAATAGTCTTAGAATTGGCTCTGGATTTGGAGCAGGAAACAGAGTAGGTCCGTCATCTTCTTCTGCTGATATTTCTTCACTGATACTACTTGTGATTCTATCTTTGGGGCTCTTAAGAGCTTCTTCAAAAGATTTGCACATTTCTTCTTCCAAGGACTAATCTTACTCTAACATGTTATACAACTTGACGAGAACTTTATACTCAAAATGAGAACTCTAGCCATAAAAACTCACATTTTTGCATAAAAAACCCCAAAAAAAAACCCCGAATAAAAAAAGTGGTGCTACCAGTAGCACCACTTTTTTTTTTAGGTTAAAAATATACACACTGACCAAAACAATACTTTTGGTTGTTTGCAAAAATCTTAAAATCAAGCCCTAAATTAAAAGCTAATGCTATCGGTAGCACACTGTTTTCCCTAGAAATTGACCCTAGACTACAGAGGGGCAAGCTAGCACAATATCAACATAAAAAACATGAAATAGGGTTTTTTTCTTGTAGTTTTTTGGTTTGAGTGTTTTATAATTGAGAAAATAATCATACATTCAAACAAGTACAAACTCATACAGAAACTAAATCATGCAAGACATTAAAGGAAAAAGATATTTAACACTTCAAAGATTAAACATAAGCCAATCCATTCATAAATATAGTACTGCTTCTTCCACAATACATGATCACTCCATGATTAAAACATTAAGCAAAGAATGAAATCACTAACTGTGGGATCACACTGATCAGAAAAAACAGTAACAAGATAATAATGGCTTATAGATATATATTCCAATCTCGATCTTTCAAAAACTTACATGAGGGATATGTATATGAGTCTGAAAATGTATCAAATTTTTCACTATGTAGTCCTCCTTCACCCAAAAATTGAACCATTTCCCATCCAAATTACTTGCTTTTATCCCTTTACAAAATATGAGTTTGATGACTAAGTCTAAACCTATCTTTGAAGCAGTTGCGAATACAAGTTACAACTTTAACTTTTGCATCTTTAAAACAACCTATTAACAACTATTTATGATAACAATAATTAAATACTTTTGACATCTGGAGACAAAGTGTGATAACTCCTTGGCAGCCTCAGCGAGCATATCTATTCCTTCCAAGGCATGGGACTTCTTTTCATCTCGAGCCTGCTGTGTCTCCAAGTCTTTGATTCTGTTTGATAACTCTTTGCTCTTATTGCTCAAACCCTAAATTTGTTTCTTCAAATCTTCTGCTTGATATTTAGTCTCCCTCTTCCTCTTCAAGGCCTTTTTAGTCACTGCAATAAGCTCTTGGTAGTGTCCATTAATATCATTCAAATCCTTCCTTAGTATGTTATTTGTAGACATATATCTCTCATTCGACCCACTCAGAAACTATATCTGAGACTTTATTTGTTGGAGGACTTTCTTTAGATTCTCCAACTCAGAATAAATATGCATTTCTCCATGTAATGTTGAATCATGATCTTCTGTCCATGGAACATCTAACTTTCCAACAATAATATCATCTTCTTGCTTATCCTTTGCTAGTTTCTTTGCAGATGCAACTCCTAAAGACATACCCTGTTCTGGAATGAGAGTAACCTGTTCTTCTGTAACCTCATGGTCCTCCTGAACCAACTTTGGTGATAATAGTTGATCCTCTTGAACATCCCTTCAACCCTGTTGAGATTCTGATTACTTTTTCTCTTCTTTCTCTTCATCAGTCAAGGAATCCTGGATAATTATAACTTTCTCTTTTTCTAACTTTGGATCCAATATCCTTATCATATTTAGCCTTAGCTTATTAGTGGGTCTTGTTTTGGGTCGCCGTTTGACCTCCCTAAGCTTGCTCAGAGCTTTTATGTTAGGGTGAAATCGTGAACCTGGGAAACACTTTGGTGACAAATAGAGTGAAAAAAATGGAGCGCGGGTGGATGATCACACAAAAAAAAGTCCAACTCAAACTCTAGGCCGAGAGTTTTAAAAACTCTAGGCTGAGAGTTTTGAGAGTTCAAACTCTGGGCTGAGAGTTTAAAAAAACTCTAGGCCAAGAGTTTGAACCAATCGTCGTGCTGTATTTTAAAAAAACCTCTCGGATAAGAGTTTGAACTAAACTCTTGGCCGAGAGTTTAAAAAAACTCTAGGCCAAGAGTTTGAACCAATCGCCGCACTGTATTTAAAAAAAAACTCTTGGATAAGAGTTTGAACTAAACTCTGGGCCATGAGTTTGGAAGACATTTTCTCGCCCGAGAGTTTCTGGTCAACAATTCCAACACCATTTCTGCAGAATTCAGAAATGTGTCACTTTAATAAGGTTGGACCACTGCAAATCATGACAATTACATGTCAGAGTTTATACCAGTAGATTCACCACTCAATCTACTTTCTAATAATATAAGTTTTTTTCAATTTCATTTAGGATTACTATTTTTTTCTACTTTTTTACTGAACTTTATCATTAAAAAATTGAGTGACTGAAAAATCAGTCACAATGGAAATTCAATATCATCACAATGACAAAGCCAAAAAAATTTAAAAAAATACAAGGATGTTCCTTGAAGTGTCCTCTTCAATGGGTTGGTTTTAGTTTGTTTGATAAGAGTAACATTTGAAAGAAAATGTGAAGACAAAAACATGTGTCGATAATGCACCATTTTCTGAACATACGCTGCTTCGATAAATAATAAAAAATTGTTCCCAATTCTTAAAAAACTCGAAATATAGTCCAGGATCAAATTGAGTGTGTGTAGATTATGAGCATACAATGTTTTTCTCTAAAATGAATAACCATCTATCAAACAACCATTGTAAACATAGGTCACTCATTATCCATACCTAAAATTTTCAAAAAAATTTAAAAAAGTTATCCCATATCCCACGATATGTCCATAAAAAAAATTTAAAAAAATATGAGTAGAAAGCTAATTCAATTCTGTAAAACCTTTGTGTTTACTTCAAGTTGAAAGTCCTAAGGGAGATATAGGTTTGAAGAGGTCGAAATTGAAAAACATAAAAATTAGCAGTTTTTTTTGTCAAAAACAAGCCAAAATTGTTTCCCAACTTCATGTTTTCACACGTCAGCATCAAAATTTGGGGTGTGAAATATCTTCTCCTCATTATCTAAAACAGGAAGACTTATAGCTGGACTTTCTATCTCCATAACACAACTGTGCATGTCCTGTTTCGAACTAGCAGCTTCCTCATCATTCATAGGAACAATATTATTTCCTTTATTATCTTTTAGAACATGCTGAGACTATGTTTAAAATACATTTTCTTACATTACATTTTCAGGATTCTGAACCTCTTTTTCTACATTAGCACCTTTCAATTCATCTTGTACATCAACAGTCTATGAATCCTCCTTAGTATCTCTTTTAAACTTCTTTATAAACCTGGATTGTTTGCTAGGTACATGCTTCTTTTACTGTTCTTCTCATTGAATCACAAAGCCTGACCAGTACAAGAACTGTTCCCAACTATGATTCTCCTTCTGCAACACTGTGCAGACTATTAAATTAATTAAACCATGATGGAAGAGATATTGGTTATTGCTATCAGTTTGAGTCTTAAACTTCTTAGCCATTTTTTGGAGACTCTTTAACAGGAAAAAAGGTAAACTCATCTTGGATTGCTGAGTTAAATGTTGCAAAAATCATATATGATACTTAAAAACTGAAATAAAGCAGCCTTCACAAGTGATATAACTCTGAATAATCCCAATTACTTCTTTCCACTCATGTTTAAAATTCTTTATATGGACGCCTTTAATCCAATCTAGTTTCTCAACTCCTTCTATTAGAAATATGCTAGGATCAAAATCAAAAGGAGAGTTTTTAAACCATGATTCACCTTTTGAGGGTACACCCACTGCTTTTGCAACTAGGGCTTCGAATAACTCGAACCTCAAAGTATCAAACTGCACAATATATTCCATGAAATGTCGAGCGAATTCATTGGTCACTTTAATGTTAAACCCTGTAACTCTTTCAAAGAACACAAACCATCCCGCGGTTTTGAAAAGTTCAACACATTCTGGAAACTCTGTTGCTTAGGAGGTGTCAGTCAGTTCGAACAGACTTAGCATGCCTCTTCTACAACTCTTGCCCATATCTTCAGTTAAACTTTGCAAATTTACAACCCTATTCTCCAACAACTGAATTAAGGAATAATTCTTCCAACTCTACATGTCTTAGCTGGGAAAACTAAAAACCCCCAAAGCGGAGTTCATGGCATATAGAACTCTGTAATGATGAAATGATAATCACCATAATTTTGTACAAGTGTCATGATGGAATGAACTAGTGTCTTGAAGCATCCCCTTCTATCATCAAACACATCGGTTATGTCCTGCCATCATAACTCCACCAATTTTCATAATTTTGGGATTTCTGCAGGGCACCAGTGTATAAAATTTGGGGGTTGTGCTGTGGAAAACACTCAATGCACAATTTGACATGTAAACTCAATGGTATAGGTTATACTTTGGATATAACCTTAGAAAATACCTTGGAAAGTATTCTAAAAGATTTTGAAATGAAATATAACCTACATAAGCCACTATGTGTAAAGTACTCAAAATCATAAAAATAGTAATTAGAAAATAATCAAAATAACTTTTAAAAAAAATGAAATAACATAGAAAGAGAAAATAAAGTAAAAATATTAAAGACAAACACGCAAAAACTAGAGACAATTCTAGTATTAACATCTGGCTCCAGCTGAGGGATGAAAGCCTCGTTGTGAGGTTTCGAGAACCTGTAGACTAGTGCCTTCTGCTACCTGAAACTGCTGCTTTATTCTGCAAGCTTCCATTGGGTATGGAGTCTTATTCCTCACTGGTATATACAATGAATGGAACTTCTTTCACTTTCAATAACTGTAAAAATGTTTGAGGAATCATCCATTAACTGGAGTGGACACTTCTTCACCTTCCAAAGTTTGCAATATGAAAGTATTATTCTCCAAAAATTTTGAAATCATGAAGGGACCTAGCCACAGGTTGTAAAAATTTCCATGCTGACCCTTCTGGTCTCTTCTGGCATCCCACATGAGCAGCATGTCACCAAGAGAGAAACTATCTTCATTTACTTTCTTATCAAATCTTCCTTTGATTTTATTCCTGTATGCTTGAGCCTTTTCTGCTAGAGCTTCTCGTTCTTGCTGCAATTCAACCAAAGAGAAAATTCTTCTTTGAAGATCATTAGGTTCTTCTTGACTATCTTGGAAAAATTTCATTACTGGAATGCCTAACTGAATAGGAAAAACTGCATTTGTACCATACACCAATTGAAAAGAAGACAAACCTATTGCTTTCTTGGTAGTTATTCTATCTACCCATAATGCATACTTTAGCATTGAATCCCAAGATCTCTTATTTTGATTTAACAACTTTCTATTACTCTGAATAATGTTTTTGTTTGATTACTCTACTAATCCATTACCTTGAGAGTAATAAGATGTAGAATGTCTCAGATCAATTCCATTCTGCTCACAAAAAGTTACCATATCTTTTGACTTGAAAGATGGTGTATTATTAGTCAACAACTTCTGTGGACAACCAAATCTACTCAGAATATTCTCCTGTATAAAATTCATGATGACATTTTCAGTTGCATTATGTGTAGGAATTTCCTCCACCCATTTAGTGAAAAAATCACTAGCTGTAAGTATCCACCGGTGTTGTCCACTAGATGCAGGGTTAATCTCTCCTATAAATTCTAATCCCCACTGTTGAAAAGGGGCATTCACTGCAATATGATTTAATGATAGTGATATGAGTTTCTTCCTTCTAGCACACCTTTGACATTGAACACATCCTCGCACTTGTTGATACACATCTGCAAATAAAGAGGGCCAATAATACCCAGACCTAAGAATCTTATATGTTGTAGACTTCCAATACTTGTGACCCCCACAAGCACCCTCATGCATTTCTTAAATAACCTCTTCTACCTGTGATTTTTCCAAACTCCTGAGTGTGAAAATCCTCACAGCAGATCTAAGAGATGATGTATACCTCACAAGAAATAATTTAGGAATAAGATTAAGATTGGTCAATGCAGTAAGATGATCAACAGAATAATAATACAGTAGAACTCGGATAGAAGCAAAAATACTTCACACACACTAATTAATTAATCACAATATGGACAAATAAGTAGTACAATGCATGAGGATTCGAATGCCTAAGGTGGAAATTTGAATTAGCCTTCATGGAGTGATCAAAATATCACCGGAGTGTCATCGGAGCACAACTAGTGTCATCAAAGCACAACTGGAAGTCTTCATCATCATCATTAGTGGAGTCATCAATGCTCACGTAACTGTCAACCATCAATCAAACTGAGTCTAACTGAGTGTGGTAGGTGTAACTGAGTGTAACTGAAACTAACTAAATGAAGGAGGCTTAGTGGAGGGTGCATGAGGAGATAACTAAAGTCAGAATGAGCAGTCTAGTCACACTAGAGGTCCATTGGAGTGGTAAGGTTAGTTAAGAGTAAGTCAAGCCTGAAATCAAGGAGAGAACTCAGTTAACTGAAGACAACTGGACTGGTAGGTGAAGGGTTCCTTTGTCAAGTGGATGGTGAGATGTGGGCACATCACTGGATAGGAGGGCTCAATCTAAGTGGAAATAAGCTCCCGAGTGCTGGAAGACTAGGGACTAGGTGCTAGAGGTGTCAACCTGATGACTGGGCAACATGTGGATGTATGCAATGCATGATACATGTAGGAATGCATGCAAGACTGAAAATACAAAGGATGAAAATGACAGTAAGACTAGGATGGAGTATAGGAATATCCTAACAGCCCCCCTTAATCCATCCTAGGCCCTGGTAACTAAGACCAGAGGTCACCCAATATAATGAATAATAACAATCAATAAACCAAGGAAATGGGGAAAACCTCATGGGAAAAATACCCCCCCTCAAAATAGACTGTAAGGCACACACAAAAATAAATGCTCCAAACTCAAGTAGGTGTGATCTTAGTCATATGTCTAGAGGTATCTTCTTCTTGAGAAGAAGTGGATCATGCTCAGAAAGCATGTGCTTGTACTTGCTCGTTAGATCAAATGTGACGAGAACAAATCCAAAAGTATGAGGGTGATCCTTGAACCTGTGATTCGAATCAGCTGAGGTAGGATCAAATCTATGAATGTGCAGATACTCTTTTGTCTTCTTCTTCGAACCATCATGGGTGAGATTATGCCAAAAAGAACCATCACATGATTGCTTGAAATCCAAATCAGATTTAAGACTTGAAGAATAGTTTCTTGAGATCTCCTTTGAACCAGTAGGGGTGAAATCAAAACAATCGTATGCATGAGAAATTATCCCATGTAGTGATTGCTTGGATTTTAATTCAGCTCCAAGACTTGAAACATGGTTTCTTGAGATCTCCTTTGAACCATAAGAGGTGAGATCAAGACCATGATGTGCATGAGAAATTATCCCAAGCGAATGGCAATGGCCATATTCTTCAATAACCTTCTGAAAGCATGCAATAATGATCATATAATATTAAATAAGAGGTGATAGATCAAGGAGAGCGAATGCATTACATCCAATGGCTGATTTTACCTCCGAAACATTCAACAGATCATGATGAAAACCAACAGACTCTGGTGCAAGAGAGGATTTAGGACCTTCTGCAATTTGTAGAATGTGAGCTGGCACAAAATTCGAAATAGAAGAAATTTGGAGTATGAGTGTAGAATCTACAAGTTCTTCTTCTTTGTGGACAACTTCAATATGAGATATGTTTAATACTGGTTCATGATCAATGAGATCATCAAGGAGGGCGAATGCGTCACTTTGCTTGCTCTCGAAAGAGTTTGGACCAAATCCTTCATTCTGTATGCCAAATATTTCATCCCGGTGGGCCCATATCTCTTTTGGAGATTCAATATCAATGAATTGGTGCATCATGTATCAAGGCATAGAAAACATCATGGTTGCATGAGTCTTGTCACCTTTATTTAACCAATCAATCTCTTCTTAAGAGGATTCGAAATCTCTTTCAAAACAATAATCAAAGAGACCATTTCTCTTCAAATTTGCTATCATCTTCGGTTTCCCTTCATCATAGTTGAATGAAGAAAGAAGATCATAGTTGAATGGAGTAGGATAGATTTGTTCTGAATACATGGAAGCTGTAGAAGACCTGCAAAAACAATAGATAATATCTGCAACTGCTACTACTGCAAAAATGTAGAAACTAATGCAACTGCTGCACTCAAAATCTTTATAATAACCTGCAAAAAACTCTCAGGAATGGAGTTAAACAATACTCTCAACATGCTCTGATACCATGTGAAAATTCTCATAGAAGATCTAAGGGATGATGTATACCTCACAAGAAAGAATTTAGGAATAGGATTAAGAGTGGTCAATGCAGTAAGATAAGCAACTGAATAATAATACAGTAGAACTCGGATAGAAGCAAAAATACTTCACACACACTAATTAATTAATCACAATATGGACAAATAAGTAGTACAATGCATGAGGATTCGAATGCCTAAGGTGGAAATTCGAATTAGCCTTCATGAATTGATCAAAAGATCACTGGAGTGTCATCGGAGCACAACTGGAAGTCTTCATCATCATCAGTGGAGCCATCAATGCTCAAGTAACTGTAAACCATCAATCAAACTGAGTCTAACTGATTGTAACTGGAACTAACTGAATGAAGGAGGCTCAGTGGAGGGCACATGAGGAGCTAACTAAAGTCGGAATGAGCAGTCTAGTCACACTGGAGGTCCATCAGAGTGGTAAGGTCAGTTAAGAGTGAGTCAAGCTTAAAATCAAGGAGATAACTTAGTTAATTGAAGACAACTGGACTGGTAGGTGAAGAAGGGCGCCTTTGTCAAGTGGATGGTGAGATGTGGGCATATCACTGGCTAGGAGGTCTCAATCTGAGTGGAAATAAGCTCTCGAGTGCTGGAAGACTAGGTAATAGGTGCTGGAGGTGTCAACCTAATGACTAGGTAGCATGCTGCATGCAGGAATGCATGCAAGATTGAAAACGCAAAGGATGAAAATGCTAGTAGGACTAGGATGGAGTATAGGAATATCCTAACACTGAGTAATACTCCACCAGGATCCTTCCAGTATAACTGTTGATTTACCAAACAATATTTTGTAGCCTTCAAATTTAATGATCTAGATGCCTTCTTATCAAAATGAGCAGGACATTGCAAATATAATAAGAAGTGAACTATGTCAGCATACAACTCTGATTTTGTATATTTATCCATAGTCTGCTCTTCATTTTTCTTCATCGGCAATTCTTCCTGAGTTAGCTAATTTTCTACCAAATGGATATCCAAAGCCTCACAATTTGAATCAGCTAACAGTTGAGCTAAACCCTGTCCTTTCACTAACCTTGTAGACCTGATTTCAACCTCGTATTCCATAAATTTTGCAATCCACATACCTCTTTTACCTTCATTTTCTGGCTGAGTTAAGATTTCTTTAATGGCAGCATTAGGTACATAGGAAATTATCTTTGAATGCAAGACATAGATTCTGAAAAACTTCAAAGCCTTAACAAGTGCATATGCTTGTTTCTCAAGTGTACTGTACTTTAATTTTGAGTCTCTGAGGGTCTTACTGAAAAAAGATATAGGGTGCTCTAAACCTTCTGCATTCTTCTGAAGTAGAACAACAGCTATAGTGTCTTGGTATGCAAAGGAAAAAGTGGGAAAATTTTATGAAAAATGTGGATTTACCAAGACTAGGGCTTCTGTCAGAGCTTGTTTAATCTTCTTAAATGAAGCTTTAGCTTCTGCCATCCATTTCACCCCCTGATCCTTCCTCAACATAGATGTGATGTGTTTGATAGTCTCAGCAAAATTCAGGATGAACCACCTCAGAAAATTGATTTTCCCAATAAATGATTGAAGATTTTTTTACTTCTTGGGATAGTAATATTTAGAATTGCTTTGACTCAGTCAGGGTCTATTCTAATACCATTAGCTGAAACAAGATGTCCCAGAATTTTTCCTTCCTGTACAGCAAAATGTGACTTTTTTGGGTTCAAAGACAACCCAAACTTCCTACACTTCAAAAAAATTTGTTCAAGGTGTTTCAAATTCTCATCATCAGACTAAGAGAAGACAGTAATATCATACAAGTAGATTACAAAAAAAATTTCCTTTTCTCCCACAAAGGCTATATCCATAGCTCTTTGAAATGTTGCACCAGAATTCATCAAACCAAATGGCATCTTATCGTACATGAATGTGCCCCATGGGGTAGTGAAGGCTGTTTTCTCCCTATCATCCGGATGTACAACTATTTGATTATGCCCTGAGAATCCATCAACCATTGAAATTCTCTTAGCACCAACCACTTTCTACAAAATTTGCTCAATTCTGGGAAATGGATAATTATCCTTCAATGAAGCTCTATCAAGATTCCGGAAGTCCACACATAATCTAATCTCCCCATTCTTCTTTCAAACTGGAACCAAGTTTGCAACCCATGATGAATATCTGAGTGGAACAATTATCTTTGCATCTAATAACTTCTTGACTTCTTTTTCTGTGACTGGTAACAAGGCTGGATTAATTCTCTTTAACTTCTACCTAAAAGGTTTCACATTTGGCTTTAAAGGCACCTTATGCTGAATAATACTAATGTCATAGGTTCTCAAATCCTCATAACACCAAGCAAAAATATCAACAAACCTCCTTAACAATTGAATGTACCTGTTTCTTTGTTCAACTGAAAGAGACTTAGAAATATTCACCATTCTTGGTTGCTCCTCTGTACCAATGTTATAGCACATAATATTTTCCTCTAAAGATTGCATGGATGGTCTTAATAATGTGTCATCTTTAGAAAATATTCTCTTAAGGGGAACCAAACCCTTAGGAATAAATTTCCCTTAAACTCAATGATTTTATGATCAACAATTGTATTTTCTATGTATGCCGCAGTGTCATCTATCTCCTCATCCTGATCCTGATCAATTAGAGAATTAGAAAACTCTCCAGCTAATTCCAAGAATTTTCTGATTTCCACATCATCCTTAAAAACTCTCCATTGTTTTATATTGTCTGGCACTGAAGGTCTATATTTAACCTCAATTGGATATTTCAGCTGAGTATGTTTTTGAATTTTGAAATGAGTGGCTGCTAAAGACAATGAATCAGCAATCTGATTTTGATCTCTGGGAATAAAAATAATATTCAATGCAATGAAAAAATTATCAATCATATCCCAAACCTCTTTTCTATATACCTTCAACAAATCGTGCTTTACTTGATATTTTCCCTTCACATGTTGGACAACTAGTTCGGAGTCACCATAAACAGAAAGTTGTTGAATTCCCAAGTCCTTTGCAGTCCTTAAACCCAGTACTAATGCCTCATATTCTGCTGTGTTGTTGGTAGTGACAAATTCCAATTTATACATCAAGCAAATTACCTCTCCACCAGGAGAAATCAACACTATACCAGCACTTGCATCTTCTTTGGATGAAGAGCCATCAAAATACAACTGCCACAACTCATCTTTTTGTTCAATAGTAGGTTTGACTAATGATCCTTTTTCTACCTGCAGTACCCCAGTTGTACTCTCATCATTGAAATGAAGCATACAAGAGCCCAATTCTTCATCTACTGAATAAAGGGGATGATTGGTTGGATTCTTATCATCAGTGACTATGAAAGCATACTGTAATTCCCTATACAGTCTTCTATTCTCTCCACCAAACACTGGAATGGTTGCATATGCCAAGTCCATTCGCAATGTCCCACTTATTTTCTTTTCCCAGGACCCTGAGAGCAGCATGCCAAACTTAGGGGATATGTCATCAACTACCACATCCATTATAACACTCTTCATTGGTAATTGAGAAATATTAACCACAAGATCCTTTATCACTCCTAGACATTTCATAGATCTAGAATCAAATGCAAATAAATCATGGTATGGCTTTGTGACACTCAAACCAAGGGACTTCATGACTTCTTTAGGCATCAAGTTATGTCAGGCTCCAGAATCTAGAAGGAAATTATGAATCATTTGGTCATGGACAGTCAAGGTTATATAAAAAGGTGGAGGAAAAGTTGAAACACTTTCAGGCTTTTTAGATGAGGCAGTACCAAGAATAATTGTAGGATGTTCTTCCTGCAAATTTATAGTATCTGAAGGAGAGGAATTAGCTGGAACATTCAATAGCTTACATACAGAATCTCTAAAACAAGGAGTCTTCATTATCTCAGTCAATAGCACTGGAATCTTTATTTTACACAATTCATTCTCAAAGTTAAAAGTTTGTGTATTTTTATTAGTTACTTCAAACTCTGTTGCTTTGACCCGATCCCCTTAATCTTGTCTCTTTTCTTGTGTTTGATTAGGAAACTGTTTAGTAGGTGGAACTATATTCTTCTTTGGAATTTGGACAAATTGTTTTGGACCCGATCTTAAATTACAAGACATTTTAGGTTCAGTCTGACACATACTAGTTGAAACTTGAGGGTCAAGATCACTTCCTTCTTGATAATTATATGAATCATAATGCTCTGAATTTTGATAGTTGCACTCAGTTGTAAAACCTTCAAAATATAACTCCCCAAAATAATTTAAATTCTGCTTTAGATCATCCTCATACTGTACATCTTCCACCTGTTCAACTTCTTCTATAAAATTATTTTGGAATGGGGGAGGAACTCTCTAATCTTCATTTTCTCTTCTCTCCCTCTGAATATCATTGTTTATCCTTTCCCGAGAGATGAATCTTGGTACAAATGGTCTTCTGAACTTATTAGTATTTTGATTGGGATTCCTCTCCCCCTCCTGAGTAGGTTTATTTGGATTTTTTTCCAATTCCAATTTGTTCACTTTTGTAGTCAGTGTTTTAATTAACTTACTCATATCATCTATCTGACCTTCTTCTTTCTTTGATATTGAGGTTGAAGGTATCATTGTATTTTTACCCTTTCGGTCATGAACCTGATAATCAGACTGATCTTTAAGCCTGTTTGAAGCTAGAATATTTGATTCAACCTCTAGGGTAGCTTCTTGCATGTTCAGTAATGGGTGTGTGCAAGAAGATGAGGGTCACTTTAGATGCAATGCTACTTTTTCAAAACTCGTTCCTGATACGTAAAACATAACGTGTTTATGATGTTTAGCACCTGCCATGGTAAGACCCGAGCCTAACATGTCATTGGACATGTAGGCTAGGTAACAATAACGCGTACGCGTTATATAACTATAAAATGCGTACGCGTTATATAACTACAAAACGCGCACGCGTTATGTAGTTACAAAACGCGTACGCGTTATGTAAATCTAAAAAACAATTTAAATACACAGTCCCGACGAATGCCGACCACCCGCGGCACCTACGCATCAGAAACGCGAAATTGAACCCAGACGAGGACGGTTTGTGGCCCACTCAAGTATTGGTGTTGCTCGATTTAGCTGGAGGGGACAAATTCACCGGTAGATTGTCATCCAATCAGGTAATTCTTTCACCCATACTCTTTTTTTATCATTTTTGACCTAAATTATTATTTTTTTTTGTTTAAAAAAACCTAGTTTTTTAATATTGATAAAATTGGGAATAACCCAATCTTTCATTAAATTCACATCTCCCTCAATCTCCCTCAACCAAGATGAATGAATAATTAAAATGAATCGTTTTTAAAAAACTCAAAAATTCGTAATCCAACCTAAAATTGAAAAAAATAGAACTCGGACCCCCTTTCTACAATGTATCCATCTAAGTCACCCAACACGAGAACACGGGACACGAGTGTCCCTGCCGCCAGCCACAACTCACTAAATATAATGAAAATGAGTGCACTCATGTCTTTTCATTAGCTGGCAAGGTTTCGTATCATGTGAAAATGTTTTGTATCTATGACTAGGAGGAGAGTTAACAATGCAACAAAATCAAGTAATCGAATTTTGTGCATAAAATGAACATGAGACTCCCACCAAATTTCACTGAATCTACGTCTTAACAAAAGAACTCATCGTTTCACGGGATTCCACCCCATCAATCCTTTTAACAGTAATGGCCATAACAGTTGCTACAACCCTAGCGCGAGAAAAATCAATCGAGCTACGCATGACAATACTTGAAACCAGACTTTTTGAACTCCCTATTACGTCATAGGAATCAATACTACTTTCTCCACAACATGTGGCACCCTCAATATCTTCCATCACCGCAATTTACATTTGATAAAAAACTTGTTTCCAAATAGTAATTACCCCATTCTTTGCTCTAAAAGGGCCTCAATTAACCTAGAATCCAATCCATGCAACATGAACACATCCATATATACACATAGAATAAATATTAATAAATTTCTCATAGCCCTTCAATAGTGTTCAATATCTCATAGCCCTTCATAGTGAAATGGGACCCCACCCTTCAAATTTGATCCCTGGTCCCCACTAGACACGGTGACCCCCGGAATTATGACACGTAGGACACGGTGACCCCCGGAATTAATATATTTTTAAAATATATTAAAATTTAAAAATATAGACATATAGATCATCCAATAAAATTTAACATTTACAATTACAAATATTCAATAGAAATTACATTTACAATTACAAATATGAAATATTCAATAGAAATTAGATCATTCACAAATCACAACACATTTGTCATTCACAATCACAAAACACAATGAGACATTGAGACACATAGATGCAAACTCATCACTGCCCTGATCCTCCTCCTCCATGCCTGAATCAACAAACTCATCACTGCCTTGATCCTCCTCCTCCTCCTCTCTGCCAATCTGACTAACTTACTTTTTAATTGTCAAATGTTTAATTTTAAGTTTTAAATGTATGTAAGTGAATGCCATTAAATTGCTTATGTGAGTTTGATTTAATACATGTTCAATTTTGAAGAGACGTCATTATATACCATGTATATGTTTCTAATGATTTTCGTATTAATGTCTTTATTGCAGTTGCGGTTATGGATACCAATGCCGAAATATTGATTGAGCTTGCCCAATTGAGGGGCATAAGCGCAGCTTTTAGTGGTGGCGACAGGATTCGCCGTTCACTTGCATCAACCTTGGATGCAATTGTGGACACCATTTCACAATCTACAAATGTCCTATATGATATTGCATCTTACAGAGAAAGAAAAAGACAACAATACGCTGATGGACTAGATTACAATGCAGTAAAAAAGTTGAAAATATCCAAAGAGCTTATATTTGCATTGTTTAGGGACCCTCGGACGGGGGAAATCCCAAATGCAAGCAGGCTGCATATCTCCATTGAGTGGTGCACGTTTCAACCATTTGTTGATAACTGGATGGACAGATGGTACATGGTTTTTGATATGCCACCACACAACAACAGGGAAATTCCCTTATATTTCCTTCGAAAGATGTACGCAGAGTTCGTGTTGCATAAACACGTTAACTATTTTGACATGTTACAGTTTCAGGGGATCGGTGGGGGGATGCCCCAAAACCAACCCAATGCCAGGCTTTGAGACCAGGATCGCCCTATCCCTGCACCTCGCAGGCAGTTGCCTGGGCCAGATGTCCCACCAGCACATCGCATTATTCCGCAGACACGGGATGCATTTTTGAGTTTGGCACGGGCGGTTGTTCGCCATGGCAGGATGGTTCAACATATGGGTGAGGAAGGGACATCTGTCCCTGGTGTGGTACATACACCAGCTCGTCACCATGCAGGACCATCAGCTAGTGCAGGACCATCAGGACCATCCACTAGTGCAGGACCATCAGGACCATCCACTAGTGCAGGACCATCAACTATTCCCCATCCTAGTGCTGATCCTCACGAGTGCACATCATGTGGTCGTCCCTGCTATGGTATTGCCTCATATGTTTCCTTCAGTGGGTTTTTGAGAGAGGTATGTTGATGGTTAATTGTAATAAATTCTTCATTTATTTTCGTTTTTGTACACATATATATAGTTTGAGCTAATATATTATGTTTGTGAACTTGCAGTTGATGCTTTATGCCGGCAGTGACACCCCAGAGCTGGATGTTCCAGACTCTACAGGGGGGCATGATGCTACCCATTCGGTAGGCCCATCTTATATACCACCTATTGCCGTATCTCACACCGAGGTAAACATTTTAAAATTTCAGTTTTTTAATACTTGTTAATTTGTTAATTTCCACATACTTTACATTTTAGTTCATTAATGCTATATACGGTCTAATATTTACAATTATTAAACTTGCAGATGGCAGATCCTTCACAGGGGCAAGGTAATGTGGAGGTAGTACCCATGGTCATACCGTCCCCTGAAACGTCTGGGCTCCAGGTAAACAATTAAAAATGACATTTTTTAAATACATGTTTGTTTGTTGAATCATGCATGTCTAACTACATGAACACTTGCTGACTGTAGGCACCATCCGACACATCTGGCCCATTGCCTGGATTTGCATCTCCCTCCAGGCCATTCGTGAACAAGGGTCGTGTGTATGTGAGGCGTTCTACTCCGAGAAAGACTCCAGCTGCCCACGACCATGGGCTTACTCACACCACGGTAATGTATATCCTTCGATGATATTTGTTGTTTAACTTGAAATCCAGTGCATAAATCGTTTTTGTTAATGTTTGAATTGCATGTTTACTGCAACAGGAACCCGAGTTGTCTGCTGAGAACCTTGCATCGATGGTTGATGCAGCAGTTAGTGCCGCATCTGCAGTGGCGACTGATCACACACAGGTATGTAACTATTTCAACATTATCTTTACATAGTTTATTATTGTTGGACCTATTGTTTATTCATGCATTTCTAACTATTTCAACATTTTTTCATTGTAGCCACCACCAGCAGGAGCAGTGCCTGGCCCCCCTGGTTCAACCATCCTGGATGTTCAACCGACGGCTCCATCTGCTACACAAGCAACGCAATCTCCTTTGTCAGTTGAGGTGAGATGTCCTTCAGTGACCAAGTGTTTCATGCACTTTCCATGCACCAGTTGATAATTGTTGAGATAATGTATTAGTGTACATAGTTAGTTGAATTTAACAATTGATATTTAATTTGCAGGATCCAGGGATGCACATTGATCCTAGGGATGTGCCTAGAGGATCAACGTCGGGAAAGAACAAGAGAAAGCTTGAGTTTTGATAGTTTTGGATAGTTTTGGACACATGTGCTTTTGGATACTTTTGTATATATATGTACTTTTCGATACATTCAGTTTTGGAGACATGTACATTGACTTTATTGTGCATGTACTTTTGGAGACATGTACATTGACTTCATTGGATACATGTACTTTTCGATACTTTTGGATATACATGTACTTTTGGAGACATGCACTTTTGGAGACTTTTGGATATACATGTACTTTTGGAGACATGCACTTTTGGATATATATGTACTTTTGGATACATGTACTTGTGTCATTCTAATGTGTTGATTTGTGTGGATTATCTATTACTCATGAATGCACTATGTCAAAAGAACAAACTATTATATTCAAAGGTTTCAACGAATTCACTACATGCATGCACTAATTGGTATCTAATTAAAATTTGTGATTTTGGATGATCATTACAAGTTATGTCAAAGTTCTTGCTCGTGTAATTTAATCAAACTAAATGCAATACAATGTTTTCAAGGTTTCAACGAACTCACTCATGCACACCCATTGCCATCAACTACCAATGAAAGTCTAACATTATGAGATTCTTCTTAAAAAATGGGTAATATTTCCTTGATGATCGTAAATTGAGAACCATTTGTAGCCACTCATATAATACCATCTTCACTTATCTTTGTACATGATAATCCATATAATGTGCTATGTTTTTTAACCTAAACAATCATCAAAAACCTAGAATTATAGGGATATGACAAAGAACCTTATGGGGCACCTTATATATTAACCTTGTGTATACATTAGGATCTTTGTCATACCATTGTTTGAAATGTCATTCAATACCTTCAATTTTATCAACATCAAATTAGTAGACAAAGTGACCCATCTTTGATCTCTTGTATAGGCCTTTGTGTGCCTTATCAATAAGATGTACATCATGAATATTATCATAGGTCTCATACATAGGTGCATCCTCATCCATGCAAACAAAGGTGTCATGGATCAACCTATTATCCCTTTATTCTCAATAATATTAGTATCATTATCTTCCATAGGATCAAATTCAACTCCATCACCCCCATTATTACTACTCTAAATTACAGCCTTAGGAGTTTTGATCATGTGTT
Organism: Larix kaempferi; assembly: GCA_027924585.1. Lineage (NCBI taxonomy): Eukaryota > Viridiplantae > Streptophyta > Pinopsida > Pinales > Pinaceae > Larix > Larix kaempferi. The sequence continues at coordinate 422,333 of BSBM01001123.1, read as the reverse complement.
TTTGTCTCTTTAGGAGTTTTGAAATATTATACTCTTTCCAAAATAATATGGAAGTTCAAATATTTAAAAGTGGCTTAAATTATAAAATGGGCGGAAATTCACCAAGTGTCCCTGAACGGCATTTTCATGCGACTTGCAACTCGACATAACTCGGAAACCGGACGTCGGACCGACGAACCATCGACTCCGTTGGTCTCCTGGCGTGCGATTACCTCTAGGGGCCCTCTCCCTCGTCTCCCCATGGCCCAGCGGCTTCATTGTGCATTCATTTCGTAAACTAGGGTTTTGCTTGGTGTAATTGCATGCAATCTCGCATTGGTGGGTCAACTCTGCAAAAACCTCCCCCGATCCAGTGTTGGTAGTGTTCCCACGTCGGCATTGCCCACACACACTTGCGGGAGTCAACGGCACGCAATCTTCCTGCTCCGTTTGCTTTTTGGCTCCCGGACGGAAATTCACCAAGTGTCCCTGAACGACATTTTCATGCGACTTGCAACTCGACATAACTCGGAAACCGGACGTCGGACCGACGAACCGTCGACTCCATTGGTCTCCTGGCATGCGATTACCTCTAGGGGGCCCTCTCCCTCGTCTCCCCATGGCCCAGTGGCTTCATTGTGCATTCATTTCGTAAACTAGGGTTTTGCTCAGTGTAATTGCATGCAATCTCGCATTGGTGGGTCAACTCTGCAAAAACCTCCCCCGAGCCAGTGTTGGTATTGTTCCCACGTCGGCATTACCCACACACACTTGCGGGAGTCAACGGCACACAATCTTCCTGCTCCGTTTGCTTTTTGGCTCCCGGACGGAAATTCACCAAGTGTCCCTGAACGGCATTTTCATGCGACTTGCAACTCGACATAACTCGGAAACCGGACGTCGGACCGACGAACCGTCGACTCCGTTGGTCTCCTGGCGTGCGATTACCTCTAGGGGGCCCTCTCCCTCTTCTCCCCATGGCCTAGTGGCTTCATTGTGCATTCATTTCGTAAACTAGGGTTTTGCTCAGTGTGGGAGTGTGCAATTTTTGCACACAGGGGTCAACTTTGGAAAATCATCCACCGGGCAAGTATGGCTAGTGTTCCTAGCCCGAACCTGTCTAGACACACCTGCAGGACTCCCCGGAACCCGGTTTTGTTGCATGGTTGGAGTTCTATGCCCCCGGTAGGTATCCAGCAGGTGTCCCTGAAGGCCTTCTGGTAGTGAGACGGGACGAGCCATAGAATGAAGACCGTGGCTCGGATCGACAAACCGTCGACTCCGTTGGATTCAGCACACCGGGATAGTGCCAGGGGTGCCCCTGCCCTCCTACCCGGTGGCCCATGTGTCACCTTGCAGGTCCATCTTGGAAACTAGGGTTTTGCTCAGTGTGGGAGTGTGCAATTTTTGCACACGGGGGTCAACTTTGGAAAATCATCCACCGGGCAAGTATGGCTAGTGTTCCTAGCCCGAACCTGTCTAGACACACCTGCAGGTCTCCCCGGAACCCAGTTTTGTTGCATGGTTGGAGTTCTATGCCCCCGGTAGGTATCCAGCAGGTGTCCCTGAAGGCCTTCTGGTAGTCAGACGGGACGAGCCATAGAATGAAGACCGTGGCTCGGATCGACGAACCGTTGACTCCGTTGGATTCAGCACACCGGGATAGTGCCAGGGGTGCCCCTCCCCTCCTACCCGGTGGCCCATGTGTCACCTTGCAGGTCCATCTTGGAAACTAGGGTTTTGCTCAGTGTGGGAGTGTGCAATTTTTGCACACGGGGGTCAACTTTGGAAAATCATCCACCGGGCGGGTATGGCTAGTGTTCCTAACCCGAACCTGCCTAGACACTTTGGAAACTAGGGTTTTGTAGGTCCATGATGATGATGATGGTGATGATGATGAAGATGTTGATGATGATGGCTTGGTCTAAGGTGGTGCTCTCAACTAGCTAATTCATTATGAAATATTTAACCAGACATGAATTAAATTTAATATAAGTGTATTGTTTAATATAGTGAGCATGAATTGAATTAATTTTGTTGGGTGAAGCCAATAACCAACATGATGAACATAATATAATTTTAGGGTTTACTGATCATATGTAAAAAATGGCATATTCATAAACTTGACATACAAGAGAACTTTTGGCATATTTATAAACAACGTAAACGTAAATTTGGCATATCAAGAACGCAAAATTGACATATTCATATGAAACATACATGTGAAAATTGAGCATATATCAATATTCAATTACAAATAGTATAAATAGTATAGTATTAAAAGTATGTAACGTACCTCATCATGCTAGATCCCACCTATTATCATACAACCAAGCCCTCCGGATCATCTCTTAGACTGATGGTCTCCATTAGTCTCTCGTGCTCTGTATCCGGTAAGAAGTAGCGTACCTTCGATGTATTTCGACTAGGCATTGTTCGTACCTGAAGGTTTGTGCCAATGATTAAGTTGGTAAAGTGATACACACTTGCACCTGGTTTGTAATCCCTGTAAACATATCCACCCTTCTTTCTTCCATTGCTGTCCCGTGTCAAGTATTCACCTTTAACAACCATAGACCCAGTTGGAAAGTGGTTGTTTTCATCGTCAGTCATGGACACAATGAGGGTTTGCTTTCCATCTATACAGCGTGCCAACCAGTATTCATCACCCCATTAAGTATCTTTTGAGGCAACCACTGCGTATATGTGCCCTGCATTATATGATTGTAGGTATATGATCAAAATATTTTTCGTGCGATACAAGGCCATTAATGTGCATTTGAAGACTACGTAAACAAACAAAAAATGTTAAGGAAATGCATCATACCGGGTTGTACAAGGTCTGAGACATGATCAAAATCTGCAGAAATAGATGATTGGTCTTCTTCCAACGGAGTTAACTCAACAATTGCACGCTAATCAAGTGGAAGTGATATGCGATCCCATCCATCAACCCAATCCAATGATTCACACCCATCCCAGTCACCATCACAACAAGGCGGGAAAAAACAAGCAAGTTTTCTGGTCCAAATTTCAAATACTGGGTTATCAGAGCTTCGAACCGAATGAAAGCCACGAGTCCCAGGCACAGTCTTGCATTCCCATGCATGTGAACGATCTATGTCTACCACCTCCCAAAAAAATCTCTCCACATGTCTCTTTCTTGTGGATTCTACTCGCATAGTTGATTCCTCTCCCATTATTGACGTGCACCACCTGACTATAGATTGAGCATTTAGAATAGTAGATTCTGTAGATACTTTCAATTCCTCTCTTCGTAGGGTTGTTTTGACACATGCTCCGGCTCCATCATGCTCTCCTTTACCATGCCCAGTCTCCAAATAGTTCCACATATGTGGCACTTTGTAGTTTTTATGCAATGAACACAACCACTGAAATATGCGTGCATTTTTGAACTGACCAGCACACCCATCAGACCAAATCCAGTGTCGGTCCATCTGTATGTTCCTTCCCTTCAAGTGATCATAGAACATGATGAAGCAATGACGTACATAGTGGAAGTCGTGGCACCTATCATCACTTATGTAGAAGTGATATTCCTTCAGAATTTCTCTTTGCTCTTCAGTGCTATTTGGGCCATGCCTATATGTGATATGGACCATCAAGGAAACCTGCTCAGAGTGATAATACTGACTTTGGATCTCATTTTGAGGTTGCAGAGTGTAGTTCTCGGCAAAATCAACAACTGAAAGTATAGTACCAAGGGGAAATGTATCTCTGCATATTCTAAACTTCTCATCCTGCCATCGTGCCACGTGAACATGCTGAACATATTGATGTGTCTTTTCAATAAATTCCTTGATGAAGTCACTAACTTGTACCTGGTGACACAAAATGATCTCAATGTCAGTTTTTTGTTGTAAGTAAGGATTGAAATGTAACCGTTACAACATAATTTTATAGATATAAATGCATACCTGAGATGTCACCAATTGTATTTTTTTGCTTTCTTTCCCTGGGACTATTTCATAGTTGATATATTTGAAACTTTTCATGTCTATAACCATTTTCCCAAATTCATTGTCTCCATTCTCGTGCATACATTGGCTCAATAATGCCATTCCAGCACAGTTGGAGCATGTTCCATCCAAACAAGATTTTGCATAGTATGTTTGCCCCTCGGGCCTATTGCACATGATGCTATGAATGAATTCTCTTGATGAAGTCGGTGGTATTGTCATGGAGCAATCCTGCACAATGTTAGTATGCAACACACGACGAATGTACAAAAATGTTTCATAGTAATATTCATATTCTACATGGTATCTACAACAACAAGTGTTACGAAGAGTATTTATTCTAACATACCATGGCTTACATTTCTCAAAAGATCTTTGCCCCAAGTTCAATTGTCTATGCTCAATCTTAAATTTCTCGTAAAGCTCTGTCTGTGTTATATCAAGAAGATGCTTAGTATGTGGTTCACGATCCTTTGAACCCCTTCTTAGTTTTAGTACATCCTTTCGGTTTGAAGAAGGCCTTGTGTGATCATGCCAAAAACTGTGCACTAGTCCCTTTACTGCATCAACTAGCTTCATGTCACGACGTGGCAACCGACCAACAAAGGCCCAAAAATCTGTCTGATCGGTTGTGTCAAGATGTTCTCTTCTAATAGAATAGCTACGGAGGGTTTTTACATTCAAATTAACTAGTTTGGATGTAGGCCTGAGAATACGAAGGGCCCTGGTGTTCTTATCTGCAATTGATTGTGACAACACACGACGAGCAGCATTGCGGTCCTTTGAACGTGTGTTCTTACCAATTTTACCAAATGCATCTACTAGGCTTTTAACTATATGAGAACTTGGTTCAGAATTCTTTATCATCTTTATCCCTAACTTTTTCCTAACAACATTCATGCTCCTAGATTTTAACAATGATAAAAATAATCTACATTTATCTCCATCACATTTAGAAACAAAATATTTATCAAGTATCTGTTGAGTTTGATAAGCAATACTACGTTTAGATAGCGTACCTTCAATGGAATTCATAAGTCTTTCATCAACTTGTATACGCTTCGGAGTTCTTCGACGTGTGCTTGCTAATGGAGGTAAGGGGGTTGGAATTGTACCATGTAGCGCATCACCAAGACGCTCTGGCGTTTCAGTAGTAGCTTGGTGTCCTTCATTCTCTTCCTGGTAGTTGGATGGTGGAAGTCCAACATCCTCATCCATGGTCTGTGGAAGTCCAACATCCCCTTGTGGAAGTCCAACATCCTCATCGATGGTGTGGATAACATTCTCTTCTTCAACAGTAGGCAAAATGTCCAACGCCTCTCTGACTTCATCGCTTGTATAACCACATCCGGATAGCAAATTGGGTGTTTCTTCGTGAGCTTCATCTTGAGATGGTAACTTATCACTTTGACTTGAAGTGGGAATTGAAACATCCCCTAATGAGCACCTACGTTTTGCTTCTTGATTACTTCCATGGGGTGCTTGTTCAACAACTATTGTGGAAATTGAAGGTCCCTCTTGTCGTGGATTAATAGGATGAACCATGGTATCCTCTACAATTGTATTTGGATTAGTTTCCAAAGAAAGCCTCCGATTCATCATGTATATTCTTTTCTTTTCTTTCTCTTCTTCAATGACTTCTTGAGATCTCTTCTTCCTTGTTGATTTGTTTACTCGGTTACGTGCATTCCCCATCACCACAATGATCAATTCAATATAGTTTGTTTTTGTTGCTCCTCAATTACAAGCTCTTCAATAATAAGCAAATGGAAGTTCTTCCTTGTTGGTCTTGAAGCTTGATATCTTATCTTGTGTGCTCCTCAAATATAAGCAAAATGAATCTTTCAAAGGCCTTATCTTTGGTGTTCTTCAATTGGAGATTCTTCAAGCTTGCTAATTATTTTCTTCAAATATGGCCATATAATCCAACACCACAGTGAGCAACCATGAAAGATGTCCTCAATGCTGCACCTGCATAAAAAAAAATGATGGAGTTGGTGTAGAATGTGAAAATTTTCAGACGCGGGCTCGTGCTGTTCAAAAAATCGCGGGATTATTGCTTTCGTTCGGACAGAGTGAAGTTGCTCTCGGACAGCAACAGGCCATTATTTCTGTGAGTTAAAAAACGCGTACGCGTTATATAAATACAAAACGCGTGCGTGATATGTAGTGAAAAAACGCGAACGCGATATAGTCAAGCACAATTAATAGGTTAGGTGCACGGCTAGGGCAACGAACAAAATCAAAGAAAACTAATAATTTATATGATTGCATACAAAACAAATGTTTTGTATGGTTTAATACCTCCTAGCTCTCTCCCAATAATCCCTAGATACCCCCTATCTCTTTCTAAATATCTGTCCCTCATTCTCCCTACATGTTTCTTTCATGTTTCTTTCTCTCCCTTCAGCCATGTCTCTACCACCCCACTCTCCATCTCTCCACCTTCTCTTTATCTTCGTCATTATCCCTCCCTATAGCACTCTCTCCCTTCTTCTCCCTTAATCACTAACCCTCTACGCCTTTATCCCTCCCCCCTGCCCTCTCTGTCTTACCTTGTTCCTAGAGCCCCTCCCCCATAAAGGCCTTTAGACCCTCTTCTAAACATTAATCCCTAAGTGCATAAGTGCACAAGATGATGAGGAGGAGGAGGGTGATGACAATGAAGATGATCATGATGTAGATGAAGATGATAAAGATGATGAGGAGGAGGAGGGTGATGACAATGAAGATGATCATGATGCAGATGAAGATGATAATGATGATAATGTTGATGAAGATGATGGTAATGATGATGAAGATGTTGATGATGATGGTGATGAAGATGTTGATGATGATGGTGATGATGATGATGATGAAGATGATGGTGACATGATGGAGATGTTGATCTGATGAGGAAGATGATGATGATGATGGTGATGATGGTGATGATGATGAAGATGTTGATGATGATGGTGATGATGGTGATGATGATGAAGATGTTGATGAGGACGATGATGGAGATGAAGATGATGATGATGAAGAAGATGATGATGATGGAGATGTTGTGTTGATGGGGAACCTAGAGATGACAATGATGATGAAGATGGTGATGGTGATGGTGATGACGATGAAGATTTTGATGATGATGCTGATGGCGATGATGATGAAGATGTTGACGATGATGGTGATGGTGATGTTTAGATGATGATCATGATGATGTTCAGAAGATCATGATGGTGATGATGGTGATGATGATGGAGAAAATGACAATGATGGATATATGTTGATGAGGAACCTGCAGATGCCAATGATGATGATGATGGAGATGTTGATGAGAAACCTACAGATGCCAATGATGATGGTGATGACGATGAAGATGTTGATGATGATGGTGCTGGTAATGATGATGATGATGATGACGATGAAGATGATGGTGACATGATGGAGATGTTGATCTGATGAGGAAGATGATGATGATGATGGTGGTGATGATGATGAAGATGTTGATGACGATGATGATGGTGATGAAGATGATGATGATGAAGAAGATGATGATGATGGAGATGTGTTGATGGGGAACCTAGAGATGACAATGATGATGAAGATGGTCACAGTGATGACGATGAAGATTTTGATGATGATGCTGATGGCGATGATGATGAAGATGTTGACGATGATGGTGATGGTGATGTTTAGATGATGATCATGATGATGTTCAGAAGATCATGATGGTGATGATGGTGATGATGATGGAGAAAATGACGATGATGGATATGTTGATGAGGAACCTGCAGATGCCAATGATGACGATGATGGAGATGTTGATGAGGAACCTACAGATGCCAATGATGATGGTGATGACGATGAAGATGTTGATGATGATGGTGTTGGTAATGATGATGATGATGATGATGATGATGATGAAGATGAAGATGATGGTGACATGATGGAGATGTTGATCTGATGAGGAAGATGATGATGATGATGATGGTGATGATGATGAAGATGTTGATGACGATGATGATGGTGATGAAGATGATGATGATGAAGAAGATGACGATGATGATGGTGATGAAGATGATGATGATTCAGAAGATGACGATGATGGAGATGTGTTGATGGGGAACCTAGAGATGACAATGATGATGAAGATGGTGATGGTGTTGACGATGAAGATTTTGATGATGATGCTGATGCTGCTGATGATGATGATGATGATGATGATGATGTTGACGATGATGGTGATGGTGATGTTCAGATGGTGATGATGATGATGATGATGATGATGATGGAGATGTTGATGAGGAAGGGGGAGATGACAATGATGATGAAGATGTTTATGGTCATGAAGATGACGATGATGGTGATGGTGATGATGATGGTGATGATGGAGATGATGGAGATGATGGAGATGGCGATTAAGATGATGATGATGATGATGATGGTGAAGATGATGAAGAAGATGATGATGATGGAGATGTTGACCTGATGACGATGAAGATGATGATTATGGTGATGATGATGAAGATGTTGATGCTGATGATGATGGTGATGAAGATGATGATGATGGAGAAGATGATAATGATGGAGATGTTGATGAGGAACCTACAAATGCCAATGATGATGATGATGATGGTGATGACAATGAAGATGTTGATGATGATGGTGATGGTAATGATGATGAAGATGATGATGATGATGGTGATGGTGATGGTGATGTTTAGATGATGATGAAGAAGATGATGGTGACATGATGGATATGTTGATCTGATTCAAGGAAGATGATGATGATGATGATGATGGTGATGATGATGAAGATGTTGATGATGATGATGATGGTGATGAAGATGATGATGATGAAGAAGATGATGATGATGGAGATGTTGATGTTGATGGGGAACCTAGAGATGACAATGATGATGAATATGGTGATGGTGATGGTGATGGTGATGACGATGAAGATTTTGATGATGATGGTGATGGTGATGATGATGGTGATGGTGATGATGATGAAGATGTTGATGATGATGGTGATGGTGATGTTTAGATGATGATCATGATGATGATAATGATGATGGAGATGTTGATTTGATGAGGAATATGATGATGATGATGATGGTGGTGATGATGATGAAGATGTTGATGATGACGATGATGGTCATGAAGATGATGATGATGAAGAATATGATGCTGATGGAGAATATGATGCTCACAACTCCCTCTAGTCTCTCTCTCCCCAACCATCAATCTCTCTCTCTCTCTCTCTCAAACACACACACATACACACACATTATGTCACTTTCCATTCTCAAACCCATCCCCCCTCCATCCATATCTATCTCCAACTTTCTCCCTCCATCCCTCACCCTACCTTCTCTCCCTCCCTCTCTCATCGCCTGTCTCTCACCTTCTATCCCTCCCTCATCTTTCCCTCAACCTATCCCAATCTCTCCATCACTCCCTCTCTCTCCATCGCCACCACTCTCTGCATGTCTCCCACCAACACTTTCTGTCCCTCCCTTCCTATCTCTTATTTCGTTCTATCCCCATCTATCTCTCACTCCCTCCAAATCCATTCCTCCCCATTGTCCCTCTCCCTCCCTCGCTCTATGTCTCTCCCCCCCTTGTATTCTTTATTTCTCTCTCACATCCCCCTTGCCTCCATCCATTCCCCCTTGTCACTCAAGTCTCACTTTCAACTTCTAACCCTATATCTCTTCAGAACCTATTCTACTGCTAATAGTGCTCTCAAGCTCCACTTCCCTTCACCCCCTGTAGCCCATCATGTTCTCATTCCCTTCATCTCTCCCCACTCAAGCTTCCAACATCCTTCTAAGCCCTTGACCCTTTCCCACCCCTATTAAATATTAACCATAGATTTTCTTGACCCTTCCCCACCCCTTCTCAAATATTAAACAAAAATTACCTTGACTTCCACACCCCCTCTTTCTCAAGTATTAAACATGTATTTTATGATTTGAATAACGCGAGCGCGTTTTGTAACTATATAACGCGTACGTGTTATGTAGTTATATAACGCGTACGCGTTAAGTATTGATATAACGCGCACACGTTATTTAGTTATATAACGCGTACGCGTTATTTAAATCTAAAAGCGCGGCAATATTTTTGAATTTAAACAGGCCGAGTCACATGCTCACATGTCAACAATAATCCTATGTGTATGCTTTGGTGTTTGCTTCGGTAATTCCAAACCTGTGCTATGTTAATGAAAAACCAAAGCTAATTGGGTATTTCTTCCAGTTTCTGGAGAAGCCTGTGTTTAGCCACTCGTTACAATATGCTACACACAGTCATTTTTGACGAAATCTTAGACACAAATAGCATTTTTTCTGCAGATTCCAAATATGTAACTTTTATTTTGAAATATTATTTTTTCCTATTTTCTTTCAATTTCTTTTCTGTCCTACCTCCTTAACTCGTGAAACACATTGTTAGTGTTTCTTCCATAACTTTTTCAATTCTCAATCATTTCAAAAAAAAATTGTATGGTGCACAAGAGGACACTAACCTCCACGTTCTATGAAAAACCCATTTCAAGATTTTTGCATTAAGACCTTCAAAGGCTCTACCCACAAAAGAGGTACTATTTTTGAGGTTTGATCACTTAGACAATTATAAAAAAATTATAAAATTACTAATTTAATTTTCGAAAAATAATGACGCACAAGTGCTATGTGTTCTCTACATGCATGCCGATTTTTGTAGCTTGATTCCATCATTTAAGCCCTCAAAGGCTCTACCCACAAAAACATATACCTTATCATTTGCCTGAAAAATAAAAAGTGTCTGTTAGGAAAAATGAAACTTGACATAGCTATGCAAATTTTCAATACATAAAAGTTATATATTCAGAAACGTGATTCAATTTCCTACATTTCATCTTTTTTACTCAATGCAAGATATTTTCCGTAAGTAAATCAAAAAATCCAAGTAAGTTGAGGGATGCCTGCTTTTTCAGTTTTCTATTGCATCTAATGTGCCAAAAGTGACCCTCATTAGCTTGCACTGACCCTAATGTCACTGATCTTCTTTCTCTTAAATGCAATGAAAACTCATGGTCAAAGGCATTGGCATAGGTTAACTTAGCTAAGGTCATAGAAGGCTTGATTTCAACTGGGATCCTTCCATACATTTATTGAAATGCTTGGAAAAGTCTACTACAGTCTCATCTTTTTTCCTTTCTAATGCTGCAAACTCACTCATGTAATAAGTATGATCCTTAGTATCTCCCCATTGTTTCATAATACATCCTGTAACTCTTCTATAAGGGTTATTGAATTTGCTGGTATCTCCTTGAACCATTTTCTAACATCACCATCTAGACTTTGCACAAACATTCTCATCCATACATCCTTTGGTTCTATGTTCTGATTATTAGCGTAACTAAGGAATGCATTCCAGTGTTCCTCTACAGCTATTCCTCCCTGCCCATTAAACCTAAGCAAATATTTTTGATAATCTCCTCCTAAAAGAGCATTTAAAGGCCATGGAAGCACTAAAGGAGCATACCTAACAGCTATCATTCGATCCATCATATCCAATGGTTGACCTGTAATGTTGGAAGTAGTTTGACTTGTTGAAAATAAAGGCTTGTTGGCTTTACCAGAATTGGGGTGAAATGTAGGAATATTAGTTTTAAACTGTAACAAGGGAAATAACTCATTTTTGACCTTTTTAGGAGACAATGGACTAGTGAAAAACTGAATATCAACCTCTTCTAATTTTGGTTTAGAATACAAAAATGAAGATATAGTCTGTGGTTGAGCAAGAGAAAATAAATATGGGGAAGATTGGGACCTCCCAAAAGGAAAAGTATGTAACTCTTGGTTATCCTTCTTCAAAATATTTTCTGGATCTGACACCCCTGGGTGTAATGGTGAACTGGGATTCCCTCTAGTCCCAGACCTCCTGGAAGCCACTGTGAAATACTATCTTGGTGAATCTGTAGTCTATAATAAAAAATTTATGGTCCTATTCACCTCAAAACCAAAACAATGAAGATATCTCAGGGAATATGTAACTTCACTTCCATCCCCGACAACGGAGCCAAAGATGTTTTCCCTAGAAATTTACCCTAGACTACAGAGGGGCAAGCTAGCACAATCTCAACATAACAAACATGAAATAGGGTTTTGTTTTTGTAGTTTTTTGGTTTGAGTGTTTTATAATCAAGAAAATAATCATACATTCAAACAAGTACAAACTCATACCGAAACTAAATCATGCAAGACATTAAAGGAAAAATATATTTAACACTTCAAAGATTAAATATAAGCCAATCCATTCATAAATATAGTATTGGTTCTTCCACAATACATGAGCACTCCATGATTAAAACATTAAGAAAATATTGAAATCACTAACTGTGGAATCACACTGATCAGAAAAAACAGTAACAAGATAATAATGGCTTATAGATATATATTCCAATATTGATCTTTCAAAAACTTACATGAGAGATATGTATATGAGTCTGAAAATGTATCAAAGCTTTCACTGTATAGTCCTCCTTGACCCAAAAATCGAACCATTTCCGATCCAAGTTACTTGCTTTTATCCCTTTACAAAATATGAGTTTGATAACTAACTCCAAACCTATCTTCAAAGCAGTTATAAATAGAAGTTACAACTTTAACTTTCGCATCTTTAAAAGAATCTATTAACAACTATTTATGATAACAAAAATGAAATACTTTTGACATCTAGAGACAAAGTTTCATAACTGCTTGGCAACCTCAACGAGCATAGATATGCCAATCAAGGCATGGCACTTCCTTTCATCTCGAGCCTACTGTGTCTCCAAGTCTTTGATTATGTTTGAAAAATATTTGTCCTTATTGCTCAAACCCTGAATTTGTTTCTTCAAATCTTCTGCTTGATCTTCAGTCTCCCTCTTCCTCTTTAAGTCCTTTTTAGCCACTCCAATCAACTCTTGGTAGTGTGCATAATATCATTCAAATCCTTTTTTAGTATGTTATTTGTAGAGATATATCTCTCATTCGACCCACTTAGAAACTGTATCTAAGTCTTTTGCTATTGGATGACCTTCATTAGATTCTCCAGCTCATAATCAATATGCATTTCTCCATGTAATGTTGAATCATGATCTTCTATCCATTGAACATCTAACTTTCCAAAAATCATATCATCTTCTTGCTTATCCTTTGATAGCTTCTCTGCAGATGCAACTCCTGAAGACATACCCTATTCTGGAATGAGAGTAACATGTTCTTCTGTAACCTCATGGTCCTCGTGAACTAGCTTTGGTGGTATTAGTTGATCCTCTTGAACATCCTTTCGAACCTGCTGAGATTTTGATTTCTTTTTCTCTTCTTTCTCTTCATCAGTCAAGGAATCCTGGATAATTATAACTTTCTCTTTTTTTAGCTTTGGATCCAATATTCTTCTCATATTTAGTCTTAGCTTATTAGTGGGTCTTGTTTTGGGTCGCCATTTGACCTCCCTAAGGTTGCTCAGAGCTTTTATGTCAGCATCAAAATCTGGAGTGTGAAATATCTTCTCCTCAATATCTACAACAGGAAGACTTATAGCTAGACTTTCTATCTCCATAACACAACTGTGCATGTCTTGTTTCGAACTAGCAGCTTCCTCATCATTCATAGGAACAATATTCTTTCTTTTATTATCTTTCAGAACATGCTAAGACTGTGTTTCAAAAACATTTTCTTCCATTACATTTTCAGGATTTTGAACCTCTTTTTCTAAATTAGCACGTTGCAATTCATATTGTACATCAACAGTCTGTGAATCCTCCTCAGTATCTCTTTTAAACTTCTTTATAAACCTAGATTATTTGCTAGGTACATGCTTCCTTCCCTGTTCTTCTCGTTGAATCACAAATCCTGACCAGTACAAGAAATGTTCCCAACTATGATTCTCCTTCTGTAACATTATGCAGACTATTAACTTAATTAAACCATGATGGAAGAGAGACTGGTTATTGCTATCAATTTGAGTCTTAAACTTCTTAGCCATTTTTGGAGACTCTTTAACAGGAAAAAAGGTAAACTCCTCTTGGACTACTGAGTTAAATGTTGCAAAAATCGTATGTGATACTTAAAAACTGAAGCAAAGCGGCCTTCGCAAGTGATATAACTCTGAATAATCCCAAATAATTCTTTCCACTCAGGTTTAAAATTATTTATATGGACACCTTTACTCCAGTCTAGTTTTTCAACTCCTGCTATTAGAAATATGCTAGGATCAAAATCGAAATGAGAGTTTTTGAACCATGATTCACCTTCTGAGGGTACACCCACTACTTCTACAACTAGGGCTTCAGAAAACTCGAACCTCAAAGTATCAAACTGCACAATATCTTCCATGAAATGTCGAGCGAATTCAGGAGTCACTTTAATGTTAAACCCTGTAACTCTTTCAAAGAACATAAACCATCCCGCAGTTTTGAAAAGTGCAGCACATTCTGGAAACTCTGTTTTCCAGGAGGTGTCGATCGGTTCGAACCGACTTAGCATGCCACTTCTTCAACTCTTGTCCATATCTTCAGTTACACTTTGCAAATTTACAACCTTATTCTCTAACAACTGAATTAAGGAAGAATTCCTCCAACTCTACGTTTCTTAGCTGGGAAAACTAAAAATCCCCAAAGCGGAGTTCATGGCATCTAGAACTCTGTAATGATGAAATGGTAATCAACATAAGTTTGTACAAGTGTCATGATGGAATGAGCTAGTGTCTTGAAGTATCCCCTTCTATCATCAAACACATCGGTTATGGCCTGCCATCATAACTCCACCAGTCTTCATAATTTCAGGATTTCTACAATGCACCAGTGTATAAAATTTGGGGGTTGCATTGTGGGAAACACTCAATGCACAATTTGACATGTAAACTCAATGGTATAGGTTAGACTTTGGATATAACCTTAGAAAATACCTAGGAAAGTATTCTTAAAGATTTTGAAATGAAATATAACCTACATAAGCCACTATGTGTAAAGTACTCAAAATCATAAAAATATAAATTATAAAATAATCAAAATAACTTAAAAAAAACAAAATGAAATAACATAGAAAGAGAAAAATAAAGTAAAAATATTAAAGACAAACACACAAAAACTAGAGGCAATTCTAGTGTTAACACGCACTTTTTCAAAAAATGGCATTATTATATCATTTTGTCAAAACTTAAAATTGTATTTATTTAATCTCTTAGTAACATTATATAAAACTTGCACTCTATTTAACACAAATTATTCAAGAAATTAATTCACCACTCTTTCTACATAAAATACGAAAAATTTCTAATAATATTCATAATATAAAAAATGAAATAAAAAAAACTATTCCAAAAAACTATTTATATTTTAAGTTTATAAAAAATAAACAATAAAAAAGGCCCAAAGGGCTGCCAAGGGCCATGGGTAGGGGGAGAGGGCGGAGGGGTATAGGGAGGGGGGAGGGGGAGGGGAGAGAGGCGAGGGGAAGGGGAGAGGGGACGGGGACAAAGATGGGGGATTGGGGATGAGGGGAGGGGAGGGGAAGGCATGAGATAGATAGTTCAGTTTTTCTTTTATATTTTTTTATATTTTATTTTTTCTTTTAAATTTATAATTTTTTTTTAACTTTTAACTTTTGTTTAAAATGTTTCTTTTTTAAGTTTTTGAAATTTATTTTCTTTATAATGTTTAGTATTTATTTATTTATTAAGTTTTTAATTTATTTTCTATAAATTTAAAAAAAAATTAAAATTTTTGTTTACATTTTGTTAAAAAAAATTGTTTTGAAAATGTTGTTCATAAAGTTTATAACTTTTTTATAAAATTTTATTTTTTTTTACTTTTCAAAAAAAAAAAAAAATTTGTTTTCTCATCTTGGTTTTGTCATATTTCTTTCTTAAAATTTTGATTTTTCTACTCTGTTGTGACGGGTCCCTTTGAGTTGCGGGGAAAATCTTCGCTCCTCCCCTAATCCCTCTTTGGGTGCCCAATGTGTCGCTCTAATGGGCGGCGCGATTATGAGAAAAATGTCAAACTTGACAAATTTTTGAGAATGTATTTTTGTAATGTTTTGACTTTAATATTTTATTTTGATAGTAAATATTATGTTTTTAATATGTTATTTACAAATATATGATATACTTTTTGTTCAGTTTATGTGAATAAACACTTTATAAAAAATAATGCTAAATAGACTCATTTTTAAACATAAAATAGCTGAAAATATGTTAAAAATGGTTTGCAATGGCTTTATTTTCTCATTTTTTATATAATTTTCCCCAAAAATGACTTATTTAAGAGAAAGGTTTAATGAAAAAACTTCAAAAATGTAAATATATTTTTCATTCTATCTAATTTCTAGAAAATTCAAAAATGTGTCATTTTTTTCATTATAAGTAGCTACTAAATGTATAATTTTTAGTAAACATTGAAAAAATGTCCTTGTAAATAAAAACTATAGTTTTCATATGACCAAGAAGTTTCAAAATGACAAAAAAATGGCTCAAAAATGAAAAATGGTGCTACCAATATACACACTTTTTGAAACGGAGGTAAAAACAACTTCTAAAATTGACCCCCTAAAAAATGAGAACAATGTTGGGTTCTCGTCAAGTTGTATAACATGTTCTCTCTTATAGTTATTTCTAGCATTCTTTTTAACTCTTCTATTTCTCTGACAAGCTTCTTCAAAGATATTCGTTTTTCTTTGATATGGAACATGAGTAGGTGCTTTTTATCTTTTATGAATCTTTGTCTATCTTCATGAAGATTAGGATATTATTTGTAAAGATCTGCTGGATTACAGAATGATGGATTCATGTTGATATTAAGAGAGAAAGAGTCAAATTTGGCTGGTTGCTTCTCTTTAGCTTTTAGTTGAGCTAAACGTTTGTTCTTTTCATCTTTTAATTATTTTGTTAGAACATACTGATATGCTAGTGTTCTAGATAAAATTTCATTAATTTCAGCAATTCTGATTTGAGGAGAAGCCTTTGATGTGGAAAACATATAAAAACAAAATTTTGGAGGACCATCACACCCTCCGAAATTTGCATCCTGATCGGAATCAAAAGAGGAGTCGGTGGATTCTGCAGGATCAAATTTATTCATGAAAGGATCTAAGTCATATGAATTAGAGGATCCTTCATATGGGAGAAAAACTATTTCTCGTTCAATATATTGGTCAACATCACAATAGTTGGGATACCACCAAGCAGGATCTAATTCATCAGTAAACATTTTTTCAAGCTGAGGCTTAGATTTTCTCTTTTATTTATCAGAAGGAGCAGAGCATTTCTTGAAAAAATCCTTTCTTTTTTGGAAACTCTTCTTCTTCTTATATCTTTAGGCTTTGTCTGGGTGAAATCTAGGAGTACTACTATGGAAGGGTTTTCCATTCTTTTTCTTGTAGTTGAAAGATTATTTACCAAAGTGACCTCTATTGTGAGCTCCACAACCCCAATCAGGAATTTTTCCACATCTTTGCAAAAACCAGAAGAGTACATGGATGAATTCCTTTTAAAGTCTTTGGAAAATCTCCTTTCTAAACAATGTACTTGCCATGTTTCCATAATGAATCCATGCAGCTAGGCAAGAGAGAGTCCTTGCAAGGGAATATTTTTGTCTTGCAAGAATTGTTTTACTACATCTGGAACATGACCCAGGAAACTCCTAAGATAATGCTTTAAGTATGTTGGCTTGTCTGCATTTCCAAAAGTTCTGCATATAACAAAAATATTGCTCACTTTTGCTAAGATCACAAATTATAGCAGACATAAACAAAGATGCAATATGTTGAAAGTCTTTGGTTTCTTCTAGAGCATAGAATTATCTTCCTAATGCTTTGAGAATTTGGTAATCTGCATCTTGAGAAACCAACATTTCATCTCTGGCTTCTTGATGAAGCGACTGCCACCATTCATATGCCAAACCTAATAGGCCTGCTACTAGCTAGACAATTAATTGTTGAGACATTATATTTCGGTCTTGAATCCATTTGTAAAGAAATCATTTGATTAGCAACTGAATGGTTGTCATAATTTCATCCCTTGATTGACATTGGATATTCAAGACAGGTTGTTCTGGTATTTGAGAAGTAAGGTTATTGATTCCATTAATGTCGAAGTGGATTCTATGAGAAGAACCAGAAGAGGCAGAAGCATCATTCATTACCTCATCAAAAATGGGAGGAGGAGGTCCTCCAAGTGGATTAAAATTTGTATGGGAAGAAGATCCATCCTGAAGTGGAGAATTTTCCCTTTTTGGAACTGCCATTGCCGCATGATATCTTTTGGGGAAATATTTTTGGCATTTTCTTAAATTGAGAGACTAGATACTATATTTCATTAAATTCTTATTCATATTGTCCAAAGGTGAACTTTGGTCTATTATATTTTTCTTTGATACTCATCATACTAAATGAATAAATTTTGGCATGTTTCTTATCCTTATGCTCTTTATGACCTCTAGAGGCAATCTCTAGAGCAAACTGACTGACTGACTCAGTTTTTTTCTCTAAGTTTTGGGTTTTATTGAAGAATTTTCCCAAAACATCTAAGCGTTGGTCTAGCTTGTTTGTAGTTGTAACGATAGCATTCTTTATTTCATCATAATCATGTAACAAATGATCAATAAGATCCATCTTAGTATAAGCAGAGTGATATGCTCATGTTCTTCATTGGATTTTTGTTTTAAGAGGAGGATTTGCAAACCATATCATCTAGATTATAAGTTGTTAATTGATGTTGCATATTGCCATAATTTGCTAGTTTGATTTCATCTGAGACAGTTTTAAATATAGAAGAGGACCTATGAGGAAGGTAATCCATTTTAGACTGGCCATCATGTGAAAACTGTCTGAAAGGATCATCATGAAGATTTATGCCATGAATGGCTTTAGTGTTTTGACTTAATAACTTGATCCACTTCTGGGAAGGGAGGAACATGAATAAGCTTGGGATTTTATTTTTGGCTCTCATTCTTTGTAAAAAAATTCTGCAAGTAGGACATTCAGAGTGTTGTCCTTTATGTTCAGTCTTAAAAACACGAGATGAAGAGAAAGTTGAAGGGCGCGAAGAGTATGGTTTATTCCACATTGTTTGAGATGAAGAAGAGGAGGATGAATTTACAGAAGTAGATCTAGTGAGAGGAGGAGTAAACATAGGAGTGGGAAATCCATTAGGTAATCGGAAAGAGTGAGAATATCTGTCAAATACTACGGGAGTATTTACAATTGTTTGATTATTCAACATTTTTTCTTTTTGACATAGTTCTTTGTATTTGACCTCCCATTGCTTCGGGTAATTTATGCCAGTCCAATTAAATGTTACATGAGTGGATTGTTTGGACTTGTCTGACTCCACAACACTTAACAAGTAAGAGTTATCATGAACTTTACGAGTGAGCGGTGGAAGACTATCATTACGAAAGTGAACAACCAAATATTTTAACTGAATGATTTTAGATCCAGTATACATTTTAAATCCTTGGGGTACGATTTAAGCCTTAAGTAAATAATAGATGTGGGGGTCATCTAAAATGAAAGAATATTTCAGAAAAATAGTTCCAAAACAAGGGCTATTTTGAAGAGTGCAAACAAAGCCACTAATGACTGCATCAACAAACTCCTTATTCCTAGTATCAATAACTACATAGAGAGAATATATAGGAAGGAAAGGCTGAATTAGTGGACCTAGACCAAGATTGACTGCACCAATAAGTGCATATTTATAACCTTTCGATTTTTCCTAGTCTATTTGTTCTTTGTTGATCAAATAAATATGTGAATTAGTTATTCCTTATCAGTAAAAGAAACATATACTGAGCTTATTTTTATTTGTGTATGTGACTGGCACTACCACCATCTCATTTTATATACTTCCTTAGGTAAGATATCAGGAAGTTCCCAGTTAGCAGATGGATTGAGATCATCAATAGTGATTATCGAAGAAGAAGATTCAACATTATCAAATGAGGAATGTCTTTCAACCATAGAAACATTATTATGATCTTCTACACAATCCAGAGATGTGAGCTCTACTGAATCCATTGAAGGGTCCATGAAACACTTACCTTTGTTGGATAGGAAAGGAATAGTCTAGCTCGTGGGTATCCTAGAGATCTTTATTAGACAACTTCACAGAGGGCTTATGGCGCCTGATCCTACGGCCGTTTCCTCACAAACTCTAGAAAACCCAAACTATTCCACATAGATTCGTTCTTTAACTTTGAATATGGATCCAATACATTTATGAATTGCATAACAGTAAGATTGCAGAGACTTAAAAGACATTTAACGTATTATGCTAAAATTTTTGAAGAACTTACAGATATTCAAGAAATCCGAGTGGCTCTGATACCACAAACTCCAAGGTCCAGCTCGGCTTTAGAACTCCCAGTCATAGAGCCAAGATTCATTGAAGAATATATGTGACTAGGGGTTTATTAAATAGGTAATATTGTAGCAAGTAAGTTTATATGGAGATTTAATAGTTTAAAAATTGGAAGCAATATATTGCCTAATATAGCAAGTGAGTTTATATGGAGATTTAATAGTCTAAAAATAGAAGCAATATATTGCCTAACATATAGAGGTCAATGCATTATTATTAATATATTAAAAACATATACATATTAGGGGGTTTATAATTATATATATAGGGGGTTTAATAGAGTATAATGGGTTTGAATTGGTATTTTATTTCCAAAATTATGATGAATTATTTTATGTATGAAGTGAGATTAGTGTATGAGTAAGTATGTTCTATATGTAATAATGTGGTGTGAATGTGATTGTGTTTGAAGTAAGAGTGGGGTTTGAATAGTTATGATCTATGATTGTTCTCCATCCTAAAATATATGCTCTCACTAAGATTTCATGTTTTGTCTCACCAAGTTTCTATGGGTTGTAAGAATTGTTTCATGTCAACATAGTAAGAGTAAAAATAAAAGAGTTGTTAAAAAAGTAAAAGAAAAATAGATACCTAAAATATTTAATGAAAATAAGAAGTATTTTAATTGAAAATGTACATTAATAGCTGCTCAACAAAAAGATTTTGGGAAACATAGTGAAATTCAATGTATTCATTAATATCCTACATATATATGCTATGTCATAGATTTATAGAGTAAACCCCAAATTCTATGAACCACCAAGAGATGTATGTAAAAGAACTGAATATCAGGACCTTATGGTGTGAAAGGAATTGTAAAACCCCACTAGATCCATTGTATGCCGTTCACATTTGTCTGTATGAAGGGGATCATAGAGGTGTTATTAGTGATCTAAGATACATAACCTACTATTTTTTTCAGTAAGATGAACGATTGTAATGATCTAAGATATGTGACTTGCCGTTGTGCCCTCAAATACAAATCTCTGACTGGAAAGGCGAAGGCACTGGTCTAAGATACATGACCTATATCTTAGATGGGTGAAGCATGAAGGTAACAAGGGTGACGGTAATGATCTAAGATGCATGACTCGTTAGTTCTTTCTGTTAGTCATCAAAATCATTTTTGGCATACAGAGCATCAAGAATCTTGTTCAAATCATAGTAGTATAATTCGAGTATGAATAGGATTCGGTACGGAAAAAATAGGTAATGAAAAATTCCAATACGGAAGTAGACTTCTTATATATAATACTTTTAATTAAATATATACAATAATATACCATAAATGTACATCTCACACAACAAAAAATACTATTTAAAATACAAAAATTTTGTGAAAGACTACATTGAGTTATTAATAACTTTTTTAAAAATTACTATTTAAAAATATTGTGAAAGACAACATTTAGTTATTAATAATTATTTTAATAAGAAAGTAAAAACCTATTTATTGTTGAAAGATTAATGGTTAAGTATGAAATTAAATGTTATTTATATTTTATAATTTAAATAATTGATGTTTAATTTTTTTAAATTAATTTTTAATATTTAATTGTTGGTTATTAGAAATTTGTATTAGTATCATATTTATTTCCACGAATTAGAATTGTTCAGAATTTCCATACATAAAAATCCAATACAACAGAATTATGCTACAATGGTTGAAATACATAAACAAGTCTTTGGAGTATCAATGTTTAATGGAATTTCATTGGTGTAGGTTCCTGTCAACCTTGACAAACAAGAAACGCTGGGTAATGGTAATTTTGGACCGATCAAGAAAAGCTGTCTAATAGTAATTTTTGACAGATCTTAGATAAGATGCACATGGATATGAATATCTCTTTAGGTTTTTCTATATTAGATGCTAATGGTTGTAAGGCGGCCGCCGTAAATAATGACGGCATGAACGTAAATCTGTCTAATAGTAATTTTGGACATATCTTAGATAAAGATGCACATGGATATGAATATCTCTTTAGGTATTTCTATATTAGATTCTAACGGTTGTAAGGCGGCCGGCGTAAATAATGACGGCATGAACGTAAAGCTGTCTAATAGTAATTTTGGATAGATCTTACATAAAGATGCACATGGATATGAATATCTCTTTAGGTATTTCTTTCTGACGAATATTATCTAGCTTGGTCATTTAATGTGGCTGTAATAGGTTGATTGGCAGTTGGATCTCAAAATGCCCAACCAACCTACTATCGCCCCACATTAAATGGTATACAGCAAGCTAAATAATATTCTCCTTTCTATATTAGGAACTAATGGTTGTAAGGCGGCGGCGGTAAATAATGACGGCATGCATGAACCTAAATATATTTGTATTTTTTGACAAACTAGTTAAATTGACGAGTTACTAAAGAAATGTTCTTAAACCTGTTGAATGGAAAGTGAAAAAATGTTGTAACAGTTATAGCTTACCTAGTCGTAGAGGAATGGGTAAGACGACCGTACCATAAGTGTTTTTAATTTTTTTCAGTGGTTGACATTGTAGGATGTAAATAAGTTGGTTCAAAATTGACTACATAGAATCAATTACAAATATAACAGAGTTTCAGATGCAAATGACATCAGAGCAGGCGGCGACAGACAAGTACAATTTGCCGGAAAATGAGCTTAGATTACTTTTACCGGATGTGAATAAAACAAAGAAAGTGAGAGTACTAATATTTTTTAAATATATGAATCTGTCTCAACCACAATTTTATTGTGTTTAGATGTTAGTAAACTTTCAAACAAGCACATAACTTTGAGTGGGGTTAGTCCCATCTCGGGTGCGTTTAATCCAACACCACATGTTAGAAATAAGGTCCCTGCTACTTTTCATGAATCTAGCTTCAAAATGCACCCATTGTTTATCCCATTCACAAAGTCTACAGCCACCTACACATTAGTCTTTGCCCATATTTTTGGATAAATTAGGTCCAATAATAACCATATAGTCTAAATATTCTACTTTTTCAATCTTTTTTGAGCATATATTCCTTGTTATTTAGTTCCAAGTTTGGTTGGAAATGTTTAAAAAAAATTAGAATCATATATATTAGCTATGGAAATTGCATAATTTGGGTGCCATGAGGTGGGTATTCGAGGGTGTGGATTCAAAAACACAATTTAAACACTTCCAAATTTAAATTTTACCAAAAACAATTTACTAGATTCTGACCAAAGCCCACACTAAAGTCCAAAACATATAATAAATAGACTGCTCCAATAAATAACAAGTCTACTAATAGAACAATATTAACTTTGAGATTCAAAACCCTCAAAAAATTTGAATAATATAATATATGTTTTTGTAAAATAATAGAACTTTATATTAACATGGTATACAGAAAATTACAAACCAGATTTCAACTATCAATTTGCCACAGAGTTTGAGAGACAGTAAAACATTTTAACCCTCTACATAGTTTTAGCCCTAGGGTTCCTCCTCCATTTTTCTATAGACGCCTCAGATCATCACAAGGAATATAACAAAGAAAACACCTGAGACCACTCGAGACCAGCGAAATAACATAACAGAGAAAACACCTGATACCAACAACATAAGCAAACACAGCCTTCAAAATTGTCTTGGTTACCTCTAGTAACGTGAGGACCACAATAAAACAAAACAGAACCATTGGGATTATCATGCTTCTACTTCGAAGATCCATTATCAGACTCCCTTCATCGTGAAGATTACCACCCCAGCCAAAAATTAAGATACAGAAACAAATAGACATATAGCAAAAACCTACCCAGTCCCGGAAATGGAGCTACTTGTTCTTGACCGAGAGAGGAAGACCCTCCTCGCCATCCGCTTTTCCACCTCTCCCGCCAACCACGCCTTTGCCATTCCCGGTTTCCTATTCCTCCCTTGCTGGTGGGTGAAAATGCGAAGGTGGGAAACAATTCCATGACAATTCACTTTTTTTTTGTTATAATTTCCAGTTTCTCACCCAAGAAAAAGGTCAACATATTTTCTCGGGCGAGAGTTTTACTACTTCTCGGGCGAGACATTAACCACGGTTAGATTTCTCTCGTTCGTGAGTTTTTCCATAGTTAGAAAATTGTTCGCTAGAGAGTTTTTAGTTTCTCGTTCGAGAGTATAACCATTTTTTTATATTGAACTCTCGGAAAGGTTTCTCGGTCAAGAGTTTAGATTCCTTTTAACGTCTCGGCCGAGAAATGTTTAACTATATAAACGCAAAAATATTTCCCCGCCACATGCATTGTCATTTTCAATGTTGTTGTTTGTTGTCTGTTTTTGCTCAAACCACATTGTGCTGAAACAGTGAAGGGAAGGAAGACCACCCACTGCAACTGTCTTCAACTCTTTTTGCTGAAACACCGAATGGAAGGGAAGACCACCCACGGAAATGAAGTGAATGGCCACGAGAAGAGGACCGCCACCGCCAGTTCGATCTAGTCGACCAAACGACTGCACACGGGTAGGTTTCTCTTTTTCCACGGGCATCTCTCTAAAACCCAACCAAATTCAATTTCAAATTTGGCTACCATTCATTGGAACTAATCTAATTTCGATCAATTCGCCCTTAGGGTTAGGGTTAGAGGCCGAATTCCTTTTGGTCCTTCTAGTCCAAGATTTCCCTTTCACACTTTGTCAAAATTTATATTTTTTAAGCTTGTTAAGGGAGGGTTCCATTTGTCTATACATGAGGCTATTGTTGCATGTGGAACTGGTGTTAGTGTCTTTAGTTCTAAATCCCTAGGATTGCATGCTGCTGATCTCATTTTGTTGACACTTCCAATAATGTTCACTTCACCAGTTTATCATAGGGTCTCTACATTGTCATGCTTGGTTTTAATATAGATGTGATTATTGTTCATTTACCTATCCTTAAATATTTTTCTATTGCACCCTTTCAAGGTTTCCCTTAGAAGAAATTATAGTAGGAGCTTCCATGCCAGATTGAGGATGGGGTTTTTAAATGCCTCTGTTTTCTAGAATTCACTAGTCGTTCTTATACTATCGCTATGTTTGCTGGTTTTCCGAAAGAGGGTTTCACTTATATCAAATATATTTGACACAAAAATTCATTGGTTCAACAGATGTTCCATGGATTCCTCTTTTATCCTACAAAGGTAACACCACGAGGGGCCTTCAAATCCTATGATTATTATTTGATCCCATGTTAGGATTTTCCTCCTTTCCACTAGCTAAAGAAAGGTGGATATATTTGGCCACAACCTCCATTTCCAAATCTAATCCCCTATTTTCTACTATTGTTCAATGTTGTTCCCTACTACTAATAGATAAGCTACCATTATATTGAATGTACCATTGATATTGTATCCCCATCTGAGTTTGTCAAGGCCAATTTTGATTCTAATTGCTTAGGCTGAAGCTAGATTGAAAAAGAAAGCATACACAAATGAGAACAAAATAGAAAGAAAAATAAAGTAAGAATTAGATATTGAGGTGATCCTCATAGATTAGTCCTGATTCCATGAAAGTGCCATTTGTCTTATTATCCTTTCTTCCCATTGGATTTGAAACTTGTTGAAACTTTGAAGACACCATCTCCTAGTTATCTTCCCCTACTCCTTACTTAGATGACTCTTGCACATGTGTTCGATCGTATTATGTCTTGGTTTAATGCCTAGTCACTCGTTTGAACTAGAAATTTGAATTGTATAAACTGGAAGTGGAGATGGCCATGCCATCTCCACCTGCATTTTCTTTGAATGGGTGATTCTTGACATCTATGATGTCCTAGAGTGCCTTCCTCCTAGCATCTCTTTCGCTTATGATTTCTCTTTCGACACTCACAATTCCTCCTTTCTTGGATTAGATAACTTAGTTTTCTAACAAATTTGTTGTTAATCTTTATTCATAAAAGAATCCACTTTTATTAAATGGAAGAAGTGTTGCTTTTAATATTGCAATCATTGCAATATTCTTCTTTCCTTTTAGCATATCTATAAGGATTTTGAAATCACCTTCTAGTATTAAGGCACCTAATCCTCATTTTTCATGTTAATGAATGCTTTACATTATTCCATTCTTCCTTTTCTATTATCTATATATGCATACTTGAAATTTCATGTCTACTTATTCTTTGATGTTCCATGAATGAAATGTCATCCATCCTTTGTCTAGTTGTTTCCATGGATGTTTGATAACTCTTTGTTTATTAAATTCAATTGTTGTTTTTGAGGAAGGACTTTCCTTGTTTTCATATTAACAATTTCTACCATTAATTCAGGATTGATTCATTTTTAATAGGGGGAATTGACCACTGGGGCGGGGCTTGTACGCGTGTGACATGAGATCGTTCCTTCCTGCTACCACTATACCCCTAGGTGCACCCTCACAACCCCCCAACATGGGGCACATGCTAGCCAAGGTTTGAACACGTGATGTCGCAAGGAGTGCCTTAACAATACACTCTATCACCACTTGATCTACAGACCTGGGGGCTGCTTCGGGGTTGTTTAGATTTTTTTTTCTACTTTTCAAGTTTGACATTAACTACTTTTACAATCATTTTCAATTTTTTCAACCAAAATTTTTCCAAGATAATAAATTTCGATGAAATATTTTAATGAAGAGGATAACTACTATGAAGATGAGGAAGATATTGGAGAAATCTTAGTCTTTAACATCTCCCCTCATCCAAAATGAACTGTAGTAATTGTCTATAAGAAAATATTAACCCTCTTACTACAGATGAAATGTACATTTTTATTTCGCACTAATTTCCCAAAGGTCCCATACTTTCTAAATTCGTGGTCTAGGAGACTACGATAATCATCTTCTACATCCTTTAAATAATCAATGCAATGCATCTAGGGGCACGCTTTGCCTCTATGTCTAAGTCTCTCTTCTAATAAAAGTTTCCTTTGATCTTTTTTTTTTCAATAGAAAAAAGATTCTATACTTGTATTAAAAAGTTTAAGATCACTTCTCATACATTTTCTGCAGTAGATTACTATGCTACCCCTCACCTTCTCATCCTATCAAAATCACAAGAAAACCACCAGTCCCTTTCTCATCAGACTAGAGAAAATAAGCACCAATATAAATAGGGAGTTGGCATACAACCTACCAAAGAGAACTAGAAAAAAGGGTTCAAAGGAGGCTACCCTACTCTAATAAAATTCCAATTAAATCATGTACAAACTTACCATACAAAAACCAGAGATAAACTATGATCAGATCAACATATAATGTTTGATTCGATGAGGTTAATTCATGTTTTTTTCCTCCATAGTGTCTCTTCCTTCCTTTCTTTGTACCCAACTATAGTTGTAGGTAATTTTCCTCTTTGATAAGGGATACTAATAGTCATTCAAAAATCATCCATTGCTACAACTATCCCATACTTACCTTTGATTCTTTTTTGTTACAAGATATTCCCAAATACTTCTTGATTCCATTATTTCATCTTTCTTTTTAGATTTTCTAGTATCTACTGAAATCTATACATCAACGAACTCCTTTTTGTTTGTTATTTCCACCTCTTTCCACCATGGGACTAAGTTGTCATTGAAGTCAAGATGATCCAACCAAAATTGTTTGAACATATAATGTCGATTCTTTGGCACTTCCCTCAAGTTTAACTTGAAGTGCATTGGCCAGTGGTCTGATCCAACACAAGGAATAATAGATTCATCCATGATAATCCCATGATCTCCATCATGTTTTCTGAGAGGAGTCTGTCAAGATGGGAGGCCACTTGCTAAGTGCCACCCATTTGATTATTCCAGCTATAGATTCCTTTCATTGTATCAAAGTTGACCAATTTTAAGGTTTGAATGGTTCCTTCAAGAGGGTGTTGTCTCTTTCAAGCCTTCGTATGCCAACATTTTTGTCTTCTATTTTCATGGGTTCATTGTAACAATATCTCC
This sequence comes from Larix kaempferi, assembly GCA_027924585.1. Lineage (NCBI taxonomy): Eukaryota > Viridiplantae > Streptophyta > Pinopsida > Pinales > Pinaceae > Larix > Larix kaempferi. Next base: position 394,122 of record BSBM01001123.1, on the reverse strand, counting down.
ATGGATTTTCCATGATAATTGCAACTTGCAAGAACTGTGATGAATTAAATATCTGACTATTCTCAGATATTGCAAGACACCAACAAAATTTATATTAGGAATGCTATCTACATGAACTCTCGTGCTTGTGCTAATGTCAGTACTTCACTTTTTCTCTTATAATATTAATCATTAATGTCACAACTAAACCACGCTTAATATTTTTGAAATCAAATGATGATGTAGTTGATATTTCTTCAAAATTCAAGAGATGCAGGTTGTCATAGAAGTTCTCTTAAATGATAGTTAATCAACTACAAATCCATGACATAGAATTAATCAACTACAAATCCATGACATAGAATGATTGCATTAAAAAAACTCAGTATCGTTGGTCCCATATGAGTAGGACAATGCCCTAAACTGTCTTGACACCAAAAGGAATGTTATATACTAGCATAGATCCCTGATATCGATGTTTAATGTATTTGGTATTAGTATGGATCCATTCTAGTTTTTATAATTATTATTTGAAAATAGTAAAAAATATAATAGGTGCACTGTTTTTCTAAGTATCAAGTACATGTGCACACCCATTAAGGAAAATCACCAGTCAACTTAATTGTAAAGCACATCACTTTTGTTACCAACTCAACAACAATGTTGATGATGAAAGATCTTAAACATCTTTCTAAAAACAAAATTAGTAATCTATTTAGAATTCAGGTCATAATACAACTGTCCTTCAAAAGGACCAAATATATGATGAACCATAATACATATTAACATAAAAAAGAAAACAACTTGATAGGGAGTTCTACGCTTATCCCACAGGACAAACAAGAAACATGCACAGTAACAACATCAGGATAGGGGCTTGGATTGTTTATGCTCACCAAAATGATATAGTTCTAGTTTCCAATGACAATTGATTTTTAGTATCTCCACCTTTTTCTTTGCATAAGAATACTTAGTCTTGATCGCTTCATTTCTAGTATTAGAATCTATTTCTTATAGGTTTAGACATTTGATCCTCTCGAGTCCATTGGCATTAGATGATCATATTATATATGTGCAATATAACACTTTTGATTATAGAATATTTCTAAGGGATTAGTTGTTTGAAAGTCATTTCCAGATTTCCTTTTCTTGCATTTTGTAGTTTGCTTTAGTAGCTTAGTCAACCTCTACCAGAATAAGACATCAAAGATCAAAATCTAACAGGGGAGATATGATCTTGTGGTCCAATTCTAAGCTAATCCTGTGGTGTTAGTTTACCTCGTTGTTTGATTTGGTTTTATTACATTTTGAATTGTGCTTGCTAGCATTAATTTAGGATAGAATAGGTTCTAATCTTGCATTTCATGGACCTACATCTCTAAGTTTATGATTAACCTGGTTGATTTCTCATTTTGTCTTAACAAGGACACATGGATCGTCCAAAGACATCTACCATTAGTGCTAGACAAAGACAGGTGATGCAGTCAGGTATATTCGATTGTTAATCTGAAATATATTTATCTTGTTTGACACGTTTTGACATGTTTATTAATATGTGGAAAATTCTTATCATGCACAGCTTCAGGGTGAAGCAAACTTAACTTCTATGCAACAACACTCCATGAGGTCATCGTGAGGTAAATTCAATTGTTATTCAATTTATGCTCAAGTCTATATAAACATAAATATTTTTTTACGCATCTTTCTAAGATCTTGTTGTGCACAGGTGGTGTCTCTCACAATGAAAAATGTTTGTCTGAGTGGTCTACAGGTGCCGGTGGACAAACTCAGAGGACATGTTTAGTGTCTTATACGCCATCGCCAGGTAGAGATTGTTTACATACATTTTGACTAGAATTATTGTTTGACATGTTTTTTAATATGTGAAAAATTCTTATCAGGCACAGGTTCACAGCTTCAGGGTGAAGCAAACTTGAATTCTATGCAACAACACTCCGTGAGGTCATCGTCTGGTAAATTCAATTGTTATTCAATTTATGCTCAAGTCTATATAAACATAAATTTTTTTTACACATCTTTCTAAGATCTTGTTGTGCACAGGTGGTGTCTCTCACAATGACAGACATCTTTCTGAGGGGTCTACAGCTGACGTGGACAAACTCAGAGGACACGCTTAGTGTCTTATACGCCATCGCCAAGTAGAGATTGTTTACATACATTTTGACCAGAATTATTGTTTGAATTTTTTTTTAATATGTGGAAAATTCTTATCAGGCACAGGTTCACAGCTTCAGGGTGAAGCAAACTTGACTTCTATGCAACAACACTGCGTGAGGTCATTGTCAGGTAAATTCAATTGTTATTCAATTATGCTCAAGTCTATATAAACATAAATATTTATTTGCACATCTTTCTAATATCTTGTTGTGCATAGGTGGTTTCTCTCACAATGATAGACGTCTGTCTGAGGGGTCTACAGGTGTCGATGGACAAACTCAAAGGACATGCTTAGTGTCTTATACGCCATCGTCAGGTAGAGATTGTTTACATACATTCTAACTAGAATTCTTGTTTGACATGTTTATTAATCTGTGGAAAATTCTTATCAGGCACAGGTTCACAGCTTCAAGGTGAAGCAATCTTGGATAGTATGTAGCTTCACTCCCTGAGGTCATCGTCAGGTAAATTCATTTGTCATTCAATTCACACTCAAGTCTATATAAACATAAAACTTCTTTTACATAGATCTTTCTAAGATCTTGTTGTGCACAGGTGGTGGCTCTCAAAATGACAGACATCTGTCTAAGGGTGGGTCTATAGGGGCCGTTGGACAACCACAGATGACACCCTTAATGTCTTATTCTTCAGATACGCCATCGCCAGGTAGAGATTGTTTACATACATTTTGACTAGAATTTTTGTTTGACATGACTGTTTTATTTGTGAAAAATTACATGAATTTTCGTGTAAACTTACATGTGATTGCCAATATTTGGTTTCCTACAGGGGCTTCTGGACATTCTAACAATAATGATGGTTTATAAGACTTTATTTATATTTCTCACCATGTTCATGATAATGCAGAGGTTCCATCAGGTATTTATAATGAACACATTTTATTTAAATGTTTATAATTTGATTGAAAAATTATATATATAGTTTTTAATACATGCACATGCATTTTACTTCTTACAGGGTTTATTATTGCTGATCCTAATCCACCTCCACAGACAATAAGAGGTCATGGGGTGCATCAGTATGCTTGCAATGAAAGATATGATCATCTTTATAGTCATCCTAGAGATGTTCCCGAGGAGACTCCTTGGGAAGACAACATCGTTATGTTGACTGTGGAGGAGATGAAGGAGCATTCATCGAGATTGCAGGCAGAACTTGACACTTCAAATATCTCTTTTGGTTCTCAACAGTGTCTCCAGATTGTTTTGCACAATATGAATATTTTGATCGAGACATATCTTGGGGTTGGACCATCAACCCATATTTTTCATGACATGATGCGTAGGAGGCGGTTGTCAGTGATGAGTCGTCACAAGTTTGAAGAAATAAAAAAAGTTGTCACAAAAGAAATGGTCTTTTCATGTTTTGACTTATGGCCTGAAGACAAAAAATGTCGAAAGATCGCAAGATTCAATGATCCACTGATTGCACCCCATATTTATTTTAGGTTCCTGTGTGCATATGGGAAGTTCCCTAATAATGAGGAGGTTCCTCAGTATTTTGTTAAGATGCTGATTGCAGAGTTACGGTTTCACATGGATCCCGACTATACAGATACGAGATCCAATTTCTATGGTGCTAGCAAAGGTTGTACATATGAATGACCTAATGCACGTCGAGATGTTCAGTACAGGCGTCTGATTCCTCAGTTAGTACAGCCACATCCTAGAGTTGTTGCTTTTCCAGAGGAGTTGGAAATGACATCCCAAATAGCAAGAGGGGTGAGGGAAGAGATAAAAGAGCATGTTGGGGCTGCATTGGCAGGGGTGGAAATCGGCATAAATACTTTGTCATCTTCAACCAGTATGGATGAAATCCCATTTGATGATTATTCTGATGATCTCTTGAGTAGCATGACTCAATTAGAGCTTCAGCAGTATGCAACGTACAGTAGAGATAATTATAACGAGTCATCGCTGGACAAAATCAAAACGGAGGCATGGTACGTAAGTATGCAATAATATTTTTCAATTTATTATATGAAATCTAATTTTTTTATTCTCCAAATATAATGTCTATAAATTATATGGAATTTATGCAGTATACCAGATTCATGAATGATGACAACTTTGATGATACATATTTTATTGACCGGGAAGAAACAGAGGTTAGTGGCATGAATACGCATGTTGAGGAAATTCTAGTTTCACAATTTCCATAGGGAACACAGGTATGGATATTCCTGTATCATGTCTTCTAATCATTGGTCTTAGCTTTAGCTTAAAAGGTTTACCTCCTGGTTTTATGGGTATTCAGTGTTATATACATAATACTCAATTTATATTCATGGTATTCTGGGTATTCTGTGCATTTTTTGCTGTTACAAATTGTTGTTCGTGCCCATATTCTGAGATTAGGGTTTTTTCATGCCTAGAAGACTAGCCAAAATAGCTCCCAATGTGCACATAAATCATAATTAAGAGGTTTATTATTGTTATGATCCATAAAACTATCCAAAACAAGCTTAGAACTGCCCAAAATTAATGTAATTGCTTGTTTGATGGCTGGTATATGTCTGTAGGCATTTTCATCCATGCAGAGACGTGTTAATGGAATGGTGTACACATTACTTAACTGCCAACAACACTAAATTTAAGATTGATATCATATACCTTGCCCAAAATGAGGCTTTAGGGTTGTTCTATGGATAGAAGAAAACTCTAGTACTTACAAAGTCACAGGTTAGCCCTACTAAGAAATACAAGAAAACTCTAGTACTTTGAGGCTATCCTTGCTTGGAATATATGAAATTCAATTTTTTTAGCTCAGCTCTCATAGAAACTTGCAAAGTAATCAATAAGTTAGTTGTATATATAAGGAAATAATGGTGCATCAGAAGAAGAGAGTATGATCAAAAGTTGCACCCATCCTATGAATATTGACCTCATAGACACACAAAATTACCAAAGCAGCCTACTGAATCTTATGGTGTTCAATCCTAAAAGTGTTTTGAAGTTAAGGGATCCATCTATAGATCTTGTTAATGATGATGAATCTATAAATATAAGAGAAAGGGACTCTACTGCATATTTTGATAAGGATGAGGGATTTGCAGCCATAAACTCATAAAATGTCCAAACCTGGGCATGCATGTTGATTACCTTGTTCTATATCTGAAGTCTATCTATCACCAAAATGATAGGCATTTTCTCAATAGGTGAAGTGATATCCATTGATGCTCAAGTAGTCGGGTACATGAGGATGAATATACCTTACATAGACAATATGTTTGCTAAACTCAAATACAATCGAGGTAGGGAAGAAATCCCCCCCTGTACTTGTTTTTGGAAGAAATTATCCTCTTGGAATCAAAAAATTATTTCTTCCTTCACCCAGATACTAGGACTAGAATCAGATGAAGAATTCAATGAAGGAATGGTTGCCCTAGTAGACATGATTTGTTTCAATGTGATATGCATGTGTGAAAGAGAGAGAGAGGGAAAGAGATATTGAGTGAAATGACTTAAATGATGATAATATGTTATTCCACATTTTTAGATGAACATAAATTCAGATAGGAAAATGGAAATTATATGTATAAGGGTCACTTCATTAGGCTGATTGAGACTAAGAAGAAACTTATTTGTGAAGGTTGTCACCTCCACTTTGTACAAATAACATTGCATCAGCAAGTCAACACATCAAGTCTATAATTATACCAATCAAATCTCAGTGGGATAAACTTATTAGGTACACAACATCTTAGCTCTTCAGGATTGGTAGTGCCAATTCAAGTTTTTCTATAATGTAATGCCTCCCTTCTCAATAAAGGACTTGCATAATATACAAACATTAGAAATGACATATTCTGTAGTTAATATGTACAGTTTAGATGAATCAATATGGGATCATCATAGTGAAATCTACCTCCAATCATGTAATGGTGTATTCCATTTTCTATACAACTTGGTCTCTTGGTACTACGCATAGACACACTTGAAGCAAGTTTTCTATGTTTTAAGTTGAGGCTAATTGGGGTACCCATCAAACTCTATTTCTCATTGCAGCAACTCATGTGGGTGGTGTCCACTACCTAAGGGCCTCTATTTTACACTACACATGTGTAGTAACTCATGTGAGTGGCATCGACTTCCTACTGGATTCTATTTTAAAGTGTGCATTAGAAACATGATAAAGTTAGTCCTAGTTTATGAAACAACTCACAAGAATACCAATGGAAGTTATGCATTCATGAGGCATGGTGGAGAATTTGGAATTTCCACTTCCAAGTCTTCAAGTGTATTCCTGCATTGTCACCCAAATAAGGACCAATGAAATTAAATTTTAAAGAATTAAATAAGGTTTCAATTCCTTGGACATATATCAAGGTGATCAAACCCTTATTTCTTTACACTCAAGGTTAGGTGAAAGTCCCGAGAGACTCCTCATATCTTATGGATTCTTAGCAACCAAAAACAACCTTAGAAATTAAAATTTTACTCTGAAATTGGATCATAGAGTTGAATCAAGAGAACTATTAAAATCTATTCTATGGTTTACCATACATGATTGTTGTAATTCTCAACTATGTGGTCAATCAATAATCTTAATGCAATTATCATTTGTTCCCTTGTTAGCAAATGTTCATGCAGTTGATTAGATTTATATTCCAAACATATTTTAGGGTTCTGAATCTAACAATGGAATATTCGGACCTAAGAAAAAATTTACAACTCCCTGGCTTTGAAGAGGTTGTGTATATTATTGAAAACATTACAAAACATACAGAATATTTATATCGATGGAATACATCAACTCATTTAATCCTATGTTTCAAAATGATTCAAATTTCTTGATTCTAGATATAGTAGAATCTAGAAATGCCTTCCTACTATGTTCTCCAAACTTTTATCAGCATAGACAAATTCAAATTTCTCTCTGACAAAACATCTGAACAGTAAAGGCACATTAAAATAGGCCAATTTAGTTGATACTTTTGATTACCTTGGTGGCATCTGAGTCTTCCTCTGGAATGTCATCAAATCCTTGCAAAAAAAGTCATAAATTGTTAATCCTTCACATTCAATCATAGCTTGCCAAACCCAATGTCATTTATGTTTAAAAGCTACAACCATACAACATATTGTTAAGCTCAAGAAGAAATAGAATTCTCCATCGATAATTCCATTTCTATTTCTATGGACAACTTCAATTTCTTATAAGTTCTCTGCACAATTTGTCTATTCAGTTTATCAAAAATGAAGGAGCTTAGATTATCCATTGAACCCTCCTTAGAGGGTGTGTACAGGATTATAGTTTGTCCCCAAACTTGTATACATACATATATATTAACTTTTCATTTTGACTATGTAGCCCACAGAAAACCAGGAGCCATTGGTGTTCCAGTCTGAAGGTTGAGATTGATTTGCTCTAGTTGTAAATCAATTGTCACCATTTTTTGTGATAGTAAGAAATGACCAATGGCATGACGATCATTTTTGGTTACTTGAATGATCATTTTTGTTTACTTGAACATAGTTTCCTTGTGACTGAGCTTCTGGTGATCAAATTATTTGGTTATGGCAGGTATTGGAATACCACTTTTGTTTTTGTCATGTATGGTTTGAAACTATGTGGTTACTCAAATATCTGATCATCTTATTCCTTCCTCTTGCAGCATCTCGAGTGAATCTTGGTCATCTGTCCTATTTCAAGTTTTGCGACCGTGTTATGGTCTTATGGTAGCTGTTATGCTATTTTTCACCCTGGATGATTATCAATGTCAGTTTTGATCTACTTTGCCATGTGTCAATGTCATCCTACTGCAGCAACATATGAGGTTGATCAATTGTCATTTCCTCTTGTTTTTCATGCTTGCACTCTGCCATGCTAGTTAATTATGTTTCATTTTTCCTGGTTATGTTTTTCTAACCTGAAACAGAATTAATGCAGTATGTAGGTATAGCTTGGGATGCACTCAAGCATATCAGAAAAGCAGTAGGATTTCTTGTAAGTAGAGTCCCCACCACAAATATATTAATCCTAGTTCTTTTTACATCAAATTTTAATGTATTTGAAATTATTGTAAATTGAAATTCAACTCTAGTAGTTGCATACAATGTTAACATGTTCTTTTGCACTCTTTTCTGTGGAGCAGGTCATACATCAAAAGCCAAAGAAATCCTTGGATGAAATTACACATGATTTGTGCCTAGTGAGTGATATATGTTATTAATAATATACTCCAAAATGTAAGGGTTGTTTCCTTTAGGTGTCTTCATTAACTAATATTGGTATTCTTATTTTGGTTGTTTTCAGGTTTTGAGTATACAACAACTGTACTGGATCAGTACCATGTATTGGGATGATAAATATGGCACCCATAGTGTGTCTCCATATGTAAGTCAGAAGTTTTCATACATAGAGGGTTGTTTTCTTGAATACACACTTGTTTAGGCTGTCCTTGGCTCTCATGCAAAGATGTGTTTTAAGTCTCTTGTTGCCAATTTCCTCCTCCAAGTTATTGCCAATATGAGAGTCTTGATGACAGAAGACTCTAACAATGCTTTGAGAAATTCTTTCATGTTGGATGATGACTCCAAGTACACTTCATGTGTCAGTGTTCTAGAATTCTTTCCTGTTGGATGATGAGTTAGAGCATTGTATGTTGTTCAGGTGATTATGTGTATGTTATCTCAAACTGCTAGGAGGGGCCATTGAACTCCCTAGATTGTAATATTTCCATACTTGAGTACAAATTTGAAAGAAGGCACTTGCGCTTTCCTTTGTTGTACATAATGAAGAATGAGTTCATTATTTTGTGCATTAACTTTTGTAATTGACCTTCTGTGAACTGATTGTTCACTAGGAGCCATTTTGTGTATATATTTAAAACCTAACATGTTCAAGTTATGAAGCTTATAATTATAATTATAATTCAAATGTATTCATATGTATCTAGCAATGCCTAGTCATTTTGTATTTTTCTCACCTATATGATGATGCCTGGATCTTTTTCAGCAAGTGATGATCATGGTATTTTTCTATCAATTTCAAAGGATGATATTTTTCCCATCAACCACAAGTCAGATATCCGAGGATAGTTTTTTGATACACTTGGATAAATCATACATCCCTTGTTTATAGACCAAAAGTGGAATGTGAGAATGCCAGCGATATTCGAGCTGACTCTGTCGATGTCCTTATGGAACTTAAAGAGTCATCACATGATTTGGTACATGATACTTTGATATCAGTGTAATAAGCCATCTATGGACTTTTGTTTGAACCATTACAGACATGTATTGACATGGATTTCCATTTTATGCAGGTGATGATTACAGGTGATCAGGCTTTGACAACTTGCCATGTTGCAGGTCAAGTTCACATTGTTTCACAGCCTCCTTTAATCTTGACTCCAATTACGAACAATGAAGGGTTTGAGTGGCTCTCACCTGATTAGATGATGAAAATTCCTTATAGGTAATAAATATTTTGTAGTATACCTAATCACTATTATTTACATTTATAACCCAAGTAATAATATTTAGTCATGTAGTGTATTTAATTACTATTATTTATGTTAATAATTATTAATATAAATAATAGTCTTGTGGCATACTACATAGTTCATGTTATCCATTTTGAAATTTGTTTTATCCGTATCATACTCTAACCTAATATAAATTGTTGAATTCATCTCCAGTGAAGATAATGTGGAGGAATTGTCAGTTTCTCATGACTTCTGTGTAGGTGGTGACTGTTTCATGATGTTGAAACGTACAAATGCTATACATTCGATGATCCCATATGTAAAGGTATGAACATGTATACTCTCTGGCATCAATATTTCATGGTTAAATTTTACCTTGATAATGTGTAATGTTATCCATTGCAACTGACCTTGATGAATCTATTGTAGGTTTTTGCAAGAGTTTCCCCTTACCAGAAAGAACTCATATTGACAACTCTGAAGGCAGTGGGAAGAATGAAATTGATGTGTGGTGATGGTACAAATGATGTCGGTGCTCTCAAACAAGTAGGGAATGGTGACCTTTTTCTTTTGCATCAATAACTTTGGCATGCAAAATAGAGCTGATTTTTTTTCAGCGATGACTCATTCAAAATTTTGAACAATTGTAGGCTCGTGTTGGTGTTGCCCTTTTAAATGCAAACCCACCTACACAATCATCCTAAAACTCTACGTTGGCACAATCATCAAATTCTGGGGGTAAAATAATAAATCTGGATTGAAGATTGAAGAGTGGAGCACTTGATTCTAGAAACGCCAATGCAACTGATGGAGGACAAGCAGGAAATACATCCATTAATCAGCTAGTTTGAACTTTGGCATTGCTTGTTGGATATCAAGCATCTCATGGTTCAACTAGCAATCGTTAACTTACTCCTGCTAAGAGACAAAGGCTAAATTTGAAAAATATTATGGATGAGATGGGACAGGAGGGAGATGGCAGAACTCCTCCCACTATGAGGCTTGGGGATGCATCAGTCGCCTCTCCTTTCACTGCCAAGCATGCGTCAGTAAGGCTGACAACAGATATTATTTGGAAGGGACGCAACACACTTGTTCTTGGAGAGATTACTGGATATAGAAAGCAATTACTATTCTATTGTAATAGGAAATGGAACTCAACGCTATTTAAAGTGTATCTCTCTCCACCATTTTTTACAGTTGGATTTGTGAGCAGTCTCTCCTCTTAGAGCTTTGTTGTTTACCTTTTTTGAATACATAATGAGGAGTGCAAGGGTTCTCTCTTATTTTATGTGAAGCTAATGTTTTTGTTCCAAACTGTTGTTGATGTATGTGAGAATTCAATTCTAAAGAACATGCTTAAGAGGTCAAGAAGGAACTGTTGTTATTTTACCTTTGCTGTTTTATTTTTAAATGTAGTAGCTTACTGCTATCATCTTGTTAAGAGTTATGGCTTATCTAATGCTTCATTGTAGGACACCCTCATATCAGTCATTGAGAGTAGCACCTTTAGGGCCCTCCAAGTACTTTTCTGCATTATGTAATAGCAAGTTAAGACTCATTATGGCATATGTAACACCTATTTTTGTCTTCACCATTATTAAAACAACTCTTTCCTTGTGCTGGAGGAGATCTAGCATAAAGTGAGGGGAAGCGTTGTTGTGTTGACAGTGGGAAACTTTCCTGAGTTCCCCTTGAGTTGTACTTTTTGTTTTAGGGATTCTACCACTTTAGGTGCAGGTTTGGGAGGCAACCAGGTCCATGACATGTACAGGTATAATTCAGGCACTACTTCCTCTTTCTACATGTTTACTTTTTATCTCATGGAAATATTGTGCCTAAGCTTGCACACCTATCAGATTGTTAAGATTTGAATTTTCCTTTTATTGCAATGAAATGTTATTTTCCAAATTAAATTTCTTAGTGCAATTTAATTCTATTAGTAAGATTCAGTGGCAAAGGTAAAAGTTTATTCACTGTAGTTGGCACCGTCTTTGTTTTGCTATGGGTGCGATTACATTTAGTTATGAATTTGAAAGTGAATTTCCCAATGCACATTTGCTGGTTTCGAATTGTGATATTCATAACTTAGAGGGGCACACCATGAAATTGGTAATTTGATCATGGATGCTGCTGCATTTATTTTATAAGTTTTCTACTTATTATGCAAGTTACAATAACTATGAATTTTTATATATTTAATATTTGGGGTAGGGTCATCTATGTCGGGGGCACCGACATCCCTTGTGACAACACTGCAAATTTGGGGGGCAGGTCTCTCCATGTGTATGAGATGTGTCCCCACATCTATTCCTGCATCCGCAAAACTTGGTGGAATATTGCAAATTAGCTTAGTTTTTAATTGAACTTTTGTCGCATGGGAGTAGTGGTTGCTCTACATTACACATGCATTTTTCAGAATAGGGAAAGCCTCCACAAAGCAATGGTCTTGTTAACAGTGAATTTTCCCATGCAAATTCACTGTTAGTGATCAGCACATTCATAAGTATATCTTTTGGTTCCAGAGTTAGAGATCAGGTCAAGTTCTATTTTCACATCTCCAAGAGCAGTGATATCATATTGAGGAGACTTTGCATGAGAATTCAATACTATTTTTATTTTGTATGTGCATGCATATATTATTTCTGTATATGCATGCATGCACACATACAATTTCATTGGAATGCACTATATTCTGTGCTCTTCAGGATGATATCTATCTTTTGGGTAGCTTTCTACTTTTAGAACTTCAATGCATGTAGATCAATGGGGATTAATAGTTTATCTTTGGAGGCATTGCTTTTCTATTTTTTAAAGTTTCCATTTTTAGGGGTGGTCTGCATGTTGGTGTATGAGTTCTGTTTTAGATGGATGAGGTTCCTTTTCTGGTCCTAGAAGGTTTTCTAGTTTTAGACATGTCTATTTAATTGCGTCTATTTTTGGCAGTTACATGCATGTTAGGATAGAGTGAAAGATCTTTGCTTCAGAGTTGTTTTATGTTTGGGTGAGTTTCCTACTATTTTTGGACATTGCTATATTTGGTCCCCAAGGGTACATGTATGATTGTAGAGTTCATTGAACCCTTTGTGTCGGTGCCTCCTATTGTAGAGTTCATTGGAGGCATGTGTTGGTGCCTCCTATTGTCAATCACATGATTGTATCTCTCACTCACTAATGTGGGAGAGAGGTCTTGTGCAGTGATTTTATGTCCTCCCGATACTCATGGTTCTATTTGATGTAATAGACATTGTACACGCCAACAACATTGGTAACAAGAATGATCACTTTCTTGGAAACCAATTTCACAGGTGTTCATTGAATTTTGCAAGTGGTTTGATAGTATTCTGAGTTGATTGGCCTTGGGTATATTTCCAAGCCAATCAACTCTCTTTATTTGTTTCTTACCACACTCATTGTGGACTTGAGGCACTGGTTTGAAAAATACATCAAAATAACCTTCTATTTCAGAGATTTTGAGTGTCTTACTTCCAGGTTTGCAACTTTTTGTCACCTATATGAAGTTGATTATAACAGATTTACAAAGAGAAAACTCTAATTTGAAATTTAACATGTAAATCCGAAGTTTACTCGTTGTTCTCAAGTGTTTAAACGCATAAACATGAATAACTTAATAATTTCTTAGATTTCAAAAATTTCACATATTTGAAGTCTTTTGCAGGGTATGGTTGAAGATTTTTTACTTTAGATCATTAGACATTCTCCTTTTAGGTTAGCATGCACTAACCCTAGATGAAAGGGGATATTTGTACTTTCCCTAAGTGTTAATTCAATCCCGAATTGCTAGTCCAAAGGAAGTTCCTACAACCCTTCACCAGAGGCTGCTAAGATAGCTTAGAGAGTACCTAACAAGAGTAGTAGTTGACATGAGTTGTTGCCAAAGTTTTGTTGCAAGTCTTAAAATTAGCTGCTATGGACAGCTTTTGAAACCTATTTATCAATTTTATTTTCCACCCTTTGCACCACCACTACCCACAATTCTTTGGTGTAAGCCTGAAATACAAAGGGAGTACCCCGAACTTGAAACCCCACCATGGTCGAATCTAGGCCCACCATTGAACAATAAGCAAATCCGAAATTGCACATCAACTTTTACTTGTAACATGGCTTTGTGCCATTGAATGTTTGAGCAGAAAGCATAACAGAATGTATCCAGGTATTCCATTGTGTTGTCCCAAGAGACTTGGTCCTCGAGAATGGCCAAAAAAGAATCATAAAAAATTATTGGAAAAATGGTCATTAACCACCTGACCAACACTAGGTTTAGGGAATGGGATGCTTTCACAAGCCCCATGCTCTTATGGCAGATCAAGTAACCCAAAGCTTCAATGGAAAAACATATATGCCTAGAGTGAATGGACAACCTTGTCCGATGAAATGAACAAGCCAACTTCCAATGACTTGCATTTGTTGAGTGACAAGCAAGTAAAAGGCTTCTGCAAAAAGAGTCTCCACAATACCAGTCAAGACATCACCATAACCTAAGGCTTCTAATTTTGCAATGAGATCAAATAGAGAAGTGAATAGAGAAGTCTCCAGGACTTAGAGCCTTGTTTGGTGCTAGACCCTAGATTGTGGCTATTATTTCATTTTCTTCTATTTCTAGATTTAACATCTCATTTAATCTAGTTGTTAGGAGATTCATAATGTGCTCTAGCATGACACTCGTTGTCACTTGAACAATCTTATATCCTTTAGTATAGAGTTTCTCAAAGTTTTCCTTAGTTTCCTCTTTGATTTCATTAAACTCCTGAGACGTTCCATTGCCAAGTTTGATTTCCTTACATTATTTTTGTGGGTTCTATCCTTTACATGTCAGTGGAAAAAGGACATATTTTATCTCTCATTTTAAGACAAATACTTATTGATTTTAGCCACCACATTTCTTCCACAACTCTAATAACTTTTTGGAGTTTGACATAGATTTCTTTCATCAATTTGGATCTAGTTTCTAATTTCATGAGTTTCCATTACTTTGATGTACATTTTTTCCATTCACAACTATAATGACCAAGGTTGAAGAGTTTTGCTAGACATGGAATTAATGACATGGAATTAATGCCAATCCTCTAAGTGGGATAAATCTCACTCTTTTCAATAAAATAGGCACTAATGTCAAAAGTTTATACAAAATCATTACACTACTTCATGCAAGTTGTAATTGTTTAAAAATCAAGTACATTTGCAATAGCTTTTGACTTATAATGTATTTTATATAACTTATGTACGAGTTTCCCACATAGATGACATTGAAATGACTAAAGTTGAATAATGTAACATTGGAGATAACATTGTAACGTTGGTAAACATTGAATAATTTAAAGGTGAATAATATAACATTGGTAAACCTTAATGGAGATAACATAATTCAATCAATGTGACGTTGTCCCATCATTGCCACAAACAAACCAAGATGGGTGTCAATTCATATAACAACGTGAAAGACAATAAGTAGACCCATTGTCCTCAAGGGACCAAGTTTATATATCAAGATAATTGAAAAGTTGCTCCAGAAATATTAATCAATATATTTAATATCTAACAATATCTTTAATATCTATCAATGTAATGAAGGGAATATTATATTGTATCAATCAATATCCTTGCCCAATGCACTTAAGTGAAAATGATAGTGTCTCCAAGTGAGACAATAACATAACGGTAATTAAGATACCAGACATAAAATAATATAATAGTGAAAATAATATTTTGTCTCAAATGAGACAACAACCTAACTATTTTTAAGGGACATACACTTATGTCAATTTAGACCAAAAACAAAATATATAACTATCCTTAAGGGACAAAATCTTTTGTTAGACAAAATAAAATATTGATATAGTCATTTACAAATTATTTGAGATGAGATGTATGGTAATCTTCTTTGGAATTACAATATTTTTGGATATATTTTTATTTTTAATTATTATTTTTAAGTAAGAAAAAGTTTATAATATTTAAAGTTATTAGTTTCATTTTTTTCAATATGATTTTAAGATTTGATGTGTAGGTATAAGAGGATAAACTTTCACTCTTGATTGGGATTGGTGCTCCTACAATGGAGACAAAACCTTTTGAGTAGGAAATTATGGATTTGGTTCGCAAAGGTCATTGTTGAAAATGATTTAGCTTAGAAGAATTACTTAAGGATAAGGGTGGCAAATGTGTAAGGGAGGATGTAGGGATTAGTGGTGATGATATACTTATGGATGAGTGTGAGAAGCATGTTTCTACGGAAGGGTTTATGAATTGACCATGGTCATAGTTTTTATTTAATTTCTATATGTAGGAGTGCATGTAGAGGGTTTTTCTTGTACTCATCACATCAACGATGTGGTGTGATGTATTTTTCGACAAGTAATTATTTCTTTATTTAAGTATGGATGAGATATATTGGAGTATATGGTATTAAAGTAACTAGCATCAAGGACAATTCAACTTGAAATTGACATATGTTCCTGTTGATTGGAGATCATTGACATATAATGATGAAGTTGCCTGTTCAATATGAGCCTTGAGTTATCATTGGATATGTTGTTAAAAAGAGCTTTTCTTAGTTTCAAGAATTATATATATTCTCTACTGACAAGGCCAACCACATGAAGGTGGAAGCTCATTTGGCAGCACCCACCCGCCCACCCTAGAATCAAAGAAAAAATTCGTCAACCTTGATGTGTTCTTGAATCGTATGAAATGTGCCAGTGGCATATTTTCAAGAATGGCATTATGATCTTCTATCGACAATTTCCATTGACGATGCTTGGAATTTTTCCTACTCTTCACTGCCTTCAAGTGAAATCGGGCCGCTATGACCAAATGACTGTATTGAGCACATATAACATCTAACTCATAGTCTTGAAAAAGAATATGGTCTTTACATTTCCTTACTTCTACAAAGAAACGTCCCATTAAAACCATTGAACCCACTGCATATGTATAATTTGACGGGTCTTTAAATTCTTGCATCAACATGCTTTTCGACCTAGTGCATCTCAATAAATAATAATGCACATTTTCTGGATTATCTGCCAGCGCAATGATTGCAAATACATCGCGTTCTCTAACCAAATCATAAACACGATCATAGTCTTTGTCAATCACAACCGCTTCATTGTCGTGCTCTACATCGCTAATATTTCCAAATGGGGGCAATGGTGTCAATTCTTGGTGTCTCCATGGTTTCACAAATTTGTTAGTTTGGTTTTGACACTCATCCAAAGACTCTACATCATCAATACATGCAAGACAAAAGCAAGAGTACTTTCGTTTCTCGATTGCGTGTATATTTTCCATTTTCTTATTCCTAATGGACTGTAAGCCCCTTGTTTTCAGGATTGCACTACAATTATGTTGCATTGATCTGCCAACATCGCCCATTGCAATATTCCAAAAAAACCTTCTCACATTACCCATCCTTTCATTGAATTCATGGCTCAAATTTTGTTTGCACCAATTAACGACATCATTTGAATTTGCAAGGCAAGAAGCAGAGTGATTCATTTGATATCTCCTAATTGCACGTTTCACGCAGGCCCCAGCACCATCATGTTCTCCTTTTCCATGTCCCGTTTCAAAAAAGATCCATGTGTGGCGAACATCCGTGTTTCTATGAAGGCGAGACAACCATAAGAATGATCACGCCGATTTAAACTGACCAGCACAATCATATGACCACACCCAATGTTCTTTAAAAGTGACCCTTCTTCTTTTATTTCTTCAAAAAGCATACCAAAACAATGCTGGACAAAACATGTAGCATGTGTACGATCATCATTGATGTAGAAATGATACTCCTTAATCACTTCCCAATTATTTTCATTGCTATCAAAACCATCGACATCAAGCTCTGCATGTCTATACGTAATATGCACAAGTATAGATACCTGATCTGAATGATAATACTCACTCTGTATCTCCTTTTGCAGAGTGAAAGTGTAATTTTCTACAAAATCAACAATGGATAATATTTTCCCTTTTGGAAATACATCTTGTGATTGCTTGAACTGTAAGTCCTACCATCGTGCTGAGTGAGAGTGCTTGACATATTTATATATTTGATCCCTGAACAAATTCATAAAATTTGTCAAAGAGATATCACTTTCAACCAAATTAAGCTTTCTTGATGTTGTCGTTGAATCTGTAACTGCAGTATAGTCAACAGAAACATATCTCTTGTATTTCACAATGCGATTTGACAATTGAGGATCGTTTGCATCAATGGGGTAGTTAGCATTAAAAAGGGCCAAATCAGAACATTCCTCATATTTTTTACCTCCGACACATTGTTTCTCATAGAATACTTGATGATTCTCTCGTGCACATAATATTTTAGATACAAATTCACGAACACTCGAAGGAGGGGGGTTATTTGGCCAACACTGCATGCCAAAAGTTAGAAATGTCTCATAATATAATTCGAATTCTACATGGTATCGACAACAACATGTGTCGCGAACAATGATGGGCCTGACATACCATGGTTTAAGCTTCACAAATGTGCTAAGGGAAATCTTCACATCAACATTACTCTCCGTAAAAGTTTTGAACATTTCCGCTTGAGTGATAGATGTTATGTGTTTGGCATGAGTTTCATAGTTTCCTTTCGATATACGATGTCGCACAACATCCTTTTCATTTGGTAAGACACGTGAGTTTACATCCCAAAACTCTTTCACCATGTTCCTCACATTATTTGGAAGTCCATCTGGATAAGGTTTCCTACAGATAACACCCCAAAATGCAACTTCATCATCCTCATCTAACTGAACTCGATGCTTTTTATGCTTCCATAAACTTTTTCTTGATGTTTTTAACGTTCTTGCAGTGGTAGACAACAAATGACTGGTTGCAGTGTTTTTTGCCACAACCCCTGTTAGAATTGCTTTACGAGCAACCATGAAATTGTGAGATCATTTTTTTGCAAGTGATGTAAGGACCGAGGTCAGATTTTGTGATACAATCTGATTTGACTTAGCCTCTTTGGCACTTTGAATGCCCAATAATGTAATTGCATCTCTTAGACATTTTCGCTTTAACAATTTATGCAACATTTGAGCTTGTTGTATGACAGAAATACCTTCAAAATATTTTTTGACTATCTTATCTGCTCTATAACGAGTTGTACGATCAGGCATCTGCGGTCCCATTTCTTCAATTTTACTTGAATCTGAATTCTCCAAAAAAATATCATCAATGACAATATTGTTGCACCTTCCAGTTAATCTCTGTAAATTGCTAATTGTGATAGGATGTTGTATGTTGGATGTCAACCTTGCATAAAAATAAATATAAATTTATAAGATTTTATTCACTTTCAAATCATATATATATATATATATATATATATATATATATATATATATATATATATACTAAAGTATTATAAAGTAAATCATAAACATATAAAAAATTATTTACTCACCAATAGTTTGCTCCACATTTGTCATTTCCTTGTCACCTCCATGTTCCTCATTTCTTTCATCACCGTGATCCTCGACTCTTTGCATTCCTTCATCACCGCAATGTGCATTCACATTTTGCATTTCTTCGTCACTGCTATGTGCATTCACACTTTCAATTTCTTCGTCACCGCCATGTGCCTCCACATTTCTTTCCCTTTCTCTTTTTTAGACACGGGACCTCTCTTTCCTTGCCTCTTCATCAGCTCTGGTGCAATCATATTTTTTTTGACGTTTCTTTAGGTCTCCCATGTTGAAGGAATTAAAAACCTAAAATCCAATGCATGAAAATATATGAGAATTCATTAGTAATAATGGTATTTCCCTTTATAGGATCAATACATTCGTATTGCCTAGCTCTTCCAAAATTTTCCACAATACTTACAATGAGGCACAATAGGGTGAAAACATGAAGTTGGGAAACAATTTTGGCTTGTTTTTTACAAACAAAACTGCTAAATTTTATTTTTTTCAACTTCGACCTCTTCAAATCCATATCTCCCTTAGGAATTTCAACTTGAAGTAAACACAAAGGTTTTAGAGAATTAAATTAGCTTTCTACTCGTATTTTTTTTAATTTTGTTTTATGGACATATCATGGGACAAATTTGTTGTCAACACACGACATATACTTGAAAATTTTAGGTATGGATAATGACTGACTTGTGTTGACGATGGTTATTCATTTTAGCGAAAACAATTGTAGGCTCATAATCTACACACACTACATTGGATGCTAGACTATATTTTGAGTTTTTTAAGACTGGGGAACTATTTTTTATTATTTATCGAAACAACGTATGTTCAAAACACTGTGCATTATCGACACATGTTTTTGTCTTCACATTTTCTTTCAAATGTGACTCTTATCAAACAAACTAAAATCAACCCATTTGAGAGGACACTTCAAGGAACATCCTTGTATTTTTTTAAATTTTCTAGCTTTGCATTGTGATGATATTGAATTTTCATTCTGACTGATTTTTCAGTCAATTAATTTTTTAATGACAAATGTTAGTAAAAAAATAATAAAAAATAGTAATCCTAAATGAAATCGAAAAAACATTATATTACTAGAAAGTAGATTGAATGATGAATCTACTGGTATAAACTCTGACATGTAATTCTCATGTTTTGCAGTGGTCTGACCTTGTTAAAGTGACACATTTCTGAATTCTGTAGAAATGGTGCTGGAATTGTTGACCAAAAACTCTCGGCCTAGAAAATATCTCGGGCGAGAGATATAAAATTTCTCGAGCAAGAATTTTTTCCGCTCCAAAATTAACCTAGAGTTAACGAAAACTCTCGGCTGAAATATAATTTTAACTCTCGTCCTAGAGTTTGTAACACTTCTCGCCCGAGAGTTTTGTTACACAATCCCCCGAGAATCTTTTAGGGGCAAGCACATTAAATATTTAATTATCGTGATATTCCCTAATATTCTAACTACATTTATGACGGTTCATAATTTATTTCCACAACTTCTATAATGACTAATATCATTTCAACAACATTATAATAACTCCTATGAACTTCGCATGAACTTTGCATGATCTCGCCTGAAAAGAGTAAAGATCATGCAAACTCTTGACTTACAAGTAACTCTCAGCTGAAAAAACACTCTCAAAACAAAACAAGACTAATTTTCAATTCCATTATTGTTTTCATTTTGTCTTTTCTCATTCTAATTGACCACAACACACACGTGTTTAAATCTTATATACAATTCCACTTTGTCTATATAATGAAATCAAAGTCCTCAGTGCATTGGATAACTCTGACATTCCAAGTTGCAAAGTGCTTAAATATACCCATCCACGGGTCGTGACCCCATCCTCTAATGCTAAAAAATTGTAATGTTTATTACATCATTTATGATTTTACTAATTTTGTTTTAACAAAGAAAATAACATTTATTTTCAATGCATTTACCCTTTATGGTTACTTTTTATGCTCACATTTTGATCTCTAGTTTCCACAGTGGAAAATAACAAGGTACTTACACACCGATTTTGCATGTGGTAAGTGCTACTCATGTATGGGAGTTTGTATCTATCTCAAAATTTTGAGGTTGGGTGGTTGAATAAGATTCCACTGGATCACATCCAAAGACCAATTTCAAATCCCTTATAATGAATCTAAACTCCAAAAATACTTAACACTAACATCTTTGTGTCCACTTTAATAAACCGACCAAATTCTTTGTTAAGAATTAAGGCTAAAACAAAACATATTTAAAAGGTGAAATTGTTAATTTCCAAATGGTAAATGTCCTCATGGTTAATTGTACAAGGTCAATAAAAGCCACTAGCATCCATACAACCCTACTTTCGAATAGAAATCCACAACAATATATCCATGCCCTGAAAACAGAGGTTATGAACACATAATAGGACAAGGTATAACTAGGCTTAAATTATGAGAGAGACAACAAGTGTCTAGAACACCTCATAAACAGTCATCAATAACCCATAAATAATAAATAGTATTTAGACCAACGCTAACCTATCCAAACAATAATACAAAGTATGTTACCTGCTATATAAAAATGTGAAACGCTCGGCTAAAAACAGAAGCTCGACTGCAAACAGAAGCTCTTGACCGAGAAACTATATAATATGGAAAACTATCTCGGCCGAGAGATTATATATTATAGACCTCTCGGCAGAGAAACATAGGCATCCCATCCGAATATTAAGTCTTAGGTCGAAGTATCCCATCTTTATGAGATATGGGAGCCCAATTTCTTTGCCAATTGCATTGAATTTCTTATGAAGGAGTCGGGTGTCAGCCTATAATTCCTTTCAAAAGGCCATGGGAGTATCATCACCACCAAGCTTCTCCTCCCTTTCGAGGAGGACCTAAATCAACAGTCCCTTGATTACCCAGTAAAGGGTTATTGTTTTCTCATACAAGTCCTGGCACTCTCTTGTCGACACAAGGTCCTGATTCCAATTTTCGAGAATTGTCTCATCCAACAAAGGCGTGTTTCCAGCGCCTCTCTCTAGAACCCATCTTCCATCATCTCAAGGTCGGCTCTGATGGACACAGGAATCAAAGCATGATACTGCCAAGCCGCTTACGCTACCTAGGTTTGCTCATGACTCGCCCTCCTTCAGCTCGAATTCTCTAAGTTCCCCTAAGTCTTGGCAGTATAAATGTTGCACACCATGCATACGTAGAGCTGCCCGTCACCCCATACTTCGCCACCTCCCAACTCGTTATCACCCCAGCTGATGTTTTCCTTCTTTGTTACAAAGTCGAATCCACTGCACTTGCTAACAACACCTTCACACCATTTAACAGTGTTAAATGGGCCATAGATGGAAATTGGCATAATTGACGATAAGACCTTCTCCATCCCCTCACTTGATATGGTGCATTTCCCAATGGTTTCCATAATTGACATGGTTTGTATCCGCCCACTCTCCGTACTGCCAGCTCCAGTCATTACCATCTTCAGCTGCCTTCGCGTAGTACGATGTACTAACAATCTAACCCACACACGGAAAGATGCTACATCACCCACCCTTCCACTTTGCTTAGTAAATGCATTCAACCACCACGCGTCAGGTCTCTCCTGCATGTAATCAAGTTGTCTCTCCTGCATGTAATCAAGTTGACACGTCCCCTTGGTGACTCCTCCCACCCACATCCGGGTAAATCTGAATAATATAATTAAAATTACGAAGGAAAGGATTATTTATTTTTTAATTTCATAATTCGACTACACTTGCAGAAAATCAAAATATTAAAGAACTGATAGATAATAATTGGTTATAAATTTATAATGTTGAATCCGGGTGAAATGTTTTGTCACGGGACAAGTGACTATGTTATAAAAATATTCCCGTCAATGATGCAAAAGGTTGAAGTCAATATGGAATTAAAGGAAAAGGAAGATGATGAGAAACGAGTACCAGTCTACACTGGCCTAACATTTCTTCACAATTTAACTATGGTTTGGTTCGTACAATGCATGCAAACACACAAAATATGGTCGGGTGCAATGCATGCAAACATCAAAAGAATTGGGCGTACAAAAAGCCAAAGGATGCCATACCCATATATTGCAATAATCAAATCAATAATAATGCTTTAATGAATGCATCGCACCCAGACATCATGATTCATGAACACACTGAGGTAGAATAAAGTACAGAATGACACGCACTCTGGGCAGGGTTGGAATTTGACAAATGTCCATTTGCCCATCAAATACCGTCTGTATTTCAAACAGCTGTCAAATAAAACAAAAAAATTGTAAAAACATCCCTATACAATGTCAAAACCGGCAATTTACGGGTGAACTTTTTTTGAAATTCCTACCCTGAACTGCAGGCTGAAGACATTTATACATTGTTATTGCTTTAATGTGTCAATACTCCTGCAATTACCAACCTTACTTCACCATTTATATGGTTGCAAACTTGTAAACAACCAAAAGATTCAGCCGTACATGGAGATGTAGATTTTTATATTTTGTAAATGCTTAATATGTATTCTGTAGCGATGTATTTATTATTGTTATTGTTATAAAGAGATGTAAACCGTCATATTAAATCTGATCAATCCAATGATTAAGATCTCAATAACAACAATACTAAATACATTGCATTGAAAATATTCATAATACATATATTGCAGTAATAAGTAAATAATAATAAATATATGCAATGTGCATGTTGAAAGTAATCGATGAATAAATAAAGCAAAGGTTAACTCATTTTAATCAAATAAAATCAATGGTTTTACTGCTGGCTGATGAAATTTATACGGGCTGACGATGGTCAAGAATGAACAATATAATATTAAAAGCAATGTCTTCATATGCTCTCTTATGTAATAAGAGACCAAATTCTTAATTTCAGCTGTAAAGTGTGACAGATGACACATTGACAAATGATCACTAAATTGTATATGTAAATTGTAAAGTCCCACAGATGCCTCAATGTCCCACATCGGTAAAAAAGGTTTACTGTTTGTCTAACAATGCATATGTACGAAATGCACTCAAAGAACTTTCAGTTGCCAATTTCATGGTCATATATGATACTCCCCAATCCCATAATACGATGGGGATTTGGGAGGCAAACTTCACTATAATATATTATTTTTAGCATTGCATCAAAGGGAATGTTAATAGGGTGAAGACAAGTTTTTATATCATATTATCTATTTTATTGTAAAAATGTATACTTTTTATAAATTGTTTCAACTTTTTTATTATTATATTGTATATATTACTTTTAATTTTTTAATTTTTATAAAACTTAATTTTATCGATTTAATTTATTTATTTATATCAGAAAATGTCTCCCTAAATTGTAAATACACCTTGTTACTGTAAAATCAGAAACATGGTCGACATTGGTCATATTTGGTTTGTTTGAACTAAACTTTGACTTCATGTTATTAATAAACGCACTTAGACTTCGTATTAGCTTTTAAATCGTATTAGGTTTTGAATGGCGAAGTTTTAGGTTAAAATTGTATTTTTTCGTTTTAAATTTTGATTGTTTTAAGGTTAAAATTGTATTTTGTCGTTTTAAATTTTGATTGGATTATTAGAATGAATCACTTCTATTTAGTTAAAAATTGTGAAATTTATAAAAACAATTCAGTAAGTAGAGTATAGATTTATTAATTTTTTTATACATCAAGAAAAAAAGTATGTGTTTTTTTAAATATATATATATATATTTATATATATGAGCATGTGCAAGCTAATGAGGGTCACTTTTTGCGCCTTAGATGTAATAGAAAACTGAAAATTCAAGCATCCCTCAATTTACTTGGTTTTTTGAGATACTTACACAAGATATCTTGCATTGAGTAAAAAAGATGAAACCTAGGAAATTGAGTCACGTTTCCGAATATATAATTTTTAAGTATTGAAAATTTTCATAACTATGTCAAATTTCATGTTTTTTAATAGTCACTTTTTATTTTTTGGCAAATGATAAGCTATATGTTTTTGTGGGTGCATCCTTTCAGTGCCTAAATGACGGTTTTAGGCTACAAAAATTGGTAGACATGTATAGAATCCGTAGCACTAGTGCAGCATTATTTTTCCAAACTTAAATGTTTATTTTTTTAAAATTATGTAAGTGATCAAACCTCGAGAACGGTACGTCAAATGTGGGTGCATCCTTTCAAGGTCTTCATGCAGTTATTTCGACTTGGATTTTTTATAGCATGTAGAGGTTGGTGTCTACTAGTGCATCATACAATTTTTTTTAAATGGTTGTGAAATGAAAAAGTTACAGAATAAACACTAACAATATGTTTTTAGACTTAAGGAGTGATGACAAAAGAAAATTAGGAAATAAATAGAAAATCTCAATTTTTTTTTTTAAATTATATATTTGGAATCTGCATAAAAAATTCTATCTATGTCTAAAATTTCGTCAATAATGGTCATGTATGTCATGTTGTAGATAGCGGTGAAAAACAAGCATATTGACAAAAATGGTGGAAATGTCTAATTAGCTATGGTTTAGTAAATTCCATAGCACAATTTTGGTAAGTCCGAACCAACCACATAGGACTGTGGCTGACACGCGGGTGCGGGAGGACTCGGTGATTAGTTACTTAGGAACGTGCGCGTGTTATATTTAAATTCAAATAGCCCGCGCGCATTATAGTTAAATTCAAATATTTTTTTTGGCGCGCTTAATGTTAGATGAAAAGCGTGGCAATGATTTTATGATTGGGTCAATGTTTATAAAAGGAGAATATTTGAACCAGGTTTCCCACTCAGCAAATAGAAAAGGGTATACATATGAAGATTATAGACCAAGTGAGATTGTATACCATTATACAAAATTAGTTATTGGCACAAGATTCCAGCTGCAAACAATGCCAAGGAAGAACTCATCAAAGGCACGATACTTATTTCCTTACTCCGAGCATGAGAGGTTAAATGAAACCCTTGGTATTCGAGGTGATCTTGATTGTCTAGTCGAATGACCATAGGTAGATAATCTGGCATGTGGTTTGCATGTTTTATTGTGTACTATGTTAAAGGTATGTGGTGTACATGTATGCTACGATATTTTTTCGTGGTGTCATTGAGTATTAACATTAATATCTTGACTATTGAAGCTAGACATTGATAGCTTGATAGTTTGATAAATTGCATAGACTTGGTGCAACTTGATGAATTGCACAAGTTTCGTCATGGATTTGTTTTCTTTGTTTTTTATCCCATATAAGTAAACCATAATATCTACATCCTCATGCCCATTTTCAAGCTCACTATCGCCATCACCATCACCATATCCATGCTCATTATCACTATCCTCATGTTCGTTGTCTCCATCACCATGCCACCATGAACATCACCACTGTGCTCTTCCTACCCATGTTGTCACAATCACCATCCCCTTTTTCACCATAAGATTCTCATCCATTATCCACACAAATATAATCGTTAGATACCTAATTTAGAAACCTAGAAATCCAAACCAAAAACATAGAAACCTAATCTAGCCTTAGAAATCTAGTCTACCCTAGAAACACAAATATAACCTTACCAACCTAATCCATAACAATAGAAACCTAAACCATGCCAAAAAACCTAGTCCAAGAAACCATAATTTGTATTCTTAAACACCTAGCCTAGAAATCCTAGCCTATAAACCCTATTTTGTAGCCTAAACCCTAATTTGAATTCTAAACCTTAGAAACACTATTTTGTAGCCTATAGCCTACTTTGTGTTCAAAATCATAGAAACCCTAGTTTTTAGCCACTAACTATCATTGACCAATCGCTGGTATCAATTATTCATTGTCGCTGTTTCCCAAATTGGACCTTCACCATACATTAGTGAATCGATTGTGATTTGTTTATGTGCGGGATTTCTTACTTGGTGTTCCACCTGTGTGCAAATACACCATTTTAGTTGAACATGTGAACTCTCACCAAGCTTCCTACCATTGTAATGAATCATCAGTGCATGATCTTTCATAACCATTTCATCCATCTTAATGCCGCCATAAAAAAACACTTCATCCATATTAATGTCATCATCAAAAAAAAAATTCATTAGCTAGTCTCATTAGTTAACACACTTCCTTCATCTATTTTTTGAAGAATCACAACAACCAACCCATGGAACCCTTCCATAAGCTAGAATTATATGTTTTCATGAAATTGATCTATCCCACTAAAAACTAGTAAAAACCCTAAGATGGAGTCTACGGGAACCAACTATGAATGCTTCTTACAAAAATCCTCAATAATTCTCCCTAATTCATATTTGCACCATATGTACCCTAAATTATTTTTATTTTTGAATCACAGCTAATCGTTAGTTTAAAAGGCATTAAGAAGGCATCACTTCCTTTTAGGATAAAAAATAATCTAGAAATAATAATGACATCAATTTTAATATTCCTTTGAACTCAATGGGAAATCGAATGGATGGTAACAATTACCCTTTAAAATTATGAGTATAGTCATCTTGATTATTTTGTTGGATTTTCTCTTGTATAGCCATCTGTAGGTGTCCCTGAAAGCCTTTGGGGTGTGAGTTTAAACGGGCCATAGAATGGTGGTATTTGCTCATATCTACAAACCGTCGACTCCATTGGATTCGGGACATCGAGATAGTGCTAGGGGTTCCCCTCTCCTCTGGTCCCATGGCCCAGGTATCATCTTTTAGGTCTATTTTGGAAACTAGGGTTTTGCTCAGTAAGGGACTATGCAATTTTTGCACATAGGGGTAAAATTTCCAAAATAATCAACTCGGGAATTATGGCTAGCGTTCCCAGCTGGAACCTTCCTATACACACTTGCAGGACTTTCCAGAACCTTTTTTTGTTCCACGGTTGGAATTCTATGCCCTCGGTAGGTATCAAACATGTGTCTGTGAAGGCCTTTGGGATGTGAGTTGGAACGAGCCATAGAATGTCAACCGTGGTTCGGATAGATAAACCTTTGACTTCGTTGGATTCAGAGAATTGGTATAGTTCTAGGGGTTCCCCTCTCCTCCGGTCCCATGACCCAGGTGTCATCTTTTAGGTCCATTTTGGAAACTAGGGTTTTGTTGAGTAAGGGACTATGCAATTTTTTGCACATAGGGGTCAAATTAGCAAAATCATCGACCGGGGACTTATGGCTAGAGTTCCCTGCTGGAACCTTCATAGACACACTTGGAGGACTTCCCGGAACCCATTTTTGTTGCACGGTTGGAATTCTATGCCCCGGTAGGTATCCAACAGGTGTCCCTAAAGTCCTTTGGGATTCCAATTGGAACGATACATAGAATTATGACTGTGGCTCGGATAAAAAAACCGTCGAATCCATTATATTTAGGACATCAGGATAGTCCTAGGGGTTCCCCTATCCTCCATTCCCATGTCTCAGGTGTCATATTTTAGGTCACTTATGGAAACTACGGTTTTGCTGAGTAAGGGACTATGCAATTTTTGCACATAGGGGTCAAATTTTAAAAATCATCAACCGGGGACTTATGGCTAGCGTTCCCAGTTGGAACCTTCCTAGACACTTTTGCAGCACTTCCCAGAACCCGGTTTTGTTGCATGGTTGGAATTCTATGCCCCCGATAAGTATCCAATAGTTGTCCGTGAAGGCCTTTGGGATGTGAGTTGGAACAAGCCATAGAATGATGATCGTGGATCTGATCGACAATCGTTCGACTCCATTGGATTCACGACATTGGGATAGTTCTAGTTGTTCCTGTCTCCTCTGGTCCCATGGATCAGGTGTCATCTTTTATGTCCATTTTGGAAACTGGGGTTTTCCTTAGTAAGGGACTGTTGTATTCAAGCAGAGAGTATAAGCACACACAAAGATATAATCATGACAAGAGAGATGAGTCAAATGCATCCAACTGGTTATATTCATCTTGATGGTATTATTTATACATCTTTATATGTGGTTGGAGCAGTTGCACCCGCTCCAACTGCTTCTTTAACTATACTATTACATAAGTAACTAATGACAATTAAGGAGCCCGAAGGGTCCCCTCCAACATCTCCCACACCTCAAAATCTTTCTTCGTCCCGAAGAAAATAAGAATAGCCATGAACTGTGATTCCTTTAGTATTTGTCAGCAACCTAGTAGTTGTCAATTGAGCCTCTCACCCCTTTCACCTTCCTGCCGGATTCATCTTCCATGGTCTAGGAGCTTCTGGGATTCCACATCTGCCATTGCACCAACTCACCATCTGCCTAAAAACTTCTAAAATGACACTGAATAGATTTTTCTGAATTTCAACATCGGGGGCTTGATCAATTTAAGTGTTTTTTTGTCATTATTAAGCGTGAAGCACTTTCTTTGTGTGGTATAGATGTCTTCTACTTGAATGCATGGTTTTCGTAGACTCAACTATCATGAGGCTTCCTGCAAGTTTTGAATGTGTCGCCGCTGCTTGTGGTTGATACTGACTGATATTAGTTGACTTGACTCGACTCAACATGACTTACTTGACTCGACATGATTTACTAATTCATCTAGAGACCGACCGAATTACAAAATTATAATACAAAAAGGTCAACTCTCGACCATCGACTTCATAAAAAAAATCAACCACTTACAATATTGACCGACCGATGAAATCACCTACCATTCATCAAACTTATAAGAATATATTATAAATAAAAAATTGACCATAAGGATTTTCGACTATATTTTTACACCGACTATTTTTGAGTTTCGACCAAAGACCATATGTTAATATGGACCACACATCAATGAACCATTTGACATATCGACCAATACCAATACCATCCACCAAAAATAATATGACCTATATCGATTAACTCATCGACCAATCTTTTACATCGACCATAATTATTTTGATTAATAATTTTCAAAGCTTCCACCGCACTTCATAAAAGTTATATCAACCGGAGAAAGTAGGATGGATGTATTATTTGGTATCGACCATTGTTTTCTTTTGACCCACTTTATAAATAATATTGAAAAAGTTATTATATGGACAATTGTATAACATGACTGAACTTACAGAGCAGATGCGTCGATGAAGATTTTAACCTCAAACTTATTAACCAAAATTTTATTCCTCGACCATTGGTGCGGACAGGCTCACTGCATCAGCCCTCGATGGTATCACTCCATATAACCGAACCGTGCATAGTCGAACAGGTCGTTGATTGAGAAGCATTAGTTTTTTTCTTGTAGGGATTTTTAATTTCAAATTTAAGTCAACATCTTCCAACGCGTCGATGAGAAGGCTGGGGTAGTCGACATTTCCCCATAAAATCTGTTGGGCATTCAGTAAGTCAGTGGTAGAAAATTCTCGACGTATGAACACGCTTTAGTCTTCACTTCAAGCTCCTTTTTAGGTTTGAACCCATCAATTTTTCTAGCCGGTGCAAGCAGGCGCTAAAGTCACGATCTTCCTTCAATCTCTCATGAAATAGTAGATTTCAGCATGCATATCAAGCCTCCGTCGACCGACCAAACAAACGTAATGTAAATATTCTCCTACCAATGGGTCTTTTTCTTTTGTAGATTCACTAATTTCGTCTAATTTTAGGCCGCCTTGTAGATAGGCAATGTGATCGTTGCATCGACTGGAGCATTCATATTTGACTAGAGGAGTCGGGCTCGATCAGAGCAGTCAAATATTTTCTCCCTCCCTTGACTATTATGGTCGACAGGACACTTTCGTAAATAACTACCTCTGTCGGCTAATCTCTCCAGTCGGTATAAAGAGTATTCGAATCCAATCCAGAATCAGGTAACCCGTTGACCATGCCAAATGCAATGATCATGTGGTTAATGGCTTGTCAATTACAGCAGTCGACCTAACGTAGTTTCTTTGTAAATATTTCATTCACGAACAGTTCTTCAATTTCTTGTAGGTATCTCACTTTTCTTCCACTAACAGACATACAACATTCTTCTCAGTCGAAATATTCACATGTCGAAGACTTAGTTGACGGACTGCTAAGCATATTGGTCGGCTTTAATATTTTGCTGAGCATACTTTCTTGTAGGTTCTTTACACGTCCATCGCTTCGAGCCAAATGAAGATTGGATTTTTGGTTAGTCAACTGCAATATTTCCTCTTTCTTTTTGCCTTCACCCGCTGCAGATCTCATCTTTTCTTTTTGCAGAACACAGGGCAGTATTTACTCATCTTTGGTGACAACGCATTACTAATCGAAACAACATTTTCATTTCTTTGATTCTTGCCGGTATTCTTCAACGAATATTGCACGATTTCCTTCAGATTCGATCACGCATCATCATAATTTCTGAGCATTTCTGGTAGGTTTCTTTCTTCTCACGATCTCCTTCAGGTTCGAACCGCTCCTCTTTTGCTGCTGCTGTCACCCATCCAAAAGAGAATGACAACAATGCCAAATGTTGTATTCAAGCAGAGAGTATAAGCACACACAGAGATATAATCAAGACAAGAGAGATGAGTCGAATGCATCCAACTTGTTATATTCATCTTGATGGTATTATTTATACATCTTATATGTGGTTGGAGCGGTTACACCCGCTCCAACTGCTTCTTTAAATATACTATTACATAAGTAACTAATGACAATTAAGGAGCCTGAAGGGTTCCGTCCAACATGGACTGTGCAATTTTTGAACATAGGGGTCAACTTTGCAAAAAAATGATTTTGATTCTAGAACTAGACATTCAAAGAGTGGCAATCAAACCCACCACACTGCACCCTTGGTAGATTGCTATGTCCTTAGTGTGCCACATCATTTAACATATCCTTAGTGTTCCACTATATTTGCATTTTGAGTAATTAATGTCATTTTTAAGAATTCAAAGTTCCAAATAAAAAATGGAGGCGATGTTTCATCGATGATATCCCTTTGATCCTTGCTAGCTTTGTTAGATCAAAGTCACCATGAATCTTTCCATCAAGTTATTGGGGAATACTTTCCAAATCACAATGAACAACCATTACATTGTCATTTGTATCAATCAAGTACATGCAATTTTAAATACATTTTCATATGAGGATAATCCATCCTTTTTACAAACATAGGACGATGAACATCATATTTTTCTTCATCAAAACAACATTATCAAGGAAGATCATTAAACTAGTTAGGTATTTCATTTTCCATGGATTCTGTTTGATTACTTTTGCATTACACATTTTGTTTATGCACATTCAACATATTTAGAGCCATGCTTCACCAGTGAGATATTTTTTGCAATGACTCATGGTACGAGGCATGTTCAGGACCCTAAATATTGAAAGGATGTACATTTAAACATGAATTAGAATTATGACAAGTGGAAAATGGACATATGAAATAGGTAAAGCACAAACCAGGGTCTTACATATAGGGTATAGTAAGGATAGGGTTTATATCTTCAACGATTTTATGAGAGTG
This sequence comes from Larix kaempferi, assembly GCA_027924585.1. Taxonomy (NCBI): domain Eukaryota; kingdom Viridiplantae; phylum Streptophyta; class Pinopsida; order Pinales; family Pinaceae; genus Larix; species Larix kaempferi. The sequence goes on along the minus strand of BSBM01001123.1, from coordinate 361,666 downwards.
AATTCATGACCAACTATTGGTTAGCATATTGGAACAAACTAGGGTCTTACAAACTAGGGTATATTTGTTGTATATTTGACCATATGTACACGAAGTCCCAATGAATTTTATTACACTTTAGTTCATGCATTCCTTGCCATTGTACTTGATAATTTGCCATTGTTTTTAGCATGATAGAGTAGGAAGACTTCAATCGAACTTAATAGATGGTCATGCACGTATAGTTTGATGAAATACAGTAGCATTGATGAAATGTGTAGCATCTATTAGACTTCCTCTTAGCTTGTGAAAATGTCGTAGGCTTATATTGATGATGTAGTGTCAGGTAGATCCAATCTCCCACTTCAAATTTACACACATTGCAGTTGCTTGTCCTGACTCCTGATAGGATTTTTTCATATCTTCGGCCAATCTGATTCTCCTTTAGTTGTTTAAGTATCTATTTGGTTTCCTCCCAGAAATATCCAATAGTTGGCAGTTGAGTGTCTTTAATGATCAAATCAATCGGTAAAGGAGGGTCATAACTATAAATGGCCTTAATGGTGACATTCCAGTTGATGTGTTCTATTGTACAAATTCTCTGCCAAGTGCATCCATTTTGGCCAAGAAGATTTCTTTCGTGCAACTTAATTTTCTCAAGTACCCCTCTAGACTAAAATCTGAAAACTAAATCTGGAAATTGAAACTAGAAAAGGGTGAAATTTGAAAAAGTAAAAAAAACCCAAAAAAGGAATTAGAAAACTAACTAGCGACCTCAAAAATTGATATGCTGCATAAACAATCTATTAGAAGCCTAAAGACTCAATTTTCTTTGCTATATCTACTTCACTTTGAAATAGGCACTTCTCCTTTTACTCCTTCTTGTATTCAAGCATATAGTAAGCACATGCACACAGAGATAATCAAGACAAGACAGATGAGTTGAATGCATCCAACTGGTTATATTCATCTTGATGGTATCATTTATAATCTTATATGTGGTTGGAACGGTTGCACCCACTCCAACTGCTTCTTTAACTAGACTATTACATAAGTAACTAATGACAACTAAGGAGCCCGAAGGGTCCCCTCCAACATCTCCCACACCTCAAAATATTTCTTCGTCCCGAAGAAAACAAGAACAACCATGAGCTACGATTCCTTTAGTCTTTTTCAGCAATCTGGTAGTGGTCAATCGAGCCTCACCCTTTCACCTTCCTATCGAATTCATCTTCCACGGTCTAGGAACTTCTGGGCTTCCACGCTCTGCCATTACACCAACTCACCAACTTCCTGAAAAACTTCTGAAATGACACTAAATAGATGTTTATGTATTTTAACACCGAGGGGCTTCATCAATTTAAGTGTTCTTTTTTCATTATTATGCGAGAAGCGCTTTCTCTATGTGGTATAGATGTCTTCTGCTTGAATACATGGTTTTCGTAGACTTATCTATCATGAGGCTTCCTGCAAGTTTTGAATGTGTCGTTGTTGCTTGTGGTCGATACCCACTGATATTGGTCGACTTGAGTCGACTCAAGACGACCATACATGACTTACTTGACTCGACATGACTTACTAAGTCAGCTAGGGATCAAATGAATTACAAAATTATAATACAAAAAGATCGGATCTCGACCATATTTAACATCGACTTCATTAAAAGATTCACTTACAATATCGACCAATGACCCGATTATTTTGAGTTTCGACCACTTTTAGTACCAACCATTTACAACCAGCCATTGAACAATACAATTCTGTCGACCACATTATATCGACTATAATAAAGAGTCGACCAAATAGCTTCGACTACATAAGTAAAACCTCGACCATTTTATCACGACATTTATTTGCACAACATATCAACCAGTTGTAACATCGACCCGAGCACATTTTTACATACCCGTCCACTTTAATGAGATGTCGACCAAATGATGTGTCGACCACCTCGACCATTAAGAACCGACCAATTTTAAAATTACTACTAAACGAACTACGTCGACCACATTTACAAATATATATAGAATTTTGTCGACTCCAAGACCAATACTTTTTGTAACCAACAATATCTAAAATGTTGTAGATACTTTCTGATGCATGCTTCTGTCAGTATACTTGGCCGTAGATGTTAAAACTTAGCAGAATATTGCACTCATTCAACACATTGTCGGCCAATATATTAGGCCATGAAAATACTCGTCAACCAAATACTATATATGACTTCTAGTCGATGGGTCAACAACTTGACTGGTTAGTAAAACAACTGGTTGAGCAGTCCATTAGTAGTCGGTTATTACAGTCACGTGGGCGATAAATTTGAGCCATCTGACCGATTCGATATCCCAGTGCAACAATACTACACAGGTCATCTTTCAGTCTTTTATCTTTTTATTTACATAAAAGATAACCAAAGGGAGTGTGATCACTAAATCGAGTGGAGCGTGATAAACAAACTTGACGGGACGCTTACCGAACAAACTCACACGCACTGACAAAACCTCTTCTACATTCAATCTATTAGTCGGGTCTTTATAAATAGTTGGTGTTTCCACAAGATATTGTTGCTAGTTGGAGACGGTCACGTTGGCTATTGCTGAAGTCCGGAGTTACGATGAATTTTTGTCAGATGCTCCTCCACCACGCTCCCGCACGACACGCACTCTGTCGCCAAATGACCTCCTGAAGCATTTTTTTGTATTTTCTTTCAAATTTCTATCTACTCCATGCGATCTTCCAGGTTCGATTGACTGCTTGGTTAATTGGGCATTTTTGGTCGACAAGCTCGATCAATTTGTCACACTGAACTTATCCTTCATGGTTGGTTTCCCTAAATGGTTGTGTCGACAGACTTCTTGGTAGGTGGTTGCAATGCAAGGGCAGTTCTGTTGCTCGTGTTTGTCAAGCTCCAACAATGTAAGAATTCTTTGAGTTTGCAGACTTTATTGATTTCGAGGAGCTTTGTTAATATTGCATCAATCGAAAAAAAACAAAAATAAGGTATGCGCGCATTCAGTTTACAAAGCACATAACACAGCCTGGAGTCACTCCCAGTGAGGGGCTTCTACCATCGAATTCCATCTAAGTCTTTATAATAGCCAGAACAGGTCTACTGTCGACTTTCATTTTCTTAGTGGATGGGCCAACGTATGGGTGAACTGTAGGGTGGTTGCATACTTGTGATGATAGTCGGCAGATTCTTCCGTGGGATTCGAACCGGTTTCCATCCACATAGGTTTGCAGATCGATCAGTAGGCCCGAGTGCTAGACAATTTCTGAAGTGCGAGCGAAAAGAAGGTCCGTCGTATTCTTGTAATTCACGAGCAATGCCAATATCTTATCTTTGCTTTTGCAGATGTTTTTTGTAATGCATGCACAAGAATCCTTCATCTTTCTTGCAGGCTCTTCGACGAACTTCACATGCTTTCTTCAATGTTCTATGCTTGGTCAATGGTCACAATCAGTCTTTCTTGCAGGTTTCTTCAACGAACATTGCACGGTTTCCTTCAGATTCAATCACGCAGCATCATCATTTATGATCATTTATTGCATGGATTCTTTCTCCTCACAATCTTTTGCAGGTTCGATCCATCTTCTATGTGCTGCTGTTGTCACCCAAACTGCATGAAAGAGGCAACGACGCCAGATGTTGTATTCAAGCATATAGTAAGCATACGCACATAGAGATAATCAAGACAAGAGAGATGAGTCGAATGCATCCAACTGGTTATATTCATCTTAATGGTATTATTTATACATCTTATATGTGGTTGGAGCGATTGCACCCACACCAACTGCTTCTTTAACTAGACTATTACATAAGTAACTAATGACAACTAAGGATCTCGAAGGGTCCCCTCCAACACTCCTACTTCCCCTTCTACTCCAAACTTTGGTCTGCACCCAGTTTAATTCACTTCCAATTGACTTTGATTTGCTTTGACAACTTTGCTTTGTATAGCTAATTCATATTGACTTTGATTTCCATTCCCAACTTTGCTTTGTATAGCTCTTGATGGAAGGTTGGTTACTCAACTTGATCTAGTTGGTGCTTTGTGCGGGGGGGGGGTTGACCTTGTGATTCTTGGAACTAATCTGTCTTTCGGACTAGTGGTGGTTTCCTTGATGTCTAGAAACGTATATTTGAAGGGATCGTGTGGAGGTTAATTGATCCCTTAGTGTGAGGGTTGAGATGAACCTGAGGCCTCATAGGTTTGGAAGTCAAAAAGGTGTGGGTCATTTTTTGTTGCTTGCTCCTCCAAGATGATGATGCAATCGGGAAGAAAGAGGTGATCCTCTTGATTCTCTCTGGTTAGGTCAGATCATGAGGAGACTGTGATCTCAGTTAAAAAATATTCTCCACAAATAGAGAGCTACCTCTAGTTAGGATAGTGGAATAAGGTGGATAGGAAACTCCTTGACTCCTAGCAAAGGTAGTGATACCTTCCTCTAGTCTCATAGTGGATGGGACAATGGAAGATGAGATGCTCCTTTATCTTAATCTCTTGTAAGTGGCGTAGTTGGAAATCTGATATGATATGGGATGGAGTGATTTCTCTTAACCTGAACCTTGTGAGAGCCCACGCGAAATTGACCAAAAGGTATCTTGATAGCATGCATCCATTATTCGTGTATATGCTGGTTAGATAATGAAGCCATCTCTCAACTGCAGAAAGTGCTTAGAATAAAAGGACATCTTAGGGCCAAGGTTTTGCTTCTTTCATGGACTTCAAATTCCCCATAGACTTTCCCTTCACCTACAAGAGTTTTCCTTCCTCACGGACTTGATCTTCACATGACATACTTCTCCTTCACCTCATAGAGTCTGGTTTCCTCATAGATTTTTTTTTTCCCTTCCTTATGGATTTCTCCTTCACCTACAAGACTTTCTCTTGAATTGATTTTAGTTCACTTTGAACTGGTGTTAGAGTGAGGACTTATAGTCATTTAATTTTTTTATTACTCTACCTTATGTTTGACACTTCATTGTCCTTAAGCACTAGGAATCTTCCTTCTTCACTCACAATACTCTGCTTCCTTCACAGAATGCATTACACAACAAAATGATGGAATCTTGAAATTTGCTCTACTTAGAGTAATATGTTTGGTACCGAATACTTTTTTTGAAGAATTACTTCACCTTTAGACATGGAAAAAGCCTAACTACTTTTCCGTAAATAGTGAAAGGAGAAATTTCTAGCACTAAGCACTCTTCATGAAATTAGAGTTTTTCCTTAACAATTTTTGGGAAACTTCACATATGCACTTGCTGGGTTGGGTACTTTGAGCTCTTTTGCAAAATGTTTTTAATGAAACTTCTTGAAATTTGAAGCTTCCATACTCAATAGAAAATAACGTCACTAGTTTAAACCCTCGAAAGGCCTCAATCTTGTAGTTGAAGCTTTGATAATTTACTCCAAGAAGTCACAACTCTGTAACCCTTGCTTTGATACCAGATGTTGTGCACCCTACTCCTCTATAACTCCCCCCAATTGTGGCAAATACTGTTGAATATCTCACCTAATATATACTAATAAATGTAGAAAAGTATCTACTAGTATAAGTAATACACGATTCTTTATGAACTTAGCCAAATTATGTGATAGGCATGCAATACTTTTATCATAGTTTAGCACATAAAAACCAAACTAGCTCACAATAAAAAAAAAACTTCTAGATTAGCTTACCTATAGAAATCATACACTAGTTAAGCCTTTCTTAGAAAAAATCCAATGCATAATTTCAAAGCAAAATCTTAGGAAAATAGATTGGAGATTTTTCCAAAGATGCTGTTGAACTTCACATTTTTTATTTTTACTCGAATGCACCACCTCATAAGCATGCCCATCATCCAAAATGATATCTTAGACCTTAATATATACCCTAATATTTCTTAGTTTTCCGAAGAAAAAGGGTAATAGAACAGTACCAAAACACAACCATCAAATCTCATAGTGAAGCGCATCTTGCTGCTTTGAAATTTCAATCTTTAGACAGTCGTCGAAAAAATTGCTTGGTAACATCCCACAAGTTCCACTATTAGTTGAATCCTTTAAAACTGCTATAAAAAACAACCCCAAAACATCCTTCAATCCTACATCAAAATGACATAGCACCCCCGAAAAATCTTTTACGATTTGCTGCAGGAATGAATTTTAGACCTTAGTATAGTGAAATATGTGTGTGGAGTGTGTATTTCCCCTGCATATTAATACTCTTAATCCTTGATCTTAAACAAGGATGGCCTTGACATATCTTAAACAGTTCTTCGTCGTACTATTCAAGCTTTGTTAGCCATTGAACAACCAATTCTACTCCTCAACCAATGAACTATTTCATAATCTAAGAAACCGATTTCAACTTACCACAATTTAAAATCTAATTAGGTCCTCCAAAACTGCCCAAAGTATTTAAACATCAAACACAAGTCTCTTGCCAATGTCCTATGTCTTGCTACCAACATTGTAATAACAAGATAATTTTTTAGCTTGGGACTGTGCAAACATTGCCTAAAATCTCCCTCTTCTAGATGCAATAATCCAAATCTGAAATCTTTCCAACATAGTTTCATAATCAAAATATAACTCCAAGAATTATCTTTGAAACTTAGTTGTGTTTAGGGAATACCCTAGAGTGCTAAAGACAAAACGTTTTTTACTATAATTTAACAGTTAACAATCATTAAAGTCAGAAATTTTTTGAGTATAATTCAACATCGGTAAATATGCTAAACCCATAAAAAATTCACCAAAAAATTTAATGATTATGAGCATCATTTGAAGGGAGAGTTTCTATGTTTTTTCATCTTTTGTTTTGATCACCTTTTGATCTGCTGCAGGTATGTTGAAGTTGACTCTTTAGTTTGGTGAGGGCTATTTGAATAAACCACTGACAATACATTTTGTTTCAAGGTGTTTCATCCTAATAGTAATATTTCTTCATCCTTGTTAGAGATATGAATTGAAAGTGCATACCTTGCTTCCTAGCTCTTTGTTTTATTAATGAACTAATATGCATGTGTAAATTTGAATATGCAGATGGATCCTAGTGATGTTGAGAACTTTGCAATTTTTATTGGTGAAGAGAATTGTGTCCTTCGAACAAATCAGTGTCGAAAAGGTTGTACATATGTTGATATCCATTGTGAAATTGTGGATGATGAAATCATCGAATATCCTTTTGATTCTATTGGCCCAATTGGACATCCTTTAAATACAAAACAAGAGCAAAAAAGGAAACCTACAACAACAAATATAGGCATTAAGAGGAAAGTAGACATAATGGTTTTTGAATCATTGCAATCACATGTAATGGAAGGAACGCAAATATCTAAAAACATTGAAGGAAATGTGGAGGAACCTATGTATAAACAACCAAGAGTTGATCATGTGTCCGAGTTAGTGGAACAAGTTGAAGTGGATCATCATGTGTCCGAGGTAGTGGAACAAGTTGTAGTGGTTGATCCTAATGTATTGGAATCTTGGGAACATAAAGTGAATAGTTTGTCAAGGAGAAGCTAACAATCAAGGCATATTCAAAAAATGGAAAACCTAATATAAAGATCCATTGTGAAATTTATGGCATTGATTATGGAATGGGAGAAGTATCCTTGGCAACGTGAACGGTTCATAACTTCAAAAACAATCATATGAAAACAGGATCCCATCAACGTCACATTTCAATTTTGGGAAGTAATGAAATTCCTTCATGTAACATAGTAAAGAAGACAACCATGGCTAGAGATAGACTTGATATTGATCAAGCAATCAAATTTCTAGATGATTTCAACCAAAAGCAAGAGCCTAATTTTTTCACGGTGGTGGAAGCAACACTTGCAAACTATGAGGACAAGAAAAAAGTAAGAGTGGAATGTACACGATGCAATAGATGGTTCTCTTTGGTGCCAACAAGTGGTAATATTGTCAGTTCTCTAAATGAACACATGAAATCAAGGAAGCACACTGCTACTATAGATGAGTCTTTGCATGATACAGTTGTGTTGAGGAGTGGAACAGTTGGGAGACTGAAGAAGCCTACCAATGTTAAGTCCCAACAAAGTTTGACTAAGTTCTTGGTCCCATCACTACCATCACCATCACATGGGGTTTCTACAAGTTCACATGCTTCTACTTCAGGTGTGTTAATCACCCAAGTTTTAATTTAATTTGAATTTGAATTTTCACATTACTTTATTTGTTATTACTTGTTAGTAGTAGTTCGTAGATCATTTTCTAATTTGTTTTTTCATCTTATTCTAGGACAATTGCCTCCCCCAATATTACTATGTTGGGGGTATTGGGATCCCTATCTTGATAGAAGAGGGGAGAGATTGGACACAAAGGTTCTAATGGATTACCAACCTGGTGGAAAATTGTGGGTCATAGAGATACATACCAAGAGAACACTATGTTATTATGGTGTTGAATGCCATATTACCGGTGCATACAAACATATTCATTGCAAGAGGGTTTCTGAAACAGGAATCCCATTTGATTCATTGACATGCAATCGTTGTATGTTGATACCTAATTGTGATGAATTTCAGATGTGTTTATATCGAGAATCAAGGAGCAACAACAAAAGACATGGGAGAGATATAGGGAAAAGGAGAAGGTTGGACTATTTGACTCAAACTGAACTCAAAATTGTTGCAAGAGATGCAAATGCTACACATAGATTAACAATGCAATCTCTTTGGTGGGAGAGGACAAAGGTTGCTACATTGTCTATTAGAATGAGGTCTCTAAGGGAAAAGTTGTTTGAATCTGCTGGAAGGAACGATGTGTTTAGGTTTTGCAAGGATGTGTGTGAGGCTCATAAGCAAGCAAAATTACAAGGTAAAGATGCAGTTTGGGAATTTGTTCAATATATATTTCACAACCTAGTTCGTTCAAAGTCAAGGAGAAGATATAGTGCATCCACTAAATCCATTTATGAGATGATTAAGTTATGGGGAGGTCCAATATTACATAGATTTATTAGCTTGAATTTGGATGGCCCTTCGATATCTACGACCTTAAGCCAAGTTAGAAAATCGTTGACATATATCCTAGGGGAGCATGAGTACATTTTTGAGGAAATCAGAAAAGTGTATGCTTCTTATAAAGAAAAACATGGTACAGAGGGCCCAATTTCGGTATGCGTTGTTGAAGATAAAATGGTTGTGAAAAAATATGCTAGGTGGGTAGCCAAAAGCGATACATTGGTGGGTTTTTGTGGTAAGAAAGAAGAACATAAGTGTCAATCATATTTCTTGGTGACAATTGGTGAGTGTGCTGCAGGCTATGATATTATTACAAATGCCTTCAAGAATTGTGTGATTGGTCATTATGCACGTGTTATTATTGCAAACCCTTTACATGAGAAACTTCCTCATTTGGTTGTGGTTGTTCATCCAACGTGCAACATGTTTAATGCAAATTTTGTCCATCGACAATGGGAAAAAGTAGAAGACCTATGGAAGAAAAATGTGGAACATTTTTTAGGACCTATTATTGGTCATTCCTCAGATGGGGATAGTAGGAGAAGAATGCTTATGTTGAAGGATTATTACTCAACGATAAGCATGCGATATCAAATTCCCTGGGAAGGGAGGGGTCTAACTGGGTTGTATGATGGCTTTAAAGTAATAAGATTTCATGATTAGGATTGCATCCAAATGGAAAAAATCTAGTGAATCCTTTGTTTAGTGGTTAATGAGATTTGATTGTTGGAGAAGAGTTGATTAGTTTTAACCATGTAAGAATGGTTTATAACAATTTTAATGTGGATGACCACAGGATTAAAATTGAGGATATAGAGAGGATTGATCGCCAAAACTGAGGTTCAGCACAACGCATTGCTTCAAGGCATGTCCAGAGGTGCTTGAAGGAAATGAGAAGTACAGGTGGCAAGATAGAGAGGACATCGGGTACAGAGACCTATGTAGCAATCGTTGTTGACTATATTGATATGTTTTTGTCACCTAGTTTGACTCTTTGGGAAAGGGCGCGAAATTCTTCAAGAGTCCATCATTTCTTCATGTTATGGCTACGCTGGGTCAAAGAAAAAGCAAATAGTAATGTCAAAATTAATTTCATTAACAGAGAGGCATATCAAGATGTTAAAATTTCTTGCCAGTTTGCGGTTTTGTTGATAAGATTATTTCATGACTAATACCCTAACTTGCCATGTGCATTGAACCTGACTAGGTTAGATGTATGTGAGAACTTCTTTAGCAAAGTCGATGGCATGGTCAGAGTAGAGAGGGCATATGATTTCACTGACTTACTTCATGCTATTGGAACCCTTAATACAGTTGCTAAAGAAGAATCGAATCCCCAAAGGCTTCGTTTCAATAAATCTCATAAGAAACAAATGAGTATCTGGAATAAATTGCATCAACAAACAATAGAGGAAGGTGATGTCTTGTCACAATATGATTCAATATCTACAGATGATAAAATTATAGAAGCTCTCAAGATAGGATTGGAGGATGCATAGGGAATTTTACTAGGTCTTGGCATGCAACCAAAAAGACACACGTAATATTCTTGGTTCTTTAAACCATGGATAGAGGGTCACAATTATTCAACATTCGAAGCTATGGATGAAGTAGTTGATAATTCTCCATCGAGTCATTCCACATCCATATTCCAATCTTCGTCTTTTATGGTACTCAATGATAGTGAATTGCAAACGATGGAAAGTGAGTGGAGGCACGAGTTGGATGGACTTTTAGATTTCGTTGATAAGAATGTGAACATAGCTACCAAACCAATGGTGGAGCTCGATGGAAAGGACATGTACAAATCTTGTTTGGTTAGCCAATTGAATGGAAATCCGACATTATCGAAACATAGATTGACTAAAGTGAGGAATGGAGTATACTTTAGGAGAGATGAGAGGGCCCACGAAAAGGGTGTTGAAATTGGTTTTGGAATTGGATCAGATTGGGTAGTGTCATTTGAGAGCAAGTCTATAGCCGTAGTTGAATGCACTACAAGAAAAGGTGTATCTCAAAGTACAAAGCACAACGTTTCTTGTGGGACTTGGTACATTGGAAGAGTGCAAAGAATAAGAAAGAAGGATGGTAATAGGGTGTTTGTTTACCATAATGACATTGATCTTTTGGATAGGCCTGAAGGTGTTGAGCTTCAATGTTGTTGGCACAATAAAATAAATGGGAAACGCATGCACAAGTATGATTTGACAGATCATCTATTCATACAACTTGAATCTGTTATAGCAACGGAAAACCTATCATACAATATCAAGAATGACACATACAAGTTAGAAGAAAGAAACCACAAAATTTTTTGTGGATTTCATATAAAATTTAAATACGATGACTTTTTCAAAACATTCTAATTTCTCTTATCTTTTCTACTACTATCTTATAACTTATTTATAAAGTATTATTTTTTGTATTATCGTTGATTTGTTTGTATCAACTTCATACTCATTTTATGCTCATTTTAATTTCTCTTATCTTCAAGTGCGGTGAATGGTTCATATGCCAAACGGTTGGGATAACTCAATGTGAAGTTATCCATCGTCAAATATTTCTTTATGCGTTCTTGAGGCATGGTTCTTGAGGGTTCTTGAACTATTGGCTAGTTCAATAGTTATGTTTAATATTACTTTTAAAAGGATGAAACAAGTTTTTGTTTGTCAAATTTTGGTGCCCATGCCCATGTTAGAGTTTTCATATACTTTCTTTTGCTACTTCAATAATTAAATGGAATATTACTTAATGTGTGTTTTTTGAAATGTGTTTTCTAAATGTATTCTTAAATGGAATATCAACAATAGTAAATAACATATGTACATATAAATAACAACAATAGTAAGAGAAGTAGTAAATATCAACAGTAGTAAATATTAGCTAGGATTGATGATCATTAGGCCTACAAAATGGATCGTCCTCAAGGCCAATTTACTTTGTCTCAACTGCCAACAACTACTTGGAAAAATATTCACAGCAGATCTAAGAGATGATGTATACATCACAAGAAAGATTAAGATTAAGCAGGAAAATAGAAGAAGAGTGGACAATGCAGTGTAAAAGAGCAACAGAATTATGATACAGTAGAACTCAGATAGAAGCAGAATAACATCACACACTAATTCATTAATGATAATATGAAAAATAAATAATACAATGGTGGAGAGGATTCAAATGCCAAGGTAGCAATTTGAATTAGCCTGCATGGGCATGGCTTATTTGCACTAGGATTCATCATCATCATTAGTGGAGTCATCAATGCATAAGTAACAATCAACCAGGTGTCAAACTGAGTCTAACTAAGTGTGGTAGGTGTAACTGGCACATGGAAGCACTAATGTAGTGAAGGAGGCTCAGTGGAGGGCACATGGGGAGCTGACTAGAGTCCAAATAGGAAATTTAGTCTCAATGGGGGTCCAACGGAGTGTTTCAGTGAGTTAACAAGTCAATCTAGCCTTAAATCAAGGAAAGATCCACAAATAACTCAACTAACTGAAGTGCAACTGAGTTGTAGGTGAAGAAGGGAACATTTCTCAAGTGGTAGGTGAAAGGTGGGCGCATCACTGACTAGGAGGGATAAAACTAAGTGGAAAGAAGCTCTCGGGGCTAGAAAACTGGGGACTAGGTGTTGGAGGACACCAACCTAATGATTGGGATGCATGCAATTGCATGCCTGCATGCAAAAATGCATGCGTGACTGAAATGAAAAATAATGAAAATGTTGGTAGGACTAGGATGGAGTATAGGAATATCTTAACACCCCCCTTAATCCATCCTGGGCCTTGGTAACTGACACCAAAGGTCACCCAATATAATGAATGATAAATAACAGTCCATAAACCGACGAAATGGGGAAAGCCTCATGGGAAAAATACCCCCCCTCAAAATAGACTGTAGGGCACACCAAAATAAATGATCCAAACTCAAGCAGGTGTGATGCTTGGTCATATGTTTGGAGGCATCTTCTTCTTGGGAAGAAGTGGATCATGCGCAAAAAACATGTGCTTGTACTTTCTCTTCAGATCGAATGTGATGAGAACAAATCCAGAGGTATGAGGATGATCCTGGAACCTGTGATTCAAATCAATTGAGGTAGGATCAAATCCATGAATGTGTAGATAGTCTTTTTTTTCTCCTTTGAACCATCATAGGTGCGATTATGCTCAAAAGAGCCATCACATCATAATGATTGCTTGGAATCCAAATCAGATCCAAGACTTAAAAAATATTTTCTTGAGATCTCCTTTGAACCATCAGAGGTGAGATCAAAACCATGAAATGCATGAGAAATTATCCCGAGCGAATGGCAATGCCCTACATCTTCAGTAAACTTCTGAGAACTTGTACAAATGATATTACAGTAGTACATAAGAGGTGACTGATCAAGGAGAGTGAATGCATTACCTCCAATTGCTTATTTAACCTCCGAAACATTCATGAGATCATCATTATGCAAACCAACAGACTCTTGTGCAAGAGAGGATTTAATAACCTCTGGAGTTTCTAGAGTGTGAGCTGGCACATAATTCAAAATAGTAGATATTGAGAGCATGAGTGTAGAATCTGCAAGTTCTTCTTCTTTGTGGACAAATTCACTATGAGATATGTCTGATATTGATTCATGATCAGAGAGACCATCAAGGAGGGCGAATACATCACTGAGCTTGCTCTCGAAATGGTTTGGACCAATCCCTTCATTCTGCTTTCCAAATATTTCATCCATATGGGCCCATAGCTCTTTTGGAGATTCAGCAGAAAGGAAGTGGGTTACCATGCAACGAGACATAGCATACATCATTGCTGCATAGACTCTGTCACCTTCATTTAACCAATCATTCTCTTCTTCATAGGATTCGAACTCTCTTTCCAAACAATAATCATAGAGGCCATGTCTCTTCAAATGTGATATCATCTTGGTTTCCACTCATCATAGTTGAATGGAGAAAGAGGAGGAATTCCTTCTGGAATCATGAAAGCTGTTTGAGAAGACTTGCAAAAAAAATAGAAAGTATCTGCAACTGCTATTGCTACAAAAGTGCAGAAACTGCTGCAACCACTGCACTCGAAATCTTGATTATAACCTGCAAAAAACTCTCAAGAATGGAGATAGACAATACTCTCAACATGCTCTGATACCATGTGAAAATATTCATAGCATATCTAAGAGTTGATGTATACCTCACAAGAAATATTAAGATTAAGCAGGAAAATAAAAGAAGAGTGGAAAATGCAATGTAAAAGAGCAACATAATTATGATACAGTAGAACTCGGATAGAAGCAGAATAACATCACACACTAATTCATTAATCATAATATGAACAATAAATAATACAATGGTGGAGAGGATTTGAATGCCAAGGTGGAAATTCGAATTATCCTGCATGGGCATGGCTTATATGCACTAGGATTCATCATCATCATGAGTGGAGTGTCAACAATACACCACGAAGAGTCCTAATCATCATCAGTGAAGTCATCAATGCACAAGTAACGATAAACCATGTGTCAAACTGAGTCTAACTAAGTGTGGTAGGTGTAACTGGCACATGGAAGCACTAATGTAGTGAAGGAGGCTCAGTGGAGGACACATGGAGAGCTGACTGGAGTCAAAATAGGAAATCTTGTCTTACTGGGGGTCCAACAGAGTGTTTCAGTTAGTTAACAAGTCAATCTAGCCTTAAATCAAGGAAAGATCCACAAATAACTCAACTAACTGAAGTGTAACTGAGTGGTAGGTGAAGAAGGGAACCTTTCTCAAGTGGTAGGTCAAAGGTGGGCACATCATTGACTAGGAGGGTTAAAAATGAGTGGAAAGAAGATCCCGGGGTTAGAAAATTGGGGACTAGGTGCTGGAGGACACCAACCTGAAGGCTGGGATGCATACAATTGCATGCCTGCATGCACTTGCATGACTGCATGCAAAAATGCATGCATGACTAAAATGAAAAATAATAAAAATGCTAGTAGGACTAGAATGGAGTATAGTAATATCTTAACACTACTGAGGTCTATTTTAACAAGTATTCACTTGATGGCATGTTTCGTTTTGCCAAAAATTCGACAAGCAAGGTCATTAATTCTCTCTTTTTACTGTTCTTGCAGGGAGTCCATGCTGCACTTTCCTTGCAAGAGAATTAAAGCATACATGATCTCATTCTAGCAAGAGTTATAGCAAAGGTAATTTCAAAACTTGTACAGGCCTCTCAATGAAAGTGTTTGTTATTGCTTTCCAAGTTACATATTATATCTGTTACATCTTATTGTTCACAAGGAAGGTCACATGCCATAACTGTGACATGGTTTTCCACCTCTTAACAAGTGCTGGATGTTTGGCAGTCAAAGTGTTAGAAAGCATGTTGCAATACTTCCATAATTATATGAACTATCTATGGGTCTATGTGTTACATTTGCATTTGTATTAAAATTTGTTAGGGTTGTGTGCTTGCATTGGTTTTAAATGGGTTTGTGTGGATTTTTCTTGAATTGGGTCCCACGCAACGTAGTTCTTATCCATTACTTCTTGTTATATTGAGAGTTTTTCTTGTGCTTCATTTGCAAGACTCCAAAAGATAGCTTTCAATATGAAAACAAGGTATTGCTACTTACTCCATGTTTTCTTAATGAGTTATTTTTTGAAATCAAGAAAGGTGTGCTTTCTAATTTATGGTATCTATTTTATATACTATAAAATGTGGCACAATCTTTCGATCCATCCATCCTGCGCTTCATTCATGTGGTTGCTAGCTTACATATAGTTCACTCATTTTGGACCTTGTATTCGTGTAGTTGCTAGGAGTTGATTTTAGAAATTTTCTCACCTATGGAAAAAGATTAGCTCGACAAGCCCCACATGGTGGAGATAAACAAATTCTTAATTATATATATTTGGCTCCAAAAAGATCGATATTTGATATTGTATTCTGACTTTTGTTTTCCCAAAAGTATTTTTTGTCAACTTAATACAAAATATGGACTTATTTCAAATAATTGATCTATAATACAATTCATTATATATATAAGGTTCTCTATGTATCTTTGGGTTGAAGGTGGCTTGTTGAGGTCATACTACACAGAGACTTTGTTCCATGTGGGCCCACACAGCTTAGGCTGTGCACACCTATTGAGCTTCTTGGATGATTGGATATATAAATGGATGGCTCCACATTAACATTTTAGTATATTGTATGGATTTGTATTCAAATAAAAAATTCAGCCTATAACATGTTGTGGAGCTTGTCAATCTTATCAATATTCATAATTGGTACTCTCTTTGAAGGGTAAAAGCTCCAATTTAGACATTTAGACATCATGTGTGCATAGTGGAGGACACGTTTTAACCTTCAATTTGATCATAGACAATCCATTGGACAACCACATTTTTTTTGGTATATAGTGGACAACACACGGACTAGGCGTATTATAATGAAAAATGAACCTACATATATATAAACATGCACATGCATCTTGTTTCCCTGGGCCAATATTAACCATAGTTGATATTTGAGCATGGTTGATCTCAATTGGATGAAGTAATTTGGAAATACTTAAACATTGGTTAGAAGTTGGTTATACTTGGTCATAACTAAATTGAAAATTTCATCTTATGTTCAACGTGATAGATCAAACATTGTTCTCTGACAAAAGGTTAGCACTAATTTAACCTATGATCACGTTTCATTATTATTTATCATTTTTCCTTGTTCTATAAATTTTTCAATCTGTATGTATCTTATATATATTCTATTTGTTATTAGGAGATGACATACACAATACTAATTTGAGTGTGGAATTGATGTTTCCATAATTTGCATTTAGTGTAAATAGAATGTTACCTAATTTTCACATAGTTTCAAGTTCTGAAAAACATGGGGGAGATTTTTCAAGCAAGTGGTGCTAACTATTCTTCAGTTGTCAAAACAACTACTATCTAAGATTAAGTATTCCACTTACCATTTCTTTTAAAATACAACTTTCTTTGAAAATGGTCAAATTAAGCTCAATCTTTTTTATTATCCTTTACCAAAGGAAATACTGTAGCTCTTTCCATTACTTGAAATAAAAGTGTTACATGTAATCAAGCCAAGATAGGCATCAAGAAAAATCCTGAAGAACTCCATGAGAACTATATCAAAAACAAAATTTATCTCAACTTGTATGTAAGTATTTATAAGATTTGTTGCATTGCAGGTTGGCGGATCTTAACGATTTCAAGAAAGTAAATGAGATATATGCAAAATGTAAGTGGTTTGTTTCTTGGAATCTCAGACATGCCATGAAATATGTCTACGGTTACAACATTCACACATTTTATACTATAGGTGTCTCTGCTTTGGTGCTTGCTAAAAGTTAAATTCTATTCATCTAAAATGTCCATTTGGCTTATCGAGTGTGTTCTCCTTTCTTGTCCTTTGTTCTCTCCTTTTTTTTTAGTTGTAGTTTTTGTTCTGAAAGGGAATAGGTTGTCTCTCCTTCATTAGAAGGATTAGTAGTAGCTTCTCAATTCAACACTATTGCATAAACTCTATTTCCTTGGCCATTAGTTAATACTAGTTTAAATTTTCTAGTGTCTACAAACAACTTTCTAACTCAGATTGAAGATGGGTAGAATTCTATCTTTTTTCGTACTTACCCTGTTTCCTAAATTTAACTTGGAGGCTTTCATAAATAATCCTTTTTTTATTACATTTCCTTCAAATGTTGTGGCAATCAGTTAAGATAGTCTCAACTTATTGGAGATTTTTTAAGATCGGCTTAGTGGATTATCAGCTACTCAGCATTCTCAGATTTGTAGAAGGATTGCTTGGAGGTTTCTGTTGGCACCTATTCCATCAATGATCAATTATTTTTTTCCATATAAAATTTCATTGTTGTTATAATTATTAGATATATTGAGCTTTTTAATGCCAATACTAGTTCTAACACATGCAAAGTAAATTTCTTTGGAATTTCGAGGTCAATCTATATGCTGGGGTATCATATATGTAGCTGGAATCTACTTTTATTATTTGATTCTATCATCCCTATGTAAATATTTAATATATGAAACCGTTTGATCCATGTCAAGATGCAGTGATGCTAATTTTTCAGATTGGTTTATCCTGATATTGAAATATGGATTCTCAGTTTCTAAATGTCCAAGCTACCTCATCGAGTTTTTCCTTGTACACAAATATTACCCTGTTTCAATTGATTGATGAAACAATTATGAGTGCTTTTATGTATGTGGATGCGATTTTATACAAAGCTGGCGTAGTTCATCTTTTCTTCATACATATTTTTCATTACCTACACTAGCCCGATCGACTTATCAAGCTGCAACATTACCTTTAAATGCAAAGATTGAAATTGAGTGCATTGCTGCCCTGTATTCAGATTATCTTTTTGATGTGTTCTTAGGTTTCTTATCGCCATTGTTGAAGAGTCATGCACGATCCTTTTCAAAATATATGCTCTTGGATAAGATATTTTTGTTCAAACTAGACTAATAGAAGGAGGTTCCATGACTCTACCTAACACTAAACAATTTTCATTTTTGAAGGATGTTAAAATAAGTGAGGTCACTTGACTAGAGAAATTCTCAAATCTTTGTGCACTTGAATTTGCTTGAATTGGGGTTGTGACTGAAATCACATACATTCCTCATGTTTTTTAGTCTAAAGTTTGCAACACTCGCCGCACTCGCCGCAAACTCAGCTGATCCATTAAAATCATTTGGTAGACATAAATCAATTCTATATTGAGATGATATCACAATAAAAATTGAAATTTTAAGACCAAAAAGAACTGAAATTGCAAAATTACTAATTGTGTTTTTCCATACAGTTCTCACAGATGTAGAGTTTTTCCATATAGTTACTCTCACAAGTAGCTAGTTTCTCATCTTGAGAGAGGAATAGGTGCACTTGTTCTTTCATCCATTTACTGAAGAAAAAGCTAATATTCAACTTATTTATTCATTATCAAATGCACACTTATCCAAAATAAATGTAATTTTATGCAGTTATCTGATTATCTTGAATATTTCAGAGATTTTCCCTAAGGTTTATAAATATTTATCTAGACTTTTTAACTGAGAACAAATCCAAAGAATATTGAACTAAGAATACTTGTTTCTGTTTTTGCAGCTATGATCTATTAGGTCTCGAAGGACTTGATCAAGCTTTATGCATATTTATTAGAAAAAATGACGTCCCTAACTATAAATTTTTGGACCTACCAATCAATTCTATGTTGAAGATGCATGTAAAGCATGAGGTATGAAGATACATTTACAAAATATTGAACAAGAAGTGGGATACTTAGACTTAATTCACAATTAATTTTGATGTGCTCATTATTTACACGTTATTTAGCATGCCTTTCAGTAGTTGACAACAAAGTTGAGAAATCAAAGAAATTTTCAAGTTTAAATATTGATAGTCCATTCGATGTTTATGGTTTCAGATCTTAGAATTTTCCAGTGGAAGTGTTCTCTAATTTTTTCATGTTTGTGTGGAGTGCATATTAACTCATTTGGAAATTTTGACTATTGTTGATTCGAAAGATGGCTAGGGTGTAGAAATCTCTTGTTATAAAACTCAGTTTTGTGCACCGGTTTGTGGTATGGAGTGGATATGGATGTGGTATGGACCTTCCTTATACGGTGATGATAAAATGTACTGCTGTGGTCTGGAACACTTATAAGTTATGGACTATATACCTTGGTGATATCTTGAGAGAGAATATAATAGTTTGACCATGAGTTTGACGCCTTCGTCTTCTTGACCCCTCTTGTTGACTATTGATCTTATGTTGACCCATAGTGCAATCTCTTGTTTCCTCCAACACACCTCCAACGCGCGATTTCCTTGCGTACTGGGCCCTTCGAATCCCACTGCTATCCATTTACAAAACCCTAGCCTCAAGCACACCTCAAGATGTGATTTCCCTGCGTATTGGTAAGCCCCTCAACTCGATTTCTCATCGGGCTGTGATCCCTTCCATCGCCATTTTGTGGATATTTGTCAGCCCGCCCATATAAAAAATACCCCAAAGTATTTGTGTATTCTTATTGGGATTGGTCCGTCAGCGACACCCCCATGGTTTCATAGTTGAGTGGTCTAATATCTCTGTTGCAATGTTTGAGTGTGCCAAGTTGTAAGAAATCCATGGGATATGTATGGACTACAAATGGAGATCTGGTTTGTGCATGTTTTGTGTGTGAAATTTCATCATTACATGATATTTTATGGATTGTTGTTTCTGGGTTTGCTACTTCACTAATTGGGGTTTCCTTACGGTTCACTTTAAGCAGACCCAAACACTCATATAGTGCAACAAAGATCTTAGTCCATTAAACCTGCTTAAACCCACCTTAAACCAGGGGGATTCCTTGCTCTGCTGCTCCAATAATGAGGGGTTCCTTGCTTGTCGACTAGGTAACTGGAATTATTCTCTCTCAGGTATGTCCTTTGTTCCTGTAGTGACTTGTCTCTTAATAGACAATATCTGATCTAAAAAAATATTGTTGAGTATAAGTAAGGTTTCAACCACGTTTCAACTCTCCTAGTGGGTTACATTATTTGTTTTCTTTATACTTTGAGTTAAACACGAGTTATATTTACTAATGATGTTATTTATTGTATTTGTATGCTTTTCAGCTAGATTTACTACTTTGAGTTATTTTTACCACTATTGTTATTTATTGTCTTTGTATGATTTTCAACTTTAACACAGGGACCTTAGTGAGTGTTAAAGTTGAAAGAGATGAAATTATGCTTTAAACTTATATTGTCTAGTTAAAACGATACTATTTTGTTTCTATGTTGAAGATGCATGTAAAGCCTGAGGTATGAAGATTCATTTCCAAAATATTGAACAAGCAGTGGGATACTTAGACTTAATTCACACTTAGATTTGATGTGCTCGTTATTTACACGTTATTTAGCATGCCTTACAGTTTTGCTTCACTTTTGCTTATGCTTTTAAAGCTTATGAGTTGACTATGTGTTATTAGCTCATGGAAGCTACATAGCACAATCCAAGTTTTGTATGGTTACTAAAATCAAAAGTATCTCTTTTCACTCTCTTTTTCAGTCTCATGTTGTACAGGAATTGGCAAAAATGTATTTTTCAGATATTATTGGCAATAATGCTGATGGTAATAGTTCAACAATTTACAACAAAGTTGAGAAATCAAAGAAATTTTCAAGTTTAAATCTTGATAGTCCAATCGATGTCTATGGTTTTAGATCTTAAAATTTTCCAGTGGAAGTGTTCATTAGTTTTGTCATATTTGTGTGGAGTGCATATTAACTCATTAGGAAATTGTGACTATTGTTGATTCGAAAGAAGACTAGGATGTGGAAATCGCTTGTTATAAAACTCACTATTGTGCACCTGTTGTGGTATGGAGTGGGTATGGACGTGGTATGGACCTTCCTTATACGGCGATGATAAAACGTACTACCATGGTTTGGAACACTTATAAGTGATGGACTATATACCTTGGTGATACCTTGAGAGAGAATATAACAGTTTGACCACGATTTTGACACCTTCGTCTTCTTGGCCCTTGCCAGCCCTTGCCTCTTCACCGTGTCTTCACCAAAATACCTTGGCCTCAAGCAACACGATTTCCCTATGACTCTAGTAAGCCCGAGCCTTTCCTCATTCCCATTTCATGGATATTTGTCAGCCCATCGATATAAAAAATACACCAAAGTATTTGTGTATTGTTATATTAAATAAAAAAAACTATTTTCTCCACATTTGCCCATTAATATATAAGAAATATAATTTGTTGGTTTTCAAGACTATTTAATACCCCAATATGTTTCCAATGTGTTTGACGAAATGTTGATGTGAATGCAAATTGTTTGTGAAAGTTATAAATCAATGTAATGTTGTTATCTGTTTGAATTTGTCAAACATATAACAATATTACATTGATTTATAACTTTCCCAATATAATTTTTTTTTATAATTACTAAGCCCCCAATATGAACGGACGTGATATGGTATTGTTCCGTCAACGACACCCCCGTGGTTTCATAGATGAGTGGTCTAATATCTCTGTTGCTCTATTTGAGTGTGCTAAGTTGTAAGAAAGACATGGGATTTGTATGGACTACAAATGGAGATCTGGTTTGTGCACGTTTTGTGTGTGAAATTTCGCCATTACTTGATATTTTATGGATTGTTGTTTCTGGGTCTACTGCTCCAGTAATTGGGGTTTCCTTACAGTTCACTTTAAGCAGAACCAAACACTCATACAGTGCAATAGTGATCTTAGTCCAATTAAAACTGCTTAAACCCACCTTAAACCACGGGGATTCCTTGCTCTACTGCTCTAATAATTAGGGATTCCTTGCTTGTCGACTAGGTAACTGAATTTATTATCTCTCAGGTATGCCTTTGTTCCTGTAGTGACTTGCCTCTTAATAGACAAGATCTGATCTAAAAGAATATTGCTGAGTATAAGGAAGGTTTCAACCACGTTTCAACTCTCCTAGTGGGTTATATTATTTGTTTTGTTTGTACTTTGAGTTAGACACAAGTTAGATTTACTAATGATGTTATTTATTGTATTTGTATGATTTTCAGCTAGATTTACTACTTTGAGTTAGTTTTACCACTACTATTATTTATTGTCTTTGTATGATTTTCAACTTTAACACAGGGACCTTAGCAAGTGTTAAAGTTGAAAGCTGAGATGAAGATTATGCTTTAAACTTATATTGTCTAGTTAAAACTATACTATTTTGTTTCTATGTTGAAGATGCATGTAAAGCCCGAGGTATGAAGATGTGATGAAGATGCATTTCCAAAATATTGAACAAGCAGTGGGATACTCATACTTAATTCACACTTAGATTTGATGTGCTCATTATTTACACGTTATTTAGCATGCCTTACAGTTTTGCTTCACTTTTGCTTATGCTTTTAAAGCTTATGAGTTGACTATGTGTTATTGTCTCATGGAAGCTACATAACACAATCCAAGTTTTAACCACTTATACTATGAAACGAGAACTATATACTAAGAACGAGAACTCTAGCCATAAAAACACATATTTTTGCATAAAAAACACCGAAAACAACCCCCAAATCAAAAAGTGTTGATGCCAGTATCATGTTTTCATAAAAAACACCAAAAACAACCCCCAAATCGAAAAGTGTTGATACTAGTATCAACGTTTTTTTTCTCTGGGTTAAAAATATAGCCATGGCTTAAAAATCTCATACTGTTATTTACGAAAGCCTTAAAATCAACCCCTAAATTGAAATTTTATGTTTTCAACAAATAAATTCCTAACCCTAACCCCCAAGAAACTATTACAAAAGTTAAAAAAAAATTATAATGGGCCCCTCCTACCTTAACCCCCGATAATTTTTTTAAAACAAATTAAAAATTAAAAAAAAAAAAATTAAAAATTAAAAAAAAAAAAAATTTAAAAACAAATTAAAAATTTTAAAAAAAATTAAAAAAAAAAATTAAAAAATTAAAAAAAAAAAAAAATTTAAAAACAAATTAAAAATTAAAAAAAAACTTAAAAAAAAAAAATTAAAAATTAAAAAAAAATAAAATTTTTAAAACAAATTAAAAATTTTAAAAAAAAATTAAAAAAAAACAATTAAAAATAAAAAAAAATAAAATTTAAAAACAAATTAAAAATTTAAAAAAAAACTTTAAAAAAAAAATTAAAAATTAAAAAAAAAACCCATTGGGCGCCCAAAGGGCCGCCCCACGGGGGCAGCTCGATGCCGGGCATCGAGCTGCCACCGCGGGGCGGCCCTTTGGGCGCCCAACGGGGCGGAGGCAGCGTCCGCCGCCCACTTTTTGGGCGGGCGGATGCTGCCTCCGCCCCGTTGGGCGCCCAAAGGGCCGCCCCGCGGTGGCAGCTCGATGCCCGGCATCGAGCTGCCACCGCGGGGCGGCCCTTTGTGCGCCCAACGGGGCGGAGGCAGCATCCGCCCGCCCAAAAAGTGGGCGGCGGACGATGCCTCCGCCCCGTTGGGCGCCCAAAGGGCCGCCCCGCGGTGGCAGCTCGATGCCCGGCATCGAGCTGCCACCGCGGGGCGGCCCTTTGGGCGCCCAACGGTTTTTTTTTAAATTTTAAATTTTTTTTTTAAAGTTTTTTTTTAAATTTTTTTTTTTTTTAATTTTAAATTTTTTTTTTTAAAGTTTTTGTTTTTAATTTTTAATTTGTTTTTAAATTTTTTTTTTTTTAAATTTGTAATTTTTTTTTTTAAGTTTTTGTTTTTAATTTTTAATTTGTTTTTAAATTTGTAATTTTTTTTTTTATAAGTTTTTTTTTTTAATTTTTAATTTGTTTTTAAATTTTTATATTTTTAAGTTTTTAATTTTTTTTTTAAGTTTTTTTTTTAATTTTTAATTTGTTTAAATTTTTTTTTTTTAAAGTATTTTTTAAAATTTTTAATTTGTTTTAAAATTTATTTTTTGTAAAGTCTTTTTTTTTTTAATTTGTAAAGTCAAGTTTACTTTTTGTTATTTTCTTTTGTAAAGTTTAGGTTTATTTTTTATTTTTTAAGTTTAAGTTTTTATTTTAATTTTTTAATTTTTTTAAGCTGGGTTTTAAATTTTTTTAGTTAAAACGATGTGTGAAGAGTAATGGGGTAACATTAGGGGGTTAACCTAGTGGGTAGGGCATTAGGAAATGTAATTTTCAGGGGGCTAAGGTAGGGGGTAATGTAGGGGGCTAGGGCGTTAGAAAATGTACTTTGTTTTTTTAAATGTTTATTAATGGTTGGTTGAGGGGTTAGGGTAGGATATGTAATTATTTTTTTAAATGTAATTTTTAAAAAAAATTATTAATAGTTTGTTAGGGGGTTAGGGTAGAAGGGACGCATTATAATTATTTTTTTAACTTTTGTAATAGTTTGTGGGGGAGTAGGGATAGGGTTAGGGTAGAAGGGGGCAATATAATTTTTTTAAATATTTTCTTTTTAAATTTTAATAATAATTGGTTAGGAGGTTAAATATTATGAAAAATAATGTGAAATAGTATCATTTTTATACAAAATGACTAAAAATCTGTTAAAAATGGGTTTAAATGTCTTCTTTTTCTCGATTTGTTTACTATTTTTTCCATAAAAATATATTATTTATGATTAAATTTTAAAGATAAATGTTGAAAATGTATGTGTTTTTCATTATAGCTAGCTTTTAAATGTATGTTTTTTGTTAAATTTCTAAAAAACACACTTGAAAATAGAAATTAAAAATACTTTACAATAAAGATGTGTCAAAGGCCCAAAAAAATGCCTCAAAATGAAAATGTGTGATACTGGTATCAACCCTTTTTGAAATGGAGGTAAAAATAGCTACTAAAATTAGGAGAGAGAAAAACGAGAACTGTGTCGAGTTCTCGTTTCATAGTATAAGTGGTTTTTTGTATGGTTACTAAAATCAAAGGTATCTCTTTTCACTCTCTTTTTTAGTCTCATGCTATACAGGAATTGGAAAAAATGTATTTTCAAATATTATTGGCAACAATCCTGATGGTAATAGTTCAGCAGTTCACAACAAAGTTGAGAAATCATAGAAATTTTCAATTTTAAATCTTGATAGTCCATTCGATGTTTATGGTTATAGATCATAAAATTTCCCAGTGGAAGTGTTCATTAATTTTGTCATGTTTGTGTGGAGTGCATATTAACTCATTAGGAAATTGTGACTGTTGTTGATTCGAAAGAAGACTAGGATGTGGAAATCTCTTATTATAAAGCTCACTCTTGTGCACCTGTTGTTGTATGGAGTGGGTATGGATGTGGTATGGACCTTCCTTATACGGCAATGATAAAACATACTATCGTGGTTTGGAACACTTATAAGTCATGGACTATATTCCTTAGTGATACCTTGAGAGAGAATATAACAGTTTGACCACGATTTTGACACCTTCATCTTCTTGGTCCTTGCTACCCCTTGCCTCTTCACCGTGTCTTCACCAAAAAACCTTAGCCTCAAGCAATGCAATTTCTCTGTGACTCTGGTAACCCCGATCCTTTCCTCATTCCCATTTCACGGATATTTGTTAGCCCGCCGATATAAAAAATACACCAAAGTATTTGTGTATTGTTATATTAAATAAAAAAACCTATTTTCCCCACATTTTCCCATTAATATTGAAGCAATATAATTTTTTGGTTTTCATGATTATTTAATACCCCAATATGTTTCCAATGTGTTTGAAGAAATGTTGATGTGAATGCAAATTGTTTGTGAAAGTTATAAATCAATGTAATGTTGTTATCTATTTGAATTTGTCAAACGTATAACAATATACATTGATTATAACTTTGCCAATATAATGTTTTTTTTAATAATTACTAAGCCCCCAATATGAATGGACGTGATATGGTATGGTTTCATTAGCGACACCCCCGTGGTTTCATACTTGAGTGGTCTAAATATCTATTGCACTATTTGAGTGTGCTAAGTTGTAAGAAATCCATGGGCTTTGTATGGGATACAAAAGGAGATCTGGTTTGTGCATGTTTTGTATGTGAAATTTCATCATTACCTAATATTTTATGGATTGTTGTTTCTGGGTCTACTGCTCCAATAATTGGGGTTTCCTTACGGTTCACTTTAAGCAGACCCAAACACTCATATAGTGAAACAAAGATATTAGTCCAATTAAACCTGCTTAAACCCACCTTAAACCACGGGGATTCCTTGCTCTGCCGCTCCATTAATTAGGGATTCCTTGCTTGTCGACTAGGCAACTAAATTTATTCTTTCTCAGGTATGTCCTTTGTTCCTGTAGTGACTTGTCTCTTAATATAAAAGATATGATATAAGAAAATATTGATGAGTATAAGGAAGGTTTCAACCACATTTCAACTCTCCCAGTGGGTTATATTATTTGTTTTCTTTGTACTTTGAGTTAGGTACGAGTTAGATTTACTATAGATGTTATTTATTGTCTTTGTATGCTTTTCAGGTGTAACTAGACAAGAGTGAGAAAGATAAGTTCAAAACATAATTCTCATCTCTTTCAACTTTAATAATCCTGAATGTGGATGAACACTATGCATTCGGACTTGTGTGGACTGATATCTTTGCTGCACTGTCTGGGTGTGCTAAGTTGAGTATAAGGAAGGTTTCAACTCTCATAGTGAGTTATCGTATTAGTTTTCTTTGTACTTTGAGTTAGATTTAATACTGTTGTTATTTATTATCTTTGTATGATTTTCAAGTTTAACAAAGGGACCAAAGGGAGTGTTAAATTTGAAAGAGATGAAAATTATGCTTTAAACTTATTTTATCTAGTTAAAACGACACTATTTTGTTTCTAGTACTATTTTGTCATCATTTGTCATGGTTTATGTTTGTTTGAGATGGTTTGTAGTTGCTTTGATGCTTATTTATGTATTTCGGTTGCAGTTGCAGTTTCTAAGCTAACTAGTTTTTATGGATTTCACTTCTCGTCCTTGTATAAGTTGTTTATTTGGTTCTACTTTCTATAACTAATGAATCTTATACAGTGACAAAAAAATATATAAAACAATGTACCTTGAGAGAGAGAAAAGATTATTGGTCTTGTTGGTCCTACAAAGGAGTTGCTTGTCCACCTTATATAGTTCACCTTGACCTTGTGGGTTTGTGGTGTGTTTTGTTGTGGACCCCTTGGTTGACTCATGATCCTTTATCTTACGTCTATATTACTTGGTCCATAGGTTATGTTTATTAATGTTTTGATAGCCTATCTGTTTTCTCGGGTGGAATGTGGGTCCTTCCCTAGCGTGACCATGAGGTGACCATGAGCTTTTTTTCTTGTGTGGACTGCAGGGTCTTCCCCAACGTGACAGTGATTTTCACTTTATGGGTGGACTGTGTTTTTTCAAGCATGACTCTACAAAGTATGCATGTGTGTCTTTGCAGTATGTGACTGCATCCTTACCTAGCATGATTGTGTGTCCTTTGTTTGCATGATTGTACTGGGTATGAATGTGCTTCTTGACTAAGAAGTCTGGGTCAGTATGTGGTCAATATGCTTCTAGTTTAACCCTCTCTAGATCTCTCTCAAGGTACGTAAATTGTTTGGCTAGATTGACTTGTCCCTTCGATGACAAGATCAAATCTGAAAAATCTAAGTATATGGTTGATTCAAATATTGGTTATGATAATTTACCATTGATATCTACTGTAAATTATTTTATCATGTTGTTACTCTACATGGCTTTTGATGATTCTCAAGGACCAACTTTAACGCATTGAATAATGGGGCGTTAAGTTGAAAGAGATGAAAATTATATTTGTTTATTACGGTTCAAATTTTATTATAGTACTATTCTGAATCAGATTTTATATGTTCATGCATTAAATTTTACTACTTAAATTAAAAACTCCTCTAACCCTTAAACTTCAACATCAAGTACTTTGGAGACATGTACATGGAGATATGTACATGGCATATGAAAAGCATGAGAACTGGCTCTTCCTTGCTCAATGTGGAAATTGTGGGTTGTTGTCTGTGAGCCAATTACCTCTTGATATTGATAGGTCTCTACACCCTGATATTAGGGATTGCACATTTATGTTGCAAGGAGAACATGTACATGCCACTATTCGGAAGGTAATCCAAATACTGATCTATATAATATTCATAACCATTTCAGGTTCTAACGCTACTATATACTTTATGATTCTAATTGACTGCTTCTGATGCAAACATGTCAACTTCAAGTTCCAACCATAGTGCTCGATTGTGATCCCAACATTGACTTCAGCAGAGACATTGAAGCAAAGCAAGGGTAATAATTTTTTCACTAATTTGGTTTTTACACATACATTATGGAATACCATATTTTACATAAAGAGACAATCTTTTGACCTCTTTAGGAATTGAATTGCTTGATACTAAATATGTTTAACGTAGGTGTTTTCTTGCATATTTGGTTTGGTGATCCCAAAGATAAATGGTTGAGGAAGATTTCGGTCCTATTATGTTTGTCTTACTCACAACTAGTAGACAGAATGGAGTGCCATACACATGAGAAGGACTAGTATATATTGATCCATTAGAGGGTTAAAAGACAACTCTGGGCATGAACAGCCCGATGAAAAGTGATTAACAGCCACCAACAATAGGTTTGGAGGAATACTGGGTTGAATTTGAGGGTTGAAATGGCATTAAGAAACAATTCTGGGCATGGATATGGACACGAAGAAAATAACTGGGCACTCCAACAGCCTCAATCCTTCATTATGGGAACAGGAAGATCTATTAGCGACCTACTCTGCTACATTGTTAAAGTGGAACCATGGTATAACATGTGTCTCTCAGGGGTCATGAGTGGGTCATGAAGGCTCAAAAGTGATAGACGACAAGTTGATAAAAGTACTTTGGAACTCTGGCTGGCTCTAAACGTACTCTACCATTGATCATCACTAACAAAAATATAGGCTCATCTCACGCTCATCTCAATTAAGGACTAGCGCATGTTTGGGACAAACTGCTCCAAAACATCATGGTAGTCTAGCTACTATGGATGGTGATATCATGACCCAAATATAGAGTTGTCACTTGATCCATCCATGTGTCACCATAATTAACACAATTTTTGTGAGGTAATTAAAAGCCTCTTAGCTTGAGTTGTTTACATAAATTGTATATTACCACTTTTGTATGGAAAAGTGGAATGAATTAAAAAGAATTCAATCCTTTATTGGCTTGTACTTATGATGTCTATGCTTACAGTATAATGAAGCCTATGTTTACAATATGTAGACAACATCCCTATGCCACAAGTAAGGATTTTTTAAGTTTCAATCCCTCTTCCTTAGCCTTCTTATCAAGTACATAAGCTCTCCTACTCAAACAAAAAGTATTATTTTTAAAAGATTCAACATGTTCTTATGCTCTCCTAGCTATAGCGATGGCTTTATGTAAAGAATTATTTCCAAATATCACCTTCATTTTGATTTCTAAACTTTGGTTTGATATGTAGATGCTATGCACTAGTTTAGGTGGTTGTGCATTCTTGACCTTTAAGTGGATTCTTCAATGGGCATATCCTTCTGTAGCATGCGCATAAGCTGAACTTGTAGGGTTTGTTATAGATTCAAATGGCTCTTTTGGTTATTGCATTCATTAAGTTGCTTAAATCTCCTCTGGGATGTGTGGTGATCATAGTTACAAAATTTGGCTTGACAGAAGACTCCACTGGATTGGCCAAACGGATAGAGATTTGATTGCATGTTCAAATCTATATTTAGATCTATAAAGAGGTTTGTTGATTAGTTATCTGAAATAAAATGTTGAAAATGAGAGGGTGGAAAGTTGGAAAACCTGTTTTCCACAAAAGGAGAGAGAAACCATAACTTAAAGCTTAGGTTACCTTTATGTAGTACTCAGGCCATTCTTCCATGAAAGTGACATTTTCAATCATTGAAATATATACATAAAAACCAATGAGTAAAACATTCTTCGAAAATGATGAGCTTACAAACAAATTAGCTCATTTACATAGAGTTTACTTGGATAATAAATTTGTATTTAGGTACATGACAACATTCATCCTTGTTATGCATATCGTTTTTGTAATGTTCGCACAATGTTCATAATCGCTATGAGAATGGTTGCTTCTACTTCTCTTTTCTAAGGACCTTCTTTTGTGGAGCACATATAGCTGATCCATATGAGCTTTTTGCAATAGAGGTGTAAGTCTTAATATGCTTCTTCTTAGGTTCCAGAAGTTACAAGTACATGGCTTTTGTACAAGTTTCATGAAGAGTTTGAATGTCAAATAGAGCAAACTCCTTTCAAATATAACTATGCAGCCCTATCTCTTTCCTCTATAGAAATATGCAACAAAATTTGTTTACTTAAGGAGTTTAGGGGCATAATCATCAACTTTCTTCCATAGTCTTTGCCTAAGGTATTGCCACTGGATTCCCACTTATGTTCATACCCTGTATGGTAAATTGTCTTTTGCAATATTTGCTCAAACTCTACTCAGTTGAGGATGAGACATCTTTCTTGTTTCCCATGTTAATGGCAAAAGCTCTCCCACCACAATAGGGCATGGTTTGTCATATTTAATTGGGTAAATGAGACTTTATGTGGGTTACCCTTGGAATCAAAAGTAAAGTTCTAATCACCAAATCTATTTGTGAGGCTTGTGCTGAAAGGGCTGCTTTTCTAGCTAGCATCAACATTAAATAGACCTTTTTCAAAAGAGGATTTTGTTAACAATGATACTGGAGTAATTGGGGCACATGACAACATTCATTCTTAGTATGGCCATACTTGTAATGCTTACAAGCCATGTGAGGAGGATTTCCTCCATACATGGATTCGTGTTTATGGATGATATTGGTCAAATTTTGTTTATGCTTCTCTTTTCCAAGCACATTCTTTTGTGGATTACACACTTAGCTAATTCATTTGAGCTTTCCACAATACAGGTGTAAGGGTTGATGTGCTTCCACATGGCTTCCAGCCGAAGTTCCCAGTACATGGATTTTTTTCAAGTTCCATGAAGATTTTGAATGCCAATTAGAGGAAGCTCCTTTTTCGGTGCAAGGTTCAAAGATTGTCATAACAGTTAACTATCTCTTCCTTTGATTAGTATATTGGTGACAAAGAGTTCTCTTTCGCCTTTTGAGCTCCTCTCTTTTTTACAATGATCCCATAGCAGAATTGGTTTGAATATGGTTAGAAGTATGAACCTTGTTTCCTGATACCTGGTCTTTTCCATGCATAGTTGTTGCATCCCTAGGCTACTTTTCCTAGGATGAAACAACTAACCATGTTTCATGGTTTCCATGTTGGCCAAGATCTGCATTATTCTAGAGTGTGCCATGAAATTCCTCCTTTCCATGACTATTAATTTTTTTTTTGGTCCATCAATTATTGTTTCATTGGTGTCTTTCCTTTGTCACTAGGTGGTATAGCTAAAGATTGTTTATTTGTTGTGAATTAATTTCTTTTTCCTCTACTTTTGATCTCTCTCTTTGGTTAAAGTATAAGTTTCATATGAAGAGTTGTGAAGAATTTCAATTATTGTTCCTTACTAATATATAAACCATTGATGTACTTAACTTTAACCAAGCAGATGTCTCTTACATATTAATATTTATAGATGGTGGATAGATTTCATCAATTGGGATTTTTGACCTTTTGCTTTGGCTCGGGTTTCAGAAATTTGACTTGGATTAACATGTTCTTCTCATGCCATGGAGGATAGAACTTCATTATCTATTTGAATTTGTTCAAATCTATTAATAGACAATTGTTGTTCCTTTCATCTCCATTTCTAATAATCTTTCAGCCATGTTAAGATTCTTCTACATAAGGTAGATTCTTTACATATCATTGAATTCATGACAAGAAAAATACGATCTTAATGTTTTTGGCAATTTTTGAATCATCTATTCTGTTAAGATTTAAAGCATACCATTGAATAGTTGCATTTCTATTTTATTCTCTATTTTGAAAAGAAATGAAATTGGAGGGATTTGAGAGTCGACATCAACTTACAGAAGATGTGATATTGGTTGTATTAGGGTGAAAACGTGAAGGTGGGTAACACTTTCGTGAGAAATCAGTGCAAAACCGTCTTAGCGGAAGTTATTCGGCCGAATAAAAATATTATTCGGCCGAATAAAAATAATTGTTCGGCCGAATAATTGACATTATTTGGCCGAATAATTTTGAGGTTATTCGGCCGAATAACCACAAACAGTTCTCCGTCCCGTTTAACGGAGACTCTTGAAATTTGTGCAAACGGTTGCCGGACGGAAAAAAATTTCGGGCAATAGTTTATTCGGCCGAACAATTATTCGGCGGAATAATTGTTCGGCGGAATAATTGTTCGGCCGAATAATTGTTCGGCCGAATAGTTATTCGGCCGAATAATTATTCGGCCGAATGATTTTTCTGCATAAAAAGACAGCATCGGCTGCCATTTGTCATTCCCTGTTGGAATTATTTGGACCCCGCATGGGCCCGCTGTAGTCCTCTGCCACCCTGCCGACGCCCCAACCTGCTGCTCGCCACCCCGCTGCTCGCCGCGCTGCTTGTGTTTCACGGCTGGCTCTTTTTCCGCGACTCGCGTCTGCTCTATTGCTGCTGTCGTTCGTCGGTTCTTACGTTTCTTCGGGGTGTGATCTTTCCTTGCTCTGTTCGTTTTAAGCAGCGAGTTTGTTGGTTGTCATTTCTGCTGTCGATCGTCAGTTTTCACGTTTCGTCGGGTTGTGATTTCTGCTAGTTGCTGCTCGTTGGTGGTAGCGTGACGGTTGGTCTGTGTTCGTTACCAGGTGTGTGTTGGTGGGTGGCTGCTTGGAAGGTGTTGCGGTTTTATCTGAACGGTTGAAGGTGCGTTTTCGCCTTTGTTTTTACTTAATGCTTCTGTTTGTAAATGTTATAGGGCTTATGTAATGACGTTAGTTGTTGTTTGTGAAGGAAATAGGTGTTGTTTTGAGCGTTGCTGGGTTGAATAGAGGCGGCGTTGGGATCGACGATTCTTCACTGCATTTTTATATACAGGTATGTATCGTCGTAAACTTTGTTTTTATGTTGTTGGCAGTATTAGAATTAAAAAAATCTGTAGTGCTTTTTAATATTGGAAGGTTAAATGTTTTAAAATGCAGTTTTTATTTTAGAGAATCAGTTTTCTGTCCATGAACTCTGTTCATGAACAGTTCAGTTCGTGAACTCTGTTCATGAACAGTTCAGTTCGTGAACTCTGTTCATGAACAGTTCTGCTCGTGAACTGAGTTCATGAACAGAGTTCTGTTCGTGGACTGAGTTCATGAACAGAGTTCTGTTCGTGGACTGAGTTCATGAACAGAGTTCTGTTCTTGAACTCTGTTCATGAACAGAACTCTGTTCATGAACAAAATACCATTACTTATAGGTTAGATATGAATATGAATAATATAATAGTACTAGCTATGATTAGTTAATGATTTTTAGCTGTAATAATGTTGTTATCATTGCTCAAAGGGTATTGGTTCTCTGATTGACGTAAGCTTTTAGATAATTGAGATGAACTAACCCCCTTAAAGTAGGCGGTCGTTTCGATTCAATCTAATCACATGCATTCAACAATGAATTCTACCTCCTACTTGGAATTGGGTATCTGTATAATATCATGAAAACTATGGACTTACTACTACTCCATCAACCATGAATGTTCATTTGCTATCATAGAAGTTCTGTTCATGAACAGAGTTCTGTTCATGAACAGAGTTCTGTTCATGAACAGAGTTCTGTTCATGAACAGAGTTCTGTTCATGATATGCTATGATATGCATGAAATTATTGCTTCTTTATATATATGGATATTTAAACCTTAATCCCTGACGAGTTTCATATTAAGTTTTCCAAATTCTCAATAAAGTGATGATAAAGGATATATTAAACAACTTTATAAATGATCAACATGTGGTGTGACGATGTTAAGTCAGGTACAAGAATGTCAATTGAGTTCATGAACTCTGTTCATGAACTTTGTTCATGAACAGAGTTAACTTAGAAAGTCACTTAAAAATTCAATATTGTAAGTTATTAAGTATTTTTTTTATAAAAATTAAGGAATGTTTGTTTATTGAGATATAGAATGAAAACATAAGTGATAGTTTAAAAATTAGGAAGGTGATTGAACTATTACAATATGGGATGATTATTGATGTCATGTTTATGCTGCAATATTGTTCTTAGAGTTAGGAGAGTAACTTACAAAAGAAAGTAAGTTATAATATTTTAGGTGGCTCTACATTTTTTACGCAGATCTTAAGAGATATGTTTTTAATTTTGTAGAATGAACATGTACAACATCAATGTTTGTAAATTGTTTTATCAAAGATCTTAACTAGAAGTTTCTTAATAAGGGTATATTTATGTTATACTATTTGAGGAAGCTCTGCATTTTGTATGCAGATTTTTAATAGATATGTTTTGAGTTTGTAGAGTTAACATGTACAACTTCAATGTGTGTAAATTGTATTATCATAAATATAAGTTAGAATTCTTTTAATAAGAATACATATATATGTTTAGTGAGATGTTTGTTTGTTGACATGTATAATTCAAACATATTTGTTGGATTAAAAGTTTTTAAGGTGATTATACTATTTCAATTAATTGTGTTTTATAATGAAATGATTATTAGATATGTTCTTTATGTTGCAATATTAGGTAGGGTAAGGAATTTTAGTTAATTAATTAGAGTTAGGAGGGGGACTTAAATTTTGTTGGAGTTTTTAATCAAATATTGGCTTGATGCTTGTAGTGGTAGTTATGTACATTTTCAATATGTTAATGTTTGTGTAAATTTAGAAGTTATATCAAATGGAAAGAGAGTCTGCGAAGGGAAAGCGTAGGAGGTCATCACAATCTTCAGGAATTGGTGTTCCAATTGGTAGTCGAAGGTTGTCGAATTCACCGCAGGGTTCAGGTTTATTGCATGGGTCCCAGTCGTTTGATCACCAACAAGTTCGAGGGGGTACAAATGATTCTCCTTTGTCTTCTGTGGGAGAGCGTCGATCCCAACGTTCTGTTGGTATGAACATTAATGTTTAATAATGTATAATTTGTATTTTTTGTGTGTTGAATTTATGGAAAAAGTTAATTTTTGACTACGGCTATATTTGAAGCAGAGCGATGTTCAGAAGATGTGCGTAATTCGATGGAGCGAGGGGAAGATCAAGATAGGAATATAGATGATGGAATAGGTGTGGGTGGAGAGCAGGGTCCTGAAGTTCCTCCTAGAGCTAGGACGACATATGTTCCACTAGCTGAGGGGTGTACACCCATATCAACGTATCCGTCTGATTTACCTGATGAGCTTCCATGGCGAGGTGTTGTGCAACAAACTATTCTTGAAAGTTGTAAATCCCACTATGACAGGTTGAACAATGATCTTTGTTCTTTGGATCTCCCTCCAGAGAGTCGACAAAGTCTAGAGGTTGTTTTGGCATCTTTGCAAAAATTCATTGATGCATACGATGAACTTGGACCAACTACAAATAGTTTTGTTCATTTGATGCGGATGCGAAAGGAGCAAGTTATGGGTCCAGATAAGTGGGAGGTTGTGAAGGAGAGAGTCAGTAGAGAACAAGCCAATTCAATGTTCAATTTCAAAGAAGGCCTTAAGCGAAAAATGTTGAAAGTGCAATATTTCAAGCATCCTCAAATTGCACATTTCATATATGATCGATTTCTTGCAGCTTATGGTCGATTGCCTTGGAACGATGAGGTTCCTAATTATTTTGCTAGATTTTTTTATGCGGAGTTTTTTCTAGGTATGAAGCCTAACTATACTGATGTTCCCTCTGACTTTTATGGAGCTGGAAAGGGTAGAATATATAATCGAAAAGGTGCTCTTAGAGACCCTGCCACTATACAAACTCCACCTGAGATACCTCGTCCACCAAGGGTTGTGGCTTTAAGATCAGAGATGGAGACAACATCTCAAATAGGGACAATTGGAAGGGAATCAGTAGGTGATGGTTTAGCTTCAGCTCTTGCAGGAGTAGAAGTTGGTTTGGGGCGAGAGAAGGCTCGCGCTATTCTTCGTCAGAGTTTTGTCTACAAGACGAATGACGAGGTAGATGCATTGAGCATTGATGATCTCAGGGCTTATGCTAAGTCTTGTCGAGATATAGCTTCAGATGTGTTATCTAATGACACATCGAGCATGGGAGAGGTTTGTTGATTATGCTATGATAATCTATTTGATTTTTTATTAATCAATTTGAATTGAATATTTTGCTACATGGGAATAAGTATATTAAGCAAATGTATTTTGTTTGTAGTTTACGAGAATGTTAAATGCAAATAATTTTCGAGTCTCCAGTAGTCAAAATCAAGAGCATCCTAGTCAAAATGAAGAGCGCTCAGGAGAGGTATTTTAATTATAATATTTATGATTGAACATGATATTTTTTTTGTTTACTTGAATTTTAATAAATATCAATGTATCTTATTGTTAATTTGACTTATCTATGCAGGTTTCATTAGATTCCAACTTTTTAGATGATTTACCATCTCTTGTGAGCTAATGATTTTAATTTTTTTGTTTTGGTTTTAAGTTAATTTGCTTAATTTATTATTTGTATCTACTATGTTTTATTTACTAACAAAATTTAAATTTTAGGGAAGAGACCACTTGGAAATTGGGGGCGAAGATGTGGGGTCTTTAATGAATGCCGATATTGGCACTGAGGTAATTTTGTCGAACTAGAAATGATTTTTGACATAAGTTTAATGTTTTATATTTTTTTGATTTATTTGAAAATTGTTTTTGTACATGTTGCAGCTTGGCTCTTTGAGATCTTTTGGAGCCAAAGGAAAGTCTCTAGGGGAAAAAAGTGGTGGACATGCATCCAAAGAATTTGATGTACGATTTTTTTAATAATTGAATTGTTTTGTAGATGAGTTTAATATCTTAATATTTTGAATTTAGTTTAAAATTGTTTAAATAATTTATGATCTAAATTTATAATTTGTTTTTTTGTGTGTTGTAGGTGGAGTTGAGTCCCAGGGAAGGTCCTAGTGGAAAATAGTGGAAAGATATTGGTCGAGATGGATAGTGGTTCAGACTTTATAGTTTTTGTTGATATCTATATATTGGTGTTGTTTTGAACATGGAGGGTATTTATTTTTTGATTATATATATATGTACATTGAATTCACAAGTTCATCAACTCTTTTTTGGATTATATACATGAGTACATGTCCATTATTTCTCATTTGGTAAATGTTTAGAATATGTTTTGCATGAGTTTTGATAATATTTATAATATGTTTTGCATGAATGTTTGAAATGTTTTTATAGGTGCAATCCAAGGTTAGGAAATGTTGAATGATGACAATGAATGTTATGAAGTTAGAAAATGGGAAGTGTTAGGAATGTTTGAAATGTTATTTCAAGTTGGGAAATGTTGAATGTTGAGAATCAATGTTGGAAAAAAATGAATGGGAGGTGTTAGAGAAAAAGAAATGTTGGGAAAGAATGAATGGGAGGTGTTATGGAAGAATGAATGTTTTCAATTTGTTATGTTGAGAATAAGTGTTATTATAATATGTTTTGCATGAATGTTTAAAATGTCTTGATAGGTGCAACCCAAGGGTAGGAATGAATGGGAGGTGTTGGAAATGTTTTTAAAATGATAATCTAAGTTAGGAAATATTCAATGTTGAAAATGAATGTTATGGTAAGAATTAATGTTGGGCAAAATTAATGGATTTTTAATTAATTTAATTTTTATTTTCAATGTTCAGGTACATTTGATGAAGGCTGAAATCATGGCAAATGGGGGTAACGGTTTTTTGTTTTTTAATCATAAGCGAAGATTCCAGGATTGTGAAGTTTGTGCTAAATTAGAGCAATGATTTTAAACAACAATTTGATGAATTTTCATTGATTTGTTGTAAATAATCATTTCTCTAATTTAGCATAAGCTTCACAATCCTGGAATCCTTGCTTGTGATTAAAAATCAAATGATCGTTATCTCCATTTGCCATGATTTCAGTTATGTGAATTTGCACAAGCGATATTTTAAATTAAAGATTTGGGACGGAGAACTTGGTTACAATTTTAAGACATCTATTTAAGATCATATTTATGGTGAAGTATGTATTAAAGAAACATGTTCGATGGATTAATATACTACAAAATTTAATAGGTCTTTTTGTATTTTTTCGTTAGTATTAATCAACCAAAAGTAAAAATTCGGGGCGGAGTGGGCATAGCCACATCCGTTATCTCATCCCTTAGTGGTCTAATAGACATATGGGGACCCGAATAAAGTACTTTTGAATTTTTAAATTATATTTGAATTCATTTTTAAGCATGTTAAAGTACAACCATTTAAGCTTAGTTGTCATTCAAGAAAATATTCATAAAATCTCAATGAAAAAATATATTGGGCACAACAATTTTGATAATTGGACAAAAAATATATTGTACACAACAATTGACATGGACAAAAATATAGATCAATTTATTTTTGATATATAGTTAAAAACATCGTAATGGAATACCATCTTCAACTATCCGTTCATGGTCACATATGGATAGTTTCCATTTTTTGGTTTTCAATTGTTTTTTTGATGGAACTTGTATCAATTTTATTCGAGATGCACATACTAAATGACTATATTGACAACATATAACATCAGGCTCATAATCCTGAAAGTATACATAATTTTTAGTCATATGCGTCTGCTGAAAAAAGTAGCCTTTTAAAATGATGGATCCTCTTTCGTATGTAAATCCGTTGTCGTTGTAGTCCTCCAATAATTTCATTTTTCCTTCGGTGCATCGCATAAAATAATATTTGACATTTTCGTTGTTGTCTATAGGTGCAATCACAGCGAAAACATCTCCTGTGCAAGTTATGATTGGTGTTAGCGTATTTAAATGAATTGAATTGACCACTTATGGCGAAGGATTAGAATGAACATTTGATTAAAAAGTCAAAAACAAGTTTATTACCTTCTCTTACGAGATCTGAAATTCTATCGCCATCAGACGATATTGCTATTTCTTCTGATTCTAATTCTTCAACACTTGCTAGTGGCATTTTTCCTTTTGGATTAATCTCTGTGTGTCTCCAAGCTTTTACGTAGTTGTTTGTTATGTTTTCACAAACTTCTGTAGACTCGACATTTTCAATGCAAATATGACAAAAGCATGATTGCTTTCTACTGTCAAATGCAAACACGTTGTGAAATGATTTTGTTTGAATAGAGTGAAGATCTCTAGTTCCATGTATGGTGCTAGCGTCATATGGTATTGATCTATTTATATCTTGGACCCCAACAAGCCAAAAAAACCTACACAATAAATAGTGTACATGTGTACTTAAATGTTAGTATATACATTTTTTTTAATTTTAAGAAATAATATAAATTAAAAAAATAGTGGACATACCTGCGCACGTCTTTTGATTGTTGATTATAATCATGGCTTAGATTTAATTGACACCATTGGACAACCTCTGCAGCTGAATGAAACCGTGCTGAAGAATAGTTCATTTGCCATCTTCGAAGTGCTCTTTTCACGCATGCTCCTGCACCATCATGCTCACCTTTTCCATGCCCAGTTTCAAAGAAATTCCAGCGATGTTTGATGTTCAGCGCTTTATGAAGTCGACATAACCAAAAAAATGATCGTGAAGATTTAAATTGACCCGCACATCCATCAGACCATATCCAATGCTCTTTGAATTTGACTTCGCGTTTTTTCAGTGAGTCATAGAAAATATTTTCTATACAATGTTGGACAAAATGTGTGTCGTGTGTACGATCATCGCTGATATAGAAGTGATATTCTTTAATCACATCTCGATTGTCACATGTGCTTTCAATGCCATCGATATCCTGTTGAGAATGTCTATATACAACATGGACAAATATCGAAACTTGGTCAGAGTGATAGTATTCACTCTGTATTTCGTTTTGTGCAGCAAATGTATAGTTTTCAGCAAAATCAACCACCGACAAAATTGTTCCGGGTGGAAAAATTTCACGAGACTGTTTGAATTGAAGATCTTGCCATCGTGCTCTATGTGAATGTTGGGTGTATTTATAAATTTCGTTTTCAAATTTTTTGAGAAAATCTGTGACGCATATCTTGTCTTCTAGCAAATCAATTCTTTTGGAACGTGAATCACTAGAACTTGTAGTATAGTTGATGTATTCGTATCTCTTCCAATCAACATTTACATTTGACAACGATTGATCATTATCGATAGGGTATTTATTGTGGAATAACACCAAATTTCCACAATGATGACAATGTTTTCCATTGACACATTTCTTTGAATAAAATACTTCATCGTGATTTCTCTCACATAAAATTTGAGATATGAATTCACGTATCGTCGGCGGAGGTGGTGAATTTGTCCAAAACATTTTACCAAATTCAAGAAACGTGTCATAATATAACTGAAATTGCACATGATAACGGCAACAACATGTATCACGTATAGTTATAGGTCGAACATACCATGGTTTTTGTTGCACAAATGTAGTGATTGATATATTAATTCCACGATGATCTTCCTTGAATTTATTGAACAATTGTACTTGTGTCATGTCCATTATATGTTTTGGTTGGCTTTCATATACATTTCGTGATATTCTTTTGCGTATCACATCTCTTGCATTTGGTGAAACTCGAGCATGTTCCAACCAATATTCTCGTACAATATCTTTAACCCCTGCTCCTAATCTATCTTTGTAAGGTTGTCTACAAATAATTGCCCAACAAGCAAGTTCATTATTTTCATCTATTTGCATTCTGAATTTGCTATGTTTGTATAATGTTTTTCTTGATGTTCCAACTGCTTTTGCTAGTTCTGTTGTCAAACGCTTTTGTTTAGTACTAGCTGAAAGAATTGCTGTATGAATTGCTTTACGTGCAGCACTGATATCTTTCTTCCTGGATTTTCCAAATTTTTTTATTGCATCGCCTATATTTTCCATCACATTTTGTTTCAATTTCGACTCTTTTGTTACTTTGTGAATACCCAATAACGATGTAGCACCTTCTAATTTCTTGGACACTAATAAACATCTCAAAATTTGTGCTTGTCCTGCTATTGAGTAATCTTTGAGAACTTCATCATAAAATTTTGTAGCACGATATCGTGCAACATGTACTGGTAGTTTTTCTCCATATTTGTCGCAATCAATGTCTTCTAACATTTCATCATCAATAGTAAAAGTACCTATACATCAAATTAAATTAAATTTAACATATATCAAAAAATAAAATTCATTATAAAAAAATGAATTTGGAAAATATATGATATATACATACCAGGTTCAATTTCTGGATTTTGAACTTGATCTTCAATATTGATTTCATCGACATTAGCATGTAAATCACTATTTACATCTTCTACAATGTTCTTTTCAACTTCAATTTGTTCTTCTTGTACTCTATTTTCAATTTCCATTTCTTCAACATTGTCATGTAAATCTGTATTTATATCTTCAATAGTTCTCTCTTCCGTTTCAGCAACCCTTTGTTTTTTGGCAATATATCTGAGTTTTTGTTTCTCTCTATTATCATCATCATCACGTTTACGATCAGCTTTTCTTTTACGATTTCTCTTATTGCCCATGGTTGTTTAATCTATAGACGATAAATTAAAGAATCATGTTACTTTATAGTAAAAACAAATAAATTAAGATTTAAAAACA
Source organism: Larix kaempferi (assembly GCA_027924585.1). NCBI lineage: Eukaryota > Viridiplantae > Streptophyta > Pinopsida > Pinales > Pinaceae > Larix > Larix kaempferi. The sequence continues at coordinate 319,523 of BSBM01001123.1, read as the reverse complement.
TTTACGGAATTTATAAAAACATGAACTGAAAACAACTATTTGAAAAAAACCTCTTTCAATTAAATAAAAAGTGCAAAGCTACTTTGAAAAAAAAACATCCTTGCAAAGAACCTCCTTGCAAACATGTCTAAGAAAAGAAATATTTTGAAAAAACTCCTTGCAAATATCCCTTAAAAAAAACACTTTCAATGTGTTTTGGAAAAAAGAAGAAGAAACATACTTTGTAAAAATCTTTTTTTCAAAAAAATGTTTTCTTTGCAAATATACAACAAGAAAATAAATATTTGGAAAAAACTTCTTGCATTTATATGCCTTAGAAAAAAAATTTCTTCAATGTGCCTTTGGAAAAAAGAAGAAACATACCTTGTAAAAACCTCCTTTTGCAAAAAATGTCTTCTTTGTAAAAATGCAATAAAAAAGAGATATGTTGGAAAAACTCCTTCAATGTGCCTTTTGTAAAAAAGAAGAAGACATAGTTTGTAAAAACCTCCTTTTGCAAAAAATGTCTTCTTTGTAAAAATGCAATAAGAAAAAAGATAGTTTGGAAAAACTCCTTGCAAATATGCCTTGGAAAAAAAAACTCCTTCAATGTGCCTTTTGTAAAGAAGAAGAAGAAACATAGCTTGTAAAAACCTCATTTTGCAAAAAATGTCTTCTTTGTAAAAATGCAACAAGAAAAGAGATAGTTTGGAAAAACTCCTTGTAAATATGCCTTAGAAAAAAAAACTCCTTCAATGTGCCTTTTGTAGAGAAGAAGAAGAAACATACCTTGTAAAAACCTCCTTTTGCAAAAATTATATCCTCCTTCCGAAATTAGTTTGACAAAAAAATGCGAAGTTCAAACATGCGAAAATAATGAATTAACTTTATGTTTATTTATATGAGTATAAATTTTTATTTTTATTTTTTTTCCGGCCGACGAAATTTTTTTTCCGTTTAGTTATTCGGCCGAATAACCTTCGCTATAAGTTACGGCGCCGTTACGGAAAACAGTTATTCGTCCGAATAATTATTCGGCCGAATAATTATTCGGCCGAATAATTAATTCGGCCGAATAATCTCTGAAACATGACCGATTCAGATCTCTGCAAAATTTTCAGGTTTCTCCATTTTCGGAAGGAGAAAACCACCTCTTACACAACAAAACGAATGTCGGACTTCATACCAGTAGATTCATTATTGAATCTACTTTACGAGGGTATAAATTTTGTTGTATATAGATAAGAACTGATATTTTTTAAGTTTTATATTTGTAACATGTGTCGAGTTATGATTCAGCTCTTTAAAAAAATAGCGAAAAGAAAAATCCATAACTTTGTAAATACAACACCAAAAAAATCGAAGAAAATGTGGGTCGATTCATTGACGTGTCTACTTCAAAAGGGTGGTCTTAGATTTTTTGATTTTATAGCGGGTTGAGAGAAAAGTGGTGCAACAAAAAGGTTGTTGAAAATCGACTGAGTTTCCCCATGGATCGACTTTAAAAAAATATAATAATTAGTATAGAGGTCCATTGGATGCAAACTTATAGTCACGCGTTAGTACATTGTGTGTAGATTGTCGTAGCATTTTCAGTTTTTGCAAAACACAAGTCTAACAACGATTTTAGTGGTGCAACAAATCATAACTCTTTTGTAGTCTTTTCATTTTATAAGAACACACTGTCAAACATTTGCGAGATCGACATATCAAATCTTAATAAAAAAAATTGAAAAAATTATGAGTAGAAAGCTAACATAATTCTACAAAAGTTTTCTTTTTACGGCAAAGTGAAATTTTAAATAAAAATATCACTTTTGTTCGCCCGAAGTTGGAAGACATGAAAAAAACAGAATTATTTTCTCACGAGACCCCCCAAAATAGACACCCATCTTCATTTTTTCACCCATTACTATTAACCACACTTGCCACAACTCTAGTTGCTAGTTATGAAACATCACCTCCCAAATTCATTCTTACTTGCATAACCTTCAGAATTTCAGAACATGTTCGTACTGGTTTAGCTGGTTTCTAATTTCCATCTCTTGATGAATGTGTTGAATTTGATTTAAATGGTTCAACGTATCTTGAAGACTGTCTCCTTCATCCATTTTGGAAATGGGATCTCTCCTCTCCTTGTGGTCTGAAGCATCTACGTTGTCATTTTTATTTCACTAGTGAAATTTTTTCCATTCCAAGTAATGTTTCTTCACTCTCAACAAACTGGTAGTCAAAAGGCTCTCCCTTTCCTCATTTTCCAAGAAATGAACTTGGCTTTGACACCAATCTTATCTGAGTTTTGCAAGTTTACAACTTAGACTAAATTCCAGCAAGCACAAACAATGTAACACATTATTGAGGTAGTTGACGGGTGTGGACCATACTCATCACCATCAATTGGTTTTGTGAATAATATTTACCATCCCAATGTTGATGAGGCATAAGTACCCACTCCGAATGAGTGAAATACTTTTTAATTTTTTTACTTCACATAGCTCATTCATTTTAATTTAGTCATCAATTTCAATTGTGTTGGTTCAGGTGTGGTTTAGGTTTGATCTTTGGATTTTGTTTGGGGTCACATATTGAAGAAGGGATTCTACCAGGATTTTGCAAATTCTGCCAGGATTTTAGTTGGGCATGAGTTTCCAACAATCTCTCTTCTTGTTGCACTCCTGCTTATTGTTTCTCCGATTTGGCTTCCCCTGTTTCACCATTAGAAGAACTTGAAGATAGTTCATTTAGCCTCAGACTGACCCTTGCCACAAATAATGGACATTCCTGTGGCATTCTCAGTCAATAGACAAATGCAAAGGATATCCCCGCCCCATTCATGTATCCTTAGTATGCAGGGGATGCATCCTCATGAACTTTAGTGATTTTGTAGAAAGCATATTAAGTAATTGGGTGCACTCACCAAAGATTATATGGATCTACTAGATCGATTGTCCCTACTCTTCCTTGCCTTCTTGGATTCCAATGAAGGATTTAAGAGCTTTAGAAATTTTCGGGACGATAATTAGTGTCTTTACTTGTATTTAGTGTCTTGGAATTGCTAAATTGTTGTGTTTTACTTATCCCATATTCACTTGTTTGTATACCATGAAGGTATCCAATCCCCCAGGGTGCCTTGGGAGGCTCTAAGCCTCCAGAGCCTATTATAGGCCCTTGATAGGCCTTAGGGGATTGAATACCCAACCACTCGTGCCTATTACAGGCCTTGGGAGGTTTAGTCAAGCCCACGGTATCATGGCAATATACTAGGTAGATATATAAAGGGGTATAAAAAATATAAATGAAAAAATGGATACAGACAATATATAGGGAAAATATGGGTTTTTTAAAATTGGGAAGGCATATTGGGTGGGGGTTAAAAAACGATTTTGGGAATTTTTTTCCACTATTTTTTGAAATTAGGGGTATTGTTTCATATGCCATGAACGAAGGTGCTATGGTAGGCAGTCATTGAGTGAAGTCCCTGTGTTCCTACTACATTTTTTTTACCTAAGCATATTATGGAGATACTAGGCTCACAATATATTATTCTAAAAATATAAAAATGAGGAACAACCCTTAAATCAAAATCATTTCCAGACTGCACCGCAAAAAAACCCATATAATGTTGTAAAATATTAGGGGTTGAAGAATAGAATTTCGTGACATTTCAAGAAAAGTTGTAACAACAAAGAAAAACATGTATAACAACAAAGAAAAACACTAGTCAGTGAAATATTATTTAAGGTAATATTTAATATAAAATGAATAAATCAAGAAACAAAATGTAAAGAATTCTCACCTAAAGTTGTAAATTTGTTGATAAAAATATTTTGCATGTTATGACATAGACATTATTTTGTGCAAATACCCATAAAAAGATTGTTGATTTTAGAAATGGGAGTTTTGTTTTCGGCATCGTTAAAAGGGGGGTTTAGACATATGATATTGTCAACCAAGATTGTGATTTCATTTTTTTTTTATAATTTGTATTGATCAAAACAAAAATCAATTGATTTTTTGCAATTGTGTGATGATAAATTCGAGCTTGGAATTTGGACTTCCAAATTAGGTGTAACTGATGTGAGGTTTTTTCAACAAATTCTTGGGATAGCAGACCAAACATTTGACAAAAAACATAAAAAAAATTGGTATTATGATAAATTTTCTAAACATGACTCTAGAAAAACCTTCAAAGATGGGCAAAATTTGTCATGAGTTTGGAAATGAATTTCCAGTGGAATGTAGAACTATGATTGTCTTTGAAGGTGAATAGATATGAGGATAGCCTACTCGAAATTGCATTTTCATTGAACCTATAAATATTTGGTGGAGAGTGTCTAGAAGGCTGTTTCCAAATTGGATGTAATGTCTAATATTAGACTGTTCCTATCTTCATTAAGCATTGTCAAAAAACAGTAATAGAAAATTCCTATTGTTACATCATATATTTTAATATTTATTTATTTGTTTGTGTCACTTCATTATGAATGTTTTTTTAACTTCCTTATATTTTAATATTATTGGTATCGACTTTCGAGCACCTCAAACACTTGGCTACTATTTACTTGAATAATATCTATTTGCTTATTAATTTAATGGCTTGGATATTAATGTTGTGATTACAAGGTTGTTCTCTTTTTTATGAATAATCAGAATATCAACTAAGAATAATTTATTGGATTTGGGTGCAAAGAAACTATTTTAAAGGTATAATCAACACTTCTATATTATCTGTAATTTGATCTTATAACATCTATTTCATTAAATATGGACTAATTCAAGTCCATACTTATTTGGATAAAGACCAAAAACAGGTTTTCTAAAGTCCAAAATTAGGATTTCTAAAGCCCCAAATCATTTGAATAAAAAATTTCACTTTTCGAAATGAAAATTACACTTTATAAATACTAGTTTTCGGCTATAGAAAGGCTATTTTGGAAACTTTTTAGTCTGTATTTTGTTGAATTAGACCATAGGTAATGAAATGGTGATTTTATTCTAATGGTAATATACTTTTATCTTCTTCTAATGGACTCTTCAATATTGCGACATAGTCGAACTTTAATGTTTTCTATGAAGGACATCAATGTTTTATGTTTATTAATTTCAATATTTGACAAAAAACACAAGAAGTATTTATGCAAGTGATCATGTTTTTTTCTAAAATGAGTTGTCATATTTACAACAATTAATACTTATTATTTTTGTTATTTACACAGATAAATATTAATATGTACAAATTTTAAATATTAATGGCATTTTTATTTTGAATTTCTTTGTTTACAGATACAAGATTATTAATAGTTGATGATATTTGATATCAATGGAGTCTTGTGACATGCACTACATACATTCTTTAAAAATTCGATTGAAAAAGTGCACAAGGGTTTAAGAAATTATGAAAACAACATTTTTAATATGGAAAAATAGGTTTCAAAAGTGCATAATCAAATTCAAAAAGTGCAATAATGAGTTCCAAAAATGAAATTTTTTTTTTAAGAAATTCCAAAAACGACCTTTCTAAAGTAGAAAAACACGTTTTAAAAGTGCATAATCCAGTTCAAAAAGTGCAAAAATGAGTTAAAAAAGTGTCAGTATCAGACGTTATACTTACCTGAATTTGGCACTTTTGGGGCTTTAGAAACCCTAATTTTGCAATTTAGAAACCATGATTTTGGGCTTCAGAAAGGTTGTTTTTAGTCTCTCTTCAAAAATTCTTAGACTAGAATAAACACAAATTTAATGAAATGGGTGTTATCTAATAGCTAGCCAACATGTGGGTTAGCTTATCACTAACATAAATCTCATTTATAAACATATCCAACTTTTAGGTAATAATCTACATCACTCAAATGACATTTATAATCATGTAAACTCACTTGCAGTACAAATTGTACTTGTTTTATATCCAAAGTACAACTAAATTAACATCCACATATCGATATTCCACATTCAATTTACGTGTTCAAATCAAATAACATATTAATCACCATTAATAAAATAAAATGATAAATTACATTTACTATGTGTGCATATAGTGAGTCCACATGTTCACATAACAATAATCTTAATCAATCTAACTGAGTCCAACAAATAATAAGAGAATAAAATGCTAAGCTAGTTCATCCTAGACTTTTAATTACTGAATCTCAATATATGAGGTGTTACATACACCCACCATTCAAGTAACCTGTCTCGAAGTTATGTTCATTTTCAATCTTAATGAAACATATCGATACAATATGTTCGGATATCCATCATCTATTTCGGGATACATATCTATTTCAGGATCATCTATTTCGGGATACATATCTACTTCAGGATCTTGCATGATCTATTTCAGGATATGCAGTCCAGTCACCAGTTTGATGCCTCCAGCACCTTATCCACCTTCTTCTAGCACCCGGGAGCCACTTTCCACAGAGTTTTAGCCCTCCTAAGCTGAAAGGCGCCCTCTTCTCACCTACTGACAGAGAAGGGCGCACTTGTTCACCTACCACTGCAGATTCACTCCAGTTACATTCAGTTAGCTCCGATTCTGATTGATTTCACTCCGATTTCACTCCTGACTGACTGTTTCACCTCCGATTGACCTCCAGTTCGATTAGGTGACTTGCTCTGACTCCAGTTAGCCTCCCATGCTCCCCCACTGAGCCTCCAGATCCTATATCAGTGCTACACACTTCAGTTACATTTATTATGATCAGTTAGACTCAGCTTGACACCTGGATGACTGGTTGTTGTGATTGATGAGCAACACCGATGATTGATGAGGACTCCTAGATTGAGTCAAGCTACTCCATTCAGTGATTCGAATGACCTCCTTAGGCAATTCGAATTGCTCTGTTCATTGAAACAGTTTGTATTGTAATTCATTCACCCTTTCTGGGATAGAGAGCACTGCTGCATGTTTTGCACAGTTTTGCACCATTTCTTCTATGTTCATCTGTTGTGACTGATTTATTTGTTCATTGGATCTGCTGTGACTAACTTTACATGGTATCAGAGCCATTGCAGGGACAAGATCTCTTTTCTACAGGTGTTTATACAAGAAGATTTGACTGAATTGCTAAAAATTGCAAAAAGTTTGGCATGAGATATCTCAAGGGCATTCGCTCCTGTGCATGCAAAGCTTGAAAAATATTCCAATACCACTCCAGAAGCTTGAGTTACCACATAATTCCTGGATCTGATACATTGGACCTATTCAACATTGCTTGAAATCCAATCCCAGGTGTGATGCAACTCTCAAAGGGTGGATTGTTCGACCTTATTGTGATTGTTCTTATGTGATTTGCAGGTTAATTATCTCCTCCAAGTGCACTCACTACATTCTGCATGCAAGCTTCCCTACAGCATCTCCATTCGCTATAGTCTGCATGCAAGCTTCTTCTTCATCATTTGACTCGCTCCTAGCAATGGAATACTCTTCTTCAAAGCCTATCCTCACCCCATTCAATTATTTTGATTGGAAAGATGATATGGAGATCATATTACGTTCAAAAGGATACTACCGAGTCACTCTTGGTCTTGAATTGGAGCCAAACAATGTGGCAGAAAGAACCAAACACTACAATAAGCTTGATGAAGCTTACGGTCTTCTTTGTCTCTCCATCTCCAAAGATCTTCACTTCCATCTCAGCGGATTGAAGACTCCAAAGGCCATATGGGAGCAACTTGAGACACTATTCGGCAAGCAGGATGAGCTTAGGGCTTTTCAATTAGAGAATGAATTGATTGGCCTTAATCCTGAGAATTTCGAGAGCATCAATGAATTCTTCACTAAATTCAAGAACTTGAACTTGCAATTGAAGAACAGTGGTGTTATCAAAGAGGATAAACAGTTGATCCTCTCCATTCTAAGCAAGCTTGGGAAAGATTATTCGGTATTTGTCTCCACTTTCAATTCCGGTCGGCTAACTACCCCGAATTGGAAGATGCCTACCTTGAATGCCTTCATTGAGTCCGTTACGAAAGAGCATGACAAGTTGATTCAAATGGGGTCCATAAGCTCCAAAGATTCAGCCCTATTTGTTCAAGGACCCAAGATCTCGAATGGTAAAGGAAAGCTAAAGAAGGAGAAGCCCAAATTCGAGCCTCACAAGCAAAAAGACAAAGGCAAGCAAACGGATGCACCATCCAGTTCGAAATCCAAGCAAAAGGGCAAAGAAGGTAACCAAAAATCTAAATGTACTTATTGTAACCGTGGCTTTCATCCCAAAAGTTCATGTATGAAGAAGACTATAGATCAAATGGCCCTCCTTTTGGAAAAGAACAACATAACCCTTCCTGACGGTGCAAGGAAGAAGGATCGGAATGACGATCATGAAAGAGGACAAGCACTCATGGCAACGGTTTCGAAGCCCACTCTCTTGATAGATTCGGGTGCATCAAATCATATGGCTGCAAATATTGATTCTTTTTCCTCATTCGATCCAAACAGCTCCATCCCCATCCATTTGGGAGATGACTCAAAAATTTCTTCAAAGGGCAAAGGTACGATTCATGTAGATCATGGATGCTTTCAGAATGTTCTCTATGTGCCTTCTTTAGCTTCGAATCTCCTTTCTGTGTATCAAATGACACATACTGGTGATCCAAAGAAAGTCACATTCAGCCCTAATACAGTTGAAATTTCTGATATCAAAAGTGGAAGACTAGTTGCGGTTGGAAAGGCAAACCACACTGCTAAATGTTATGAGTTTTCGCACTTTATTCCGCTTGCAAAGCCCACTGCTCTTCGCACACATGGTAATGAGGTTAGTAGGCTTTGGCATGAAAGATTTGGACATCTAAATTATAAGTATTTGCTGCTGCTATCAAATAAATCCATGGTTGATGGGCTTCCACAACTCCGTTCCTCGAAGGGAATATGCTCCGGTTGCATTATTGGTAAGCACCCCGAGCACAGATTCGACCGCGGCAAGGCTAGCAGAGCCTCTACTATTTTGGGATTGATCCATTCTGATATCAGCGGTCCGCTGCCCCATATGTCATTAAATGGTTCAAGGTATGTTTTGACATTTATTGACGATTATTCTCGCTTTACATGGGTATTCTTTCTCAAAAACAAGTCAGAAGTGCTTGGAAAATTCAAGGATTTTAAGGCTTCTGTTGAGACCACCACTGAGAGCAAGATCAAAGCTCTTAGATCTGATAATGGCGGGGAATATATCAAGTCCGAGTTGCTGCAACTTTGTGCCCAAAGCGGAATCAAGATCCAACATACAGTTCCCTACACACCCCAGCAGAACGGTGTAGCGGAAAGGAAAAACCGGTCACTGAAAGAGATGGCTACATGCATGATTGAATCAAAAGGTTTGGCTGCAAATATTTGGGCTGAAGCAATCAATGTTGCTGCATATATACAGAACCATGTTCCACATTCATCCGTGAAAGGTATGACTCCTTTCGAAGCATTCTTTGGTCACAAACCGGATGTGTCAAATTTGAGAGTTTTTGGCTCTACTGCATGGGCTAGAATTCCTTCTGAGAAGAGACGAGCTTTGGATCCACAAAGTATCGAGTGCATATTGATAGGATATGGGGAAGAATCAAAAGCATATAAACTCATGGATATCAGATCTAAAAAGATATTCATAGAGCGCAGTGTGCAGTTTGAAGAACCGCTTCAAGAATTGCAACTAGTTGAGGAGAAAACTGCCGATTCACCGCCTTCACCAGAAGAAGATTCGAGCAGCGATAATGAAGGTATGAGTTCTGATATTTCTGATATTGTAGCAGCATATGATGATCATGACATATCAGGTTCGGAATCCGACCATTCAGATCCCCCTCAGTTACCAAAGTGGGCCCAAAATACTCTACAATCTGCTGGTTCGAATCTTGGAAATCCTGCTGATCCAAGACGAACAAGAGGAGACTTTCAAAGGGCAGGTATGGCTCTTTCTATTGCTGATCCATTTCTTCCTGAGATTTGTTATTTGATGGCTGGTTCAGATCCCCAATCATATTATTCAGCCCATCGAGATCCGAGATGGAAAGATGCCATGGATGAAGAGTACAGTTCTCTTCAAAAGAACAATACATGGGAGCTAGTTTCTCTTCCACCTGGAAGAAAATTAGTGAAGTGTAAATGGGTCTACCGTACTAAAGTTGCTGCTGATGGAACTATCAGCAAATATAAAGCAAGGTTGGTGGCAAAAGGTTTTTCCCAAGTCCAAGGAGTGGACTACACAGAGACCTTTGCACCGGTTGCAAAGATGGATTCCATCCGCCTTGTTTTAGCTATTGCCGCATCCAAGCACTGGGAGGTGCATCACATGGATGTGAAGAGTGCATTTTTACATGGAGACCTTGCTGAAGAGGTCTATATGCAGCAGCCAGAGGGTTATACATCAGATCCATCATTGGTTTGTAGATTGAAGAAGTCTTTGTACGGGTTAAAACAGGCCCCAAGAGCTTGGTACGCAAAGATGGACTCCTTCCTTCTTTCTCAGAATTTCCAAAGATGCAAATCTGATCCGAATGTCTATCTTCAGCGAGTTAAAGGTAATTTGTTGGTTATTGTACTTTATGTTGATGATCTGCTTATTACTGGTAGCACACTTACTTCAATAAACAAGCTAAAAACTGCCTTAAATCTAGCTTTTGACATGAGCGATTTGGGCTTGCTGAGTCACTTTTTGGGCTTGGAGATAGCTCAAAATTTCGATGGGATCACTATATCTCAGCAAAAATATGCTTCCGACCTGTTATTGAAGTTTAATATGGCTGAATGTAAGGCAGTCCCGTTCCCATTCCTCTCAGGAATCAGTCTTGAGGAGGGAGATTCCACACCGCTTGCAGATTGCAGTATGTATCGACAGTTGATTGGTTCACTACTTTATTTGACACATTCACGGCCTGATATCTCATATGCCGTGAGTGCCGTGTCAAGATATATGTAGCAGCCACATGAGCTTCATTGGCGAGCAGCCAAGCGGATCTTGCAGTATGTGCAAGGTACGAGACAGTTTGGCATACATTATGCTGCAGATTCTGAGCTAGATTTCATTGGTTTTACTGATTCAGATTGGGCAGGTGATAGCATTGATCGGAAGTCCACTTCCGGTTATGTTTTCATGATTGGTCATGGTGCTATTTGCTGGTCCAGCAAAAAGCAAGCAGCCATTGCACTTTCTTCAGCAGAGGCAGAGTATCGAGGGGCAGTCAATGCCTGCATTCAGGCAGTTTGGTTGCAGGGTATTCTTTCCGAGTTTGGTTTTGGTGGCACTACTTCGACTGTCCTATTTTGTGACAATCAAAGTGCTATCAAGATCTCCACAGATCCAGTTCAGCGGCAGAGGACCAAGCACATTGAGATTCATATGCATTACATTCGACAGTTGGTGCATGACCGCACCATCATTCTGCAATATTGCCCTACCGATGAGCAAATTGCAGACATCTTCACCAAGAGCTTCACTGAGAAGAAGTTCTCTTACCTCCGTTCACTGTTGGGGGTGAGTTCCATCATGGTGGAGACAGATTGATTCATTATTATGCTTTAGACTTGAGGGGGGGGCTTTCTTCCCACTGGGTTTTCCCTCTTTCCTCACTTAGTTTATTTTTCAGCATTTTTTGGATTATTGTATTGGGGTGACCTTTGGTCTTAGTTACCAGGGCCCCACATTATTTTAGTTGGCACATCATAGTCTAGCTTGAGGGGGGGTGTTCGGATATCCATCATCTATTTCGGGATACATATCTATTTCAGGATCATCTATTTCGGGATACATATCTACTTCAGGATCTTGCATGATCTATTTCAGGATATGCAGTCCAGTCACCAGTTTGATGCCTCCAGCACCTTATCCACCTTCTTCTAGCACCCGGGAGCCACTTTCCACAGAGTTTTAGCCCTCCTAAGCTGAAAGGCGCCCTCTTCTCACCTACTGACAGAGAAGGGCGCACTTGTTCACCTACCACTGCAGATTCACTCCAGTTACATTCAGTTAGCTCCGATTCTGATTGATTTCACTCCGATTTCACTCCTGACTGACTGTTTCACCTCCGATTGACCTCCAGTTCGATTAGGTGACTTGCTCTGACTCCAGTTAGCCTCCCATGCGCCCCCACTGAGCCTCCAGATCCTATATCAGTGCTACACACTTCAGTTACATTTATTATGATCAGTTAGACTCAGCTTGACACCTGGATGACTGGTTGTTGTGATTGATGAGCAACACCGATGATTGATGAGGACTCCTAGATTGAGTCAAGCTACTCCATTCAGTGATTCGAATGACCTCCTTAGGCAATTCGAATTGCTCTGTTCATTGAAACAGTTTGTATTGTAATTCATTCACCCTTTCTGGGATAGAGAGCACTGCTGCATGTTTTGCACAGTTTTGCACCATTTCTTCTATGTTCATCTGTTGTGACTGATTTATTTGTTCATTAGATCTGCTGTGACTAACTTTACACAATATTCATATGCCTTCTCGCTAGAAGACCTTAACCTTACTAGTCCCTCTAGACATTCACGTGATCTACATGTCTATACTATCTAATATTACTTCTTTTATCAAATAAGATGTGTTCTCATATTGCATACTACATCTTATATATACATGTAGTTTGGCATCATCAAAGTTTATCAAATACATTCCTCACTTATTCTCATATTGCTATATAATTCTCACTATAATTCAAATTTTACACAAATCAAATCTTATTATTCATGCCTTAGAGCTATTACACACACATTAATTTTTAATTATATTTTTTTTTATCAATCCTTTACCTTAATTTCCTAAACTTTACATAAATTATGTTCCACCATAATCTAATCCTTGTGAGCATTGGCACCTCGCATGTTTCACGTTTGCATTTACATATTATTATGTATTTATGAATATAAATATAATCCTTACCTACTTTATCAGACTTAATATTTAATATTATTTGTTTTAAATATTAAAACTAATTTATGGCGATGCATTAAAGTTTTAAATACTATTACCATTATTATTACTAATATCAATTTCATATCTATATATATATATATAAACTTATAAATTATTTATAAAGATTAATTAAAAATAAATAAATATATATATATATATAATTCATTTCAACTCTTTTTTATATCATAATAAATAAGTAAATCAAAATTAAAAATCAAACTTGATACCATAAAAACTCTTTCATATTTTAATATATAAATAAATATTAATTCAAAATTTACTCCATTTCATAAAAAAAACTCTTTTATATGATGATAAATGTACCAAAATATAAATAAATAAATTATAAAAAGCTAAATGTACCAAAATATAAATAAATTAATTAATTAATTTTTTTTTACATAGAAAGGAGGAGAATGGCGAAAATCCTAGGGTTTCCTGGTTTTTTTGCAGAAATCTTCGATTTTGATGGTTGATTGGGTGAATGGTGTGGCCTATAACGACTTGGAGTCAAGCCGTCTTGGCCTAGTACCAGCCAAGGTAAAAAAAAGTGGGAATAACGCGATGGTTGTAGGCTACACCCTCACCTTTTAACCGGATCTCTCGAAATATCTGCAAACCATTATCTATTCTTCACTCAGTTGTGGTTCTTGGTTGATGGGTTTACACTTATTTGTTGGTTTCTGCTACACATGGTTACTATGAGCTAAAGTTGGCTCCGATTTACTATTTCCATTTTTGTAGTAGATCTTTTAGATTGTTTTAGTTGGGTCCTACCGACAGGTGTCCTGACGACCTGCTGAGGGTTTCTTTTGTGCCTTTTTACTATGGAAATGTCGGCCCATTTACAAACCCTGACACCGCTTTCCTCCCAGTCCATTTTGGGGGTTTCGAGTGGACCTGAGGAGGTTTTGGCTGCCCCACAACGGAAGCTATGGGGACAGAGGGCCAAAAACAAAAGATTATTGAAGACATACAAGGCCAGGGCAGAAATTGAGAGGTTTGATATTGATGAAGATTTTAGTCTGGAAAAATTAGGGTTTTCTCTGAACGAGCATTGGTGGGCAGGTTGGAATTTGCCAAAGGCACTAAGCAGGAGATGGTGGAATGGGTTAATAAATTCTGGGTGCCACTCACCGGCATGGCCCCAAGAATTAACCTGCTCATGAATCGTTGGTTATTATTCACATTTACAGAGGCGGCTCACCTTGAGACGATACTATCCCGGTTCTGGGAATTCAAGCAAGGTTCTCTTTATCTTACACGATGGCACATACATTTCAATCCCCTTCATGAATTTCAGCCGATTCGTCACTTATGGATGATGGTACCTGGTATACCCATCGAACTCTGGTCTGAGGAGATTTTTAGGGGTCTTGCAAATAGGGTTGGCAAATTTGTTCGTGTTGATAAACAGAACTTACATGGGATGGACCGGAGATATGCGAAAATCATGGTTGAAATAGACACGAGGAATGGACTCCCAGCTGAAATAGAAATTGCCTGGGGTTCGAGAATATGGAAGCAGGTTATTGATTATTACAAAATCCCCTTCAGGTGCTTCTTCTGCAAGGAGGTTGGGCATGTGCGTGCTGTTTGTCCACAGAACTTCAATATTTCCCCAGCTGCTGGTGAGCCGCATACTCCAACAAATTTTTCGGGTAAGCCTCTCTGCAAAACTCCTATTAAATTCCCCGACTTGACTCCGGATGATTTAAAATTCTTAGAAAATTCGGAAAAAGTATTATCCCATCGTATTGCAACTGGTGACATTCAAATGAGACACGACCTTGTATCTGGGCTCCCTGTTTGTAATAACAAACCTAATTTGTCTCAGCATAATGTTGGTCGTAGACTATTTGAAAATCTGAGCCCAGAACCCTCGGATGCCCCCACTGTGCCAGATGAGGCAATGTCTGCTAACCCTACCTCAGCATTGCCTTTTATTCCTTGTCGTGCTGACCCTGTGCCTGAACATCATGATTCCTTGGAGCTTGGGTTGAGACCTGAATTAGATAACCCTACCTCGTCTTCTCATGTTATTTGCAGAAATTTTGGCCAACCCCCGAGTGAACATTTGAACATCAATGGTACTGATGTGGATTTATCTGGGACCGATAGGGACATTCTCATTGAAAGTGGTTACTTTCTATCTTCAAAAGATGATGAATTTCCACCTCTGACCACTTACTCTAAACACCCAGGGAATGAATCTTTGGCCCAGCCAGTCCAATCTCTCAAATACCAGAATGTTACTATTAGAAGAGGAAAGAAAAAAAAGACCTGGAATAAAGTGGATCAGCTTCCTATGGATTCCTATACCCCAATTTCTCAGCGTTTAGAGGAGGTAGGTAGGCTTAATTCAAATGAAACCTTGGGGCTTAGAGCACAGAACCCCTCCTCTTCTGGTATTTAATGTCTTGTCTTTCAATTAATGTTCGTGGATTGGTTAAAGCGTCCAGGGCGCAGGCTTTAACCAACCTTCTCAAGACTACTGCCCCTAACTTAATTTTAATTCAAGAGACCATGTGTAATGCAGAGATTGCCATACAAAACCTCTGCAAAATCCTTCCTTTGTGGGAAGCTACAGTTGTCAATTCTTGTGGACTTTCTGGGGGTCTTGCGGTGGCTTGGGACCCTAATATCTTTTCTTTCAGACCCTTTTCAACACCCTGGGGAATACTTCTTAAAGGTTCTTTTTGTAGCAACAAACAGACTCTCTCGATTCTGAACTGTTACGCTCCATACAAGTTGAGAATGCCTTTCTGGAACTCTCTAAAAGCTTCTGGACTTCTAAACTGCAATGACCTGATCATTGCAGGTGATCTGAACTTCACATGTCACGTTTCGGAACTATGGGGACCCAACGCCAGAATTGATGATTTAGCAAGCTACTTTACTCAATTTATGGTAGACACAGATCTAGTTGATGTTCAGCCACACATTCTGACTCCCACTTGGACTAATGGGAGATTTGGAACAGAAGGTGTACACAAAAGATTAGATAGATTTCTGGTTAAATCGACTCTGCTGGGCAATTTTCAGAAGTATAGAACGTGGGTATGTGAACACAAATTTTCGGATCATTGGCCGGTTATCTTACAGCTTGATGATCTGAAAATCAAACAAGGGCTCCCTTTTAAATTTAATTCATCATGGCTTGAAGATGCAGAGTTTTGTAAAATGGTAAGGCACTTCTGGATTAGTACCTCTGTATCAGAAAGCAATCCCATTCAGACTTTCTGTTCTAAGTTAAAAAAATTGAAAGAGGAGGTCACCAGATGGATCAAGGATAGAAAAGAAGCTGATAGAGAGGAGTTATTGCAACTTGAAAATAAACTTCAGAGATCCATCTCTGCAAACATCAGAAGTTCGCTTTCAAGGGAGGATTTTGAGGTGCTGAAAATGATAGAAATGAAAAAAGAGGAATTATTTTTACAAGCTGAGAAAGAATGGAGGCTTAAAAGCCGTGCCATTTGGATTTCATCAGGTGATAAAAATACTAAATTTTTCCATACATATGCATCGGCAAGAAGGAATTCCAAGATCATATGGGATATTGTGGACGACGGGGGACACATGTGCTCAGGGATCGAGAATATCAAAGCTGTGGCCACTGCATATTTTGGTCAAAATTTTGCTGATTCAGGTGAATGTAACTTAGAGGAGCAGATCAAAGTTGCTACACTATATCCTCGCTTCTTTTCAGATCAAGAAGCTAACAGTTTATTGGATGCTGTGACTTTGGAGGAAATTGAACAAACACTGAAATATTTTGCAAAAGACAAAAGCCCTGGCCCTGATGGGTGGCCAGTAGAGCTGTACTTGCATTTTTTTGACTTAATGGGTAATGAACTTATGGATCTGGTGAACTACTCCAAACTCAATGGGTTTGTCTCTGGAGGTCTTAACTCCACCTTCATTTCACTCATTCCTAAAAAGGATAAACCCATTTCTTTTAGTGAGTACAGACCGATTGCACTGTGCAATTTACTATATAAACTCATTTCTAAAATAATTGCAGACAGACTCAAAGATGTTCTCTCCAAGCACATATCCAAGGAGCAATTTGGTTTTTTGTCTGGAAGACAAATACATGATGCCATAGGCATCTCACAAGAACTTCTTCACAGTATAAAGATCTATAAGAAAAAGGCTTTGCTTCTTAAAATGGACTTAGAAAAAGCATATGACAGGGTTAGTTGGTCCTTTCTCAGAATGATTCTTATCAAAATTGGGCTGCCGCCAGCAATCATTAAATGGATCATGGCATGTATCACAACTGTGAGTATATCAGTTTTGGTCAATGGTAGTCCTTCTGCTTTCTTTCGTTGTACAAGGGGCATTAGACAAGGGTGTCCTTTGTCACCTATATTATTTGCCTTGGTTATGGATGGGTTCAACAGACTGATCAACCAAGCTTATTCAAGAAGACAGATAAAAGGCATTAAAATTGCAAAGGATTTTGTAATTTCACATATCTTATTTGCAGATGATGTGATGGTAGCAGGAGAAGATTCTATTGAAGAATGGATCACTTTAAATGGCATCTTTCAGACTTTCTGTGGTGCTACAGGAATGAAAATCAGTCAAAGAAAATCCAATTTCTATCATATGTCCCCAGATGCAGAAAATATAAAGGACATTTTATTGTTCATGCCATTTAAATGTCATAATCTGGATCTTGGGCTTAAATACCTGGGTTTTTACCTTAAGCCAAACAATTATCTGTGTAAAGACTGGTATTGGTTGTTAAGAAAGATTGAAAATAGAATTAATCACTGGTCTTACAGGCTTCTTTCCATAGGTGGGAAGCTCATTCTATTAAAATCGGTGCTCTCCAGCATACCGGTTTACTGGTTTACACTTCTTGAAGTACCTGCCACCATTCTCAGGTATATAAAAAGCCTTTTCTTCAATTATTTATGGTTCGGGACTGCTCATAGTGACAAGTCCCCAATGATCGCTGCAGATGTAGTTTCGAGACCTACCAAATTTGGTGGATGGGGTATATTAGAGTTGGGATCCTTTAATATAGCGCTCAGACTCAAAAGTCTCTGGCGTTGCCTTATGGGGAACAATTTATGGTCCACCCTTATCGGCTGCAAGTATATAAAACAGAATTTCTTCAGCTGGATAAGGAATCCAAAAACTGCTAGCTGGAATTTTTCCCCAATCTGGCGTGGATTCATGAAGATACTACATTGGATCAAAGATGACCTTATATGGCAGGTAGGGACTGGAGAAAGGATTCGCATAGGGATTGATCCTATCATAGGTATGGAAGACAATTATTCTCTGCCTCAGCCCATTATTCAATACCTTCAAATTCTGGGAATGGATACTTTGGATAAGATTCAACTTCAACATCATGATTTTGCAGATAGCAATTTTTGGGTGTCTGCTAGGAACATTGGTCTCATAGGATATCTCGCCCGCACCTGGGATGATTATCTTACAAAACTCAATGCTTCAGGTATCAGGATCAGACAGGAAACAGATAAGCTACTTTGGAAAGGCAATCCAACAAATGGTATGGTAACGGCTCGCACATCATATAATAGGATTGTTCAGGATAGGTTCATTTATCCTCAAGACTGGTGGTTCAAACGCCTTTGGCAATGGTCTATTCCACTCAAACTTAAATGCTTCTGCTGGATGTTATTGCAAAACAAACTTAAAACATGGGATAACCTTTGTAATCGTGGCTGGAATGGTCCAGGAATCTGCATACTCTGTAAGAATGATGAAGAAAACAAGCAACATTTATTTGTTAAGTGCAGATTTGCAAAGATGACCTGGGAGGTGATCATATCACATTTTTCAATATATCAAACGTGGGATGTTGGAGATTTTAATCATTGCCTACTTAACTGGTACAGGAACTGCAAGCAATACTTCTACATTGCTATCTGTATCTCCTGGGCCATATGGTTCTCCCGTAATAGTGTGTTATTTCAAAATGTCAATATCAATCCAACTCAGTGTAGCTTGATTGCACTAAATATGTTTGCAAATTGTAAAGATGATTATGCTAAACTAAGGACTGACAGGATCAGTACTTTCAGTTTCAAGGTTGATCAGCCTACTATCTTTTTTGATGGTGCATCTCAATCAGGCTTATGCGCTATTGGAGGAGTAATATATTTGAATGAGGCACATCACTTTACTTTTAAACTCAATTGTGGCAGCGGCACAAATATGAAAGCAGAACTGATTGCTCTTTGGTGTATGCTTAAAGTGGCTAATATTTTCGGTCTGGTCAATATTAAGGTTTTTGGGGATTCCAAAGTCACAATTAAATGGGCAGTGGGAGACTTTCAGCTCAATGTTCTCAACTTAAGACACTGGGCACTTCGGGCTCAATCTGAATTGGATAAACTACAAGGTGTTCATCTGGAGCACATCTACCGTGAGCAGAATACACTTGCTGATAAATTATCCAAACAAGCATTAACAGGTTATGAAGGACAATTACTTTGGGAGGAATGGGTCGAGCACAACCTCCAGGATGAAGGCACCATCTACTTTTTTGATTAGCTTTCTGATGTCTGCTGTCTTTGAACTTGTCTTGAAAGGCTGTGACTTTTTGATTTTGTATTAAGAATTGTATAAATCGACTCTAGTTGATATAGTGTGTATGAGTCTCATCTCATGTTTTTTGTATATGCTGAAAGACAAGCTATGTGGTATGACCGATTCTATTTGACGAATCTGGGTCCATAATGTACTATTTGATTCAATCATTTTGAATATCAATAGTAGATTTTTTTCGCTGGAAAAAAAAATAAAAAATAAATTATAAAACACTCTTTTATATAACGATAAATGTACCAAAATATAAATAAATAAATTATAAATATCAAACTCGATTATATATCACTTCTACGTTATCTATAGTGTATAACATTTCTCAACCATCGATCGCATATCTTCTTTTCCTTTTCTTTTTTGGGCATGGAATGCCTTTTACTATTATAGAACATTTCTACATTCTCGTTACATGTAATGCCCTACTATGCAATTCTCACAACCACATAATATTAATCAAACGGATACTCTAGCACGCACTTCATTTTCCTCCGCACGTCATTCTCGTCCGTGTTGAAAATTATTAGTCATAAGAAACTATATGTATGTATAAATTTTGACAGGCTCATCTTTATGACTCTTTATGACATGACGTTGACAACCAAATAATCAATATGGGAGTATGGCAACAACTATCAAGGATACATAGGTATGTGATATGTCTTATTATTACTAGTCCATGTTTTGTTTGCAGGCAGTGCAGGGACTATAGGAATCGATTTTACGTATTTCTATTAACTCAAGGTATGAATATCACAACATTTTAACCAAAGTTTTTTTAAACATTTTGGATTCTAGTCAATGAATAGTTTGAGAGTCTTATTTGGCCTCTTTTCGAGGCAGCTCAAAACCATAGCTTAAGTCAAATGCTCTCATTTAATTTAAAATTAATGTGGCTGGGATGGGTAGATGAGTATACTTTTAAGTGGTTATTGTGGTTCAGGATTAAGCTATTGTACTATGTACACAGCTAAGCCATCCAATGTGCATGTTAGACACGTGTGCATTGTGCATGTTTCCCACCCATAGACTCCTCCTGTGTCTTTTTCCTTTGTTGTTCTTCCTCACCCACCATTGCAAAACTTTTCTGACAGTGTTTGAGGTCCCAGCTGCCTGCTACTTTCTCCCGGGGGTAGTGGTGCTGCATCCTGGTGCATAGTTCTTGTTTCCGCTATCCAGGACATGCATGAGGATATCTACAACATTGCATACAAAAAGAAGGTAGCCATGATCATAGTCCCCTTCCACAAATACCAGCAGCCGGACAACAGACCTAGGATGGTTGGTCTTTGGCCATGAGTCATTCACATCCAAGCTCGAACCCTTGACATCTGCTATAATCCATTTGCATCCATGCTCGAACCCTTCACATCTGTTGTAAATGATTTCATGAGAGAAGGAAGGGTTCCCATAGTTCTGAAGGATAGCGGACGGGTGATACTTGTTCACTCGCCCATGTATTCACTTTCTCCCAAATCTACCCCTCTATCAAAGGTCGACATCTCTGGTGGCCAGGAAGAGGGTCTTAACAT
This sequence comes from Larix kaempferi, assembly GCA_027924585.1. Classification (NCBI taxonomy): domain Eukaryota; kingdom Viridiplantae; phylum Streptophyta; class Pinopsida; order Pinales; family Pinaceae; genus Larix; species Larix kaempferi. The sequence continues at coordinate 298,513 of BSBM01001123.1, read as the reverse complement.
TCATGCCATTCCACCAGTCCCTATTGCAGAGGGTCGTAACATTTAGGGCATTCCACAAGTCCTTGCTACCTGTGTGGATCCATGCATTTACATGTACACATACACATCATTTAAAATGCTAGAGACCTACTTTTGAGTCGCTTGGAGTCATTGAAAAGGGAGATAGAAAGCACGCCTTACAGAATTTTGAAAGAAATGGAGGCTTCCTCTACCAAGCTTTCCAAGAGACTAAAGGTGATTATCGCCCCTCCTTTCCTTTATTAATCTTTTCCTTCACAATTTTACAAGGTGCAACACATTACAAAGATCTCACGACCGGATTGTAAAATTTAAAGAAAAACATTAATAAAATTGTTATTGTTTTAACTTGATCTTGTCGATGGTGTCCTTAAGGGGGAGGTGGAGAAGCTCCCAAATCAACAGTTGTCTCTAACTGAAAGTATTGGTTATTCATGTTAATGTTCTTTTTCAGTATATGAATATGCTTTCACAGAACTGTTCTTTGTCATGCGATAGGAAACATTGAACTCCACCCAAAAGCATTCATTCACAAGGTTTGAAAGTCGACTCATAATCATTTGAGAGACAAATCCTTTATAATAATACTAGTGATTTTTTTATCTTGAATTTTCGTATGTAGCATGCATCTATAAAAAAAAATTGAGCATGGTTTCACAAATTCAAGACTCAGTTATGTAATTAAATCCAATGCCTCGAAGTTTTGGATTAGAAATAGTTAGGGAAACCTTAATCTGATTTCCTCTATGATGCTCCACTAATTAAGAATTCTTTTATAAAGAGAAGTTTTCTTTGTTTCTTTCATTTTTTTTAAACCTTAATATGTTTTTTGTTACAGGTCTAACACTATTTGTTGATAGCAACGTGGCTCCTTGAGGCATGCACATCAGGAAGGAGAAGATTGAGTTTTCAGAGTTTGATTTACTCGCAGATGTATCTTTTAGATTCTTGTTGGTTTCCATTGTTGTTATCATTCATTTGGCATTAATCAAATAATCAGTGATGGCTTATGTAGGAATGTAAGCTTAATTTCATTGACAATGATTCCTTTAAGCTCGACCCTCTTTGTCTTCTCTCATCTCTCATTTGCTTGTCTGGAATTTCTCAATGGTCTTGTAAACTCCTTTATAGTCCTTGAGTCGAAATCAGGTCTTGATCTTCACAAGGTTCTGAAAACATTGTTGAACCAAAACTCGTTCTGCAACTTTTCAAAGCATTAAATCTGTCCGCTGGTCTTTCTTCACTGGTTTCTTTCTTTAAAATCTGTTTAAGTTGTTTGGACGCATTCATCGTTATTTTTCATTTCAATTTTACTTGTTATAGTTGAATCTCTCTATTCTCAAGGGAAAAGGCACACCGCGCAGTCAAAAAGATTTAACTCCATAGTAGATTAAATATTTCTCTTTGCTTTGCTTTAGGATTGTGCTTCTCCTAGCAAATACATTGCACTAATTTTTCTTCCCTAATTTTATCGAACACTTTACTTCACAAATTAACTGCGTAGTTCACCTATTTACTACGCGGAGATTAACTACGCACTTCAACTTTTACCGTGTAGTTGAACTTAGTATAAATGTGCATTTCTTAACTTAGAAAAACTTTACTTTGCATAAATGGAACCTCGCATAAATGAACTCCGCACTTCACCCAATATTTACTTTGCAAACTTCTTTAACTTTACAAAGATTAACTGCGCACAAGTTAACTTCGCATACTTCTTTAAGTGCGCATAACCCGATCTTAAACAAACTTTGTATAAAGATATTTCATGCTAAAACTTAAGAACCGAAGCATATGTTGAAGTTACTGCGCGTTAAACTAGGAACATTTACCACTGTGAAATACTTGAAAATCTTGATTTCTTTTACGGATCGTAAATGTAAACAACATTTACATAGGTAAATATGAAGAAGATGTGCGGGATGCATAAACCAACATTCTTGAGCATGAATATATACAACTAAAGACTTATATATTACCACAGTAAAACAGGGCAACTTTGCTGCACTTATAGAGAGATGAGTTTTACTTAATCTTTCACTTCTTACACAGAGCTTGGGCTCTTGATACACTTCACGGGTCTTCACTTCTTCTCTTCTTCTCTTCACTCCTACATCTCTATCTAATCTTCTGTGAGTGAATTTAATTTATACACAAACTTGGGATCGCTTCACTTAGAAGCTATAGGGTTACATTAAAGACTGTAATAAATTTCTACCTAAGAAGTTCTGGGCATGCGAAATACAAACGCGGCTACTTAAATACTAACCTACCATGAGCCAGATTGGATGCAAACTAACTGACTGTCTGGCATTGCAGACTGACAAATTGGCTGACTGGGAGTTTGATAGAGTCGACGCATATCAGATATGGTATCATCTCATAAAGACAATATTTCCAACACTCCCATTAATTATGAGCGGATGGGGATCTTAAAAAAAAAATATTACAAAATATTTCAGAGTTGAAACATGCTCTGTTCATGACATAGTTCACTGCGTAGAACTTTTCACTTCCAAACAACTTCGTAGATATTGGAATGTGTCCCTTACCAATGGTTTTGTAAATATGTTTTCTACCTGATCTTCAGACCTGCAAAATTCTAAACAGATTTCTTTGTTGTTTATCAATTCCCTGATAAAATGATACCTTGTGTCGATGTGCTTGGTTCTCTTGTGGTACACATGATTCTTTGACAGTGCGATAGCTGAATTGTTGTCGCAGTAAATGACTGTGGGTTCTTGCTAGTTCTGCAACAGATCACTCAACATCCTCCGCATCCAAACTGCTTGACATGCAGCGCTTGTAGCTGCGACATACTCTACTTATGCTGAAAAAAAACTTACTATGTGTTGTATCTTTGAAGCCCATGATACAACACCTGTTCCTACATGAAATGTATCCCCATATGTGTTTTTTCTGTCATCTATGTTGCCTCCATTGTCACTGTCAGTGTATCCAATGAGTTTGAAATTTTTGGAGGTTGAATACAAAATACCAAAGTCTTTTGTTCCACTTACATACCTTAGAATTATTTTACGTGCTTGCAAATGAGATTCTTTTTGTGACTCCATGAATCTTGAGATTAAACTAACTCCATACATGATATTTGGCCTTGTTGCTATAAGATACATACGACTGCCAACAAGCTCATCATCCTTGCTCAATTTCAAACATGTTATCATTGGTGTTGGAGTTGTCTTACAGTTTAACATCTTAAATCTGTTTAAGACATCGCTTGCATACTTCAACTGGGATATAAATATCCCTTTTTCAGTATGTTGGACTTCAATGCCCATAAAATACTTCATAAGCTCCAAATTAGTCATTTCAAATTCACTTTTCATAACTGATCTAAATTCCTCTATGCCAAAATCACTAGTAAATATTAAATCATCTACATACAGGCAGACAATCAACTTATTACCTTGCTTGTTGATTTTTGTGTACAACGTTGGCTGACATTCACTTCTGTGAAATCCATTCTGAATGAGGTAAGAGTCAATGCGACTGTACCAAGCTCTAGGAGCTTGGTTCAAACCATAGAGGGCTTTCTTCAACTTGTATACTTTATGTCCTTGTCCTAGAGCTTTGTAGCCTTGTGGCCACTCCACATATACTTCCTCCTCCAAATATCCATTTAAAAATGAAAACCTGACATCCATTTGGTAAACATGCTATTTCTTATGTGTTGTGATGGCCAAAATTGTTCTGACATTGTCCATTCAAGCTATAGGTGCAAAAGTTTCATTGAAGTCTATGCCAGGCTGCTGTGTGAATCCTCTTGCTACGAATCTTTCCTTGTGCTTCTGCACATTTCCATCAACATCTTGCTTGGTCTTATAAATCCATTTACACTTATCACATCCTTGTCCTTAGGAACATCAACTAGTTCCCATGTTTGATTCTTCTCAATGCATTCTATTTCTTCATCCATGGCTTGTGCCCAAAATTTATCTTCAACAGCTTCTTCAAATGCTAGAGGATCATTAACTTGAGAAAATAATGCAAAAACTAAGAATGAATTAGGTGTACTAGTCTCATATATCTCATGCAGAGTTATTGTCTTCGTCGAAGTTGCTGGTGTCAAACTGTGTGAACTGCTTGCTGGAGTTTGTTGCTCACTTGATGTGCTTGTCGGAGTAGCTTGAACTGTGACTTGTGTCAGAGTTCCTTGTGCTGGAACATGCTACATAGTCTTGGGAGTAGACGGAGCTGCACAGTTCTGATTCATATGTAGATTCTCAACAACATCTTCTGCGATGTCACCATGTTCAACATGTGACAGGATTTTAACATTCTTCTCAACAGTTCCATCCCATGCTTCATTTTCTACGAACTGAACATCTCAACTGATAATAACTTTTCTTGTGACAGGGTTATATAACTTGTATGCTTTTGTGTCTTCAAGATACCCAATAAAAATGCATTTATGTCCTTTACTGTCTAATTTTCTTCTCAGTTCATCTGGAACATGTGCGTATGCTACACAACCAAAAACATTTAAATGCGAAACACTATGTTTCACACCTGTCCATGCTTCCTGCAGAAATTTGTTCTTCACGCTCTTCGCCGGACATCGATTCATGATGTATACAGCAGTTGCCACTACTTCAGCCCAAAATTCATTTGACAGATGTATTGTTGCCAACATACTGCTCACCATCTCCATAATGGTTCTGTTCTTCCTCTCTGTGATACCATTATGCTGCCAGTGAATTTCTTATGTATGCCATGATTTTTGCAAAAAATTAAGAAATAATTTGAAACATACTCACCCCCTTTATCTTTTCTTAATATCTTGATGCTGTAACCACTCTACTTCTCCACAAGTGCCTTGAACTGCTGCAAACATCCAAATGCATCAGATTTGTGTTTTAGAAAATAGAACCATGTTTTTCTTATGAAGTCATCAATAAATGTGAGAAGATAAGTGCATCCTCCCATGGACGGTGTTTGCATCAGTCCACAAATATCGGAGTGCACAATTTCAAGTGGAGTGCGAGCTCTGTATGACTTTTCGACTGGAAAAGTCTCTCTGTGTTGTTTTCCAAAAATATAGTCTTCACAATTTCTCTCTGGATTTTCGATCAATGGCAATCCTTTCACTATGTCCTTCATGAGCAGTAGCTTCATCCCACCAAAATTAATATTTCCAAATATGAAGTGCCATAACTAGGATTCATCCCGAATTTATGTCTAAAACACAACCTGCATTGCACTATCTTTTTCTTCAACTACGCAGTGAATTTCAGCTTTGAACACAGTTCCAGAATTTCCATTCCGACTACCATGAGCAACTTGAGTTGTTTTTCCTTTTGTGATTGGCCTTATCCTCAAAGGAAACAAGCGATTGCTTGTCATCTGCACTTCGACAATTAACTAATTGCTTGGATATATGTCTTTGATCACACAATGCTTTCCTATCATGTGAAATCTGTAACCTTTTTCCATCAGTTGTCCAATGCTCATCAAATTATGCTTCAGGCTTTGAACAAAATAAACATCAGGCATAAATTTCTACTCCCCCGGTTTGGTTAGAATATCAACAGTACCCTTTCCCAAAACAGTAACTTGAATATTCTTTCCAAGTGTGACATCAGTTTGAACTAATTTATCTAGAATAGAAAATAGATTTAAATTACCAGTCATATGATTGCTACAGCCTGATTCTAAATACCATATGTTATTTGGACTTTCTTGGACAACATTGCATTCCAGTGGAGATGCACATGCTAAGAACAATGAGTTGTTTGTAGTGATGTTGTTGCTTGACTGTGTTTGGCCTTGCTTTCTTTGGTCATACTGCTTCTTCCTGCATTCATATGCGAAGTGTCCATACTTCTTGCAATATTGACATTGAATTTTTGATTTGTCATACCTTTGTCAACTTTCCTGAGTGGGGTTTTGATTTTGACCTCTACCAGTGGCATTCACAGGGCTGCTGCTGCAACCTCCTCTGAAAGAACTTCGTCCTCTGCCTCTAGAGTTTGATCTTCCTCTTTCACGACTTATGGATGATTGTGTTGCGAATGCACCTTCCAGTGATGTATCTGAAACACTGATTCTATGTTCATGATTGAGTAATGAGGCTTGCAACTTATCAATAGTGAATTGGGACAAATCTTTGTTTTCCTCCAGGGTCACAACTAAAGATTCAAATTTCTTTGGAAGAACTCTAAGTACTTTTTCAACAACCCTTTGGTCACCTAGATTTTCTCCATGAGACTTTATTTAATTAACAAGACCAATAACATGAGTATAGAATGAGTCCACTAACTCTGTATCTTTCATTGACAAAGATTCAAAATCTCTTCTAAGAATTTGTAGTTTCACAGTCTTTACCTTGTTCAAACCTTGATATGAAGTTTCTAGTGTGTCCCACACTTCCTTAGTTGACTACGTTGTTGCTACTCTTAGGAGTATGGATTCATGTGTAACAACGCATTTCCATCTTTCGTCCTCTGTTCCTTCAAGACATCCTTCTCAGCTTGTGTGAAATTGTTATATGTTGCTAGATCTGTTGGTTCTGCATAGCCACAATGGACTATTAAATCCCATACATCTTTTCCTCTAAACAAAGCTTTCATAGTTAGAGACCAATATTCATAATTTTTTTCTAAAAAGATTGGAGTTTGCAAATTACCAGAAGTGGAAGCCATTCTTAATCACTTTTCCCTTTTGTAAATACAATTTCCTTTCTTTGTAAACCAGGCTCTGATACGAGATCAAGGGAAAAGGTACACCACACAGTCAAAAAGATTTCACTGCCGATTAGATTAAATATTTTTATTTTCTTTGCTTTAGGACTATCTTTTCTTCCCTAATTTTATCGAACACTTTACTTCACAAATTAACTTCCTAGTTCACCTATTTACTTAACTGCGCACTTCAACTTTTAATGCACAGTTGAACTTAGTATAAATGCACAATTTTTAACTTAGCAATACTTTACTTTGCATAAATGGAACTTCGCATAAATGAACTTCGCACTTCACCCAATATTTACTTTGCAAACTTCTTTAACTTTATGAAGATTAAGTGCACACAAGTTAACTTTGCATACTTATTTAAGTGCACATAACCTAATCTTAAACAAACTTTGTATAAAGATAATTCATGCTAAAACATAAGAACCGAAACATATGTTGAAGTTACTGTGCATTAAACTAGGAACATTTACCATTGTGAAATACTTGGAAATCTTGATTTCTTTTACATACTGTAAATGTAAATATGAAGAAGATGTGTGGGATGCATAAACCAACATTCTTGAGAATGAATACATAAAACTAAAGACTTATATATTACCACCCTAAAAATAGGGCAACTTTGCTGCACTTATAGAGAGATGAGTTTTACTTAATCTTTCACTTCTTACACAGAGCTTGGGCTCTTGATACACTTCACGGGTCTTCTCTTCTTCTCTTCACTCCTACATCTCTATCTGATCTTCTGTGAGTGAATTTTATTTATAGACAAACTTGGGATTAACATTGCATACTGAAAAACTGACCGAATATCAGATACACTATCATCTCATAAATACAATATTTCCAACATATTCCACGTGTTCAAAATAGTGTATTTATGTTCCATGTTTAGATTCTTTATTTAATGGATATGTCGTATATATGTGTTTTATCACTAGATAGATTATGTTGTTGGCTAAGCATTGTATTTCTTTCTTTCATATTTACTTCATTTTGTTGCAAAACTAAAAAATAATAAAAGAAAAATACTCTTACCTTGTGCTCTTTCTTTTCTAATGTCCTCTTTATTATGAGCTTATTCACAGTTTTTATTCTATTTTATTAGCAAACTGTTAATGTATGTATATAAAGTGTAAAAGACATTCCCTTTTCTTCATTAGTTTATTTCTTTTGTTTGTATGTTGATATTCACTTTTGTACAAATCCCCTTTTTAGTTTTATGTTTCATTCACTTTCAAATATCTATATTATGTATCTTGTTATATTCAAGTTTTATGGTATTTTTCACATATTTTATATGGCATTTTAATTCTTACTTTGTCTGTTGTTTTATTATGTTCATTACAAAAAAAACAACATTAAAACATTAAAAAAGACATAATAAGGTTAAAAAGAAAACAAGAAGCCGATATGAACTTGTTATATTCAAGTTTTATGGTATTTTTCACATATTTTATATGGCATTTTAATTCTTACTTTGTCTGTTGTTTTATTGTGTTCATTAAAAAAAATACAACATTAAAACATTAAAAAAGACATAATAAGATTAAAAAGAAAACAAGAAGCCGATATGAACTGGTTGCGTCCAACATTATTTAATATTCTTAAAAAGGAAGCAATCATCTCGCTTTTGCATGTTATTGAGTACACATAATCCGATGTGCAGGATAAAGAAAAACCAAACGCTCTAGTTTTTTGGCAATTTTTTTAATCAAATTCGATCAAAATTATCTTTAGAAATTGTAATTTCTGCAACGATGCAATTTCAAGCTTTCAAGCTCTGAGCGCACAGATTGACAGCCAGGAAATCCAACTTATGAAGTGTACGATGATCTAACTTCTTAGGTTCTTTTTTGCTTGCCTGTTTCCTGGTGAGATGATCCAAAGTTAGCGAGTTAGTTATTCTACGGTTTATTGGAATACCAAGATGGATGTGTCAACTTTTGTCGAATCGCTACTCAGTGGGTACCACAAAAACAAGGATATATTTGGTCAATGGAGATAAATCGCCTGTTTCCTTTATCCTTCACCTTTTTCGGAGTCCACACAAATTCAAAAGAAGTTAGAAGACGTAAACCAGTCAATATAATGATCCTGAACTAATCTGCGAGAACAATTGAACTAATCTGCAGGAGCAATTATATTTTGTAACTTGTTTCGGGTTCTATCAAGTCTCCGAGTACTCCGATTATTTGGGACTTCTGGGTAGGTGTTGTCGTTGTTAAGTAGTTCAAGTTATGGACAGAGATTCGAATATGGAAAAGGTGTGTTTAATGCTTTTCAAAGTAGAATTGTGAATTTTTTTTTTCAAAGTGATACCATTTTTGTGGCTTGACAGTCTTTGAAATAGGCTTCTCCTGTTGGTTTGGATTCTGTGTTAAGTAATTTGCTAGTGTTGTTTCCTGATTGTTAAAGTTCAATGAAATTGATTAATGCATGATGTTATAAAATAGTTCTTTTAGGATTATGGTAGTCTTAAAATATGCTTCTGGTATATAAGGTTTTCGGAGGTCCAACTAACAATCATTTAGATCTTCTGGTATTCTATATATCATATATAAATATATAATATAAATAGACAAGCAGGTTCAAGCGTGGCCCATATTTGTTCAAAAACTAGTGCCAAATAGTTGGTTTGGGGTAGCGAGAGCGATAGCCTACCTGCACGAAAACTAATTGGAATGGGTTCTCCATGGTGATATCAGACCGGAGGACAAACATATTGTTGGATGAGAGCTTTGTCCCCAAATCTCTGTCTTTGTCCTGGAAAAGTTGGTGGATGGAGAGCGCAATATCCAACATCAAAGGGACTAACATGACCGCATCGATGATTCAAGGTCATTTAATGCTATCCATTTGATATAGTGATCTGGTAGTGGCAAGTAATTAAACGTTTGTTAAGATGAGTTTTGGACATTTATGAATAGTAACACCTATTAACATCTTTGCTTTCCAATTGTATCTTCATGTGTGGGTATTGAATGTGATATATATAGCATGGTATTTTTGTACCATGGTTTTGGTGTGAAGAAAGGATTGGCTTTACCTATTCTTTATTTTCACTTTTTACTTTTCACTCTGCTAGTCGTTTGCTGGTATTGGGTAGTCCACTAGGGATTGGTCTAGTATGTCCTCCGGCCTCATACCATATGCTATGACAAATGGTATATTCACTGAAGTAGCACATGATTCTCGTCGATTGTCAAACCCTAGAAGTGGAGGTACGTCACATAAGGGTTTTATCACTCACGTTCTTAGCAGTCGAGATGTTTTGAAAGGTTTTGTCTCATGTTAGTTTACATACCAGTCTTAATGGGGGCTCACGCATACTGATCCCAACCCTTGAGAGATGGTAATATTTTCGATTGTCTTTACATTATCAAGGTTTCTCAGTCTATCATTGGTTATTCTTTTTGTAAGATTACTAGCATTTGCCCCTTGAGGGGCATAAATGAACACTAGTAGGAAAAGAGGAATGTTGGAAGGAACAAAAACATAGGCACAAGCACCAAAGGATACTGGTAGGAAAAGAGCAAAGTTTGTAACAATCACATATTACAAAGACATAGGCACTCAATCCATAACAAAAAATAATGTTAAGAGCCAACTACAATTGTTTTTCTCACAATCTCTATAGTAGTAATCTCAACACTATAGATGACTACTATATCTGGAATATATAAGCAATTTGAAAAAATATTTTTGCAATAATATCAATGAAAACAATGATTATAATAGCTCCTAAACTGTAGAAACTACTTGTGAACAGAAGTTTGCTTTCATGCCATGTGTTGTAGCAATAAATTTAGGAATCTCCATATACAAGTATAGGTATAGAACTCTTTCATCGGCCAACTCTTGATAATGCCACAATGTAAGTTGTAAATGAATGTTTGTTATGCTTGGTTCAAGAATGGAAGATACAGTGGGAAACCCAAATATGTTTCTTTCTTCTCATTGAGGATTTCAAGTCCACAATAAAAAATTTACATCCTTCTCAACCATGTAAAGGCGAACATACCTGTCACTAGATGAACGAATCTTCTGAAAATTACTAATAAACCAAGGGAAGTAACTGGTTATCAATGACTCTCACCGCATCAAAGATTCACACGTCTTCTGACAATATAGATAGTTCACAACAAAGCATAATAAAAATGCAGACGTACAACATAATAGAAATGGTGAATCTTCGTTATGCTTGCTTCAAGAATGGAAGATACAATAGGAAACCCATATATGTTTTTTTCTTCTCATTGAGGATTTCAAGTCCACAATAAAAACTTTATATGCTTGGCTACTTTGTTTTTATGAATGTAAAAGAGAGTACACAGTTTACAAATCAGTTGAGATTAATATTTAGATCACTACTGCTTGGGATAATCCATTATGAGCTTAGCTTGAAAATCCATTGAACTAAAAAAGTAGCAAAATATAACACTGTTACAAAAATATGAACAAGCATTTAGGTTTTTTAGAGATTCAAAGGAATCCCAATAATATCCATTGAAAAGTACACATTACATATAAACATTTCTGCAATAATTTCTCAAAAGGGGAAATTTATTTTCATTGACAAAGAAGAATAGATGAACAACAAAAAGGGTTGGTTCGCCACTATATAGCCTTGGAAGAGTTTGTTATCTGGTGAAATTGCAAAAATGAGAATAGTAGGAAAAGTTTTCATTTGAGCGCTATACATATGAGAAGATACAAATGATATTTACAATTAAAATTAGTTGGACTCTTCTAAATTGGAAATATAGTTTGCCCATGCAGTAGCTTCTTGAGTTATGATATTATATTTGTCGGGATTTAATAGTTTTAGAGACACTTCATGACAAGACAGTTTTTGTTTCTATATTTGCAATTACTATTGGTGCAGCCTTGCCAGGTTTTATGATCGACATGCAGAGCTCCAACACTTAGTTAGCCTACATTAAGCCTGCTCGAGATGGTACACTCTATGCAGAAAAGCATCCCATGACAAAACACATTTCAGTTCTCACAGTGAAGGAGCTTTGTGACTTCCCACAATGGGAGACAGGAGCCTTGCAACATCCCAAGGAGCTTTGCAACTTCCCACAGTTCGAGTTCTGTCACAAAGCTCAATGACTATCCTTACTCATAGTTAATCTCAATGACTGTCATAATAGTATTTGTATTCCTAGGCATACCTATTGTCACCCATGTACCAACTACATGAATATTTGTGCCCAATATAACTGCATATATATATATATATATATATGCACCTCGTTTCCTTTACTTCTATTATGTTCAATTCCTTTTTGTTGACGCCTTTTCATCCATGTCATACTATAATACTCAATGATGATTATTATCTTATCTTGCAATTCTATAGTATTGTATTCAATAGGGTAATTATATATTATTGTTCCGATTGGAATTCGACATGTTTTTTTCCAACTTTTGAGCTGAATATGTTGTTACTTTTAATAATTTGTTGATATATTCACTAAGCCTCCTTTCCACAAAAGACGTTCAACATTTGGGCAACCGTGACCCGTGCTCATCATAGATTTAAAACCTAGTTCCAGTTAATGTAAATGACTTATTCTCTGTTTAATTAAATTTCTCCCAGGTGAACATTCAAATAGATAAATGGATTTCTTCTAATTACTCTTCAACACAACCATGAGGTCATCTATTGATAAGGTGGTAGCAGTAATTATTATTTTTTATTTATTTAATGATTCAAAATTCACAATCATTCCTCAACATGATCACTAAAGTACATGAACTACTCAAGATTGATTTACATATATGGAAACCCGTGAGGGGTATACTATAGCTACACTCCTCTAAATGAGCAATTATCCTCGTAAATTTTAACTTAACCTCAAGTTCAACTATACATAAGGTGGCAATGCCATAAATTTTATTTACTAACACCAAACACTGTTATTTTGTAACCAACCAAGTACAATGTGCACTTGCTCAATGATTTGATACATAATCAATATGTGAAGCAACTCAACCTTCATGATACATTAAGTTTTAACAGTATGAGTCGTCCGTAAAATGGTTTGCCTTAGGCGAATGCATGTCGTGAGATCATCCTTGCGGCGTAAGCAATTTTCGATGACCACGCCTACTGTGGGGCTACACCCGTTTCCCGCACAAACCTCATATGTTACATCATTTAATCTAATATAAAATTTACTCAATTCATCTTTCAACTTTGGTATCCTAATTAAAATTATCTCATTAATTTACATCAAAATTTGAATCCTATGTTTTTAATTATCTCATTCATAAAAAATGCAGTAAGATATATTTTTGTAGATATCTATTTACCAGATGTATAACTGTAAACATGATATTCATATATTTTTTTAGTGGTAATATAGCCCAAATACATTGTGAAGAATAAATTTGTAAAATTTGTGACAAATAACTTTGAAAAATAAAATTTAAAAAGTACACTTCAAAAAATTTAATAGTTGTCCATATTTGATAGAATTGAATCTACACTGATTTTAATTTTTTTTGCATACTTATGTTATATTGTGTGACATCAACTCCCCCATATTGAACTATAGAGCACTGTTGCTACGCAATAACACATAACTTTACCCAAACAAAAAGTAAAAAAATTACACCTCAATATATTAAATGGTTTAAAATGGATCTATATTGGTTTCAATTTTTTGGTGTAAGTTATGTTACATTACTCCCCAAAAAAAAAAATTTAAACCTCAAGAAATTTGATCCCTCTTATTGTTTAATAGATTTAGGTTTAAAATAGATTTATGTTGGTTTTAACTTTTTGGCGTAAGTTGTGCTTACGTGATATCATACAGGGCTACAAAAGATTGTGTACCCAAAAATTTGGAAAAAGCGAATTTATAAAATTTGTAAGACAAAAAAGTTGAAGATAAACACAATTTTTTAAATAACCTAGTCTAAATAAATCATAATTTTACCTAGTTTCATAACTTAATAATTTTTCAAAACATTTTAATAATAATGACATGACTTTACCAAATGTCTTAATTTAATTACTTTCAAAACTTGTTTACTTACAACAACCATAATGGTTTTATTACTTGTTAAATATCAAAGTGATATTATGTAAAATAATTTACTATGACTTTAGTTTAATGACCTGAATTCTTTGAATTGTATACTCTTTTTATATGGAAAAAATCATCATAACTCAAATTGTATGATTATCTTTTAGATGATATGTTCAATAATAATGATATAACTTTACCAAATGTCTTAATTTAATTACTTTCATAACTTCTTTACTTACAGAAAAAAAAAATGTCTTAATTTAATTATTTTCAATTTTTTTTTTTTTTTTTTTTTAACAGTAACAGGGGAAAAGGATATATTTATAAAAGTTGTGCACAACTATTCATTACATGCATTCAAAAATATTTTGACAGAGGAGTAAATGTCTGAAAAGATTGTAGCTATAATTTCTAACAGCATGGCTTTATAAGCTCTGAACTTTGTCTTTCTAAAATTGTTCAAAATGGAGCTGGGATAAACCCTGATAAAGTGTTTGTTGAGAATAATGCAGAAATACATTGGCAAAATATATACAAAATTTTGAAACCTGGGCTAAACTGGAAATTATCCATAATTCTTGAACTGAGCAGAGGCTGCATCCACCATTTCCTGATTTATCTCCTAATTGACCGTTGGGTTTTCCTGCACACAGCTTCCCTGAGTTTTCCCTGTGAGGACGACCATGTCTTCCTGTAGCATGTCTACTTTTCCCAACAGCTCGAACAAATTCTTCTCCAAGTTATCAATCCTCGAATCCTGGCAAGAAAGCTGGGAGACCGTGTGGTTAAGATCCATGGCCATTTCCTCATTTTGTTTCACGCTGGTACAGACAACATTGGAAGTGTTGCGAACCAAAAGCTTAATGTCCACCACAGTGCGGCTCAGAGTAGCTATGGCTACCGTAACACTTTGCATTGTTCCAAAGTTAAACGATGGCAGCAGACAGGGACGGGAAGAAGGAGAGTCTAAATCGCAGAGGGAGAGCCGACTCAAAGCACAGAAAAGAGGAGGACGAGCCATTGCGGTGAAAGAGGGGAAAGGAGCGGGTGGGGGAGTTAATAATTGCTCGTGGGAGCTGACAGCACATCAGAGAGCCATGTGACAAGTGCAAGGGTGCCGGGGAGGCGTGTGGGAGAAGCGACGGAGGGATGAGGGAGCACATAACCAACGTTTGAAAGAAGGAAGAGGAGGACCCTCATGGAACCAAAGGACCCTACCTTATGTTTTGCAATGACATTGTTGTCCTTTGACATTTAGCTTAGGGAATGAAGTGAAACCCCATGACACCATTGAGGTCCTCAACGTGCCCGATTTCTAACAAGATTCCTTTATTAGCCGCTAAGTCCGCTAGCTTGTTGTTCTCTCGGTGAATGTGGAAAAAAGAGGCCTTGGAGAGATGAACATTGCCTTTAATTCTTTGCATGTATCTGTGGGATTTTGAACCTTGAGGAGCAGAACCCCTTCTCATAATCTGAATAACGTGTCTGGAGTCCCCGTAAATTCTGAGATTGTCAATGCTGAAGGAGGAGGCCAAGTCTAATGAGAAGATGAGAGCTAGGCATTCTGCCTCATTATTTGTCTTGCTACCTAGACCCCAAGAGAAGGCTGCAATTTTATTTCCTCTGGGATCAAAGAGAATCCCACCCGCACCTACCACCCCAGTATTTTCAGAATTTCTTTACTTACAGAAAATGTCTTATATTAATTACTTTCAGAACTTCTTTAGTTACAAAAAAAACCATAATGGTTTTAGTACATTCAATATAAAAATGATATTTATGTAAAATAGTTTATTATGATTTTAGTTCAATGGACTGAATTCTCTAAAATGCATATTCTTTTTAGATGGAAAAACTCATCATAACTCAAATTGTATGTTTTTCTTTTAAATGGTAGAACCAATTATATCTCCATTGTTAAGTGACACGTATGTAAGGAAGCAAACTTAGAAGGTAAATTAGTTTCATTTTAAGTTAGCATACATGTTTCTCGCTACATATTTTTCAATTTCATTATAAAACTTAATTAGTCATAATTTTATTTTATATATATAAAGATAATAATAAAAAATTAGTGTTTTCCTTTTCAATTCTCTTTTTGTCTCTATTGTTTTCATAAAAATCAAACCAAGTCGTAATATTTTCATAAAATTGAATTGTTTCCAGTGGAGAAGCAAATTTAGCTTCTCCAATTTAGCACCTTTCATGTTTACTCTATTTTTAAGGCCTTTACGTCATTATCATAAAGTCACATTGAAGCTTCATCTCTTTTGTTCATAATATGTATAAATACTTATATTATAGATTGTATAAATATCTACAATATAGATTGATGTCAATACATTTTGGTTTCAATCGAACATGGTAATTTTATGGCACATATATTACGTAAATACTCTGAAACCGCGCCTTGTTTATTGCTTGCTTAAAATTTAAAGTGAAGTATGATATTGTAATAATACTCTTAGCTTAATTAATCACATTGTTTATTGTTTACTTAAAATTTGAACTGAACTATGATATTGTAATGATACTCTTAGCTTAATTAATCGCATACTCATTATTGTTTGTGTAAATCTTTGAACATAAATACCCAAATGGCAATCATTGCTATATAATAATGTCCATTGCCTACGCTGAATCAATGAGCCCCGTAATATATTACTAAAGCTTTACTATCATTACAAGTTACAACTAAAAACACTCTTTGCCATGGTAGTGATAACCGGAACTACATAGCATATTAGCTACGTGTAATGCTAGTCGCAGGAGTTCCAGTCCCATTTGTTGCAATCTTAAAATGCATTTCTCTTTATGGAAGCCAACGTTACATTTAATTTATGGCCAGCCAACATCCTTTAGCGAAGCGTTTATATCATGGTTATCACCCCTTTCATATGCATTTGAAAAAACGTTGATTACGTTGGAGTTGACAGATCTCATAATCATTTCATGCATCGAATGCATTTCCATAAGACATCAAATTAATGGGTGTTATTACAATTGATTATAGATGTCTACAACAATGCAACGTGCAACGTACTCTGCATGCTTTTTCCAGCATTACCACCATCCATAGATAATAGATATAACAGTGCCGACACCAAAGCTGTTGCTGCAAACTTTGTCATTTGCATGCTTAATTTTTAGTTTTTATTTGTATTCTGGATGAATTCACATTAAGTGAGGCAGTTTTTTTGAAACTCACGCTGTCTTTGATATCTACTGCAAACATATTCAAATTCCATGTACATCTATTTCAAGTTGCACGGAAGCGAATTGAATTGATGCGGATGCTTCAGAGGAATGGAATATTGATACCAGTTGTTGGATTGACAACATTGAACATTCATTGAAGCTAGATCGTTGTGATATATTCTTTTTATACACAGGGTAAGGTGATTTCCATGGGTTTTTAAAGTGATTTTGGTCTAAAATTTTGGCGGTTTTCCTACTCTATTGTTGTGGGTATTGTGCATTGTGCAGAAATTAGTTATGTTTTTTGGGTTTTGATATCAGGACTACCCACAGGCCGAAAGAAGAAGCTATGAAATGAGAAAACTGAATTAAATTAGGAATATTGAAGCTTTTAGATTACTATCTTGTAAATTCAAAAGCGTCTTTTCCACTCAAATTGGAAGCTCAAAAGCCTCTTTTCCACTCAAATTAGGCTTCCAAGAGTAACGTTTTTATTTTATACTCAACTATTTTTTAGTGAGGGTTATGTGATTGTCTGTACCTTCTGATTTTAGCACAAAAAAAATCAGTGTTTATACATCTATTTTGAATCGTAGGAAGCTTAGTGAGTTTCTATTAGATACTCGAGGAAAAGTAAGCATAGTATGTAGCTTACCCTGTACTTCCACTCGATTGAATTTTTGCGCAAACCACCTTTCATAATATCTAAAGTATTTGCAACCTATTCCTATCCACTAAAAAATGATTTAGTTTGAGTTTACTTGCAAGTATACTTTTATTGAAGCTCTATTATAAACTAAAAGTTAAAGAAAATGCTTTTGATGTTATTTATGTAAGCAATAGAATGAGAAGCTAATGGATATTGTTTGTCAATCAAATCCTACAAGTATCTTGCTTTCTGCATTCAACAATGTTAAACTCTGATAGAGTTGCGGATTAATTAACACTACATTTTTTAGTAGATTGTACAACTCTCCTTGTGGATCACCAGTATTATTTGTGCCATAAAATGATGGTAATTGGAGATACATCAATTTTAGAGAACTTAATAGATTGGAAGTGCCAGGGAATGCTTTTACTAATAATATGTTAGTAATTTGTCTCCCTTATCTACTTTTCCGGTCATCGCTTCACTCGACCTCCTCTGAGAGCTCGAATGTTGCTGATGATATGAGTTCTGCGTTGATTAAGCTTTTAGTACACAAACATCCCGTCGACTGCAAAATTTCTTCGCCGATGTGTTTCTAGTCCAAGAATATCCCTGTCCGCAGCGATAGATACTCTGCAACCGTGCCTTGTTTATTGCTTGCTTAAAATTTAAACTGAAGTATTTTAATAGATCTTTGTTGTTAAATTTACTTTTATTAGGTGTCCAGATCCAAGCTGGAGAAGCGGATGAGAGCGGAGATGAGTGGGATATCCGTCGAATCGGAGCGGCCTGGCTTGGGCATAGGGAGTTTGGAATGCAGAGGAGGCGTGCCTTTGGAAAGAGGTGGCGCGAGCGTGTAGCACGAATGGGGTTCCGGTGGAGGAGGCGCAGTGAGGGAGGAGCTGCGTGGGCGTGATAACGAGGGGAGGTTGGTTGGCGTATGGGCTGAGAGGGAGCCGAGGAGAGGTAGGGCAGGTCACGGGCCTGTGGGAGACGTGGAAGTAGAGGCGTGGGCTAAGCTTCAGATCAGCTGAGAATAAAAAAGGTTAAACCCCATCGCAGCTTCAGATTCTTCCTACTGAAACAGAGATATCAGCCACAACGGCACCAGCCACAAGGGCACCATCCACGTGGCAGGATTCTATTCCGTTGTAGCCCTATTCCATTGACTACAACGGCACCATCCACCTGGCAGGATTCCATTCCATTCACTACTCTATAGGCGATTCCATTCCATTCACTCTATAGACGAGGAATCTAGCCAATTTGAAACTTATAGCCAGGAATCTAGCCAACTTGAAGCTTATGTTTCTCCACTGTGAAAATGTCTACAGCGTAAATATTAAATATTAGCCAATTTGAAACTTATAGCCAGGAATCTAGCCAACTTGAAGCTTATGTTTCTCCACTGTGAAAATGTCTACAGCGTAAATATTAAATATTTTTATTTAACGTGGAATTCGATTTTTGAACTCGTCATCTCTCAAATTTAATGTACATAGGTTTTTCAAGTAAGAATGAAATGAGTAGACTCATGACACCATATTAAGTAGCCACCTTTCTATATCCACATCTTAATGTCCACTTTTCTTATATTTGGAATTATGTTGGTTTTCCTCTCTTGACAGGTTTGACGTATTATCTCACCTCAAGTAGCCACGAAAACGACTAGGTGATCTCCCGTCACTTATACAAACTTAGCAATATCACTACAACGTTCTTACGACAAGGTGTTTAGATCATTTACATGTATATGCATGGAATAATAATGCACACATGTTATGAAAAAATGAAATGATAACCACTAGAAAAAATGAAATAATAACCACTAGAGATATTATATTATGATGATTTAAGAAGTATGCAAGTAATAAAAATAACAATGTGAACTAGGCCACCATCCATACTCACAAATACTCCATTAAAGTAAACCCCTGTACAATGCTTTTTTTGTATTGATAAAAAACAAGAAGGAATTTGGAACATGTCGCCTATGCATTTAAAAAATGAAATTAAAGGCATCAACCTTTTGGACAATATTAGGAACATGTCACATAGAACTAATAGAAATGCATTAAATAATGAAATTAAAGTCCATTAACCTTTTGGACCATATTGCTAAGTAAAATAGTAAAAACTAGCAACAACCACATTTAAAAATGTGGTTGATATTCGTTGATGTATATCAACCATAACCACACATTTAAAAGTGGTTGATATTTGTTGATCAACAAATATCAACCATATTTAAAAATGTGGTTGTTGCTAGTGGACAACCAACCCATCCAAGAAATAACTAAATTAAAAAATTAATTAAAAAATTATTTCAAAATAAAAATAAAAGAAATACATAAAATTAAATAAAAATATTTTTTTTAACAGAAACAGGGGAATTTAACTGTATATATAAAAGGCTGTGCACAGCCATTCATTACAAAATTTGGGCCATAAGTCTGCTTTGAGAAGAGGAAAAATACAGATTTTACAATGATTTTTTCTCTTAAAATCCTTGCTCCTAATTTCCCTATGATTCCTGTTCATTCTACTGGTATAAACCTTAACAAATTGTTTGCATAACAAAATACAAAAAAACATTGAAAGTATTTGTTCTTTGAAAACCTGCACAGTGAGCAAAATCCATCATTTCTGAAGAGTTCTTCTATCTGTAATTCAGGTGCACGAAGGAAGCAGCTTCATGCATGTCCTGATTTACTGACGGCGCCTCTTGAACCCTGCTGAGCTGAGTATGGCTAATGAAAACAGAGAGGTCCTCCTTAATACTATCTACCTTCCCCAGCATTTCAATAGTGTTTCTTTCGATATCATCAAGACGGGACTCAACACAAGAGAGGCGTGAATGCACATATTTGAATTCCGTGGTCTGTTCTTTGTTCTGGTCTGCAATGGAACATACAGCAGAATAGGTCCTGTTAAGGTATACTTTAACTTCAGATGTGAGCCGGCTGAGAGTAGCTATAGCTTGCCGTATCCCTTCCATCGTTCTGCACCTGCTGTCACGAGAACCTTCTTCAAACTGCCAGGTATCCGATTCCGAAACTGTGAGGTTTAGCTGCTGCAAATCTGAGCCAAGCGAGAGTGGAATGTGTTGCTCCATGTCGCTGAGAGACCGCCTATGTTCCCTCTGCTTCATTAAGTGCTGGGGCGTGAGAGCTCTGGACGCAGGTGGGAAGCCACATGGCTTAGTCCTTGGCACATGCTGAGGGGCGCGTGTATGGTGGTCCGGACACCCACCTCGGGAGGGGAACCTCCATTCCATTAAATTGAAACGAGACCTCCTTGTTATATCACTTAATTCAATGATATGGTTCGCGTCCCTTGCCAAATCAACTAATCTGGTGACGTGGCTCTTAGGGGATGAATTTATAACCCAATACATTATTTTGTAACAATTGACCTTTTTCCAAATTGACTCCAATGTTGGCAAGCTTGTCTGCTGAGTCATTGAGATTTCTGAGGACATGGAAGAAGAGAATATCGGGAGGAAGAGGAAGAGTTTCAATCCTTCTCTTTAGATTTTGTCTCATTGCTCCTTTCAAGTTCTTGCTTTTCATGCTCTGAATTACATGTCTGGAATCTCCGATCACCTGGAGCTTTGCTATGTTTATGGAGGATGCATACTCGAGAGAATAGTAGATCGCCAACCACTCTGCTTCATTATTTGTTTTCGTTCCTAATCCCCAAGAAAAGTCTGCAACTATTTTTCCTCCGGGATCAAAAATAATCCCCCCCGCACCTGCCTCCCCAGGGTTTCCTTTAGAAGCCCCATCAAAGAAGATTGTGTGTCTTTTTTGACTTTTCCACCAGTTATTGAAGGTCTGTTTATCTTTCCTTATCTCCCATTCTTGTAGCCATGGTGTCATTTTGGACTGAAGTGAACTCTCTTTTACAAAGTTTTGGCACCACTGAAATTCGTGCCAGTTTAGAGCCTCTTTCTGCTGTAGTGTAATCCCCTTGGTTCTTAGTGATTCTGAAGTGAGTGTTGTGATTTTGTTGGCTGTTCTGATTTCTGTTTTTGCTTTCCCTTCAAAAACTCGTTGATTTCTTTCCAACCATATTTGCCAACACAGATTCATCGGGAGAAGTTTTAAAATTCTGAATAAAGTTGGTTTTGCCTTTTGGGCTCCCTGAAAGCCGCTGACCCAATTGCTTATCATTTGGTGAATTTGCTTAGGTATAGAGATAAGTTTTGAAATAGGGCCAAGAACCAATTTCCAAACCTGCTTGGTGTAACTGCATTCAATGAAAAGATGCTGAGGAGTTTCTTCTGCATTTTGACATAAATAGCATCTGGAAGGTCCTTCAATTCCTCGAAGCTTTAGATTGTCCGCTGTCAATTGTTTGTTGTGAGCCAGGACCCAGAAGAAATAATTGATTTTTGGTATGCTATCTGAGTTCCAAACCTTCTGCCAAAATTTTTGATTCGTGGGATGCTTAGTGGTGAGTAATTCATATCCAGCCTTGACAGTGTACCTTCCGGTCTTCCCCCAGCCTCTGACATCTTTAGCGTTAACGCTGACTGGGGCTTTCCCATGTAATAACTGGAGGAAAGCCTTGTAGTTTTCAGCAAGGTTTGCTGGGGGTTCTATGGCTTTCCAGTCTTTCCATCTTCCAGTTGACGTCCATGTTGCCATATCTGACAGCCTTTGAATTCCTGAATCCTGAAGCCAGATCTTGATGTTTTGGATTTCCCTGATTTCTCCTAAGGGGCGCTCTCCTTTGATACTGTCCTTCCAAATATTAATTTTTTTCCCATTGCCCGGGATCCAGTGTAGATGTTCCTTTATTAGATCAGCTGAGGAATGAATTAACCTCCATATTGCTGTTCCTTTCTTCTTTTTAAAGTTATTCAGACATCTTTGCCGAGGTCCTCTAATGTACTTTTTTCTTATGACCTCCTTCCACCAATCTCTCTTACCAGTTATCATTCTCCAGACTACTTTAGCTCCCATGGCTTTGCTCATTGTTGCAGGGTCTCGGATTCCCAATCCTCCTCTTTTGCGATTTTCTTTGACTGTTTTCCACTTTACAAGGTGAAACTTCTTACCCTGAGTTTTTCCACCCTGCCAGAGGAACTTTCTGATTTCTTGACAGATAGTATTAGTGACAGACTTTGGGGCCAAAAGAATGGCTCCAGAAAAGATTGGAATTGAGGTGAGCACGGCTTTGATTAGAATGACTTTGCTTGAAAGGTTTAGCCAGCGGGTTCCCCATGAGCTTATCTTGTTTTTAATTTTTTCTAGGATAGGAGTCCAGGAGGTCAAGGTTGCTTTTTTTAGAGAAATAGGTATGCCCAAATACTTGAAATGAGTCCAGTCAAAACATGGCTTGCATTCTAAGATATTAGCTAGATTTCTGAGTTGAAGAGTATTACAATTCCAGCCGTAGACATTGCACTTTTGATTGTTTGTTTTCCCCCCGGACGCCCACAAGAAGGTGGAAAGAGATAGCTTGAATCTATGGGCTATTATAGGCGAAGCACTTCCTAACAATATGGTATCATCAGCAAATTGAGCATGGTTTATTGGTTGGACATTTCTGACAATTTCAATTCCGGGGAGGGATCCAGAATCTTGGAGTCTGTTTAAAGTTCTGCTAAAGGAGTCTGCCATAATCACGTAGAGACATGGGGAAAGGGGACATCCCTGCCTCAGTCCTCGAGACAAACATAGAAAGGTAGAGGGTCTTCCATTTACTAAAGGTGCTATCCAAGGTGAACCAATGCAGGCTTTTATCCATCCTATGAAATCTTCCTCAAAGCCAAATTTCTTCATAACTGTAAAAAGAAATTCATGTCTAACCCTATCAAATGCATTTTCCATATCAAGTTTAATGGCCATACCTGAATCCTTTCTTTGCATGCTTGAATGGATGGCTTCTTGGACTAGTAGAATATTGTCATATATTTGACGTCCTGTGATAAAACCTCCTTGATTTGGAGAAATGATGCGAGGTAAAAGCCCTTTGACTCTGTTAGCAATGATCTTTGTGAGAATTTTGTAGGAGGAGTTGCAGAGAGAGATTGGCCGGGTAGCGTTCCAGAGTGAGAGGATTTTTATCTTTGGGGATTAATGCAATGAAGGAGGAGTTTGTGGCTCCCCCTATTCTTTCTCTTTTCCTAGTCCAATTTAACATTCGGAGGAGGTCTTTTTTTAACCAATGCCAACATGTCCTGTAGAAGCTTATTGTGAATCCATCAGGACCGGGGGCTTTATCCGGGTGTAGAGACCAGATTGCCTTTCTAGTTTCAACTTCCGTAATCTGACCCATTAAGTTTTTGTTGTCGGCCTCTGATATGAGATTAGGAATCTCTCTGCCCATGTATTCCATGTCTTCTTGAAGCACGTCCTCATTGCTATTGTATAATCTTTCAAAATGAGCTTTTGCTTCTTTTAAAATGTTGTCCTGACCCTCAATTTTCGCTCCATCCACCTTTGTGATGCTCTCAATATTGTTCTTCCTATATCTCTCCTTACATTGTGCATGGAAAAATTTAGTATTTCTGTCTCCTGCTTTTAGCCAGAGACTTCGAGATTTTAATCTCCATTCTTCTTCCTCTTTTTTAGCTACTTTTTGTATTTTCTCCTCCATTTCTTTTTCCTCCATAAGCATGTCTTCAGTGACTGGGTTTTGTTCCATTTTGTTTTGGAGATCCCCTAACTCTCTTTGCAAATTCTCTAGCTCCTCCCCAGGCTTTATATAATTCGTCTTAGCCCAATTTTTTAAAGTGCTTTTCACCAACTTGAGTTTCGATTCCCATATAAATCCTGGTGACCCTGGGATAAATTGTCTCCACACAGCTTTCACCTCTTCTAAACATTCCTCATTTTCAAGCCAGGCAGGATTATATCTAAATGGAAGAGGACCTAGATTTCCAGGAGAGGTGAAGAATAAAGATATAGGTCTGTGGTCAGACGCTGCAGAGGCGAGGATATTTGAGTTAGGAAGCTTAGTTCCAGTAATAAAGGTATTGCTTAATAAAAACCTGTCGAGTCTGGCTGCTATGTGATTTGGCCCAACTCTTTTATTGTTCCACGTGAAGGTGCCTTGCTTGGGTTTAACATCAACAAGATTCCAGGCTGCCATCAGGTCTTCCATTTTTTCCCCGTATGGATCTCTAACTTTCGATCCTCCCTTTCTTTCATCTGCTGAAATGGTGACATTAAAATCTCCCGCTAGAATGCAAGAAGATCCAGCTATCCTGTGGCTTAAACCTATTAACTGATCCCAAAATTGTTCCTTCTGTCCATAGACAGTAGGGCCATAGATATTCCCAATCCAAAAAGTTCTATTGCTTGCTTTTTCCTCCAATTCTACAAAAATCCAATGTCGATTAGAGAAAGAGTCTTTGTTTTGATACATACCTTTTTCCCACTAGGTAATGATTCCTCCAGAAGCTCCTGAGGAGCTCGCTGCTATTCCTTCCCCACTGGGCCAGACTTGTCTCATGAGATTGAGACTTTCCTCCTCTTGCATTTTAGTCTCCTGGATCAGAAGGATTGAGAACTTTTCCATTCTTTTTATTCTTTTTATTGCTTCTATTTTCTGTCGTCCACCTAATCCTCTGCAATTCCAGGAGACTATTTTCATTATTTCTTTGAGGGTTGAGGACCTGCTCTGTCCTTTCTTTCCTCCTGAGTTCCTTGCTGCTGTTTTCCATTCGAGATTATTCTTACATGCTGGTCCAGGCTGGTTTGCTTACCCGCCGCTTTTTCTCTGGCTGCTTCTTGTTCTCTTATTACTTTGTTGTATTTCCTTCCTCTTTTTACCATAGGTTCCTGCTCCTCGTCTTTACTCTCTGAAGTTTCTTCTTGGAAAAGTTTTGCTTTTGCCCGCGTTATTGATCCTCCAGAGTTAGAGGAGGGTTCTATTTCTACCGCTGGAGTCTGGTGTGTCGGAATGCAAACTTGCTGATTTCTGATATCCAAATGTTCCTCATTTTCTTTATCCTGCTCCATTTGTTTCTCTTTCTCCTGCTCCTCACCATCTTCTTCTACTGTCAACACTTGGAACTTATTTGCATTTTCTGTGTTTTTTACTGGAGTTTTGGAGACTGGATTGGTTTTGCTCCCTTTTTTCCTTGTGACTTCGTTCCATTCCCCACCTTGAGCTTCCTGTTCTTCTATGACTTTCCTTTTTGGGCATAGTCTGGCAAAATGTCCATATTCATGGCAAGCTTTGCATTTGAATGGAATTTGCTCATAGTCGACTGTTTGTCTGTGGCTCCATCCATCCATTGATAGATTTATTGCTTCCGGTAGCCCTTTTTCCAGATCAACTTCTACACATATTCTTGCACATGAAAACATCGGGGGTTTTGGCTCAGATTTATCGATGTATTTCCCTAATGAATTTCCTATAGCTCGTAAATCTTCATCATTCCAGCAGTGTAGCGGAAGATGCGGCAGTTTAACCCAGACTGGAACAGCAGATGGGATGTCTTTCTCTGGGTCAAAGGAGAGGTCCCATTTGTTTCAATACATTCCTCTCGGTCCCATAAAGTAAGGCCCATTCCTGAAGATTAAATCTCTATCCTCCCTTTTTTCGAAGTAAAAAACGAAGAACCCTTTGCCGCAGAATATTTGCTGAACTTCCCCTTGGATTAATGGCCGCCAGTTTTTGTTGAGCCACATTTCAATCGAACGGGGCGAAGGCCATAAGCCTGTAAAATGCCCTACTAGACCCTTGTCTGCAAGAGCCACGGCCTTGCATTTTGAGGCAGTCGACGTTAGTTTAACCTCAGGAACCTCCGCTTTTTTCACGAACTTAGAGTCTTTCGCAGCTGCCGATTTAGGAATAACTGGTTGGGAATCAACCAGTGATTTGAAACGATCTACAATGTGGAGTCGAGCTTCGTCTGGGGCCTCCTGCCCCGGGTCCGGAGGAAGAACCATACAAACTCCCTACTGCCAGAAACCCTAGCCGTTCGTCTCTTCCTTTCGATCCACTCCTTGCGGGCATTAAATAAAAATATTAAAACATATTAAAAATTAAATTAAATAAATTACATTAAATAAAATAAAATAAATTTAATTTAAAAAATAAAATAAATTTAAATTAAATTAAATTAAATTTAACAAGACTATTAAAACATATTAAAAATTAAATTAAATTTAAATTAAATCAAATTAAGTTAAATTAAATTAAAGTAGTTAAATTAAATTAAATTAAATTAAGTTAATTAATTAAATTAAATTAATTACATTAAATCAAATTAAATTATGATGAGTGCTATGTTTGATTTAATAATAATAATATTATTTAACCGTATTTATTAATATTTATAATAATTATTATTAAATTATAATAAGTGTTATGTTTAATTTAATATTATTATTTTTATTATTTTAAATAATAATATTATTTAACCTTATTTATTAATATTTATAATAATAATTTATTAAATTATGATGAGTGTTATGTTTGTTTTATAATAATTATTATTATGAAATAATGATTTTAATTAATATTAGCAAATAAGATATGTTAATATTAATAAAACATATTTTTATATAACATTTATTTTTATTACAAAGATTAAAATTTCTTTATTAGATATAAATATTTCTTTATTAATATATTTGTATTTGAAGGTAACATTATTTTTTATTTAATAATATTACTATTATTATTATTTAATATTTAATATCTTTTATATATATTGTTATATTAATAAATATAATTTAATAAAATAAATAAATAAATGACCACTAATAAATTATAATTAAATAAAAAAATAGTAAATAAAATATGTTAATATTAATAGTTATGATTATTATTTAATATTAATATTTATTATTCTTCATCAATGTATATTAATTTATTAACCAATAATATTTAATGGTTGATGATGGTCGACCATAGTTGAATATCGTCGACTTTGTTTAACTATGGTGACTTTAGTTGAACATAGTTGGCCATGGTTAAATATGGTTGACTTTGGTTGACCAAAGTTGACCATGGTTAACTTTCGTTGACCACACTTGACTTTGGTTGACCATGGTAGACTTTGGTTTACTATGGTTGACTTTTGTTGACCATGGTTGACTTTTTGATTGACTTTTCCATGACAATGCTTGACATTAGCTGACCATGGTTGACATTGGTTGGATTTTAGTTGATCATGGTTGCATTTGGTTTACTTTACTTTACTTTTGGTTGATAATGGTTGACCATGAATAACCATGGTTGAACATGCTTGAATTTTGGTTGACCATGGCAACCGATGGTTGACTTTTGTTGACTTTTTCGTTGATTGTGCTTGAATTATATTTGATTTTGGTTGACCATGGTTGACTTTGGTTGATCACAACTAAATTTGGTTGACCATGGTTGAAATTAGTTGACCATGCTTTTCGTTGGTTGAACATGGTTGATGTTTTGATCAACCATATTTGACTTATGGTTGACCTTGGCTTCCGAAGGTTAACTTTGGTTGAGCTTCCTTGACTTTTGATTAACAATGGTTGACTTGAACCCATAGTTTACTTCAATCCATTGTTAATTTAAGTCCATAGTTGACTTTTAAGAAAGGTTGAGTTTAATACATAGTTGACTTTTAAGTAAACTTGACTTTGAACCATGGTTGACTTCAATCAATAGTTGACTTTATCCAATTGTTTCCTTTCAAGTAGGGTTGACTTTTAACCATAGCTAACTTCAATCCATAGTTGAATTTTACGCAAGGTTTACTTTGAAGCATGGTTGAGCATATCTTCAATGATGACTTCAATCCAATGTTAACTAAGAGGTTAACTTCATTCTAAGGTTTCCTTCAAACCATAGGTGTCGTTTAGGGAGTCTTGACTTCAATTTATAGTTGACTTTTAAGAAAGTTCGAATTCAACTACGATTGACTTTACAAGGTTGACTTCAATCCATGGTTGACTTCAATCGATAGTTGACTTCAATCCACAGTTGACTTTTAAGTAAGGTTGGCTTCAATCCATAGTTGACTTCAATCCAAGGTTGAATTCAATCTGTAATTGACTTCAAGCAATAGTTGACTTTTAAATAAGTTTCACTCCACTACAAGGTTTACATTAGTCTATGGTCGACTTGAATCCAAGGTTGCTTTTAATCAACCATGAATATCTATCCATGGTTTACTTCAATCCATAGTTGACTTCAATATAACCATTACTTCAATCCATAGTTAACTTTTAGGAATGGTTGACTTCAATCCATGGTTGATGTCAATCCAAGGTTGACTTTAGTTAACCATGTTTTACTTTGGTTGACCATGGTTGACGTTTTGATCAACCATAGTTGACTTCTGGTTTCCCATGGTTGACATTGGCTTCCTAAGGTTAACTTTGGTTGAGTTTGTTTCACTTTTGATTACCAATGGTTGACTTGAATCCATAGTTGAATTCAATCCATGGTTAATCTCAGTCCATAGTTGATTTTTAAGAAAGGTCTGTTTAGTTAAACATGGTTGAACATGGTTCACCATGGGTGACTATGGTTAACTATATAGTTGAATTTTGTTGACCATCGTTGACTTTGAATGACCACGGTTAACCATGGATAAATTTGGCTAGCCATGGTTGAGTATGGTTGACTTTTGTTGACCATGATTCACCATGGAATACTCTAATTGACCATGGTTGACTTTGGTTGACCATGGATAACCATGGTTGACCATGGGTGACCATGGCCGACCCTAGTTTCATTTTGGTGACTATCGTTAAGAATGATTGACTTTGGATGTCCATGGTTGACCATGGTTAACCATGGTTGAAGTTGGTTGACCATCATTCACTATGATTTACCATGGTTGACCATAGTTTACCCTATTTGTCTTTTGTTGACTATGGATGGATATGTTTGACCATCGTTGACCATCGTTGACTTTGGTTGACTATTGTTTAACATGGTATACCATGGTTGATTTTGATTGAACATGGGTGGACATGGTTGACCATGGGCAAGTATGGTTGATGATAGTTGACTTTGGTTGATCATGGGTGACTTTCGATGAACATGGTTTACCATGGGTAATGGCGAGTGACCATGGTTGGCTATGGTTGACTATGGTGTACTATGGTTGACTCTGGTTTACGAGGGCTGAATTTAGTTGACCATGGTTACTAATGGTTGATTATTGTTGAAAATGGTCGATGATACTTGACCATGGTTGATTATCGTTCACCCACGTTGGCTTCAGTTTGCTATGGTTGAACACGCTTGACTTTTGATGACTATGGATTAATATGTTTAACCATGGTTGATGATGGTTGACCACAGTTGAATATGGTCGACTTTGTTTAACTATGGTTGACTTTAGTTGAACATAGTTGGCCATGGTTAACTATGGTTGACCAAGGTTGACCATGGTTGACTTTGATTGACCACACTTGACTTTGGTTGACCATGGTAGACTTTTGTTTACTATGGTTGACTTTTGTTCAACCATGATTAACTTTTGTTCAACTGTGATTGACTTTTTGGTTGACTTTTTCTTAACAATGCTTGACATTAGCTGACCATGATTGACATTGGATGGATTTTGGTTGATCATGGTTGCATTTGGTTTACTTTACTTTAGTTTTGGTTTACAATGGTTGACCATGAATAACCATGGTTGAAGATGCTTGAGTTTTGGTTGACCATGGTTGACTTTAGTTGACCATGGAAACCCATGGTTGACTTTGGTTGACTTTTGGTTGATTGTGATTGAATTTTGGTTGATTTTGGTTGACCATGGTTGAATTTGGTTGATCACAGCTAGATTTGGTTGACCATGGTTGAATTTAGTTGACCATGCTCTTCGTTGGTTGAACATGGTTGACGTTTTGATAAACCATATTTGACTTCTCGTTGCCCATGGTTGACCTTGGCTTCCTAAGGTTAACTTTGGTTGAGCTTCCCTCACTTTTGATTAACAATGGTTGACTTGAACCCATAGTAGACTTTAGTCCATGGTTAATTTCAGTCCATAGTTGACTTTTAAGAAATGTTGAGTTTAATACATAGTTGACTTTTAAGCAAACTTGACTTTGAACCATGATTGACTTCACTCAATAGTTGACTTTAGCCAATAGTTTCCTTTCAAGTAGGGTTGACTTTGAACCATAACTAACTTCAATCCATAGTGGAATTTTACGCAAGGTTGACTTTGAAGCATGGTTGAGCATCCTATAGCCATTGTTGACTTTAAGCTAAGGTTGACTATATTACATCATCATCGACCATTATATTTGGAGGGGTGACTTCGAGCAAGGTTAACCTTGCTTAAAATACATCGTTGACCATTGTTTGGGCATGGTTGACTTGAAGTCATAGTTTCCTTTTAAGCAAGGTTGAATTTGAACCATGATCGTCCATTGTATAAGCATTGTTGGCATTAAGCTATGTTTGACTTTAATGTTAATGTTAATGCTAATCATGTACTAATAATGTTGTTAATTTTATGTTCTTATTATTATTATATTGTTAAATATATTATTATTTTCATTATATTTTATATTAATGTTAATGCTAAAGCTAATATAATAATCCTAATATATGTTAATATATAAATGCTCATGTTAATATGTTAGTGTTATTATGTTACTATTAATTATATTATGTTAGTATTAATTTATGTTGTTGTTGTTGTTATGTTATTAATGTTATTATTATTAATTTTATTATGTTTGTTTATGTTTGAACAATATTAACCATGACCATGATTTAGGATGTGCAATTTTGAGTGTGTTA
Source organism: Larix kaempferi (assembly GCA_027924585.1). NCBI lineage: Eukaryota > Viridiplantae > Streptophyta > Pinopsida > Pinales > Pinaceae > Larix > Larix kaempferi. The sequence continues at coordinate 267,170 of BSBM01001123.1, read as the reverse complement.
TGTTAACATGACCATGAAGGGTTATCAATGTTAACATTCATGTTAACCTTAACTTTAAAATTAATATTAATATTAAATGCTAAATTTGTTATTAACTCTTAATTTAATATTATTAAATGACATAAATGTTAACAATAAATTTAATTTTAACATTAATATTAAATGTTAATATTACCAATAACATTAATTTTAACGTTAATATTAAAGCTAATGCTAATAAATTAATTCATATATTAATGTTAATATATTACTTTTATTATCTTATTATTAATTATATTTTTTTGAGCCTCGTTAATTTTATAATGTTATTATTAATTCTAGGTTGTTATTATTATGTTATTAATGGTTTAATATTAATTGTATTATGTTTATTTATATTTGAACAATAATTACCATGGATCATGGTTGAGGATGTGTAATTTTGAGTGAGTTATGTTGACATGATCATCAAAGGTTATGTCCCATCAATGTTCATATTCATATTAACCTTAATTTTAATATTAATATTAATATTAAATGTTAAATTTTATATCAAATATGAATTTAATATTAATGAGTGACATAAATATTAACAAAAAAAACTTTGATTTTAACATTATCATTGACATTAATATTAAATAGTAATGTTAATGTTTAACATTTATATTATTTTAACGTTAACAACAATAATAATAATATTAATATTAATGTTAATTTATTGTTTTTTTTTTTTACTGTAGCGGTTAAGTTTTATATTTAAAAAACAGTGGGGATCCACTTGAGAGCTTACAAACGGTGCTGGTACTTGGCCTTGTAACAGAATTGCAAAATTCAGCAAGAGTTGTTGTAGACTCTGTGGGCAACAATATTCTTCCTTCGAGAGGCATTAATGCTTACAGTTATGAGAAATGACTTGAAAACAGCTAACAAACTTCAAGGCGATACAGGTTTGCTTCATCCAGAACGAGTTTTTGACTTCCTCATCCAATTGTTCACCTTTTCTTCCACTTTCTTCTGTGCTGATGCATGTTCACTTGGAATGGTGCTCGACTGCTTTTATGAGGGTCTCCTTGAGCTTGATAAAATGCTCTCACCGCCTTGCTTCCTCCACGTCCAAAGATGAGAGCAGATTGCTTTGATTGACCATCTGGTTCTTTATCTTGCTAATTTCCTTCTCCACCGTCTTCAGTCTGTCTGTTAGGGGAGCGACATTGGTTGAGCTTGAGGCCATCTTCCCTAGGGGTATGTAGTGAACCTGCTCGATCTTGCAATCCATGGCCTGAATATCGAAATCAAAGTGTCTTGGGTTCTTATCCTGGTAGCAATTAGAGGTCCCGAGACTGATAGTACCCTTCTCTTTCAACCTTTGTGCCTTAGTATTCTCAGATTTCCAGAAAATTGGGTCCAACCCATGCTCCTCCATTGGCATATGCAGTGGGTGTAGCTTATTCTGGGATTTAGATTATCCCGGAGGCGTTGGTTCTTATGGGAAGGGAGAGTAATTTTAAGTTCCATAAATTGTCAAGGTTCCCCTGCTCAGGAGTACACCTCTGTTTTCCTCTGCATCTGCTGAAGAATTAAGCCCTCTTAAAATATGATAGAACCCAATAGAGTTGAAATTGGTCAACAACAACTTGATTTTTGTTAGGTTGTGATTAAGCCTGATGTTTTTAGGCATTTTCAGGGAGATGAGGGCCTTTATAATCAACCTTGAATATCCGAAGACCACAAGATCTTTTATGCCATGGTTGGAGGCTTGGGAAATTCCTTGCCATAGTTCCAGTGCTTCTGCATTGTTGTTAGTGTCAGTTCCTATTCCCCATGCAAAGGAAACTTCTAAATGTCTAGCAGGGTCCAATAGGATCCCTCCCCTTCATGTTGCTCCATGATTACCCTTAGCAGTTCTGTCAAATAATAGGCAGTGCTTCCCCAAAGAGCTTCTCCAATTGGTGAAGGGTTGGTCATCCAAATGAATCTCCCAGTGTTCGTGACTTCTGATATGGACTAAGTCATGGATCTGAATGGAAGGGGCAATGTTTTTATCTAGAGCATCTCTTTCAACTCAAGCTGATTTGTGTTTTTTGCTTTGATCAAAAATGGGAAGGCTTCTGCAAGCATTGTTCTTGCCTTAATAGCAACCTGGGTAGGGATGCACTTGTTGCCCCAGAACAATCTATTGTTCCTCTCGATCCAGAGTTTCCAGAGAACAAACTTTGGGAGGAGCATCCAATAATTCTTTAGTTGGTCTTTTTTGTTTAGTTCGAAAGGGGAGAGGGAATCCCACGACTTCAAAAGCTCAGAAGTATCCTACAGTTGAAGGTTTAGGTTTGGCTCTAATCCAACAGCCTTTTCCCATACTTCCTTTGCATAGGGGCAGAAGAGAAGTAGGTGATCTGTAGTTTCTTCCTCATTACAGCACAACGGGCACCTAGAGGGGCCTTCCCAACCTCTTTTCTTGAGGTTTTCATTAGTCAAAATACTTCGATGGGCCAGTGTCCATATAAACATATCAATTTTTGGCAGAGACTTAACTGACTAGATTGCTTTCCAAAGGGATGGGTCAGGAGGCACGTGAGGGATTGCCATCAGAGCTTTATAGCCTGCTGCAGTAGTGTATTTTCCTATTGTTGTACCCCATCCTCTTTTATCTCTTGAACGAGCTTTGATGGGTGACTTTCCTTGCAGGTGGGTGAGAAGCATGCGAGTTTATCCATGTAGTCTCTCAGGGCATTTTAAGTCCCAACTTTTCCATGTCCTCTCTTCATCCTCGTTCCAAGATGAGATGTCCCAAAGTATTTTCAAATTGTTGGTCTGAAGCCAAGTTTGTAAGTTTTCCATACCTTCCTGATTTTTTAAAGGAGGTTCTACTTGAATCGAATCCTCCCAAATCCTTATATGCTTTCCATTTCTAGGCATCCAGGTGAGGCTAGATCTGAACAATTCGAGAGCTTTCTGACAGAGCCGAAAAATAGGAGATCCTTTAGTACTCTTAGGTGGGCGATCCAGGCACCAGAGTCTTGATCCCAATGGTAATAAGAAGTGAACTATGCAAGTAATAAAAATAACAATGTGAACTAGGCCACCATCCATACTCACAAATACTCCATTAAAGTAAACCCCTGTACAATGCTTTTTTTGTATTGATAAAAAACAAGAAGGAATTTGGAACATGTCGCCTATGCATTTAAAAAATGAAATTAAAGGCATCAACCTTTTGGACAATATTAGGAACATGTCACATAGAACTAATAGAAATGCATTAAATAATGAAATTAAAGTCCATTAACCTTTTGGACCATATTGCTAAGTAAAATAGTAAAAACTAGCAACAACCACATTTAAAAATGTGGTTGATATTCGTTGATGTATATCAACCATAACCACACATTTAAAAGTGGTTGATATTTGTTGATCAACAAATATCAACCATATTTAAAAATGTGGTTGTTGCTAGTGGACAACCAACCCATCCAAGAAATAACTAAATTAAAAAATTAATTAAAAAATTATTTCAAAATAAAAATAAAAGAAATACATAAAATTAAATAAAAATATTTTTTTTTAACAGAAACAGGGGAATTTAACTGTATATATAAAAGGCTGTGCACAGCCATTCATTACAAAATTTGGGCCATAAGTCTGCTTTGAGAAGAGGAAAAATACAGATTTTACAATGATTTTTTCTCTTAAAATCCTTGCTCCTAATTTCCCTATGATTCCTGTTCATTCTACTGGTATAAACCTTAACAAATTGTTTGCATAACAAAATACAAAAAAACATTGAAAGTATTTGTTCTTTGAAAACCTGCACAGTGAGCAAAATCCATCATTTCTGAAGAGTTCTTCTATCTGTAATTCGGGTGCACGAAGGAAGCAGCTTCATGCATGTCCTGATTTACTGACGGCGCCTCTTGAACCCTGCTGAGCTGAGTATGGCTAATGAAAACAGAGAGGTCCTCCTTAATACTATCTACCTTCCCCAGCATTTCAATAGTGTTTCTTTCGATATCATCAAGACGGGACTCAACACAAGAGAGGCGTGAATGCACATATTTGAATTCCGTGGTCTGTTCTTTGTTCTGGTCTGCAATGGAACATACAGCAGAATAGGTCCTGTTAAGGTATACTTTAACTTCAGATGTGAGCCGGCTGAGAGTAGCTATAGCTTGCCGTATCCCTTCCATCGTTCTGCACCTGCTGTCACGAGAACCTTCTTCAAACTGCCAGGTATCCGATTCCGAAACTGTGAGGTTTAGCTGCTGCAAATCTGAGCCAAGCGAGAGTGGAATGTGTTGCTCCATGTCGCTGAGAGACCGCCTATGTTCCCTCTGCTTCATTAAGTGCTGGGGCGTGAGAGCTCTGGACGCAGGTGGGAAGCCACATGGCTTAGTCCTTGGCACATGCTGAGGGGCGCGTGTATGGTGGTCCGGACACCCACCTCGGGAGGGGAACCTCCATTCCATTAAATTGAAACGAGACCTCCTTGTTATATCACTTAATTCAATGATATGGTTCGCGTCCCTTGCCAAATCAACTAATCTGGTGACGTGGCTCTTAGGGGATGAATTTATAACCCAATACATTATTTTGTAACAATTGACCTTTTTCCAAATTGACTCCAATGTTGGCAAGCTTGTCTGCTGAGTCATTGAGATTTCTGAGGACATGGAAGAAGAGAATATCGGGAGGAAGAGGAAGAGTTTCAATCCTTCTCTTTAGATTTTGTCTCATTGCTCCTTTCAAGTTCTTGCTTTTCATGCTCTGAATTACATGTCTGGAATCTCCGATCACCTGGAGCTTTGCTATGTTTATGGAGGATGCATACTCGAGAGAATAGTAGATCGCCAACCACTCTGCTTCATTATTTGTTTTCGTTCCTAATCCCCAAGAAAAGTCTGCAACTATTTTTCCTCCGGGATCAAAAATAATCCCCCCCGCACCTGCCTCCCCAGGGTTTCCTTTAGAAGCCCCATCAAAGAAGATTGTGTGTCTTTTTTGACTTTTCCACCAGTTATTGAAGGTCTGTTTATCTTTCCTTATCTCCCATTCTTGTAGCCATGGTGTCATTTTGGACTGAAGTGAACTCTCTTTTACAAAGTTTTGGCACCACTGAAATTCGTGCCAGTTTAGAGCCTCTTTCTGCTGTAGTGTAATCCCCTTGGTTCTTAGTGATTCTGAAGTGAGTGTTGTGATTTTGTTGGCTGTTCTGATTTTTGTTTTTGCTTTCCCTTCAAAAACTCGTTGATTTCTTTCCAACCATATTTGCCAACACAGATTCATCGGGAGAAGTTTTAAAATTCTGAATAAAGTTGGTTTTGCCTTTTGGGCTCCCTGAAAGCCGCTGACCCAATTGCTTATCATTTGGTGAATTTGCTTAGGTATAGAGATAAGTTTTGAAATAGGGCCAAGAACCAATTTCCAAACCTGCTTGGTGTAACTGCATTCAATGAAAAGATGCTGAGGAGTTTCTTCTGCATTTTGACATAAATAGCATCTGGAAGGTCCTTCAATTCCTCGAAGCTTTAGATTGTCCGCTGTCAATTGTTTGTTGTGAGCCAGGACCCAGAAGAAATAATTGATTTTTGGTATGCTATCTGAGTTCCAAACCTTCTGCCAAAATTTTTGATTCGTGGGATGCTTAGTGGTGAGTAATTCATATCCAGCCTTGACAGTGTACCTTCCGGTCTTCCCCCAGCCTCTGACATCTTTAGCGTTAACGCTGACTGGGGCTTTCCCATGTAATAACTGGAGGAAAGCCTTGTAGTTTTCAGCAAGGTTTGCTGGGGGTTCTATGGCTTTCCAGTCTTTCCATCTTCCAGTTGACGTCCATGTTGCCATATCTGACAGCCTTTGAATTCCTGAATCCTGAAGCCAGATCTTGATGTTTTGGATTTCCCTGATTTCTCCTAAGGGGCGCTCTCCTTTGATACTGTCCTTCCAAATATTAATTTTTTTCCCATTGCCCGGGATCCAGTGTAGATGTTCCTTTATTAGATCAGCTGAGGAATGAATTAACCTCCATATTGCTGTTCCTTTCTTCTTTTTAAAGTTATTCAGACATCTTTGCCGAGGTCCTCTAATGTACTTTTTTCTTATGACCTCCTTCCACCAATCTCTCTTACCAGTTATCATTCTCCAGACTACTTTAGCTCCCATGGCTTTGCTCATTGTTGCAGGGTCTCGGATTCCCAATCCTCCTCTTTTGCGATTTTCTTTGACTGTTTTCCACTTTACAAGGTGAAACTTCTTACCCTGAGTTTTTCCACCCTGCCAGAGGAACTTTCTGATTTCTTGACAGATAGTATTAGTGACAGACTTTGGGGCCAAAAGAATGGCTCCAGAAAAGATTGGAATTGAGGTGAGCACGGCTTTGATTAGAATGACTTTGCTTGAAAGGTTTAGCCAGCGGGTTCCCCATGAGCTTATCTTGTTTTTAATTTTTTCTAGGATAGGAGTCCAGGAGGTCAAGGTTGCTTTTTTTAGAGAAATAGGTATGCCCAAATACTTGAAATGAGTCCAGTCAAAACATGGCTTGCATTCTAAGATATTAGCTAGATTTCTGAGTTGAAGAGTATTACAATTCCAGCCGTAGACATTGCACTTTTGATTGTTTGTTTTCCCCCCGGACGCCCTCAAGAAGGTGGAAAGAGATAGCTTGAATCTATGGGCTATTATAGGCGAAGCACTTCCTAACAATATGGTATCATCAGCAAATTGAGCATGGTTTATTGGTTGGACATTTCTGACAATTTCAATTCCGGGGAGGGATCCAGAATCTTGGAGTCTGTTTAAAGTTCTGCTAAAGGAGTCTGCCATAATCACGTAGAGACATGGGGAAAGGGGACATCCCTGCCTCAGTCCTCGAGACAAACATAGAAAGGTAGAGGGTCTTCCATTTACTAAAGGTGCTATCCAAGGTGAACCAATGCAGGCTTTTATCCATCCTATGAAATCTTCCTCAAAGCCAAATTTCTTCATAACTGTAAAAAGAAATTCATGTCTAACCCTATCAAATGCATTTTCCATATCAAGTTTAATGGCCATACCTGAATCCTTTCTTTGCATGCTTGAATGGATGGCTTCTTGGACTAGTAGAATATTGTCATATATTTGACGTCCTGTGATAAAACCTCCTTGATTTGGAGAAATGATGCGAGGTAAAATCCCTTTGACTCTGTTAGCAATGATCTTTGTGAGAATTTTGTAGGAGGAGTTGCAGAGAGAGATTGGCCGGTAGCGTTCCAGAGTGAGAGGATTTTTATCTTTGGGGATTAATGCAATGAAGGAGGAGTTTGTGGCTCCCCCTATTCTTTCTCTTTTCCTAATCCAATTTAACATTCGGAGGAGGTCTTTTTTTAACCAATGCCAACATGTCCTGTAGAAGCTTATTGTGAATCCATCAGGACCGGGGGCTTTATCCGGGTGTAGAGACCAGATTGCCTTTCTAGTTTCAACTTCCGTAATCTGACCCATTAAGTTTTTGTTGTCGGCCTCTGATATGAGATTAGGAATCTCTCTGCCCATGTATTCCATGTCTTCTTGAAGCACGTCCTCATTGCTATTGTATAATCTTTCAAAATGAGCTTTTGCTTCTTTTAAAATGTTGTCCTGACCCTCAATTTTCGCTCCATCCACCTTTGTGATGCTCTCAATATTGTTCTTCCTATATCTCTCCTTACATTGTGCATGGAAAAATTTAGTATTTCTGTCTCCTGCTTTTAGCCAGAGACTTCGAGATTTTAATCTCCATTCTTCTTCCTCTTTTTTAACTACTTTTTGTATTTTCTCCTCCATTTCTTTTTCCTCCATAAGCATGTCTTCAGTGACTGGGTTTTGTTCCATTTTGTTTTGGAGATCCCCTAACTCTCTTTGCAAATTCTCTAGCTCCTCCCCAGGCTTTATATAATTCGTCTTAGCCCAATTTTTTAAAGTGCTTTTCACCAACTTGAGTTTCGATTCCCATATAAATCCTGGTGACCCTGGGATAAATTGTCTCCACACAGCTTTCACCTCTTCTAAACATTCCTCATTTTCAAGCCAGGCAGGATTATATCTAAATGGAAGAGGACCTAGATTTCCAGGAGAGGTGAAGAATAAAGATATAGGTCTGTGGTCAGACGCTGCAGAGGCGAGGATATTTGAGTTAGGAAGCTTAGTTCCAGTAATAAAGGTATTGCTTAATAAAAACCTGTCGAGTCTCGCTGCTATGTGATTTGGCCCAACTCTTTTATTGTTCCACGTGAAGGTGCCTTGCTTGGGTTTAACATCAACAAGATTCCAGGCTGCCATCAGGTCTTCCATTTTTTCCCCGTATGGATCTCTAACTTTCGATCCTCCCTTTCTTTCATCTGCTGAAATGGTGACATTAAAATCTCCCGCTAGAATGCAAGAAGATCCAGCTATCCTGTGGCTTAAACCTATTAACTGATCCCAAAATTGTTCCTTCTGTCCATAGACAGTAGGGCCATAGATATTCCCAATCCAAAAAGTTCTATTCCTTGCTTTTTCCTCCAATTCTACAAAAATCCAATGTCGATTAGAGAAAGAGTCTTTGTTTTGATACATACCTTTTTCCCACCAGGTAATGATTCCTCCAGGAGCTCCTGAGGAGCTCGCTGCTATTCCTTCCCCACTGGGCCAGACTTGTCTCATGAGATTGAGACTTTCCTCCTCTTGCATTTTAGTCTCCTGGATCAGAAGGATTGAGAACTTTTCCATTCTTTTTATTCTTTTTATTGCTTCTATTTTCTGTCGTCCACCTAATCCTCTGCAATTCCAGGAGACTATTTTCATTATTTCTTTGAGGGTTGAGGACCTGCTCTGTCCTTTCTTTCCTCCTGAGTTCCTTGCTGCTGTTTTCCATTCGAGATTATTCTTACATGCTGGTCCAGGCTGGTTTGCTTACCCGCCGCTTTTTCTCTGGCTGCTTCTTGTTCTCTTATTACTTTGTTGTATTTCCTTCCTCTTTTTACCATAGGTTCCTGCTCCTCGTCTTTACTCTCTGAAGTTTCTTCTTGGAAAAGTTTTGCTTTTGCCCGCGTTATTGATCCTCCAGAGTTAGAGGAGGGTTCTATTTCTACCGCTGGAGTCTGGTGTGTCGGAATGCAAACTTGCTGATTTCTGATATCCAAATGTTCCTCATTTTCTTTATCCTGCTCCATTTGTTTCTCTTTCTCCTGCTCCTCACCATCTTCTTCTACTGTCAACACTTGGAACTTATTTGCATTTTCTGTGTTTTTTACTGGAGTTTTGGAGACTGGATTGGTTTTGCTCCCTTTTTTCCTTGTGACTTCGTTCCATTCCCCACCTTGAGCTTCCTGTTCTTCTATGACTTTCCTTTTTGGGCATAGTCTGGCAAAATGTCCATATTCATGGCAAGCTTTGCATTTGAATGGAATTTGCTCATAGTCGACTGTTTGTCTGTGGCTCCATCCATCCATTGATAGATTTATTGCTTCCGGTAGCCCTTTTTCCAGATCAACTTCTACACATATTCTTGCACATGAAAACATCGGGGGTTTTGGCTCAGATTTATCGATGTATTTCCCTAATGAATTTCCTATAGCTCGTAAATCTTCATCATTCCAGCAGTGTAGCGGAAGATGCGGCAGTTTAACCCAGACTGGAACAGCAGATGGGATGTCTTTCTCTGGGTCAAAGGAGAGGTCCCATTTGTTTAAATACATTCCTCTCGGTCCCATAAAGTAAGGCCCATTCCTGAAGATTAAATCTCTATCCTCCCTTTTTTCGAAGTAAAAAACGAAGAACCCTTTGCCGCAGAATATTTGCTGAACTTCCCCTTGGATTAATGGCCGCCAGTTTTTGTTGAGCCACATTTCAATCGAACGGGGCGAAGGCCATAAGCCTGTAAAATGCCCTACTAGACCCTTGTCTGCAAGAGCCACGGCCTTGCATTTTGAGGCAGTCGACGTTAGTTTAACCTCAGGAACCTCCGCTTTTTTCACGAACTTAGAGTCTTTCGCAGCTGCCGATTTAGGAATAACTGGTTGGGAATCAACCAGTGATTTGAAACGATCTACAATGTGGAGTCGAGCTTCGTCCGGGGCCTCCTGCCCCGGGTCCGGAGGAAGAACCATACAAACTCCCTACTGCCAGAAACCCTAGCCGTTCGTCTCTTCCTTTCGATCCACTCCTTGCGGGCATTAAATAAAAATATTAAAACATATTAAAAATTAAATTAAATAAATTACATTAAATAAAATAAAATAAATTTAATTTAAAAAATAAAATAAATTTAAATTAAATTAAATTAAATTTAACAAGACTATTAAAACATATTAAAAATTAAATTAAATTTAAATTAAATCAAATTAAGTTAAATTAAATTAAAGTAGTTAAATTAAATTAAATTAAATTAAGTTAATTAATTAAATTAAATTAATTACATTAAATCAAATTAAATTATGATGAGTGCTATGTTTGATTTAATAATAATAATATTATTTAACCGTATTTATTAATATTTATAATAATTATTATTAAATTATAATAAGTGTTATGTTTAATTTAATATTATTATTATTATTTTAAATAATAATATTATTTAACCTTATTTATTAATATTTATAATAATAATTTATTAAATTATGATGAGTGTTATGTTTGTTTTATAATAATTATTATTATGAAATAATGATTTTAATTAATATTAGCAAATAAGATATGTTAATATTAATAAAACATATTTTTATATAACATTTATTTTTATTACAAAGATTAAAATTTCTTTATTAGATATAAATATTTCTTTATTAATATATTTGTATTTGAAGGTAACATTATTTTTTATTTAATAATATTACTATTATTATTATTTAATATTTAATATCTTTTATATATATTGTTATATTAATAAATATAATTTAATAAAATAAATAAATAAATGACCACTAATAAATTATAATTAAATAAAAAAATAGTAAATAAAATATGTTAATATTAATAGTTATGATTATTATTTAATATTAATATTTATTATTCTTCATCAATGTATATTAATTTATTAACCAATAATATTTAATGGTTGATGATGGTCGACCATAGTTGAATATCGTCGACTTTGTTTAACTATGGTGACTTTAGTTGAACATAGTTGGCCATGGTTAAATATGGTTGACTTTGGTTGACCAAAGTTGACCATGGTTAACTTTCGTTGACCACACTTGACTTTGGTTGACCATGGTAGACTTTGGTTTACTATGGTTGACTTTTGTTGACCATGGTTGACTTTTTGATTGACTTTTCCATGACAATGCTTGACATTAGCTGACCATGGTTGACATTGGTTGGATTTTAGTTGATCATGGTTGCATTTGGTTTACTTTACTTTACTTTTGGTTGATAATGGTTGACCATGAATAACCATGGTTGAACATGCTTGAATTTTGGTTGACCATGGCAACCAATGGTTGACTTTTGTTGACTTTTTCGTTGATTGTGCTTGAATTATATTTGATTTTGGTTGACCATGGTTGACTTTGGTTGATCACAACTAAATTTGGTTGACCATGGTTGAAATTAGTTGACCATGCTTTTCGTTGGTTGAACATGGTTGATGTTTTGATCAACCATATTTGACTTATGGTGGACCTTGGCTTCCGAAGGTTAACTTTGGTTGAGCTTCCTTGACTTTTGATTAACAATGGTTGACTTGAACCCATAGTTTACTTCAATCCATTGTTAATTTAAGTCCATAGTTGACTTTTAAGAAAGGTTGAGTTTAATACATAGTTGACTTTTAAGTAAACTTGACTTTGAACCATGGTTGACTTCAATCAATAGTTGACTTTATCCAATTGTTTCCTTTCAAGTAGGGTTGACTTTTAACCATAGCTAACTTCAATCCATAGTTGAATTTTACGCAAGGTTTACTTTGAAGCATGGTTGAGCATATCTTCAATGATGACTTCAATCCAATGTTAACTAAGAGGTTAACTTCATTCTAAGGTTTCCTTCAAACCATAGGTGTCGTTTAGGGAGTCTTGACTTCAATTTATAGTTGACTTTTAAGAAAGTTCGAATTCAACTACGATTGACTTTACAAGGTTGACTTCAATCCATGGTTGACTTCAATCGATAGTTGACTTCAATCCACAGTTGACTTTTAAGTAAGGTTGGCTTCAATCCATAGTTGACTTCAATCCAAGGTTGAATTCAATCTGTAATTGACTTCAAGCAATAGTTGACTTTTAAATAAGTTTCACTCCACTACAAGGTTTACATTAGTCTATGGTCGACTTGAATCCAAGGTTGCTTTTAATCAACCATGAATATCTATCCATGGTTTACTTCAATCCATAGTTGACTTCAATATAACCATTACTTCAATCCATAGTTAACTTTTAGGAATGGTTGACTTCAATCCATGGTTGATGTCAATCCAAGGTTGACTTTAGTTAACCATGTTTTACTTTGGTTGACCATGGTTGACGTTTTGATCAACCATAGTTGACTTCTGGTTTCCCATGGTTGACATTGGCTTCCTAAGGTTAACTTTGGTTGAGTTTGTTTCACTTTTGATTACCAATGGTTGACTTGAATCCATAGTTGAATTCAATCCATGGTTAATCTCAGTCCATAGTTGATTTTTAAGAAAGGTCTGTTTAGTTAAACATGGTTGAACATGGTTCACCATGGGTGACTATGGTTAACTATATAGTTGAATTTTGTTGACCATCGTTGACTTTGAATGACCACGGTTAACCATGGATAAATTTGGCTAGCCATGGTTGAGTATGGTTGACTTTCGTTGACCATGATTCACCATGGAATACTCTAATTGACCATGGTTGACTTTGGTTGACCATGGATAACCATGGTTGACCATGGGTGACCATGGCCGACCCTAGTTTCATTTTGGTGACTATCGTTAAGAATGATTGACTTTGGATGTCCATGGTTGACCATGGTTAACCATGGTTGAAGTTGGTTGACCATCATTCACTATGATTTACCATGGTTGACCATAGTTTACCCTATTTGTCTTTTGTTGACTATGGATGGATATGTTTGACCATCGTTGACCATCGTTGACTTTGGTTGACTATTGTTTAACATGGTATACCATGGTTGATTTTGATTGAACATGGGTGGACATGGTTGACCATGGGCAAGTATGGTTGATGATAGTTGACTTTGGTTGATCATGGGTGACTTTCGATGAACATGGTTTACCATGGGTAATGGCGAGTGACCATGGTTGGCTATGGTTGACTATGGTGTACTATGGTTGACTCTGGTTTACGAGGGCTGAATTTAGTTGACCATGGTTACTAATGGTTGATTATTGTTGAAAATGGTCGATGATACTTGACCATGGTTGATTATCGTTCACCCACGTTGGCTTCAGTTTGCTATGGCTGAACACGCTTGACTTTTGATGACTATGGATTAATATGTTTAACCATGGTTGATGATGGTTGACCACAGTTGAATATGGTCGACTTTGTTTAACTATGGTTGACTTTAGTTGAACATAGTTGGCCATGGTTAACTATGGTTGACCAAGGTTGACCATGGTTGACTTTGATTGACCACACTTGACTTTGGTTGACCATGGTAGACTTTTGTTTACTATGGTTGACTTTTGTTCAACCATGATTAACTTTTGTTCAACTGTGATTGACTTTTTGGTTGACTTTTTCTTAACAATGCTTGACATTAGCTGACCATGATTGACATTGGATGGATTTTGGTTGATCATGGTTGCATTTGGTTTACTTTACTTTAGTTTTGGTTTACAATGGTTGACCATGAATAACCATGGTTGAAGATGCTTGAGTTTTGGTTGACCATGGTTGACTTTAGTTGACCATGGAAACCCATGGTTGACTTTGGTTGACTTTTGGTTGATTGTGATTGAATTTTGGTTGATTTTGGTTGACCATGGTTGAATTTGGTTGATCACAGCTAGATTTGGTTGACCATGGTTGAATTTAGTTGACCATGCTCTTCGTTGGTTGAACATGGTTGACGTTTTGATAAACCATATTTGACTTCTCGTTGCCCATGGTTGACCTTGGCTTCCTAAGGTTAACTTTGGTTGAGCTTCCCTCACTTTTGATTAACAATGGTTGACTTGAACCCATAGTAGACTTTAGTCCATGGTTAATTTCAGTCCATAGTTGACTTTTAAGAAATGTTGAGTTTAATACATAGTTGACTTTTAAGCAAACTTGACTTTGAACCATGATTGACTTCACTCAATAGTTGACTTTAGCCAATAGTTTCCTTTCAAGTAGGGTTGACTTTGAACCATAACTAACTTCAATCCATAGTGGAATTTTACGCAAGGTTGACTTTGAAGCATGGTTGAGCATCCTATAGCCATTGTTGACTTTAAGCTAAGGTTGACTATATTACATCATCATCGACCATTATATTTGGAGGGGTGACTTCGAGCAAGGTTAACCTTGCTTAAAATACATCGTTGACCATTGTTTGGGCATGGTTGACTTGAAGTCATAGTTTCCTTTTAAGCAAGGTTGAATTTGAACCATGATCGTCCATTGTATAAGCATTGTTGGCATTAAGCTATGTTTGACTTTAATGTTAATGTTAATGCTAATCATGTACTAATAATGTTGTTAATTTTATGTTCTTATTATTATTATATTGTTAAATATATTATTATTTTCATTATATTTTATATTAATGTTAATGCTAAAGCTAATATAATAATCCTAATATATGTTAATATATAAATGCTCATGTTAATATGTTAGTGTTATTATGTTACTATTAATTATATTATGTTAGTATTAATTTATGTTGTTGTTGTTGTTATGTTATTAATGTTATTATTATTAATTTTATTATGTTTGTTTATGTTTGAACAATATTAACCATGACCATGATTTAGGATGTGCAATTTTGAGTGTGTTATGTTAACATGACCATGAAGGGTTATCAATGTTAACATTCATGTTAACCTTAACTTTAAAATTAATATTAATATTAAATGCTAAATTTGTTATTAACTCTTAATTTAATATTATTAAATGACATAAATGTTAACAATAAATTTAATTTTAACATTAATATTAAATGTTAATATTACCAATAACATTAATTTTAACGTTAATATTAAAGCTAATGCTAATAAATTAATTCATATATTAATGTTAATATATTACTTTTATTATCTTATTATTAATTATATTTTTTTGAGCCTCGTTAATTTTATAATGTTATTATTAATTCTAGGTTGTTATTATTATGTTATTAATGGTTTAATATTAATTGTATTATGTTTATTTATATTTGAACAATAATTACCATGGATCATGGTTGAGGATGTGTAATTTTGAGTGAGTTATGTTGACATGATCATCAAAGGTTATGTCCCATCAATGTTCATATTCATATTAACCTTAATTTTAATATTAATATTAATATTAAATGTTAAATTTTATATCAAATATGAATTTAATATTAATGAGTGACATAAATATTAACAAAAAAAACTTTGATTTTAACATTATCATTGACATTAATATTAAATAGTAATGTTAATGTTTAACATTTATATTATTTTAACGTTAACAACAATAATAATAATATTAATATTAATGTTAATTTATTGTTTTTTTTTTTTACTGTAGCGGTTAAGTTTTATATTTAAAAAACAGTGGGGATCCACTTGAGAGCTTACAAACGGTGCTGGTACTTGGCCTTGTAACAGAATTGCAAAATTCAGCAAGAGTTGTTGTAGACTCTGTGGGCAACAATATTCTTCCTTCGAGAGGCATTAATGCTTACAGTTATGAGAAATGACTTGAAAACAGCTAACAAACTTCAAGGCGATACAGGTTTGCTTCATCCAGAACGAGTTTTTGACTTCCTCATCCAATTGTTCACCTTTTCTTCCACTTTCTTCTGTGTTGATGCATGTTCACTTGGAATGGTGCTCGACTGCTTTTATGAGGGTCTCCTTGAGCTTGATAAAATGCTCTCACCGCCTTGCTTCCTCCACGTCCAAAGATGAGAGCAGATTGCTTTGATTGACCATCTGGTTCTTTATCTTGCTAATTTCCTTCTCCACCGTCTTCAGTCTGTCTGTTAGGGGAGCGACATTGGTTGAGCTTGAGGCCATCTTCCCTAGGGGTATGTAGTGAACCTGCTCGATCTTGCAATCCATGGCCTGAATATCGAAATCAAAGTGTCTTGGGTTCTTATCCTGGTAGCAATTAGAGGTCCCGAGACTGATAGTACCCTTCTCTTTCAACCTTTGTGCCTTAGTATTCTCAGATTTCCAGAAAATTGGGTCCAACCCATGCTCCTCCATTGGCATATGCAGTGGGTGCAGCTTATTCTGGGATTTAGATTATCCCGGAGGCGTTGGTTCTTATGGGAAGGGAGAGTAATTTTAAGTTCCATAAATTGTCAAGGTTCCCCTGCTCAGGAGTACACCTCTGTTTTCCTCTGCATCTGCTGAAGAATTAAGCCCTCTTAAAATATGATAGAACCCAATAGAGTTGAAATTGGTCAACAACAACTTGATTTTTGTTAGGTTGTGATTAAGCCTGATGTTTTTAGGCATTTTCAGGGAGATGAGGGCCTTTATAATCAACCTTGAATATCCGAAGACCACAAGATCTTTTATGCCATGGTTGGAGGCTTGGGAAATTCCTTGCCATAGTTCCAGTTCTTCTGCATTGTTGTTAGTGTCAGTTCCTATTCCCCATGCAAAGGAAACTTCTAAATGTCTAGCAGGGTCCAATAGGATCCCTCCCCTTCATGCTGCTCCATGATTACCCTTAGCAGTTCTGTCAAATAATAGGCAGTGCTTCCCCAAAGAGCTTCTCCAATTGGTGAAGGGTTGGTCATCCAAATGAATCTCCCAGTGTTCGTGACTTCTGATATGGACTAAGTCATGGATCTGAATGGAAGGGGCAATGTTTTTATCTAGAGCATCTCTTTCAACTCAAGCTGATTTGTGTTTTTTGCTTTGATCAAAAATGGGAAGGCTTCTGCAAGCATTGTTCTTGCCTTAATAGCAACCTGGGTAGGGATGCACTTGTTGCCCCAGAACAATCTATTGTTCCTCTCGATCCAGAGTTTCCAGAGAACAAACTTTGGGAGGAGCATCCAATAATTCTTTAGTTGGTCTTTTTTGTTTAGTTCGAAAGGGGAGAGGGAATCCCACGACTTCAAAAGCTCAGAAGTATCCTACAGTTGAAGGTTTAGGTTTGGCTCTAATCCAACAGCCTTTTCCCATACTTCCTTTGCATAGGGGCAGAAGAGAAGTAGGTGATCTGTAGTTTCTTCCTCATTACAGCACAACGGGCACCTAGAGGGGCCTTCCCAACCTCTTTTCTTGAGGTTTTCATTAGTCAAAATACTTCGATGGGCCAGTGTCCATATAAACATATCAATTTTTGGCAGAGACTTAACTGACTAGATTGCTTTCCAAAGGGATGGGTCAGGAGGCACGTGAGGGATTGCCATCAGAGCTTTATAGCCTGCTGCAGTAGTGTATTTTCCTATTGTTGTACCCCATCCTCTTTTATCTCTTGAACGAGCTTTGATGGGTGACTTTCCTTGCAGGTGGGTGAGAAGCATGCGCGTTTATCCATGTAGTCTCTCAGGGCATTTTAAGTCCCAACTTTTCCATGTCCTCTCTTCATCCTCGTTCCAAGATGAGATGTCCCAAAGTATTTTCAAATTGTTGGTCTGAAGCCAAGTTTGTAAGTTTTCCATACCTTCCTGATTTTTTAAAGGAGGTTCTACTTGAATCGAATCCTCCCAAATCCTTATATGCTTTCCATTTCTAGGCATCCAGGTGAGGCTAGATCTGAACAATTCGAGAGCTTTCTGACAGAGCCGAAAAATAGGAGATCCTTTAGTACTCTTAGGTGGGCGATCCAGGCACCAGAGTCTTGATCCCTGGAAATATTTTTTCCAGATTACTAATTTACTCCAGGTAGGTTTGCCAGAAACAATTTTCTAGATAACTTTGGCTCCCATAGCCAGGTTTTGGATGCTGAACGCCCTCAGTTGGAGACCTCCTTCCATGAGTGGTTTGTTCACTTTTCCCCAACCAATCAGGTGGAGCTTTCTTTCATTTTGTCTTCCTCCTACCCAGAGAAACCGTCTTAGCAAAACATCGATTTTAAGAACAATCGATTTCGGTGATAGAAGCATGGAACTTTGGAATATGGGGATGCTTGTTAGGAAAGCCTTTAGTAGAACATATTTTCCCACCAGGTTCAGCCATGATGTCCCCCAAGATTGAATTTTAGATTTTAGTATGTCCAAAAGAGGCATCCAATGAGAGGATTTAGGAGAGGCTTTGAAAATCGACACTCCCAGGTAGACGAAGGAGTCCCAGGTTGTGAGGCCTTCCATTCCCAAGATTCTAGTGATTTCAAGCATTTCCCTAGGAGTGCAATTCCACCCAAAAACATTTCTTTTCAAAAGATTGATCTTGCTACTTGAGACCTCATTGTAGACGTCCAATTCTCTCATGAAAGTTTTAGCAGTATTGACGTTATCTCCCCCCAATAGCAGAGTGTCATCAACGAATTGGGCATGGTTAAGATCTTTGACTCCGACTACCATTCTGAGACCTGAAAGGGTTTGGAGTTGCTGGCAGTGATCAAGCTGAAAGCTTAAAACTGAAACCTGAATTGCACAAAGGAGAGGAGACAAGGGGCACCCTTGCCTCAACCCTCTCAAGGCTTTGAAAAACTCTACTGCACGGCCATTGACTAGAGGGGCGATCTAGGGAGACCCCACACAAGCTTTGATTCAACTTATAAAACCATGAGCGAATCCATATTTCTTCATAACTTTAAAAAGGAAATCATGATTAACTCTGTTAAAAGCGTTGTTCAAATCTAGCTTTAGGGTCATACCTTTTTCTTTTCACTGATTGCTAGAATGAATTGCCTCCTAGACCCGGATGATGTTGTCCAAAATCTGGTGGCCTTTGATGAACCCACCCTGGTTCTCCGGGACAATAGAAGGGATCAAGCTTTTAAGTTTGTTAGCTATAAATTTGGTATTTAATTTATAGCCAGTGTTGGAAAGTGAGATTGGGAGAAATTTAATGAAGTTGGGAGCTCCTTTTTCTTTAGGGATAAGAGCGAGGAAGGTAGAATTAGTACGTCCGCCTATTTTGCTGCTTCGTTGGTATTTCAGGACCATTCTAAGGAGATATTCTTTGATTGTTGACCAGCAAACCTTGAAGAATCGATTGGTGAAGCCATCCGGGCCTGGAGACTTGTCGGCATCCATTTGGTCAAGAGCTACTTTAATTTCTAGAAGTTTCACTGGAGCTGTGAGATAATGATTTTCCTCTTCCTTAATCAATAGTGGGACCAAATATATTAGATAGATATCAACCTCTGCCAGGTTGTCAGAAGCCTTAGTATAGAGGTCTTTAAAGTGAAAGTCGACTGCCTATTTTATCCCTTCAAAATCCTTTCTATCTTGCCCTTGGTGATGGATTTTTTTGACAACCTTTTACTGCTTCCTTGCCTCTGCGTGCTTGTGAAAGTATTGGGTATTTTTGTCTCCAGCTTCAAGCCAATGGCAACGAGATTTTTGTTTCCAATAGTTTTCTTCCACGCGATAGGATTGAAGGAGTGCTAGTTGCTGATTTGCCTCTTGTTTTAGAAGATCTGTGGTTATTTCGCTTTCCTCTAGCAGTAGTTGATGCTCCATTAGTCTTTCTACTGCTTCTTTCTTCTTGTTGGACAAAGTTTTGAGCTTTTTGTCCCACTCTTTGAGAGATTTTTTAAGCCTTCTTAACTTCTCTTCCCAAACAAAGTAGGAGGAGCCTCTGACTGGAGTGTTCCAAACTTGTTTCACTATCTCCTGAAATCCATCTTCATTGATCCAAGTAGGACTGAATCTGAATGGTATCGGGCCTAGGCTTTTTTCATGGGTCAGTTCTATCAGAATAGGCTTGTGATCTGACACACATTGCTGTAGAATTTGAGAGGAGATTGAGAGTCCATACATCATGAGAGAATTTTGAACCAGAAATCTATCAAGTCGTGCATCTATATGACCTAGACCCAGTCTTTTGTTTGACCACTTATACTTTCCTTTATTTGGCTTGATATCCTCTAGATCCCAATTCAGGATGATATCCTCCACCCATTCTCTGGCCAGGATCTCTTGTAAGGGATAAAAAGGAGGATCTCTTGTAAGGGACCTCAGTTTCTCCCAACAATCACGTTTTTCCACAAATATTACAGGGACAAAGATTGAACAGGCTTATCCTCTATTCGAATTCTTTGTGTTGAAGAAGAGTAAAAATCCAATGCATGATGGTTTCTGTTTGAATTACCTCAAGAATGGAGCTATCCCAAAAGGTTCCAATGCCTCCTGAATCTCCACGAGCACTAACTGCTATCCCATGAACTTTTTTCCACAATGATTCTCCTACTTTAAGGAGGTCGTCTTCCTCCAGCTTTGTCTCCTGGATTAGTAGGATTTGTGGGTCTGACATTCTGATTAGATCTTTTAGCGCTTCTTCTTTTACCTTGCTTCCGAACCCCCTACAATTCCAGGAGATTAATTTCATGATTTACTACCTGGAGTAGGGGGTTCTCCTTTTGGAGCTTGAGCTTACTTCCTGGTGGTTCTAGTGTGGCGCAGCATATTTTTTATCGTTTTCTGAGATCCCTGTAGAATATCTAGATATGTCTCCTTCTCTCTTTTCTCTTTCTTGTATTTCCGTCCTCTGGTGGTTTTTTTCGGGGTGACCTGAGAATTATTTGTATTGGTTTCTTCACTTTCTAGGTTTGGGTCTTCGAAGTCAGTGTCTATGGTTAGACGCTCTTCCTCATTCATTCCCCCTTTGGACTTTTCTTCATTCCCCTTTGGGCTAGGGACTTCAACCTCTTTTGTACTTTCCTTTGGATCCTCGGCATTTTCTTCTAATATTACAAAGCTGTTCCTTATATCTATATGCTCATTGTGTACTTCGAGGGCTTTGACTATTTTCTCAGGCGGAGTATCAGTTTTTTTCTCTTTCTGTTTGGGATTCGTTCTTATCTTCTTTGTTGGCTGCCACCTTTCAATCTTTTCTTTTTCCTGTTCTTGGTTCTTGGGGCAGTTCCTTTGGAAATGCCCATGTTCATGGCAGCTTCTGCACTTAAAAGGAAGCTACTCATAGTCTAACTTTTGATAATGATGCCAAGATCCCACAATCAGTTTCATCACTTTGGGAAGAACTGCTTCTAGATCTATTTCTACGTAGATCCCGGCACAGGTATATTGATCTATGGAGTTTTCTTTATCAATATACCTCCTTAGACCATTCCCAATGGTTTGTAGTGACAAAGGGCTCCAACAATGAACCAGAAGATTAGGAAGCTTGACCCAGATGGGCGCTTCTTTGGGGACATCCACTACTGGTTCGAAATCAGGGGTCCACCTGTTTAGGTAAAGTCCTTGAGCTCCCATAAAATAGGGACCGCTTCTAAAGATGAGATATTGATCTTCTTGAGAGATAAATTCAAAAATGAAGTAGCCTCTTCCTACAACATAGCACGTTACACTGTTCTTGATCAGTGGTCTCCAATTTCTTTGAATCCAATTGTCTGTGGATCTGGGGGAAGGCCAAAGGCCCATAAACTTACCCACCAGTCCACTTTCAGCCAAAGTCAGTGTGATCCTTATTGGCTGTTCCAGTGGAAGAGCTATTTCTGGTATTGATTCAGGCTTCTTTATGAATTTCGGTACTTTTGGAGTCACAATCTTCTTACCTTGGTGTGAGACAAGCCTATGGAAGGCTTCTTCATCAGGAGGAGGAGGACGAGGTGGGGGGGGGGGGGGCGGTTCCCCACCGCCATAGGAGCCCATCCCAGCTACTCATTGAGCCCTAGCTTTGAACCTCGCTCAGCTCGCTCGTCCGCATCCTTAATCACAATATCCTTTTTTTTAAGAGGTTATTAAAAAAGAATTATAGTTAATGTTAATTTATTGTTACTAATAATAATATTAGTATTACAAGATTGAATTACGATAAAAATATGTATTAATAATAATAGTTGTTAATTTTAACATTTAAATATAATAACTTTAATTTCACTTTTAAATAATTTTTTATTCTATAAGATTGAAATTACTAATATATTTATTGTTTTATATATCTATTGTTTTGTTAAATTTCAAATATTATGAAAAAACAATAAAGCTTTGCATAAAAGAGGTTTGGATAGAATTTTATTTATTTATAGGAGAATTTATATAAAAAAACAAGATACTATATAACTAAATTCATTTTTTTGGTAAAACTATTTAATTTATCATACTTGATATTGAGCTGAGTTTATTGATTTAATTTACCTTACACACCTATATAGCTTACCATTGAATAGGTATGAATGATACTTAGATGAAAACTTATTACTTATTCTTAATATATATAATGTTCAATGTTATTGATTTAACTTAATGCTTTTCATTATTTTTAAAATTAAAAAAATACAAAAATTTCCAATATTCAAGTAGACTCTGAACTTCCAATGTAAGTAGATGCGCCTCTACACTTAATATAAAATTGATTGAAATTCCATGAAGATCAGTTTGAAGTCAATGCTCACATATGTAAGGATTCTGATTTGATACACATGAATATGCTCAGAACTTGGCGCACACTTAAAAATTGCATATATTATCACACTACAAAGGAATAATAAATATTTTCAATCATAAAAATTCATATCCAGTCTAATGCAACATTAACAAACATTATTAAAAACTACTAATCTAAATGAATATTTAATCACAATAATACTTTATTGTCAAAATATTAAGATGAATATTATTGTTTAATGTATAATCCCATGCCATCTTTAATGAAAATTTATTACGCTCAATCAAAAAAAATTCTCATGCCATCCATAATGAAAATTTATTACGCTCAATCAAAAGAAATTCTCATGCCATCCACATAAATTTAAAGAACTCTTCATCACTTGGAAATAATGGTGAGTACCCAACTCGACGCCGTAAGTGTGGGTATACATGTATGCGCCTGTTTTAATTTTTACCACCAATATTATGCCTGAACTGTGCCATATAATGGCTATCGACTATTCCAAGCTTAAGTTAGAATTGCAGAAGGTAATTCCTATTTATTTAGAGTCTAGACTCGTAATCATTCCATCCTGAAGAGAAATAATACCGCATAGTTCTACAACATACATTGTTTCCTCGCTGGGCATGGGGCTAGGTCAATAATCTTGCAGATTGCATGGCCTCTCTAAGAAACTAACTTTCATATTGTAATTTATGCTAAAAAGGTTAGGGTATCAATTTGAGACAGTCGTTACTAAGTCATAGGATGTATAATAGTATAAATTTATATATAATATTATAAATCTAAGCACAACAAAATCTATATCATGAGAGGTAATTGGAGATTGAGTACCCCATTTTCCAGGATTTGAAATTAAATTCAACGAGAGACCATAATAATCAAGAAATACAATCTTAAGTCCGGGAAGCACAGACTTCAGTTCATCTACTATTGCACTCAGCCCGGCATTGAACCCAGAGATACCCTAGTTGATTTCCTTTACCCATTCTCCTTTAATCTGAGAGTAATTGGGCAATGTTTTTGCCACAAACAAACATTTTTAAATGCTCCTGGACAGAGGAGAAAATGCTTATAGTTACATACACAAGTTTGTTTTAAGTTTTAGCTTAAAATCTAGCCTGTTTTAATTTTAGGCTTAACCTTAGCTTTGTTCGAGATGCCAAGATCCATTTTTACAGCTATACAGCCTCAAAACAACAACCTATATATTACTTTATCAGTGGAAGGTTTCCATTCATCAGTTGGTCAATTGTTCCATATAGGACAACGCTATCAAAATTCTGAAAATATGAGACCTGCAGGATAAAAAAGTAGAAACGTTAAAATACTCCGACAAAAAGTCCAGACAGGAGTCGCAGCTTTAGGTTTTTCATACAATAACTTTGAGATTACCTTCGAGTGAATGCTATAAAAATCCCTATCTCTTATGGAAGAAACCGTAGCACTGCCAACTTCAACTCCGACGTCTTCTAACACCATCAGAAGGCTAGAGAGGTCAATCTAGTTTTTGAAAGTATTTAGAGTGATTTGAATGCCTTCACCAAATTTGCTAACACTAATGTAGTATCAATCTAAAAAATAGTCGAATTATCTTCGACATTTTTTGTGCTGACTTTAGCACAGGCTACCTCAGACAATGGACTCTCGGGATTCTTCCGCCTCTTCTCCTTTGATTTATGGATACACTTCCCTCAGTTTCTGAACCACAGACCGAAAGTTTTCTCGGTCAGTTTTGATAATCACGGGTTCATAAACATACACAATACGGATCGCTGGAGTGATGATATTCTTGTGCCGCCAATATTTGGTTGCTCTTCCTTCATCTTTGGCAGCAGAATAAGACCTGGAAATCACATGACAACTTTTATTGGTAGCCAGCATCGCAGATTCTGACCTAGACTTGGAAATTACATGACAACTTTCATTGGAAGCCAGCATCGCAGATTCTGACCTAGATTTTGTCACAACTTTATCCATCTTCGACATTTTTATTGATTCCCTTCAGCTTGACGATCAATTGCACTACTCATAATAAATTGTCCAGATAATCTGAAAAGCAAACCTGAGAGACATTGAACATTGCAAACGACGATATCCCCAGGTAAATCTCTGCTAAAGTCTTAGTGGGAAGTAGGGAAGCCGGCTTTCTCCTCATAAACAATGGCTTCTGCAAATTCAGGAATTCTCCCAAGAATCCTTTCCATTCATTGTGCAGACCCTGCAATCTCTGTAAATTTGAATGCTCTTTATTAATCCGTTGCAGAGATATTATTGTTCGTTACAGAGAGCGTAAACTTGAAAACAGAGGGATCACAGATATGTATTTGCATACCTTTCGTCTTTTCAATGTAAGAAGAGGCAATCCTGCAGCATTCATGAGAACCAGACAAGAGACGATATGATTCAAATCAAGAAGCCAATCAAATCGGTGAATGGATCGCTTGAGACAATCTATCGACCTCTCTTCTCCATTGCTGAATACTTCTTTGATCCCAAACTTTAGCTAGTTCCAGCGCGGCAAGTTATCACACTAATCAAAGGTAAAGGTAACGTTTGATTAAGAAATTCATATTCAAACTCCAATTTAATCAGAGCCCTCCAATTGATGTGCTCGACGAATCTAATCCGGGAATATCTGCTTGATATTAAATCTGGGTCATCTATCACTAATTAGTGATTAAAAGTTGCGGTCCTCCTCCATATAGAAATATAGAAATGTTCATTATAGACGCCTATCGGCGAAAAATAGACTTAATGGTCATAGTCTATCAAGACTTACACATTGTATTTACACAAAAATAAAATAGTTTGTATAAATTAACAATATCAAGCCACACTGTACAAGGATTCCATAAATGCAATACCGACTGCCCACATGGACTTGGAAAATATCAGTTCTCATTCCTAAACTATTAACCCATAGGTTTCCAATGTACCAATGATTGGCGACCATCCACACACTTCTACACATGTTGATGTTGTTATTATTTTAACCTGATCTTGTCGATGGTGTCCTTAATGGGGATGTGGAGAAGCTCCCAAATCAACAGTTGTCCCTAACTGAGAGTATTGGTTATTCATGTTAATGTTCTTTCTTAGTATATGAATATGCTTTAGCAGAGTTGTTCTTCGTCATGTGGTAGGAAACATTGAACTCCACGCAAAAGCATTCATTCACAAGGTAAATGAAAGTCGACTCATAATCATTCGAGGCACGAATCCTTTATAATAATACTAGTGACTTTTTTATATTGAATTACACAAGTTTCCTTGTGTAGCATGCATCTATAAAAAATAATTGAGCATGGTTTCACAAATTCAAGACACAGTTATGTAATTAAATCCAATTCCTCCATGTTTTGGCTTAGAAATATTTAGGGAAACCTTAATCTGATTTTTTCGATGATGCTCCACTAATAAAGAATTCTTTTATAAAGAGATTGGCAATTATTTGCAGGCATGTAATATCTCCATTGATTGGCGACCATCCACGGACTTCTGGGACCAGCTCGTCCATCTTCATTATTGCAAGTTATTTGGTGTAGTTCCATTTACGTTCCCAATGGATCCGAAGAAATTGTGATATGGTGGTGCCTTGGTTTCAAACATCCCTCATCCTGCGTCAATACCACCCTCAAATATTTTATGCTTGCATCGTAGATTCCTTCATCACAGATCACTGTCTTTCCCTTGTTCTCTCCCTAAAGAATTCCTTGTTGATATCCTGAATTAAATTTATATATGGATCATTTTGGTTATGTTCAATTGAGCCTCTTCCTGAATACAACTTCCCTCTGCCGGGAGATTCACCCACCTATAATATTTTATCTCCTATATGACCATTTTCCTTTTAAGCACAGTTGCACTTTCCACGCAGCAAAACCCATCCCAACCAAGGATTTGCAAGTGTGTTTGGGTGATTTATTTTTTCCTTTTACTTTCCCTTTAGCATATTCAGGACTTCCCACTCTCTTGCTATTCCTGCAGGCGTTCATCTACACATCGTGTCTTTCCCCTTTCCTACATGAGCTGCCTCATTCACGTCTGTTCTATGCATTATTCAATCGAGTCCCATTTTTCCATTCTTCATTGCATTTTCCTATCGAGTATGCCAGCATTCACTTTGTTTCCTCGGTTAGTTATCAACCCACAATGAGTGCTCATACGGCCTTCACTTCCTGGACTGCACGCACATGCCCTAATCTTCGACTGTCTATGTCTAATTTTGTATGTATGCAGATTGGTTAGACGAATGTGAAAGGAAAAACAATTGAAACGATGTATATATTTGATCCCATCCATAGAATATATTGTATGTTAATGCATATCTATCTTTCAGTCTTGACCTTCGGATTGGGCTAGAGTTGGGGCCACATAATGGGCATAATTATAAAAAATAAAACAAACCACGCAAACATTTTCCCAAGTTTCACAGTGGATGTGGAGTAATCTAGAAGTAATCTAGATGTCTCTACAATTTCATCTATTTTTCATCCAAGATATTGCTCTAGGTCAAGCAACAATAAAACAATGTATGATGAGGTTATTCAGTTATACTAATTTACTATTCTATAGACTCATATTGCAAGATACAACGCTAACTTGCAGCGGAGTCCTATCCCACGCCCCATTTTCCTTGGGGCTGAGTATTTCTTATAATTGGATTTTCGAGGCTACCATTTATATTATATTAGATTTTTGAAAGTTTTCTTTCTACCTAAATCTAATATAATATGTTTTCAAGATACGTTTATTTTCTCCCTAAATGTAATATAATATGTTTTCAACTAATTATTATGTTCAAGAGACATAATATAAACACATTCTCCATGCTGTAATTTTAATTGGAGTTAAAACTAAGGTAATTTTAATTTAAGTCAGAAATAATTTCCTCTGCAACGTCCTTCTAACCAGCAGTGATCTATTGCTTCGAATGAGCTTCCTTCCATGGGGTGGAATGCATAATCTTCACTACCGGTCAAACGCTCATTTGACTAAGTTTTATACTATTGCACGATTGTTGACCAACTGCTTACTAATGGTTGGGTTGGAAGGTTTACTCGAGTGGAAGCGATATTCTTTTACTCCGATGAAAGCACCACACAATGGAAATATTTGTCAAATGCAACAAATTGTGGCAACCACATGACATTTTTTATTTTGTTTTTAAATTTTAAATTGGGGTGCAGTTAAATTTAAAGTTACAAACATTATTTAATATATAGTTTTTAAATTTGTAAAATATTATTATATATTATATTATAATAATAATAATAATAATAAGATATTGTAATATTATTTTTTTTAATAAGTTTTTATTTAATATATAGTTTTTAAATTTGTAAAATATTATTATATATTATATTATAATAATAATAATAATAATAATATTATATATTATAATGTTTTTTTTAATAGATGTTATAATTGTATTTTTATTATAATTACCACAATAATTGTATTTTTATTATTATTTTTATAATAATAATAATAATAATAATATTATATATTATAATTGTACTTTTTAAATTATAATCACAATATTATGTATCAATCATTTTTCATAATATCATTTTGCTAAAAATAAATATATAAATTTTATATGCATATTCGAACATCGATATCTTCCTCTATTTTTAAGAAGGTAAATTTATTCCCAATACAGAACAACCAGCATTGTTATTTACACAAATAAATTTTAAGCTATAGGCACGGACAGCTTGCTGCCTCGCAGCTCTCCTTGTTTTCTTAGATTTTGGAATTTTATGATCACCAACAGGCTCATTTTTTTCTTTTATAGAGTGGCCGCATTGTGTAACGTAGTTGTCAATTTTGCAGATCACCTTGTCGGTCAAATCACTATGTTTGTTAAATTTCTCTTCATGGCAGGAGACATGGTGGAAGAAAGAGATGGTATGGAATAGTTCGTTTAATTTCTCTTCATGGAAGGAGACATGGTGGAAGAAAGAGATGGTATGGAATAATTGGTTTATGAGGGATGGATTTGATTGGAGATTAGGATTTTGTTTTTATATTATATATATATTATGGGTTTCTTTTTCAGTATATTTGGCATTATTTTGATGCATGATTATATTAGCATAGATTTATCCTAAAAGGGGATTTTCTAAGTGTTTCGAGGGATCCAATTTCTTGAAGTGCAAACCCTTTATTTTTAGAGTATAAATCTCTACTTTTTAGATTGTAAATGTTTAGGAAGGGTTTTAATTTATCTAATTGTGTTGTTTTATATATATGTCAATGTATATGTTTTAAATCTAATTTGAATCGACATGTTATTTTTTATAATATTTTATTATTTTTTAGAAAGGGCATATGTGAGGTCCAAGATGAGCAAGGAAGGAGTTACACATCCTCTACTGGGCTGTAGAATGCATCTCTTCGGTGCAATGACTAAAAATATCAGCTTGTTTTTACCAACATGAATTTTTTTTTTCTTCGATTAGGCTGAACCTAGGCTGGGGACAGCCCCAATGTTGGATGGAAGAACAATTTACCCACCACGAGAGGTACCCGAAACCAGGATTGTGCGAAGACAAGGTCCACCTTGGATTCGAATGATCTGCCCACAACTAGAAATACCCGAAACTAGGATTGTGCGAAGACGAGGTCCGCCTTGTATTCCCATAGCCAACCCTATTTCATAATGGCTCCCACCCTCAACCCCTCCCATGAGGTTTTGAACACATAACCTCATAAGACTAAACCCCACACAAAACATATAAGCTACACCTAGTTTACCAACATGAAATATGAGTGACCCGCACTCAAATTGTTTTTTATCCAAAAATAATTTATGCTGAGTATATATTTTATTTACAAGTCATATTTTAAAATAATAATAAAAACTTACTGAGCCTTGACAACAAAGGAAGATTTGGCTCACTCTTCATTAAAGATTGCACTGCACTTCATCTTTATATGGGGGAGGTAACATTAAATCGGAGAACTCCTATCACGATTCGTGAGTTGGGTGGACAACCTTTCATCTGTTCAGATCCTCTAGGCAATAAATGCATAGAAAGAATATCTCAACTACTCTTCTACAACTAGGTGTGGCCATCCAATTCACTGCAAAACTCTTCCACGGATCCTTTGGAATAGGTTGGAACGCTATGAGTTCTAATATATACACATGTTGTGGTATAAGGTCAAGCTAAACATCACAGCTTACGTTGGCTACCACCCAACAAGGGATTAATTGCTAAATTATATCAAGGTGTCTGATCCATCGAGACAATCATCAAGGCGTGTTGGCTTACTATCTTACTCCGGTGAGGCATCGAAGGAACCGTAGACAAGAACTTCTTTCAAACATCCCATCTAAGGCCTCTCTCATAAATATGTATACACATGAAGCACCTAACGAGTACCCACTCGTTAATAAAACTGTTGGTAGATTTGATAAATAATAGAGGAAACTAATAATTTTGGTATTAAGACGAGTAGGAATCATTTTTAGATTAATGTAATATTTTTAAGTTTGAATATGAATCATTCTAGATTAATTAATTATTTTTTTTTTCAAAATAGAAGATATATATTAATATTTTACAATCTAAAATTCTAAATGCTACTGAAATAATTCTATTTCAGTAAAATCACTTGACTATAACAACAAAGGATCAAATCGTAAAAGTTTTAACCTTATTGCATTTCCATTTGTTTCTCACGTGTAAAACAGATGTTTCAGTCTAACACATGCCCATATTATTGATGACTTATTATTTGTTCAAGTGAAACATTTATTTTGGTAGCAACCCTGCAATGCAATGTATAAACAATTAAATCAACTTATTGTTTGTCCCTTATTATCTTTATGTTTATAAACTTTATATCCAAGTGTTCTAATAAGTATAATATTTGAAGAAATATTTCTTATACTATATATTTTTCCAACTTTCTAAACTACATATCAACTTAAATGTGCTCAAAAAATCACAGGCCATAAAACATGGATAATGGGAAGGCTCTTTAAGTTTAAATTCACAACTTTATCTCTAGTGGTAAAAGGATTATGGATTGCGAATTTAAATTCACTAGTGTTTATGGCTGGCAAATTTGGATAGCCTTAAGGTGTATGGGACGCTTTCCATTCAATCATCACAACCAACAAGCATTTTTGCCTCCATTTCCTTCATTTTCGGTTACCCAGGATGGGGACATGAACCCAGCCCTCAGGACGGGTACCTGTGCATCACACACACACACACACACACACATATATATAATTGGTAGTTGATGCATGGATAACTCTAGCTCATGCATGGATAACAGGTAGTGACATACAACCCATTTAACTAAAGAAGGTTACAACTAAACATAGAGAACAAGTAACGGATAACTTGTTCATGGCACTTAACTTGTGACCTATTGGTATTCACCGGCCACAAGCTAAGTGGTTGTGCTAGTATCTTAGAATTTGGGGTGGACTAGCACCTATGTTTTCCCTAGATTGCACAAGGATGAGATAAGTGTACTATTCAAATTGGTTTTATGGCAGTCGTTCCAAATTATAAATAAACAATTATAAAAGAGAAAATAACATAAAAAAAAACTTGTAGCTGATGCATAGATAACTCTAGAAAAAAAAACGTGTAGTTGATCCAATGATAAATGGTAGTTGATGCATGGATAATGCTAGACAACTCATTTTGACTTAAAAAAAGCGAGTGCTAACTTATTTGTGGCACTTAACTTGTGACCTATCGATGTTCATCAACCACAACTTAAATGATTGTATTAGTAATATTATTGAGTACATTGAAAAGATCATTGTTTTTATTCAATATTTTTTAAAATTAATTTTATGTTTTATTTTTATTTTTTTTGGTCTACATATTTTGATTTTTCCATTAATCTCATAAAAAATCGTACTCCAACTATGATCAATATTTTTTTATATGAATAATTTCATGAATTGTTATCCTTCAATATATAAATCGTGACCTTCAACTACTAGCTTTTTAGAAATCATGAGTGAAGAAATAATATTTGGAGCATATTTTACAAGGTAAAAAAAAGGAAAATTCCTTGCAAAGTAGCACACAACAAGATCTTTATTTCACAATAATCTTGGCCATATCACATCTTTAAAAAATAAATTGAATTTAGCTAAACGTACATGGTGAATTGTGAATTATTTGACCAGGTAATAAGGCTATAAATTCTCCATCTTGCATCTAGGTATGGATTATAAGGATTTATGATAATGTATGATAATAGAGAGATATTACCTCACATGAATTGATGAATATTGCTTGCCACTAGGTGAATATCACTCGGCAATGTATACAACTCTTCCACCTTAAGGACCTCCTACAAAAGTAACAGTCAATATCAAAGCTTGAATTGAATTGAGGGTTTTTCCAAGAGACTAACTCACTGCACCATGGATGTCTAACAGCTATCGAAATACAGCTATCGAAATACACATTGGAGAAAGTCTTTTACCATCTTCCTCTCCTCGATATGGTTCTCTCTCTCTTTGTGTGCAAGCACTGGAATCAAATCATGTCATCCATCCAAATATTATGCCATTACTCCAAACTCTGCATAATAACTCCTAGATTATCCCCATAGACAACCAAGGAGGTAATCGAATGGCTTCCAACCATAGAATTCTCAATATATATGACCCATATTTGCACAAATTCTATGAATTGGATCTCTCATTCCTCCCCCATAAATTAATAATCCCAATAGAAATCTTATGAGGAGTGTTCTATGTCATAGAGTTGGATGCCACCAATTCACTTTTCCTTTGCAATCCCTTAAATAATAATTACAAAATCTTATTGGTGCTATATATGACACTTTTCTATTTTTTATAGTAATGATGCACAATAATGTAAAGAAACATTATGCTTTGTATAATTATTAGTTTGTTTTTATAATTAATTAGATTAGTTAAAAGAAAATTGGCAAGAGACATAATTGTCTCAAGTTTTGTATAACAAGGTCATATGTGTGACTGTGTGGGGTCGATGTTAATTCTTATTTTGGCTATGTGACAAAGATACATTATGATGTAAATCTTGATGAATGATGAATGAAATAATGAGCCGGTTGTTCTTCAGCTATATTGTGCATGAAACTATGGATATATTTTTGAATGTTGAACAATTATATGGAATCTATGCAATTTCATTTTCAAAGTTCAATCTTCCTCCTAGTGTGCATTTTCAAAATCAAGTGAAAATTTAGTACAAAGTGAAGTCAGATTTATTCTACATGATATATTAGAGGAAGGAAGAAGAGTAGAGGATAGATAGAGAAGCGAAAAGGTGATAAGAAGATTGAAAATAGCAAGAATGATGATAGATTTGTTTTTGAGGCTTCTAGTTTTTCATGCAACTCAAGAAGATGATGCATAGCAACATTGATTTTCTTGTGAAGCATTATGGGTAGTAAAACAAGTGTGAGATGAAACAAAGAAAATAACGCATATGGATACTACTTTGTGTGATTGTGCGCTCACATGGTATATGAAATATAAAACGGTTGTTACGTAGGGAGTGAAGAGAACATTGGCTAATATTAAACAAGCAATGTTAACATAGTTTCAGAAGTCGTAGTCAGAATTGCAATGAATTACTAAAATAAAGGAAATTAACTAGTAGCAAGGAGAGATAGTTTGGGATTTTGAACAAAGATTTAAGATTTTGTTGGACAAGTTGTCTTTTCAAATTCAGGATGTACAACTAAAAGAATGGTTCATTACAGGTTTGTTTACGAATATACGGGTCCCAATAACTAAATAAAAGGTTCTTACGTAGCTTGATGTATTAGAAATTGTGATGTGGTTGGAGTCTATGCTATGAGGTGAATTTTCCGTAGGAATGGTGCAAGTGCAGTGACAGCTGGCAATGATGATACAATTGCAAGAAATAGCCAAGGGGAAAGAAGTGTGAAAAAATGTGTGGTGCACACTCTTCCACATGAAAGGACACCACCACAATGAGTGCCCTTTGTTGGGAGAATATACAATGACTAGTGCCCCAAATCCTTTCCCTATGGGACAACAGGTGGAATGGTGAGAGACATGTAAGAAATGGGGTCATTATCCTCTATAGTGTCCTATGATTAAAAAGTATTAAACGAGTACTAATAATCCATTTTGTGAATTTTGTAAATCAATGGGACATGATGTAAAAAGATGTCGTGCATTACAATTGATGAAGGAATAATTCCATTGTTGCTTACAAAGTACATGGAATAGATGATAATGCAGTAAGTGGAAATGGTGTCTTTCAAGGTGGATTTTGAGGAGATGTTGAGTATTCAATGAAGGTGGTAGACCACCCATTTTCTTCAACTGCAAAAAACTAGGTCATGTAGCACATCTTTGTCTAAATCCAAGAGCATTATGCAGATATTTTAATAGCAAAGAGCACATAATAGAGGATTGTCTAGATGTTATAATTAAGTGGGAGGAAAAAATAGGATGTTGTAATATGGCAATGGTAGAGGTGGGCAATGAACACAAGTTGAAGGACGTAGTGAATTTGTATATAATAACCATAGGGGGCACACGAATAGGGGAAGACCATGGTAAGCAAAGCTATGTAGAATGAATGTTGGAAGACAAAGTTAGAAAGAATGTAAAACTGTTACTGAATTTTGATGTTGTGTAGTGAAGATAGTTACTATGAGAAGGACAACAAGTGGTTGAAGAAGCAAAGGAACACACAGGATAATTTTGAATCAATGGTGATCAGGAAAGTGATTCTGATAATTGTGTAAGTGAATTTTTTCATTGTTGTATGAAAGTACTCAATGAATTTTCAGTAACTAGAAAATTGATGTAATTATTAACAAAAAAGATGGTTGTAACAAAAGCATAGATTATGATTGTTGCATTGCTATTAGAAATAAAACTGCATTATGTGAAGAAGAAAAATAAAACAAGGAGAGAGTTTAAAACAAAGGTAGATTTAGGAGGATATGAAATGCAAGACATGATCTTAGATTTAGGATCAGATGTAAATAGTTTTCCTAAAAAGTCCTGTAATTAATGGATAGGCATAAATTGGTTTGGTCCCCAATACAACTCAGACTAGCCAATTAGTACAGAGTTTATCTAGTAGGAAGGATGGAGGATGTGGAAGTAGATATTGATGATATCATAACTAAAGCATTTTTTTAAGTGATTAAAATCTTGTATGGATAAGATCCCTCCCCAACATTATTTGGCATCGATTGGCCTTTTTGAGAATAATGCAATTTTGAACTTGAAACACAGGACTATGTCGTTTGAGTTAGAAGAGGTGTGTTGATGCCTCGAAAACCGTAGCATCAATCAGCAAGGGATTGTCCCTGGTAAATAGTCCCAATTAGATTGTCCACTGTTTGATTGTAGGGAATTCTTCCAGTTAACGGTTCCAGCTACTGCGAGATTTAAAGATTTCTGATTCTCAGCACCAATTGCGGCCCGATCCACCGTTTATGTATTTTGTTTTAAAGATGATATGCAAGTGCTCTAAGTTAAATGCAGGTGGCTAATCTAAGCTAATTTAAGACTGTATAAACAAATCTAATCTATCCTTGCAAGGAGCAAACATTAAGGATGAGTAATAGACTGAAAGAAACATCTAAAGATTAGACAAATAGCTATTCAATCCTAAAGATGCATCCATAGCAAGAGATACAAGATATTAAAGATAGCTTTAATTCAAATAATGCATTCAATTACTCATTTGAGATAGACATCTTTGCACAGAAAATATAGAAATCATTCATTACAGAGAACTAAGTCACAATAGTAAGGAAAGATCTCACAGATGTGTATGACTGATACAAGAGTAATCCAACACACATTCAACACATCTTTCAAGTGAAAATGTAGTGTCCCAAGCTTTCATTAGGCAAAATCGAATTCCTTATACATGTAGAGAAATAGTTCACGTACAAGACAGAAAAAGTCTTTCACCTGCTAAAAGTCCTTGTACTATTCACTAGCTATCTATTTATAAGTTTACAAACTGCCTCCAAGGTTGCCACCTGTCCTCTCTTCTTTAATTCTTTTAATTTTCTTTTAAATTTTTTATAAAATTAAGTGACTCGTGGCACCCTTTACATAATAGAAACAAAAGAGGACAGTTGTCCCTTTGACTTGATGATTTGATAACAGGGAAGGAAAATTTGATGCATCATGGCTATTGAGCTAGCTTTGGGGCGGTGCCTCTGCTTCAGTTGGAGCAGTCATTTCAAAGGGTGCTTCCGTCTCAGCTGGTGCCTTTGCTTTTGATGATGTGCCTCTATCGATTAATGTCGCTGTTGTTGCCCTCTTATCTTCTTTTTCAATATATCTGAACCAAACACCAGTGTCTCTTATGACAAAATTGGCAGGTGAAGGGAGCAAGATCTTCTTAGAGGTTACATGCTTATCGATCTCTCCTTTAATGTATTGCATTTATGCTATTGCTATCTAGAGGATTTCATGGAACATTTGAGCGTATACTTAAGGAAGCATGATGAATTGATGAAGATCATCTGTAGTTAACACATCAATCCTTTTCACATACTCCAATTGAATGCTCAGCTCATATTTTATATCGGAGAGGTGTTGTTCTCTACTAGGAAATTCATCAAGGGTGTGGGGAAATACAACCCTGCACTTCTCGAATCTTTTGATAAAGGATGTTACACTTTCCCAGTGTAACCTGGATCACAGTAATTAGTTTAGTGCCATAGTTCCTACAAAATTCCATGAAAGCTACATCTTTCTTAAAATAAGCCACTGATTTGAACGCGACATGCCTAGGGAAATCCACTTTCCCTTCTTTCCACTCCATTTGGATTAAAATATTTTCCTTTACCCGTGTATACTTATTCCTTAGCCTGACAGCCTCAGAGTTGATTTCCTTCATTCTGTCCAACATGGCCTTTAACCTACAAACCTCTTCGGTAAGCAATTCTTGCTTCTCATACATCTGCTTAAGCCCATCACAGGATTGTCGTGGAATAGAGTCATATCCATTGCTATGCTATTTTCTTGCTCTAGCTACTCAACCAAAAACTGCTTATCTTCTTCCAACTGGATAACTTTAGCTTTGGAGTCATTCTTCTTTGCTTCAAGTATCATCATTTGTACTGCTAGGTGTTGCTTTTCCTCCTCCGGGTGTTGATATTTATCCAACAAATCCTTATGATCAGATAGGAGGTGATCATGCTTTTTTACTACAAGTTCCCTATAGGATTGCTCATTGGCCACGATGTGTTGTAGCATACGAGCCCTTTTCTTGGTTGACTCAAGCTTATTGACTATGTTGATTACATTATCCTCGCTTGCTTTGGATACTGCTACAATAGCAGATGCCATAGCCACGGGAGCATGCTTCATGTTTTGCATAACGGTAGTTTCACGATGGGTGACAATTTCTGACTCAAAAAGCCTCTTTAACCTTGTGTCTGACTTCAAAACAATAGATTTCCTATCCCTGTTATATACAAATCTGTTCCACTAGGACATAGTATGATCCTTTGACGGGGTGAAAGCGATTAGTGGGATATTTTCTATGGGGACATTTTCTTTAGCGGGCGGGGTCTGTACCAATTGGGATGAACCTATATCCATGTCCTGTGTATCAGAACCACCAGCTTGTGCATCTTCATTCGCCTTGTTTTCTTCTTCGATCTTGTGCCGTCTTTCTTCTTCTTTAGCCTTCAACCAATTTTCCACTGCCTCCCTTTCTTCCTGCTCTTTTGCAACTTGCTGCAATATTTCCTCTTCTAACTCTTGATCCCGAAGCCTTTGGGCTTCATCTTCTTGCAGCCTAAGAGTTTTTGTCTCCCGAAGCTTAAGGGCTTGTTCTTGCTCCTTCCACAACTGGTCATCAATTTCTTTATGGGTTCTATCTGCCTCCTCCTTTAGCCACTGCTCTTCATTAGCTAGAGCTTCTGCTACTTCCTTTTCTTTCTACAACTTAGCTTCTTGGGAACTTTGGAAAGTGGTAGAGCTAGAAATTTCTCCACCTTTGTAGCGAC
Organism: Larix kaempferi; assembly: GCA_027924585.1. NCBI lineage: Eukaryota > Viridiplantae > Streptophyta > Pinopsida > Pinales > Pinaceae > Larix > Larix kaempferi. The sequence goes on along the minus strand of BSBM01001123.1, from coordinate 229,600 downwards.
AGATTTGCAACTCAGTCATGTTGCTAATTCCCCTATATACCTTTTCATCATCATCATCATAATAATGGGCATAATCAAAGTGGGCGTACAACTCTTTACATTGTTCTGCAACTCTGTTTCGTCTATTATTTCTATGAAATATTGCTTCTCCAAAACAAAAACCTTTCAACTCTTGAATGAATTCCTCAGCAAATGAAACCCCCGAGAACTTATAGGCTCCCACATAGAATGGCAGAGAAGGGAAGGAATCCTTTTTCAATTTATTCAAAAATCCTCCGACTCCATCAAGAAAAACTTACCTAACTGCTTCTTTCAGGACTATATAGTCAGTAGCGTATCTGGGCAATATATATGGTGGTTTGGAATCTCCATACATTCTGATATAAGTACCGCCTTCTAAAAAATAGAAATCGCCATAATTTTCGAGCATTGCCATGGCGTTCTCTGATAAGCAATTGGGTTCTTCACTAAACATTTGTTCATACAAGGGTATGATGAACTCCTCATAGATGAGTTTGTAATGCATCTTGTAATTTTGAGCCCACAATATCTTATAGGCAGTATAGATCGAGGTGTTGGACTGGTCCCAAACGTATCCCAGCTTTGGGAAAGAGAGCTTGGACAAAATGAAATCAACAAGATATGAGGACATGAAGAATTCTGACTTCTTCAGACTCATCCCTTCTTTGGCTACGGCTACGATAGATGATAAACTGTCTGAGAGGACAGTTTCCCAGTCAAAGACAATTCTTTTGAATGCTACGTAATGGATTATGGGAGCCCATTGTATCATATAAATAGTTTCATCAGCCATGTCAAAATTTCTGCTCAACATAAGGGCGATCATCTGAAAAGGGGCCCTCGGATTTTGAACTTCATACTTGTCACTGTCTCTTTTCCTAAGCTGCTTTCCTATGATTAGCAGCTTCTTAGCCATTTCTTAGCAGCTTCTTAGCCATTTCTTAGCACAACTTCAACCAAGATAAGTCACTTCGGGGGGGCTAACTGAGTTGTGTTCTTTCTTCCTCTTTATTCCTTCAGGATTTCTTCAGACAACAGTACAAGTGGCGCGATGGGTAAAATCCGGCTAGGAAGGTTGAAGCTCATAGGTTCGAGGGACTTAGGGGAGAGATGAAAGGGTACATGGTTAGAAAATAAAGGCTCGGGAATGGCCAATAACAACACATGCAGACGCCTACTAGCTATGAAACCCACAGGGGGTATTGTTACCGAGAAAAGATTGATACATTTAGAAGTAAAACAAAAAAGTGGCGGAGCCACCTACCTAGAGAAAGATTGCTGGTCCCATGGAGGTTGGCTATGTTGCTGGTGAGCTGAGCTGGATCAGTCTAACACCTTCGAAACGATGTTCTCTAGTACAAATTCTAACAATAGAAACAAAACAAACTCCCCAAAACCTTATATAAAGGTTGACACATGCAGGAAATTAATAGGTTGGTGGAGGCTTTAAAACGATGTTTAAAACGCGTACGCCAGGGTCACCTCGGCAGGTTTGGTATTGAAGTGTAACCGCCAAAAGCGGGAGGAAAGGGTGAGCTCACTCAACGTTGCATTGAAGACTCGTAAGTTCTATCCGCTATTTCGATGAGAGTTACTGAGTTTATCCAATGTTGCGGAAAAAACTTGTAAATTCCATCCACAACTGAAGGTTTTGGGACTTGAATAAAATGTCTGCCCGCTATGGCAAAAGATTGGGAGTCGTTGTGGCGGAACTTCGTGATTTTTCGCTGTTGCAGGGAAACTTTCCAAGTTTGTCTGAAGTTTTCTTTGCGCCTTAGTAAAAGAATGACGAGAACCTTCCACCATTGTGGGGAAAGTTCCTGAGTTGTTCCGCTGTGGCGGGAGGACTCGCCGAGTTTGCCCAAAGTTTCGGATGGACTTGGCAATTTTGCCCGAAAGGTACAAGGTAGAAAGACTTGATAAAACAGGCACCCATTGCGGCCGAACTTTATGAGTTCTTCCACCGTTGTGGGTAAAAGCTTGAGTTCTTCCACCATTGCGGGTAAAAAAACTTGAGTTCCGACTTAAAAGAAAAGATCAATAAACTCAACAAGAAAGGTTCCTCCTAAAAAAAATGAAGAACTAGGTATGAAATAATTTCTAAGGAAAGTTTAACTCCTAAGTAACATTGTAAGAGAAGTAAAAGGAGGGGCCCCAATATTTACAAAAAATTTGGGGGGGGGTGTTGCAGCAACAACAAGGTGATAGTAATAACTCCTTTAGATCCCTAAGAAGGGGAAATATATCCTGAACCTATAAGATATGTAGTGGAAGATGAGGAGATATAAAACATTATAATATCACAACGATAAAGGAGAATTATGTAAAACCAACAATTGATGGAGAAATCAACTGGCGTAGCATCTGTTCAATTGGTACAGATTCAAAAGAGGCAATGGAAACATGGAAAATTTGAATGTACGAAGTTTCAAGTCACAAGTGCACGAGAATTGAGAAATCGTTGCAATGTTAAGAACACAATTGCATGACCCCCCACATTTTGATGGAATGGGCGTAGTGGAATAATTTATACAAGAAATGGAAGAAAAGGTTTCTTTAATTGTAAGGATCCAAGTGTTGGATGGTCCTTTCAAAGGGACCCATGCACGATAATGGGAGAACCGGAAGGAAAATTTAGATAGGTGGGATAAGGTAGTACAGAATATATCTATAAGACTTCAACTAGATTATGTGAAGGAATTAGAAAATAGGTATAAGGGAGTGCAGGACCGTAGGGAGCATAAATGGTTCAGTGATAGAAGATGGGAAGAAAATAATTTCCCTATGGAACAATGGGTTCATAGGTTCATTCACACATAGGATACTATACCAAATAGCTGGTATGTGCATCAAGAGGTTAGAAGATAGACTAAGGAATGGAAAAAATTGGCAAAACAATTTTGTGAAACATTTAGTTTTTCTTCAAAAATTCCAGTATTGAAGAATATGTTGGGAAAGGTGAAAATTTTGATTTTTTCGAAAAAGACACTAAAATTGAAGGATAAAGTGGTCTGTGCAACACATAGGAAGATGGTAGAACTTAATAAACTTGTGTTTTGATGGTATATTATAGAAGAAGGACAATATGAGGAAGATTATTCGGAAAAAAATGGACATTAAAGAGATAGAAGGGGAGCACACAATACAAGCTACTGTTATGGATTATACTACGTAGGAATATTTACAACCATTGAAGACAAATATATACAATATTTCTACAGCCCTTAACTTCATCCATTAATGTTTTCTTTAATGTTTACATTTGCGAAATATGCCACCTTTTTCCTTGACTTCTTTCCTATGATATACATCCTCTTTGTGCATCCCCTCCTTGCATGGTCCTTTGCTTCTTCTTTTTTTCTTCGAGTCTTTCCTTAAACATTGCATGGAAGGACAACTATCCCTATAGAATTTTAACTGACTCCCATTTGCAAATCTTTTTAGGGGTTCCGCATTTAGTTTCCCAAGTCTAACAATCCCTTCTTTTTTTATGGACGTTATAACATAAGGACCTAACCAATGCATTATCAACTTACTTGGATGTTTCATGAAATTAATGTCATACATTAGGACCAAGTCTCCTTTCTTGAATTGATTCTACTTATTATTTCTCTTTTGCCAAGATTTCTTGCATTCTTTCTAGACCTTCTGATGAAATCCTGTGACAAATTAGTCTTCCTCTAGTTCCATTAGTTGCGACAATCTCCTTTCCACTACGTCGCTATCTGTTAGTTCAGTTAGCATAGAAATGCACAAATTCGGAAAAATAAACTCCATTGGCATGAATGCTTCCTTCCCATGCACCAACCTTAATGGTGTCAATCCTATAAAATTATTTGATTTTGTTTATAATCCAAAAGTACTATAGGTATCCTCAAGTCCCAATCAACCCTAATGACATTACAAATCTTTGTTAGCGCATTCTCTAGAATCTTGTTAAAGGCTTCCACCGTACCATTTGCTTGTGGATAATAAGGATTGTTCTTCTGGTGGTAGATATGAAATTATTTGGTAAGTTTTGCAATTTTCTTATTCAAAAAATGAGTCTCGTGATTTATAATTAAAATCCTTGGACACCCAAACTGTGTCACCACATTCTCAAACAAAAAATACTAAATTGTTTGTCCACTGCAATCCTTCACTCGTTATGCTTTATCCCAACTAGTCACACAGTTTGTTGTGGTGATGATTTATCTTGCTCCTAACTGCTTCTCCAGTGGATTTTTCGTCCCAAAAAATTCCACTACTGTAATATCCCAATAATAATTTTTTGATATATTAACTTGAATACAAGATACTAAGTTAGAAAAATTCAAAACTAGCAGCTAGAATTAAAATAGAATTAACAGAAATAGTAAATTGAGCACAATTAAACCTCCCAAATATTTCCCAAGATAGAATTTGGGATCGAATAAGGATGCAACTGAGAATACAAACAAGCCAATACCTTGACAATGGCATATTTATGGGTGCTTCGCTCTTGGGAATATTTCCTTGGTAGAGCCAAGGATATCAATGCACATTCCCTGAGGACTTCTATGGAAGCCCAAGGATTCTAGTGCTCATTGAAAGTAATAAGACCTATGGTAGACTATAAGGAATGTACCCACCCTACTACAGCATCAATACCCAATTTTAGAAGCAAAATGATAGGGTTTGGAGGCAAAATAAGAAATTGCGCTACCTAGGACTGGCATCCTAGTTTTACTTCAGACTTTTCCAAACACTCTCAGAGGGTAACAAGTTTCAGTATGAAGGATGTGGATGGGTTTATCAGGGTCAGATGGAAATACAACATCTTACATAAATACAAATGATCTCGCATAATGTATTTTATGACAATTACTGTAAAACCAGGCAATTTCCTATGCACAGAGAACAAGCCTTGAAACTGAAAGTTACAAACAACTTGAGTAGTCCTCAAATTCCTTCTAAAGACTGATATATAAAATCAAATAAAAATGATTGAATAGAATCGAGCTCTATTATAATGATATAGCATCATTTTAAAGTATTTATGATCCAAACTTACAGACAATTCACAATCTTCAATGATTTTTACAAATAAGAGCAACAATCTTCAATGGAAGTAAGAAAAGAAGAGATAGAACCATTGGATTGGATCCATATAAATAAGAATAACATATTTTATTCTCATGTATGGATCAATAACATATTGTACAACTCACAGGGACGTAATCACTCTAATAGACCACTTCTCTGGATGGATCTCGATATGAATTTCACCTCAAAATTGTACTAGCCTCTGCATCAACTCTGGAGGCTTGAGTTCTTCATTATTATGGATGAATCAGACCTACAAATTGATATATAATGGCTGCACTAAAAATATGATGATGACTGGAATAATGTTTCTATAGGGCACATCTCCCAAAGTTGGCTAGGGGTGCATCTCCCAAGCCTCTGAGAAGCGAAGCTTTCAAGACAAATATAAATACTGGAAAACGATGTGAGAGTGGTGTGCTCCTCTTCTTTTATAATCTACATTTCCATTTGGATTCATTGAATGTGGTCTCCTTCATTACTCATGTGCCCTCCTTGATTGTTTTTAACATCTAAGCTTTTGCCTTCTTTATCCTTGCATTGTTTCCTTTCCACTTTGGATTGGGATTGGTTTTCCTGCTTTTCCTAGATTTTCTCTGCTTTTCTTGTTCTTTTGCTTGATTTTCTATTTCTTTCTTCTTTACAGACTTTCCCGCCTTTCCTACTTGCTTTCTAATTTTTTGAACTGGATGCTTTTCTGTTGCTTTCTATCTTTTTGTGGCTTTGTGGATTTTTCTTGATTTTCTCCTAGTTTCCATTTTGGTTGACAACTCACTAGGTCCACTAGATCTCATGTGCCTACCTTGGATACCTATCACATGCTCTTAATTACAAAAATTAAATATTATCAAAAATATATTACAATTTAAGATAACACTTTTAATCCTATGTCAAAGAATTAAATACTTTGGAAATTAATACATCAAAATTGACCCACCACATCTTAGGATTTGGCCAGAATATTTAGGGGTTGTCTAAGTAGAAAAATAGTCATGGATTTTTCATGGAGAGTACATTATAGTCCTCCCCACCCAAAATTTCTTATCCTCAAGCAATTGTTACCCAGGGTACTACATCAAATGCTCATTCTCCCATGTGGAATCCTCACTAGGTAGTCCTTTCCACAAAACTAAATACTCGTTGATGGTACTATTTCTTATATTTTATTTTCTTGTTTGCAAAATCCTTTCTGGCACTAAGATCAGTTGTCCTTCATCATCCAATGGTGGATATTCTGTTGAAACTGTCACCTGCCTCCCCATTGCTTTCTTGAGACAACAGACATGAAACACATTATGCACCTTGATTTTTCTGGAAGTTCCAACTCATAAGCAACTTCTCCTACCTTCTAGACAACTCTGTAAGGACCATGGAACCTTGGTATTTAACTTTTCATCCCCTTTACTTTTCAAGGATGATTATTTGTATGGATGCAACCTCAAGTACACTAAGTCATTCACTTGAAAGATACGCTATGTTCTGCTCATGTCTACATACATTTTGTGTTTGTTTTGAGCAGTCATCCTTGAGTGATTTCAATATATCTTGGATTTCTTCGATCCATTATTTTTCCTTTGGTGCTCTACTCTCTCCAAATATCTGATCATCATAGGTGGAAGCTTCATATACATATAGGTCCTTGAAGGGAGACATGCCAATAGACATATGATAAGAAGTATTGTAGCAGAACTCACCCAAATGCAACCATCTAATCCAAGTCTTTTGCTGCCCTTCATAATATTGTTCCTGAATTATCGGATTCCCTTCATTCACATCTTCTTTATATTCACTTTCATAAAATACCTCTATATAGTGTGCTTTCCCCTTAGCACATTTATGGCCCAGAACCCATGGCTCCTGGCATGAAAAACATAGCTTCTTTCTCCTTAGCTCATCTCAATCTTTGGAAAAAATTGTCCTTCTTTAAATTTACACTTGGACCCTTTTTAAAGGATCTCTTATCCTTTAGCTTACAAGGAAAATTACTCATAGGAGGGAATCTGGTTCTTGGAATAACATCTTGCAGACCTCTAGTCTTGTTCATGGCATCCTGCAATGCTGTAGGTTGGTGAGATTTAACCAATCCCTTGAGTGGCTCTACTAGTCCTTCTGTAAACAAAAGAACTAAACGAGCTTCCGATATATCATTCATCAGAACTACAACCTTTTGAAATTCTGAAATGTAAGCCTCAAGAGTTCCAGATTGATTCAATTGAGCAAGATCTATGAATAACATTTCAGGATCTCTCCTATGAAACGTATTCACCAACCTTATTGTGAACTCCTCATAGGTGGTCACAGTATCATGCCCCATAGTTTTCAACCCATGAAACCACCAATAATTATATTCCCCTTCTACATTCAAGATATCCATCTTAATGGCATCCCTTTCATCCATAGGATTCAATTGAAGGTAAGTATCTAGCCTCTACACCCAAGACCTAGCAGTGCATTTAGAGGATCCATCAAAGTAGGGGAGGGAGATCTTACCAATAGTTCTCTGCAACTCAAAATTTTGAGTGGACTAAGTGGTAAGTCTATAACCTCCTCTTGTTTTTTATTTTTCTTGGTAGTCATAGTACTCCTTGAAGGTCAAATGTATTTTGCACTCTTCACCCAAGTACATGTATTCTTCTAGTCGAACCTCCAAGGATTCAACTACTTCAAACTGCATCCTTGGTTCCTCCATTTGGGAACAAGGAACTTGGGCATAGTAGGCCTTGGAAAATCATTAAATTCATGTGTCCTATTGTGAAGCCTATTTTTTTAGAACACATTCTCTCCAAGTATCTTCTTCCCTTCATGTTGGGAGCCAATGCTACTCCCTTCTCCAGCTCTACTCACCAACTGCTTGGTAAGACACTTTTGAGTTTGTTTACCTGACTTGATGATGTTATAGGATATGTATTGCATGAATTTCAGCATGCACTAAACAAAATATCTGAACTCTTCTCTTTCACCCATGTCAGACATATCCTTTCCTCCTTGAAGCTTTCCTCCAGTGGACTCAACCTCCTCTTCAACAAGAGGTTCTTCTAGACCTTTCCCTTTGAAAGGTGGAATTCTCTTCAGAATCATAAAAAATAGTCAATATCAGGTTCATAGGACCATACTCTGATGCTACTGTAATATCCCAATCATAATTTTTGGAGATATTAACTCGAATACAAAAGACTAGGTCAAAAAAATTCAAAACTAACAGCTAGAATTAAACTTGACTTGACAGAACTAGTATTGAGCACGACTAGACCACCCAAATACTTCCCAAGGTGGACTTTAGGATCTGATAAGGATGCATTTGAGAAGAAAAATAGGGCAATACCTTGACAATAGACATTATGGGTGCTTCATGTCTGGGAATATTTCCTTGGCAGAGCCAAGGCTATCAATGCACACTCCCTAAGGAATTATGTGGAAACCAAAGGCTTATGGTGCTCACTGAAAGTAATCAGACCTATGGTAGACTATAAGGAATGTCCCCACCCTTCTACATCAACAATACCCAGTTTTAGAATCAAAATGATAGGGTTTGGAGGCCAAATAAGCAATCGTGCTAACTAAGACAAGTTGATTAGTTTTCCTTTAGACTTTTCCAAACACTCTCAGAGGGTAAACAATTTCAGTATTAATTCTATGGATGGTTTTATTAGGTTCTGGTGGAACTACGACATCTTAAATAAATACAAATGAGCTCACATCATGCATTTTAGGACAATTACTGTAAAACTAGGCAATTTCCTATGCACATAGAGCAAGCCTTGAAAATGAGAGTTACAAATGACTTCCATAGTCCTCAAATTCCTTCTCAGGATAGATACATGAACTCAAATACAGATTATTGAACAACATCAATCTCTATTAGAATTATATAGCATCATTTGAAAGTATTTATGATCCAAACTTACAAGCAATTCACAATATTCAATGATTCTTATAAATAAGAGCAGGAATATTCAATGGAAGTAATAAAAGAAGAGATAGAACCATTGGATCAGATCCATATATATAAGAATAACATATTGGTTATTCATGGATTTCTCAATAACATATAATACAACTCACATAGGAACAATCACTTTGATAGCTCACTTCTCTAGATGGATCTCAGCATGAATTTCACCTCAAACTTGTACTAGCCTCTACATCAACTCTAGAAGCTCGAGTTCTTCATTATGATGGATGAATTAGATCTAAAAATTAATCTATAATGGCTGAACTGGAACTATGATGATGACTATAATAAGGTTGGTGTATGGCACATCTCCCAAAGATGTCTAGGGGCGCATCTTCCAAGCCTTTGAGAAGCTAATTTCTCAAGACAAATATCAAGACTGGAAAAACATGTGAGGGTGGTGCATTCATATTATTTTATTATATAATTTTCCATTTGTATTCATTGAATGTGGTCTCCTTCATTACTCATGCACCCTCCTTGACTATTTTTAGCATCTAAGCTTTTGCTTGATTTATCCTTGCTTTGTTTCCTTTCTGCTTTTGATTGTTTTTTCTTCTTTTTGAAACATTCTTCTTTTCCTAGATTTTATATACTTTTCCTATGCTTTTGCTTTCTTTTCTGCTACTTTATTCTTTATGAACTTTCCTTCCTTTCCTGCCTACATTCTTTTTTCTGAACTAGTTTCTTTTGTGTTGCTTTCTATCTTTTTGTGGCTTTGTGGATTTTTCTTGATTTTATCCTAGTTGCCATTTGGGTTGACAACTCACTGGGTCCATTAGATCTCATGCACCCACCTTGGCCACCTAGCACATGCTCTTATTTACAAAACTTAAATATTATTAAAAATATATTACAATTTAACATAGCACTTTTAATCCTAAGTCTAAAAATTAAATACTTTGGCAATTAATACATCAAAATTGACCCCCCCACATGTTAGGATTTGGCTAGAATCTTTAGGGATTGTCTAAGTAGCAAAATAGTCATGGAGTTCTCATGGAGTGGAAATTACAACTTCCTATTTATCAAATTGTTGTAACATCACTTGGGGAATCAAGGGCATCTCATCCTTCCTTGATGGTTTCCCTACCTATTGGTAGATGTGGCAGTGTCTTGCAATATTCCTTAGAATATTTGTGCACTGTAGGCCACCATAAACCTGTGTGAAAATTATTATTTGCATTCACCTTTCCTTCATAACGTCCTTTTTCCACTCCTTCATGGGATTCTCTTAGAATCATAGGCCTTTCATGTTTTAAAACACATCGTAAAATGATCCCATCTGCACCCATCTTATATAAATTTCTTGCAATTAATTGGTAGTCTGCCACCTTTACCACCAGTTGAATTTTATGTCCAATAGTATATCCATTTTTTTCTACTCTTGTGATTAAAAACTATGCAACTTCTTAAAAATAATCATCCACCATAAGAACTACAAACAAGTGTGAATTTGGAAAACCATCATCTAGGTTCCCCACATCCTCTCCCGTCTCTATGCACGATAAGTAGTTCGGTCCTAAATTCATCTTTCCAGGTTTGACTAATACTTGAAAATCATATTCTTTGAACAGTAGAAACCATCTACATATCTTCCCCCCAACACTGGCTTGTTGACTAGATATCTCAATGTAGAATGGTCAGTGTACATATTGAATTTTGAGCCTAATAAGTAATTTTTGAACTTCTGTAGTGCATACACCATTTCCAATCCTTTGTGCTCAGTAGTGGTATAGTTCTTTTCTACAGGTGAAAAATTCCTTCTTGCAAAGGAAATTGGGTGATCCAAATCTCCTTCCCCTAGCCGTGCCAATGCTGCACCTAGAACAACTGATGATGGATCCACATGTACATGAAACTCTTTTTTCCAATCTAGAAACACCATGATTGACGCGGTTACCAACTTCTACTTCAACATATCCAAGCTCTACTAGAATTCCTCAGTCCATTGGAACTTAGAGTCTTTCTTCAATAGATTCTCAAATGGGGATGTGATCTACACATATCCTTTCATAAACTTTCTGTAATACCTTGTATGTCCTATCATAGCATACAGATGTCACACTGTTGTAGGTGGCGATAATTCCACAATTACTAAAAAAAAATCTAGATATACCAACAATCCTTGTAGGCATACTTCATGGCCTAAACAAAATATCGAATGGCATGCAAAATATGCAATTGTTCATGATTAATGATAACTGGTACTATATGTACCAATCTAGCATCATTAAGAGTAGGAATTCGCTATGATCTTTCAACATACTAAACATTGTCCAGTCATCTAGGTAGACTTCTAGAAATTTGTTGATAAAATCTTTAAATGCTATGACAACCACACTGGAGAATATGATTGGTGCATTCTTCACCCCAAATAGCATCAATGTACACTGGTAACACCCCCACTTTGTCGCAAAATTCATCTTATGATTATCCTCCTTTGCAATATTTATCTGATGGTAGCCATAAACCCCATTAGTAAAGGAATGAGATTCTTTTCCACCCACGTTATCTCCTACCTCATATATAAATGATGTAGGGAATGGATCATGTAGACATGCATCATTTAGTTTGCTTAGATCCACACATATTCTTATTTTACGTGTCTTCTTATCCTACACTACTAGTGGATTGATCCACTCTGATTCTTCTATTGGTCCAATGATCCTTGCATCTAGCATTCTATTGATTTTGGATTTAACCTTCTCCTTGTATCTTTGATTCAACCGATATGGTCACTATCTTACTAGTTTAGCATATAGTTTCATAGGTATTTTCATTTCTCACAATTATCATACAATACCCTTCATTTCTAAAAACTTGGTAGGAAAAAGATCTTGATATTTAAGCAGAAAATCAGAAATATTCTCAACTCTATCCTCATTCCAATAGTCCCCTCTATTGGAAAAATTCAGATTCTCCTTGGTTCCAATGTTCACCTTGTATATCTTCAATTGTTGCTTGTAACTACTGGATCCTAACTCATGTCCTCCTACTATGTTCTCTCCTCAGTTTATTTTATTTATATTTTTCTCGGATTATCACCTTCCTATTATTATTCATTAACATTGTAACATTCCAACACTTCATACACTGTAGGAGAGGGCCAGTGCATAGTGAATAGGGGTCTTAACCCCTTCCTCTCTTCTAGTGCAAAAATATTTGCTTTAAGAGTTGGCAGGGTTGTATCTACTATTGGTATTTCAGCTTCAAAAGTGAAGGTTATTTTTAAATTTATAATCATCTCATCCCAAACTATTGTACCTCTACACATCTCCAACTTGGTTTGCTAATTCTACGGGACTGTATCTAATGTGTGCATGAACCAATGTTTCCACTCCTCCTTAGGTAATACACTCCATGTCATAATGCATTTTCCAACATGGTCTGATGGGAAAATTATCCCTGTGTATTTCTACATGGTGTATTCAAAACCAAATCTAACCTACAACATCCTCTTATAGTGCTGCCAATTATCCAATCTTCCTTTATGAGTAACCCATCCCCGGGCAGGTGTTTCTTTCAATGTGACATCTAATGCTATTATCCTTTGTTGTTCTAGTATCTACGATTCAAAACTGATTATAAACAAAGTGATATCTATCAAACCATTATAATTCCGAGGGTCACATACCTCAGTTTTGATCCACGTCAGCAAGGTCGTAATCTACATGCACTTCCACATATGGACCTTGTACATTCTCTATTTCCAATATGCAAGTGCTTCATTGGAGTCAGGCATGCACGAGATAATACTATGCCATCTTATGACACCATCTGTAGTGGGTTTCACATAATCCTCCATTCTTCCTATCATGTTGTACAAATTTTCTAGTTTTCCATTTCTTATCGGCTCTACATACCTTTGTCCTTCTGATGGGTCCAATGGCACGCTGACTCCCAAGTTGTCCCCTTAAAATATCATTTTTAATTTCATCAAATCAATTATGTCCTAATTCGCAAAGGCCCATCCAATTCCCAACAAGGATGGATATGGTTTACTATCACCTGCAATATCAATGAATTCAAAATCAGCTGTGTTCTGCACTCCATCAATGTTAACTGGTACCCCTACAATCCTTCCAATTGGGATATTTTATGTTGGTTAGATAACCTGAACTGAATATTGGACCATACTAGCTTCATCCTGACCATCATTTCCCATGTTCATTTTGGCAGGACATTCACATCTGAACCTAGATCCAAGATTATATAATCCATTCACAATTCCCTATCTACACACTCAAGCAAAACTCCCGATTGGTTCTTCTGCCACATTGTACGTGATTAATATCAACATGTACCCCTTTTTCTTGTGTGCAGAAGTCAATCATCCAGTGTAATACACACAAAGCAAATTCATCCTTTATCAATTCTAGGGAAATCTTTAGTAAATTTCTCAAAGTACTTATCATTTCATTTGATCCATCTAGTATGAACAAGTTGTATAATGGAGGCATCTATTATACCTGTTACGATTATGATGCTCTGAATTATGGCCTTAGCATATCCCGTCTTTATTGTTTGTATGTGTCTTTCTCTCGTTGCAGATCAAACATCAGTGCTTTCAATGTATCGTTCCTTACCTAGTGTTTAGTGTGTATCTCCTGCTCTAATGCATCAGCTCCCATCTTGACCCCTCCGCACGTGACTGTTGTTATCCTTGGTTGGTCATCGCACTTTTCTGTCATGATCATTTGCACATTATGGTTCTTGTTTGGGATATGCTTATGGTTTTGGTTTAAAATTTGATTTATATTCTAGTTTGGGTTCGGGTTTCAATTAACATTTGGATTCAGATTTTGGATTTGATTTTGTGTCTGATTTCCCATCTGTTTCCATTTCACAACCAATAGTGGGAATTCCTATGTCGCATGATCTAATTATCTATAGTAAGTACATGTTGGGAATGGATTATAGCAATCCCATGCAAAGTGTCCCTATTGACGACAATTATAACATATGATTGGTCCTCTGCCTCTTCCAAATCCTTTGTGGCTGCAACCTATAAATCCTCCATGACCCCCTTGGTTGAATTATCTTGTGGCATTAGTTTGCTGATTCACACCTTCTAGTGTCGTTTATCCATGCACCCTATATATTTCCATATATACATCATAGTATGCATATGATGTGCACTCTCTCATTAATTCCAATGCACGACAGTCCTATTCACCATGCCCCATAGATCTGAAAAAGTAAAAAAAAAAAAAAAAATCCTTGGCGTACTTACATATTTTTGCAAAGTGGGACAAACTTAAAGAGAGTGATTTCCTTTATAGATCTCACACCACATAACTCCTCCTATAGGAAAGGAATTTGGATCTCGGATTGCAAAATAGTCCCTGAATGGTGGACACTCATTCTTAAGGTGACACTCAGTTTTGAAATTGGTACACCATACCTCTTTGCGCTTCTCTTTCCCCTTTGTAATTTCCTACAACTGAACCATCAACGCATCAAGATGTGTATGGACTTGAGCTATCTCCACACTACTCTCTCCTATCATGGATGCATCCACTTGTGTTGTAATATTCAAGTGTGTCAGGGGGATGCATATATATGGTAACAACCATGCAATGAACCATTATTTTCGTTGTTCCTCAAGAATCTTGAATGTTACCTTATCCATCAATGCTTTGAATCTTTAGTTGAATTCCCAAACTATCTCAGTTGACAATTATCTAGTTTCCTTCAACTTAATGATATACTACAACTCATATTTTGTATTATTAAATTTCTTTGTCAGTGCATACTTGACGCCTGTAAACATTATGTTTGGTACAATGGTATGATACTTCATATACCATGTCATTGCATGATCCCTAAAAGTGGTTACCAACTTCCCTAGATTCCCAGCATCATATTGGACTTTCTTCACCTACCAAATAGCCTCACATACAAAGAAATATTGATATGGACCATCTCTCCCCACCTTGTGGAAGATAGGAAACCTCAATGTGGGGTCCATGATCTAGTTCTGTGCAGTACTGCTGATATTCATTAAAGGTCATGGTTGATCAGTTGACTTAGCTATGCTACTCTTACTATTATTTCTATTAACCATAAATAATGGATTCAGACTTCACACATGGGATCATGAGTTCGATGCAAACCATGACCTGGATAGGACTACTTCATTCAGATGGATTAATCTGTCTTCCTAATGTAGAACAAAATATCATAAAATAAAACCAAAAAAAAATGGAAGAAGAAGGGTAAGAAGATCTTGTTCATGAGGCTCAAAAGGGTGGATGCAGCACTGCAAAGGCCAAAGGGCATGATTAAAACCTCATAATTATCCTCATGGGTGCAAAAATAAGTCTTTGGTATGCTGGATTCTTTCATTCAAATTTTATGGTAATCATATTGAAGTTCTATGTAATGTTACCACTTTGGAGGCTCCATGATCATCCCTCTATCCCATTCAATTCCCATGGGTTTAGGTCGAAATTAAATAAATTAGTTAGGGAATTAATTTTGGCCTATATTTGTATTGTATAATTAAATTAAGTTATGCACAAGTAATGTAGTCCATAGATTTGAATATTTAATTATTAATTAGTTTAATGAGTTGGAAATGTCTAGGTGGACCAAGAGGGTGCATAGGAGGTTAGGTGGACCCCTATGAGTTGTATTCCATAAATAAATATGGAAGAAAAGAAAGAAATCAATTGGAAATTAGGAAAGCAACAAAAAAGAAGGAAAACACAGAAAAGTAGGAAAGCGCTAAAAAGCAGGAAAGCAGCCGACAATCAAGGAAAAGTAGGAGTTTCCATATTTTTGCTAAAAACAGGAAAACAAGCCTCAAGCAAAAAAGAAAACAAGGCAAGGAAAGAATTTCAGAAAGTTGTAAGTCTTAATTTTAGCCAATGAGGGTGCATTGGATGAGGCAAGTGGTCCAAGTAAAATGTAAATTATCAAAGAAACCACCAGAAGCCTATAAAAGGAGTATGAGATCCTCCATGGAGAATATTTTGGCCATTTTTTGATTGAATTGAATATATTTGTAATTTTTATATCTTGGTTCATGCTCCCCTTGCTAGCATTGAGAGATGTGCCCCTTTGCAACCAACAAACTAGTTAGGTATATTAAGAAGTCATTCTAGCTTAAGATTGAGGAAGAGAACACTCAGTTCTTTTCATGGAGCTTCATGCAGCATTTACTACACTATTTCAGTCTATTGTTCATGATATAAAATTGATTTGGTTTCGTGTTTGGAGTTAGTGGCAACAAATGGTAGTTTTAGTGTGGATTTCTCTGCAAACTTAATAAACAGAGTGTGCTTCCCTCTCTAAAATTGTTCACTCTTCAGTGCAGAATTGTCTCATGTTGTAAATTGCAAAAAATGGAGAACACTGTTAAAGTTTGGATCTATATACCTATCAATTGATCTTTCAAATATATATATAAGGGTCCCTAATGTCAATTATGATGTAATAGGACCCATCCACTTCGTTTATGCAGAAAATTGTGGTTGTTAGGTATGGTTTGGAAAGACTTGGAAACCAACAATTTTCCTATGTTGTGATGAGAACCTAGCCTTTGAACTTTGAATGTCAAACTCTATAAAAAGGGGTTATGAATTATGTGTATGTAGTATAGGGTATTATACACATGTTTTAGTTTGAATTTTGTTTCCATTATTGCACCATATGTAGATAATATTCCACATAATTCTTGGGGAACTTGCTTCTAGTCATTTTGGCTTGCACAGGTGTGATGCACTTCGAAATGTGCAAATTCTAGAAGCAATAACATGAGTAAACCATGTTAAAAGTATAGTTGGTGTGGTACAAAAGTGGATTATATTTTTTAGGTGACCATGAGAGCCGCTTTTTCCAAATTTGTGAGCCTTTGGTTGTGTTTGGGAAACTATCTGTCCATTAGTGTCAAAGCCTCCAAGAGGTAGAAATTGCACCTAGTTTCATAATTTTTGAAATTGGATTATGTGATTGATTTAATATCTATACTATTTATATTGGGTATATTACAGTGGTCTAATCAAACTATCTTCCAAAATTACATAAACTTAAATTGATTAGTTTTGGACTTGAAGTTTAAATTTTGTCCCAAACAGCATTAGACCTTCACTAATTTTACTAAGCAGAGATTCATGGGAATATATAGACTCTAGAAAACCATATCCACTCAACATAAAGTTTACATAATTGACTTAATGATTTTCTTTGATAGGTTGCACATTCGGGAGTGCATCACACCTAGAAAAGGCCAAAGTGACTAGAGGCAATGTCCCCAAGAATTATGTGGAACCTCCACTGTTTTTGGTGAAATAATGGAAGAAAATAAAAAATAGTATGGAGTGATATTTCAAATCTGAAAAATTGTGTGGCTCAGTAAATTCATAACTATGGATATACCAGAACTAGATTCATACTAGGTGCACAAACCACAAAAACTGGACACAAGACACTACTAGGTGCACCCTCCACAACCCAGCACACACAAATTGTAACTAGTTCTGAAAACACCCTGAACACATAATATATGTTGCTTTCGGAACTCTACCACACCAAACTAGAACTTTATAACACCATGCTGAAACTCAAATCAGACCTACAAAATATGTAATCTACTTCTTTGAATCTCCATGAAAATAATTGAATGTTCTCTTCCTCAATCTCTAGTTGAAGGATCTCACAATCTCTCAACTAAATCACTGGTTGCAAAGGGGCACATCTCCCAATGCTAGAAAGGGTCTCATCACCCAAGCTATGAAAGGTGCATATATCTTCAAATAAATCAAAAAATGGCCAAAAATCTCCTCACTCGAGTGCTCATACCTATTTTATTAGCTTTTGGTGGCTTTTTTCCTCCTCCTAGAATTTTCTTCAAAAATAATAATAATAATTGAATAATATGAGAGAATGATCACTCATGACACATTAGCATCCTTTTTCTAATGTTATTTGACCAAGTAAAACATTTACCATCCTTCAAATTCAAATTAGATTTGCTTAGCTTGATTTTTAGGAAGTTTACACTACCATGTCAACCCACTCTAACCTCCAATGTGCCCTTACTGGATAAATTTGGACCTTATAGATTTTAATGGCATTCCTTGGTGATTTCTTATTGTTTCTATTCCTTGGTGCTTTCTTGTTGTTTCTAATCCTTACTGAGCCTTACTACAAAAATATGGAAGCTTCTATATTTTCTTCTTTTATGTTGCTTTCGTGCTTTATGCTGCTTTCGTGATTTATGTTGCTTTCCTGCTTTTAGTTGCTTTCCTACTTTTAGATGCTTTCCCACTTTTAGTTGTTTTTCCTGCTTTTAGTTGTTTTCTACAATTTTTCTTGAGAAATACACCTAATATGGGTCCAAATCAGCCTACTATATGCCCTTTTTGACCATATTAAATCAATATTGCAATAAAAATAAATATTTTGCCTCATGCATTCAAATTTATGAATTTACCTAATAAATTTAGGCCAAATTTAGTTATTTTCTTCAAGGGATTAGAATTAAAAATTTGGGGACATGACATTCCTCCCGACCTAAGATTTTTTGTACTCAAGCAATTTAAAACTAGGAGTGGTAATTCTTTTTCTTCATCCACAACTATTGCTCATTGATTTTATGCATCTTTCCTTGGCGATGATTGTGTATAAGGATGCAATTTTAAGTGGACCAAGTCTCTACACTTCACAATCTACACCACACTGAGGATGAAAATGATTTCATGGTTCCCATTAAATAGGAAGAAGGTTAAATAATCTATTGAAAGTATGGTCCTACAAAATGATGTCATAGGAAAAATCCTAACCACTTCCATCAAGAAGTGTAACACTACTCTTCAACCACTAAATTAACTCCCCAACAACTAGTCTACTAAAATTCTCATCATATGAAAACCATAAATGACTCTTACCTCTAGGATGACGATTGAAATTTTGCATTACAGCTGTATTTCTAAGATCCCCATCTAATATCAGAAAGGGGCCACAATGCTACTACTATGCCACTCTGATCAAAACCATACACCTGTCATATTATGTCTTCCTTTCCCTTTCCTAGATATCCAAGATGAAATATCTGCAGAAATTGAATCTTCCACCATGGATGGTGTCTTGTGTAGGCATCCAAGTGAACTCTGCCATCCTTCTACCATTCCCAAATCTAAATACTAGAAAAGAAAGTGTGTCTGAATCACTAGTTATGACTATAAGCTACTCAGGAACTCTAACAGTCCCCTTAAGAGATAGCTCCATCCATCCTACTTTCGTTCCACTAAACCAACTAAAAAAATAGAGTCCCAGAATGATCCCAAGGTACCAAATGAACCTAAGAAATGCAGAGTGTCTAATACACCCAAACCACATAATACCATGATCGTACTATCTATGATCCACTATCACATTCATCACTAACATATGAAACAATCTATCACTCTCAGGAATGCCAGGATCACATAACCAAATTGGAAGTTCGTTAATCCCAATGCTAATCTAAAACTCAGTGAGCGTATCCAATAGGACATGAAGCTCCTCCTATGTAATATGCACACTATTTCTATGGCTCACAAAACTATCATTTGTTCTACCCAACCGACTCAAGTGGAACTCCCTTGTTGTGCTACTTATGATGACATAATTAGATAATGTAAGTAGATGCTTCTGCTATTGCTCACAATGCTGAAAAGGGTTTGATGTGTCAGTCAAACCCAAAGGCATTATCAGAAAATCACAATCAAATTTAGAAACATATATGTGAGTATCCTGCTCCTCATATGGCTTCATAAAAAAAAATCCCTTAACCCAATATTTGGTCCCATTTATATCCCCATGTGTTATGGATATGATAGATGTCTATGATGAAGGAAAATAGGCCAACCTCAACTCTCTGCATGGTTCATCTATCAATTCTGTGAATGAATATCCTCCTTTGTCGGTTGGTTTCCTTCTTGAATATTTCCAACAAGAAAAGGAACTCCACTTATGGCATTGATGCACAAGTGGAGATCCTTTTCCTATTGGAAAGATTCATGAAGGTTCCAATAAGCACATGGAAAAGTGTACTTACAATTTGGTTATGGGATCCTCGTATCATTTGAAATGAAAAGTTGTTCCAAGCGACAAAAATGTTGAAAGGAATGCAACATGATCAATGGGATCATGGAGGGTGAGTCAGCCTTAAATTCTAGAATTGTATCCATGGGAAGCAGTGGTTTAGTTCCCTACATGGGAACTCTTATGATGGATGGACACGCTATGTTCCTACTTGGTGTTTTGTGAGTCTTCAAAAGACTCTTTGTGTTGACACTAAGCGAGGTTAAAGAAGGTGGCGTGAGAAGGTTTTTGGGAACCTTCCTCTTGGTATACCATGAGACAAAGAAGCTAAGCATCTTTTCGAATGGGTAAGTGAGGAGCATGACCATAATTCTAATTTTGCATACAAGGAAGAGGAAAAGAATGTAGTAGCATATGCATTTCTTCTGTTGATAGAAGATTCAATTGCTTGGAATGTTCAATTAGTAGTACAGTCTTTAAAAAAAAAATTTGCATGTGAGCCATTGAATGATTTGATCCAAGGAGAACAATATGAGATCATGAGTAGAGTAATCTATTTATTGCCAATATTTTTTGTTAATGAAGTGATTATGAGAGATTCCCATGAATCACTCCTAGTTGTGCACTTCCTTGAAAGGGGAGTAGAGTCCCAAGAAAAATTCACTCACACAGGCAGACATCTCAAGAGATTCAAAGGTGAAGGTGTAGAAAGGCACATCCACTAATTTCTTTAACCATATTTCATAAGGACACATCTAATTCCAATTGCATCCAAATTCATGGTTCAAAAAATAAGTGAGTTGCATGAGGACAAGCACCTTTTGAAGTTTGATCATCTCCACTTTGGCCATCATCAAATTTGGAGGGGAGAAGAAATTCTGCAGGAAGCAATTCTTTGTTGTCAATGTGGCAATTATGGATTTCTATTCATGGCCATTCACATGATTCATGCACCCATTGCTTCACATACTTACATGAGGAGAACATAAAACAAGTAGCTTGGTGAGTTTTTGTTTACATCCTTTGATAGCACTTTGATTCCTTGTAGGATATTGGAGAGGCATTTTCTCAATTTGGAAATTGTATTGTATACTTGGATGGAGCATCAATTGTATGCTAATGTGCTTGAATGTGAAGTTTGAGGGATTAATATTATGTATCTTGATCTCATGCTGGAGTAGTGCAAGTTTGGTGTTTACATAAAGAAGATTCAACTTACTTTGTTTGGTTTTCCTTTTTCCAAAGATGTGACCAAGCTAAGTAAATCCATTGGGAGTGATGAAAAACATAGCAGATCCTTCCATTTGAAAACAAACATGGCTGTCCAAGTTGGAAAAAGAAGTTTGCAATTGCAAGGGTATCACTATTTAACTTGCAACAAAGAAAAATTGGCCATTTTGCATGCATTGATCGTATTCAACCATATGTTCCAAGTCAATTGACAATGGAATATTCCAAGAGTAGTTACAACTATTAATTGATGGAAAAGGGTGACCAATACTATTTGGTGTGTGTTATATTATTTGCATATGTGTGGCAGGGGATGATGCACCTGTCCACGAACGCAATGAGCGCTAATTGTTTTTGTGCCATTTTCGATTATTTTGGGGAATTGTCTAAAAATATATAATTTAATCCCGGTTAAGGGATTGGGATCTATTTTCTAATCCAGTTTAATGGATTAGGGTTTTGGATGTTGTGGAATACCTATATTGTATTATGACTGATTCATAATGAGAATGGGAAAAATAAGAGGTGCAACTCTAAGTTTTGTTGGTTTTCCTGGTTAAGGGTTTCCAGCGTAAATCTATGTGTATTATGTGTGAACGTTGTGGTGTAATCTATGCTTTGCTTAAAAGAATCTATATGATTTTCTTATCTACACACGTTTAAAACTTACATGTGGTAATAGAGCTCGATTATTTGGTTTTAGGGTGACGCCTTTGTTGCTGAGGGTTCGACATGATTAATAGATCTTAGGTCTATCATGATAAACTGGGTTTCGGTGGGAGGTTTAAAACTTTGATTTGTGCATTGAAAGAGAATGGTGAGTAGTTCAAGAACTTAGACCGAGAAATTTAACGACCATAACTTGAGCTATGGAAGCTCAAAATTGAGGATCTTCTTCTAGATCGAGAACAGTGGATTATTGTCGATTCGGGTACACCACCAACTAGAACGTTGAAAGAATATTGGGAGAAATTAGATAGAAGAGAAAGGAGTACACTTTGACTATTCTTATCATACTTTGTCTTGTTGAACATATCTAGAGAAGCGATTGCGGTAAAGCTTTGGGAGAAACTAGGGAGTTTGTATCAATCAAATCCCTTGTAAACAAGTTGTTTCTGCAAAATAAGTTGTATCACCTCATAATGGATTATAATGATGTGATGATAGAGCATTTGAATGTCTACAATACTCTGGTAAGTCAAAGAACCTATATTGGCATTAAAATGGCTGGAGAAGATAAATGTATCACATTATTGTATTCTTTGCCAGATTCCAAAGACAACCTAATTGTAGCAATAGGGAGTGCTAATCAAGCGACTTTAAAATTTGATGAAATAGTATCATCCCTACTTCTAGAAGAGTTGAGGCAGAAAACCATGGATACTCATAGCATGGATTCCTTGTCTATGAGAGGTCTCCACTAGGAGAGAAACAAAAATAAGGGATCTGGGGGGAGATCTAAATCTAAGGGTATATCTAAATCCCCAGGAAAATTTATAAGTGTTGGAAATGCGGTAAAGAT
Organism: Larix kaempferi; assembly: GCA_027924585.1. Taxonomy (NCBI): domain Eukaryota; kingdom Viridiplantae; phylum Streptophyta; class Pinopsida; order Pinales; family Pinaceae; genus Larix; species Larix kaempferi. Next base: position 206,777 of record BSBM01001123.1, on the reverse strand, counting down.
GGGTACTATAAAAAGGATTGTAGATCTAATAATGTTGAGAAAGGAAATGGATCTGAGGATACCTCTACCACAAAGACAAAGACTTCCTTAGAAGAAGGAGCAGCTGTTTACCTAACTTCCACTAGTAATCAATCATAACATGATATATGGTTGATTGACTCAGGTGCATCATGTCATATGATCCCTCATAGGGAGTGGTTATGTAAAATTACAATGGAGGCGATGTGTTCTTGGGAGATGATTCACCAACTAGTATCATTGGGCATGGTAGAGTCAAGTTGAAAATCAAGGGTGGAAGGATTAAACTCTCCCTAGAGTACTACACATTCCAAATCTAGCGAAAAACTTGATATCTATCGGAAAAATGGATATTGCAGGTGTAAAGACTACGTGTGGGGATGGTGGTTGCAAAATGGTTTGAGGATAAATGGTGTTGATGAGGGGAGTTTGGTATGAAACTATATACAAACTATTGGGAAGGACCATCATTGGTGAATGTAACAACTCTATTGTTCCTGGGGGGGGTATACAAAAGACAGAACCCTGACAACATCAAGAGGAAAGATAATGCTATGGCATAAAAAATTGGGGCATATCGGAGAAAAGGGCCTTCGAGCATTACAAGGTAAAATTATGGTTGAAGGTATGACTGATTTCACTCTAGATTTTGATTTTTGTGAACATTTCATATATGGAAAACATAATCAAGTAAGATTTCCATCTGGTGCTACAAGAGCAAAGGGAATTTTAGAGTTAATACACAGTGATGTGTTTGGACCCATGCATGTTCCATCACTAGGTAGATGTGTGTATTATGTTTCATTTATAGATGATATCTCAAGGAAAACATGGATTTATTTCCTTTGAAAGAAATCTGAAGTATTTGCTAAGTTTGAAGAATTTAAGTCTCTTATAGAGAATCAAACAGAAAAGAAAATAAAGGTGTTGAGGATAGATAATGGTGGCCAGTTCCGTGGGAATGAATTCAAGGAATTCTGTAAGAAGTGCGGTATAGCAAGGAATGTGACTACTCCATACACACCTCAATAGAATGGAGTCGCTGAAAGGATGAATAGGACACTGATGGAAAAGGAAAGGAGCATGCTAAGCAGTGTCGGGATAGGACAAGAATTCTAGGAAGAGGCGGTGGAGACACCATGTTACTTGGTAAATCGACCACCCATATCAATATTGGATGAAAAAAATCCACAAGAGGTATGGAATGGTAAGATGCCCTGTATTAAACATCTGAAAGTTTTTTGTTGTGATGCTTATGTACATGTTCCAAAGGAGAAAAGGAGTAAGTTGGACAATAAAGTTGAAAAATGTATCTTTATTGATTATAAAGATGGTATGAAAGGTTATAATATTTGGAATATTATAACTAAGAAGACTGTTTATAGTAGAGATGTTGTGTTTAGAGAGGTCAAAGAACCTCCCAGACAGGAAGTGACTCCAATGGAAAAGGAACCAGAGAACATAGAGTTTGAGTTAGAAGTTGAAGAATCTAACTCAATGGAAGAAACTAAATAAGAAGAAGAAGAACCTCATACCCCCATTTTAAGGAGATCATCTCGAGAAAGAAGGAAACTAGAAAGGTATTCTCCTCCTAATTTTCGGTCTAGTTTTTCTTTATCTATTATTGATGATGATCCTATAAATGTGAAGGAAGTTGTTGATTCAAAGGATAGTGATATATGGAAGAAGGCCATGCTTGAAGAAATGGAAACCTTGAACAAAAATGAAGCGTGGGATTTAGTTCAGTTACCTACTGGAAGAAAATCCATTGGAATCAAATGGCTATTTAAAAGGAAGTTAAATGCAGAAGGTAAAATGGAGAAGTACAAATCTCGCTTGGTAGCAAAAGGATATTCTCGGGTAGAGGGAATTGATTTTGGTGAAATATTTTCTCCAATTGAAAAATTAACTTCTATTAGATTTCTTCTTTCTATTGTTGTTGTGTTTGATCTTGAAGTAGAGAAGATGGATGTGAAGACAACATTCTTACATGGGGATCTAGAAGAATAAATCTACATGAAACAACCAGAAGGGTTCACAGTAAAGGGAAAGAAAGAGCTAGTATGTAAACTAAAGAAGTCCCTTATGGTCTAAAGCAATCTCCAAGGATGTAGTACCAAACGTTTGACACATACATACTTGGATTGGGGTTTGTGAGAAGCAAGGTTGATCACTGTGTATACTCCAAACAAGTTGGTGATCACTTCATTAACATAGTACTGTATGTTGATGACATGTTGTTGATTGGAAACAACAAATATGTCATAAAGGAGGTGAACTCTTAGCTATCCTCCAAATTTGACATGAAGGATCTCGGTGCTACAAACTTCATACTAGGAATGGAGATTAGAGATCGTACAAATAGAAAGATATGGTTAAGTCAAAGAAGATATATTGAGACAGTACTACAGAGACTTAACATGTAGGAAAGTAAGTTGGTCAAGGTCCCTATACATATAGGTGTGAATTTATCTATAGATCAATGTCCGAAGACACAAGAAGCAAAAGAAGATATGGCACGACTTCCATATGTGTTGCACGATGCCCAAGCACAACAGTTTTGATGGAAGAAGTACAAGTTAGGTGAGGCCTAACATTGGTTAATTTTGGGATAAGAAACTCCCCAATTCCTAGGAGCAGGGTGTGGAGCGAGGCGACGTCAGCAAAAAAGGACCTGTCCCCTTATTAAAAGTGAAGTACTTAGGATGGTCAAGGTAGTTGGAGCAGTTATGTATGAAGTGGCAGACTATCAGCTACATGAGTGAAGAGTAAAGAGGTAGAATGGTGTAAAGGATGCACCATGTTAGCATCAGAGCCATGTGGTCAAAATTGCGACTATCAAAAGAAGCATCAGAGCCAGAGAACTGGTGTGAAAGGAAATCAAAGCTCCAGCGAAGTAAAGATAAAGCATGGTCAATAGGAGAACCATGCCATTTTGGGTTTAAGGGTTCTAAGGTCTTTCATGCCATAGTTATTGAAAGATGTGACCTTCAGAAACAATCTATAAAATGGGAAATTTTGTATAAGGAAGGGTTAGATTTTGTTAGAGACTTGAAGAGCTTCAAGTAGATCTAGGCTGAGAGAGATATAATAGAGAAAGACTCTATAGCTGTGTGCGTAGATATACATTGTAAGAGAGGATTATGAAGTTGTGTGCACATATCGAAACTATAAAGCCTTCATTCTAATATAGAAATAGTTCCCGTGGACATAGCTCCCATCTGGGGGGTCAACCACACAAATATTCGTGTTGTGTGATTGTGTTCACGACTATTTTGTGATCATGTATGTTATGTTTTTATATGTATTTTCATGTGTATGATGATGAGAATAACATGCGAAGTGGTGGACACACATATCTGAATATGTTAAGTGTTAATGAATGTGATGAATGCGTAGTTACATAGTTAAGGGTTAAGGAATGCCAGTGATTAGCAGAGTTTGTACTGTTTGTAACTATGAGGTGCGGTGTCACATATTCATGTTGTTATAATTGACGAATATGTGAAGCAAGGGTAACATTGCTAGAATCCATCTCCATATCTGTGCATCACCAGGGTTATAGAAACCTGCTTCTGTAACCCCCCATAAATTTTCCTCGGGTGAGACCTCATCCCGCTCGCAAGTTGTTGCCAAAAGGGCTAGTGAAAAGGGGTTGTTGGGTATATGAGTAAGAACTTTGTAGAACCCAAGTCACCATAAGAAAGGTAGCACAACTCAACAAATGGCTAGAATAATTACATAATATTCACTTGCAAGTTGTGCAAGAAATCTAGGATGGAGACATTGTCTCTTATAACCAACATCTGCAACTGGAGGAAAACTGTAAGGAATTGAAGGACGAGCGCAGAAAACCAGAGAGCTTGTTTGTGTTCAAGAGAAGTAGCGGAAGCTAAAATAAAATGTTGCAACAGTCTGTGCGAAGATACCTGAATGTGAAGAAGAACCAAAAGTAGAAGCAACCATACTCAATATTGGTGTCGTTGTGGGAAATATTAAGGTGGAAATGATGGACATGGAGATCGCCTACAAAGAAAATATTTCTAACTTAGAATCTCACCAGCAACCTGGCACTCCGTAGGACGTGAAGGAAGCAATAACAATAGAGTTGAAGGTGTCAATAGAAAACATATCCACTGAAGTGACAAGATGTCAAGACCTACTTGAAGAGATCACCAAATTATGGGCCACACTGCAGGAAGACCCTGAGCTACAGAAAGATACAGGATGAACTACAACAACGACATAAATAACTTGACTCTGTGAACATGGCTATGAAGGATTTGTCGCCAAGGTAAAGAATCCAAAAGTTTGCAGAGACAAAGGAGTCACAGAAAGATCTTAAAGCATTGAGGATGAAAGAGGTTGACACTTCAGAGAATATACAACCCATGCACGAAGAAGCGCTCGCTATTTCACAGGAGATTGAGGAGAAGCTACAAGAAATCCGCACTATAGAGAATAAAGTAAAGGATCAACTTCAAGAATCTATTTCAGAGGAGATGCTTGAAACAATTAAGGAGTTTGAGCAAGAAGCTAAGGAAGCAGTTGTGAATTTGAGCGCAAATCTTCAGCACTTCACTGCGAAGTTGAGTACCCCAGGGGATGGGCAGTCGAAGCAACCAAGTGAATGTGGCTCGGGGGAAAGCCACATGTAATTGTTAGGGTCCTGTTAGGAGAGGCCCAAGCGCAACAGTTTTTATGGAATAAGTACAAGTTAGGCGAGGCCTAACATTGGCCAATTTTGGGAGAAGCAACTCCGCAATTCCTAGGAGCAAGGCATGGAGCGTTGCGAAGTTAGCAGAAAAGTACCTGTCCCATTAGTAAAAGCGAATTACTAAGGATGGTCAAGGTATTTGGTGATATGCATCGCATTTGGCAAGTCATCGACGTTGATACATCTTTGACAAGTTTGAACTTTGACACAACTTCAACTCGACAAGTTATCTTCGACAGGTTCCGATTTCGACACAACTCCGACGAGTCTCGACTTCGACACACCTCGACACATTTACACCCTCGACATGTTCACGACATCGACAAGTAGCATCGACATGTGACCATCGACTGTCGAACTGCGAAAAAAGTCTCTCTGTCTTCCAATTGACTGTAACGGTTGAACTATTGAATCATTCTAACTTCTTCTTTGTAACTTAATGTAACGGACCAGTACCCAAGCATCTCAGAATTCTATATAAGCATGTATAATATTGTAACATACATCGATCTGATCGGGAATTCACCAAGTAATAGAATCATTTCGCATTCCTGCATATTGTCTGTGCATATTGTGTTTATCTGTGTAGTATAATCCTACTTATGCTCATTCTACTTATTCTTAATTGCTACTACCATAACAGAGCCAACTCATTCAGTTGAACTATTTTCTCCCTCGTGCTTCCTGGACATGACCTGGATCATCGATATCAGAGCAAACTCAAATCAAAGCATTCAGTTTTCATGCTAAAGTTCTTCATATACACTTCTTTCAAAGTTACCTAACTTATGTTGATTCAAACTCGCTTGCAATCTCATCAATCCAAGCAGACGCTACCATGAAATATGACAGAAGAAACAGATGATAGACATGCAACCGACAAGACAACACAGATTATTGAACAAGCGCTGGCTCGACAACGGACTGAAATGTTCTCCCAGTTCAACGAGATTCTCATGCGATTCGCTTCAACATCTAGAGGATGTTCAACAAGAATTCATTCCGATAAAATTAGCCCCTTCAAAGTGAAAATCAATTTGGACATACCGAATCTTGAAGTTAAGATTGACACGGAATCTGTCGACAATTGGGTACTACAATTGGAATCCGATTACGTTGTGAATCAACTCTCGGGAGATGAAAATATTACCATTGCATCCTTAAAGATGTCAACCTCTATGCACTGCTGGTGGGAGAACCTCTCAACAAAGATGGAGAAAAGAGAAGACCCCATCGACACATGGGATAAATCCATTGAACACATTCGAAAGGAATTTTACTCGCTTAAATACCTTGAGCAGCAATATAAGAAGTGGCAGCAGTTAAGTAAATGGAAAGACCAATCAGTACAGAGTTACACCAACGAGTTCTATTGACTCATGGCAAGACTTGGCATCCATGAAGAAGATAAATTCCTCGTTCTGAAACCAAGCAGAAAGATAAATCATGTTTTACGACAAAGCCGACATCAGGACGACCACCCGACAAGAAGGCACCAGCCGACTTTGACAAGTTGAAATCTTCTCAGCCAACACCGCCAAAGCCATACCACAGAAAGAAGCCTTTTCACAAGAGGGAACGTAGCAAACAACCACTGACCGAAAAATGGTGCGATTACCACCACTCGTCCTGGCATGATACGTCTGAATGCAAAACTCAGAATAAAGTTTTTGGTAAAAGTGTCGACCTCCTAAGAATTCAACAAGACAGTGGAAGAATCTAATCCAGACGTGATGATCCTTTTGACCTCGACCACTCCAGCAGACTCGACTATCGTTGATAAGGAGGAATGAGAGCGTCTGTCCCATACACAGATATGGGCCCAGAGAAACCCATGGCATCTGATTGTGGACAACGAGAGCCAGAAGAACTTCATTTCTGAATATCTTGTGAAGAAACTATGTCTTGTTACCAATCTACATCCTCATCCTTACAACATCGACTGGATGAAGGATGGACAAGAACTTTGGATCACCCGACAATGCAAACTCGCCTACTTCATAAAACCTTTTGAATATGAAGTACTATGTGACGTGGAACCACTCTCCGTAGTCCACACCCTGTTTGGGAAACCTTACCTCTGGGATAGACATGGAAGTTATCAGTCACGGTCTTAGACGATGATTGTCAGAATCTGAAATCGACGGTTCAGCATACCAAAGCGTCAACCTACACTGACGGTTGCACTGATATCTACCAAATAGACAAATAAGCTGATCAATCATGCTCAGAAGTTCGCATTAATCATGATCAAGCCGCAACATTCTAAGAGGACTGTAGCAACGAGTCGAGTCAGCGACCAATGCAGCTCTCGACAAAAGTAGAAGTCGATCATATTCTTGATGAGTACCAAAATCTCTTTCAAGCTACAGACGGAGTACCTCAACATTGTCAGGTAAAACACTCTACTTAACTTGTTCCTAGTTCTTCTTTTCCTAATGCATCTATTTACAGAATATCCATTCTCGAAAATGAAGAGATTCCCAGATAGATCAAGGAATTAATCAACAAAGGTCATATCTGGCCCAGATCCTCTCCTTGTGGAAGTCTAGTCATCCTAGTTCCGAAGAAAGACGGGATTTGGTGCATGTGCATCGACTACAGAGCTCTTAACAAAATATCTGTGAAGAATTGGTACCCTCTGCCATAGATAGATGAGCTCATCAACTATCTGAAAGGTGCTAAATTCTTTACTAAGCTTGACCTCAAGTCGGGATACCATTAGATTCCAATTGAGCCCGGATATGTGTGGAAAACTGCTTTCAAAATGAGGGAACGATTGTCTGAATGGTTAGTCATGCCTTTCGGCTTAACCAACAACCCTGCGACCTTCATACGACATATGTATAACCTTCTTCAATCTATCATTGGAAAATGGGTTATTGTCTATCTCGACGATATACTGATTTTTAGTCGATCATGGGAATAACATGTCGAACATCTGCAACAAGTCCTCAACACTCTCCAGGAACATCGGCTTTATCTGAACATGGACAAGTGCTCTTTTGTGATGAACAACATCAAATATTTGGGGTATGTAATTGACTCCGCAGGCATTCACATCGACTAAGAAAAAGTACAGATCCTCAAATATTGGCTCATTCCTAGAAGCATTTAAGAACTAAGAGTTTTTCTTGGTTTGGAGAATTTCTTTCGATGATTCATACTCGGCTTCAGTCACACAACTTGGCCCTTGAATCAATTGACGAAGGGAAATAGGAAAATTGTCTTCCAGTGGACAACAACACAACAAGCAACTTTTGAGCAACTCAAACACAAGCTCTGCACTGCACCAGTACTTGTGTTACCTGATTTACATCATCTTGAGATGGACACATCGGACTATGCCTTGGGTGCAGTGATCACTCAGTCTGGTCACCTCGTCACTTTTCATTCTGAGAATTTTAACGATATAGTTAGAATATACTCGATGTATGAAAAAGAACTGTATGCCATTGTGCAAGCTCTCAAGAAATGGAGGCATTACATCCTTGGAAAGGAAACGGTTATTCTCACTGATCATAAGCCTCTATAGTTCACTCTTACACAATCAAAGTTGTATAAAAACCGACAACTCAAGTGGATTAATTAACTACAACAATTCTAGTTGGTGATTAAGTATTAGAAAGGTAAAGCTAATGCTGTCGTCGATTGCCTCAGTCGACCACCCATTACTCTCCTTTTGACAGTGATGAGTATGCATGGATACGACATGACCACTTGGCCATAGTTGTATGAGGATGGCAACGACTTCTCAGTAGTCTACCAATAGTTACAGACTAACAAGTCATCAACCTCGGACTCCGACTATTTCCTAAAAGACACCTTGCTATAAAAGCTTGGATAGCTTTGTGTATCGATAGTAGCTCATTTGGGATGCGCACTATAGCAAGACTACAGGAAACTTTAGAGTAGCAAAGACACTTGCTATTCTGTAGAAGTATTTCTGTTGGCCTACACTTAAATCCGACGTGAACAAGTACATTCGATAATGCGTGGTTTGTGCCATTACTAAACCTCATAATCAACGAGAGGGATTGTATACACCTCTACCAGTTCCTAGTCGACCATGGGAATATATTTCTATGGGCTACTTGACGGGTTATCTTACTACCAGACATTAGCATGACTCAATATTAGTAGTAGTTGACCGATTTTCCAAGATTTCCATTCTCATACCATGTAAGAAGACCATGACAGTGCATCAAACATTTCAACTCTTCTTTACACGTGTTTGGAAACACTTTGGTTTACCCACAACCATTATTTCCGACCGAGATGCCATATTCGTCAGCATCTTTTGGAAGACCCTTTAGCAATTGCTAGACACACGACTCTCATTGTCGACAGCTTTCCATCCTTAGACCGATGTACAAACAGAAGTTGTGAATCGCTTGGTAGTACAATTGCTTCACATGTACAATCACCAACATCGACACACATAGGATGAAAGTATTCCATACATCCAACATAACTACAATCGTGCTTAGCATAGCTCTATAGGAAAGCGTCCATTTGAATTTTGTTACTGATTTCATCCATCGGCGCCTATCGACTTGATCAACTCCTTAACACACTCGAGTGACACCGACGACATCTAGCAAGAAGTTGTTAAAGCTGTCAAGTTCAGAGAATAGATATGCAACATCAAGAAGCCAACAAAGGAAATGTTTCAGAGAGTAAGCAAGAAAGCTAAGGCTCGACATGACAATCATCGTATTCCTCATTCACTCCACATTGGGGATAAGCTCTGGTTACATCTCAATAAGGAGCGCTTCACAGACCCATTCAAGAAGCTCAAGCCTTTCTGATATGGTCCATACAGTATTCTTTGACAGATTAGTGAAAACGCTTTCCAGCTCGACATTCCTGCATGGCTGGGTCTGCATCCAGTATTTAATGTGGATCTACTTCGACCATATCATACACCCTTGTTGGAACATAATGACTTGCAGATAGTAGAACTCGAAGACATCCATCCGTATGTTCAGGAGCCTCTTCCTTGCGACACCATTGTGGGATGATGAGTATGCCATACAAGGACGAACACAATTCCCTTGTTTCAGGTTTCCAAGGATGGCCAGAACCCATCTCAAGGAAAGTGGTACTATGTTACTGAATTAACTAACAAGTTTCCTCACCTTCACGACCAAACAATGGGGTCCATTGTTTCCTAAGGAAGGAGGTCTGATCCGCATCGCAGTTGGCAAGTCATCAATGTTGATACATCTTCAACAAGTTTCAACTTCGACATGACTTCAACTCAACAAGTTATCTCCGACAAGTTCCAATTTTGACACAACTCCGACGACTCTCGACTTCGACACACCTTGACACATTGGCACCCTTGACATGTTCATCAACCTCACAGTTCACGACATCAACAAGCAGTGTCGACATGTGACCAGCGATTGTCGAATTGGAACAGACTGTCTCTCTGTCTTCCGGTCGACTATAACGGTTGAACTGTTGAATCGTCCTAACTTCTTCTTTGTAACTGAATGTAATGGGCCGAAACCCAAGAATCTCAGAATTCTATATAAGCATGTATAATATTGTAACATACATTGATCTAATCGATAATTCGACAAGTAATAAAATCATTCCGCATTCCTGCATATTGTCTACGCATATTGTGTTTATCTATGTAGTATAATCCTGCTTTTGCTCATTCTTCTTATTCTTAATTGCTTCCGCCATAACAGATCCGACTCATTCAGTCAAACTTTTGTCCCCCTTATGCTTTTTGGACATGACCCGGACCAGTTGGAAAAGTTATGTATGAAGTGGCGGATTGTCAGCTACAGTAGTGAAGAGTAAAGAGGTGGAATGGTGTAAAGAATGCACTATGTCAGCGTCAGAGCGGTGTGGTCAGAACTGTGACTGTTAGAAGAAGCGTCAGAGCCAGAGAAGTGATGCGAAAGGATAGTAGAGATACAACAAAGTAAATGCAAAGCATGGTTAATAGGATAACCATGCCACTTTGGGTTTAAGGGTACTATGGGGTTTCGGCCCATAGTTATTGTAAAGATGTGACCTTCGGGCACAATCTATAAAATGGGAAATTTTGTATAAGAAAGGGTTAAATTTTGTTATAGACTTGAAGAGCTTTAAGTAGATCTAGGCTGAGAGAGATCTAAGAGAGAAAGACTATGCAACTATGTGCACAGAGATCCATTGTAAGAGAGGAGCCTACAGCTATGTGTGTAGACCAAAATGGTAAACCCTTCCTTCTAATATAAGAATAGCTCCCGTGGACATAGCTCCCATCTGGGGGGTGAACGATGTAAATATCTGTGTTGTTCAATTGTGTTCATGTATGTTATTTTTATATGTATTTTCATGTGTATGCTGATGAGCATAACATGCTAAGTGGTGGACACACATATCTGAATATGCTAAGCATTAATGAATGTGATAAATGCGTAGTTACATAGTTAAGGGTTAAGGAATAACGGTGATTCAACGGAGTCTGTACTGTTGGTAACTATGAGGGGTGCAGTCACATATTCGCGTTGTTATAATTGAGGCATATGCGAAGCAAGGGTAACTTAGCTAGAAGCCAACTCCATATCTGCGCATCACCACGGTTACAGAAACATGCTTCTGTAACCCCCATAAATTCTCCTCACGTGAGACCTCAGCCTGCTCGCAGGTTGTTTCCGAAAGGGCCAGTGAAAAGGGGTTGTTGGTTTTGTGAGTAGGAACTCCACAGAACCCAGGTCAACAGGTAGCACAACTCAATAATATGTTAGTGTGGTTGTGATAAAATCTTTAAAGGTAGGGTTAGATCTACTTTAAACATGCTATAGTACTATGAAATGGTGAGTTCCAATGTCATAAATGAAACAATTAACTAGACAGAAGACAAGTACATAAGAGAACAGTCCTCTCTGATCTAATCACTACTTTAGCACATTTAAGTACAATTAATGCAATTTTTGTGCATTTCTTCTCACTATTGACTGATGTAGACTATATTTGATCCTTTAGCTTTACTTTCCCCACCCTTTCCTTTGAGGAATATGCCAAGCTTTCCAATCCTCCAAATCTCTCCAGCATGCCTTTGCTCTTCCTTTTTGCCTCCTCTTACCATTCCCCAAATTCCTTTGTTTTATAGCATTGGGAAATGGGCTCTCAAGTTTCTCTTTTCAATGTGGGATAATCCCTTTTCATTATTTTCTATTATTTTCTCTCAGAAACCCACTTTCCATAGTATTTTTAGGCTTTTGTCACAAATTCAGGAATCTCAACCACAATTAATGCAATCTTTGTGCATTTCTTCTCACCGTTGATTGATGTAGACTAGATTTGAGCCTTCAATCGAGCAATTCAATCATTGAACCTTTTCTCTTTAGGCTCCTTCTTTCTTCACTCAATCCTTCTAGTTATGGAAGCAGTGATTAGATCATAGAGGATTGTTTTTTTTTGTACTTGTCTTCTGTCTTCATGTTGCGGGCGCACAGTAAAAATATGCTTCTGCCTTCACTTTGTTAAGGGTGTTAATTTGATGTTAACATTGTGTAAGGAGGTTTCCCCCTTGAAGAGGATTTTTATTTATCCATTTTGTTCAATCAAGTCATGGAGTACTCTTTCTGATCTATTTCTTCTCTTTTCATACTATTTTTGGAAATTTGTTGCATAACATTTGGTATTAGAGCCCTTTCCTTGGGAGTGGTTTCTTCAAAATGAGTCATCTTGTAATTTTCACTATAAAAATGTTTCTAAAAGGATTCAAAGAGAGAGACTTAAAACCCATCTAGGAAAAATGATTAACTAATTTTGGTCCAAGTTTCAGATACTAAAACATTACAGGTTCAAATATATTTTCTCTATAATCTAGGGATTCTGACTAGTCCAAAAACTAGTCTAAAACATGTGTTCTGAGAAAAAATGTCATATATGGGGCATGGAATATCCAAATTGAGTGATAACTGTTGAATATGAAATAAGAAGGACCATTGTATTTGTGTTAGTGTTTTCAAACTCAGATGAAAATATTGGACACGTGGCATATAGTACACGTTCGCTATTTTGGAAAGACCCAAAATAAGAGGTGTTGGGATATTCGCAATCAATTCTTATTGGTAAATACAAATTAGGTCATACCTGTGGAATAAGGAATAGAGCACATCAGGAAACAATAGTATGAATTTTCATTCTCATAGGAGTATAAATTTAAAATTTACATCAGTTTCAATTTGGCCTTTAAACTCTCCTCCAATCAGGGTTTCAAAACGTACGCCATTTTTAATTTTGATTAACTTTGAGTAGAAGGATCTAATTGTGGTGACACCTAAGGTGCGATATCTATTTAAATTGTTCAAAATGCCACCAAAAGGAAGTGTAAATACCTACTCTACATCCAAACCCATAGAGGATCCATCCTCGACACATGATGAAAGGAAAAAGCTCTCTTTTTGAGTGTCTGAGTTGGAAGATATGATTAAAGGGTCTGTGAAAAAAGTTGATTTGGATAATTTAGAGGATAAGTTGAATAAAATGGAGGAAAATATGAAAGGTTCGGTGAGAATAGTTGATTTACTCAATCTAGAGGAGAAATTAATGGGGAATATGGAAAATATTGTTAATCTCATACAAAATTCAAGGGATACTCTTCCTACAGGTGATGATGTGTTCCAAGATACTCAGGAGAATAAAGATAATTCTCATGTTGAGAAACCTTCCATGAATAAGAATATTCCAAGAGGAAATGATTTTTGTAATGGAATTCATCAGGGATGGTCACCAAGGGGTACCCAACTTCCCAATATTGACATGAGATAGTTTGATGGAAATGATCCAATAATATGGATATTCCAAATGGAGCAATTCTTTGATCTACACCAGGTTCCAAATTTGCAGAAGGTAACTATTGCATCATTATATTTAGAGGCTGATCAATTTGTATGGTACGAATGGCTTTGTGACCGTAAAAAGACTCTATTATATCTTGGTCTATATTCACCGAAGAATTGATTGCACATTACGGGGATATTAATAGCAATACCTTCTTTAGACAGTTAATAAATCTCAAGCAAAAAGTTCCAGTTGCAGAGCACATCAAACAATTTTAGAAGCTAATTCTTAAAGTGAAGAACATTCCAGAAGATAATCTGTTAGATCTCTTCATTGGCACTTTGAAGGATAACATTCAACATGATGTGTGTCTCCTTGAACCACCATCCTTGGAGAAGGCCTTCATGATGGCAAGGAAGGTTGAAAGTAAAAATATGACAATGGCTACTAGAAAGAGCACCTCCAACACATACCAAGAAAATAATGTTACTTCTTCTAACCCACCTCAAAGGTTGACACCTCAACAAATAGAGGCAAGAAGAGCAAAAGGCCTATGTTTTAATTATGACAGCAAGTATAGTAAGGGAGATAAGTGTGCTGAGAAGAAATTATTTTACATACAATGTGAAGAGGAAGAACCAAAAGAACAAGAACCATCTCCAGATGAAAAAAATGAAGATACTACTTCAGAAGATATTACTCCCACCATATCATGTCATGCATTGGCTAGAATTAGCACTCCTCAAACTCTCAAGACCGAAGGATTTATCAAAAAGAAAAAGGTAACAATGTTGATTGATTCTGGTAGTACTCATAATTTCATTCACTATAAATTATCAAAATATCTCAATTGATTTGTATATCTAGCACCAAAGTTTCAAGTAATGATTGCATATGGAGGAACTATCAACTTCTCAGGGAAATGCCATAATATAAATCTTACTATGGGAGAATATGCATTGAATATTCCAATGATTGTTATTCCAATGGGTGGTTCTCATGTTGTCTTAGGAGTTCAATGATTACAATATTTGGGAACTGTAGCTTTTAATTTTTAGAATCTTTTCATGAAGTGTTTATGGGAAGGAAAGGAATATGAACTATAGGGTATCACACGAAAACCAAGTAAGGTGATAAGCTCTAATGGTATGACAAACTTGATGAAAAAGGGACATCAAGGTGTAATTGCACAATTATGCTCATTATATGTTCCAACATCTAAGCCTCCTATTTCCCCATGTAGAAATCCTTACACTGGATCCAAAAGAGATGATGTAAACCTCACAATGAAAGAATTTACGAAAATAGAAGTAGTATAGTGAAGCAAAACATAGATCCAATATTGGAACTTAGATAGACGTAGAATAATTACACATCTTACATTAATCTGAATAATGAAATAGTAAACATACAATGCTCAGGATTCAAATACACTAGGTGTGATTTGAATTATACTGCATGGATAGGTCCAAAATCAGTGGAGAGTCATCAAGCACAACTAGAAGTCTTATCTCATCATCAGTGGAGTCATCAATTCACAAGTAATTGTCAACAACCAGTCAAACTGAGTCTAACTGAGAGTGGTAGGTGTAACTGGAACATGGAGGCACTAACTGAATGAAGGAGGCTCAGTGGAGGGTGCATGTGGAGCTATCTGGAGTCAGAATGGGTAGTCAAGTCTCCTCGGAGGTCCATCAGAGTGATACAATCAGTTGAGAGTCAGTCGGGCCTTAAATCAAGGAACGAATTGATGATAACTCAACTAACTGAAGTACAACAGGAGTGGTAGGTGATAAAAGGCACCCTTCTCAAGTGGTGGGTGAGAAGTGGGTGCATCACTGGCTAGGAGGGCTCAATCTGAGTGGGAATAAGCTCCCAAGTGCTGGAAGACTAGGGACTAGGTGCTAGAGGTGTCAGCCTGATGACTGGATAGCATGTGGATGCATGCAAAATGCATGCTGCATGTAGAAATGCATGCAAGACTGATAATGAAAATAACTGAAAGGATAGTAGGACTAGGATGGAGTATAGGAAAATCCTAACACGCCCCCTTAATCCATCCTGGGCCCAAGTAACTAGGACCAAAGGTCACCCATACAATCGAATAAATGATAATAAAAAAAGAACTGTCCATAAATCGTGGAAATGGGGAAAACCTCATGGGCAAAATATCCCCCATCAAAAGAATAGTAAAATAACTCAAGAACCATCATACTAAGCAGAAAAGAAAAAAGCTTTCATAAGTGAAAGCATTTGCAAAAAACTTGGCAAGTTGATCCTCTGTAGGATGCCAAAGCAAGTGCAAGATTTGGATCTAGTCTTCTGATGTGCCTCCCATTATGTAGAAGATATATTGGACAAATCAAGTCTTTCAGGAATACTTTCTGCAATTGGAATGAATGGATCATGATGAGTCTTCCTAAGGGATGGAAGAGAGAACCCCACCATCATGCTGCATCTCTCATGGAGAGGTAGATGGCACAATGCAAGGTTGGAATGATTTTGAATTATGGTAGTTCTGTAATCAAACGAATCCTCAACTGTGTTCTCAGTAGGTGCAAGGACTGTGTGAGCCCATATTGGCCTTGGCTCTGGATTGAGAACATGTGTTGGTTTTGGATATGAATGTTCTTGAACTTTGATCTCAACATCAAGATCTTCATCTTCATCTTCATTAGAGGAAGAGTCACTTGAATCTTCATCAAATTCTGAAGGAGTAGGAAGAGAGAAGGGTAGAAAATGAGAGAACTCATATGCCTTGGAGGCATGATTTGCAAACCCTTTCGCTATAGTCTTCCCAGTAGAGATCTCTGTAATATCAACTGTGTTGGGACCAAAAGTCACCTTCATAGGTGATCCGATGTGAGTCATCTGAGATACAGACAACAAATTTGTTGTCAAGTAGGGTACGAATATAACATTCTTGAACTTGCCATGCTCCATATGTACTGTACCCAATCCTTTGGCGAAGATCTGAGAGTTGTCTGAGATGTGAATAGTAGGCCCATCTTTGAGATCTAAGGAGGAAAATGATTCTTCAGAGGCAACCATGTGGTTGGAGGCTCCAGAATCTATGAGTAGGGCCTTTGATTGTGAAAAACCAACCATCAATGCATGGAAATCCTCATGACCATCAGATCCACTTCCAGAATCAAACATCTTTGCATCTTTTGGAATAGCAATTTTGTTCTGTTCAAGAAGCTTGGTTAGTAGGTCTATTTTCTTGTGCATGCAAACTTTCTCAGGATGGTATCCTCTCTTGCAATAGGGGCATTCAGATATCTTATGTTTTTCCTTCTTGGAGGTGGAGGCTCATTTTGATGGACTTGACTTATCATTCAGCTTGGATTTATATGACTTCTTATCCTTTTTTTTTTCCTCCCTTTCACATTCATCCTACTAGCTTCTCTAGCTAGAAGAGCTAGATATTTGGAGGCCTTTATGGCACCCATTTGAATCAGTTTGTCCTCTTCTTGAATGAGGGATGCAGTAAAGACTTCTAAGGTAGGCATCTTCCATCCAGGGATTGACATTCGCCCAGAGTGGAAGGTAGATGCAAAGACAAAAAATGGAGATCCTAGCTTACTCAGAATGGAGAGCACCAATTTCTCATCCTTTTTCTCAATGCCACACTGCTTGCATTGCATATCCAAGTATTTAAATTTCGAGAAGAATTGCTGAATGCTCTCAAAATCACTTGGTTGTAGGGAAATCAATTCATTTTCCAGAGCATGGCCTCTTAGTTCATCTTGTTTTCCAAAGAGACCCTCTAATTTCTTCCATACCTCTTTTGGGGTCTTCAACCCTTTGAGATGAAATAGTAGATCTCTAGGAATATAAATGCACATGTAACCAAAAGTTGCATCTAATTGATTTAGATATTTGGCTTTCTCCACAGCTACATGTGGTTCTGCTTCTTTCCCCATTGTTACTCTGTATAGAGATTTCTTTCTCAATAACACTTCCATGTTATCCTTCCAATCAAAATAATTGAAAGGGGTGAGAATTCTAGGAGAGATAGGATCATTTGAATTGCTCATCTTAAGTGATGGAGCGAATGGAAGGATGAAACTGCTGCTATTGCTGCTGCAACTGCTGGAACTTCGAATTAACTGCAAAAAACTCTCAAGAATGGAGGTAGAATATACTCTCAAATGGCTATGATACCATGTAGAAATACTTACAGTGGATCCAAAAGAGATGATGTAAACCTCACAATGAAAGAATTTAGGAAAATAGAAGAAGTATAGTGCAGCAGAACATAGATCGAATGGAACTCAGATAGAGGCAAAATAATTACACATCTTACATTAATATGAATAGTGAAACAATAAATATACAATGCTCAGGATCTGAATACACTAGGTTTGATTCGAATTAGCCTACATGGATAGATCCAAAATCAGTGGAGAGTTATCAATCACAACTAGGAGTCTTATCTCATCATCAGTGGAGTCATCAATGCACAAGTAACTGTCAACCATCAGTCAAATTGAGTCTAACTGAGAGTGGCAGGTGTAACTGGCACATGGAGGTGCTAACTGAATGAAGGAGGCTCAGTGGAGGGCACATGAGGAGTTATCTGGAGTCAGAATGGGCAGCCAAGTCTCATTGGAGGTCCATCTGAATGATATAGTCAGTTGAGAGTCATTCGGGCCTTAAATCAAGGAAGGAACTGATGGTAACTCAACTAACTAACATACAACAAGAGTGGTAGGTGAGAAAAGGTGCCCTTCTCAAGTGGTGGGTGAGAAGTGGGTGCATCATTGGCTAAGAGAGCTCAATCTGAGTGGGAATAAGCTCCCCAGTGATGGAAGACTAGGGACTAGGTACTGGAGGTGTCAACTTGATGACTGGGCAGCATGCGGATGCATGCAATGCATGCAGAAATGTATGCAAGACTGATAATGAAAATAACTGAAAGGCTGGTAGGACTAGGATGGAGTATAGGAAAACCCTAACACCCCATATCTCCAAAAAGTCACTAATAAGCATTCCAAGGTATTTGAAGATATTCCAAAATTTCTTCCACCTATCCAATATTTTGATCATGCTATTCACTTAATCCCAATAAGTGTTCCTCCTAACATCAAACCTTACAGATACGCCTATGGATAGAAGAATGAAATTGAGAATATGGTTGAAGAAATGTTAGAGGCTAGCAAAATTAGGCCTATCCAAAGTTCTTACTCCGCACCAGTGGTAATGGTACATAAGACAGATGGATCATGGCGTATGTGTACAGATTATAGAGAGCTCAACAACATCACCATTAAAGATAATTTTCCCATTCCTATAATTGATGAATTACTAGATGAATTACATGGAGCAATTTTATTCAGAAAGTTGGATCTTTGTTTTTGGTATCATCAAATTAGAATGAAAGATGAAGACATCCCAGAAACAACATTCAGAACTCATGAAGGTAATTATGAATTTCTAGTCATGCCATTTGGTCTCACTAATGCACCTTCCACATTTCAGGGTTTGATGAATTCTATTTTCAAGACTTTTCTTAGAAAATTTGTGCTAGTATTCTTTGATGATATAATAATCTATAACAATTCTTGGGAAGAACATGTTCAACATGTTGAGATGGTACTACAACTACTACAGGAGCAACAACTATATGCAAAACCTTCCAAATTTTTCTTTGGGGAGAAGGAGGTAGAGTATTTGGGTCATATTGTATCTCATGAAGGTGTCAAGGTATACCCTAACAAAATTAACACCATGATAGACTGGACGATTCCCAAAAACCTGAAGAATATTCGAGGATTCTTAGGTCTTACAGGGTACTACCGCAAGTTTTTTCTAAATTATGGAAGAATAGCAGCACCTCTAACAACATTATTGAAGAAAGATGAATTTTCTTGGACTCCAGAGGAAACTCAAGCTTTTGAACAACTTAAATAGGAAATGTGCACATCTCTTGTATTGGCCATGCCAGACTTCAAGAAAACCTTTATTGTGGAATGTGACGCTTCAGGAAATGGCATTGGTGATTTTCTAATGCAAGAAGGACACCCACTTGCTTTCACAAGTCATCCAATCAAGGGAAATAAATTACAAAATCCCATTTATGAGAAGGAAATGTTGGCGATACTACATGCTCTTAAGAAATGCCGTCCTTATCTAATAGGTAGGCACTTCAAGGTCAAAATAGATCATGATAGTCTTAAATACTTCTTGGAACAAAGACTATCTTTAGAAGAGAAAAAAAAGTGGTTAACGAAGGTGTTGGGATATGACTGTGAAATAATCTATAGAAAAGGGAAAAATAATGTGGTGGAAGATGCAATCTCCAGAAAATATGAAGATGTTGGGGCATTACTTTATTCCATTTCCATTCTACAACCAGATTGGATAGTAGCAGCAAGGGAAGAATGGAAAAAATACCTATGTGCATGGACACTCATTCAAAAGCTAGAGAATGATCCCAGTGTATCAAATACTTTTGTGTGGAAAAATGATTTACTATGGTATAAGGATCGCTTATATTTATGCAAAAAATCCCAACTCAAGAATAAGGTCCTTTCTGAATTACACATCTCTCCTATATGTGGGCACTAAGGATTCCTAAAAACTTACCACAGGGTCAAGAATGAATTTTTATGGGAAGGTATTAAATTTGATGTTCAAAGGTTTGTGGCTAAATGCTTGGTTTGCCAACAGAGTAAGGGTGAAATAGTTAATACCCCAGGACTTATACAACCATTAGACATACCTTGCTAGTGTTGGGAGGAAGTCTCCATGGATTTTATCACAAGTCTACCCAAGTCTGAAGGAAAGAATGTTATTGTGGTGTTTGTCTATAGACTCATGAAGTATGCACACTTTTGTGCAATCACTCACCCTTTTAATGCAAGCACAATAGTTGCAGCCTTTTTGGAAACTGTTTAGAAGTTACATGAAAATCTGAAGATTATTGTAAGTGATAGAGATCCAATTTTCACTAGAAAATTTTGGATTGAATTATTTTCCTATTTGGGTACTCAATTGGCTCACAGTTCATCTTATCACCCTCAATCTTATGGGAAAACTGAGATCGTGAACAAGTGTTTGGAAGGATATCTTCATTGCTTTGCATCTGATAAATAAAGATAGTGGGTGAAATGGTTGGATTTGGAAGAATGGTGGTACAATACTTCCTTCCATACATCATCAAAAATGTCTCCATTTATGCCACTTTATGGGTACCAGCCTCCATCTATCACTTCTCCCTTAAAAGGAAAATCTAAAGTTCAATATGTGGAAGATCACATAGAGCACCAACAAGAAGTTCTCCAGATACCTAATGAAAACTTGACTATTTCAAAAAATAGGATGAAACAACAAGTTGATCAACATCGCAGTGAATGGGGTTTTGAAGAAGGGGATTGGGTATTTCTCAGGATACAAACTTACAATAAGATGTATCTCCAGCTATTAAAGAAGGACGATAAATTAACACCCAATTATTATGGTCCTTATAAAGTGTTGCAGAAGATTGGTAGTATGGCTTACAAATTGGAGCTCCCTTCATCTTCAAGAGTACATCCAGTTTTCCATGTTTCTTGCTTAAAGAAGATAATATGAGACAATATCCCAACTCAAACAATCTTGTCGAAGCTTGATGAAGAAGGAAAATTCCTATTGGAACCTAAACAAATCAGTGAAACAAGGACTAAGCAGCTACAAAATCAAACTATTACTGAGTACCTCATAAAGTGGAAGAACTTACTAGTTGAAGATTCTACATGGGAAGATGATTCCTTCATACACAGGCATCTGCAACTAATCAAGTGTTGAGGACAACACTTGTTTGAAGGGGAGGGGAATGTTAATCCCTAAATATGGGCACGTTTCCCCCTATAGTGTGGTTCATTACATTAGTTTTGATGTCGGCTTTGTTCCATTAGTAGTAATTGTCGTTAGTATGGTTATATTAGTTATTTCGTCTTGGATCAGTTAGTTGGGATTGTACCCCTTAGTCTCCTATATATAGGAAGGAGACCTTTCATTTGGAGTATTTTGTCTTCTCTCGGGTTGTGTACTTAGTACATTGTGTAAGGAGGTTTCCCCCTCGAAGAGACTTGTTATTCAACTATTTTCTTCAATCAAGTCATGGAGTACTCTTTTTGATCTATTTCTGCTCTTTTCATACTATTTTGGGAAATTTTTTGCATAACAGTCATTGATGTCAACTGATGTCAAAGAGGATTGAGTATTCCTATTCTATTTTGAAGAAATATATGAAATCTGCTATAAAGGATTATATCCAAAAGTATATCTAGTATGAAGAAGTATATAAGGAATACATCTGGTACATATGGTATAGGTGTAGGTCTCAAGTCCACCCAGTCATACTACTTCAAAGGTAAAATCCAAAGAGATGGTTGGACAAGGTTCAGGAGTGTGCAAGTGACTTGGATCAAGAAGCAGTTGAACATGTAAGAAAATATTCAAAGTGCACAAGACTCACCAATCGAAAGATTATTTCAAGTTATTGAAGCATGCAAAAGTACCCAAAGGAAGTACCGGTTGAATAAGTCAAGTGTACAGGTCCCACAAATGATGGTACATCAAGGGCACAAGACCACACCGCAAGGCTGCAAGTCCTAGTAACTAAAGGACCAAGTATGAGCAAGACCCACAAAGAGATGACACCTCAGTGGCACAGAACATGACAAGTGGCGCAAGCATGAACCGTGAAGAAAGGAAGAAGGAAAGCCACAACCAACTTGTGGACATACAATCTGCATAGAAAATTATAAATAAGAATGCAAGTTGGAGAATTGTAGTAAGATTGTGAGCTCAAGAATGAAAGATACATATTTGGAAAGCTTCTTATTTTGGGGCATCAAGGGCTTGTGGAACTAGAATAGCATGATCTAGTCGAGAGCCAAGTGTGCATTAGCATAGGAATGGAGTTACTGATGGTGTGTAGAATGATGTGGTATATCTGTGACAGATGAATGAGGATAGTATGAAAAAACTATAGATGATGCGAAAGGGAATGAGACCAGAAAGACAGTATCGCTGATAGCATGCAGACAATCACAAATTGTTTAAGATAGATGCACGAAGACTTACTTAAAGTATATCTAGTGATGCACGAAGTAAAGCAGTTTATCTGATGCATTAAGGAAAAATTGCAACACAGTAAAGGATGCGCATTATGATAAGGATGATATGAGACAAGTGTGTAAAACATTAAGGATAAATAATAGATGATGCACAGAAGGTCACAAATTGTCTAAAGACTATGGAACTAAGAAATAATGGAAACATCACAAAAGGTGTGCAAACTGATCTACTACTGATGCAGGATGTCAAAAAAATAGTTTATCAGAAGATGTGCAATATCAGTTGAAGTTGCAAATGCGTAGAAACAGAATAACATATTGAACCAGAGCACATACTATAGAATATGATGAAGTAGCTGTTAAATTTTCAGAATTTACTTCAATCTAATATAGGATCTTAACTGAGAGAACAACATGTACAACATATCTACAACATATTAATCATGGACACAATAATGCAAGCACACAAGAGACAGATTTTAATTGGGGAAAACCATAAAGGTGAAAAACCCCAATAACTTCCTCAGAGATAGATAGAGCAATGATACAACCAGAATACAAGAAATAGTCTTCTCCTAGCAGCAGAGCCTCCTCCTCCACAAGTGCGCCACTCTCCAAAGTGTGAGTGAGTGAATAGAATGATAAAATAGAGATCTCTCGATCTCTATTTATACTAGACTTGACTTTCCTAATAACCTTTACTAGGTCGGCCTTAACTTAACCACATAACACAATGTTCACTGGGCCGACACCCAATAGGGTGGTCTAATAACCCTTTGACCCACATGACTTATACAGGGCCGATCCCAACAAGGTGGACTAATAACCCATCAAGTATAAGTTACGACACTTACAATATAAATGACGATGCTTCCATATAGAGGGATAATAACATATCTATACAAATACAACCACTTCCGTATAGAGGAATAATAACATCTCTATAGGAATACAATATACATATATATGAAATACATTATGAAGTTACATATACATCAACACTCCCTCTTAACTAGGAAGGTATTTCTCGACATAGGTCTTCTAGCACAAGTCATCTTCTCTGGATCATCATCACTGGATAATCGTCATCGAGTCATCATCATCGTCACTGCTGCTACTATCTCAATTAATCTTTGAATCTACTCGTCATAAGAAGTTCTATAGAGCCAGTCCTTTTTCATATTGGATGTAGGCCCACCACCTGCAGGTCTTCATCATTTGTGCGAACGGTCTGATAGAGGTGGTCTCTCAGGACTAATTTTATGTGCGGATGCAATACCGGAAAGAGTATCCCAGGAACATTTATGTGCCTAAGCATGGCCGACAAGATCTCCCGGGACTAATTACATGCATATCCTCCACAATACCTTTAAAGAGCATCCCAAGAACATTTATGTGCCACAACATGACCGAAAAGATCTCTAAAGAGCATCCCAGGACTTATTACGAGCACGCAGCTCAACCTCTCGGATCTCCAGGACTGATTACATGTGGATAGACAATACCTTTAAAGAGAAACCCAGGAACATTTATGTGCAGCAACACGACCGACAAGATCTCTAAAGAGCATCCCAGGACTTATTACGAGTACACAGCTCAACCTATCAGATCTCCAGGACTGATTACGTGTCTCCGTAGTAATACCTCATCCTAGGACTGATTACGAGCACACATCTCAACCTATCGGATATCTGAGGACTGATTTCAAACTACATAGCAATATTAGAAAGAGTATCCCAGGAACATTTATGTGCCACAACACGACTAGCAAGATCTCCCAAGATTGATTACATGCTATTTGCACAACCTGCCACATATCATCTCTGACCTCCAAGTATCAACCTGATACTCATGATCCAATGGATCATCATCGCACAAAGCATCATCATGATGCTCATGATCACACTGATCATCATCACTGTACCATCCTAATACATATCATCATACATGATCCACCTGATCATATAGTGTATCCACCTGATACAAATACAAATACATGATACATATCAACATACATGATCTACCTGATCATACAATGTATCCACCTAATACATATATAGATACATGGTCCAAGCATCCAACATGATGCATATACAAAATACATACAAATGATCCAACCGATCATATCCAGCATCCAACATGATGCGTACATACATATACATATAAATGATCCAACTAATCATATCTAGCATCAACATGATGCGTACATACATATAAATGATCCAACTGATCATATCCAACATCAACACGATGCATACATACGTAAATGATCCAACTAATCATATCCAGCATCCAACATGATGCATATATACATGAATGATCCAACTGATCATAACAAACATCCAACATGATGCATATACATATACATAGTAGTAACTGGACCATCATCCTGATGCTCATCATCCATGATCCTCCTGATCATCATAGCATCGTCCTCTTAAGATCATCTAATCGTCCATGAAGCACATCCCAGATGCACATCATCCAGCACTTACACCACCGACATGGGAGAACACATCTACCACCATTCGGGGAAGGCTCCAGCCCTTACTTTTTTACAATGGGAGAACACATCTACCACCATGTGAAAAATGGCTCAGCAATTACATCATGACCAAGGAAGAACACATCAACCATGTCAAAAAAGCTCATGTGCATCTGCATCTTCCGGACTCATCAATTCCCTTTGGAAGCAACCTCAATTTGAAGTGTACCAAGCCTCTCTCTGAAGTACTCAAACTGCACTCTGGCCAACGGCTTGGTCAATACATCTGCAACCTGCTCATCCATCGTAACATGCTCTGCTTCAACTGTACTCAGTGCTACGCAGGACTACTTCCTGCTAAACCAAGATATCACACCTGATCCCCTACTGAAGCAACACCTAGAAGTGCTCTTCCTATCTGCAGCACTGCCTACCCAATCTGAATCAACATGACCCTATAGGTTAAACTTTTGATTCGCATCACACTTCAGCCCATAATCAACTGTACCCTTCAGGTACCTCAGAATATGTTTTACAACAACTAGGTGAACATCTCTCGGATCTGTCAGGAACTAGCTCAATGTGTTCACCGCAAAGCAAATATCTGGTCTCATGTTCGTCAGGTACATTAAGGTCCCAATCATCGGATGATACATCGTGACATCAATCGGATCAGATGAAGCATCACACAGAAGCCTCACGCTCGATGCCATAGATGTGGCCATAGCCTTGCAGTCCATCATCCTAAACCTCTTCAGGATCTCTACTGCATACTTCCCTTATCCAAGGAAGATTCCATCTGCACTCTGCCACACCTCCATGCCAAAAAATAAAAAAAAACAAATAGTGCATTATCCCCAAGTTCTTCATCTCTAACTCGGCAGCAAGCTTCCGCTGCATGTCGGCAATCAATCTATCCTCACCTGTAACAAACAAGTTATCCACATACAAAAGTAGTATCACTGGATTGCCTTCCTCCACCTTGTAGTAAAGGTTGGAATCCACTTTACTCTTGGTAAATCCCAAACTGGATAGAAAGCCATCTATCCTACCATACCAAGTTCTGCACATATATGACTCCCTGTCATGTGTCTCAGAACCAAGTGGTTGCTCCACATACACTTCTTCTTCAACTACACCATTCAAGAAAGATGTCTTGAAATCCATCTGGTGTATCTTCCATTTCATCATTGCAGCCAGAGCAAGTATGGATCTAATGGAAGTGTATCTGGCTACAAGAGAAAAAGTCTCTATGCTACCACTTGCAACATGCTTGATCTTGTAGATCCATTTAGAAGTCACAACAGACTCCCCTTCAAGTTTTGGGACTGCATCCCAAACATCTTCATGATCGACTGGTACTCCTCGATCATGGCATTCTTCCCAGATACTGGGAACTTCAATATCTTCAATATTTTCATAGATAACTTTGTTGCTGAACAAATATTGTAGTCCTTCTTTTGTAGGTGATGGTATACGATCTTTCCTACACAACAAGTTAAATGGCATGATTAGAAAACATCTCATAGTTTTCAGAACAAATTCTTACACATAAAGAAATATGTCATACAGTCATGCAATTATTTAGCCAATGCTTTAATACAACATTTATCCATATCCTGTAACTTTCTAGATGCCTTCCAATCTCTACCAGAACATTGTTAAGAGTGTGCACAACTCCCAACATGTCAGCAAAGAGGTTTCATTCTAGATAAGTAGCAATGGAATGTTGTACAGTGCCATAGGCCACTTACCCATGTATATTAGTAGTATACTGTTCATCAATGCAACTATTCTAATATGCATAATACATATCCTAAGTCTAGGAACATAAGCATAAATATTATTTAAACAAAATAAAAAATGGTAATTAAAATACTTATCTTTGTTTGTTTGTTGGGTGGACTCCCTCTGAGTCTTTGCTTTCTTGCAGGAGTTGCTGAAGTAGCTTCTTTTCTGCAGCTCCATTTTGATGTGGATTGAGAGAAGTGGTCAACTCCCTCTGAATATCTGCATCCTTGCAGAAACTACTAAAGTGTGCTCCTTCTTGATCTTTGCTTCCTTGTAGGAACAACTAGAGTGTCCTCCCTCTTGATCTTTGCTTCCTAGATTTCCTGTCGCTGAACTTATATCCATCCTTAATCACTATGCATGCTTATTAGTATTATCATTGTGTTATCATTGAGGTCTCATACATAATCATACATTCATTAGTATATTCTTAATACTATCAAAACATAATAATCTTAAGCATGTACAATCAAGATCATTTCAAACAGGAATAATAAGCATTAGTATTAAAGGTTTATATAGGACTCTTATGGTTAGTCATATCATAAATTAAAGTAAGAAACATAATATGCCTAAACCCGTGATTACTCAAACCTATACCTTTATGATTCTTCTGGTTAGTCATATCATCAATTATGGTAAGAAACATAATATGCATACAACCATGACTATTCAAACCTATGACTTAATGAATAATCATCATCAACAACACAACAGTATAAGATCCTAACACAAGGTAGGATTCTAGCTTGATATAGGAAAAACATACCTGGATTAGCATGCTAGCTAGGTATGTCTGACATACTCACATGATGTCTTCTTGTTCTTCTTCAATGACTTGTGCTAGTAACCTACATATCTCATAGGTTAACCATTATAGAACCAAGTTATACATACCTCGTAAATGGATCTTCTATGAGATCCATGACAATGGATGAATCTTTGTCTTCATGTCACCATGATCATATGTTCTTGAAGTAGAACATGATTTGTCTTTCTTGGTGTACCTTTTATGTTAGAGAACAACATAAACCTCATACAACATCACAATGCATTAGTACAATCATAAGTGTCAGAACCTTAATCAATGAATATCTTCTATTAAGGTGATATGACAAGTCTAGTAATTAATAAAGATTGTACTGTAATGATATGAAGACAAACATATCATAAACTTGACCATGAACATAATTCGAAACATACCTGTAAGCCATACCTGTCAAGATTGCTTGTAATCTTCTTCTGGAAGGCCTTAGCCTCACCTCCCTCTGAGACAGGAACTTCTTCACTTATGCAGGTGACCAATCCATCTTCTTCTAGGATTAACCCAATCAAAAGGTTTGATCGAAATCTCTAAGCTTCTATTTTTATGAGGAGCTTCTAGCCGTGTTCAGAGATTTCAAAAATTCCCATTTTTGCAGAAGCCCTAAATTTCCACTTTTCCGATCAAAGTCCCGAACTAGGGTCTGATCAAGCTCGGTCTTCTGCCCAACCAAAAATTCTGAACTTGGTCTGTAAATTTCTATTTTTATGAGTAGCATTCAACTGTAGTCTTTGATTACAAAAATTCCAACTTTCTCTGAAACCCTAAATTCCGGTAGCCATGAATGAAGGTGCTCAAAAATAATTCTGTTTTGACATAAATATGTACTTGATTGTTTCTGGTGTAACTCTGAACTTTTCAATCCACAGGGTCTGAACAATTTTCCTGAGATAGACCGAGTTGTTATCTTTCCATCCCGATAGGTATGACCTCAATTGGATTCTCTAAGAGAGAGTTATGCCAAGTGTTGCAGCGTGACCTGTTTATGGGATAAAACAAGAGAGTGAACTTGTATAGCGTGACACATGTCACTGGTTCAACTTCAGCCTCTGAAAACGTTTCTTGAGATAGTACAGTGTGTTTTCTACCTGTCACTTTTTACAAAATTTCATTTGGAGCTTCCTAGCCCAAGTTATGACCTTTTTTCCCATGTCACTTGTTTGTGACTAAGATCTTGAAGAGGCCGAAACCCTATATTGAACAGATCATAAATCACAAAGTACAATGAATTAGAAGTTTTCCTTTGGACACAACATACATGAGGATCTAATATTCGCCCTGTAAAATTTTCAGATTTGAAAACTTCGCCAAAATGGATTTATAGCGAAAGTGCTACGATGACTTGTTTTTTCTATATCAAGCCCTAGCATCATAAGTGCAACAAGTGTCATATATGCCATCTCATGCCTTCTTTCAGGCTAGCTCTGATACCATGTTAAATTTTCAGAATTTACTTCAATATGATCTAGGATCTTAACTGAGAGAACAACATGTACAACATATCTACAACATACTAATCATGGACACAATAATGCAAGCACACAAGAGACACAGAGTTTACTTGGGGAAAAACATAAAGGTGAAAAACCCCAATAACTTGCTCAGAGATAGATAGAGAAATGATACAACCAAAATACAAGAGATAGTCTTCTCCTAGCAGTAGAGCCTCCTCCTCCACAAGTGTGCCACTCTCCAAAGTGTGATTGAGTGAATAGAATGATAAAATAGAGATCTCCTGATCTCTATTTATACTAGACTTGACTTGCCTAATAACCTTTACTAGGTCATCCTTAACTTAACCACATAACACAATGCTGACTGGGCCGACACCCAATAGGGTGGTCTAATAACCCTTTGACGCACATGACTTATATAGAGCCGACTCCAACAAGGTGGTCTAATAACCCATCAAGTATAAGTTACGACACTTAGTATTAATAAGATTCCAACACCTTAATTAATAGATAGACCAATATTATAATAATTGTTCACTTCTATCTACTCAGCCTTATTCAAAAGATATGGTTGCATACATTAATTCACTAAATCCCAAAGTAAGTGGGTTAGGGTAGGACCCTAACAACCTACTCTTGCATATAAGTATGATGTGGAAGACATGAGCAAGGAAATCCACTAAAACCAATATTTTAATTATTGCATATAAATTTTTACCATTTAGATCTTATAATAAGTTAATATATTGAAAAAAAATAAAATTTGGCATTTCTAGTCAATTTGGAAACTCCAAAACATTAGTAGGGGCATTTGAAATATTAGAATAGATCATGACTATTAATATTCATCTAATAGTTAATGTGGAAAGAGACATAGCACTTTTATCTCAATTCTTGCCTCAATTCAACGTTCATGGATTTGCTTACCATTATAGTCTACATCCTATAAGAAGTTGATTAATTTCTTTTTGAACTTATAAAGTCTATCTCTGACTTGCATGTAATAATACCTTGTTTATAGGTCCAATAATAAGTAGGTTTTGGTGTGAAGGAATGTAAATTTCAAATCATATGTTCAAGCCCATATTAGATAAGATAGAGACAAGAATTGACATATTATTTGAGTTTCATTCACTATGGTAGTCACCTAAGGAATATGATCTATTGGAAGTAATTTTTTGGATAAAAGGGAAAAAACATGAATAAAAAGGTCACCATGGATAAGGCTCAAACATTGTATTCAAGTAGAAATTAGGAGAAGGTAACGCTTAGTGAATTAGAATAGTATTGTTGGTATGGGACGGATCTGTAGGGGTGTGAAAGCCGACAGACATGAAAGCCAAATCCTGTGAAAGAAGGAACTACTGCGAAGTCTAAGGAAGCACGAGATTAGTTTAGAATATTTAGTTGCTGAGTCTGCCAACATGTGCCATTTTGTAATAAGATAGAAGCATACAAATAGAAGTAGATTGTAAGCCTAAGGGCATCGGAAGTTAAGAGATTAATGTGATCTTTTGGATTCTGTTGACGATTCCCTGCAAGGTTTGTTCTGCAGATGTTAATGAATGAAGATGTTCGGTTATAAATTTTGTTGTTATGCAATGATGGGTTATTTAAATGCTTTCTGTTGATTTGTGTTGATACGTGTTTGTTAATATGCTGCTGAATATGCTTTGAGATAAATGTGCAGATGTTTGGTTAAATAAACTGTCGTAAATATTTTAATCTCTGGTTAATGAGCACATATCCTCTTCGCAACTATGGAAGCTTGGTTCCTGCAGCACCCTTATCTACCTCGAGTGAGAACTCACCTACATTGTAGGTGTTGCTTGGAAGGTTAACTCCTTTCCGCATCGATGAATAAGGGGTTGTTGTTGTTGTTGACGACAGAGTGAACCCCTATCGAAAGACTCTATGTCAACAAATGGTTTCATTGTCTGGACCCTGAGAAGAAAGTAGAGGATATGCTGTGGCATCTAATGAAGCTAGAGATCCAAGAGTGGTTCAATCAGAAAGAATAATATTTTGTTAAAGAAGAAAGGAGGAATGTGGTAGAGACAGTGGAAGGTTGGTTACAAAAGCACATATACTCGGACATCCATGAGATATTCTTTGCTGAATTTCCAATAATACTACAGGAGTGGCTTGCGCAGTTGACATTTAGAGGACATACCAACCAGATCATTGGATCAAATCAGTGGACTCCAGAACTAATTCGATAGATGAAGCAAGACAACAATAGAGTGTCAAGGGTTGTTGATTTCTGGATCGATAGTATCCTAGAGGGGTACATCACTGAGTTTGCGGTAGATACCAATAGTTCTTACAGCGACGGGAAGAGATGATTTTTTAGGGGACCAAGGGGTAGGTTCATCCCGTCGCTGGACCTGTGGATTAAGATGCTAGTGTGCGAAAAGGGCATGATGAAAATGACCTCCGATGAGTAGACATATCAGTGTGCAGGGGTTGTAGGTATCGCATAGTTACGGGTCCGCTAGGAAAGATGCAGGGTAGATGGACATGAGTGATGAAAAATATCTAAGGGAAGTTGTGAAAGACTGTGGCACCTTGAGAAGTGGAACAATATTCTGGCATCCTGATAAGTGGAGGAGGATTGAGGAAGAGTCCCTTGAGAGGACTGGAAGGGAAGGCTACGCAATAAGGCCATAGAGGACAGATCTCCCTTATTATGAGGAGGAATGTAGTGATCAGGCTACCCCAGAAGAAGGGTGGATCGTAAGTTACCACATACCTTTGACCCCGCATGCCACCTATCAATTTAAAGGAAACACAACAAGTAATTAGCAGAGCTTCCCCATGTGTAGTGGGAAAAGCAGTGCATCAGTAAGTAACAACAGTAGGAACACTGCGATGGTAAATGATACGAAGATGTCGAGTTTCGTAGGAAGTGGGACTAAGGATCCCGAACAATTTTGGTTTTTATGCGAAGAAGTATGGACCGTAAAGCAGGTCAAAAATGAAGATATTAAAAAGGGGCAGTTGGCGACGACCTTTTAGGGCTGTGCGTTAGACTGGTTCATAAAATATACTAAGGCTCCAGGGAAAACATTTGTAGAAATCAAATCAATGATGATTTAGGAATTTAGAAAACCCAAGACGGAAGCACAGTACATTATTGAGCTCAAAGAGATTAGGCAATACCTGAATGAGCCAGTATGGGAGTTTGATCAGAGATACAAGACATTGATAGAGAAAGTCAGTTTTGCAATAAACGACCTACAACATAAAGAGTGGCTTATAGCTGGGCTGGTACCACATATTAGAGGACCACTGATGTAATAGAAGGTTGCAGACCAAGCCGAATCATTAGAAATCGCGATGAAACTAGAGGCTTTGCCGATTGGAGAGACTAGGGCTGGAATGGATAAGATTCAAGCATAGCTGGATACGTTGACTCTCTAATTGGAGGACATGAAGCAAAGGAAAAATAACCATGCATATGTATGGTGCACCAAATGCAGAACGTAAGGCCATCATAAGGATAATTGTTCAATGTTTCAATAGTATTTGAATTTAGGGGCGCTGAACAGCCTTTGCCAGGAAGGTCTACCATGGTGTCCCATTTTCCAGGCCAGGGGGCATCAACCAGAGTACTGCATATACTTACAGAAGATGGTGTCAAAACCAGCAAATCTATATTGTAAATTCTGTCAATCAGTGGGGCATGACGAAAAGGATTGCAGAGCACATGATTTGTTGAAAGAACGAAACATGGACACATACCTGGTAAAAGGAGAAGAGCAACAAATGGGACTACAGCAGCCGCAGTATGCCCAACACCAACCGCAGTTTATGAAAACACCACAATTCGACTAGGGACAATATGGGAAACTACTGTATGGCACACCGCAGTATCCGTAACCAGAGTACCAGCAGCCATTGTATCAACAATACCCACAACTGCAATATCAGCAGCCACGGTACCAACAGGCACAGTGTGGACCACTACGTGGAGGATTTGGTGGAGGATTCTGGGGAAGATGTGGTGGTGGCGCTGGAAGGGGAGGGGCTGCTGGACGGGGTCGAGGACCTCCTACATGTTATAATTGTGGGAAACAAGGACATTTCGCAAGGGATTGCCCCAACCCATCTCTGCAATGCACGTACTGCAACAGAGTGAACCATAGCATCAAATATTTCCCACAGCTCATCACGAAATGGAAAACAAAGAACCCACCACCTCCGCCTAACCAAAACCAGAATCAGAACCAGAACCAACCGACAGTACAGAAGATATCGGTGGAAGGTAGAAAGCAATCTACAACAGTGGGAATGGTGACACAAGTAAAAGAAACAATAGGAGCTGATCGACCGCACCATACCGTTCGACCAATGAAACATGTCACCTTTGATGCGGAGGCCGCAAACAATGTCTTCTCAAAGTTACGGCAAGGAATCTCGCGGCGGTAGAGGAATGCACCACCTCAAGCGGATATTTACGATATGCCACCGAAGTTCGATCGAACGAAATCATGGCAGAAGGCCATTGCAGTAAGAGAATTCATCAGGATTTATTTAGAATTAGCGAAAGATGAGGAGGCATTAGAGGAGATATCCAGGCTATTGAGTCGACAGGAGAGTGGACATCAAGAACCCAGGGTTAATCGCATACAGAAAAAAAGGAAGACAGGTAGAGAAATGAGGATGTCGGCACAAATGAGAGCATTTGATGTCGACTCCATTATTTTGGATTTAGGGTCATACGTGAACATTCTGATAAAACAAACATGGGAAACAATGGGGAAACCACAAATGACTTGGTCACCAGTACAATTGCGATTGGAAAACCAAAGCAAGGTCACCCATCTTCGCTGAGTGTGTCAACTTCCTATTGAAATCAAAGGACTTCGAACATATGTCGATTTCGATATTATAGAAATAGTAGATAACACATGTCCATATCTAGCACTATTGGGAATCGACTGGGAAATGGAAAATCAAGCAATCATCAATTTCAAGAAGCGGATCATGTCATTTGAAGATCGGGAAATAAGGGTTGTCGTACCACTAGACCCTGCGGAAGGAAAACGATACGTAGAGCCCAGCAAAGACGAAGATAGGGAAGGATTGGATAGCCTATATAATATTTCTAAAGATTACATCAATCCAACTGATGGAGGGGAGTTCAAGTGGTGCAGCTCTAGCTCAACATCTTCGGACTCAGACGAGGCATTAGAAAAATGGAAAAACCAACTTCACGAAGTATCGTTTCACAGATTGCAAGGATTACATAGTCCATGCGTTGGGTGGCTACTGAAGAGAGCGCACTACCAACGTACGAGGGGTTACCAAATTTGAGCACCTTCTTAATAGAATTCAAAGGAAGGGTAGTGAAACCACAAAGAATCTTGTCCTTGGAGGAAGCCTTGAAGGCTACTCCTGCGCATTGGTGGACAACGTATAAATCCAGGATATCAAATTGGCCACTATGTCGATGCCTCCTGGAGGTACAGTTCGGTGACACCGCAGCATGGAACAAACAAAGATACGATGGCTAGGGTAACCCAAATGAACATGTGAAGGCTTGTGAGCACCAATGGGAAGCGCAACCAGAACAAGAGTGGGTGCATGACTATGTGCATATGTTGGATGAAGTACCACAAATATGGTATTTTGTGATAGAGTTGCGACTCGGTACACTTTCTTGGGATCAGTTAACAATTGGATTTAGCCAAATGTTCTCCTTCTCAGAAGAAAATCCCTTCATCCATAATTCACTTCAGGAAATCAAGAAGAAGATTTTTGAGGTGGAACGAACAACACAGTTATCAGAAATCCGATCGACAATGACACCCGAAATGATGATGGACTGCTACAACATCTCAGGAGAACCGAACGACGATGACGACAACCCAAGAGCCACATATGTCCCAGAGTCCAAAGGCAGTCGCAACGTGAAGGCACCTAAGCTTCCATCTGACAAGTACAACCAGCCGCTGAAGATTACGAAGGTAAACATTGGGTCAGAAGAAAACCTAAAATTGGCGAGCATTGGAGATTATTGGGACAAATTGACTATCGCAAATATGACAGATTTGTTGCATGAGTTTTAGGACTTGTTCCCAATGGAATTCTTAGAAATGAAGGGAATCTCTGGGGACCTCGGCGAAATGAAGATTCCCCTAAAACCTAGTGCAAAACCAGTTAAACAAAGACCATATCGCTTAAACCCACGACACAAGGAACGAGTACAGGCTAAACTTGAGAGAATGCTGGAAGCCGGAATCATTGAACCAGTTGAAGAGTCGGAATGGATTAGTCCAATGGTCATCCAAGATAAGAAAACCAGAGAAGTAAGAATTTGTGCCAACCTACGAAAGTTGAACAATGCATGTTTACATGACCTGTTCCCAACACCATTCATAGATGAAGTACTTGAAGGAGTTGGCGGTCAGGAAATTTATTCATTTACAGATGGATTCTTAGGATACCACAAAATTAGGATTGCGAAGAAGGATAGGAATAAGACCACATTTGTCATGGAATTGGGGTGTTACCAATATATAGTGATGCCATTTGGTCTGAAAAATGCCCCTGCAATATTCTCCCGACTGGTAGTTGCGGCATTCAAATACTATATCCATAAATTTCTCACAGTATACATGGACGATTGGACAATCTATGTCCTAGTCAAGAACCACATAGCAAACCTCAGACTAATGTTAGAACGATGTCGTCACCACCAGATATCTCTTAACTTGAAGAAATGCATCTTTTGTGCCTCATTCGGGATACTGCTAGGACACATTGTTTGCAAGGAGGTCCTGCTAGTCGATCCAGCAAAAATTGCCATCATCGTTGACCTTCCACCACCACCAACAATTAAGCAACTCAGGGCGACGTTGGACCACACAGGCTATTACCACAAGTTCATCAAAGGATAGGCCACAATCACAGCACCCATGGAGAAACTACTAAAGAAGGATGCGAAATTCGAATGGAACAGAGAATGCTAGAACAACTTAGATGTTTTGAATACAAAGATGGTGGAAGCATCCATCCTTTCCTTCCCATATTAGAAGAAAGAGTTTCATGTCCATGTCGATGCGTTGTCCATTGCACTCGGTGTTATCTTGACCCAACCAGGTGAAGTTGACATCGACCATCCGATAGCTTTCATAAGTAGGAAGTTGTCGATAGCAGAAAAGAATTATATAGCCACTGAGAGAGAAGGACTAGCGATGGTCTACGCCCTACAAAATTTTTGACATTAGGGGGCCACTTCGAAATGTTCACCAACCATTCAGCGCTTAAGTATTTGGTGAACAAGCCTGTGCTGAGGGGGGAAATTTTCCAATGGCTACTGCTCTTTCAGGAATTTTATTTTGAGATCATCGTGAAGCCAGGATGATTGAATGCAGGACCAGACCACCTATCAAGAATTGAGTCAAGGGAGGAACCACGAAGCATCGACGAAGGATTACCAAACGATCAACTATTCCGAATGGAATGATGGATGACTACTGTGAACCAATTATTTAGTTCCTAACAATAGGAAAGGCATCAGAGGAATTCACCACCAGTTAGAAGAAACAATTAGTTGTCAAAGCTGCGGATTTCCAACTAATCGCAGGACAGTTGTATAAGATGGGCCCTGATGAGATACTACGTCGCTACATTCTCCCACATGAGCAGGAATGGATTTTAGCCGAGGCACATTATGTCATTGCCGGAGGCCATTATGGAGGTCGAGCCACTACGAAAAAGATCCTGACAGCCGGGTTATGGTGGCCAACCCTGCATAGTGATGCCACTAACTATGCAAAAACATGCGACGTCTGTCAACACACAGGAAAACCATCGAGATGGGATGAGATGCCATTAGTACCACAAGTCATGCTGTAGGCATTCGACAAATGGGCGCTATATTTTTTAGGACCCATTAACCCTCCAGTAAAATGCACCGGATCACGTTACATAATAACTGCAATAGAATATTTGACACGTTGGGCAGAGGCCGTGCCAATCAAGGAGTGCACCACATCAACGGCTGCTAGATTCCTCTTCGACAACGTGGTCACCCAATTCGAATGCCCAAAGATTTTACTAAGCAATCAAGGGGCGCACTTCGTGAACAAGACAATTGTAGAACTAACGAAGGATTTTTAGGTTCAGCATAAGAAGAGTACTCCCTACCATCCTCAAGAAAATGCGACAGTAGAAGCATTCAATAAAATCCTGGAACACGCACTCACAAAGGTATGCAACACAAATCGAGATGACTGGAACATTAAAATTTCGGCGGTCCTTTGGGCCTATCGAACTACATGCAAGTGATTAACTGGCCAAAATCCATTCAAACTGGTTTATGGTAAAGAAGCAATTATGCCAATGTAATAGATCATTCCAAGCTTGCATATTGTAGTTGCCACATACATGAGCGATGAAATTGGGTTTGAAGAACGACTAGCACAATTAGTAAACTTAGAAGAAGATTGGTTCATCGCGGGATTCCACTAGTAGGTTGAAAAGGATCACCAGAAAGCATGGCATGACCGTCACATTAAGTAGAGATAATTTCAGAAGGTGACACGGTGATGCTATATGACAGCAAGTTCGCGAAACACCTGGGTAAACTAAAAATGCACTGGTTAGGACCCTACACCATCAATTTTGTCACTAATGGTGGTGCAATGAAGTTACAGAGCTTAGATGCGGCATTGTTGCGTTGCATGGTGAATGACAATAGGCTAAATCCCTATCGCTATGATCCACCACAGTAAAAAAAAAAGATGTAGGAATTGAACAACGCGAAGACATGAAGGCCAGTCAGACTCTGACCAAGATAAGTGGAAAGAGAGGGGGTGGTCAGTCAGATCACATGTCGCCACTATGTGTGGAGGTCCACTCTACACGTGCAACTCCACACCTAAGCATGCGACCATAGATAAGCATTACCAGAAGACGACGAAGGCAATGATGATTGAATTGTATCCGAGCATGCAACCACAGCTAACGGTAAAGGGAAAGGACGATTGAACTGCAATAGGAGGGTCGAGATTGTACGAATGATGATGGTAATTGACCGCGCAAACACGAAGCACAAGCATAAATACCGATGGAGGAGGCCGCTAGAACAACAAGGTATCAATGACTAGGGAGAGAACACTCAGGAAACTGCATGATGCAAGTTGATCAGACAGTTAGTTGAGTAAGGAGTTCCAAGGAGGTTGTGGAAATGGTTCATTTCATTTCGCATGGCAGCACACCAGGTGCGCTGAGAGATAGAACGACGAGCATCCATACACAACCAGCGAGGGAAGCAGCGCAGAGAATCTGGGAAAACACCGTTAAGGTATCATCCAAGATGTCTAAGTACATGGTAGAGGTGCAAAGTTTTGTGGTCCCGAGGACCACCAGAATGCTAGGAGTAGAGGCTCCACAGCCCTGGTAGAAGGCTGCGCAGGGCATGAAACAGATGTGCTAGAGCAGTTGGCCTGTCTCCCACCTTGGTGACGTAGATGAACTTTTTTGAAGTTAGAACCAAGCACCAGGCAAGGCGGTAGAAGACGAAGATGTAGATGATGAAGGTTCCGAGGGACTGGAAGAGGAGTTCAAGAAGTACATGAAAGCGAACCAATGTCTGATGGATGGAGAGAGGAAAAACACAACAGCGAGTTCCAGATAGCAATAACAGTTTCAGAGACCGAGCACAACCAAGGCAGGCTCAAAACAGTAGAGTCCGACTGAGGTGGCTCGGGACGAGCCGCAAGTTTGTGTTGGGGGGATTTTGGCACAGGATAGATCCGTAGGGGTGTGGAAGATGACAGACACGAAAGTGAAATCCTGCGAAAGAAGGAACTACCGCAAAGTCTAAGGAAGCACGAGAATAGTTTAAAATATTTAATTGTCGAGTTGATCAACATGGGCCATTTTGTAATAAGATATAAGCATACAAATAGAAGTAGATTGTAAGCCTAAGGGCATCAAAAGTTAAGAGATTAATGTGATCTTTTGGATTCTGTTGACAATTCCCTACGAGGTTTGTTCTGCAGATGTTAATGAATGAAGATGTTCAGTTATAAATTCTGTTGTTATGCGATGATGGGTTATCTAAATGCTTTTTGTTGATTTGCGTTGATACGTGTTTGTTAATATGGTGTTGAATATTCTTTGAGATAAATCTGCGAATGTTTGGTTAAATAGACTGTCGTAAATATTATAATCTCTGGTTAATGAGCACATATCCTCTTCACAACTGTGGAAGCTTCATTCCTGCAGCACCCTTATCTGCCTCGGGTGAGATCTCACCTGCTTTGCAGGTGTTGCTGGGAAGGTTAACTCCTTTCCAGGTCCATGAATAAGGGGTTGCTGGTGTTGTTGACAACAGAGTGAACCCCTGTCGACAGACCCTGTGTCAACAAGTATTATATATGCCTTCATATTTGTATGTATTGTTGGAATAATGGTAGTTTTGGGATCTCATGATTATGCCTCTAATCCATTCTCAGTTTCCCCATTTATCGTAACATAGTTCACTTTCACTTTTACATTATACTTCTCCCATAGTTTCCCCTCAATACATTATTTTTTTACTTAGAATAGCCATGATAAACATCACAATTTGTCTTATTTCTAATATTATAACATGATACTATGGTCAATTCTCCTAGTTTGTCTTTTATGGTAGTAAGAAATTAACAATCTCTATCATTTGAATTGTTAATTTTTCTTTGTTTCCACTATTATATTTTGGGGGTATATGGTAGTTAAAGTTCTCAACTTATCAAATGTGGTTGCACCCGAAAGAAGAGCTAGAAAAACCTCATTTTTTACTTCCCTTTTGATTTACCTTAGCACATAACTTAATATCATGGTGTAGTTAATGCTAGCATAGAAGTGGTATGGATTTGAAAGCCCTTGGGAGATCTTGGTTTTCCATTCATGTAATACCCCATTCTGACTCTTAGGATGTATTAGCATTTAATGTAAATAATGTGTACATGTGATGTGTGTTTTCCTAAGGTGGAGCTCAAGACCAAGGCCCCGCTAGTGAAAGCCTGAATTTTGATTTAAAGGGAAAGCATTGATATTTGATGCCCATGTGCTCTTAAGCCATGGAAATTGTAATAGGATGTAAATAAACATCATGCAATATAAAATACCAAAACTGGCTATGGGAGCAACGAATGAAAAGGGGCCATGTGTATCCACTAGGGGGCGGTGAGGGGGCTAAGGGATTGAACCATATGCTGCCATATGTCACCTTGAGAACCCATTTGACTTACCTTGCTGACATTTATTTATGATTGTAAGGAAGTGGTTGAGGAATTCAGTCCATGGATTCAATGGAGCATGGGCAGCCCAGAAATTCGTATGGCAGAGTATGGGCTCTGTTTTCTTGTACCACAAGCCACTCTACCCCATGGGAGTTGCTTCTTACTCATCCCCATTCCATTGTGAAACTTACCAACACCATTTTCCACCCAAAAAGGAATTTCCAGCAGAGAGAAAAACTAGAAATCGCGACCTTGAGAGAACCCACGTTTTGAAGAGCCGTAAACGCCCAGATTTGGCATTGGACAATGAAATCCAATGGGGGATCCATTGGTATGAACCTTGTGGCGAATTTGGGAGCATTAGCTATCCCGAAATCCATAAGAAAACCCAGTTTTTGCAGCCCATAAAACCAGTAACGGATTTGAGTTATTTGGTGAGCAGAATGGTGAGAAATCAAGTAGGAAATGACTATGCAGAGGTTGGGTGTGCTTGATAAAACTAGTGAAGGCTAGGATATCAAGGATTAGCAGCTGGACCTTTCTATGCCCATCCTGAAGAGCACTGGAGGGAAGAGTCGCCTGAGGGACTGCGTAACAGAGAAGGGGATCTTCCTTGTGTTGGATGTGGTAGGTAATGTGGGTGCCTGACTGTTGAGTTCACTTGAGATGCCTATAGCTCTGTGGTTTATCTCACTGGCTTAGCGTTACCCTCCTCTATCTTCTTGAATGCTTGATAAACCCAACGGTGTGTTGGCTTAGCACGACTAATGACTGAAACCATGGCTGTGAGTGAGCCCAGCTAGTTCTTCCTTAGTGGATAGACAGCCCAGCTCGGGGGTGATCTCTCAGCTGAAAGAATACAGGCTCGACAAAGATCTATGGTTGGGTGGAATGTTTCTCTCACGTAGCCAGTCGTTGGATATTGCATTGCAAGATAAGTGCTCCCTTTGATTTTAATTTATATATATATATCTGTGTTCTGCAATGTGCTAAATATGAATGTTATTTATTCATGAGGTTGAAATTGAAATGAAGTCTATGCATAGCATAAGAATGGGATTGAATCCATGCATATGGAATCATCTTATGTTTGTGCTTATGTGTGTTGTTATGTTTAATTCCGCTGTGTTTTATTGTAGTTCAAATCTGCACACAGAAGATTTTAATTGTTATGTATTTTATGAGTAAAAATACTGGGGTTAAGTCTGCCAAAAGCCCCGTATGATTGGTCATGTTCTCTCCCCTGCATTTGGAAGGCGGGAGGGGACGTTACAATTCAACTCAGTGATTGTAATATATTGTGATAATCAAAGTGCCATACAAGTTACTAACTATCAAGTTGTACCATAATAATATGAGGCATGTGGAGCTTCATGCTCATTACATTAGATAGTTGATACAAATTAATGTTGTCAAGCTTATCCATTCTAGAATATATTATCAAATTGTTAATATATTTATGAAGGCTTTACCAAAAGCTATCTTTTTCAAAATTGTGGGCTATGCTTGGGCTTCAAGAAGATATAATTATGGGGGGGTATACATAAGAAATTCCACCTCTTGAATCTCTATAGCATTGTGTTAATGGTGTATTTTGGAATAGTAGGCCTTGCTACTTCATCACGCCTCTAGATATTCTGGATACATATAGTCAACAATTGCAATAGACTAGAACAATCATTTTATTGGTTTACCAATTAGTCAACTAACATGATGAATATGTTCTCAACTTGTTGGACTGACTAATTG
The DNA here is from genome assembly GCA_027924585.1 of Larix kaempferi. NCBI lineage: Eukaryota > Viridiplantae > Streptophyta > Pinopsida > Pinales > Pinaceae > Larix > Larix kaempferi. The sequence continues at coordinate 164,633 of BSBM01001123.1, read as the reverse complement.
ATGGAGTCAATTAACTAGCTAACTTGTCAAGTAGTTCAAATAGAGAAATCAAATATGGCACAAATAGGGTATGCTTCAAGGAGTTCATTATGTGTTATGATCCAAGTATGTGGACACATTATTCCTCACTTTAAGGGAGTTGGTTACATCTTGGAGCTATAGAATGATGAACCTATGGGTTGATTATACAAGTGAATATAATGTGATCAAGTGTGAAAAATGCATTTTGATGTATTTTTAATTGTGATGTGTTATTCTTAATTGATAACACAATGTGTTGGGCGCATCCCAAGTGCAGGAAGTTTTGATGACAGAGGTACAGTTAGGTGAGGACTAACATCGACCAGTTTTGGGAGAACCAACTCCGCAATTCCTTGGAGCAGGGAATGGATTGAAGCGAAGTTGATAGGAAAGGAGTTGTCCCATTAGTAAACAAAAAGTACTAAGGATGAACAAAGGTAGTTGGATAAGTTATGAACAAAGAGAAAAACTATCAACTACAGGAGTAGAAGTAAAGAAGCGGAATGGTGCAAAGGATGCACCATTGTACAGTCAAATCCGCGTGGTCAGAATTGTGACTGTCAGAAGAAGCATCGGAGTCAGAAGAAGTGACGCAAAAGGAAGAAAAGTTACAATGTAGTTAAGGCAAAGCGTGGTCAACCGGAGAACCATGCCATTTTGGGTTTAAGGGTACTATGAGGGTTGGCCCATAGTTATTGTAAATATGTGACCTTCAGGAACATCTAAAAAGGGAAATTTTGTATAATGAAGGTTTGGTATTTTGTAATGTATAAAGAGCTTCAAGTTAGATCTAGATTGAGAGAGAGAGATATAAGGGAGGAAAAGACTCTGCAACTAAGTGCGCAGAGATCTATTGTAGAGAGGAGTCTACAGTTGAGTGCGCAAACTAGAGCTATTAACCCTTCCAAGTAATATAAAGAACAGTTCCTATGGAGGTAGCTCCCATATGGGGGGTGAACCACATAAATCCTTGTTTTTTATGTATGAATGTATGATGTGGTTTCTGCTTATGTATGTTATACTTATGTATTTTCTTGCATATGTACGTCAATGAGAATCAAATGTTAAGTAAGTAGAACACATGTGTATGAATATGTGAAGTAACAATGAATGTGATGAATGCGTATTTCTATAGATAGAGATAACAACGATTCAACGAATCTATAATTGTTGGAAATAGAGAAGTGCAAAGTCACATATTCATGTTGTTATGTTGTGTAGAAGTGAAGTAGATTTAACTTTGCGAAGATTAGTTTCCACACCTATGCATCTCCAGGTTGTAGAAATATGATTCTGTAACCACCCATCTTCGCCTCGGGTGAGACTTTAGCTTGTTCGCAGGTTGATTCCGAAAGGGCTGATGAAAAGGGGTTTTGTTGTTGCTGTGAAGTAACTTTGCCAAACCCGGGTTAGTCCATAGAGCGCATTAAGCCAACAAATGGTTCCATTATAGTGCTAGAACTCGCGATGTCTTATGCTGATGTGGAATCCCTAGAAGTGAACCAACAAATGGTTCTGTTGCCGTGATAGAACTGGCAAAGTGTTATGATGATGTGGAATCCCTATAAGTGAACCAACAAATGGTTTCGTTACCATGAGAGAGCTAGTGATGTGCTATGTTAATTGGAATCCAGAGAGAAAATAAATACAGAAGTGGGTGAGCCAGACAGAAAATGAGTTTGCGAACAAACAAAACAAACATCCGCACCTTACTACAAAACAATGGTTGCATAGGTATATATTCACTGACTTGCACGGAATTTTCTTCGTGTTGTACTCGCAAGGGTCGCATGGTTACCAGTGATACATATTATAATATTAGACACAAGCAATCACAAAGATACAAATATAATAACAAGTAATGGAGATGAAGCAACAAGCCCTTTATTATTCATCAAGATATGCAGAAGATTTACATATATGTGAACAATCTCTGATTACTTATAGGTCGGCTCACCATCCTATTTATACAATTGACAAACATTTACATAAATACCTGTTGGTTCAATTGACTAACCCGACATGTTACTGGTCGACACAATCCATCGACCTATATTACAATTAGTCGGATGGAGGACCTAGTCAGTAGGTCGACTTAGGATCCTCTAACATCTCCCCCACCACAAAATATTTCTTCGTCCTGAAGAAATGAGGAGATGCAATGTAACTATAAGTAGTGAATTTTTCTACTACTGATGTGGCTGACTGGATTTGGATGGTGCTTGTTGTTGGATGTAGACTTCGACTATGACCTCTGCAGATACTGATAACTGATGCCCAAGTCGTGTAATGCGTTCTGGATGTCGATGGTCAGAGTAGTTAAGCTCGGCAAGCTTTCCATTTTTCTTGTGTGGAATTGTCTTGTAGATTGATCATGTCATGGACAAATAGTTTCATTTTGTCATTGGTAGTGGAAATAAGTCTATGGAGGTTTGGACATATCTTTTCAAATTTGAAGAGGCTAACTCAAGCTTGGCTGCTCCATTCTTTTTCTTGTTTATCGATCTTTGTGAGCTTTCTATTCTCCGCGATAATTTGTTCATTGACGGTTTCAGTGAGTACTTCGTAGGAATTTTGTCGTTGCTGATAGAGTGTGTCGAGCAGCTCTCATGTCTTCTCCATTTCTTCAAACACTTTGTCATAGTAAGTATACCAGTTACGCAAGAATTCATCTAGTGTGGTGGATTCTTGGGTATACTAAGCGAGTAGGATGTTAGCTTCTGTAAAAGATATGTATTGATTTGTAATTAAGATAGATGTATATGCATCCTGATCCTGTCGATTCTTGGCCAGTTGATCTCTTAGAGTCGACACGACACTTTCGAATATTGTGTATGCTTTGTTGAGAGTATTTGTTGTGTTGTAACTCGATGGTATCGGTATGACCTGTTGTGCTAAGTCTTGGCACTTAGTCAAACATGTCACTTGTTCTTCTTGTAGTTTTTGTAGATGCTTGCGAGTTTCAATTCTTTTGTGTCTCCGATCTCTAGTGATTGCATTTGCAAGGATGTCGATTTATTCCTCATTTTATTCCTGTGGATCATACGTAGAAATAGGTCCAAACTGGTCTAAGGGCACAGAGAGGCAACTTTCCTACTGGATGTGCTAGAGGTGCTCTTGCTGCTTCTGCTTCTGCTGCTCTTTCTCTTGTCTTATCTTTTCTTTCTTTTGCTTTCTCTTTCTTTTCTCTTGTCCTTGTGTGAATAGTGTAATTATTGATTTAGATTTTAGTTTCTTTCCTCCAAATATTTCAAAAAAATATGTCGAAGCAGTGGTCCAAGTCAGGAGTCTCGACTGGTGTGTATCCCACCATCGTGTTGCTTGACTAGTGAATGTCTCGACCAAGCTCTGTAGTCGTCCTTGTTCTCTGACATACTGTGATACTTCTTCGACATGTATCGATGGAGATTCACATTCCTTGTATCTCAGTGGAGAAGTGTATGTCAATTAATTCTTCGCTGGTACTAGTGTTGGATATTCTCGAATTTTTCTTTCGAATATATTTGGGATGATAAAGATAGAGAAGCATTGCTTTGTTTTCTTCTTGGGAATAGCTTGGATTGTCTACCATTATCTGGCTTGCAGTTCATAGTTTTCTATCTGCCATTCATATAGTTCGGCATATGAATTGTATCTGATTGATGCAGGTTTTCCAATATGGAGCTCTCCTTGAGAATTAGGTTCAATATAGTCTTCATCATTATTTATCTGGTACAATTGTCAGATGTCATTATCATCATTAATTGGTTCTTTACAAGGCTCTGCTTGTGATGGGTAAATAGGTACTATGTCGTTTTTACCATTACCTTTGAGTTTGATTCATTCTTTGTAGAGCGAAATTGACGCCTTAATTTTTCGACCCCAAGGTTGGCCAACTAGTGCTGGAAATGAACTAGATCCGTATTTGGGATTTATGATTTCAAAGTCGAATTTTGTCATTATGCCCTTGATTGATGGTTAAATAGGTACTATGTCTTTTTTACCATTACCTTTGATTTTGATTCATTCTTTGTAGAGCGAAATTGACGCCTTAATTTTTCAACCCCAAGGTTGGCCAACTAGTGCTGGAAATGAACTAGATCCGTATTTGGGATTTATGATTTCAAAGTCGAATTTTGTCATTATGCCCTCGATAGATGTTTCAACATCTCTCCACACTCTGATTGGTTCGATCAAACCTTGGTCGGCTAGTTTCAAATAGATGCCTGATTCTTGTAGTTGAGGTCGACCTAAGTGATCCCAAGTATCACAAGTCATGATATTTACTTGTGAACCCAAGTCGAGGACTACCTATCGGACACAATATCCTTTTATTTCTAAATTGACTAGAAGTCTGCGTCATTCTTTTATGTTTGATTTAGTCGACATATGTTTTTGGTTGGCCTTTCTTCGACATATTTGTTTTTAATATTGCACATCAAGTCTATTAATTTCACGACAGCTTCTTCTTTAGTTATTAAACTGACCAATTCATTAGTAGCTTCTTGTCGAGCTTCATCATTATCTTCTTGAGATGCTAGTTCATGAAATATATCAGATGCATTATTAAACATATATTTTTTCTTATTTGGATTCAGATAAGCCTCTTTATTCATTACTTGGATAATTTGTGGATTATCATGACTAGTTCTAGTTCCTTGCCTTGTTACGATTTGAAGATTATTCATTCTAATTACATCAGATTTAGGAACACAAGATAAGACATTAAAAATATTTGTATTATTGATCTTTTCAAGTATAGTAGGGAAATCCTACCAATAGTGATCCCCTACTCCACATTTTGTACAAAATTTCAGATATGTTTGATCTTTATATGGATAGTCTGTATAATGATTTCCTTCGTTACGACATGTGAAACATTGTATGGGTCAATGAGGTCAGAAGTATCGACTTCCATCATTGCAACCTTGAACTGTGAATCCTCTGCGACGGTTGAAATTGTCATTGTGCCAGTCATATATGATGCCGTCATATCTTGGATACCTATCATTTTTTTTGTTCTGGTCATTTCTATCAGTCCTTTCATTTCTTTCATTTCTCTAGTCGATAGAATTGGTATGTTATACTGCATGGTATTTTTGTTTGTTCTTCGGATTCAAATGAAATTATGTTATGGAATGAGTACTAACTTCGCATATAGCACACCACTTAGTGTTATACCTCAAAGTTACACTTCGAGTCTTGGTGTCACATCTTCATGACATATGACCTAGCAATCCACTTCCTCCTGATATGTGTCTTACCTTGTTGGTCCCCTCCTTGGTATCATCTGGACACATACGAGATAAATCCAGCCTTTTTTAGTCAAGATACAATCTAATGGGCCAAGTGTCACCCTGATTGACCTTACTTTTCCCTAATTTTCGCGCCATGCCTATAGCCCAAGGCGTTAAAAACCTTAATTTTCGCGTGTCGCACAACTGTTGGGTCATTGAAATTTCTATATTTTGTGTTATTCTTAGTTAGCAAGGCGCAAAAATCCCATAATAGTATTTTTACTTAGATTTGGGATCTTCATCTTTCGAGATAATTTCTTGGGATTGGCTCATATGATTCGATCCTTACCTGTTCTCCTTGTTTATCCTAGTTGATCCACTAAACTCTCATGACATCCACCTTCCTCTCCCTATGGTTAGGTTTCCAAATGCTATAAAGGAGAGGCCATCCATAATTCAAGGGGAGGATGCTATGAACATAAAAGTAAATAATTAATTATGTTTATTATTAATAATTTACTTTTATGTTCATAGCAGAGGACTACTTTTGGAATCAAACCTATGATCCTAATATATTTGCAGAGATAGCTAAACGGAAGAAGATTTGGAGCTGGAGGATACTTGGGCATCAAGGAACTCTTTGTAAGAATCTTCAAGTTTCTAATCAATAATAACTTGTCTTATTTTCCCACTTTGTGTGTGTTATGTTACAATAATTGGCATTAAGTGTATTTAATAGAATTTAGATCTAAGTTGTATTTCGAGGTATTTGGAAGATCGTTTGTTTGTCTTTGTTTGATCTTGATAGGTCCAACTTGAGAGCTTCAAGACTAAAACTAGAAGCGAGACAAACATCTGATTTAAGGTGAGTGACATTCATCCTCCATTTTCAAGTATGTTTAATCTCGATGTAGGAGTTTGATTTAGGATTTCAAGGGTGCATTTGTTACGAGCTGTCTTACATTTCTTTAGTTTAAGCTAAGAGAACCTCTTCTTATCCATAGGAAGAAAGTTCTACAACACTTAGCTTGATTGTTATTCATGTTATATGGGAAGTATTTTGTAGCATGAGAGTCATACTCTTGACAAATATCGCAGAAGAAATTGGTCTGTACAAGTCAAACATCTTGCAATCAATCATCACGACGACAGTAGTATTTTGTGTGCCCTACTGTGGAACAGTTTGTACACCAGAGTTCTGCTCCTCTGAGGTTGATATCTTGGATGTATTTTTGCATGCTATCCATTCGTTCCTTGATATGTCTGTCGACATGTGTTATGGGGTAGTCGTCATCCATTTCTATATGTAAATCCTTCATCAAGGCATCTTCATATGTGGTTCCGTTATGCCAACGAACATGCACTTTGATCTTTCATAATAGGAAAACTACGAACCATTGGATCAACAACTTCTCCTCAATGTCATAGTCGATCTAGCTCAGTAGATCCTTGAATCTCTTGTCATACTCCCTCACAGTTTTTGTCGGATTTTGCACGATAGTCTTCAACTTTTCAGCAGCCAAGTACTTCGCATCTGGAGTTTTAAAGAAGGATGAGAACTGTTGTTTGATTTGAGCCTTTGTTGCATTGGGTGCATTAGAGAGATTTTGAGGTCAAAAAAGGGCCTCCTAAGAGATGTACTACAAAAATATGAGATATATTAAAATATTATGAATTGGGGGTTTTATGGGGTAGGTATATATGACAAGTCACCTCCCACACTATTTTCTATGCACAATATAAATAACCATGGTTGAGTTACTTTTTCAAAATTCACTAGAAATAAAATTAATAAAATAAGTCTACATTGATGTGACTAAGATTCATTCTAAATTCCCAAAAATGTATTGTCCTTTAACATTTATTTGTCTTGAACTTGCAAAATGAAATTAAATAATAAAAAACATTTTTAAGAGCTTTTTTTAAAATTTTATGTTGACTTTTTATATTTAGTACTTTTCTCATGAATTTAATAATGTAATTTAATTGAGAATTTATTTACATGTAAAATGTCAATAATATTATTATAATCCACATTGCATTATTATTATTATTATTATTATTTATTAAATCTATTATTATTCTTTATTAGTTTGACATTATTTTATTAAATAGAATGGAGTGAATATATAATTTAAAATTAAAAACATAAAAATGATAATATATTATTTTATAAAAAAATGTGAAAGGACTTTCTTTATGAATTAAGAGTACTTCACTTGAAAATGACAATAATATTATTTTATGTGAAAGTATGAAAAGACATTCATTATGAGTACTTTACTTGAAAATGACAATAATATTATTTTATGAAAAGACTATCATTATGAGTACTTTACTTTATGACTTAAAAGTACTTACACCACTACCTTGGTTAACTATGTGTTTTTATCCACCATAGAAAATTTGACAAATAAGCATTCTTAACTCATGCAATGCCACCTCACCAAGGGGGATGATGTCATCTACTAGAATGTGATTGGTTGTATTTTATAGTACATTTTCTTTGTTTTGAGGCCCTTTTTTGACCTCAAAATTTCTCTAATGTTTTGTCAATATATCCCATATACTAGGTTAGGGCTCTTTTCGTAATGAGCCAACAAATTTTTCCATATTTCGGTCTTCATTGGTAAGGGTGTTAGCTCCCCATATCAATTCACATACAAACCAATGCCTTCGAGGATCTTCATCACCTTCGTAGAAAGGAAGGGGTGTTGTTGTGTGCGCCATGTATGCTACGAATTTGACCTCTAAGCTTATTGGTGGAGACAGTGGATTGTTTCTGGTGATAGAATTACTTACTTGAATAACTTTGATAGGTACTATTGCTAAATGTGTATTTGGAGCTTGTTCTTCACTTTTAATGATATCTTTTGGAACTTTGGGAGGTTCTTCGTTTGGTTATCGAGCGTCGTCTTTCTTCAATCACTTTTGTTGAAATCTAGGTAAAATTTTGCTCAGTCTGGATTTCACTTCTCCTCGTATTTTCTATTGAACTCACCGAATCACTTAATGTGGGAAGTAGCACGGGGGCACTTCTGCACAATCTGAATAGAGTAGATAAAAACTTATGTTTGAAAACTCGGGTTGAAAAGTGACCCAGTTCCCTTCTTCTGGTCGATGAATAAACAATTTATCAACTTCATCACCTTCATTATGTCTTCGACTCTAGATGCCCGACTGACCAACATGATGTCCTAAATATTTTTTGACAATATCCTGCACTCAAACACTCTGAGTTAGATGCAGTGGATAATGTGGTGTTATTAACTCGGGTATGTTTACTTGGAGAGATCTATCACACTCAATCCACAAGTATTCATCCATCGGCAATAGGTCTTCATAGATGCCTTTTTCTTTCTGAGCTGGACTCGAATCTGGCGGATTTCCTTCTTCATCTGTCATGATACCCGACTTTTGTTTTTTCTGGAGTGCACTAGACTGCTCCCTTAGCTCTTCACGCCGCTTTCTCCTCTTTTCTCATTCAATATTCTGGATATCCAGAGTGCTTTTGAGACTCATTGTTCTATTTTTGTCGATTTTTTCTGATTTTTCACTGCTGGTCATGTTGTATTTTCATCTATCGACTTTTGTCATACATCTACTCCATCATAAACGTGTTTGGCTACCCGCCCAATGTCGTACCGAAGCTATTTAGGTGATTGGGAAAGCAATGTACTTCATTTTTTCAAGAAATATTCCCACTCTCATTCTTGTACAAATTTATCCCACTTTCTTTCCTTCTCTTCCCAGTTTGAGTTTGGGAGTGGTGGTGACAGCAGGGGTTGAGTCTCAACAATATGCGCTACACCTTTGTCAATCAGGAACTTGAATAGAAGTGTCGGTAAAGAACACAAAAACTTGTCTGTAAGGTCGTTTTAAAACCTTTTCCTCACATTATCGGCGGACACTCGCTCTTCAATAGCACATTCTTCAAAGAACTCGTAGGCAATTTGTTGGCACCATTCTGATAGATTTGTACGACCTCCGTTGATCAGCGTTTGAATTAATTGTCGCTCTTTTTCATCTACTAGTCTTTTCATCCAGGAGCTTCTTCAATGTGAATGGCATAGACTCTACGAATTTTTCATGCGTCTTGGAAAATAAATTTTCTCTTTCTTGAACAATAGTCAGCTTGTTTCTTTTGGCATAGTTTTGCAGGTAATTTGTTATCTTCCTCTCCCACCAATCCTTAATTTCTTGCTTTGATATCATTTTTTCATGCTCGTTGTCATCTTATGCATGCATCACCGGCAATGGAACCAATGTTGTAATTACGTAGGTCACATGGTTACCACTGATACATATTATAATATTAGACACAAGCAATCGCAAAGATACAGATACAATAACAAGTAATGGAGACGAAGCAACAAGCCCTTTATTATTCAAAAAGATACGCAGAAGAGTTATAGATATGTGAATAGTCCCTGAATACTTACAGGTCGAATCACCAACCTATTTATACAATGGAAAAATAGTTACATAACTACCTATCGGTTCAATTAACCGACCTGACATGTTACTAGTTGACATAATCCATCGACATATATTACAATTACGCGGATGGAGGACCTAGTCGGCAGGTCGACTTAGGCTCCTCTAACACTTCGCATGTTTTTCTAACAAGCTACACGAGTGGATATCAAGGCTAGCAGAACAAAAAAATGTTTCCAGGGTGGAGAACCTACTATTTGGAATCCGGAGTTGATTCAGAGGCTTAAAGGGATTGATAACCAAATTTCAATTGCAGTAGAATTTTTGTTGGATAGCTTACTGGAAGGATACGTTACATAGTTTGATGTGGACACTTAAAGTCTTATAGCACAGCAGAAGGCTGTTTATTCCAAGTATTTAGAGGTAAGTACTTGAATGTTAGGAACCTATGTCAACCCTTCTCTTTACTATGTTAGTATATTGTTGTTGGACACATATGCTTTGTAAGTTGTCCCGTAGTATTTGTTGATCCATAGTTTATATTAGCCCATAGTATTGGACGCATATGCGTTGTAAGTCATCCCGTAGTATTATATGTCCCATGGTTTTGACTCATAGTATTGGGCATAGACTTAGTATATAAGTGTGTGTTGAGGTCATTGAAGGACCGTGAAGTTAATTGTATTGAGCTTGCTCAAAGGAGTTTGCCCCCTCGAAGTGGCCCGTGATCAATATAAAAGCGATTATGTTCTATTATTTCTGATATCTTGTGTATTTGCATTAATTAATTATTGCAGGTTCATCACATCTTGTATCAGAGCACTTTCTTGGGCTCGTTGGGTGGAATTTCTGCCAATTTTTTTTTTGCATCTGTTGTAGCTTCGGATTTGGGAATAATTCCTCTCCGCTAAACTGTGGGAAGTGCTTGGGCATAAACCCTAAAACTCATTGTGAGGAGTACCACAGGAACCCCAAAGTAGCTGGCCCATTGAGAGGACCTGCCAGCAAAAAGGGCAACGACCCCTACCTGATTGACTAGTTCCTACCCGTGAGGTAAACTAAGAGCTATCGTTTGTGGCAAAGAGGTCATCAGTTTTACCTGAGCCGTGGAGTGAGGGGTACTGCCCCAATACGCAAGCCATCAGATAGCATTGGTGGCCGAGTGAAACACCTGAACTGTTAGGAAGCCGTACATACCTGGGGTCCATATCTATTTTCTGTTGAACTGTTGCCGATCACTTCTGCTCCAGATCCAGCAGTTTCAGATCTATTTTGAAAGTTGTTCCAGATCCAGTCGCCATTTCAGATCCAACCATTTTTTATCCCTTCCGCGTTGTTGTTGCTGATCCATTTCTGGAAAAAAAAAATAGTTTTTTCTCCATATCCCCCTTGTTTCCACTCTGTTTCCTTTGAAATTTTTGGGGAACCCTTGTCATCCCATTCTGCATCTTTCATTCCTGAGGACCCTATCCCCAATTCCCCTTCCCAAATCCTGAAATCCCACATTTGTCTATTTTTAGGGTTTGTTATAACTTCCTCAGATTTCACCGAATCACCTTCAAATTTTACCAGTGAGTTCCTTTCTGAATTCTGCTTCTTTGTCCATCTCTGCCAAATTTTCTCATTCTATCAACCCGCTTCTGAAATCCCCCTTTTTGCTTTCTTGTCTTTTCGACAGTGTTCAAAATCTAGTCAAACCCCAATTACCCATCAGATTGTTTCCCCAATCCAAATTTCCCTTTACTAAATCAGCTTCTGTTTGTGTTTTTCTACCCATTCCACCCAAAAAAAAAAAAAAAACCTGGTTATGGTTGTCACCCATGCAGGATCACACACCATGGAGGATGCACTTGTAGCCATCCAAACCAAACACCAAGATCTGGATGAAAAATTTCTCATCCTCCATCTTCAGCACTCAGCCATGAACAATACCAGACATCCAGAATCTTTTGCAGGCACCGAGTTCTCTTCTTCTAGAAATTTTCGTGGGCCGAAGCTTGATTTTCCTCGCTTCAATGGTACTGATCCGACGGGATGGATATACCGAGTAGAACAATATTTCAGTATGCATAATACTTTTGATGTTCAGAAAGTTCTACTTGCATCCTTTCATTTGGAACAGGAAGCCCTTCAATGGTACCGTTGGTACATCAAAGCTCATCCCTAGCCAAACTGGACAGATTTTTGCCAACTCATTTTGCCACGATTTTGTCCTAGTGCTTTTGACGACTTCACAGGAGCACTCACTAAACTTCACCAAACTGGCACAGTGAGAGAGTATCAGACAGAATTTGAGAAACTAGCCAATCACACAGAAGGATTTTCTGATGAATTCTACAGGAGTTGTTTTATCAGTGGTCTCAATGATGAAATCCGCTCAGAGGTCAAAATGTTTTGTCCCAACACAATGATGAAAGTCCTAGGGTTGGCTAAGCCGGCCAAGGACAATATCAGAGCTCAACAACGCTCCAAACCCACCTTTGTTCCCTTAAGAAATATGCGTTCCTAATGACCTCCCATCACGCCTGCTCCTCAACCAACTCCTATCAAGCATTTGTCTGCAATAGAAATGCAGGCACGTCGAGCAAAAGGACTTTGCTATAATTGTGATGAGAAATTCACTCGGGGACAAAGATGTGTTCAACAAAAGCTCGATCTCTTGGATATGGATTCTTCGCCTGCCTTAGAACTTGGTGAAGAAGCTACAGATACAGTAGATGATCAGGTTGACATTCAACACCTGCCTGTTGACACCGCATCTCAGGATGACCCACCTGAGATCTCTCTCCATGCTGTAACCGACATCACCACCCCACAAACAATGCAGATCAGGGGATAATTCAAGAAGCTCCCTCTTACCATACTCATTGATTATGGTAGCACTCATAACTTCATTGACCCTCGGATTGCTAAATAGGCTGATTGTCTTGTCCATCCTTGCTCCAACTTTGAAGTCATGGTTGCCAATGGGGGCACCTTACCTTGCAAGGGGAAGTGTCGTAATGTGCGTATCTCTATGGAAGGTTATAACCTACGCTCTGACATGTTTTCCTTGTCCTTAGGCGGATGTGATGTGGTTTTGGGCATTCAATGGTTATGCACACTTGGCCCCATCTTATGGGATTTCGTTTAAAGTCAATGGGGCACAACACAAATTTATGGGCTTAGAACCAGGGTCTCTCTGCATCATCAATTCACATCACCTGGAAAAAATCCTTAAGAAGAATTCACATGGTGTCATCTATCAGCTCAATTCCATTTAGATGCACCCATCAACAGTCTCCACTACTTCCTTGGATAGATATGCAGGTATCTTTGCTAAACCAATGCGCTTGCTGCGTTCAAGAGACCTTTCTGGTAAGAATGTAGCCACATCTACCTCTCAGCAGGAAATGATGGCTATTTTGCATGCAGTACAGAAGTGGCAGCCATACCTATTAGAGAATTATTTCTGCATCAAGACTGATCTCCTGAGTCTGGAAAATTTTCTGGAACAATGGGTCTCCTCCCCAACACACCTGAAATGGGTTATCCCTATGTGATCACTTACAAGAAGGGTAACGACAATATGGTGGAAGATGCTCCTTCTCGCACAATTGATGACCTAGTTTCTCTTACAAATCTTTCTTTGCTTGTTCCAAATTGGTTGCAATATGTTCAGTAGGGCTATCTCTTCTATGAACTCCATGCTTCTTCATCAACAGGGCACTCTGGGTTCTGCAAAACGTATGACCGGGAACAATGTAACTTCTTTTGGCTGGGACTAAAAATGACAAATCAACAGATGGTGGTTGACAATGATACTTTCTAAGTCAAGAAGGGGGAAATGACACTCCTTTCGGGATTGCTCAAACCCTTGCCCATCCCTACACAGCTTTGGTCAACTATTTCTATGGATTTCCTAGCAGCGCTCTGGTGGTACAATACCACATCTCAAAGGACACCGTATGAAGCAGTCTATGGAAAAACACCACCAGTTCTTCTTCCATACACCCTTAGCAGCTCCCCGGTTCAGGAAATTGACTCGATTCTTCGAAACTGCGATCAGATTCTTCTCATTCTGCAGGACAATCTTCATATGGCCAGAATTCTCCTGAAACAACAAGCCGATCACCACCGTTCTGAGCGCCTTTTCCACGTAGATGACAGGGTTCTTCTTCATCTACAGCCTTCCAAGCAATCCTCCTTGACACTCCAAAGGCGTCAGTGGCCCGAAATGCAACCCGAGGATGCTACTGGGGAACCACTCCTTCAGATTTTGCAACAATTTCTCCAACCAAAGCTTTGAGGACAAAGCTTTTTCTAAGGGAGAGGGGATGTTAGGAACCTATGTCAACCCTTCTCTTTACTATGTTAGTATATTGTTGTTGGACGCATATGCTTTGTATGTCGTCCCGTAGTATTTGTTGATCCGTAGTTTATATTATCCCATAGTATTGACCCATAGTATTGGACGCATATGCTTTGTAAGTTGTCCCGTAGTATTATATGTCCCATGGTTTTGACTCATAGTTTTGGGCATAGACTTAGTATATAAGTGTGTGTTGAGGTCATTGAAGGACCGTGAAGTTAATTGTATTGAGCTTGCTCAAAGGAGGTTTCCCCCTCGAAGTGGCCCGTGATCAATATAAAAGTGATTTTGTTCTATTATTTCTGATATCTCGTGTATTTGCATTAATTAATTATTGCAGGTTCATCACATTGAAAAACCTGAGTTTACACATTAAAATGCTATTAGCAGAAAATGTGTCTTAAAAATGCAATCAAATTCCTAAGGTTTGAGTCTGTAATGTTTAGTAACCTAGATCGTGAAACAGACAAAGTTATTGGTATTTTGCGAAGTGGAAAAGATATAAAGTTAACACTAGAAAGAGGCCTCGTGAAGCTGAACCTCACACATTCCTAGAAACTGAGTTAGGAAGTAATAAAAACCCATATCAAGTTGAGTCTGAAAGTGAAACAGAACCTAGATACATTGGCTATCACCTTATCACTACACAGAAACTTATAGTTGAAGAAATAAATACTGCTAGTGAACAGAACACTAGTAGTAGTAACACTGCAGGAGCATGTACTCAGAATCAGTCAAGTAGTGGTATACCTCCATCATCGCAGAACACTACACTTCCTAGAAGAAGAATGGAATATGATATAAAGCTACCTATGTTTAAAGGAGCTAGTCTAGAGGATCCATAGCAACATTGGTTTCTCTATGAAGCCGTCTAGAACGTTAAGCAAGTACAAGATGATGTTATAAAACAACCTCAGCTAGACACCACATTTAGAGATATATATTTAACATGGTTCATGAAATATTATGTTGGATGGAATAGAACATTAGCGGAGATCATAACTGCGTTGATTAGATAATATTTTAAGAGACCTAAGTTAGAATCTCAGTGCATTACAGAGCTAAAAAAAATAAAACAGAAAACTAATGAGACTGTGTGGGAGTTTGATCAGAAATTTAAAGACTTTCTATATCAAGTTAGCTTTGATATAGCACCGCAACAGCATCAATAATGGTTCATAGTTGTGTTTCTTCCCCACATTAGATTACCATTGATTCAACATAAGGTAGCATCACAAACAAAAGCATTGGAAATTGCAATGATGCTAGAAGCTTCGCCCATAGGAGAAACTAGCACATGAATGGTACAGATACATACATAGTTGGAAAACCTGACATTACAACTACAAGACATGAAGAAAGGAAAAGAGATAAGAGAAGAGGTTTGGTGCACTAAATGTAAAGGAGAAGGACCTTCCAAAGAACATTTCCCTGTATTCATAGATTACATCGCTAGTGGAGCACCAAATCCATTAAATCAACCTCAAGGACCATGGTGTGAGATTTTCTGATGTAGAGGAAATCGCCCAGAGGACTGTTACCTAATCCAAAAGTATGTACAGACACCAAAGAACCTGTACTGCACATTTTGTAAGTCAGTTGGGCATGATGACACCAACTGCAGAGCATATGACCTCATGATAGAACGAAAACATGATGTCTATAGAGTCCAAGGAGAAACACAGAACAATAATGAAAATTTGCAGTATTATCAAGGAACATACATAGGACGTGATACATTTAGAGGAATAGGATGTAACACTAGCCAAGGACAAGGAAGAGGTCAGATTGTTTTCTATAACTGCGCTCAACCATGACATTTAGCAAGAGACTGGCATAACCCTTGCACTACTTGTAAGTATTGTAATTCATTTGACCATCTCATTGAATCATGTCCCATTTTGCAAGGAAAAAATGCAAGAGAGAAGACCAGAAGGAAAGAACCAGAATATATAGTTGATCCCAGCTGAGAAAAGAAATGAAGATCACAACATCCATGTTGTGACGCGAAGTGGAGCTGTGACAGGAAATGATAGAACAAATGAAGCTTTGACTTCTGATGTTCGCATAAAAAGACCAAAGCCTTCTGATGGGATTTGGGTAAGAAACGCACTTGGAAAAATTCCTACATTCAACCCTAATCAAGAGAAAAAGGTATTCATGGAAGAAAGAAAAGGATTTCGGGACACTGAACCTTCGACCATAAGGGTCCATTTGTGAAGTGATTAGACATATTCATTAGATATGCCAATCTCATATGATGGATTGCAAACTTACCTAGAACAAACAAGTCCTATCACACAGTTTTTCAAAGCTGCATAAAGCTGCTACGACATGAAAACGCCTTAGGAGAATTGCAAAACATATTGGGACACTATGAACTATGTAGTACAGTGAATGATGCACATAGAGAATTTCATCATATCAAGAACCATAGAAGGACAGGAAGAGAAATGAGGCTCACTGCGTAGATTGGATATTTTCAAATGGAACAGGTCATTCTTGACCTAGGCTCAGAGGTGAACGTGATAAAAAAACAAACCTGGGAACAAATGGGGAAGCCAAAGTTATCATGGTCGCCTATACAGTTGAGATTATCCAACAAGCAGAATGTTATACCTTTTGGGAGATTGTTAAGCATTCTTGTTGACATCAATAGAGTGCGGAGTAAATTATACTTCAAAGTGATTGAGATCATAGATGACAGTAATCCTTATCCTGCATTATTGGGGATTTGACTAGGAAATTGATAACCTCGCAATCATCAAATTGAGGAAAAAACAAATGATATTTAAAGGATGGGATATCAAGGTCATCGCACCATTGGATCCTTCACAAGAACCTAGGTATGTTGAACCAGTATGAGAAGAATGTAGAGCTCAAGAACATGATAATATTTACAATATGATAGTGAATCAAGCGGATTACATTAATCCTACAGCTGATGGAACATTGAGCTGGAGATGCGGCAGTACTTGCATATCAGAATCAGGCTCAAGAATGGAGAACTAACATACCAGAATGCATGAAGTCTCAGCTAGGCGATGTGCGAAGATAGTGAAGTCACTTCGTTGGATTGGGACAGAGGTAAGTCCAAATCTTACTTATGATGGTTTGGGTAATATCCATGCACTCCTTCATGAATATTTAGCATCAGTTTCAGATGAAGATAAGCTAACAACTTCCGATATAGAACTGCGCGCTACAATTGCTAGGTGGTGGGTTGTGCATAAAGAGAACTTGAACACATGGGAAGAATGCAAGCACTTGATGGAAATCAGATTTGTAGAACAAATAGAGGTTGCACAAGCAAAATACAATGGACATATTGACCCTAGAGATCATGTAGAGTTTTGCTTGAAAACATGGATGCATATACCAAATATAGAATGGGTTCATATGTTTTTTCACACATTGGATCAAATACCAAAGAACTGGTACACAAAAGAAGAACTTTGCAACGGTACAATAGATTAGCATGCAATGATAAAGAACTTTAAATCAAATTTCAGTTTTGAGGATGATTGTCCGAGTGTCATTGAAGCTTTACAGATCATTAGAAAGAAGGTATTTGATGATATCCCATTTCCTGTGTATAAGCAACCATATTGGGAAATACAATTGGAACATGCCCTCAAATGTTATAACTTTGTGCTAGACAAAGATGAAGATGAAGGCCCTCGCGATGTGGATATACCCGAGTCTAAAGGAAAATGCGATGTACAAAGACCTGATTTAGAAATTCCAGATCTTAGTAACCCTGTGAAGACCACAATGATCAATAATGGTACCAATAAAGAACCAAAGTTTGCTTCTATTGGGGATTACTGGGATGAAGAAACAATAGGATAGCTAGCATACCTACTATGCGAATATCAAGATTTATTCCCTACCATTTTTTTTGAAATGAAAGGCATTTTAGGTGACTTGGGAGTTATGAAAATACCTATCAAGACTTAAAAGAACCTTATTAAGCAAAGACCTTATAGATTGAACCCCAGATATAAAGAAAGAGTGAAAGAAGAAATTGACAAAATTCTTGAAGCATAAATTATTGAAACAGTAGAAGAATCATAATGGATAAGTCCCATGGTAATTCAAGAAAAGAAAGCTAAAGGTGAAATTAGAATTTGTGTGGATCTCATAAAATTGAAGGATGCATCTTTGCAAGGCCCATTTCCTACTCCATTCACAGACGGAGTGCTATATAACGTAGGTGGACGAGAGGCATACTCTTTCATTGATGGATTTTTTGGTTATCATCAGATCATAATTGCTACAGAAGAAAGGCACAAGACTACATTTTCTACTAAATGGGGATCATTTCAGTACACTATTATGCCTTTTATATTGAAGAACACACCTGGTATTTTTTCAATAGTGGTTGTATCTACAATTAAGGATTTTATTCATAAATTTTTATAAGTTTAATTTGATGACTGGATAGTATTTGGCCCATTGAAGAACAATCATGCAAACTTGAGGATGATGTTAGCGAAGTGTAGACAGTATCATATTTCCTTGAATCTGAAGAAATCTGTCTTTTGTGTTCCTTATGGTATTTTATTGGGATACATAGTATGTAAGAAAGGATTGATGGTTGACCTAGCAAAGATAGCGATCATAGTAAACATTCCAGCACCTAACTCAGTTAAGAAGCTATGCACTACATTGGGACACATAGGGTACTATAGAAAATTCATCAAAGGATAGGCGCAGATCACTATGCCTATGGAGAAATTATTGAAGAAAGAAGTGAAGTACAATTAGACTGAAGATTTCCAAAAAGGTTTGGAAACATTACAAGAAAAAATGGTTACAATGCCTATTCTCATCTTTCCTGACTGGAATAAGACATTTCATGGACACGTGGATGCTTCATCTATAGCACTTGGCATTGTACTAGCACAACAAGGAGAGGGAGTCATTGCATGTTCAAGCATAAATCTCTCTTCAGCAGAAAATAATTATATCACAACAGAGAGGGAAGGCTTAGCTATGGTGTACGCATTACAGAAATTTAAACACTATTTGATAGGTTCGCATTTATGTATGTTCACTGGTCATTCAGCTTTCAAATACCTGGTCAATAAACTAGTGTTAGGGGGAAGAATATACAAATGGATCTTACTATTTTAGGAGTATGACTTTGAAATCATTGTGAATCCAGGAAGATTGAACGTAGGACCTAACCATATTTAAAGAATTGAGTCATGAGAAGAACCTAGTAATCTAGAGGATAGTCTACCAGATGCGCAGTTATTTTCTATCCATATAGAAGATGACTATTTTAGAGATATTGTAGAATTTCTGACTACAGGTCTAACACCTACAGAATTTACTACGTAGCAGAAGAAACAGTTAGTAGTAAGATCAGCTGACTTTACTCTAATTGTAGGACAATTATACAAATTGGGAAAAGATGAATTATTGTGAAGATGTGTATTAGAACACGAGAAACCTAGGAAGAGAGACTGCACATAAAATCTTGAGATCGGGACTATGGTGGCCTACCATACACAAAGATTCAAAAGAACATTTCCAGAGTTGCGATGTATGCCAAAGAATAGGGAGACCATCTCGAAGAGATGAGATGCCATTGATGCCACAACTGACTTTACAAGCCTTTGAAAAATGGGCTATTGAATTTTTGGGACCTATTCATCCACCAAGGAAAAGAACTAGTTCGAGATATATCATCATAGCTATAAATTATCTAACCAGATGGGCATAGGAAAAACCAGTAAAGGACTGTAGCACAGTTACCACTGCACAATTCATTTTTTAGAACATTCTGACAAGGTTTGGATGTCCAAATATTCTAATGATTGATTAGGGAACTTGTTGGGGCCAAGGTCGCAGCTATAGTAAAAGCTGTGAATTTTGGGAAAAAGCACGAGTATGGAAGGAAAGTGCTAATTTTGGGACAAGCACTAAGTTTTGGGTAAGAAGGAGACGGTGCGCAGTACGGTGCCAGATGGATGATCTCAGCGCAGATCACGGACCGGAAATTGCGGAGCTCGCGCGCACGTCATCGAAGAATGAAGGTGGCTCAGCTACCATAATAAATAAGGTGATGGAGTAGAGGGCTTAGCTACCCTCATTTAAAGGCTTAGTACAGAAGTTATGGTTGCTCGGATCAAGGAGGAGCAACGGACCAGAGCATTGAAGGAGAAGGACGATCGCCCATACCCACAATCTGCGCCGGAATTCATGGAGCCTGCAGGAAGCGGCGACGTGACTGCAAGCGGCGCCTACAGTACACCTAGCCATGTGCGTGGTTAGGGTTTTTGGGAATCACTGTTGGGAAAGGCCCACAGTTTTGTAAAGGTGTGACCGTCATGGCTACCTATATAGATGAATCACTGTAATGGGTAGAGGCTTCTTCCTCCCTTCCTTCAGTTCCTCCCTTTTTGGAGAGTTAGAGAGTTAGATGCTAGACTGTTAGAGAGCCAGTCTAAAGGGATAGATCATGTGTTGATTATCCTTCACTGTAATTTCTACCTGGTGTGTAGAACTAGAGAGAGGAAATCGGATAGCCGAGGAGCTAATCCCTGAGTTGCCAGACAGTCTGAGTCGACGTCTGTGCCTTTGTAATCTCCATAGAGAGGAGACAAGCTTGAGAAAAGGGCTCCCAGCTGTGTGCGTGGAGTTTCCTGTAAGTTCTAAGGCTGCAGCTGTGTGCGCAGCATATTGTATAACTCTATCATTTTCTGGTTAATATAAAACTCCTGAGGACGTGGTTTTCCTCGAGGAGATGAGCTTCACTTATATCTTCTTGTTATAATGTTTGTGTGAATGATAACTATTTCGAGTTCAGTATTTGTGTATGCAAGACTTCTGTCTTATCTTTGTGACTGTTTGAGCGAGTTGGAAAGATCCCTTGATAACTATAAGTATCTTAAGTACTAAAGAGGTAGTAACGCACAGTCGCTGCGGCGAGAGCAGACTGCGTTACTTCGCTAGATGCGAAGGGCGAGAAAGTGTTTCGCGCGTCGACCCAAGAAATAGTTGCCTGCTGCGTTGGAAAGGAGAAACTGCGCAGTAGACCTGCCAAGGAAGGGACCCGCGCAGCTGCGCCGAGCGGCCTGCGGGAAGGTCCGACCGCCGATTTCGCAGGAACCATTCAAGGAAAAGCTATCTCCGCGTCACCCCGGTTAAGGAAACCTGATTCCTTAACCCCCCCATAGCCACTTCGGGTGAGACCTCGAGCTGCCGCGCAGCTCGTTGCCGAGAGGGCCAGTGCGCCAAGGGGTTTTGTTGCTGCGCTTCATTAAAACCCGGGTCTGCCCAAGAAAGCAGCCAACAAATGGTTCCGTTGCCTCATGACTTTTTGATCACGTCACTTCCGTTGCTCTGAACCTTGTTGCTCAGCCAACAAATGGTTCCGTTGCCTCATGACTTTTTGATCACGTCACTTCCGTTGCTCTGAACCTTGTTGCTCAGCCAACAAATGGTTCCGTTGCCGCGCGGATGAGACTTGTTATTTTGGCAACGCGTGAGATAGAACAGTGCAACAAATGGTTCCGTTGCCGCGCGGATGAGACTTGTTCTTTCAGCAACGTGTGAGATACTGTTGGAGCCAACAAATGGTTCCGTTGCCTAGTGACCAACAAATGGTTCCAAATGTGTTACTGGAACCCTACAACTAAGGAAATTGGAGACTGGTTTGATTTAAAGGCTAAAGAGTTTGCTGAACAAGAAAATAGAAGCCCTACGCTTCAAACAGAAGATTGGTTACAGAAGTATATTTATGCTGACCTTTACGAAATTTTCTTTGTTACGTTTGCATTGGAGTTACACGCTTGGATAGCCAAGTTAGCAGATTCTAGACCTACGCTGCATGTTGATCGACCCGTCACGTGGACGCCTGAGCTAGCTAGTATTGTGAAGCGGATAGACAATCCTGTGTCCCGCGCAGTAGACTTTTGGTTGAATAGTCTACTGGAAGGTTTTATTACCGAATTTGCAGTCGATACAAGAAAGAGTTTCAGTGAAGCTGAGAGGAGTTTCTTCCAAGTACACAGAGGTAAGTTCTTAAATTCTCTGAACTTATGGATTAAAATGCTTCTGTATGAAAAAGGAAAGCTATGTATTGCTTCTGATGAATAGCATAGTCAAGTAATGTCCGTAGATTCTGATAGTGATCCTGAAGTTATTGGTTGCACTCGTAGTGGAAAACGATATAAAGTAGGCCTTGACCAATATCCTTTTGAGTCTAGCCCAGACAATCGCCAAGTCCCTAGAGCAAGCCATATAGAAAGACAGGGGAGTGCTCATATCCCGTATTACCCCTTTACACCGCAAAAACCAGACGGAGCTCAGTATAATCCTACAGTAACACCTTCGAGTAGCCCACACGCTACTTCTAGTACCTCTGTACCACCTTTGTTTAACCATCCCGGAGGCACGGCTACAGTACCTCCACCTCAAACCCGCGCAAGAAGGATGGGTGATGACATGAAACTACCAACTTTTAGAGGAACAGGGATAGAGGACCCTGAGCAGCACTGGTTCTTATGTGAAGCCATTTGGACAATTAAGCAAATTAATGATGATGCTGTTAAACTGGTTCAGTTAGCAACCACACTAAGAGAAAGAGCCTTGACTTGGTTCATGAAATACTCAGCAGCACAGAATAGGACGCTTGCTGAGGTAAGAAATGCCATGATTAGAGAATTCAAGAAACCTAAGTCAGAATCACAGTGTATAACAGAGCTCAAAGACATCAAACAGTTACCTACAGAATCAGTATGGGATTTTGACCAGAAGTTCAAAGCTTTGATAGATCAAGTAAGCTTCGAGTTTGCACCACAGCAACATAAAGAATGGTTCATTGCTGCGCTGCTCCCACACATTAGACTTCCTCTTATGCAACAGAATCTCAATACTCAGGAACAAGCTCTAGAAATGGCTATGAAACTAGAAGCTTCGCCAATTGCAGGAACAAGCAACGATGTTGCGCATTTACAGAACCAATTAGCAAACTTAACCTTGCAAGTGCATGATATTAAGAAAGGCAAGGAGATTAAGGAAGAAATTTGGTGTACAAAATGTAAAGCCCAAGGTCATTCAAAGGACCATTGTCCTGTTTTCATAGACTACATTGCAACTGGAGCACCTAATCCTTTACCACAGGCACAAGGGCCTTGGTGTGAAATCTGCAGAACTAGAGGTCATAGACCACAAGAATGCCACTTACTTCAGAAATATGTACAAACTCCAAAGAATCTATATTGTAATTTCTGTAAATCAGTAGGTCATGATGAGAACAATTGTAGAGCATATGATCTTATGATAGAAAGAAAGCATGATGTTTATAGGGTACAAGCAGAGACACAAGGACCCACAGCAGGTCCACCTTATGACCAATCTCGGGACGCCCGAGCAGCAAATTATAGAGGACGCGGACGCACAACAAATTTGGGTCGTGGAAGAGGACAGATCACTTGCTATAATTGCGGAGAACAAGGTCATTTTGCTAGGGATTGCCAAAATCCTACAACCCTCTGCAGATATTGTAAATCTTCTGACCATATCATCGAAGAATGCCCTCAGTTACAGGCTAAGATGCAAGCAAAGACACCACAGGTCAATCAGAATATCCAGTTGATTGGAGCCGAAAAAAGAGAACCAGACCCTACAGTTAATATAGTGACACGCAGTGGAGCTACAACTGGTGCGCAAGAGATGGGAACGGGAAAGCAAGCGACGCAATGGGTGCGCCGCGCTAACATTAAACCAGCCCCACTTAACCTACAGAAGCAAAAAGAAGCATTTAAGCAAGCTCAAGAGTATTTCTCAGACCCGAGAGCTTCAAGTTCTACCGCAATTCCGCAGAACAATAGTAGATCGCCAGTGCTAAGACAATACAACTTGGTACAAGAACAGGCCACTACAGCTGGAAGACCTGACGACGATAAGGAGCATGCCCTAGGCAGTGTTCATGCGTTTCTGCGACAATGTTTAAAATTGTTGCGCAATGAACAAGCAACTCTAGAACTCCAACACCTGTTGGATCGGTGCCAACACTCTGCTTCGACGAACACACCACAGCGTGCTGTTCACCAGATTAGGAGTCACATTAGAACAGGAAAAGAGATGAGGCTCACAGCGCAGATTGGAGCATTTGAAATGGACGAAGTCATGTTAGATTTGGGCTCAGAAGCCAATGTTCTCACTATGCAGACATGGGAACAGATGGGAAGCCCTCAGCTTACAAGATCCCCTATCCAGCTAAGACTCGCAAATCAGCAACGAGTCTCTCCATTGGGTAGATTACCCAATGTACCTATTGATATTGAAGGAGTAAGAAGCTCTGCAGATTTTGAAGTAATCAAAATTATGGATGATAGTAGACCATACCCAGCGCTGTTAGGAATAGACTGGGCACTTGATAATTTGGCTGTCATTAACCTGAAGAAAAGACAGATGACCTTTGAGGATGACCAGATCAGGGTCATCGCACCTCTTGATCCTATTCAAGGACCAAGATATATAGAACCTATTCGCGCAGAAGAGGAAGCGCGCCACATGGAAAGCCTGTATCAGATGACCACTAACCACAGTGACTATGTCAACCCCACAGCAGACGGCCATATCAGCTGGCGATGTGATAGCTCGTGCACATCAGATTCAGATGCAGGATTGGAAAATTGGCAGAATCGTCTACATGAGGTTTCTGCAAGACGTTGCGCCATGATGACTAAATCCATTCGATGGATTGGCACAGAATTAACTGACACTCCAACTTTTGATGGTCTAACCAAAGTAACTAAATTCATACAGGAATATGAACAAAAGCTTCCAGAACCACAGCGCATCCAGGCACTGGATATAGCATTGCGCGCTACACCCGCAAGATGGTGGATTGCGCACAAGGAGAATATTCATACATGGAAAGACTGTCGCAGATTGATACTGCGCAGATTTCAGGACACCACAGCCGAAGCGCTACGCAAATATGAAGGACAGAGTGACCCCAGGTCACACATTGAAGCATGTATTCAGCAATGGTCAGATATTCCGGAAGATGAATGGGTTCACCAATTCATCCACACATTAGATACAATTCCAAGGAATTGGTATACTGAAATAGAATTGCGCAAAGGCACTCTTACTTGGGCTCTTATGATAGAAAGTTTTCAACTTACATTCAGCTTTGAGTCAGAGCATCCAAGCATTGATCAGGCTCTGAAGTGTATTAAAAAGAAGGTATTTGAACCAGGTCTAGTAACAGAATATTCCCAACCAGATTGGGCTGTTCAGATGGAGCATGCCCTGGAATGTTATAACTTTACCGCCGAAGATGAGGAGGACGATCCTCGCAACCTCAATATCCCAGAATCAGAAGGGACACGCAATATTGAAGGTCCTGAGCTTGATATTCCTGCCATCGCAGAACACGTCAAGCTCAAGAAAGTTAACATTGGCACAGAAGCTGACCCAAAGTTTGCTTCTATAGGAGATTATTGGGATGATGAAACCGTTGCGCATGTTTCAGATTTATTACGTGATTACCAGGATATCTTTCCTACCAAGTTCACAGAAATGAAAGGCATCCTAGGAGACTTAGGAGTGATGCGCATACCTCTGAAACCAGACGCCAAGCCAGTAAAGCAGCGCCCATACAGGTTGAACCCGCGCTACAAAGAAAAAGTCAAAGAAGAAATTGATAAGACGCTTGCAGCAGGTATTATTGAGCCAGTAGAGGAAAGCGATTGGATTAGTCCTATGGTGGTCCAAGAAAAGAAAACGAAAGGTGAAATAAGAATTTGTGTCGACTTGCGCAAACTCAATGATGCATCAGCGCACGACCCATTTCCCACTCCTTTCACAGATGAAGTACTTGATAATGTTGGAGGACAAGAGGCTTACTCTTTCACTGATGGATTTTCGGGATATCATCAGATTAGAATCCATCCGGATGACCGCCACAAGACTACTTTTGCAACTGAATGGGGCTCATTCCAGTACACGGTAATGCCCTTTGGTCTTAAAAACGCACCTGCTATCTTCTCTAGAGTTGTTGTTGCTGTTTTTAAAGAATTTATCCACAAGTTTTTAGAAGTCTATTTTGATGACTGGACTATATTTGGTTTACTAAAGAACCATATTGCGAATCTGCGTATGATGCTAGAAAAATGTAGACAGCATCAGATTTCCCTTAACTTGAAAAAATGTATATTCTGTGCGCCCTTTGGTATTTTGTTGGGACATATTGTATGCAGACAAGGACTCTTGATGGATCCTGCGAAGGTTGCCATCATTGCTAATTTACCTGCGCCCAACTCAGTTAAGCAATTGCGCACTACATTGGGACATACAGGATACTACAGAAAATTCATCAAAGGATATGCAAGGATCACAGCGCCTATGGAAAGATTGCTGAAGAAGGATTCGAAGTTCCAATGGACAGAGGAATGCCAACAGAGCTTGGACACACTTAAAGAAAAGATGATCACAGCGCCTATTCTAGTTTTCCCGGATTGGAGAAAACCTTTTCATGTTCATGTTGATGCTTCTTCCATAGCATTGGGAATCGTGCTTACACAGTCTGGAGAAGGAAGTATTGACCACCCAATTGCTTACTCCAGCAGAAAGTTATCTACAGCTGAGAAGAATTACACCACTACAGAAAGGGAAGGACTAGCCATGGTGTATGCCCTACAGAAATTCAGACACTATCTGTTAGGAGCTCACTTTAAAATGTATACTGATCATTCTGCTTTGAAATATTTGGTCAATAAACCAGTCTTAGGAGGCAGAATTTGCAGATGGCTACTACTCTTTCAAGAGTATGATTTTGAGGTTATTGTAAAGCCAGGCAGATTGAATGCAGGGCCTGACCATCTATCCAGAATAGAGTCAGGAGAGGAACCTACGAGTCTGGAGGACAATCTGCCTGACGCACAGTTGTTTTATATCCAAGCAGCAGACGAATATTATTCTGATATTCTTAACTTTCTCACTACCGGACAAGCGCCGGCTGAGTTTACAATCCAGCAGAAGAAGCAACTTGTTGTTCGAGCCGCAGACTTCACTTTGATAGCAGGCCAGCTTTATAAGTTGGGCCCTGATGAAATTTTGCGCAGATGTATCTTACCACATGAAAAGAGCTCTATCATCGCAGAAGCACATTCAGGTACCGCAGGAGGCCATTTCGCAGGAAAGCCGACTGCGCAGAAAATATTAGCCGCAGGACTTTGGTGGCCGACATTGCACAAGGATACTAAGGAATTCTGTAAATGTTGCGATGTGTGCCAGCGCACAGGAAAACCCTCAAGGAGAGATGAAATGCCGCTAAGACCCCAGATCACACTGCGTGCTTTTGATAAATGGGCCATTGATTTTGTAGGACCTATTAACCCACCAGGAAAAAGAACTGGCGCAAGATATATCATTACAGCTACTGAGTACCTCACCCGATGGGCTGAGGCGAAGCCAGTTAAGAACTGCGACGCTGCTACTGCCGCGCAGTTCATTTTCGAGAACATTACCACTAGGTTTGGATGCCCAGTGATCCTCATGAGTGATCAAGGTACACATTTCCTCAATGAGACTATAGAGGCCCTTACTGAAGAATTTCAAATTAATCACCATAAGAGTACACCCTACCATCCTCAAGCTAATGGTACGGTGGAAGCATTCAATAAGATCCTTGAGAATGCCCTGACGAAGATCTGTAATCAACAAAGAGATGATTGGGACCTTAGAGTCACAGCTGTATTATGGGCTTACAGAACCACTTGCAAGAAATTAACAGGTCACACACCTTTCAGCTTGGTGTATGGACAAGAAGCAGTTATGCCCATGGAATACATTGTTCCCAGTCTCCGAATTGCGCAAATTACAGAAATGGCAGAAAACAGTCGCGGAGACTCAAGCAAACGCAGATGCGCAAATTCAAAGACCACGCGCTAGTGCGAGTGGCTCGAGGGCGAGCCACAAGTGAGTGTTGGGGGCCTGTTGGGGCCAAGGTCGCAGCTATAGTAAAAGCTGCGAATTTTGGGAAAAAGCACGAGTATGGAAGGAAAGTGCTAATTTTGGGACAAGCACTAAGTTTTGGGTAAGAAGGAGACGGTGCGCAGTACGGTGCCAGATGGATGATCTCAGCGCAGATCACGGACCGGAAATTGCGGAGCTCGCGCGCACGTCATCGAAGAATGAAGGTGGCTCAGCTACCATAATAAATAAGGTGATGGAGTAGAGGGCTTAGCTACCCTCATTTAAAGGCTTAGTACAGAAGTTATGGTTGCTCGGATCAAGGAGGAGCAACGGACCAGAGCATTGAAGGCGAAGGACGATCGCCCATACCCACAATCTGCGCCAGAATTCATGGAGCCTGCAGGAAGCGGCGACGTGACTGCAAGCGGCGCCTACAGTACACCTAGCCATGTGCGTGGTTAGGGTTTTTGGGAATCACTGTTGGGAAAGGCCCACAGTTTTGTAAAGGTGTGACCGTCATGGCTACCTATATAGATGAATCACTGTAATGGGTAGAGGCTTCTTCCTCCCTTCCTTCAGTTCCTCCCTTTTTGGAGAGTTAGAGAGTTAGATGCTAGACTGTTAGAGAGCCAGTCTAAAGGGATAGATCATGTGTTGATTATCCTTCACTGTAATTTCTACCTGGTGTGTAGAACTAGAGAGAGGAAATCGGATAGCCGAGGAGCTAATCCCTGAGTTGCCAGACAGTCTGAGTCGACGTCTGTGCCTTTGTAATCTCCATAGAGAGGAGACAAGCTTGAGAAAAGGGCTCCCAGCTGTGTGCGTGGAGTTTCCTGTAAGTTCTAAGGCTGCAGCTGTGTGCGCAGCATATTGTATAACTCTATCATTTTCTGGTTAATATAAAACTCCTGAGGACGTGGTTTTCCTCGAGGAGATGAGCTTCACTTATATCTTCTTGTTATAATGTTTGTGTGAATGATAACTATTTCGAGTTCAGTATTTGTGTATGCAAGACTTCTGTCTTATCTTTGTGACTGTTTGAGCGAGTTGGAAAGATCCCTTGATAACTATAAGTATCTTAAGTACTAAAGAGGTAGTAACGCACAGTCGCTGCGGCGAGAGCAGACTGCGTTACTGCGCTAGATGCGAAGGGCGAGAAAGTGTTTCGCGCGTCGACCCAAGAAATAGTTGCCTGCTGCGTTGGAAAGGAGAAACTGCGCAGTAGACCTGCCAAGGAAGGGACCCGCGCAGCTGCGCCGAGCGGCCTGCGGGAAGGTCCGACCGCCGATTTCGCAGGAACCATTCAAGGAAAAGCTATCTCCGCGTCACCCCGGTTAAGGAAACCTGATTCCTTAACCCCCCCATAGCCACTTCGGGTGAGACCTCGAGCTGCCGCGCAGCTCGTTGCCGAGAGGGCCAGTGCGCCAAGGGGTTTTGTTGCTGCGCTTCATTAAAACCCGGGTCTGCCCAAGAAAGCAGCCAACAGAACTCATTTCCTAAATAGAACTATCGAAGCCCTGAAAGAATAATTTCAGATCCATCATCAGAAGAGTACACAATATCATCCACAAGATAATGGCACTATAAAAGCCTTTAATAAAGTATTGGAGAATGCATTGACCAAGGTATGCAACACAAACAGGGGTGATTGGGATCTCAGAATACCAGGAGTATTATGGGTAGATAGAGCAACTTGTAAAAAGTTGACAGGTCATACACCTTTCAAGTTAGCATATGGACAAGAAGCTGTCATGCCCATGGAATACATAGTACCAAGCTTGAGAATTGCAGTATTCACAAATATCATTGATAGTGAGACAATGGATGAAAGATTATTACAGTTACTTGGATTGGAGGAAGATCGCTTCATAGCAGGTTTTCACCAACAAGTGCAAAAAGACAAAGAAAAAGTATGGCATAATAGACACATCAATTATAAATTCTTCCAGGTAGGAGACCTTCTCCTCCTCTATATAGAAAATTTATGAAATTTCCTGGAAAAATAAAAATGCATTGGTTAGGTCCATACATTGTCAAAAATGTTATTAAAGGTGGTGCAATTCAGTTAGTCACATTGCTTGGAGAAAACTTGCAAGGACTTGTTAATGGGAGTAGACTAAATCCTTACAAGGATGGCCCGACTCCTCCAGGCATCAGTTAAGTAATGAAAGAATTTTTTAAGTGTCAAGTGCAGTTGAAATTGGACACTAAAACATAGGGAAGAGTTTGCACATAGTTTTGTTAAAATGCGCAGTTTCACAATAAAGGTAGATGTGTTGCGAAGCACACATAGCAAGCTAGGCTGCGAAGTAAAATAAGGGAGTCACGCTATAAAGTTCAGGTTGAGAGAAGGGAAATGCACAGTTAACTTCACAGATTCACCTAACCGTCAGTGAAGTACAAGAAAACTAGCGTTTAAATTTTTGGTCAGAAAATAGCCATTATACAATACTTTTGGGAATCAGATGTTTCTGCTTTTAATGCATAATTGTCCGTTCAAGACACATTAAATGAAGAGAAAGGACCAAAATCTAAGCAATATTTGGCCAACGGACATGGAATTTAATGCTAAGTTAGCCATTTTTGGATGCTCCTTAGTGTCATTGTTCCTATAAATAGTAAAGACTGCATAATTACTGGTCTTACCATGAATTTTAATTTTTACTGCCTGTAATTTTTGAGTTTTTACTAGTCAAGAGCAAAAGTAACCCGACAGTTTATGTCTTAGCAATCAACCTTAGATGAAATCTTAAGAGAATTCCAACAGTCTAGTTTAGAAGGCGTCATGAAGACACCAGTGAAGAAAGAATTCCTAGAAAGAGGTGGAACCTCTAGAGTTTGACCACATAATGTAAAAAGCCAAAGAAGAAAGATAAGCAGAGAGCCACAGAGCAAGAGAATCCAAAGGCCGCGAAAATTCCAAATCTGTTTTTGCCAGAACCACCTCACGACAAGCCAATTTTTCTTATACCAAAATACCTCCCTCCAAGAAGAGATAGTGTGCCACTTGTGATACTTATGAAGAACCCACACTATGACATTCCATTGCTGCCCATGTCGAGCGATTTTGTGTGCAAGAGAACTTGCTCGGTAGGATTCCAGATTGTAAGTTCTCGGACCGTGATTTGCTGCAAGAAGGGAAGTACCCTCAATTTCAGCAGGATCGGTATATGTGCCGAAAATACAATGAAAACATGAAGCAGTCAACAATCCATGCACAAGACTAGCTTACTTTGTTACAACCATCCGGATTGCTAAACCTATTATGCATTCCGCACTTTCACAGAAGCTCTGAACTCTCCACGGTTGTGTGCACACTACTTTCTTGTACGCACCAATGATACTTGTGTTTAGACCACAAGGTCGACACCAATATAGATATCATCTACCGCATCATGCACTTGAGCAAGAGAGGTGTTGATCCCACCATAGAACTCATAGGAAAAACCAAGGATAAAGAAATTTCGAAAAGGGTGAAAGATTAATTTGGTTTGGTTAAGGGAAGTCGTGGATACCAAACAACCAGAATCAAGGATCAATCCATGCGGTTCATAGTTCCATTGCTCGCATGTAAATTCCTTAGGAAATGCAGACCGACCGAGGTGTTGGTCGCTGTAATCTCCTTAGCAGCGAAGGCTAAGGATGGAATCATGTATAACTAGGAAATCTATCTCCTCATCAAGTTTCTAGATGATGTTAGAGACACACATTGTAATGGTGGAAATCATTTTCATTATAGATGGTTATTAGTGTTGATAGCATTTGTATCCTAGAAAGAACCGAAGTATCAACAGAATGTCCCGGTATTCATTGGAGATTTTTGAGGACCAAGGTTTGCAAACATGTGGGAAAACGTGATGCTGGATAGACAATGGCTCAATAACATACAGTTGTTTATGTATTATGAGAAATTATACAAAGTGAGCCAGCACACTCCGTGTATTACCAAAGAAATAACAATTGTGTACATTCGCAAGATCACATTCAAAGACGACCTTCATTTCATTTATGTTCAACCAAGAGCACAACTACAGAACCCTGAATGGTTTGAAGGGCTATACTAGTTAGATGCGTAGAAAATTGAGATAATCATGGAATACTGGCCTTTGGAGTGGAATATTGATGTGTCATAAATGCTCATCACTACCTCAGAGGAAATCACAGCTGAAAAAACACAGAACCAAGAAGATGACCCAAATAGTACTCAAGATCAGGGCCAAGATCCAAAAGAAGAACAAAAACAAGCTGTTGACTTGTCAAAAGGAGACAAAAGAAATAATCTTGACACAGCTGTACCAGAAGGAATGCAAAACAATAAACAAAAGTAAAATAAGGCTCCGCTCAATGCACAGTTACATGATGATGACTACAAGTGCATCGCAACCCAAGTCAATGCGCATCTTGAAGAGACACTTGTGTTGAAGGAAAACAAGCAAGATGAAGTCCAAGCAAGCATGATGCAGAGCCTTACAGAATTGAAGACTCTTGTAGCAAGAGTGGAATAAGTCCAGCGAGACTTAGTCAGGGAATCAAATTCTGAAGATAGAACGGGAGAGTCAAGCCAAAGGAAGATAGAAGCACCTGCCTTAACGATGAGACCTTGGCTAGTCCGTAAATAAACGATGAATGTAATATTCCTGATTGATGAACTTGTTGAAGGTGCGAATAATCTCACACATCCGGATATCAACATAGGAATGATACCCATCGATGAACTCCGTAATCTGCATTTGCAGGTTGTAGAAGAAATTAGAGATAGAGACATGATCTCATATACCCAGAATTTGAAGCTGGAAGACAGCTACAAGGAGCTACAGAATGAATGCGCACTGAAGACAGATGAGCTCAGATATAAGCAAGAGAGGCTGAAAAAGTTGAAGAACATCGTCGCTCATTTCTAGGCAAAGATCGCAGACTACGCAGAAGAGCGTAAAGTAGAAGAAACCATCTTAAATATTGGTGCTACCATGGATAATATCAAAGCAGAAATGGTAGATATGGAGATTGCGTACAAGGAAAATATTGCTGATTTAGAATCTTGGCAACAACCTGGAACTCCGACAGATGTGAAAGAAGTGCGAGCCGAAGAATTGAAGGCATCTACAGAAAATATCTCCACATAAGTGACAAGATGTCAAGACGTACTGGAAGAAGCCACCAAAGTTTGGGCAATACTGCAAGAGGATCTTGAATTACAAAAGATTCAGGATGAAGTTTAGAAAAGGAAGAAGGACCTTGATTCTATGAACATGGCTATGAAGGATTTTCCGCCAAGGAAAAGGATCCAAAAGTTTGCAGAGACCAAAAAGCTACAAAAAGAAGTAAAAGCGCTAAGACTAAAGGAGGTTGAAGCATTGTCAAAGTTACAGCTAATGTAAGAAGATGCACTAGAACTTGCGAAGGATATTGAGGAGAAACTGCAAGAACTCGACACAATGGAGAATATAGTGAAGGAACAACTGCAGTAACCTATCTCTGAGATGATGTTCGAAACAATTAAGGAATTTGAGCAAGAATATAAGGAAGAAATTACGAAGTTAAATGCAACTTTTCAAGACTCAGTGCGAAGACAACCATCCCAGGCGATGCGCAGTCGAAGAATCCCATTGAAATTGGCTTAGGGATGAGCCACAAGTGAGTGTTAGGGGCCTATTGGGAACATCCCAAGTGCAGGAATTTTTTATGATAGAGGTACAGTTAGGCAAGGCCTAACATTGGCTAGTTTTGGGAGAAGCAACTCTGCAATTCCCGAGAGCAGGGTATGGATCGAAGCGAAGTTGATAGGAAAGGACTTGTCGCCATAGTAAAGACAAAGTATTAAGTACAACCAGAGGTAGTTGGAGCAGTTATGAATGAAGCAGAAAACTGTCAGCTACAGGAGAAAAAGTAAAGAAGTGGAATGGTGCAAAGGATGCACGACTATAGAGTCAGAGTTGTGCAGTCAGAAATGCGACTATCATAATAAGTATCAGAGTGAGAAGAAGTGATGCAAAAGGACATTGAAGTTACAATGAAGTTAAAGAAAAGCGTGGTCAACAAGAGAACCATGCCATTTTGGGTTTAAGGGCACTATGGGGTTTGGCCCATAGTTATTGTAAATATGTGACCTTCGGGCACATCTATAAAAAGGGAAATTTTTTATAAGGAAGGGTTGGTATTTAGTAATGTAAGAAGAGCTTCAAGTTAGATATAGATTAAGAGAGAGAGATCTAAAGGAGGAAAAGACTCTGCAGATGAGTGCACGAAGATCTATTGTATAGAGGAGTCTTCAGCTGAGCATGCAGACTTGAACTAGTAACCTTTCCAAGTAATATAAAGAGCAATTCATGTGGACATAGCTCCCATTTAGGGGGTGAACCACGTAAATCCTTGTGTTTTATGTATGAATGTATGATGTGGTTTGTGCTTATGTATGTTATACTTATGTATTTTCTTCCATATGTATGTCAATGAGAATCGTATGTTAAGTAAGCATAACACATGTGTATGAATATGCGAAGTAACAATGAATTTGATGAATGTGTATTTCTATAGATAGAGATAACAACAATTTAGCAAAGTCTGTAACCATTGGGAATAGTGAAGTGCAAAGTTGCGTATTCATGTTGTTATGTTATGTAGAAGCGAAGTATATTTAACTTCACAAAGATCAGTTTCCACACCTGTGCATCACCAAGTTGAAAAGACCTGATTCTATAACCACCCATCTTTGCCTCTGGTGAGACTTCATCGTGTTCGTGGGTTGATGCCGAAAGGGCCGATGAAGAGGGGTTTTATTGTTGATGCGAAGTAACTTCACCAAACCTGGGTCAGCCCAGAGAGCACAGTAAGCCAACACAATGTCTATCACCACCACCTCTTCTTAGAATATTCATCTCCCTGATCTTTCTAATTCCTTGGTTGCTCGAACAACTTGTTGATGTGATTTATAGTTGTATTATGATGAACGTTTTAGGAATATTACTATTATGGATAAGCATTTAATTAGATGTTATAAACATTATATAACTAATCATAATTCATGATGGAATCATTTTTCCTTTGGGGATTGAAGTATTGGCCATGACAAGTTCTAGATTTTTTTCATGGCAATTTAAGAATCTCTCTCCCATATAGATATTATGTGTGATGAGTATGATTGAAGAGTTTTGGGATCTATTCTTTGGGTCTATACATGCCATACAATGATAGTAAGATATTGTATATATATGTATTGTGAATCTAAATTTCCTCCTTATTTTTGTGTGATCACACATATGGTGAAAAGTTGGTATATAATACTCTAGAAAACTCGTGCATCTACATTTTTTTCCAAATTGGTACAATCCTAGAGGGTTTGTATCCTCCTATGGAATGACCTTAAAACATTATTATATTAATTTAGTATGATGAAAATAGTCGATCTCAAGCTAATATGTGATCCCCTTAGCACATGAATTGTAACATCCCTCAAAATCATGACTCTAAAAATTATTATGCATGATTTTGAGCGATGTTACATATGGTATAAGAGATGAAGTTTCAACACTTTAGCCTACATGGGAACACACCAGTAATTTTATGCATAAACAAATTGAGCTATAAAACTAAAATGGTTTGTTGTCACAATCAGATACAATTGATATTTTAATTGTAGTAGTTTAGAAATTTAATTTATGAACACGGAGGGGGAACAAGTTTAACCAGAAGAGATAAACCAACAAACACCATAGGTCATCCTAGCTATAGATATCAACAAAAATAATGGATAGAGCACATCATCATAGGTGTTAGAGATTATGAGGTGTCTAATTGTAGAATTCAGAAGCTACAAGAATGATAATAAGAAGTTGCTAAAATCACATGAGGAGTAGCAAGATATAAATGAAGTTATGTTAGAGAATTTATCCAGTATTAAGAAGTAGAAAGAGTAGACCTTTCCAAAAAATTAAATGAGACAAAAACCTGATTTTCAACCTACTACTGATAAAACACTTGAGTTTGATAACTCCTCAAACGAAAGAAATGGTGAAATGGAGGATAGAGAAGAAACAATGAAATAAAAAAACTAAAAGAAAGATAATGTTTCAGGAAGATATCATGGGAGAATTTAAAAATATTATACCCCCCACATTCAATGGAGAGAGAAAAATAGGGAATGAGGTGTAGGCCTAGCTCCTGCACATAGAAAGTACTTCTAAGTCTACAATTATTCCAGCAACATGAAATCATGGATTTCCATTTATAATTTAAATGAGAAGGCTAACATATGGTGGTAAGACTTAAAGTTGGTGAAAGGGATGAAGGAAAAGGAAATGGATTGGAAAATATTTAAGACGTTTTTTAGAAAGAAGTACATATCATAGAGGTACTATGAGAACAAAACTAAAGAGTTCTATGAATTAAAACTTGGTACTATGTCCGTGTAGGACATGATCAACAAGTTTTGGGAGATGCTATGTTATGTTCCATACATCAAATAGGAGAAGGAAAAGATTTGGTGTTTCTTGGATTGCTTACCCCGGTCCTACAAGGACCAGATTTAGTTCAATGACCCCAAAACACTAGAACAAACTATGTGTAAAGAAAGGCTGTGTTATGATCAATACAAGCAATGAAATGAGACTCCTAATTCTTGGAAATATTTGAGGCAAAACAAATAAAATCAAAGGAAGAAATTTTTTAAGCCACCACTTTTAAAAAATATGAACAAGGGGTTCAATGGAGGGAATTTCAACAAAAAATCAAATCATCCAATGCCAATTGATCCAAAACTAGTACAGTTTGATAACATAATAACCAATAATGCAACCTGAGAACCCCTAAAGTATTGGGGGTGTGGAGATCCACACATGTTCAAGAAATTCCCAAACCACAACTACAATACTAAAATCATTTACAATCTACAAGATGAAACCATAAT
Organism: Larix kaempferi; assembly: GCA_027924585.1. Taxonomy (NCBI): domain Eukaryota; kingdom Viridiplantae; phylum Streptophyta; class Pinopsida; order Pinales; family Pinaceae; genus Larix; species Larix kaempferi. The sequence goes on along the minus strand of BSBM01001123.1, from coordinate 127,759 downwards.
GGGTGACATAGGAAAAAGTGTGAGCGGGATTAGCATTGCCCTTGACATAGGAAAAAGTGTGCATAGGATCAACCTTCCATGGTGGAAGTCAAAGGTAAACTCTATGACATCATTGTTTCTATTTTAATAGAGCCATGATATATTTTGAGTTGTATTGCTCCTATTATTACTGGAAATTGTAAATTACATAGAACTAAACATAAACAGTCTTGGTTAGTGCAACTAGCTACATGAACGAAGAGGAAGGTGGTTGAGATAGTAGCAAAACCGCCTATTCGAAATGAATGGAATAAACACCAAGTTAAATTTAAATATTTTTCCTTTAGGATCACACGGTATCTTAATAGGCATGGATTAGTTAGAGGCACATGAGGTAGTATTAAAATGCTATAATGAAACTTTTGAGTGTCTAGATGATACCTTGTAGCCTAGAACAATCGAAGACATTCCCAATGTTGTTACTATGAGACAAATATCAGTAGTACAACTAAACAAGTGTTGTAGAAAAAAATGTGAATTATACGCATTCCAAATTGGATATGATTTTGAACATGACAGAAAAGTCTCTTGAAGAATATGCATTCTTACAAGAGTATAGGGATGTATTTGACAATAAGATTCTCGAGCTGCCACTAAGAAGGGACATAGATTTTACCATAGACTTGGTGTCAGATCAATACCAGTCTCGAAGGATCCTTACAGAATGAGAATTCTATAATTAATTGAGTTAAAGATGCAACTCCATGAGATGTTAGATAAAAATTATAAAGGAAAATTGTATCCCTGTGGGGAGCATAGGTGTTGTTTATAAAAAAAGGATGATATATTCAATATTTGTATCGATTATAGACAACTAAACAAGATGAAAATTAAAAACAAGTATCATCTACCTTGAATAGATGATCTATTTGATACGGTCATAGGAGAAAAGTTATTTTCTAAAATTGACTTAAGATATAACTATCACCAAGTGCAGGTTAAGGATGAGGATATCCATAAACTTACCTTCCAAACAATATACAGAATGATGAGTTCATAGTCATTCCATTCAGACTCACTAATGCTCTCGTGACATTTATGTGTGTTGTGAACAACATATTCAGTAAATATTTAGACAAGTTCATCTTATTGTTTATTCACAACATCATTATTTAATCAAAGGATAAACATTAACATGAACAACATTTGAAATTATTGCTCCAGGTCTTAAGAGAACACTCGTTGTATGCTAAGTTTAGAAAATGTGACTTCTATAAAAAACATGTTTAGTATTTAGGACACATTATATACGAGAAAGGGATAGTCCTAGATCTAGACAAGACTAAGGATGTCATGGATTGGTCCATCCTTAAGTATGTGCATGATGTCAAATTGATCATGGAGATAACCAGTTACTACTGCAGATTTATAGAGGGATTTTTTAAGCTTGCATGCCCCATCACCTCTTTGCAAAAGAAACAAAAAAATTCCATATGGTCTCAAAAGTGTCAAGACAGCTTTGATAAGTTGAAGCATTTACTTACTACAACACCAATTTTAAATATAGCTTCCCACATAAGGACTTCGTATTTTGCAGAGATGCAACCAAGGAGGGGCTAGGTGGAGTATTTCTACAAGAGGACCATGTTATCTATTATGAGTCTAGAGAATTAAAGGAACACAAAAAAAATTGCGCTACACATGATTTGGAGCTTGTAGAAATAATTCACACTTAAAATGTGGTGTCATTACTTGATTAGGTTATTTATGTTAATGATAGATAATATCATCCTTAAATATATATTTGATTAGCAAAATCTAAATGCTTGGAAAGCTAAGGTGGCTATCTTTCTTGAGCGAGTATGATTTTCAGATTAAGCATATATGAGGAAAGTAGAATAGAGTGGATGATGAGCTCAACGAGAAGGTGTATGCACTACATTCTAGCAGTTGTGAATCGGATCTGAACGAAAAAATCAGATTTGTACTAAAAGTAGATGTAGACTATGTGAAAATTTGTGAAAAATGTAATAAATGGTCTACAAATAAATGGGACATAATTCAACTTAAATAAGGAAGGGATACTTATTTTTAAATATATATTTTTATAACAATTCAGCAAAACTAAAACTCTCGATTTTAGATGAACACCACAAAAATCCATGTTCAACCCATCCAAGATACTAGAAATTGCTAATAACAATAAAAAAGGAATTTTATGGCCTAATATGAAGGTAGAAGTGGCAGGATATTTAACAAAAATTTTGCAGTGTCAATAGGTATAGCTAGAGCATCAACATCCTACAAGTTTATTGCATTCCTTTACCATTCCATAATGGAAATGGAAATTAATATCTATGGTATTCATTATAGGTTTTCCTAAGTCTAGGTGACACCGCGATGCAATCATGGTAATAATAGATAATCTTAGTAAGGAAGCTCACTTTAGACTTGTTAAATATCCTATTAAAGCAATACATATAGAAAAAAAAATTATGCCTCAAGTTTTCAGGTTGCATGGCATTCCCAAGCAAGTAATTTTGGATAGGGATGCCAAGTTCACTTCCGACTTGTGGAAGGCCCTATTTGATGGACTTTGAACACAACTTAGTTTCAATACATCTTATCATCTACAAACATATGAAAATATAGAAAGAAAAAATCAAGTATTAGAGGTCATGATGTGGATGTATGCCATGGATCTACCCTCTAAGTGGGAGGACTACCTCCAGTTGGTGGAGTTTGTATAGATTAATAGACATCCGCATAGATGATCCCATTTGAAATAATCTATGGGCATAAATGCACTACATCAGTCGGCTGGGATAGCCTAGTAGATCAATTTATTTTAGGATCAGACATGTTAAAGGAAATGGAACAATTGGTACATAATGTAAGGTAGAATTTGCAGGTGGCATGTAATAGGTAGAAGAGTTTTGCAAATCAATAAAGGGCTCGCAAAGAATTCCAAGTGGGTGAACATGTATAATTGAAAGTGAATACAAAGAAGAGATCACCAAGACTGGTGAACTGCTCCAAGCTTCTACCTAAGTTCTATAGGCCATTTCAGATACTTACAAAGATTGGATCGATGGCATATCAGTTTGCATTACCACCAAGCATAAAATTTCATAATTTTTTCATGTTTCTTTATTAAAGAAATATATTCATGATTCTTCTCACATTATTGATTGGAATGTGATATAAGTAGAACCGAAGGGTGAGTTCTAGGAAAAACCAACTTGCATTCTTTATATGAGAGATATGTTGCTCTAAAATTGAGTTACCACTCAAGTAAAAATGTACTGGGAGTATTATATCCCTGAGAATTATATTGTTAAGATTTAATATGCTAAGACAGAAAATAGCAGCATTACGTTCCATTTCACAATAATAGCATATATAGGATCACTAAAGAAACAACAAGCATAGAATAAACACAACAGACACAGATTTATCCTGGGAAACTCTCATGGGGTAGAAAACCCAACAAAGCTTCCTCAATATAGATGACCAGCAAATACAAAAGATGTAACCCTGAGCATAGGCTCCTCCTTCTCCATAGAAGACCTCTCTCTCATGAGTGCGCCACTCTCAAGTGAGTGAGTGTGTGTAAAATGAGGAATACACCTACTCTATTTATACACTACTCCGACTTGTCTTTTACACAAATCATGTAGGCTCGTATTTAACCAATGGGTTAAATACCCCACTACAACTGACTGGGCCGACCCCTCTAGGGTGGTCTAATAACCCTTTGACCCACATAACACATACAAGGCCGAACCCCACTAGGGAAGTCTAATAACCCAAGTTACCACATTCCGACGAAGGAATAAACATCTCCGGATATACAATAAGATCTTCATGGAGGAATGAATCATCTCCAGAATAATAAAGTACAAATATAATATTCTTTGAAGTTACAATATCTCAACACTCCCCCTTAACGAGAAGGATACTATAACAGCATCTGCATGAGCAAGGAGTCATCAATGTCATACATGATACATCTATAAAACATTGGAAGCTTTCTCAACATCATCAGTAACTCAAGCAGTTACTGGAACATATTCAATACTGGAACATCAACATCTTCAGTACTGAGTCTTTATCTTCTGCAACACTCGAACAAATATAACAAAATCAACATCTAGATCCTCACGATCATCAGCATCGTCATCATACGATCATCAACATCGCGATCATCTTGATCTACAACATCTGGATCATCATGATCTACAGCATCTAGATCATCTCGATCTACAGCATCTGGATCATCTCGATCTACAGCATCTGGATCATCTTGATCTACAGCATCTAGATCATCTCGATCTACAGCATCTGGATCATCACGATCTACACCATCTGGATCATCACGATCTACAGCATCTGGATCATCTCTATCTACAGCATCTGGATCATCACGATCTACAGCATCTGGATCATCTCGATCTACAGCATCTTGATCATCTCGATCTACAACATCTGGATCATCTCGATCTACAACATCTGGATCATCTCGATCTATAGCATCTGGATCATCTCGATCTACAGCATCTGGATCATCTCGATCTACAGCATCTAGATCATCACGATCTACATCATCTCGATCATCACGATCTACAGCATCTGGATCATCTCGATCTACAGCATCTAGATCATCTCGATCTACAGCATCTGGATCATCTCGATCTATAGCATCTGGATCATCTCGATCTACAGCATCTAGGTCATCTCGATCTACAACATCTGGATCATCTCGATCTACAACATCTGGATCATCTCGATCTACAGCATCTGGATCATCTCGATCTACAGCATCTAGGTCATCTAGATCTATAGCATCTGGATCATCTCGATCTACAGCATCTGGATCACCTCGATCTATAGCATCTGGATCATCTCGATCTACAGCAATTGGATCATCTCGATCTACAGCATCTGGATCATCTCGATCTACAACATCTGGATCATCACGATCTATAGCATCTGGATCATCACGATCTACAGCATCTGGATCATCTCGATCTACAGCATCTGGATCATCTCGATCTACACCATCTGGATCATCACGATCTACAGCATCTGGATCATCACGATCTACATCATCTGGATCATCACGATCTACAGCATCTGGATCATCTCGATCTATAGCATCTAGATCATCTCGATCTATAGCATTTGGATCATCACGATCTACAACATATGGATCATCTTGATCTACAGCATAAGTATCCTCATCAAGACACATCATCAATACATAGCAGCATACCCTGCAACACACACGATCATATTACAGGATGATCAATCTCGCTCTCTTTAGGACATAGGTCCATGGATGATACAATCCAAATCAAGTTCTAGGATGATCAATCCTTATCACTTTAAGACAAGTCTCATGTCTAGGGATGATGCAATCCCATCACGTACATTTTGAACCCAGTTCATGGATGATGCAGTCCTCACATGTACCTTTAAGACAAGTCTCATGTCTAGGGATGATGCAATCCTATCTTCAATTCTCGGAGACATCAGTCTACAGATCAATTCTGGGACTAAGGTCCAGGGATGATACAATCCCCTACCTGTTCATTCAGGACTTCATTATCGGAGACCCAGTATACGGCTCAATTCTGGGACCAAAGTCCGAGGAAGATACAATCCCCTACCTGTTCATTCAAGACTTCATTATCGGAGACCCAGTCTACAACTCAATTCTGGGACCGAAGTCTAGGGAAGATACAATCCCCTACCTGTTCATTCAGGACTTCATTATTGGAGACCCAGTCTACGGCTCAATTCTGGAACCGAAGTCCAGGGAAGATACAATCCCCCACCTGTTCATTCAGGACTTCATTATCAGAGACCCAGTCTACGGCTCAATTCTGGGACCGAAGTCTGGGGAAGATACAATCCCCTACCTGTTCATTCAGGACTTCATTATCAGAGACCCAGTCTACGACTCAATTCTAGGACCGAAGTCCGGGGAAGATACAATCCCCTACCTGTTCATTCAGGACTTCATTATCGGAGTCCCAGTCTATAGCTCAATTCTGGGACCAAAGTCTGGGGAAGATACAATCCCCTACCTGTTCATTCAGGACTTCATTCTCGAGGACATACATCTATGGCTCTCTTTAGAACAAGTGTTCGAGGATGATACAATCCCTCTTCATTCTCGGAGACATCTGTCTACGGCTCACTTTTGGACTGAAATCCAAGGATGATTCAATCCTCACATGTTCACGAAGGACTTCATTCTCGAAGACATCTGTCTACGGCTCTCTTTAGAACATGTGTTCAAGGATGATGCAATCCCCTTATCAACTTAGACCCCGTCTAAGGACCATCCACCAACCTCTCTGTCAGCATCACCAATATATGTATCCACATCATCGACCTCTCTGTCGATGCAGGAAATCTCATCATAAGTGATCACATCACTCCCCCTTTCAAGGAGGGTCCTTCTGAACTATATTAAGCTTGTCTCGAAAAACTTTACTGGAGGTAGAGGTTTGGTTAGTACATCGGATCGGTAGAGGTTTGGTTAGTACATCGGTAACTTGTTACAAATTTGAACTTTATAGTTCCTTTCTGCACCATATCTTGTCATATCTCTATGTGCTTTGACTTATCATGGAACACTGGATTCTCTGCCATCTTGATACAACTCTGTTTGTCACATAGGATCACAGCTGGGTCTATATCTAATTCAAACAATTCTGAAGCCATACCGCTTCACAACTAGTAGAGCAAGCAGCCATATAGTCTGCTTGTGCTGAGAGCCACACTAGACTGCTTTCTGCTAAACCACAAGGTCATGGCTGATCCCAGATAATAACATCCTCTCGATGTGCTCGTCCTGTTTGATACACTTCCTGCCCAATCAACATCTGTGTAGCCATCTGAAGTCATGATCTCCAAGATAACATAGATCAAAGTCTATTGTATCCTTTCGGTACCTCATCACAAGCTTTGGAGCTATCAGGTGAACTCGTCTAGGTCCCACTAGATACTATCTCAAGGTGTTTCACAGCAAAGCATATATCTGACCTAGTATTCGTTAGATACATCAATGACCCAATAATTTTTCTGTACAGAGTTATATCCACTAACTCTGATGAGTCATCCGCTAACAGCTTCAAGTTGGAATCCATGAGAGTGGCCATTCCAACACATCAAGTCCTTTTAATATTTATCGGCATATTTTCCCTGGTTGAGAAAAATTCCTTTTGAGCCTTGCCATACTTCCAGACCTAGGAAGTAATGCATCAATCTGAGATCTTTCATTTTAATTTCTGCAACCATCTTCTTCTTTCTTTTCATGATCTATTTCTCATTCCTTGTTAGAAAGAGATCATCCTCATACAATAATGGTATGATAGGTTCATCATCCACAACCTTAAGGTAAAGGTTAGGATCAACTTTACTTCTGGTAAAGCCCAAGCTTTGTTAAGAAGCTGTCAATTCTCCCTTTGTGACTGAACATCATTCACACTCTACATTGAGTGATGCTATGCATATCTATCTGTGTCATCTCTCGTCAGATGGGTCTACTGATATGAGCCTCAATATCATTCGAACTCTGTGGTGAGTTCCTTCTTGCATCCATGTCATCTGTGTATAGAAACCATATTCAATCTTGTAGCAAAGGTTGAGATCCACATCACCCATGGTCATCATTAAGCTCATCAATTGATTATCAATCTTGGGTACCCATATAGAACCTGATTCACACTTCTTCTTTAATTACACCATTAAGAGAATGGTCTTATCTAGCCACTTGGAGCAAACATCTCGTCATGATTCTCTTCCTCTTTCTAAGAGAATCTTTTAGCCACGAGCCTTCTATATTATGTTTGATTTGTAAATCTTTTGTTGACCATCCATCACTTGTTCGGTATTCGTCATTCTTCATGATCTTTCCTACAAATCAAGATTAAGTATATGATTAGTAATGCTTCATAATCATCAGATCATGTTGACATGATAACCTATTATGCATACAGATATCATTTACATAGTTATGCAACTATCTTGACCAATACTTTGGCAGAACACTTTTCCATAACCTGTATGCATACAGTGGCTATCTAGATGCCTTCCATCTCTACCAGAACATACTATTGAGAGTGTGCATAGCTCTCAGCATGTCAGCAAAGAGGTTTCATTCTAGACAAGAAACAATGGAATGTTTGTCCAACTTACCAATCATATGCATATTAGTAGTATATTGTTCAATGCTCTATGAATGTTTACACTCAGCATGATATATTCTAGGAATACAAATATGCATACACGCAATATCATTTACTATTTGAAATAACAACTCAAATACTTATCTTTTATGTTTGTGTGGTTGCCTCCCGCTTGATCTTCTATATGTCTTTTGAACTTCTATTCATTCTGTACCACTGTGCATGCTCAAGTGTGCACTAGTGTCATCCTCATGATCTCATACACAAACATACATTCATTAGTATATTCTCAATATTATCAAAAACATTATAATTCTAAATAATCTTGAATATGTATAGTCATGATCATTAGTATTCAGGGTTTCAGGGAAGTCTTCTTTTACTCATGCATATTCTTGTTTGATCATGGGACTCTTCTGGTTAGTTAAATCATCAATCAAGATAAGAGACATAATGTGCATAAACCCTTGATTAACTTTATGAATAAGCATAACCAATCATACCAAGTATACTTATATAAGGGATCCTAACACAAGGTAAGATTCTAACATGACATAGGAAAACATACCTGGATTAGTATACCTGCTTAGTTATGTCTAACATACCTAATCAATATCTTCTTTGTTCTCTTCAATGATTTCGATATCCTATGCTGGAACTTGCATATCTCATAAGTTAAGCATAATAGAACAAAGTCATACATACCTCGTAAGTAGAACTTCTATGTGATCAAAGATTATGTTGTCATGGTCATGGAACTTGATTTGTCTTTCGTGATGTACTTGTATCTTGTTAGTAGACAACATCAACCTCATACAATACCATAATGCATTAGTACAATAATATAGCCCTAATCAATGAATGTCTTCGATCATTCACATGCATTCATACTGTTACTAGGGTGATAAGACAATTCTAACATTAATCAAGATTGTACTAATAAATAATATGAAGACAAACACATTATGAACTTAATCAGGAATCATATTTCAAGACATACCTGAACCTCCTTAAGTCATACCTATCGATACTTCTTGTAGTCTTCTTATGTAATTCCTTAGCCTCAACTCCCCCTGAAACTTGATCTGGAGCTTCATTAGGGTTTGCTAGAGAAACGCTAAAAATTCAATATTTGACTTTCACACTTCTGAATAGATGGAAGGATGTGTCTTGCTGAGCTGATCAAACTAGCATACTTCAATTTTGAAATCTCCAAAATTTGACCCCTCAAAATTGCCTTCGAAACTTCTGGATCTTCTGGACAGGATCCCGAACTAGGGTTTGATGAAGCCCACCTTTCTTCCCAATCAAAAGGTTCGATCCAAGTCTCTAAACTCTTATTTTTCTGAGGAGCTTCCAGTTGTGGTCATAGACTTAAAAAAAATTCCAACTTTTGCTGAAGCCCTAATTTTCCATCTTTCCGATCAAAATCCCGAACTGGGGTTTGATCAAGCCCGGTCTTCTACCCAACCAAAAAATTCGATATTGGACTCTAAATTTCGATTTTTCTGAGTAGCATTCAGCTGTGGATTCCGATTCCAAAAATTCTAACTTTCTCCGAAACCCTAAATTCTGAAGGCCATGAATGAACGTGCTCCAAAAAAAATTATGTTTTGACAGAAATATGTACCTGATTGTTTCTGCTGTAACTCCGAACTTTTCACTCCACATGGTATGAAATTTTTTTTTACAGTAGCCTGACCTGTCATCTTTCCATCCCGACAGGTCTGAACTCAATTGGATTTTCTGAGAAAGAGTTATGCCAAGTGTCGCAACGTGACTTGTTTATGGGATAAAACAGGAGAGCGAACTTGTACGGCGTGCCACGTGTCACTGGTTCAGCTTCGGCCTCTGAAAACATTTCTTGAGATAGTACAGTCTATGTACTACCTGTCACTTTTTATTAAATTGCATTTGGAGCTTCCTAGCCCAAGTTATGACCTTTTTTCCTAGGTCACCTGATTTTGACTGAGATCTAGAAGAGGCAGAAACCCTAACTTGTACTGATCATAACTCACAAAGTACAACGAATCTGAGGGTTCCCTTTGGAGACAAGGTACCCGGGGATGTTATCTACAACCTGTAAACGTTTCAGATCCTGAACCTTCACACAAATGGATTTATAGTGAAAGTTCCACGATGACTGGCTTTTTCTATATAATACCCTAACCTTCAAATTGTCGCAAGAGAAGCAAGTGTCGTAAGTGCCTTACATTGCCTTCCTTCAGGTTAGCTCTGATACCATATTAAGATTTAATATGCTAAGACAGAAAATAGCAGCATTACATTCCATTTCACAATAATAGCATATACAGGATCACTGAAGAAACAACAAGCACAGCATAAACACAAGAGACACAGATTTATCCTAGGAAACCCTCATGGGGTAGAAAACCCAGCAAAGCTTCCTCAATATAGATGACCAGCAAATACAAAAGATGTAACCCTGAGCATAAGCTCCTCCTTATCCATAGTAGACCTCTCTCTCATGAGTGCGCCACTCTCAAGTGAGTGAGTGCTTGTAAAATGAGGAATACACCTCCTCTATTTATACACTACTCCGACTTGTCTTTTACACAAATCATGTAGGCTCGTATTTAACCAATGGGTTAAATACCCCACTACAATTGACTGGGTCGACCCCTCTAGGGTGGTCTAATAACCCTTTGACCCACATAGCACATACAGGGCCGACCCCCACTAGGGAAGTCTAATAACCCAAGTTACCACATTCCGACGGAGGAATAAACATCTCCGGATATACAATAAGATCTTCACGGAGGAATGAATCATCTCCAGAATAATAAAGTACAAATATAATATTCTTTGAAGTTACAATATCTCAACATATATATGGGAGATGGGGGATGCCATTTGGAAGGAATATCCATCTCTATTTGTTGATCTACAATCAGATCTAGTTTTGAAGAATGAGAACAGTTTTAAGCTTTAAGGGGGGGAGTATGTAATAACTCGTATGATTAATATTGGATAATTACTTTTAATAAGATTGGATAAATTTGAGTTTGTGACTGAGTGAGAAAAATACATTATTCTTATTTTATAGTTTTAGCAAGATAGTTTCTCTATTTTGCCTCTTTTGAAGGAAGTTGTAAAAGATAGTTAAAAACACTTATATTTAATATATGGATAGTTGGAACAAACATGCTGAAACTTGGTAAACCATAACCCCATAGGTTGGGAACATAGGCTTTCTACTCAAGATAGTAATATGACACATTTCATAAAGTTTTTTTGATGAACCACCCTCCTAAGATCTAGGAGACGATCCAAGGCCAACCAATTCCCAAAGAGGGAAAGTTTGGCTTTGAGTAAGAACTAGGAAAAAACTTATTTATATGATATGTGTGAGGGAAGCATGCTACCTAGTATGCATGGGAACATCTGGTGTGAGAACTTGAATCACACACTTGAATGTGTTAAGCATATGCCCAAGATTGAGGCATTTGTTGTGAGATCAAGAGTTGGTTCCTAGAATGAGGGAAGAGTTCTATGTGGGTTAAAGAGTTATACTTCAGTGAGAGAAGGATATGTTAGTCCCTATGGTGTCATGGTTTATGTTCTAGGGTGATTTCTAAGCAAGTAGATTGGTTGGTCAGTGTTCTATGGTTGGGTGGAACATGGTTGTTCCAACTCAAATTTCTTCTACAAGGTAATCAGGTTCATATGTGTATATAATGTGCTTATTTCCAATTGTTTTCTAATCTAATTTTATTTATGTTGTCATTTACTATTAGTATTTCACTTCAGTACTTAGGTCTTTATGAATTTTCAGTAAGTATTTCAATATTTATGTCCATATGCTAACCCCAATCCTTGTTTAAAAGTTTGAAAGAAGTGTTCTCTATTACATATCTATTTCTGAGTTTAGTTCATAAATTTGCTAGTTAAATTTTCCAAACTTATGGCTCTAAAATCCTGGATAGAATATTTTTTGTTCATATATCATGTTATCTAATTTAAATAGAATAAAAATAAGCATTATAATCGCTACTAGAAATGGTTAAAAGTTATAGCAGGGAACCACTTACTATTTAAGTAACTAATCCCATAATATAAGTTACTCATATGTTGTTAAAGGAAGTATTTATTTTTATCCTATATATTTTCTATATAGAGACTTAGTTGCAACAGTAGTAGTCATTGTTATTATGCAAAAAAAATTATCTGTATATATCATGCACAGAAAAATATATACAAGTATTTACCATCTAGAAGGTGTTAATCAAATAAACATTATGCATGTAATTTGAATAGCCAAACAATGCATACAATGTTGTACATAATCTTATGCAAGCAACAATCCTATCCTTCCATATCAAACGAGTGCTAAAGACCAAAAGTAACACTATGCCATAGGCTTGCTCAACTTTTCCACTCAATCAGAGTAGTAGCCACAAATATGCAAGGTCACATATACATTATAATATCCCTATAAAACTAAGAAAAGAGATAAGCATTGTAACCCTAACGATTAAATTGGGCAAGATTTATAATAACAAGAGAATGCAATCCCAAAAAGGGAAAATAAAAAGGGTAACAATGATTATCATAGGGATCAACCTTTTTCTCATAAACAAAAATCATGGTGTAATCACACACAATTATCATCTTCAATAATCATCTAAGAGTCAAGATATAACCCACACATTGAAACTCAATACAAAAGGAACACTATTCAAATATATCAGAATAGGAAGAAGAGAATGCCTGAGTCTTAGCTTGTTGGCTACATAAAGACTCTGTATATACATTGAATACAACTAACACAAAAATAATGTGCAAAATAAGTATCGTGCCCATCAATCACAACATATTAATGAAGCCAGGATTCATTGAGAAGTTGCTACAATAACACTACATGAGGGAAAATCTAGGCCGTGCTCAAGACCGTGGTCACACCACGAGACTATACAAAACTAGTAATCCAAGAGGAAATGAATTGTATAAACCACAACGAAACCCAAGGTTGAGCACGAGGGTCAATTTCACAACAATACAAGTAAAATAATGTACTAGATATAGTAATAAAAATACCAACATATATGCAAAGGACAATCGTGAATAGACAATCCCTCATATCACACCAGAGGTGTAAATAAATAGTGAGTATGAACAAAACTTTATTTATTAAACTGGAAAGGCCTAATGCGTTGAGTACAAAGTTATTCAGCATGAGAAGTTGAGTCCAAACTACAATGTTAGGGTTAAACACTAAAACATAAGTGAATAAAATAAAACAAAGCTAAACAACCATGCCCCATTTCCAGCCACACCAAGCACCAATGTGAAAGAACCTAGAGTACCTTTCGGTGAAGCCATTCCATGTGAACGCTCTATTAACACAAGTAGCCATGACAAACTGAAAAACCATAGGTTTATCAGTTAGACAAGTGATCAAAGTATAAGACAGAAAATGAAATCTATTCACGATGAAGGGTTTAAATCTTATTGTTACTAGAAGAGAGTCATAGCCAACTAGCCAAGGAATCTCTCAAATAGAGGACGTGTTGCCTACCAAGAACACTATAATAAGGGTCAATCAAATGAAATAGAATGACTACAAGTAATAAACAAGTAACTGGAAAAGAACAAGGGTCATGTTATTTTCCTTCACTGTGTATGCACCGAGATGACAAAGAGGAGGTCAAATCCACTTGATGGACTCCCCCATCATAAGGACCCACCATCAGCTTAAAAACATGTCCTAAAGAAACCACTCATACAAACAAGAAGTTACACTAATAGAAATATCATTTAAAACACAATATAGACCATACAGTCAATGGCCATTAATGGAGTCGAACGTACAACTACAGGAATCCAAGCAAAATGTTCAGCGATAGGCTAGATCAAGACAACCAAAAAATCATGACCAATACAATAATGCAATATGTTATCAGTTACGGAAAAAAACAATGTATTAGCAAGGATAATTAAATCCATCAACCACTCTTTATAGAATGCAATCAAACATATGCACATTGGTGTGGAGGTGGCTATGCAATGTGGAGTCTAACGGGGCTTAGGTCAAGCTAGCTCTCTAGTCACCATGCAATGAATGGATTTCACACAAGCCAGGAACAAGACAAGGACAGAAGATGTCGGAGGTGTGGGACATCAAAAAATAAATACACCACCCTATGTAGGAATCCCCACCACCCACGCATTAACATGGAATAACAGTATGGAATAACATGGAAATCAAACAATTGGTTAAAGGGTGAATAATCAACATTCATGGTCAACAAATTCCAAGTCGTGGATGTTAGGAAATGCTTGTGGACCACATCATGGCGGTGGTGAATATTAATTCTACCAAGCAGTGTCCCCTGACAATCATCAAACCCAAAGTCTAGACAATCCAAACCTTATGTTATTACATGCTACTGTGACCAAAGGCTATGCTAATGTTAAGCCCTAAATGTGGGCACATTTCCCCTTATATGGGTCACATTACATTAGTTTTGATGTCGAATTGGTCTATTACTTGTAATTATCATTATTATGGTTATATTAGTTATGTTAGCTTGGGTCAGTTAGTTGGAATTGCACCTCTTAGTCTCCTATATACAGGGAGACATTTTCATTTGGTGTAACAACCCTCATGTATGCATATTTGTGGAATAATTATAATGAAATGTAAAATAATAAAGAAGGGGTAAATAATAAAAAGGAATCTGAAACAACAAATAAAGGAAAACCAATTGCATTAAAAGAAATTAAGAAAAAGGGAGATAAAAGGAGGAGGAGAAGAAGAGAGGGGGATCTTTTTGTGTCTTTTTCTCATTTTGGAAGGGGATATTTGGAGGAGCCAAGGAAGAATAAAGAGGGTAACAGAAAGAGGAAAGCAAGTAATTTGTTGCATAGGTTTAATTCTTGGGGGATCGGGGGCCTCAGCCATTGGCTAGGGGTTGGTTGGGTGGAGAGTCGTCCCCCCACCTTCAGTTGTGGCATTGGAGCTATCAAGGTAAGTACTAGGTCATCTAATCATGTAAGGCTCTTTAATTTTTTCATATAATATTATTTATTGTTGATGGATCTACTATTTGTATTTAGAACCCCTTTGCATGTTGGTTCTTTGTTGTTTACTGGTTTTTATGATTTGGGGTCACTACAATTGGTATCGGATCCCTAGGTTCAAGCACTTGGCTTGTAGGGTGTCACCCATTATTCCCTTTGTCTAGTTGATTTTATGTTTTTCTCTGCCATTTTTTTTTTGTTACATAAGCCCATATCTGTAGTGTTCCTTTCTGATATTGGTACATGACACTCGGTAGATTTTAGTTCTTGGGAGCGATAGTCTGGCTTACTTAATATGCCTTTGAATCCAATAGAGGTGTTGTAAATAAATCATTGAGCGTTACCATTGTAGAATAAGCATGGATACCTCCATCTAAAGCATATGAGCATTTATCACCAAGGCATTTGTCACTTGCTCGATCACCAACTAAAGAATCTATCAATACCTTACACACCATATGTATTCAATACTCTTTATGATCCATACCATGAGGGAGAATATTTTGTTCAAGGTTACCCATTTAGCCTTGGTGAGTTCATCCCATCGTTTTTAACAGTAACTTCCAGCCAATGAAGAATTGGTCAAGAAAATAAGATTGGTTTTATGTAGATTGTCTTGTTTTGTTTTTTTTATCTATTACTAGTGGTGCGATCTTGAAAGAAGAACGATTTAATTGTTTGACACAATGGATTTCCATTGCAATGGTGTGTGGGAAAACATTTTTTATTTACATGCAAAAAATTCGTTAGTTTGAAATCTGGAAGTGAAACGTGACTTTGTTTAATGAGAAATCGCCCTTGAGAGAACAAGAACCAATCATCCACTTTAGAATTGGGTGTCAACTGCTCATAGTTACCTCAGATTCTAAAGTGGTGTTTGATGTTTAAACCAATGTTCTTCTAAAGAAGGAAACCATGTTGCCTAGTTGATTATGTCTTCATTAATGAAAAATGTCAATCCTTTGATGGTTTCCATTCTCCTATCAAAGGATTGCACAAATTCCTTTTCTATGGAAGAGTTTCCTCCCTTAGAACATTCAAGAAACTCCAACCATCCAACATGCATGAAAATTGCCACTGCCTTGGGGTATTTCACAAGCAGTTCGGTATTATGACAAACTTCCCATAGCTGCGAAATTATGGGTATCTCCCCCTCAATCATATTCCAATCTCATCTAAACTTTCTATGTAGAATTGGTTAAAAAAAATTGAACTCCCTTAATGGAATTGTTGAACCACCTCCAAATTCTATTTGTAGATGTAAGAAATGGGCATTGTACAACAAACGTGGAAGGATAGTATACGGGGTATGTGTGGGAGGGCATGCATTTGGTAGCATGAGTGTAATAGACAATGAGCCAATTCCTTTCATGGTTATGCATTGGTTGATAAGGATGGCCTCTTTGAGAGAGAACCGATCCGTTCCATCCTTAGCTTAGTTATATAATAATTATTTTTGCTTGTGGGAGGGAGTCGGTTCTACAAGCCAACTCCATTATATATTATTCATTATTGAAGAAGCGGAATCTCAAGTTAAGATTCATCTTCCATTTAAAGCAAAGGTCAATTTTTTTAAAATATTTGTTTGAAGGATAGAGCTCTTTGTATGAGCCAATTTGTTCTACATACAAATATATTTTCTTTTTAGTTATTTTCTAATCGTTCTTCTACTCTATTGATAAGTCATGAAGAGCTATGCTCTGTATGAGAGCCATGCTCCAGTAAGTAGCATAGGTTATAACTCATAATCGATGATCAATTGGAAGTATGTATCTATTATTAATATTCAAAAAGAATATTAGATATATAGTTATGGGAGAATGCTTCGTAATTATGTTATGCGACCCAATTATTATTGCAATAGGAAGTTTCATTTCATATCGAACCTTATGGAGGATAAAGTCAACAATAAATCAACTGGCCAATGCGGAAAATAGTTTTATGCTTCCCTATATGTTGTAGCGGCTTTATCATTAGGTTAAATACATAGATGGACTTGGCAGAAATAACTAGTTTTACATTCTGTGTTCCAAAATTTGATACCCATAATAAATATGGGATTAAAAAAAGGAATTACAATTGTGCAAGTCTCATATCTTATCTGAAACAATTTTCCATATTAGCGGATCCTTTTTGTGGTTGCTTATAACTTGTTTATTTAGCCCACAATCTTAGTTATGTATATTCCTTATACTTCCTTGATTGGATAAGTATTGAAACCATTAGATAAATCATGTACAGGATCAAATACTAACTTTAAAGATTGAACATACAAGTAGTATTGGATGACTAGTACACATTAGGCTTTCAAAATGTTGCCAGCATTATATTGTCAAGCTCACTTGATTGCATTTTACAATTAATTTTTGTTAAGGACTTTTCATGGGAATCAATAAATTCTCTTCTTGGAATGGCCTGGAGCTGTATCAGATCTGGGTATAGACAATTATCATGAACTGGGAAACATACCCTAAATAAACTTCTCCCTAAAATGGATCTGGGATGGGTATGTAGAATGAATACATTTTTTGTCAACCTTGTAATTTTGTGAAGTGTGATGCCTTTCGATATCAGAAACCATTGCTATAAAGTCTAATGCAAATTATAGGAAATGAATACCACTAAGTTGTAAACAAGAAGACAAATCCAATTTCAAAAAATAGTAATCAGTTGGTTGAGCATTAAATCTTACAATAGCCATAACAATCTACGACTATTAGCATAGATAGAAGCCTCTATGCAAAGAAGAAAGGTGACTGAGGTATTATATCAGAATACACTTGTTGTAACTGTCTGGGAAAAATATTTGTTTTGAAAGGAAACATCAATATTTTTTTTATAACCAACAAATACTTGCAAGCATGCAACTAGTGTAAATTCCAAACAAATTACATTCGTAAATTGGACATTGACTACCATACAATATTTTTTAAACGAAACCAGAATTGCAACTCAAACCTGAGATCAAGTGCATCAAGAGGTGTATGGGAAATTTTTAGGTCATTATTGTGCTTTTGAAATATGTAGATCAATAAAAATAAAAATAAAAATAGAAACCAAAATTCAAGAAACAAGAGAGAACCTAGGAAGCAATCCTGGAGTTGGTTTGGCAAACAATAGGCAGAAGCTACAGTTCCCAATCATTATCCATAGAAGGATGATATACTTGACAGAGCAGGTATGTTTCGCACATTGCAATACCAATCAGCCATAGGAGAACACGGAAGCTCTATATCAAGATAATAAATGGCTCAATTTCAAAACAATTTGTTGCACAAAAGATTATACTGACAACCCTATTGATGCTCCTCCTGCCTGGGGCTACCTTTAATGTCAATCCAAAGAAAAAAAAATGGCTACCCTACCTATAAGGAGCCAAATATCCAATATGATCAACATTCATGCAGATACCGATGTCCAAGGTTGTTCAACAGATGCGTCTTTTCCATTGAATTTGAAATTCATTGACATTGCAATAACCATATGCCTTTTAATTTGTTCGCCTATTACATTTGGAGTATATTGTCTTGTATTTTTTTGTGTACTTAGTACATTATATAATAAGGTTTCTCCCACGAAAAGGCTTGATATTCATCTATTTTAATCATTAAAGGTGTGGATTACTCCTTTTAATTTATTTCTTCTCTTTTCTTGCTCTTTTTGGAAATTTGTTGCATAACATTTGGTATTAGAGCTCTTTCCTCGGGACCGGTTTCTTCAAAACGAGTCATCTTAGAATTTTCTCTATAAGATATTTTCTATAAGGTTTCAGAGGTCAAGACATAAAAACTATCTAGAAAAAAGCCTTGATATATTTGGTCCAATTTTAAGATCCTGATCTATTACAGGTGCATAGATATTTGTTGTGGAAAATAGGGTTTCTGACTAGTACAAAAACTAGTCTAAAATAGGTGTCCTGGGAAAAAAGGTCGTATATAGGGAATATAAGATCCAAATTGAGTGATACCTACTGTAAAAGAAATAATAAAGACCGGAGTATCTTTGGTATCTTTTTAAAACTCAGATCCGAAATATTGGACATGTAGCATACCGTACAAGTTCGTTCTTCTGGAAGGACCAAAAATAAGAAGTGTTGGGAGATTTGAAACAATTTTTTAGTGGCACATCATAATTAGGTCATACCAATGAAATTGGAAATAGTACACATTAGGATATAACAGACCAAAGTTTCAGACCCATATGAGCCAAAAATTGAAATTTACATTAATTCCAAGTCGTCAAGAAAACAATTTTCTAATCAGGGTTTCAAAAAGGTACACCATTTTAAATTTTGAATAACTTTGAGTAGAAGGATCTATTTGAGTTGAAAAATAGGGTGTGATATCTATATATATTGTTCAAAATTCCACCAAAGTGAAGTTGAAAAATTCACACTCCAGTCAAAACAACAAAGCACTCATCCCCGACGTATGATGAGAGGGAAGACCTATCTTTTTGAGTGTCCTAGTTGGAATATATGATTAAAAGATCTATGAAAAAAGTTGATTTAGTTAATTTAGAGGGAAATTTGATGAAACATATGGAGGAAAATATGAAAGGGTATGTGAAAAAAAATGATTTACTTAATTTAGAGGGGAATTTGATGGAACATATGGATAATAAGATGGAAAATATTGCTAAGTTCATACAAAATTAAAAGGATACTCCTCCTGCAGTTGATGATGTGTTCAAGGATACTCAAGAGGATAAATATAAGTTCCATGTTGAGAAACATTCCATGAATAAGAATATTCCAAGAGTAAATGATTATTGTAATGGAAGTAACCTGGGATGGTCCCCAAGGGGTATCCAACTCCCCAAGATTAACATGATGAAGTCTGATGGTAAAGACCCCATAACATGGAAATTCTAGATGCAGTAATTATTTTATATACACTAGATTCTGAAACTTCAAAAGGTACCTATTGCATATTTATATTTAGAACATGAGCAGTTTCTGTGGTTCCAGTGGCTTTGTGAATGCAAAAATAGCTCCATTATCTCTTGGTCCATTTTACAGAAGAATTGGTATCATACCATGATGATGTTGAGAGAAATTCCTTCTTTACTCAATTGATAAATCTAATGCAAAAGGGACTATTAAGTGAGCACATTCAACAATTTCAAAAGTTGAGTCTCAGAGTGGAGGGCATACTAGATGATATATTGTTGGATCTCTTTATTGGAACCTTGAAGGATAACATTCAGCATGAGGTGTGTCTCTTTGAACCACCATCTTTAGAGACGGATTTCATGATGGCAAGGAAGGTTGAAAGTAAAAATATGGTGATGGCTAATAAAAACACCACTTCCAACACATACAAGGAGAATAATGTTGCTTTTTCTAACTCACCTCAAAGGTTGACACCTCAGAAACCATATGAAAGAAGAGAAAAAGGTTTAATATGCTTGAATTGTGACAAAAATTATAGTAAGGGATATAAGTGTGGTGAGAAAAAATTATTCTACATATGTTGTGAAGAGGAGGAACCAAAAGAACAAGAACCATCTCAAGATAAAGAAATAGAAGAGACTACTTCCAAAGAGATTAGTCCTTCCATCTATTGTCATGCTTTGGCATGAATTAGCACTCCTCAAACTCAAAATATCAAAGGATATATCAAAAATAAAAAAAGGTAATAGTGTTGATTGATTCTGGTAGTACTCATAATTTTATTCATTGTAAATTAAAAAAAGTTCTCAATTTCTTTGTATATCCAACACTAGAGTTTCAAGTAATGATTGCAGATGGAGGAACTATCAATTGTTCATGTAAATTCCATAAGATCTATCTTACTATGGGGGAATATGTTTTGAATATTCCAATGATTTCTATTCCAATGGGTGGTACTGATGTTTTCTTAGGAGTTCAATGGTTACAATCATTGGGAACCATGGATTTCAATTTTCAAAAGCTTTTCATGAAATTTTTATGGGAAGGAAAGGAATATGAGTTAAAAGGTATCACAGGGAAAACAAGCAAAGTGATAATCTCTAATGGTATGATAAAATTGATGAAAAGGGAACATCAAAGTGTAATTGCACAATTATGCTCACTAGATGTTCAAACATTTAAGCCTATTATTTCACCAAATCTCCAAAGGGTCATTAATAAGCATTCCAATGTATTTGAAAATATTCCGAAAGGTATTCCATCTCTTCGATATTTTGATCATGCTATTCACTTAATTCTAGGAAGTGTTTCTCCTAACATCGGACCTTACAGATACCCCTATAGCTAGAAGAGTGAAATTGAGCATACGATTGAAGAAATGTTAGAGGCCAGCATAATTAGACCTAGCCAAAGTTCTTACTATGCACCAGTGGTAATGGTACACAAGTCAGATGGACCATGGTGTATGTGTACAGATTATAGAGAGATCAACAAGATCACCATTAAAGATTAGTTTCCCATTCCTGTGATTGATGATTTGTTAGATGAATTACATGGAGTATTTTTCTTCACAAAGTTGGATCTTCATTCTGGGCATCATCAGATTAGAATGAAGGATGAAGACATCCAAAAAAAAACAGTTAGAACTCATGAAGGTCATTCTGAATTTATGGTCATGCCATTTGTTCTCATGAATGCGCCTTGCACATTTCAAGGTTTGATTAATTCCCTTTTCAATACTTTTCTTATAAAATTTGTGCTACTATTCTTTGATGATATACTAATCTATAGAAAGTCTTCAAAATAACATGTTCAACATGTTGACAGGGTACTACAACTAATAAGGGAGAAAAAAATATATGAAAAAACTTCCAAATGTTTCTTTGGGGTAAAGGAGGTATATTATTTGGGTCATATTGTATCTTAGGAAGGTGTCAAGGTAGAACCTAACAAAATTAAATCTATGATCAACTGATAGATTCCCAAAACCCTGAAGAACCTTCAAGGATTCTTAGGTCTGAGAGGGTACTACCACAAGTTTGTTTGGAACTATGGAAGAATAACAACACCTCTAACATCATTATTGAAGAAAGATGTATTTTCTTGGACTCGAGAGGAAACTTAAGATTTTGAACAACTTAAAGATTCAATGTGCAAAGCTTCGGTTTTGGCCACACCAGACTTTAGAAAAACCTTTATTGTGGAATGTGTTTTTTTAGGAAATGGCATTGGTGCTATACTAATGCAAGAAGGACACCTGCTTGCTTTCACAAGTCATCCAATCAAGGGAAATCACTTACAGAAGCCCATTTATTAGAAGGAAATGTTGGAAATACTGCATGCTCTTAAGAAATGGCATCCTTACCTAATAGGTAGGAACTTCAAATTCAAAACAGATAATGATAGTCTTAAATACTTCCTGGACCAAAAAGTTTCCTCAGAAGGGAAACAAAAATGGGTAACCAATATGTTGGGATATGAATTTGAAATCATCTATCGAAAAGGGAAACAAAATGCGCTGGCAGATGCACTCTCTAGAAAAGATGAAGATGTTGGGGCATTACTTTGTGCAATTTCCATTCTACAAGTAGATTGGGTTGTAGCAGCAAGGGAAGAATGGGAAAATGACCTATCTGTGTGGATGCTCATTCAAAAGCTACATAATGATCCCCATGTATCAAATAATTTTTTGTTGAAAAATGATTCACTGTGGTATGAGGATCACTTATATTTATGAAAAAATCCAAACTCAAACAAAAGGTCCTCTTATAATTACACACCCCTCCTATAGGTGGGCACTCTGGATTCCTAAAAACTTACCACAGGGTCAAGAAGGAATTCTTTTGGGAAGGTCTTAGATATGATGTTCAAAGTCTCATGGATGAATGTTTGGTTTTCCAACAAAATAAGGTTGAAACAGTTAAGACCCTAGAACTTCTACAACCATTAGACATACCTTGTCAGCGTTGGGAGTAAGTCTCAATGGATTTTATCACCGGTCTACCCAAGTCAGAAGGAAAGAATGTTATTATAGTGGTTGTTGATAGAATCACAAAGTATGCACATTTTTGTGCACTCTCTCACATTTTTAATGCAAGTACACTAGTTGCATCCTTTATGGAAACTGTTCAGAAGTTACATGGAAATCCAAAGATATTGTAAGCGATAGATATCTAATTTTCACTAGAATTTTGGGTTGAATTATTTTCTTGTTTGGGTACCCAATTGGCTCATATTTCATCTTATCATCCTCAATATGATGAGAAAACTGAGATAGTGAACAAATGTTTGGAAGGCTATCTTTGATGCTTTGCATCTAATAAACAAACAGAGTGGGTGAAATGGTTTTCTTTGGCAGAATGGTGGTACAATCTTCCTTCCATACATCATCAAAAATGTCTACATTTATGGCACTTTATGGGTACCATCCCCCATCTATCACATCTCCCTTCAAAGGAAAATCTAAAGCTCAAGCCATGTAAGATTACATAGAGCACTAGCAAGAAGTTCTCAAGATACTTAAGGACAACCTTACTATGTCAAAAGATAGGACGAAACAATGAGCTGATCAACATCGTGGTGAAAGGAGTTTCGAAGAAGGGGATTGGGTGTTTCTGAGGCTATAGCCTTACAACCAGATGTCCCTCAAGCAACTAAATAGGGACAATAAATTAACATGCAAGTATTATGGTCCTTATAAAGTGTTGCAAAATATTGGTAGTATGGCTTACAAATTGAAGCTCCCTTAATCTTCAAGAGTACATCCAGTCTTCCATGTTTCTTGCTTAAAGAAGGTAATAGGAGATAAGATCCCAATTCAAACATTTTTTTTGGATCTTGATGAAGAAGGTCAATTCATATTGGAACCTCAAAAAATCACTGAAAGAAGGACCAAACAACTACGAAATCAGGCTATTACATAGTACCTCATCAAGTGGAATAACTTACCAGTTGAATATTCGACATGGGAAGATGAGTCCTTCATTCAAAAGTATCTGAAACTAATCAAGAGTTAAGGAAAACACTTTTCTAAAGGGGAGGGCATGTTAAGCCCTAAATGTGGGCACATTTCCCCTTATATGGGTCACATTACATTAGTTTTGATGTCGGATTGCTCCATTAGTGATAATTATCATTAGTATAGTTATATTAGTTATGTCGTTTTGGGTCACTTAGTTAGAATTGTACCTTTTAGTCTCCTATATATAGGAATGAGACCTTTTCATTTGGAGCATCTTTTTGTGTCCTATCTTGTGTACTTAGTACATTGTATAAGGAGTTTCCCCCCTCTAAGAGGCTTGATATTCATCTCTTTTCTTCATTAAAGGCATTGAGTACTCTTTTCAATCTATTTCTAGTCTTTTCATGCTCTTTTTGGAAATTTGTTGAATAACAGCTAACAATAACGTTAGGTTGTACTGTTTAAGCTTACATATATCTCCCACATGGGTTAAGGGTACGTGTAAGTACATATATGTTAATTAAATGATAATTCTAGGGATAAGGGTCTAGATAACTTTGAGAGTTACATATATCTACACACACACACACACACACACAAGCATAGAATTGTATAGCCAAGTGGAGGTATATAGTCTACTAAATGGAATTATAATTTTCCATGAGAGGCTTAAGAATAATGAACGATCAAGGTATTACAATAAATGAATAAAAAATATTTAGATTAATGAAAAATAAAGGGCCATGTTCAAGCTGCTTTGATGGGGGTTATATTAGACCTAAGTAATCAATTGTGTCCTCCCATTGCATATGATATTCAATTTTTTTATTTACCAGATGACGCGTTGAGAGCGATGGAGCGTTTGGATCTTAAGAATTATGCACCATCCATAAGGGATAAGTGTAAGCAATTGATTGCTAGAGAAAATAACTCCATGGGTGAGGTACGCAATAATTCTACAAACAATGTTATAAAAAACACATTTACAATATTAGCTAGAATGCATGTTGCATACAAATTTATTGGATATATTACTTTGTATATATATATTTGAGCTCGAACTCTCATGTCCGTCAATTTTTTCGAACATATGCAGTTTACACAATTTCTAAATGTTGATTACAGTCTCAGCACTAGTGAACATTTTGGTGATGAACAAGTAGAATAGGAGTGAAGTGATATATATAGATTATTACTTGAACTTGCCAATGCCTAAGTGAAATGAATATATGTAGTTACTTTCTTACATTTTAAAGTATTTGTAGGTTAGCACTAATAATGTCGAGTATGATGAGGAATTGTTATGTAAATAGTTTCCACCGAAGACACATGTAACAACAATTTCCTTTTGGAAAGACTTTATTCATTTCGGTATACTTTTTCCCAAGAGGATATATATTGATTTTAACTTCGATTTTCACTTTTTAGGTCCATCAAAATTGTTAACGGATAAATCCATCGGTATGGACACCAAACGATCTCCCTAGTCCGAATGTTTTAGATCTAGAACAAAGCAAAACAAGAATGAAAACCTTTCCCTAGATCTATGAAATTACTTGAATACAAAGATTCAAGTCCATACTTATTTTCGAAGGTCGTCCTCATGGCTTGAATCTTTTTTAATCCTACATGTTGATGAAGAGATTACCTGCAAAATATTCAAAAGGACAAAGAAAAGAGACTACAATATAACATGATACATCTAATCAATTGACCAAGGAGAACTACTATAACTGAAATTACACATACTTTATGGGAAAGGAAGACATTGATGTATTAATTAAAATAGAGGAAAGAATTACAACCAATGAACCATTGGTGTTGAAGATCCTTTCCAATGGAACCTTGCCTCAATTTTCCAATCATGGAAGAATGGTTTCTTGGATTAATTTCTCCATCATTTGGATACCCTCATTTCAACCCCCCTATCCCATGAAGAGGAGCTTCATTTATAGGCCAAAAGAGATGAGGAGGATAGGAGAGGATTAGGGATGAGGAGGTGGGATCCTATTAAGCTGGGAGTTGAGTAAGATCCACCCTATATGGAAGGGATAATCCTCCATGAGGGTCTCCTTCGAGAGACTTCTTGAAAATTCTCGTCTTTCCCTCCGTACAGGCACCAATGCACCCTGGAAACAAGCAACATGCGCTAGAAACACACTTTATAATGGATCAAGGTACACTGATGAGGAAAATACGCTCTTTAATAGAAGGAAGGGTGCATTAAGCTCTCTAAACAAGGTTTTTATAGCGAAAAAACCTCATGACTCATCTTCCAAGGATTTTGGTCAAGCACTTCAGGTATTTAGGCAAGGATAAAGTGTACATGGTTTGTAATCATGATGAGTACAAAATTTCTGTGTAACAAAAATTATGAGATGGAAATTGAGGAAGAAAGAAATGTTGAAGGAATTCCATTTCAGAGACATACTTAGTTACTTTTCCGTCACCTCCATATTTGGAATAAATATGAATTAGTATTGGTTTCCATCCATATAAGAAGATAACATACCAAAAGTTTATCAAAAATTTGATATAAGTGAAGTTATCCAAACCCTAAATATGGAATCCATGGAAAACCTATCCACAAAAAGAAAATTAACTATGCACAAGTAGGCCACGTATGGATTGTTCCCTCCACAACTAGCACATGTCAAGCTCGAAGGAGAAGATTTCCAATAATAAAGACTCCAAACCATGAGTGTTGCATGAAGTGTGCCAAACACTCCGCCTACTCAAGTATCCAAATCTATACTTCTCTTCCTATGATGATGAGATGAGGGAATATGATGGGTGCAAACTCCTCCATAGACATCTATATTTTTCTCTTTTGCATGACCCTTCCTCCATTCCTCACCTTTAAAAATATTATTTGTCTATCATGAAATAATTTTTAAGGATATGTGATTTTCTTATAGGTATTTTTCATTCACCTAAATTCTTTTGGCACACCTTTTTCCAAAGATGAGGTACTCTTTTTTAGGAAGCATTCTCTTTTTTACTATCATTTCTAGTTTCAAGGAGAAGAGACTTAGATCACCATAACCTACACATAGTTGGGGAATTGGTTTTTAGGGCCTTGATTTAACATGGGACATGCTTTCCAAACTTAACTTAACAAGAGATAAGGGTCACTTGACTTACTTGAGAGACAATTATTTTAGTCACTTCCAATATATCATGTCTAAGATGCACATGTTGGACATGATCACTAGATCCAACTATCTACAAAGAGCCTAGTCTTGAATCCTTTTATGATTCTTTGATTAGAGAGCAGGATAAGCTCATACATTTTGGAATGTTTAGCAATGCAGATAGATCTGAAAAAGCCTTGTTGGAACAATAGAAAGAGAAGTCCAAGCATCCCAAAAAGAAAAATCTTCGCAATATTAAGCCAAGCAAGGGTGGAAAACCCTCTCAGCCATCTTATTCTTCAAAAAATGACAAAGGAAATAAATCAAAAGGTAAGAAGATTGAGCGACATTGCAACGTTTGCGGGAAAGATAATCATGATGAATCTAAATGTTTCAAGAAGATGGAATCCTTGGAAACAGTAATGAAGAAGCGCCACATTAGATTTGATTAGTCTTCAAAATCTTCATCTTAGGGACATGCACTTTGTGCTTCTGGTTTTACCTATAATTCATCTTCTTCTTCTACTTCGAATGAGTGGCTCATTGATTTTGGAGCATCTTATCATATTGCTAAGGATAAATCCGTCTTTTCTACTATGCATGAATGTAACACCAAACAAATATTTGTTGGTGATGATAGATCTTTTAGTGTTGTAGGATCTAGAAACGTTTTGGTAGATAATGGATAGTTTAGTGATGTACTATGTGTTCCAATAATTTCCTGCAATTTGTTGTCAATCTATCAAATCACTCATTCTAGTGAAGGTAAAACTATAACGTTTACACCTCACCATGTTGTAATCAAGGATTTTAAAGATCCTAAGCATGTCCTAGCCACTGCAATTGTTGATGATACATTCATATTACCAGGTTGTAAAATTTTAACAAATTTGGGTCATCACCTTTTCCCTCAATTTTTGTTGCTCATAGTGATGACTTGAGCAAACTTTGACATGAGCAATTTGGTCACTTAAATTATTGCTCATTGCAACAACTATGTAAATAAAATATGGTGACAGGTCTTCTGATGTTATCTTACTAGGATGGTGTTTGTTTAGGTTGTGTACTTGGAAAACATCATCGAGACAGTTTTGACAAATGTGCCTCTTGGCACGCCTCAATCCCCTTGGAGCTTGTGCATAGTGACTTGTGTGGTCCTCTTCCATCTACTTCCTTTTCTGGTTTCAAATATTTCTTAACTTTCATTGATGATTACTCTAGATGCACTTGGGTTTATTTCCTAAAACGTAAGAGTGAAGTATTTAATAGGTTCTTGGCCTACAAGGCCCTTGTTGAAAAACAATCTGGTCATCAAAATCTTAAGTTAAGATCTGATAATGGGGGAGAATATGTCAACAACAAGTTCACTACTTTCTACACTGAACAAGGAATCCAACAACAAAACACTATTCCATATACACCACAACAAAATGGTGTAGCTGAACGAAAGAAATGCACTTTAAAATAAATGGCTAATTGTATGCCTCAAGGTAAGGGACTAAGTCTTCAATTTTGGGTTGAAGCCATAACTTGTGCAAATTACATAGTTAATCGCACCCCCACTAAATCTTTACAAGATATCACACTGGAAGAAGCATGGAGTAAAATTAAACTAGATGTAAGTCACTTTCATGTGTTTGGTAGTGAAGCATGGGCTCATATTCCATATGAAAAACAAAAACCATTGCATCCTAAAAGCGAAAAGTACATATTTGTTCGATATTCTGAAAATGTAAAAGGTTATAGACTTCTTCAGCCACATTCTCATGATATAATAATTATAAGAGATGTAAAATTTGATGAAAATCTCTTTGCCTGCGAGCCTAACTCGACATTTGTGCCATATGTGGCCTGCGAGCCTAATTTGGCACTTGTGCCTTCGTCTAATCGCAACTTCCTTGATAGCATTCCCATTCCAGTTTCTGATGATGACAATGAGGATGAAAATCCACATCCTCCTGCTCATTTTCCTCTAGCACAATCGCTTCCTCTATGCATATGTTCAACATGTCAAGCAATTGGTGATCTTTCTAGTGATCTTAAAGATCAACAATGAACAAGTTCTCAGTTCCAGAGAACCTCTTCTCGTTTGTCTCAAGTTTCAGAGAATCGTGATCCAAAGACTTTTGTAGAAGCTTTAGGAAATCTAGATTGGGATGCAGCTATGGACGAAGAATATTGTTTTGTAATGGCAAATGATACTTGGGATCTTGTCCATCTTCTGAAAGGATGAAAACTTGTTAGATGTAAAGGCTTAAGGAAAGGTTATTTTCCAAAGGTTTTTCCGAAGTTGAAGGAATTGACTACAACGAAACCTTTTCTCATGTCCCCAAAATGAACTCCATCCACATTTTTCTTTCCCTTACAGCCTTACATAAACGGGAGGTCCATCAAATGGATGTAAAGTATTCCTTCTTGCATGGATATTTGTAGGAAGAAATTTAAATTGAACAACCTCATGGATATCTTCAGAATGAATCTAGTCTTGTATGTCTCCTTATGAAATTCTTATATGGACTTAAGCAAGCTCCTAAAGCCTGGTATGCAAAAATGGATAACTTTCTCCTTGACACTGGTTTTTCTAGATGCCATTCTGATCCCAATGTTTATACAAGGAAAGTAGGAAACAATTTCATCATCCTTGTTCTTTCTATTGATGATCTTATTCTTACTGGTAGTGACACTAATCTTTTAGCCCATGTGAAATCCCATCTTAAGAGAAAATTTGAAATAACAGACTTAGGACATTTGCATTATTTTCTTGGCCTCCAAGTCTTGCAAACCAAAGCAGGAATATTTCTTTCTCAGTCTAAGTATGCTTGTTACCTTCTTCGTTGCTTTCACAATGGAAGATTGTAAACCAACCCCCTCTCTCTTCCAGTTTGGAGTCAAAATTTATGCCACTTGCACTCTTCACCTGAAGTTGATGCCACCCTATATCATCATCTTGTTGGTAGTCTCTTATACTTGACTCATACCTATCTTGAGGTTTCCTTTGTCGTTGTTCATTTTTCCCACTATATGTAAACGCCCCATGAAAGTCATTGGAAAGCATAAAAAAGAATACTTCGATATATTTGTGGTACAATTCAGTTTGGGATTCATTACAGTTCAGGAGGGACTCCTTTGTTGGTTGGTTTAACTTATTTGGATTAGGATGGAGATCTTGATGAATGAAAGTCTACTATAGGTTATGTCTTCAATCTTGGTTCGAGAGTTGTCAATTGGGATTGTAAGAAATAACAAGCTCTTTCTCTCTCTTCAACAGAAGTAGAATATCATGCAGCAATTAACACTAGTCAAGAAGCTTTATGGCTTTGATATATCCTTTCATACTTTGGATTCCAATAGCATCACCAGAATCCCCTTTGGTGCGAAAATCAAAGTGTCATCAAGCTCGCCAAATATCTAGTTCAACATCAACACAACAAACACATTGAGCTACATATGCACTCCATAAGAAATCTTATTCATGATCGCGTTCTTGAAGTGCTATTTTTCCCTACAGATGATCAAGTTGCATACATATTCACCAAATATATTACAGAAGCGAAGTTTTCTAAACGTTGTTCTATGTCAGGAGTTTAGGAACTTGTCATTAATGGGGGATAGGCTCTAATTCCTCCTTCCTTATCCTAATAGTGTCACTTTTGTAAATCCTTCAATCCTATCCCAAGTTTTTCTTGAGGGAGAATGTTAGGATATTTAGGCACTTAGGAGTTAGTTAAGAGGAACGTGTTATAATACATCCGTTAGGAAAAGTGTGTTTCTTTAGTATGCATTAATATGCATTTGTAAATATCTAATCCAATGGTCACGATATATTCTAGACATAGAGTAATCTGATGGTTCAACTTCTCTTACATCATAACTACCTTTTATCCATGGCTTAAAACTCGATTGGTCCATGATATTAATTTTAAGAGCATGGAGGGTCACTTTCTAGTTGATTGATTATGAGAAGTTCATTTGTAACTTTATTTCCTTTTCATAATAAACTTCCTCGAGTAGTTATTTGGATGGGGTTGTGGAGTGTTTCCCTTTTGAGGGTTTAAACCACGTGAAAAAATCGATGTGTTGATCTGTAATTTGTTTGTGTGAGTGGCTCCTCTAGGTGTTCGATATTTTGAAGTTATCTTTTGTAGTCAAACAATTATATATATGGATGGAATATATTGAAGTAAATATCTTCATCCAGCTCTTGCATGGGCCACTGCTCATAGTGATGAGCTTTGATAGAAAGTATTTGCAATGGAATTTAAGTTGCATGCATTACAATACATGCAAATTCTAGAAAGGGGTTTTCAAAAGGATGCTCTAAATTTTTCAAGGAAATCCTTTTCAACATTTGCACCTGTTCATATCGAGGAAATACAAAAGCTTATGGGTTTCCTATTAGGTATACACCATCTTGAGAGCTCTCCTTACTCTGAATTGCTTTCATTCATAAACTTTTTAGCAACATACTCTCTCTATATATAGGCGATTCTTTTGAAAATAGAGATATAAATATATATATATATATATATATAGAGAGAGAGAGAGAGAGAGAGAGAGAGAGATTCCCCTTCCTCTCCATACTCCATGCCAACCAGGATGTAGTTATCAGAGTTATAAAAGCTATGTCTACTCATTATGACAATACTTGTCTTCTATGCGATCATCTTCATGTAGCAATTCTTATCAGTTTTCAACATGGAGAATATGGGAGAATATGGAATTAGTCACTATGTACAATCTATATAGGATGAAATAAAATTCTCTTTCTTACCATTAATTCTGAAGTGCATATGATGGACAATGACCCAAATATTAGACTTTCTTCATATGATCTTTTTTATTCTCTCGAGTAAGTTCTTCCCATTTTGAAACCATTAAAGATCATTTGCCTCTTAAAATATACACTTATATCTATTTTGATATATTTTAGGTCGATGCTTTTAATTTTAACTTCCTCTGTATTTTGACTTGAAATTTTCTTCATAGCTCACAAAATTGTGTTCTTTTGGCCTACTTAAATCACAAATATATTGGTTCGGCTCTTATCCGCAATGATAGATAGTTAAAATGGGGATCGATTCTATAAGAATCACCCCAGCCTTCTTTAAAAATTCAACAATATAGAAAATAGATCCCCCAGGTAAATTGCCTTCTATCTGCTGTCAATAGTCAACATAAATCCTGAAAAGAAGCATGGCCCGATCTTCTCTTGAGATCACCCTCTAGCTACATTGAAAATAATAAAGGTTTTCTATGGTCAATTTTCTATTGTGAACACAGTAAAATATTCAAGGATGCTTCAATTCAAGATCACCCCTGCTTATGACATCATAAAAAATACCCAGAAATCTAAAACAAACAAATACACTAGCAGTCGATCTATGAAAAAGAGATCACCAAACCTTATTATTCACAAAGAAAAGGGACATTAGAAAGGACTGAATCTCTTGTGGAGTATTCCCTTCCTCCTAAATAGAAAACTAGAATGAACCATGGGTTCCCTCCTTCTGTGGAGATCTCCCTCTAAATTTACAACAAAGAAAACAATAGAAACTCTAAAGATGTAGTCACATGAACATATACACCCTTCTACTTTACTCAGTAAACAAAAGAACAACATCCAATCGAATGTCCAAAGACGCCCTCTTATGTTTCATAGTAAACAAAATATCCCTCCAAGTGAATGGGAAGAGATGACAGCTTATTCTAGTCAACAAACAACATGGAAAACACACAAAAAAAGATTGCAAGGATTGAGGAATGGGTGGACTCTCCCAATTGAGGTCGCCTAGATTTTGATAGAGAAAAATAGCACCAAAGACTGGAAGAGGCAGGGGCCATTAATTTTCCCCCTTGCGTGAGAGCTCTATTAAATACATGGATAACACGAACTATGATCACAGTAGTTGGAATGGGATACCATAATGTAACAATGATATTCGAAGTGGCTACTTGTTATAAAGGTTGGGTAGTTGACATCTAGTAGATAGCTCAGATCTTCTGAGGATTACCTCCATGATAATCACGGAGCTAAATGAGCAGACACAGAGGTAATAAGAGGTGACAAGCCATATATTGAGGTCGTCTTTCTCTAGAAGTTGCAACACCAATGCCAAGTCAAAATCCTCCTATGTGATATCACCGGTGTAGATGGATCTCACGAGGATGAAGGAACAGTAGAGATACCCAGTATGGAAATATTACGTTGAGAGTTCAACAGGATCCATCCATACTATTGAGAATCAGGTAATTATAGGCTTAATACATTATGACAATCCCTGTAGCTCAAAGAGCATCACTCATCGATGATAGACCACTCAAATTTTCTTTTGTTACTCGGTTCGAGAGGCCTCGAGCTGTAACAAAAGATCCGTCACCACTAAACAGTCATTTGATATATATAATCCATCCCCTACCAATTGTCTACACCCTCATTTGTGATTTGAAGGTCATTTGACTGCGATCTGGGAAGCATCCAACAAAAGTCCATCCCACCATTGTGCAGGATTCCACCAGGGGGTGGAGAAGGATCACCAAAAGGCTTGGCATGATCGCCACATCAAAAACAAACAATTTCAATAGGGAGACTTGGTGTTGTTGTATGACAGCAAGTTTATGAAACATCTAGGGAAACTGCAAATGCATTGGCTTGGTCCATATCGCATCAGTAGCATCACTTCAGGAGGTGTAGTACAGTTGCAACAGTTGGACGAAGCAATGCTCCCAAAGTTGATTAATGGAAGTAGGTTGAAGCCCTATCGGTCGGGCTTGGAACAACGCGATGCCTGAGTCGCATCGGAAAAAAAAAAACTTTTGCAAGTTGATCGATGGCAGGCTGGCGCACCGACAGGAGTAGAATGCGCAAGCAGGGAGGCTTGTGCCAAAAGTTAGGAGTGGTCCACGATAGTGGCAGGGTCGTGATCGGGTCAAATCAACGATAAATGCCAAAAGTTAAGTTAGTTAATTAATGGCGCTTGTTAGAACGATGGTCATTAATGGCGGATCTAGCCAATCATCTGACAGGATCGACAATGGATTTTGGCCATCATACAGAATTTCGGCCGAATTAATGTGGGATTTAGTGATGATTACA
The DNA here is from genome assembly GCA_027924585.1 of Larix kaempferi. Lineage (NCBI taxonomy): Eukaryota > Viridiplantae > Streptophyta > Pinopsida > Pinales > Pinaceae > Larix > Larix kaempferi. The sequence continues at coordinate 93,453 of BSBM01001123.1, read as the reverse complement.
AGGGATTCAGTTGGGTTCTATAAGAATGGGTAAAAGCTGGTCGGAAGGCACCAAGAGCATTCAGTTGTCTAGTGTGTACAGTGTTGTTGATTGTCATTGTTGACTGGTTAGTGCAGTTGTGAGTTGGGCAAGGTTCAGTTGAACTTGCGGTGTACGAGTGTTGTGTGCTGAGTTAAGATTATGAGTGGCGTTGCACCCCCCTGGAGTTGGTGAGTTGAGTTAGGTATGACAGGAGAGCCGGAGATGGTCAAAATATCCAGCGAAGTAGAGTCTCCCTTCAATCCTATTGTTGTTGACGAGGAGGAAGTAAATATTGAAGAGGAAGTTGCCAACATGCCGGTTAGAGCGTCAGTTATCGCCAAGATGTGTCGGGGAGGTCAGCATTCTGAGTCCCTACAGAGCAAGTGGTAGCTCAGGTCATCCACTGCAGTGGCGGGAGAGGTTCAAGTGCAGGAGGGACATTCCAGTTGGAGAATTGACGAGTCCGCTGCATGGGAGGGATTGTCTACTGCCAAAATCCTTGGGTATGTTCCGCCTAGTCGGCCGGGTGCACCACCTCGCAAGGTGAACAGAAATTAGAAGTATCCATTGAGGCTTCCCATGCTCCCTGCTAGAATGGAGTTCTTTATTGATATCGTGCCGGCATTGATGTGCTTGAAGTATGATGATCACGATATGGTGGCTTATCTAGAAATTATGTCGGACTCCTATGTGTTAGGGTCGAAGCTCACTGGGATGCCGATTCCATAAGATTGGGCACGGGGGCTGAACCAGGCTGGCTTGTTGGGCCTTATTAACATGGTGCATTTCGGATGACTGCCAGTGGTTAATGCTTTGTGAAGTAGCTGCTAACCCGATTCCACAGTGGTTCATTATGGTTGGACATAGAGATTCCGGTGACTGTCGACTTGATTGCGACCATTACCGGGTTGCCCAAAGATGGGGTAGACCCATCACAATACTTCTGAGGGAAGGAGAATGAGAAAAAATGGGTGAAGTAGTTGGTTGACCGCTATGAGATGGAATGAGATGGTCGTGGTTATCGCACCCACAGTATCAACGATAAGGTGGTTCTCACCGGCACCAAGATATTGTCCTGGAAGGTGGTTCGGGGTGGTTGGCCTAATCAGTGCAATTCGGGGATTGTGGCATGCACGGAAGGTGTTCAGATGAATTGGTCCTTATTTCTGCTAAACCAGTTGGCGGAGGATGCTACCACTATCCAAGATGGGAAGGGCTCCTTCACATATAGCTGGCTCCTAATTTTGATCGCATTTGTTTCCTAAAAGGAGCCTAGCACTTATCAAGGTATGGAGGTTGAGGCCGTGAAAGAGCGTCAAGGTGTGCGATACCAAAACTTGTGGTGGGTTTGTGAGCAAGAGCGACTCCAAAAGTGCACGTTGCAGTTCTAGTTTGATTGGGAGATGCTATATGATGCAACAGTATAGGTGTCGCTGCTATCTAAGGAAACCGCGACAAAGTTTAAGCCGATTATGGCGTTTGTGATTCGTCCGCATGCCATTTATGTGCAAGCCAGATGGGACCTAGGTAAGAAATGGCTATTGACCCCTTACAAGGTGATGGCAGAAGTTCTGGATGCCATTGTGAACGATTGGCTGCTGGAATGGCACAAACCCATGGGGTTGGTAGAGATTGAGGCTGGAGAACCAACAAAAGGCCTAGATGATCGCCTATTGGTGCAAGACCAGCAAAGTCATTATGAATCAGATCAAGAATCGATAAAGACACTGACAGTTGATGAAAGTGACTGAGACCTTGAGGAACACATAACAAAAAGGCACTAGGACCATGTGATAATTAGTGGGCTGCCCCTATTGTCAAAAGCACATTTGGGTCGACTAATACAAGCAATCGCTGATGCATCCACCATAGCGGCTCAAAAGATGACAGTGAAGACAGATGAAGGTTTCCATGCACTCGCTACTTGTATGGACTCCTTGTGTGATATGGTTTCGAGGAAGGCACCCGAAGAAGCATCGGCATAGCCAGTTGGCACAATCATCAATGAGCCGCGGCTCAGGAATGTGGAGATTCCTTGACTGCGATTATGACTAACGATGAGGCTTTGAAAGCCGTGTTGTAGTAGTTGAAGAAAGTGACCATAAATATCAACGCATTTCTAGCACAAGGGTTGACAACTATGCAGACGGTTGCTGGTGGGGAAATGGTGGATAGAATGCACAAGATTAGTGGTAAGTGTCTGCGGCTACAAGAGAGCGAGGAAGCTATGAAGGAAGCAATCGCAGAGTTAACAGAAGAGGTTGCTACAACGCAGAAGGCTGTGGATGAGCTATAAGAGGACATCAAGAAAGAATTAGCTAAGAAGGCTTGAGTGATCGAATAACTAAAAAAAGAATAGGATCACCTCATTGAGGAGAAGGCCCATGTGTGGAATGAAAGTGTGCAGGTAGAGACAGTTGTTGTTGAGGCTTATCACCATGTACTGGATCCCATTGCAGAGTTGGACATGCTTCAATGTGTGTAGCGACTGGGGGCTGTCATTGTCCAGTTGCGGCAAATGAGTTAAAAGCTCTGGTGAATCCCGGTACACCTCAAGTAGAAGTGGATGACCGCAAATAGGCTATTGAGGAGATAGAAACACAGATGGCAGAGCTGGAAATGGAAGCCACAAAGATCACAGCCCACACTATGTAGTTTTGGGGCTGAATTGTTCAGGACGAGCAGGTTGAACAATTGATCAAGTTTCTGCAGGAAGCGGAAGGGATATTGGCGACACTGAAGGAGGCAATGTGCACGATGCCACCCATGGAGGAGGTTTCCAAGTCTGCGGACTTAAAAGAGGTGCATCCGCATGTTGCCAATGTTGAGGAAAGACAGAAGAAGTGCGCTACACAGCTGGAGGAGTTCCAGGATGTTGGCAATTAGTTCATGATGAAAGTTGACGAAGTTCTCCAAGCGGTGCAGGAACGTCGTCAACAAGTGGCATGGAAGCTCACTGAGCACCCATCTACCCAGGATGTCATCGATAGTCAGGAGGCGGCTACGTCAGCAAAGGAATAGATGATGATAGTCGAGCAGCAGTACAAGGATTTCATAATCAAAACCATAGAGTACACCATGTCCAGTTGACGTAGCTCGAGGGAGACTCACAAGATTGTGTTGGGTGCTTGTTGGCAGGCAGTTTGGTAAGTTAGCATCACAGCATCACAGATGCTACGAAAAGTTAGAAGATATCGTGGAAGGTAGAAAACTAGGTGCAAAGGAGATTATTTTATGTATTTTTGAGTCAATTGTACCACAGTATGCGGGTTTTTGGGTCATTTTGGACCATGTCAATTAGTTTTGGGTCATTTGGACTGCGTCAGTTAGTTTTGGGTCATTTGCTCAAAAGCATCGGTTAGGAATTTGTTAGAAAGTGGACAAGCATTGTAAGGGCGGAAGCCTATATATAGACATAAGTTGTAAGTGTTGAATCACCTTAGTATGGATCCTTAGATGTTGGATGTGTGCATCTTTGAGTCTATATCTGAGATCAAGAGATATTGGCGAGATCTGTGTTTTTGCATAGATACTATATCTGGGTTTTACTGAGTTAATATGACATGACAGAGCTATTTTGTGAAATTCCTGTGCATCGTTTGTTCACTTATGGTAATGCATGTTGCAATATATGAATAATGCTATGTTTTCTTACTGCAATTAATGCTTTACTATTATACTTGTTGCGATCAATGTTTCTGTTAAATAATTCTATGGATACAATGATGCCGAAGTTAAAAGCATAGATCTATTTCTGAATGTCGCAATAAGTTTAAGTGATTGTTGCTGCAAACATCCTCCTTCATTCAACGGAAACATGGTTCCGTCGACTCTCCCTTGAACATCTCAAATGAGACCTCATCTGCTCTGCAGGTGTTGCTGGATAGGGTAAAACCTGTTTGGGTCAGTGCTCAGGGATATCGTGGTAGATTGGTGTCGACGGAGATGGGAACCCCTGTCGACTGGGTTTGAGTCAACAATGATACATTGATATTACCAGGTTGTACACTTTTAACAACTTTTGGTCTTCACCTTTTCCCTCAATTTTTGTTGCTCATAGTGATGACTTGAGCAAACTTTGACATGAGCGATTTGGTCACTGAAATTATTGCTCATTGCAACAACTATGTAAAGAAATATGGTGATAGGTCTTCCGATGTTATCTTGTAGGGATGATGTTTGTTTTGGTTGTGTACTCGAAAAACATCATCAGGACAGTATTGACAAATGTGCCTCTTGGGGAAGAATATGGGGAAGAATATGTCAACAACAAGCTCACTACTTTCTACACTGAACAAGGAATCCAAGAACAAAACACTATTCCATATAAACCACAGCAAAATGGTGTAGTTGAATGAAACAATCACACTTTAAAATAAACGGCTAATTGTATGCTTCAAGGTAAGGGACTAAGTCTTCAATTTTGGGTTGAAGCCATAAATTGTGCAAATTACATAGTTAATCGCACCCCCACTAAAGCTTTACAAGATATCACACTAAAAGAAGAATGGAGTAAAATTAAACTAGATGTAAGTCACTTCCATGTGTTTGGTAGTGAAGCATGGGCTCATATTCCATATGAAAAAAAAAAACATTGCATCATAAAAGAGAAAAGTGCATATTTGTTTGATATTCCGAAAATGTAAAAGGTTATAGACTTCTTCAGCCACATTCTCATGATATGATAATTAGAAGACATGTAAAATTTGATGAAAATCTCTTGGCCTACGAGCTTAACTCGATGTTTGTTCCATTTGTGGCCTATGAGCCTAATTTGGAGCTTGTGCCTTTGTCTAATCCCAACTTCCTTGATAGCATTCCCATTCCAATTTATGATGATGACAGTGAGGATGAAAATCCACAATTGCCTGATCATTTTCCTCTAGCATAACCGCTTCCTCTATGGGCTTGTTCAACATGTGAAGTAGGTGGTGATCTTGACGGTGATCTTAAAGATCAATGACGAACTAGTTCTCAGTTCCAGAGAGCCTCTTCTCTTTTGGCTTAAGTTTCAGAGAATCATTATCCAAAGACTTTTGTAGAATATTTAGTAAATCTAGATTGGGATGCAGTTATGGATGAAGAATATTGTTCCTTAATGGAAAATGATACTTGTGATCTTGTCCATCTTCCGAAAGGATGAAAACTTGTCAGTTGTAAATGGGTCTACATAACTAAGTATGCCTCAGATCGAAGTGTTGAAAGTCTGAAGGAAAGGTTATTTGCCAAAGGTATTTCCCAAGTTGAAGGAATTGACTACAATGAAACATTTTCCCCTGTCACCAAAATGAACTCCATCCACATTGTTCTTTCCCTTCCAGCCTTACATAAATGGGAGGTCCATCAAATGGATGTAAATTAATCCTTCTTGCATGGATATTTGTAGGAGGAAATTTACATGGAATAACCTCCTAGATATGTTCAGAATGACTCTAGTCTTGTATGTCTCGTTATGAAATCCCTATATCAACTTAAGCAAGCTCCTTGAGCCTGGTATTCCAAAATGGATAACTTTCTCCTTGAAACAATTTTTTCTAAATGTCATTCTAATCCCAATGTCTATACAAATAAAGTAGGAAACATGTCATTCTGATCCCAATGTCTATACAAATAAAGTAGGAAACAATCTCATCATCCTTGTTATTTATGTTTATGATCTTATTCTTACTGGTAGTGACCCTAAGCTTTTAGCCCATGTTAAATCGAGTCTTAAGTGAAAATTTGAAATGACAGACTTAGGACATTTGCATTATTTTTTTCGCCTCCAAGTCTTGCAAACCAAAGAAGGAATGTTTCTTTCTCAGTCTAAGTATGCTTGTGACCTTCTTCGTTGCTTTCACAATGGAAGATTGTAAACCATCCTCCTCTCCCTTCCAGTCTGGAGTCAAACTTTCTGCCACTTGAACTTCACCCGAAGTCGATGCCACCCTGTATCATCATCTTGTTGGTAGTCTCTTTTACTTGACTGATACCCGTCCTGAGGTTTATTTTGTCGTTGGTCCTTTTTTCCGCTATATGTAAACGCCCCATGAAAGTCATTGGAAAGCATAAAAAATAATACTTTGATATATTTGGGGTACAATTCAGTTTGGGATTTATTACAGTTCAAGGGGGACTCCTTTGTTGGTTGGTTTAAATGATTTTGATTAGGATGGAGATCTTGATGATCGAAAGTCTTCTGCAGTTTATGCCTTCAATCTTGGTTCCGAACTTGTCACTTGGGATTGTAAGAAACAACAAGACCTTTCTCCCTCTTCAACAGAAGTAGAGTATCATGCAGCAGTTAATGCCAGTCAAGAAGCGTTATGGCTTCGATAGATCCTTTCATTGTTTGGATTCCAGTAGCATCATTTGACTCCCCTTTGGTGCGAAAATCGAAGTGCCATCAAGCTCACCAAAGATCTAGTTCAACATCAACACAACAAACACATTGATCTACATATGCACTTCATAAGAAAGATTATTCATGATCACATTCTTGAAGTGCTATTTTTCCCTACAGATGATCAAGCTGCATACATATCCACCAAATATATTACAGAAGCGAAGTTTTCTAAATGTTGTTCTATGTCAGGAGTTCAGGAACTTGTCATTAATGGGGATAGGCTCTAATGCCTCTTTCCTTCTCCTAATAGTGTCACTTTTTTAAATTCTTCAATCTAATCCCAAGTTTTTCTTAAGGGGGGATGTTAGGATATTTAGACACTTAGGAGTTAGTTAAGATCAACTTGTTATAATATATCCATTAGGAAAAATGTGTTTCTTTAGTATGCATTTGTAAATATTCAATCTGATGATCATGATATGTTCTAGACATAGAGATATGGTTCAACTTCTCTTAGATCATAACTACCTTTGATTTATGGCTTGACACTCGATTGGTCCATGATATTAATTTTAAGAGCATGGAGGGTCACTTGCTATTTGATCGATTATGAGAAGCTCATTTGTAACTTTATTTCTTTTGCATAATAAACTTCCTCGAGTAGCTATTTGGATGGGGCTATGGAGTGCTTCCCTTTCGAAGGTTTAAACCACATGAAAACATCGGTGTATTGATCTGTGATATGTTTGTGTGAACAACTTCTCTAGATGTTCGGTATTTTGGAGTTATCTTGTGTATTCGAACAATTATATATATGGCTGGCATATATTGAAGTAAAGATCTTCATCCGGCTCTTGCATGGGCCGGTGCTCATTGTGATGAGCTTTGACAAAAATTATTTGCAATGGAATTTAAGTTGCATGCATTACAATACATGCAAATTCTAAAAAGGTATCCAAAAGGATGCTCTAACTTTTGCAAGGAATTCCTTTGCACCATTTTCACCCCTTCATATCGAGGAAATACAAAATCTTATGGGTTTCCGATTAGGTATACGCCGTCTTGAGAGCTCTCCTTACTCTAAATTGCTTTCATTCATAAACTTTTTATTAACATACATACTATCTATATATAGACGATTCTTTTGAAAATAACAAAATATATATATATATATATATATATATATATATATATATATATATTCCCCTTCCTCTCCATACTCCATGCCAACCAGGATGTAGTTATGAGAGTTATATTATGACAATACTTGTCTGTTATGCGGTCATCTTCATGTAACAATTCTTATCAGTTTTCAACATGGAGAATATGGGAGAATATGGAATTAGTCACTATGTACAATCTATATAGCATGAAATAAAATTCTCTTCCTTACCATTAATTCTGAAGTGCATATGATGGACGATGACCGAAATCTTAAACTTTCTTCATATGATCTTTTTTATTTACTTGAGTAAGTTCTTCCCATTTTGAAACCATTAAAGATCATTCGCCTCTTAAAATATACACATGTATATTTTGATATATTTTAGGTCGATGTTTTTAGTGTTAACTTCATCCATATTTTGACGTGAAATTTTCTTCGTAGCTCACAAACCTCTATTCTTTTGGCCTATTTAAATAAAAAAATTATGGGTTCGGCTCTTATCCGCAATGATAGACAGTTAAAAATGGGGATCGAATCTATAGGAATCGCCCCAACCTTCCTTAAAAATTCAACCATATAGAAAATAGATCCTCCAGGGAAATTGCCTTCTATATACTATCAATAGTCAACACAAATCCTGAAAAGATGCATGGCCCAATCCTCTCTTGCGATCATCCTCTAGCTACATAGAAAATAATCACTACTCCACGATGGGTTTTTTAAGACGTTTTTTAAAGACGAAACTAGTATTATGTCTTAAAATTCTATTTTAGATTGATTTTACATGTTTTAAACATGTTTAAGACAATTTATATTGATTTTATATGTTTTAAGAATGCCTAAGACAATTTTTAAGACGAAATTGGCATTTTATTTCAAATATCTAGTTTATATTGCTTTTAATTTTTTAGTTGCTATTTTCTTACTTGAAAAGTGATTTTTATGATGATTTTACGATTTTATAAGGAGGGAAACAAAAATTGGGGTTTTGCATGAAACTTTGGCCCAGCATCTTAGGTTGTTCTCTGCTTTCTGATACCAGAGATGAAATCAATTTTAGAGATAATTGGTTTCAGACACCTGTTTGATGAAATCAATGCTAGAGATGAAAGATCTTATTGGGCCGTGAGAAGGGTAGTTGATTGGTACAATGGCTGGAAATGATGGGGACGAAAGCGGGCCTTTAGCCAGTCATCTGTAATCTTCATCCTTCAGCCAGTTAGTTGTTGTTTACTCCGTTGCGCTTTACTCAGTTGCTGTTTGGTTTCAAATAGTTATTACAAAAGCTAGTTCGTATCATCCATACTACTTTTTTCACTTATTCTTCCCTTCCAATTTTTATAAGGGCTCGCGAACAAAGAGAAGCGAGCGTGGGTATCTCTGCATCCGAATCCTGTACTATGAGACCAGTGAATCCTGTTGCGGCATTACTAAAGATTTCAGAGTAAGATTCGTTCATTCAATGTTATGGACTCTTAGTAGTTAAATATCTATGAACTACCAACTCTGAGTTTATGTTCCTGTAATACAGGATGCGAGTGAGTGAAATGGACAGACTTGCTAGTCAGAACGGAGACCGGAGGGTATCAATTCGAGTGAGCGAACTGGACAGACTTGCTGGTCAGAACATAGACCGGCGGGTATCAAAATTTATTTAACATTTTTAATACTTGCTGGTAAGCTGAGACTCAAGGTAAGTACAAATTAGAAAGCAGGATTTTGTCTTCTGGACACTGATAAATTTGTTCTTTTCTAATCGTTAAGTTTGGGTTTCTTACATTTCTTACATGACATCGTTTATAAATAGTTCAGTGAGAATGAAGCTCTCTAGATTAATATCCGGTTATGTTTTTCTAATAACCTAGGAAGATGGCGTAAGCCTTCAAGGCATTTATGCAGTCCTTATAAATTGAAATACTGATAGCTGTTAAAATTATTAATAAATATATATGGTCTATGTTTGATAGGAAGAAGAGCCCTTGGCCTAACCTTGTTTTATAATTTTGAAATATAACTATTGTTTTGGGCACATCCTAAGGGCGCAATCCTAAGCTAAAAGATTTATGAATATTAACATTCTCTATCGGTGGAACAACTAGTAAGGGTATATTAACCCTAAGTTTGGGGTTGTTGTATCATGTTCTACATGAAAGCCATGTGAGGTGGACCGATAGAGAGAGTTTTTAATGTGCCGATTTCCCGGTATATTATGCTGCTGGCCGGTATCAGCCAACAGAGCGTCCAGATGATGTTGGATGCAAATAAAGGTGTGCAGCGTGCTGCTTTCTGGTTTCCCACATTAAATATTCTGCCCGCATTCAGTTCGCTTTCGGTTCACCCATGCTTTCTTTCTGCTCTTCTTTATTTTAAGCCATTCCTTTAGTTCGCTATATTCAGTCATTACTATGTGCCCGGAGTGTAATCATATTTTATATAGAGTTTCTCGAGAGTTGGTTTCTTTTATATATATAATATATAATATATATCTATCTATATATAAACGTAAGATCAATGAAGGTTACATTAAATTTCTTACGTTACATCTTATTTAGTGGATTAGGTATAGGATCCAATCAAGCCTTGAATCGCGCTAATCTTCTCAAATTAGATAAGTATTTTTCCTGTGTTGTGTCTTTTAATAAATCTTTTACAAATATGTTGTGTTAGTGGAATTTACTACAGAAGTATAAAGTTTATCTTCAATGTAATAAATGCAATAATATTCAAGACTCTTATTAATATTGTTAAACCTCTATTGTGTCAAATTTTATTTATGAATATGTGCATTGGCGTGGTAAGTTAATAAGCTTTATTTAATACATGTTATAGTATGTTGAGTTTAATGATTTAGGGTCGGCTATTCCTTGTTCATGTATGAAGCTTCTCACTAAATACTTATGTTCAAGGTTATAAACAATAATGAATTATAAAGTTTGTTTCTTAATTGTTTAGTCATCAATTTTGATAGATGTCAATTAATCATGGAAATGAAATATATGATTACTTCCAACAACATAGTAATAACTTTCTTAATTAAATAAATCTAACCTTTATATTTATGTATGAGTTGTATTACATGAGAATGCTTACATGGAACTATTTTGCGATGGGTTGATAGTAGCCTTTGAATGGACATATTTAGATGACTTGTAATCAATGATTAAGAAAATCAAGAAGGAAGAATACTAAGTTGTTAGTAATTGTGAACTTAACTATCTTACCTTTATATAACCTTGCAATATTGTTTGAGGAATGTAACCTTGCAATATTGTTTGAGGAATGTGAGCATTGTTGAATGTTGTAAATAATGTTTTAGTAAGCATATGAAAGCAAATAGTAGCATGTGAACTTAATGATTATAAAGGAATATATTTTTATGATTTCAATGTATATTAGGAAAGTATAGATAATTGATTAATGTCATTTATGAGGACTAAGTTTATAATGTGTATGTTATAAGGTGTTGTTACCTTTTCTTTCATAAGATTATTTGGTTTATTAGTAATTGTGATTTTCATTATATCATTTAAAGGGTGACACAAGTACATTCAATAGTTGGGAAGAGTTATATTTAGATGTGCAAGAATAATTAATATGTTGAAATCCCTCTAGAAAGATATGCTTATAAAAAAAGGAATTTACTATGTAAGTAGGTGGTAGTTGTCCAACACTATTAATATCATTGTAGATTAGTTACAATGGTTGCTAACTTATTTGTAACCTAGAATATATAAGAGTTAACATGGATGTAAGCTATGTGGTTGCTTTTACTAAGACAAATTATTAAAACCTTGCATGGACACTACTCGTTATAATATCATAACCCATAGTAAAAGAATGGTAAATCGATCTCTAATTCTTCTTAGTATAAGAAATAATGCAAATGATATGTTACAAACTAGCAGTACAAACCTTTAACCATTGTACAACAAAAGATTAATTAAATGGTGTACATGTTTTATTATATGCATGAATGAAGTCAGTGGAAATGAACCTTGATTATTATGTAAGGCTAACACATTGGATGTTTGAGTGAAGTTTAGGGAAAACAATTTTACTCCATTTTCCCCAATTGGAAATGAGGAAATTGGGTATGTTACAAACTATAGCTACAATCTCTATGATAACTACATATGAATGAGTGGAATACAATGAGTATTTCATGATTCTTGTGCTCAATGCTTTATAAGAACTCTAAAAAATACAAATATTATTCTTGTATATGAAGTTGAAGGGTACTAGCTCAATGGTAGAGCATCTGCATTATAATGCAGAAGATTGGTGGTTCGATTCCACCGTGCTCTATCATAAATATTTGCATTCTATCACTACTACACAAAGGGGGGTATTAAGACAATATTTGTGTAAATTGTCTCAACTTAAGACCAAAAAAAATTGTGTACTATCTTAAACTATTGTCTTAAATTTAAGACAATAGTTTAAGACAATAATTTAAGACACTCGCTTAAAGACAATATTTAAGACAATACACAATTTTTTTGTTTTTCTTAAGTAGAGACAATTTACATAAATATTGTCTCAAATATTGTCTTAATACCCCCCTCTGTGTAGTAGTGAATAAAGGTTTCCTATGATTTATTTTCTATTGTGAACACAGTAAAATACTCAAGGATGCTTCAATTCAAGATCGCCGCTTCCTATGACATCATAAAAAATACCCAGAAATCTAAATTAAACAAATACACAAGCGGTCTATCCATGAAAAAGAGATCGCCAAACCTTATTATTCACAAAGAAAAGGAACATTAGAAAGGACTGAATCTCTTGTGGAGTATTCCCTTCCTCCTAAAGAGAAAACTAGAATGAATCATGGGTTCCCTCCTTCCTTGGGAGATCTCCCTCTGAATTTACAACAAAGCAAACAATATAAACTCTAAAGATGTAGTCACATGAGCATATACACCCTTCTACTTTACTCAGTAAACAAAAGAACAACATCCAATCGAATGTCCAGAGACGCCCTCTTATGTTTCATAGTAAACAAAATATCCCTCCAAGTGAATGGGAAGAGATGACAGCTTATTCTAGTCAACAAACAACAAGGAAAACACAAAAAAAAATGATTGCAAGGATTGAGGGATGGGTGGACTCTCCCAATTGAGGTCGCCTGGATTTTGATAGAGAAAAATATCACCAAATACCAGAAGAGGCAGGGGCCATTAATTTTCCCCCTTGCGTTAGAGCTCTATTAAATACATGGATATCATGAACTATGATCACGGGTTTTCCTAGCTGTCTACAGCATGATCAGGGATATAACACCGAGCTAGCTACTCTGGTTGGCATGGGATACCACAATGTAACAACGATATTCGAAGTGGCTACTTGTTATAAAGGCTGGGTAGGTGACATCTAGCAGATAGCTCGGATCTTCTGAGGATTACCTCCACGATAATCACGGAGTTAAACGAGCAGACACAGAGGTAATAAGACGTGACAACCCATAGACTGAGGTCGTCTTTCTCTAGAAGATCCAACGCCAATGCCAACTCAAAATCCTCCTGTGCGATATCACCGGTGTATATGGGTCTCACGAGGATGAAGGAACATCAGAGCTACCCAGTATGGAAATATTACGTCGAGAGTTCGACAGGATCCATCCATACTATTGAGGATCAGCTAATAAGAAAAAATCATTTAGGTAGTTTATCATAATTCAAAACATCATAGGAATGAACTAAACACCTTCGACAATTTATTAAATGAGGACAGTACCGGGGGATGCTACATTATACTCATTAGCAATCCATAATGTAAAATGCATAACAGAAATAAATTCTTTAATTTGCCAAACAAATACACAATTGTCTATAATACTGATCTAAAACCAAATACAGTTTGATCCATTATCTTTCTTTTGCATAAAATTAAAGGCATTTTGTGTCCATGTAGAGAAATGATGAGCCATAGCCCTAGTGTTTGAACACAATCTAATACCACTTTATAACTCATTCAAAATTGGTATAAACAAACTAAGCTATTACAGTCTAATACCACTTTATAACTTATTCAAAATTGGTATAAACAAACTAAGCTACTATAGTTTTAGATAATCATTTAGTCAAACAAGCAATAAAACACTTACTTGAACAGTATGGGAAAAGACACTTGGAGTTTCAGTTCCTCCCAACCATAGAAGAGGAAAACAAATCCGCTAGCCCAACTCCACCCCCGAGTTGGATCACCACCATGAACAACTGAACTAGTAAAGTAAATATGAACACAACACTCTCTCTCCGAGAGTCTATAGCATATCTAATGATGGACTTACAATCAATAGGAAAAATACTCAACAAATTTCCCTCGTAGCAACAATCTCTCCATGCACAACATAGCTTCATGTGCTATCTCAGTGCACCAATTTATCGTTTTTTCCTAGGTCTTGTGCCATCTCAATCAAATCTCTTGATCCCTGTAATTTTGGATCTTGTCCAGTGGTTGAGATTTTAGATTGGATTTGATTGGCATAAAATCTGTTGCTCGCTATACACTTGTTCTTTGTCTCACCTTTTTATTAATAATAAAAATAATAATTGTTGTGCAAAGTATTCACTCGCATTGAAGGTTAGTATTTGAGATTTATAAATCTTTTTACAAATAATAATTGTTTTCGAATAACACTTAATAAAAAATAAATAAAATTTTCTTCGGGGTATTGCAAATCCTAAAAATGTTACAGATGCTATGTAATTCACTCATCATATTCATGCCAAGAATAAGGATATGCACAAGTCAATTGGTGGAATATATTAAGAGGGTAGAGATATAATTTATCCTCATACAGAAACCATGCCTCAACCCACTTCAATATCATTGAAGGAAATAGACAAAAGAAGAGAAAACATATTATTCTTTGGTTGTAATAAAAAATGGTCCAAAGGAAATAAATTTCAAGAAATAAAATTGTTTACAATTAGAATTAATGATGAGGAGGAAATAGAGTCATCCATGTAAATGGGTGACGAATAACTTGTCAGCTAAAAAGTGTAGGCAAAATATGTAGAAATTTTGCATAATATAGATATGTACATGTGTGAAATATCAGTTCATGCATTGGCAACAATGTAGTCACCTCAAACACTCAAGATGTAGAATATATTAAGAAGAAAAGAGTCATGGTACTTATTGATTTAGGTAGAATACATAACTTCAATGATAAAACATTAGCAAAGAACCTTAATTTTTTGTGTATTTAATGAAAAAATTTCAAGTATTCATCACTAATGGTTGAAGTATTGATTGTGGTGTGAACTTCCATGACATTAAACTTAGTATGGAATATTATAATTGATCAAGCACCATGTATGCATTCCTATTGAAGGAGTAGAGGTTGTTATAGGAATTCAATACTAGACAACCTTGGATATCATTTCTACAAATTACAATGAACTATTCATGAGATTTGAATTGGAGGAAATTTAATATGAAATTAAAGGATTAAAATCCTCGCTCTCTCAAATCATCATCTCTAATAGAATATAAAAGATCATAGAAAAGGGGGTGTAATAGAGTTATTTCTATAATTTATTCTCTACTGAAGCATGAAGATGAAAATATTCCAAATGGATTAAAATGTATCTTACATGTAACTAAGGGCAAGAAAGTGTGTTAGAAACCTAACTGAAAAGAGGGAGATAGCAATTTGATGTTTCAGAACACTAGAAATAGTAGAGAAGAGGATAAAGAACATTAGTTGGGGAAAATAACAAATTATAGTGTCTCACAACTTTACAATGAGCTTTATAATACATGGAATCTCCCTTGTACTTTCCACTTATTAAGAAGAGAGGCACACAATTATTCATTTCTTATTGGGTTTTCCCACATTAGGTTTCCAAATAATATTGTGTTTCAATGTGTCTCTTCACTATAAAAATATTTTTAATATTACAATGATTTCTACTATATGTTTAGTTTTATGCTACATATAAAACTAGTACAACCACTTAACTTGTGAATAGATCACATCTTAAGTGTCATGAAGAAGTTATCACTAGTATGTTACCTTATTTAGTTAAATGGGTTGTTTGTCACTACCTATTATCCATGCATGAGCTATGAGTCATACATGCATTAGCTACCAATTATTATTATTATTATATATATATGTGTGTGTGTGTGTGTGTGTGTGTGTGTGTGTGTATTAAATTATTTGGAATTTTGAACCATGACCATAAAATCATCGAGAATACACTTGTCCCTTCGTCCTTTAATCTAAGAAAAGCATAGATGGTAATCCATCCCAAATTCTAAGATATAAACGCATATTAGTGTATTGACAAAAAACTTTCATTTTTCTTAATTTTTTAAATACAATAAAAACTCAAATTCCATCACCCTCATAAGATCCAAAATCATTAAATTTATAAAATGTCTTATTTTATAATACTCATAAATCCAATCAAAATCAATTTTAACACGTATTGATTGATTATTTTATAATTAAATGTTAATATTTTTAAATAGATTTTCTTAAAATTGAAAAAATGCTTATAAAAGTTTAAAATAATACAATGTATTAATTTTAATGATTCCAAAATGTATTTATTTAACCAATTAAATTAAAATTATTATATTTAATATTTTTTCAAATATTTTTAAAAATCCTTTTATATAATAATAATAATAATATTAAAAATATTATCACTTTTAAATTTTAAAAAATGTCATATTTTTCTTTTATATAATAATAATCACAATATTAAAAATATTATCATTTTTTAATTAAAAAAAATGTCATTTTTTTTTAAATTACATTATTATAAAGAAATAATCAACCATAATTTAAAAATCTAATTATTATATTAATAGTTTATATTTTATTATGTAATAATTTATAATAATGTTTATGTGAATAATAATTATAATATTTTTTATTATAATAATAAATAATATTAAAAGTTTATATTAGAAATTGAATATTAAATAATTTTTTTTTTTAAATTATATTGTAAAAAGTTAAACATTATTTATTAATAAGAAGAATAACAAAAATTTACAACCATAACATGTTTTTTAAGCTAAAATTCATAGAGTTTCTAACTTGTGATCATGAGAGTCTTAAAAATACAGTTAGCATCATCATAACATACTCATACATTAATTCATAATTTATTATTTTTAATATAGTAAATTAAACAATAAATAATTCAATTTTTTTTTTTATTTTGAAAATAGTTATACAAATATTTTATAAAGATTAGATCTACATCAATAAAAACTTTAACAAAAGAAACTTTAACAAAGAAACTTTATCCATTTATAATTTACCGCAATTTTCATAAAACTTAGCCAATTAACTTTAACCTTAACTCTTACTTATTAGTTTATTAACTTATAGCTCTTTAAAATTTAATTTTTCAAATCCATTAATCCCTTATAACTTCCAACCCACTTAGCATTAATCTTTATTTCCCTAACTGATTCAATGATATAACTCATTAATTAATCTAACCATTAACATGCCAACTTACTAACTAACTGCCTATCTTAACCCACTAACTACCAACCTTATTCAACCTTATCGATTAAAATTATTCATTATAATAATAATAATTTAATCACTTATCAAATTTAATCCAATTAAATATCTCACAAAGATGCCATTGTTAAAGTCTTCTCGCTTTTGCTTTTCGTGTTAAAAAAGGAGACCATCTCATGTAAAGATTGGCTTCCTGTCATTCACTTAAGTGAACTTGTCTTTAGTATTATGAATTATGGAAGTTATTTGTAGTTTTTATATTATATTTGTAGTCAAAGAATATCATGGTATGGTGTGAAAAATCATTATTATTATTTTTCTTTTCAGTCACATAATATAACGAAAACAACCTTTGTGGAACACCGGTTTTTGCATTCCATGGGCCACACATCTCGATGAGCATGGTTTTTCTCTTTTTATTTCCTGTACAAGTAATACAACTTAAATTTGTAAACATTTCATTTATCATCAATACAACTTGTTATAAATTAAAAATATTTGTTGAAAAAAACAACATTGTACTAAAGTATTTTGTCGTTTTCAATGAATGGTCCATAACATAAATATTAGTGCATCCGAATGCAAAAGTAAGAACATCCTGAAGCATCCAATCCAACATATATGATGGTGTATATTTCAACTTTATATGATAATAAATATAACTAATTTGAATTTTCACCTTGAGTTAGCTATAATTACAGTTGAGAATAGATTAAAATAACATTGGCATTTGCATATTAATTTTTATTAGGATAGGTGCTCCAAGAATGGAAGAGAGTTCTCCAAGAATGGTGTTACCTAGTAGTGCGTTAACCTTGGGTTTTTAGCTACAGGTGTGTGAGGTGATGGTTTCTAGGAGTACAATCGTAACAGGTGTTAGGTCTTTCCCATGGATATAATTTATGACCAAGATCCTCGAAGTGGGGTTGCTTTAGACCCAAATGATTATTCTTGGCTTTCTACTCCAGCTGGCTTAAGCTCCGACCTAGTATCTTTGGCAACCTTTGTTTCAACCTTCTGTGCTCTGGGTTCAGATTTGAACTTTGGTTCTGAGCAACATGAGGATCTTCACCGGGCTCAAGTTAATGGAGTAGAGGTAGTACCTTTAGAAGGAAATGCGAGGGTTTTGAACGTCCCTTCTATTGTTCCTAGGAAGGTTAAGAAGGTAGTGAGGAAAAGGAATGGTGTCAAGTTGATGGTAGGAGATGATATCAAGGTGGATTCAATTATGGAGTATGCCGGTAAAAATTTGGTCGGAAGATTCTATAATGTCAAGCTGAGGGAGGAAGGTCTTAGAGTGTGGTTAAATGAAAATTGGGCCTCATTACTAAATTATTGTCCAGAATTTTATATCATGACTAGGGGTGGGTTGGTTTCAAGCTGCAATAGGCCATAGACACAATCAAATTCTTGAATGTTTTCTGGTTGTGGAGTAAAACTTCTTTAACCATTTTTTTTACCCTAGGAAGGAATTTAACCGTATTACTCCGGTCTGGGTCAAAATACCCAGGTTAGCTCTTGAATTCTAGAAGGAATCCTTTATAATGGTGGTGGGAAATCAAATTGGATCAACAGTGTTCGTGGATCCCTCCTACAAGTTTCAAGCGTTGCGAACTGTTGCAAAGGTGCTAGCTTCGGTTGATGTATCCCTTGGACTTCCTGAATCAATTGTCATATAGGTTGGAAACTTCAATTTTAACCAGATTCTAGACTATGTTAATATTCTTTTTAGATGTGGAAGATGTCATGTCTATGGACATTCTTTCAAGGATTGTCTTCCACCCTTCAAGAAAAAGATATGGGTTCGGAAGGATATCCATTTGTGAGAACATTTTGCTCAATTTTCATATAAAGGTGATTTAGTAGAAGCTAATGGTAACCCTCTAGAGTTACAAGAAGATTCTATTTATAGGAAGAAGAAAGGGAATGAAACTAATATTCTTCGTTCCGGGCTCAAACCTCTTGATCGGATTTCGAGCCTAGAATCAATTCTGGTAGTTTCTATGGCTATTCTACCCTGTGATGATCTACTTTTGGAAAGGAATGTCATGAAGCTATGCAACAATGAACCCTCTACTGAGGATGGTTAAGGTTCTCAGCATGCAGAGCTAAGATCTGTTTCAGGGTTTCTATCTGGTGACTGCAGCTTGGGGCATATCACAGATATCCTTATTTCCAGTCATAACCTTCCTGGTGAGAAGTCTTTTATTCAGCGAAATAAGCTCCGCCAGATATAGGGGTTAAAACCCTTTCCAGGAATTTGAATTTCGATTCTCCTTTGAATGATAGTTTGGACCTTTCAGTTGATGCAATGAATATTCTTGGGTTGGGGGATCCTCTTTGTCCTGCAACAACTGTTCAATATATACTAGTCAAAAGAAATCAGGAAGGTATGTACAAAAATATATTGGATACTCTTAAACCCTTGTCTATGGAGAATTTGGATTCCTTATTTCCATATCCTTCTTTAGGTCAATTTCGTTCTACTCTATTCTCTTTTTCGGCAGTCCTTGTCCTCGTAAATCTCTAAGAGTGAATAAAAATTAATTAGAGAAGGATCCTCTCTACTGAAGTTAAATGTATATGGGATAGAATTTTTAAGGTAATTTGGGATGCTTCTAACCTTTATGCCCTGAGGTCTAAGGGTGCGGTTGGTTAAGGGAATATTGTGAAAATTGTAGGTTTAGGGTTTGATACTCCAATTATGTAACATACCCTTTTTGCTGGAAAACATTTTGTGCTAGAAAAAATTATGATAACTTTTATTGTAAAGTTTTATGTCGGACAGGTGTCCAAGGATGACTGTAATTTGCACAATATATTATTATTAAATAAATAAAATAGGATACAAACACCTAAGAGGACTGTTGAAAGAGTGGTTACTGATCCACTAGGTGAAATGGAATCAGAGGTAGAAGGCAATGGACAAGTGGCAGCATCATGATGCAACTAACTAGCTGTTGGTATGGGACAACTCCCTTGAAATGTGGTCATAGTGCCCTGAAAGATGGGACTGGAGCTTGAGGCTCATTTATTCCAAACTGGCCACTAAAGACCTAGGCAGTCTATATAATAGCCATCAAATTATGAACTGAGGTTCATCACTTTTCCTCATGAGGAAATTTACCTTGGGGTTTTGCTGTGTTTGCACCCAAGAGATTTGATGAGGGGATATGCTATGTTGTTGATCATGTTGTGAGTCTGCCAAACTCTTATTGAGTTCAGGAGGTTGATGCTGAGTGCTGAAGGCATGTTATTACAGGAGGTTGATGCTGAGTGTTGAAGGCATTTTTGAGTGCCTTGCTTCTACACAGATTCCATCTACTTAGTGGCTCAGTAATCAGGCTCGGGGGTTCACAAAAAGCCAGCAGTTGAGCTGCTTCTTCTGGAATAGGTTGGGAGGAATAGGCCTCCTTGGGTGTTTGTCAGCCCTATCTTCAATTACAGGTTCCATTATCTTATCTATTTTCATACATTTTAAAGTTCTATTGTATAATAACTTTTATTGTTTTATTTTATAAATTTATTTCAGTTCCCTGAGTAAGTTATGATTCTGTGTAAAATTTATTTTTGATTGAATAGAATAGTCTCTGCATTTTTCCCCATGCAAATGGATCTACATCGTACTCTAGTATAGAGATACAATTAAGTCAGATAGATCAAGATAGGAAAATAGCTAGGTGAATGAGAAGATGAAATTATTATATTTTCTCAAAGTTTTTTGCTTACTGTTTAATTCGTGTGTATACATCTACAGTGTCCTCATTATCATTCTATTTATAGATAATTGTTCTCCTAAATGAGCAAGTAATGTTGTCTTCGTTTCATAAATATCTTATGTCTCAAAATAAATATTTTTTCTTTTCTAACAGTATAAGAATTGTTTCTCTGTATTACAATATTTAAAATGTATATGTTTCTACTATAACAGTTATAGATTTAATCTCAACATACAACATAGTGATATTTCCCTTTTGAAAATAGAGTACAATTAGCAAATTCCAATTACTACATGCACATAATTTCTCATTGTTTTATATTATAATTTTCATAGTAGGAAATAAAACATTTGTCAATTCATTCTATAACCATAAACAGTGTTATCAACTTTCGGCATACGGCCAACAATTTTCTTATTAACCATTTTAAACTTATGTCAAACCATGTGCTATTTTCCATAAATCGACACAGTTAAAGTCTCGGCACCAAATCAAGCATGCAAGTTATTACAACATTCATGGAACAACTCTAACAGTAGTAACAGACAACAAATATGGTTGTTGATTTCATATCGAGGAGCAGGTTCAAGCCATACTTTTCCACACAAAGACAAAACCTTATACTCAAACCTATTATAGGATGAAAATGCAGTATTATTTAAAAATCAACGAACTACACACAGACTGAAGCCTTCCATAGTTACAAACATCTACCCATTGTTTAGTGGAAGCAACAGTCTTTTCATTATTCACATACATCAAACAGTACCCATTCCATTGTTATACATTTCAAAGTTTCACAATTTACAAAAGAAAATGATAGCAGCAGAGGTATTGAAACCTAGTTTATAAACTACCCATTGTTTTACATCAAAGCTAAACGCAAAGATTTGCTAGTAACCAGTTCATTTCAACACTTAAATCACCGAATTCCAAGCTATGTTCACAGGTCAAGCTCCAAAAGGAGAAACGAAAACAGCTATTGCAAAATAGATTTATAAATATTTTTGTTCTTATTAAAATGTAACAAAGCTTGAAACCCTCGACGACAGAAGATACATTGCCTAGATTCAACTCAGAATCCAAAACACTGTACAGTAACCTAAACCTCTTTACACTATATTACATCGACCCTGTAAACCGAGAGGCATCCATAATACAGGCATAAAAACAAAACAACGCTGTTTGGACCATGATTTCTAGAAACACAAAGTGGTTACAACTTCAATGATAGCCATAATCTGCCAGGAGAACCTACAGAGGGTTATGCCATCGGGGCTTACCGAAGTGAAGCGAGCCATCTATTACCAATGAACCTCAGCACTATAAACTCCATGATGTAGATAGTACCTGCCACACAAACTACCAAGAAGCTATAACGAGTTCCATAATGAATACCATATAAATCAAAAGCTGTATTGTTAACCAACATTTCTACAAGGCCGAACTTACCTTCACAAGTACAAGAGGATGGAATGCTTCATGCTTCCACTTCTTCCATCTAACGCAACAGGGGTAGCATGCAACAGTGAACGATTGTCTAATCTGTGTCTAATTCACTGAAAAATATAACCTATCACACGACGAAAGCCACAGGGCTTCAATGCCTTACATCATTCGAACCATAGAACTTTTACAACCAGCTCTCGCCATTATTTTACAGAGATGGGAGTTGCAAAGCCATCAAGAAAACCGCCCAGGGTTGAACACTACCATCTAGCAGCCTGTCTGCCTCTCCCCCAAAACCAAAACTCCAAAATGAATGCAAAAGGCAACAACAAATGGTATAGCAAGATGCTTTAGGGTTTAAATCTCCACGATCGAGACAGGATAGATCAACGAGCGAGATTTGGCCAGCCAAGCCATGCCAGTACCAAGAAAGAGTTACGATCACCTACCACTAATAACTCCATTAAATTGCAAGCCTCGTTGGAGTGCCATATCACCAAGGTGGAGCTTACAGCTCAGCAATGTTTCCACCATTTCTGCAACTACATTACGTGGAGCCAGCTACAGGTAGGAGCCGACAAGACAATCCACTATCAATACACAGGGTTTGCATTTAATGTTGGATCCTACGTATCACTTGCCAGACCATGCCTATAATGGCATTTAAGTTTATGTCAGTGTCGAAGTTATTGTTGCAACACCATCTCGAGATAATATCACAACACTGTATTACAATCATGTTATATAGTCTCGAACCATGATATGAATTCGCTTAACAATGTGTGTATTGCTTTTTTAAACCATAGGTTATATGCATATTATGTTCTCAATGCTAAGTTAAAAATGCATAGCATATGTGTATTGTAAATCCAAACCATATGTTATATTCATATAACAAGCATGTGATAGATTGCCAATACGAAGCCTTAGTTCGCATGGGTCTAGGCATGGTAACTATAGTTTTCATTCATATAGTAAGCATGCATTTTGATATGAATGATAAGATTATTTCACATAGGATTCATGCATTATAACCCTAACCATGAAATCATTTGGATACATAGGTTTTGTCAATGAATTGGTATATGTCGCATTTGCATATTAAATCAACATCTAGCCCACACAATGATATAATAGAACCATATTACAAGAACATATAGAAGGTAGGGTACTAGCGATACGTCACATAGGTTTTGAAGACCAATTTTTATTTATGCATCATAGTATCGTAATAATACTGACATTTTATACAATTGCACTTCAAACTTAAACATTGCAAGATTTCAATTTCAAGAATAATCGATTGTGGATTTCATCAAGGTCATTCATTGTTCAATCATGTCGTGACCATAGATGTCATCTTATGTTGCTGTTATCAAGATCTAAAGACCTTTCACCAAAGTACATCTTGTTCAACCTTGTCGCAATTTCATACTACTAATATAAGTTATAATTCCAATGATTCTACCATCATTTACAAAAGAGGTATAGAGTGAAAATATCTCTAGCTACACTTACAAGCATTAGGATAAAATGGCACAAGTTGATAAAGAAAAGCTAGAACTTCTTACCATCGCTACCTTCATGCACAGCAGTACACACATCTATCTTAAAAACAAAGACGACTAGCTGAAGCTTATAACCTTTCTTGAAATACTGGAATTACTCTATTACTTACCTGCAGATCTGCGAAAGAAAAGAATCCAATGCTTTAGTTATCAAAGCTAAGTAAACCCAACGGCACCCTGTAGGAACCCCTTCAGAAATATGCAAACAAGTCGTCAGTATTATTACTAGAATCATAACACATGAAAAGGTAAACATTGTTTTATCGCATTTAATTTATAAATCTACTATCTTTTATGTTTAGGAATAATAATGATAATCATAAGAAGCTGCCATTAGATAAATAGTTGAACATCTTTCATTCCGCAGTTAGCATTTTTTTTATGATTTTGCTATATCAAAATTTTTTAATTTGAAGCAATTTTTGGGATGTTACAAGTTAATAGCGTTTCAAGGATTAATCTCTTAAAAAGAGAGGATCTAACCCTTCGTTTCTCAGATCAAATTTCTCCCAGGGTGCTTAGATACCAACCCTTGTTTAAGGGTTTTCCATGAAAATATTGTCCCTTAACGGCAGAGGGTTGGGAACAACCTTAAAAAGATGGCTCGGGTGCATCTGATTGATTTGAATTGTCTGGATGTTATACTTTTACAGGAAACAATGTGTGGAGGGTTAGTATTAGCAAATAGTTTGAAATGTATGTTGTGCGGTTAGGAGTTTGTTTGGTCCAACGGCAGTGGTTTTCCTGGTGTTTTAATTACTGGTTGGAAAGATACATTGGAACTCTTTAATAGTTTCTCATTCTTCTCAAGGATTGGAACCTCTTTTATGAGCAAGGAACTTGATTTGAATTTTTGTATCTTCAATGTTTATGGACCTTACACTCAGAAAGTCCTCTTTTGGCAAAATTTTTTTGAGAAGGATTTCCTTCTGGGTCTACCCTATATTATTGCTGGTGATCTCAAATTTTCTTTAAATAGGGATGAGATCTGGCGGGTTGGAGTGAGACCTGATCCTTTACATGATTTTTTTCAACATCACTTGGAAGGTATGGGAATAATTGATATCGAACTTATTAAGCTTAAACCTGCATGGTTCAATAACAAGTCAAGGGAGGTGGCCATCTCTAAAATACCATATAGATTCATGTTTGTAGGAGAATTTCTAAGGAAGGTTTAAAGGGTTAGATCTTGGAGAAGTAGGGGTGGGGATTCAGACCATATTCTTATTCTTTGTCATCTGGAAAAGGGAGAGTCAAAACCTGCTTCTCCTTTCAATTTTAATCCTCATTGGTTGGTTAATGTAGAGTTCACAGGTTTGGTTAGTGCTAATTGGATCAGTTTTGATGCTTCTTTGAATGATTTATGCTGTAAACAATTTTCAAATTCTTTAAAAGCAATAAATAAGCTTTCTTTAGACTAGTCGGTCAACCAGAAGAAGAGTAGGGATTGCAGACTTAAACAGATTGAATCTTTGATTGATACTTTCTATAATGATTGTTCAGATGCACCTAGTAGTGAGGAGTTGCAAGATTTAACTAATCTTGAAGCTAGCAGGAGTGATATTCTCAAGGAAAAGGAAGCTGAAATTAGGATGAAGAGTAGAGTTGTCTGGTTCTCTTTAGGTGATGAAAATAATTTCTATTTTCATAAGATTTTCAATTAAAGGATGAGAACAAATACCATATGGGAGCTTAAAAGAGGAGATGGGGATTCTATTAAAGGTTTTGAGAATCTGGTTGTTGAAGATGTAAAATACTTTGAAAAAACCTTTGTTGAGCCTGATTTGAACAATCTTCCAGATATTGTTCAATCTTGCAAAAATTTTCCTAAGTGGATTAAGGATGAAGACAATGCATTTCTCTTTGCGCTCATTTCTATGAAGGAGTTGTAGTCAACTTTTAGAAAGACCAAAAAAGACAGAAGTCCAGGCTTAGATGGGTGGACCTCTGAGTTTTTTCTATCTTTTTTTGATCTATTAGGATCAGATCTCCTTAGAGTCATAGAACATTCCAGAATTTCTGGTCGAATTTTATCTAGCTTCAACTCTACCTTCTTATCCCTAATCCCTAAGGTGTATAATCCTTCTTCATTTGGGGACTTTCGACCAATTTCACTTTGTAATGCTCTTTACAAAATCATTTCTACAATTATTGCAGAAATAATTAAACTCTACCTTGCATCTCATATCTCGCCGAAGCAGTTTCACTTTTTAGCTAAGCGAAGTATCCATGAAGCCATTGGAACAACTCAAGAATGTATCCATACTATCAAGTGCAAAAAGATTCCAGCAAAGGTAATTAAAATTTATTTTTCTAAAGCATATGACAGAACTTGCTCGACTTATACTAGGTTGGTGCTTATTCAATCAGGTTTCTCACTTCAAGTTGTCAACTAGATATGGTCATGTATATCTACTATTAATTATGCATTATTGATAAATGGAGTTACTTCTTATTTTTTCATTCCCACGAGAGGATTACGATAGGGATGTCCCCTATCACCTTACCACTTCTTGTTGGTAATGGATGGACAAAGCAAGTATTTATTAGAGGCCAAACGTAGTAAAAAATTGAGGGCTTGAGTTTTGCTGATGTTAATGTTACCCATTTTTTTGTGGATGATGCACTGCCATTTCTTGGAGCCTCTGATGAGGAAGATCAAGCCGTAAGTGATTTAATGGGGATGTAACAACCCTAATGTAATATAATGTAATAAAAGGGGTAAAATAATAAAAATGGAATATATATAATGAAATGTAAAATAGTAAATAAAAGGGGTAAATAATATAATGGGGAATATGAAAGAAAAAGGATAGGAAAACAAATTGCACTAAAAGACATTAAGAAAAAGAGGAGAAGGGGGATATAAAAGAAAGGACAAGAAGAAGAGTCAGGGATATTTTTTTTCTTTTGGGATTTTGGAAGGAAAGCTATGAACGATCCAAGAAAGAGGAAAGCAAGATAGCACTGACATAGGGTTAATTATTGGGGACTTAGGGGCCTCCTCCATTAGCTAGGGGTTGGTTGGGTGGAGAGTCACCCCCCCACCTTTAGTTGCACAGATTGGAGTTGTTAAGGTAAGGGTAGCTACTAGGTAATCTAATCAGGTATGGCTCCTTAATTTTCATAGTATAATTTTTGTTACTATTGATTAGATCCACTTTCTTTTGTCAGATCTTCTATGCATGTTGTTCTTTGTTTGTTAGTGGGATTTATATGAGTTACAGATTATCAGATCCACTATTGGTATATGATTTCATTTGCATGTTGGCTCTTTGTCCTATTATAGATTTATATGAATTTTGTGAGTCTTACATTTGGTATCAAAGTAGGGTTCTAACCCTCAAGACCTATGGGCTTTTCCCAAATAATCTTAATTAATAAGGTGAAATGTTATAGTGGCTAAAAATGGTAAAATTTATGGATGTACCTTCAGATCTAGTGCTTATGTCAAATCTAGAACTCTTCTAGTATCTGCAAGTCTACATGTTAAATCTGCTAGCTTGTACAAAGAAAAAAACTTGAGTTGAGACCTAAAAATTGTAAATTACAAAAACAAAATTAAATCTCTTTAAAATTTAAAGACTATAATTAAAATCAGGTTAATGGGTGTTCGGATTTGAACCCAAATCTCCTGGCACAATAGGAGCCTTACTTAGGCTACACCCACCCGAAGAACTTGCTAGTTTATCCAATGTCAAATATATAAGCAAATAATAAAAAATAAAATCACAATGTTGTAGAGGAATACTAGCTGTTTTTACTTTGATATATGTTTAATCAACATATACCACTTATGAATATGCTAGAAGTTCTCTCTAAGATGCGATTATGGTGTTTTCCATTATCAGTTACTTCATCCATTAAACCAAATTTAGCTTTCAGTTTCTTTCTATGAGAAGACACTTTCCTTTCAATTTCTTGTTCATTTTGAATACCAGACTCTTCAAGAGACTCATGATACTCCATCATAGCTACTTCCAATCTCCGTAATTTTTTCCTGTGTTCTTCATCATTCCAGTGTCGATGACTACATGAAAGATAGTCTCCACAGCCATTTCTTGTTCCTCACCACAAAGAATATCCTCACTTGAGGAAGAATAACTCAAACCAAGACCTTGAGCATCCTACTTGTCTTCAACATCACTTCCATCATCCTCACGAGCCCATTTAGAAGCTGGTAAAACATGATCTGTTCTCCCAACCTTTCTACTATATGGTTTTAAGTTTGCCCGTGGAATTGTCAATTTAGGAGCAAACGTAGCAGCAGACTAGTCTATAGCCCCACAATGAGTAGCTTCCACCCTATTATTTGTGTCAAGGTCTTCATAATGTTGCCATAGAGCTGGCTCTTCTAAGACATTTTTCCTTTATTCTAGAGTTGACCTTGCATGGACACTCTTCAGGC
The DNA here is from genome assembly GCA_027924585.1 of Larix kaempferi. Taxonomy (NCBI): domain Eukaryota; kingdom Viridiplantae; phylum Streptophyta; class Pinopsida; order Pinales; family Pinaceae; genus Larix; species Larix kaempferi. The sequence goes on along the minus strand of BSBM01001123.1, from coordinate 65,296 downwards.
ATTCTCTAGGTGTTACAGCTACGTGTGTGCTGCTCTGAATCTATGGGTTGTATCACTATGGATACCCTCTGCATATGCATCCCAGTGTCGTATGTCTTCCAGACTCCCGCATGGCCATCTACTGCTTTTTTTCAACGCTCGAATTTTCGCCTCCACAGAGTCTACCAGATGGTGCAATGTCTCCCTGTTGCGTGGTGATTATTTGAGCCCACTATCGATCGTTTTGGCAATGTTCACTGTGTCACTCTCACTCTAATTTTTTTTTTGTATGGTAGATGCATGCCACGTCTCCAACGTTCGCTCTTCTCTTCTGCCATAACCTCTTCTGCCCACTGATGATGATCTGCCACCATAACGGCTCTCTCTTGCCATAACATTTAATATCCCAACCATAACGTTCTTCTTGCCATGTTTCTGAGCAATTTTAAGAGTGATAATTATTTGCTCAGTGGGGACATTTCTTTTAGTTATATTCACTCTATCTAGTTTGGGTTAAGGTGAAGTATCACCCATGGTTCCTTGGCTAGGTTTGCGATCCTTTAGATGCATCAGAATTGACAAGTATGAATTGCAATAAGGATCAGGTATTAATGGCTTGTTTTGGTTACCATGTATTTGCATATTGCAACGAACCCAATTTGAAGCCTTTGAATTCTCTGGTCTATGCAAAGGAACAATTATGAACAATCATAGAGATATTTCTATTGATATCATTGGGTTTGATCCTCTCAAATTGCTCTCTAATATCCGAGAGTTGGCAGAATATTCCCACATAGATTATACCTTGCAAATCACTAGGGTATGTGCTCAAATGTCTTCATTTAGTGCAGTAGAGAGTCCTCTAGTATGTGGAGAGACATCTTTTGGGACTCCTAGGAATGGGAACCATACAGACAGTTTGAGCAGAAACAAAGTATGCCAAAAAAAAAGAGTTTCAGGAAAAAGGTTCATCTGCTAGGAAGTAATCTCTATAAACTCCTAGGAATCCAAGAAAAATTGATACAATATTTGCATTGGGTGGATATAGGAAAGCATTTAAGTAAGCATTTAAGAGTAAGTAGAGTTTTAAAATTTTCCAAACTTGGGGAAATGCTTAAGAAACAAGAAGTTCCACGATATTCCACAAGGACTCTTATGCTTAATATTTCTAATAATGACCTACTGTAGGTCCGAGTAGGTAGTTCCAAGTAGGTGTGTCATCGTATACTTTGGACAATAATTAGAATCATGAAAACTATGTTGAATTAAAGTAACAGGACAACTATAAATGATGTTTGAGTATTAAAATCTTATACCTTATGGATTATGGTGGCCTTAGGAATGATTTAATCCATAAATGTAAGGTGACATTAGAACTTTGGGAAATGATAAATATATAATGGCATGATGAATTAATAATGAATATATATAGTAATATGATGATGAAAATTAATTGATTTGGATTTTTGAGACATATTATTATTACCATTTATAAATTATGGAGGAATTTTATTGTTTAGAGAATAAAAGATGCTCATATTGTTGTAGCCTGGATAACGGGATTACATATTACTTAGGTAATGAAAATATACACAAAAAAGGATATATATATACACTAGCACCTAATAGCCAAGATGAATGTACCTACTCTATACAATACTCATTTTCTTATAAGATGAGGGATTACAATCATAATACATGATCAGTAGTTGAACAATATCACTTGACGAGAAACAAGAAGAAAATTAAAGAAATAAATCTAATCTAACTTAATCTATACCCTAGTTGAGTGTATGAATGCCTCCCATATAGCAGGATATGTGATATTTAGGTACTCATTCTTATATGTTCAAGAAATATTAAGGTGTCTATATCTATATGTGCCATGTAATGGGTTGGTTAATTGTGATAGGGGTGTTCTTAAGATTTATATTTCATTATATATATGATGTGTTTTAAGTTTATGACCATGAGATGAACGTTCATAATATCATGCATCCTTCTATTACTTAAGAAGACTTGTGGTTATTAGCAGGTGGTTTCATTCCACCTAAGACATAAGGTTATTAGCTTGTGCATGTGATACTTCTTGATGCTATTTCATGACATTATGATACTATATAAGATAGATGACGTGTAGAACATAAAATGATATTATAGCTTGTCATTGCATCTAGAGATAAATGACATGTGGCACATAAATGGTATGAAATTAGGTTGTGATTAATTTTTGTATTTTACAGCTATGTTTTGTGTTAGTGAAGAATAAGAAATTATATCAGATCTTTGGTATGACATGTAAACGTTTCATGCTAACCCTTATTGCTCCGTGTAGAATACATATTTGATATGATGATGGATTATGTGAGTTGTTACCCCATGTTGATAGTACTAATGTTGAAATATGGTAGCTTATCATGGCATATTAATGAGATGCTTAGTGAAATTATGAAATTATCATGACCAATTATGTTATAATGGTAGCACAGAGCACCTAAATGCATTAGATGTTAAACTTGGCATGACTTATCGTTACAATGGCTTATGATGCAATGTAATGCAATATGACTTGGTGGCTAGGCATTCTCATTAGCACATGATTCAAGGTCGATCCATGATATTATTATATTGATAAATGGTTACTAATGATTATTCATTATGGCAAGTGCCAGTTGTTCCAAGTGATCCACTCAAATAGCCTGATGAGCCTAAGTATTTTATGCTTTCGTGGGAGCCCATAACAACGAATGAGAATGGCTACTATAAATATATTATGGATTGGGGGACAAGCCCAACAATTATCTCTATGCCAGTATCTCTTGAATTTAGTACCAGAAGTTGGGAAGGTGCCAATGCCACGGTTACTTCCCAAAGAACTTTTGATGTGACCAGAGTCCACAATTGGAGACATTCTCACCAGGAGGGAGGTTTATGTAGAAGGACTTATGATGACTGGGGATAGTGACTTGAGGGCGTTGTGGAGAATGTTGAGGATAGCTTTCTGAGATTCTTATGGCATAATGATCCTAATATCAGGATCGGGGGTACCGGGAACCAGATGCCGGTTAGTACCGATGAGGCCCAAAATCGAGTTAGAATCCGATGAGGTCGTATTATTACCAGAAGATGGGAAGGTGGCAATGCCGCGGCAACTTCCTGGGGAACTTTTGATGCCTACTGTGTGATCTACAGACAGGTTACAGTAGAGGGCCCGTTCCATGGAGAGCGGGACCATCTATATTTGAAGGGGAGTTTTATGGAGGTGGCGGATGGTATGATTCTCAGGGAGAGGGTGAGTAAGGAAAGGGGAAGTAAACAGATACACAATTATAAAGTATTAATTAATTGTTATATGTGTATGATGCAGAATTGTTGCTATGGTTGCATACTAGACTCATAGGGAATTGCTTAAGAGCATGTTGTAACTTCGGGCGTTTGATTGTATTACTGTGGTTTGGAGACTTCTATGTGGTGGCCACACATATAAATCTCTTTAACTTCACAATAGTACTAGCTACCTATATACTCTAGTATTTACTTGATTTGTTGATTGAATAAGTATAGTATTTATTGCTTGAAGATTATAACTTCAGGATGACGTTTCTTAAAGGGGGAAAGTATGTAAAAAACCTCATGTAATATAATGACATAAAAGGGGTAAAATAATAAAAAGGGAATATATATAATGAAATGTAAAACAGTAAATAAAAAGGGTAAATAATATATGGGGAATATGAAAGAAAAAGGATGGGAAAACAAATTGCACTAAAAGAAATTAAGAAAAAAGGGAGAAGGGCGAGATAAAATGAGGACAAGAAGAAGAGTGAGGGATCTTTTTTTGTCTTTTGGCATTTTGGAAGGAGTGCTCTGCAGGAGCCAAGAAAGAGGAAAGCAAGATAGCACTGGCATAGGGTTAATTGTTGGGGAATCGAGAGCCTCAACCATTGGTTGGGGGTTGGTTGGGTAGAGAGTCATCCCCCCATCTTCAGTTGCACACATTGGAGCTGTCAAGATAATGGTAGCTACTAGGTCATCTATTCAGGTATGGCTCCTTAATTTTCATAGTATAATTTATGTTATTATTGATTAGATCTACTTTCTTTTGTCAGATCTTCTATGCATGTTGTTCTTTGTTTGTTAGTGGGATTCATATGAGTTATAGATTATAAGATCCATTGTTGGTATATGATTTCATTTGCATGTTGGTTCTTTGTCCTACTATAGATTTATATCAGTTTTGTGAGCCTTACAAGGGAAGCTTAGCTCTGCAACAAGTATGCTTATGAATTATGGGAATTCGACATTTTACTACAATGAGTTGGAGGATCCTTATTTACAAACTTTCCAATCAATCATGTCTATGTAACAGTACCCTCTAAATGATGGATTCAAGTACTTGGGGTTCTTCCTTAAACCTAATAGCTACTACAAGAAATTTTGGGATTGGTTGATAGAAAAGGTTGAAAGAAGAATTAAATTTTGGTGCAACTTGTTTCTATCAAGGGAAGGAGAGTCTATGATAATTCAATCGGTTCTTAATGCTATACAATTCTATTGGATGATTATAGCAAAAATCCCAAAAGGTGTCTTCAAAAAATTGAGGCAATTGTTCGTTAGGTTTTTATGGAAAGGCAACTATGAATCTGGGATTCATTGGACTACTTCGACCTCTATAGCTAAACCGAAAGAGGAAGGAGTTTGGGGATTTAAGGAGTTACATAGGTTTGGATCAACCTTGGTTTCCAAATCTACTTGGCAATTTATCTCTAAGTCTAGCAAATGGAAGTCAATTCTAAAAAAGAAATTCTTGAAAGATAAGAGAGTAATAGATTGGATCAGGGATCCTTTGAAGGATAGAATGACATGTTTGATGTTTTGGAAGGATAAAATAGGATCCTTTCCGGTTGTAGGTGATTTACTGGCTTGGTAGGTTGGTAATGGAAAATATGTTTCACTAGGTTTTTTTGACCCAAAATCTGAAGGTCAAAATGTTGGATTTTCTACATCTTGCTGTCGACCATCCAACAACCTTCATATTTTTTTTAATGTCGGTCCAAATTCGGTTGATATCTGACGGTAGGCCGCCCGTCGGATATCCAGCAACAAATTACAGTCCGAGATCCGACAACTTGCACTTAATATGAAGTCGGAATATCCGACGGATATCACTTAATATGAAGTCAGATATCTGACTACTATCACTTAATGTGAAGTCGGATATCCGACGACCGTTCCAATAGAAAAGGGTTGATATCCGACATTCTTAGCCATCGGTGGTATGGAAAGAACGTTGGATATATAAGGTGTGGAAGTCGGATATTCGACGACCATTCCTAGAGAAAAGGGATGATATCCGATGTTCTTAGCCGTCAGTGGTATGGAAAGAATGTCGGATATCTAAGGCGTGGAAGTCGGATATCCGAAGATCGTTCCAAGAGAAAGGGTTGATATCTGATGTTATTAGCCATCGGTGGTATGTGTTAAGGAGAAAAATTCCTATGGATTGGGGTAGACCACAACAGACAACTGACTACCAAAAAATGACTCAATTCCCAATGCAATGATATATAAATGACAATGCTAAGATAATGGAGAAAAGACCAGCCTTCAACTGGATGTTCGAAGTAGATCCCCGTAGAGCTTTCAACCTCTACACTTGAACTTGCAGATTAGTCTCAACAACAAGTACAAGCAAGTACATATAATATTTGAAAGACATTAGCATGATCCATGATATCATAAGTGAATATAACCCAATGTAATTTAACGATATTCACAACATCAATTGGATGCGAAAATGAGTATTTCCATTAATGAATAACAAGAAGTCCAATATACGAACTCTTGCTGGCAACCAATCTGAACCAAGAACTGGGTATCTCCACTTGTGCATCCACCACTTCAATCCTCCATGTAATGGCAAACTCAAACTATGAAAGGAGTTTGGAAAGTGAATATAAGGAATTCACAAGAACAAGGATCAATGAGTGTAGACTCAAGTCACGACAAAAATCCACTAGAGTTATCTTGCTCTCTCTTTCTCCTCCCTTCCATATGCCATAATAGCTCAATATATAGCCTTCCAAAGGTAAGTGAAAGGACACATCGAGGTGTTTCGGGGCATATGGAGGGCCAAAGGTCACCCTAAGACCGCTTTTTGGGAGTAAAAAGTAAATTTTTAATTATTTTTACCATTTTACTTGGTACTCGCGGGCTATAGTGGAGCAACCTGCGTGTACGTTGGTTATAATGGGACAGCCTGCATACACGAAGAAAAATAGGGAAAAATTGTGTTTTCTGGAAGACATAAAGTAAATCTGAGTCACTGAAATGGATCTGAAGGCCAATCAATGTTGATGCTCACAAGGTGGAAAATTATGCTGTAACAGTATGACAAGAACGTTGGATATCTAAGGTGTGGAAGTCAGATATCCGACAAATGTATGGTAATTTAAAAAAAAAATACACTATTATGTTCTGATCAAATTTGAAGGGTGAGTCTTAATTTTTATTGTGAGGGCATTTGTTCTTGGAGCCCTTCAAAAGACTTTCAACAATTTTTTCGTGTTGCCAGGCATATGGTTGAAAGACTTGCTATTGGAAAACTATCCCTCAGAGGGCGGTCGTGGAAATCCTTTATTAGGGAAAGCAGGTTAAGTTAAAGTTTATGTCAGATTTTAGATTTCAGAAAGTTAAAGCATTGTAAAAGAAAACAAAATCAACACAATAGAAGCGAAGTTCTTACGCTTGATTTTTGGTGAGCAGGCCTATGAAAGGGCTAAGACAATAATCACATGACACATTGATACTCTTCAAAAGTTAGCATATCTTCTCATTGAGAAGAAATATATAGACTGCAAGGAATTGATGAGGTTGTTTATAGATGTCAAGGATGACCTCTATTTTGCGAAAATCAATGTATTTGTAACCAGTAAAACCATTTTTTTTGGCCATCTGAAGAAATAAAGGGTTTACACAGAGTAGTGTCTATATTCGTGGCCTGATAACTGATGCAACAAGTTCCATGTACTAAATCTAAATCTAAATAAGTAAAGATTATATAAAGTGCACATCCAACTATACAATGAAAGTGAAACCAATTTTAAATCTAGTCAAGTGAAACAAAAGTGAATAATAATCTAAATATGTAAAGATTAAAAGATTTTATTTATATATATATATATATATATATAGGAGAATTAGTAGATGATCAACATATCATGACTTTTTCCTCTCGCCATTCGAGTATTATTCCTTGACAGAAAATTTAAAACATAGTTAACAAAAAGATAGACCAAAGCAATAAGGGTTGTAATACAACTGAAAAAATACTATGTATTTTCATTACTTGGAATTCATGAACTTGATTTAATATATTATACATTAGTGTTAAAAAGGAAAAAGATGGGAAAAACACTTCAAATTTTGATGAAGTGCCTTCAATGTAGGCCAATTCAGCCTAATTGAGGCTGGTTGTCGACATTTGGAAACGATTCTCCGATGCTTGCATCTCACTCAATCTCTATAACAATGTCAATTTGAATGGTAACCTATGTGTGCAAACACAACCTTCATGAACTATCCAACATCTATTTTCTCTAACGACTATTATGGAGTTCCACTGAACCCCCAATATAATTAACGTTTGTTTACCAATCCCTAATACATATACACTAAGGAAATATTCACTTGGAAGATAAACGACAACTGTTAAATAGGAGTTTCCATTGATCTCCTCCATGGACTTATGTCCACCTCGTTGGCAGCATTGACCTTCAGTTTTCTTATAACTCTCTATACAACTTCTTATACTTGGGTTAGGGATACAAACAACCTCTCATCCTCTTTAATCTTCACTCTCCACATTATTCTCCCTAGAAAAAGAGACGAGATATATTCTCTATTGCATGAAGATTGGACATAATGGAGAGGATGCAAATGATCTAGAGGATTTGAGACATATCTCATTCAAATAATCTCAAGGAGATTCAAAGGAAATTGAACAAAAGGTTAAGGATATTGATTCCAGTGCATCATTTACTCAGCCTTTGAAGTTGTGGAAACTCGAAATTGGTTATGAGGAGCAACCAAACATCACGACAAGCTCCAAGAAATTGTCAAAATTTAGATGACACACGAGTGGGTTGTAGAAAACCAGCATTGTAGCTATTCATTGAGCTCCTCTCTATTTCAAGAATAATTTAATATTCTCTACTGAAAAGGGCCAACCATATGAAGGTGGAAGCTCTTATGGACCCTCCCCCCCCCCCTCACATCACTCTCAATTCCCCATACCCAATGCATGTACCTGAAAAAAAAAATTACGTGCAAATTCATGCATACTTCATCATGAAATTTCATCTACCATGCATTCAATAAAGGCTAACATTCATTAAACCATTATTTAATTCAATAACCCATTCATTCATTCAGTCAACACATTCATTCAATAAAAACTGACATTCAATAAAGGTAACAGTTTACTACACTAAAACATTAAACCATTAAACCATTCATTCATTCATTAGGCCAAAAATCATGGATGATATATTATTATAAAAAATAATTAGACGACGTTTTTCCAGTCACTTCTTTTTAGTTTTTCTTATCTTTTGTTGTACTACATAATCTCTAATAAGACCATCTTGATCTAGATTTTCTCCTCCAGTTCTTGGTTCTTCATCAGGCACTTATCGTGATGTCTGCATCCTAGATTATTGATCCAAACGTGGATTTTGCGGCAAGGGGTTTGTATTTGCTGCAACAATGTGAAAATGTTACATCATTATATTTTTCTATTGGAACGACAAGTATTTCATTTAAAAAAAACATTACAAAGGTGTTTTTTCTACCTGTGTGGCCACATCATGTTATTCATGTTCTTGTCCAGGCTCAACCTGTATAGTTTCACCCTCTACATGCTCTACAGTTGAAATATGGTGAACTACAATTAATGTTCACCATTTGCAATGCTATACATAAAATTGTAGCATATGAATACATTATTTACGAGGATTTGAAGCATGATCTTCTGTTTGTTGTTGTCCCTCCTCGACATTAAGGTGATCATTGCTTTCCTGCTCAAAACAGATTCAATATTTTATGTCAAGTATTTATAACGAATACGTTGCACAAGCAATAAATCTTCATTAAACTATATAGATTTTATATACTTGTGCACCATGTGGATTGGTACCAGAAGACTATTTTTGCGCAGATAAGCTTTTTCGGCGTTCAACAACAACTCGAAAGCCATGCTGGAAGCCAAGCTTCATGTCTTCCCCAGTGGCCACTTCATTGAATCGGTTGGTCTGCATATTTGCATAACGTCGTTAATTAATATTTTGCGGTGCAATAAAAAGAAAAATAATTTGAAATTTATTATTTCTATGCATTATTGGTTTTTCGAAACTTACAATTCGTGCCACCAAATTCGAATAACCACCAGACCTAAGCTTGTGCTGACCTATTTTTTCCAGTCTTTCCTTTGTGGCCTTTGAAGTGTCTGGCATCCTATGCAAGTGTTGAAATATGCTAGATGTTCCAAATTCAATATAGAAATCAATAATAACAAGGTTTAGAATTACATTGCGGAAAGTATTGCATACCTCCCTGTGCCTGGTGGTATCTTTCCTTCTTTTCTCTGAGCCCTCTCCTTTCCATCTTTCAATAGAGATTTCCACTCCATTGCTGGAATCATTGGAGGGCACTCATACCTATGGTTTTTTTCCAGGTGGGTCCTATATTGGTCCTCCACAACCTTCATATGTTGTCCAGGATTTTTGCAGGACCTGGGCTTCATTGAAGGTCTTGTTTCCAAAAAGGCCAACCAATCGATTAGTGAGGTCATCTTTTAAATATTTCAGGTGTGTATTCCACCTTGTTCGGATGGTGGGCCTGAAGATCTCCAAGGACAAGTCATTCATTTGTTTATAGAAAACATCATTTCCTGCAAAACGATCATCCCATGATCATAATTATTTGAATAAAAAATGTTTTATTGGTATATTACAATGAAATTATAAACACTAACTTGATCAACGTATATTAATTACTTGGGATCTTCTCGATATTTATTGGGACGAGATTTTCGTCGACAAAAAATGTTTCCTCCATTGTTCCCATGCTAGTGACATGGGAAGATCCTGGAAATGCAGCTAGGGAGATATCAATATTACTAAAAGTCTTGGTGGGCGACCCGTTCTTATGGACGATCTGGTCTGCATTGGTCACTAGCAGTCGGTGCACTCACAGTTGGGGTCCGTGGTGTTTCGTAATGTGTTTCCGACTGTTCAGTCGAAAAAAATAGAAAAGGATTCGATGCACATGGAGTCGTTTTCTCATGATGCGACGTCTCTCCACGAGCCTCGCTAGGGCCAACACCGCCTTGACCACTATTGTGTGGTCCCTGATAATTCTGTAAATACAAACCACATTTTATACGTTCAATGATGTCATATAAAAGAGAAAATTATAAAGTTATAAATGAATTATTTTATGATTCAAGATTCCTCAAATTACTCGCAAGGTTTTAGATCTCTGTTCCAACGATTCAATCCTTGCTATAATATGGAATCCTGATTAGTAGAGAAATGATTTCTGCACTATATTTATTCAACATTCTTTCCATCATCTTAAACGGGTCCGTGGATTCACCAATTTTGTCGGTATCGTTAACTAGCATCTCAGCCACTTCAGGATCTATTGAATATTCTACGATGGTGTTTCATACATCGATTCAATGGGGTGCAAAAAATATATATAAAACACTACTGATTTCTATCATGATAGATTCCTAAAATTATATTAACAAAATATATCTATCATGATAGATTCCTAAAATTACAACTAGGTTTACATGATGCCTGGACGATGGTGTCATCTCATCCACAGCTATGGACTTGCCCTGATCATCGGGCCCCTAGAAAAAAAAAGTAAAAAACATTATCATAACGAAACCAGTATACACACGAAAAATACATAACAAAATAAACATTATGTTACATATTATATTGGTACAATTCCAATGAATTATACCTACAACCTCGAGGATCGTGATCCAATCATCGGATCAATGGTCATAGCTTACTTGCCCCGATCTGCTAATATCTGGGAGTTGCCCCTTACATAACCCTAAATCAAAAACATAGTGAAAGTCACCTAAGTGAATCCAAAACTATTCATGAAAAAACACTTAAAAAAAAAATAATATTCATATAATTATAGTTTTACTATTACAAAGATGTATACCTGTTACGTCGAGGTAGGTATGGTATGGTCTACTGTGACCCTTACAGAACCATCCTGCATCCAAAACATAGAGAAAATTACCTAAACGAAACCAAAATATTCATTGAAACATTAATATAATCAGAAAACATTGTGACATATTTAAATTGTACAATTACAATTAGGTTTACCTGTTGCCCCGAGGCTTTTGTCGTCTGAGGAACATTCGGGTGGCTTTGCCGATCAACATTATGCATCAAAAATAGATAACATTATATAAGCCAAACCAATATACTAATAATGAAAAAACAAAGCAAAACAAAACTCGTTTTTCTTATTATATTTTTGCTATTACAAAGATGTATACCTGCTCCCTCGAGGAAGATGTACTCCTTCGACCATCTGTTGGCTCATATTTTTCCTGATCACTAGCCTGCGAAGTAAATATGGAAAATTTAAACGAAATAAACTAACAAAAAATACTTAAGATGTTAAATTCATTAATAAAAGGTCGGGTAAATTGTTATATGTACCACTCCCATAGTAACCATGTTTGTATCTACTCGATTCAAATTGTAATTAATAAGCAACTCTTCCCTTGCAGATATTAATTTAATGGAACATACAAAAACACGGTTTCTTTCACGCCCCTCAAATTCACAGTTTGGTTGCTTAATTGTAGACCATAGTTGTGTACTTTTTACAAACCCTGTAATATTCCCTATGGCCTTTGGCCTTCTGTGAATGTACAACTTTGCTCCTTTATTTTGATCTGTGTCTTTCAATTGTAAATAATTTGCTAACAATTCATATCTACACATACTTCGTGTATATTGGACCAGGTGCATCGAATCTTTGTAGTTGTAACACTAGGGTCCAACATACCCCATCAATTTTGTACATGTGTCATAATGAACCTTTATGCCATCCATGCAAAACAACCCCAAACCATGTAATGATGACGATGCAATTCGATATATCCTCTCATCCACATAAAAATATGTGTTTAGTGGAGGAAGATCCTTGGGTACCCATTGTTTCACTAAATGTCTGTACCTCAAGGGCACCTCGACGTCGCCTATTGTCTCATCATCATAGGAACATGACCCCCCTTGAGCGCGAAAATATTCCATGCGTTTATGGAATTTTCTTCTGGTCTTTTAACATCTAGTCGATAAAACTCTTGTAGACCTACTAGATGTGTCACTTTCCTCTAGCCTTCCTAAAATCCCCTCGCTCGAGGAAGACAGATCTGACAAATACATGTTTGGTTCTACCTGCACCATGGGAAAAAAATTTAGATAGGAACGGAATGCATAGCACCTCTTAAAAGGTGACATGTAGTGCCTTTTATAAGGTGACTTGTACCGCATTCCCTTTCTCAAAATGTAGGAATTCAAGTGATAAGGAAGAGGATCACTTTATCTTTCTTAAGAGTAGAAATTAATGCAATTATGAGTTGTATTTTATTGCTCCTTTGGGTCTTGAGTCCCATATCACACCATCTAACTATCTTTGTCCTCATGGCCCTAAAGGCTTTCTCATCCCATCAGTTTGGGTTCAACACCTCGGTAATTGAATTACACTCACATTTAGTAAGATATTTATGTTTAGCAATAATAATATAAAATAAAAATAACTAACCATTATGGAAAACTTCTAAAAATTTTTATGACTTTCAAAACTAAGATCTTTGAGGTGGTTAATAAGTGTTCACAAATCTTCAAAAATATTATTTTATATAATGTTGTGAAACTTGTATAATCTTATTCAAAATCTATACTGAAATATAGAATGAGACAAAACTCGAAGGCCTCAAATGGTTCTCTACCTAAAACTTAGTGAGGACAAGCCCACTCTCTTAGACGAATGGAATCTTATTATGACAATCTGAATGGAAATGCCCCACTCATAGCCAAATACTTTTGATATATTACAACTCATCGGAGTATGGGGGACCATATAATTCTTGAAATAGATTGGATTCAGTATCCCATGCCTTTGAATAAACAGACCTCAGCACCACACGTCTATTCTGGTGCATGTGGACTTCTATGCAAGTTTTGACAAGCCATTGTTATTTCCTTTGAATGTAGTACTCAAGGATTTGATCCTTAGTAATCTTTGTCTACAAAATATCTTTGACTTGTTCGAGAGATTCTCCAATGTCTCATTTTATATTATAAATAACAGTTGGTTCTAATGCTGTCAGGTTGATGTCGAATGACTGCCACTAGTTTCTCATCCAATCAGGGATGTAGAATGGAGGATCCTCATGGATATGTGTACTTTGATTTCCAAACTTTAGCATGGTATAATATGTTCTATCTGTATTTTCTTTTCTCAAGAAATCCCACCATAATTTTGTATATTTTTCATAAGTGTGGGTAGTACTTAGAATCCAGAGACTAGCATCTTGATGTGGCCATGCTTTCAAAGAACGTATCCGGTTAATACAGTAATATTGATGGTCTAGTTGTAGCCTGGGGTGATGTGTAGAGACCTTTGTCGTGATTAAGTTAAGATCATAGTAGAGGTGTGTACAAAAACCAACCAGTAAGGTACAAGTCAAAAAGAAAAGAGTGGATATAAATACTCATAACAATTTGTACAAAGGGGGTGTACTACCTCAAATGTGGACAAACTACCATAGTTATACCCACAAGACCAAAAACATAAAAGGCATTACAAATCAAAAGATAACTGAAGATGAGTAAAAGACCCAGCAAGTAAGAGGCAAGGTACCACAAAAAAATAAAAGGACCAAAATTAAAGGACAAGGTACAACAAGACCAATAAACAAAAGGGTGTAAGGACCAAAAGTAAATCAACCATTGTGGGGGAGGTACAAATAAGGTCAAATATATATAGCAATAGCTCCTTGTAACTACCTTTTATTTGGCATGCCAAAGAGATGGAAGGTCAAATAATGTCAAATATATGCAATAGCTCCTTGTAACTACCTCTTGTAACTCAAAGAGGACATCCAAAAGGTATGATAGCAAGCAATATTCCTAACTAAGGTCTGGAGGATAACAAAAGGGGGTATAAAGACTCATAACAATTTGGACAAAGGAGGTGTACCTCAAATGTGGACAAACTACCATAGTACCCACAAGACCAAAAACACAAAAGGTGGTACAAATCAAAAGATAACCCAATATGAGTAAAAGACCCAAAAGGTAAAAGGCGAGGTACCACAAAAATATTATCAACAAAATGAAAGGACCATAAGACAATCAACCAAGGTGGGGTACAACCAATCATCTCTCTCAAATGTACCAATGTTCCATATAACCTGAAATTCCATGATCACAGTAAAAGTAAAAAGTCTACATGAATGATGTGATCACGTGGTCCTCTAGACTACTCCTAAGGTCAAGCATTAGTGGCTCCATCAAGGGGTGTCCAATCCCTTGAGAAGACCATCTAACTCAACCATATCAAAGACCTAGGAGAAGAGGACATCACACATCATCAAATAATTGGTAATTGGATGTGTAACAACTCAAAAACCCTAAAGCAATCGAGCGTGCAGAAGGGGAGCTAGGAAAAGACAAGGCTTGCATGCCAAAAAAGCAAGCTCAAAAAACTGTACTGGGATCAGTGTCACAGTAAGCGAGCTAAAACAAAAGTGGCCAGAATGCCAACAAGCAACACTAAAAAGAAAAAGACCCTCTAAAAAGGTGAAATAGCAAGCAAACATCCTAACTAGGAGCTGGAGACCTCGACAAATCATATCCTTTACAAGGTGATGAAATCCAAGTCAAACAATATGAAATGAGAGACCAATAATGGAAGGATATCACTCTACCGAAAGGGATCCTAGGTAAAAGAGCCCTAGAAGAAAAGTCACTAAGTTACCTCGTTCATGACACGTTGGAAAATGATTTTGGCACTTCTATTTTATCGCCCCTATATCACCATCACGGTAGAGTACAAGGAAGACAATGGATTGATATGCCTTAGGTGCTAAGTGGAGTGCGGAATTCCACAAAGTCCATCCAGAATTAATCCTCGCGGCTTAACCCCCGAAAAAATGGGAGGCCCCTCCACAAACTGGTCGATGACCGTGTCAATAAATACTAGAGGATTTTAGTACCCTAGAGGACAACAACTATGTCTCAAATGAAAATGACAAGGGGGAATTATTTGGATGCCTATCCCCGGTGTCCTACCTAACTACCAAATTCTTTTTATCCTCAAGTAAGGTTAAAGTGTGTTGAGTTAGCGAGTTAAGTTTTAATGGTTGTATTACTCAGTCGGGTGATGGAAGTGAAACTCGTGGTGTGATGAATGACTCAAACCATGCAAATGCATATGAATCAAATAATACTTTCCTTTCAATGAATCCTAGCTAAGGTAAGGAGAGAGTTCTTTCAAACTATAAATACTCTTTCAAATTAAATGAATCCAACAATAACTTTCTTCTACTTCTAATGGAAATACTTCTAATGGAAAAAATGCTTTGATGTGGAAATACATTCATCTGCTATCAATGGTGGATTGGATCAAATTGCCAAATAATTTTTTTTCTAACGCATCCATTGTTTAGAAATCTTTAGTCCATCCTTTCCCAGTGGTTGGGAACCAAATAACCACTTGGAAGGTAGGAAATGGAAGCAACACTAGACTTGGGGTTCATTCAATTCATTATCCATACAAGGAGATAATGAATTTTCATCGGTTAAATAGGGACTAAGAGATAATGCAGACATAGTTCCTACACAATTAACAATTATAGATTATGCATAGCAACTAATGATTAGCGTAATATAGAAAGGCGATACTTAATAAAAACCACCTAAATTTCTAGGAAAAAGTAGTGTCTAGATCAGTTACCCACCGGTTTCTATAAATATCTACCTTGTTGTATAATTTTTTTGGAAATAAGGAAAACAAAACAAATATTTCTTGAAATCCTTAAAGCTCTACCTTCCCATCTAGTTGTATTTTGTGTTGTTTGTTTGAACTGTGCAATGTGCTCTATTCATGATTTGGTTCTTAGATTAGCTAGAACCATAGCTATTCAATGAATGAAATCATGATAATATTTTTAGGAGACCCTTGTTCTTGTCATAGAAACTAGAAAAAATCACAAAACCCATCTACTATTTACGTTTAAAGTCCAAAAGCAATTTTAAAGAAAAATAACAATCAAGTTTCAATCTGGACTGAACTCGGGACACTAAAGAAGTCATGATGGTTTGATTGAAGTCTAAAGTATGATGATGCATGCTTACCTTTTATGAATTTACTAACCTTGATGAAGTTGATTTAGCATATCAAATAAGGGGAGCCTGGTCGTGACGACAATTTGTTGTACAAAGAAGATTATGATAGCCGACCACTTTACATAAGAAAAACTTGATGATAAATGATCAAAAAATCAGAAGTTGAGAAATATTTTTTTGTAAATACCTTGGCACACCATGAGTCCATGGAGTTGGAGGATGGACTCAAAGGTATATGATGGTCACTCCAAACAGGTCCTAGGATCAGACTTTAACAATTGGTATGAAGCATCCATCTACTCTTGTATTGAAGAACCTAGGATGCAAACCTGATAATAGTGACTCTGCAATATGTATATAAAAAGATAAGGCAAGTAGATAACACCAGTTCAACTTGAGAAGGAGTACCAAGATTGGTTAAAAGCTAATGTAATACAGAGATGAAGTTTGGAAAGTGTGAGGTTTTACATTTAGGCTAAAAAATATGCAAGTTGATAAGTGGAGCTTGACATGTTTAGAAACAACAGCTGGAGCATGCTTAAAGAAGTGCAAAAATTGGAATTCAGCCTAATTTAAGAAATAGTTTGACAAATATGTATGTGTTAGGGGAATTTAAGAAAGAGCTTGATAAATAATAATGATCAAAGATGAAATGATACAATGAAAAGGATGCCTTTCAATGGAATGATACAATGAAAGCCAATTTTAAGAAGATGAAGACTTTCAAAAAAACCATAGCCTGAAATATTTCCTAAACTAGAACAACAAAAATGCTTAAGCAAAATCCAAATTCCATTTTCCATCGAGGTGGCTTACAAATTGATTTAACTTTGACTGCAATGGCACCAACCGCAATTTTATGCCAATCCATCAAATGTTTCATTACTTTGCACCCTGGGGCCACTTTCTGGCAATTCTCATCTTCAAGCCACCTCGACGGAAAATGGAACTTGGATTTTGCTTATGCATGCATGTTCTAGAGGAATTGAAGAAATCCAAAGGGAAGAATGCATTGCAACAAAAATACTAGAATAATTTAAGAAAGAGAAACATGAAGAATGACATGTGTGTTTTAAATATGTATATGTATATACTTTAAGTTGAAAAATATAAACCCCTAATGTCATAGATAGATCCACTATTGCCAACATTCATCCATAGACTTGTTGGGGTTGTCTTTTATTCAGTTGTACTTGAGTGATGTAGTCCCAAATAATCATAATAAGAGGATCTATGACCATAATTAAAAATTAATGCTAATCTACATAAAGATGGTCTAATGGGTGGGAAGCAAGTCTAAAACTCCTTAATATTAAGGGATGATGTAAATATTTTGATGAGAACTAGTTTCATCAATCTTTAAAAGCAAATTCAATTATGTGTGTTTATGATTATTGTGCTTAAAGTATTTGGACAATGATAAAAAAAGGGATAATTTATTTGGATAATGGATAATGAAACAGAGGTCATAAAATCATGAAACCTATGCTAACAATCTCAACATTCAACAATATATGTATTAGCAACACGAATAATATTGAATCCGCTGCTCAAATATTTGTATTATATCAAGACATAATTACACATAGTGGAATAGATGTGGCCAAAACATAAGGGAAAATAATTTACAGAGGAAGAAACATCTATGCAATGACTCTACAATCTTAATCTCACAAAATTCCATTACATGTATAAGTTTCAACGACTCAAAAATCCCTTAGATCACCTCTAAAAATTTTCATCCTTTATTAATAAGTTCGATGTTCCTTTTATAGCCATCATACAGTGCCTTTTATAGCCATCATACAATGCCTTTTTTAGCTAAACATTTCACACAAAGATGATATGTGGTGGTTTAAGTTCTCATCCATGGGCATTGAGCTCAAGAAACATTTATCTGCCTGCTTTTAGTATTTATCTAGGAGTTTCTTCTACACACCCACATTGTACCTACACTATATGTACCTTTTAGTCCATAAATTTGCATGGCATAAAGTTTCATTTTGTGCTCATAAATTTGGCTATTCCACATAACCACAACATATGGAACTATATGTTGGTCATTGTCAAAAGGTTTTCATGAGATAAACTATTGGTTTTCATGAGATAAACTACTAGTTTACAATACACCATGCACCGAAAGGTAAACAATACCCTCAAAAACCTTGGAAGACAATCTCATCATGTTTATAATGGATTTGTGGTGGATTGGACATGAATAGCACAACTGCATGGGGTTTGAATGTGGCAGCTCCTGGGTGGGGCCATCAGGGTGATCCTATTTGTTCTAGAGTCACAGGAGCACAAACTGCAGGTCCTCGTTCTAAAGATGGAGCTGACATTCAACCTCTACAGGTTGACGAGACAGTGAGTTTTGATGACATTGGTGGTCTTTCTGACTACATTGATGCGCTAAAAGAAATGGTATTTTTCCCTCTTCTCTATCCTGATTTATTTGTGAATTACCACATCACCCCTCCAAGGGGTGTTTTATTCTGTGGCCCTCCTGGAACAGGGAAAACATTGATTGCAACGACTTTGTTATGGATTGATTTTATGTTCTTTTGCAAATATTTATTTTATGATTAAGTACATAACCAAAAATTTTTAGAGTTGGTTGGTTTGAATAATTCTAATTTCTACCTTAAGCATTCACATTTCTAATTTCTATTTGTGACCTCTAGCATTTCTACCATAGTGAAGATGTTTCTACAGAGGGAGTAGAAAAAGGCTTGAAGAGGTAAAATTCCTCAAACTTTTTACTGAAGCAATGATTATCTTCAAAATTCTTATGATATTGCAACTTATTTCAACCCTCCATTATCAGCCTCTTTTTGCTGGTATGGAACCATTGTGACAACTTATGGGGAGTCTATTATACATAGTCAAAAATGATCTACACATAGTCAATTCTTGGGTTTAGAGAAGGCATTAACATTGCAAGTAGGGGGCATCAATTATATTCATTCACACTCTGTCTCATTGCAACTAAAACAAACTATTTTGTGGCAGCTCGAAGTATTGGAAAGAAGAGAAATTTGATTGTCTGTGGTTCATTGTTAGCAACATTCATTTCAAGCTCACTAAGGATGGAAAAAGGGAAGACATACATTGCAATTTGGACACATCAACCTCCTTTTTACTTTCATAACTGAAATATTTTTTAAATCTAAGTTATTTGAGACTATTTTATATACTTTCATATATGAACTCGTGATCCTACACTTGTTCTCCCTTGAATAGATTCTTCTCTTCTTCCAAGATGAAGCAAAAGAGGAAAGAATGGTGAACATAACAATTGCCCAAGGAAGCATAGTAATTTTTTATGAAAAAGACAATGGCTATACACACATACAAAACAAAATTTATTTAAGTAATTAGATATTTGGAGCAAGTTAAGTCCATTATGAGGACTAAATCAACAAGTCTAGGCATAGTTTTGGCACATCTAGGCATACCTCAGTCTTAAGAAGTAATTCTGGGCAGTGAAGAAGAATGTACAACATAAAAAAAATAGATATGGGTATATGCATAATTGGATTAAGTCCAATGGGTATATGGTAAGATCCAAGCATGGAATTTAGGGGTAAAATGTTTTTTTTCTAATTTTTGCCACCTTTTGCCTAATTTTTGCATCCTAGACAACCCTAAAAGCAAAAATCCCTAGATTTTATCCTAAGATATATTAAACAATAAACACATCACTCATTTTGTCCATTATTTTATATCCCTTTATTCTATCAACCCCTCCAATACGCTTTTCCAACTAGCATAGGCATACAAATAAGAACATCACTACAGGTTGGTGTTTCCTCCATAAATTATCGAGATCAAGGATTTCATCAAAGTAGAATGCAAGGTATTCCCTGAGAATACCAATATTTCACTCACCTATCAAATCAACACCTAGTAAAATGAGATCTAGCCTCTTAAGCAATTGTTCAAACAATTGGATGATATTTTCAAGATCTTGAAACAAGTCCAAGCATCAAGTTTTTATCTAGGTTTTGGGTCTAATCTAGATCGACTTGCTTATCACATTTGACCAATTGACATATTGAGAGAAACATTCCCAATATGTCATATCCTTCTACCTTCTTAGTGTGGATAAAGGAAACCTAGACACTGACTATGATAATCCTAAGAGGATATAGTCAATAGATCCAATAGAGTGCAAGAAGACTCTCTAAAGCTAGGAATCACAATGGATAGGATGGGAATCCCCTTTTAAAATGAAACTACAAAAGGAAAATGTGAAATCCAATCATGCACACAAGTTACTAAAGGTGAGAAAATTAACAAAGCACAACTTCGTCTAAGATTTCACCAGATATTAGGAAAATGTTGCTCAAACAAATTCTGTGAGAATATCATATAAAACAATTTTCCAAGAAAAGCATTATGTAGGAAAAGAATTTTCATAGATTTAGGGTGGTTGTAGAAAATGTGTAATGTTATAAAACTCTATAGGACCTAGGGATTTGTCTAAATCGATGCACTCTGCAAACATGTGTTCTAAATCTATGCAACAGGTTGAAAAATAATCTTTCATGTTAGATTCTCACACAATGGTGCCAAGAATGCCAAGCATTCTCAAATGAGTTACCACTCTCATATTGCTCCTTGGATCACATCATCCAAAAAAATATATGAACAACTTATCCAACTTATGGGAAGCATTGTTTGAACTTTGGTTGGTCCATAGTAAACAGATCCAAGGGAAATAATAAAGTGAATTAGAATATATGATGCATCCACAAACAGATAAAATAACTAAGCGTCAGAGGTGACAAAACTCAAATGGTGCACACACCAGAGGCCGGTTACGATGGTTTAGATAATTTATTTTGTTTTGTTCCTATTTGGGGAATCAATTTCCTGTTTGTATTTTGAGAGAGTGTCCCCAATACATTCAAACCATATGGATATAACAATTACATACCAAAAAATCCAAGGAAAATTTTCCAAGGAGTGGAAGTGAGTTAAAAACTCACGATGCTAAACTGCACCACTTACCGAATCAATAAGTTCCTACAACTAAATGGTAACTACATAGACCTCAGTCTCAAGTAATGGGCCTTGTGGAATTGAACTGGGGATGTAATCCAAGGAGGCAGGGATACTTAATGCCCATTAGAAACTAAGTGGGGGAGCCAAACAGGGGGTGCTTTCATTCTTTCATCCTCGTCAACATATTCTTTCTATATTTTGTAAGGACATATTTGGTGACATAATGACCAACAAAAACCTGCGAATATTGCCTCCCGACAATATTGATCTACTATGTGAGGTGTAAATAGTTTCGAGGGTAGATAAAAAGGGTAGACCCTATTATTAGCCTTCTCTAATGGATACGTCAGATGAGTATGATATGTTTGTGATACAAGATAAATCAAGAAGCTTATTATTCAGTATCGCTCGTATTGATTGGCTAATTTTGTATCAACATACAACCATAACATATCCTAGTGTAAACTGCAGTATATGGAGACAGAAAAATTAAGTACCAACCAATTTGGAAGGCATCATAGCCTCTATGGATTCTCTACCTCCTCGACGGTCTCCTTGAATTCCTTTGTGACCTCCTCAACCTCCTTGACCTCCTATTCAACCTTCTCGACCTCCCTGGCCTCTTTTGTGAAACCATAAACCTCTTATACCTCCTCTGCAACCTCCTCAACCTCCCCTACTAACTCATCGACCTCCTTTGCGACCTATGTGGTAACCTCTGTGACCTCCTCCACCTATTATGCGAACTCTATGACCTCCGGTGAACCTCTGTGAGCTCCTCGAACTCCTTTGCGACCTCCTATACCTCCTTTGCGACGTCCGTGGAAACCTCTGTGTCCTCCTTTGCGACCTCCATCGAAACCTATGCATCCTCCTCTATGTTACGACCTCTGTGGAAACCTCTTCGGCTTCCTCTGTAATTGTAATGGATTAGGAAACCTCTGCGACCTCCTCTACGATTACGAAACAATATTAAACACTACCACCTTCACTATTGCATACTTAATTTTAGAGTAATCAATTTCATTGATTTGTGTGATTTCTTTTGGTCATATAAGGAGGCGTTCGTAACTACCTACATGTGTATAGTTATTGGTTCTTTGATTTGTCTTGCAAAATTTTTTGCACATGGAGTTATAGTATGGAACATAGGCATCATAATCCACTTTAAAGGAAGAGGAATTAGAATCACACAATGGAATTCAATATTCAAGCCATAATTCCATATATCAAGAAATGTTTTAGTGATAGAGTAATTTCAAATTCCATTTGGTGGTTTTGATATTAAATTTTACACAATATTCAAAACCTTTTCTTTATGAAATAAACTTAACTATGAAAAAGATCCATATTTGTTAGTTGGGTTGGCTATAAATACCTTGTTGCTATAAATATCAAATATGTTGAATCATTCACTATGATGTAGTTGTTAGAAATTTGGAGAGAGGTATACCTAGCATGGGTAAAGAAAACTATAAAGGTTGTAAGACATACAAAAAATAAACATGACTGTTCAATAAAATAACATGTACTTGAAAGAGAAGGTCAAGATGTTTGAATAAAGGATAAAATACATGGATAATAAGCTTGAGAACTTGGAAATACTATTGAGTGTAAGAAACTCTAATTGATATTATTACATATTTAAGAAATCAATCTCCTTTCGTTTCTACTCTAGAATTCAACACCATGTTGAAGCGGAGCATGTACAGTTCATTTTTTTAATACCTATGTGGATGAAATTTTGTTGAATTTGAAACAATACATGTAGCCTTGGTTGAAAAAAAACTTAAGTCATATGGGATATGGTGTACAAGGCATCGGTAAGAGAAGTGAAGGCATGCTAATTCCCATAGGGACAAATGTTTTGGAGGATTCATCTGGAGCTTCACCCCATAAGTTGCACAAACAACATAAGAGCATGGAAAATGAAGGGTAAATAGGATGAGGAGTTTCCAACATATCCATCAGAAAATTATATACTGTCCATTGGCTTATGGAAACACCAAAGGTCAGTTTCGTTATTGACTTGAATAGTAGAATAGTGTCCACATAAGGGGTAGCTTCTATCCAATTGTTTCCTTCAACATTCCATACGAATATTCCCTTCATGGATATGTATAAAAAATTGTTGCAAGTTCAATGACCTTGGGTTTTCCTTGGATATTTATGGTAACAAAAAAAAAACATAAGGCAAAATAACTTATGTTTCATCAAATTTTTTAGTGAGGAAGAGGAGGGGTTTCCCCAAGTAGATAGGTGCAAGCATAAATGGGAAGGAAAAAGTCAGGGAGTAGTATGGGGTGGCGTTGAATATGATCATGCATCTAAAGTCAATAGGAGAGTGAGATATAAGGGAAGTCTGACATGGGATTTTGGACTTTAGGATGAGGAGAAGAGGAAAGAAAGACTATATAAGGATTCTAGCCTTGGTAAATAGACTTTATGGTAGGGAGAAAAGGAGGAGATCTCACAATTATCAGAAGGATTGATAGATAATACCAAGGGGTGGGATTTAAAAGTTATTAAGTGATCAAGATAGTGGAATGAGATCCCATCAAATTAAATAAGTATTTCCCTCATGGTGGAATGAGATATCTCCCATGAAGGTGTAGGGAAAAACCATCATCATATCCAACAAAGGGTAGACATGGAGAATATTGTACTCCAAGTCCATTAGGAGTACTAAGAAATGGGTTTTCACTATCTTGGTGCCAATATATAAGGGAATTTCAAAATATCCAAAGGGGTTTGGTCTCATACCTATAAGAGAATTTCAAAATATCCACTCGAAATGCGTCGATCATGTTCAAATCCCGACATATTGCTCAAATTGTTAGTGTTATTCATGTTTGAGTTTGGAAACCCTCCCATGCCGTCAATGCATGCGTCTAGTCTAACCATGCCAAATTTCAGTCCAAGCCAACACATATTTAAAAAATTTCAACGTTGGTCCCATCTAGCACATTAATAAATCTATAGGTATGGTTTTTGATGCTCCAATGGTTAGTGTCAGTCATGTTTGAGTCTGGAACCCGTCCCACACCGCCAATGCATGCATCTAGTCTAACCATGCCAAATTTCAGTCCAAGCTAGCACATATTTAAAAAAATTTAATGTTGGCCCCATGTAGCACGATGATGATGAGGAGGAGGAGGATGATGAAGATGATGATGAAGATGATGATGAAGATGACAATGATGATGATGATGATGATGATGATGATGATGATGATGAGGATGAGGATGACGATGAGGATGATGATGATGACAATGATGATGATGATGAAAATGATGTTGATGATGGTGGTGGTGACGTCGATGATGATGATGATGATGTTGATGATGGTGGTGGTGATGGAAACGACAACGTCAATGATGATGACGATCATGAGATGATGACGATGATGGTGATGATGATGATGATGATGATGATGATGATGAATCCGACAACCTCACCATACCACTGACGACAAGAGGCATCAGATATCGAACTTATGAATTCAAAAGAATCGGATGAGCTCGCTAAAACACCGATGCCAAACGTCGTTGGTATTTCTAGGTGATGATGATGATGATGATGATGATGATGATGATGATGATGCCGATGATGATGATTATGGTGGTGGTGATGATGATGACAACGTCCATGATGATGATGATGATGATGATGATGACAAAGATGACGATGATGATGATTATGGTGGTGCTGATGACGATGAAAACGTCCATGATGATGATAATGATGATGATGATGATGATGAATATGATGATGGTGATGATGATGATGATGAGGATGATGATGATGATGATGACAATGATGATGATGAAGATGATGATGAAGATGATAATGATGATGAAGATGATGATGATGATGATGATGGTGATGACGATGATGATGATGATAAAGAAGAAGATGATGATGATGAATATGTTGATGAGGAAGAGGGTAATGACAATGATGAAGATGACGATGATGATGATGACGAAGATGATGATGATGATGATGATGATGATGATGATGAAAATGATGATGATGATGATGATGATGATGAATATGAAGATGATGGTGATGATGAATCCTACAAACTTTCCATACCACCGACGGCAAGAGGCGCATTGGATATCAGACTTATGACTTCAAAATAAATATCTGATGATCTTGCTAAAACACCGATGACAAATGTTGTTGGTATTTCTAGGTAGATGCATCGGATATCATACAATGATGACGATCATGATGAAGATGATCATCATGATCAAGCATGCCATTTGGGTTAGCATGATAACTGTGCATTTCCTTACTAATCTTCTCGATGTTTCGAGAATAATTTAATATTCTCTACTAAACAGGGCCAACCATGTGAAGGTGGAAGCTCTTATGGCCCCTCCCCCCCCTCACATCACTCTAAATTCCCCATAACCTGAAAAAAAATATCTATGTACAAAAAAATTAAATGTATTTTTTGTCATACTCTATAACAAGCAATGTTTCTAATTATAACTTATAGCAAAATGGAAACTCACTAAGAAACAGTTAATTTATTATATGTACTAGAAAAAAAAAATTCAATATTTCTATCTCAAAATTGAATCAAAATATATAGAGTAGATATATCACTGCATACCTCATACACTTTAATGGACTTCATAATCTTCTCCATTCGAGTCATCATCTGTATCATCCGATGATCCAGATTTAACATTGTAAGGATTGGCCATATCATCATCGTCGTCGATGTCAGTTACGATAATCATGTCATCGTCGATATCATCTTCATGGACATTGTTTGATACATCATTTGATTTAAGAAATCATTCGACATCTTATTCTGGAACATGATAATCTAACTCATGTTGATCATGATCATCTTCAACAATGTCTTCTTCTTCGAGAACGTCTTCATTACCTTCATCTATGTTATACTTTACCGACCTTCCCCTTGGATCGTGTCTCACAGCAAATGACCAACTTGCTCTACTTGGAACCTCAGAGTAAAATACTTGTTCACATTGGGTCGAAAGAACAAAGGGCTCCATTCCTGGCTCAAACAACGTTGTATTTACCATGGTAAATCCATTATCATGTTCAATAATTGTTTTATAGGGATCACGTTGATTCAATCGACACCTATACCATTTGACAACAAACATAAATACCTTAAAGGAGTTAAAGTCACACTAAAGAATGTCTTCCAAATACCCATAGTATCGATTTTTAGAGAGTTTTGGATGTCTGTCACCTCTAGAAGAAACATTGGTCACCTCAAAGACTGCAGATATCCCACAATCTGATGTTTTCTTTGTTTCATCCAACTTTTTGATGCGATATCTACAACCATTGCACCACATAGACTTATGGTGTTTTACCTACAACAAGGCATACATGAAAAGATTACATAATGATCCAATATTTATAATTAACTAGTGCATGTTTATAATGCCATAAAAGGAAAAAAATTAGCGTGTACAACAACAATATTGTTAATTAATAAATAGTGTGGTTGATTAATATGCTTACCTTCTTATCTTTTAAACCTCTTGCTGAATCGATTTCCATTTGTGTTAGATTGGTATCTCCATTACGATGTGCTTCTTTAACCAATGAAGCCACACCTTCCCCTGATATTCCATGACCAGATTGTTCACATCGTTCAATCCATACCTTCATCCATTCAAGATTGTTTGTGATGTACAAATGAATTGAATCCCACTCTCAACCAACTGTTTGATGACAATAAATTAAAATTCAATACAAATGTATAGTCACTTAACATGAAAGCTAGTATATTATTACACTCTAAATTGATGCAAAATATTGAATACCAAAATAGAATATGTATGATATATATACATGAAAATCAACAGTCAAATGTATTATATTGCCTTTAACCTTCCTCGATCTACCTCCCCCCTTCGGGTACTCCCCTTCGAAATCATTATTGGATTCTAGATCACAAATGCGACGTAAATTGAGCTTTGATGCTAATATAGGAAGATATTCACTAATATGAAACATGTTTTGGTATACCATATATCCCTCCATCATAGAACCCTCAGCATATGCTCGTTGTCTGACCAAACCCTTCATAAATTTCAAGTGCCTCTCAACCATCCATATGGACCTTGAGTGCGCAGGTCCACACAATTCAATCTCCTCAACTTGGTGTATGAGGTAGTGTTCCTGTGCATTGAAAAATGCTGAAGGTAGATTTTTTTGCATTTCACACATTAGACGAGGAATTTCTCTCCTCCAATACTTTATGTCTTCTTTATGGAATTATTTAGATGACAGCCATATTCAAGTGACATGACGACCCAATGAAGAGATATTTAAAGAAAAAAAACATTAAATTATGTAACATGAATTAGAGAACAAAAATCAAATATAAGTTCTATGTTGAATTAAACAAACACTAAGCACATGGAAAAAATCACCACTTACCTCATGTATTTCTCAAGATTATATATTATTTGTTTGACATTGTTGTCGAAGTTGTCTGAGATAGAGGTAGAACATATTGTAACATTAATATACAAATCATTTCATTTTTTCAACAAAGAGTAGACAAACTAAAATACCAACCATATTCACTGGAATAGAAAATAAAAAAAATTAAATGCATACCATAATAATTACCTTCATGAAGACATGCCAATCGTGTGTTTTCACCCCCACGAAATCACCTTTCTTTGTTATGATATTCTTCATGTTCGCACAAAATCCGATGGGAAATTTAATTTTTCGCATGACTTCTTTTACAACATTACTTTGTTGGTCCGTTAACATCCATGGAAGTGAGTTTATATTAATTTTCTCTCTGTTTCTATGAAATTGAATGACGTCTTTCATTGCATGGTTGCTATCTTGAATGTCTTTGCAAATTTTGACAATTTTTTCTTTCTCATTTTTTCCATCCAATATTCGCCATAATGTTTCAGTCACATTCTTTCTGATATGCATTGTATCAAATAGATGAGCAATTTGTAGGTGCTCATAGTAGGGAAACCTACTAAATCGTCTAGGATAATTTTTCATTCCTCGTGGAAACCCACTAATGCCTTCATGATCACATGAATGACAATCATGAATAGTAGTTTATAAAGAAATTACATAAATCAATGTCAATTATAGTAAACAACACACAATAAAAAAATACAATATTATAACATTTTATATACGATGATTCATACGTATCTTGATGATTTCTATTATATTGCAACATCCATAGGTGAGGTGTAATTCTCTGTGGTTTTAATACAGTCTCTTGCTTGCCATTGAACATATTTTTTTTGGTAGTTCGATAGCTGTGATTCTTAGAGAGGAAGTGCCTATACTCATCAAAAACCTCCCTTCGTGAGATTTTTGAATGACGAGATTTGATCTTAAGACCACAAACTGGACATGCAAATTTACCCTTTGTATGAAGACCTACAATATAAAGAGATGGAATATCTATGTCAATTATAATTATATACAAAATGACTAGATTATTTTGAAAAACATGCTTGCATAGTATATTAACTAGTTCAATATAAAATTAAATGCAAATAAAGTGGAACTTATAATTACATACCACAAAATGGGTTAACCCTGGGGCATCATGTATTGTCCATGCAAGCATTGCATGGAATTGAAATTTCCTTTGTCGTATTGGTCTAGATATGTCATGCACAATGATGCCATTCCATAACTTTAGTAGCTCGTCAATAAGAGGTTCGATATATACATTCATATCTTTGACTTGGTACTTACCTGATTGATTTGAACATATAAAAAATATAATTATGAGACGTACCATTTAGATATATAAACCAAATTTCACAATAGAAAAACATTATATATATATATGACATTATGCGACAAAATATGACAAATGAGATACCACTACATTAAAAAAAACTATAGACACAATATACCTAGAACAATCATCAACGACATTATATGCTTCCTCTTTATTGTCAACCATGGAGGAATGTTATTGTTGATAACAAAAATAGGCCACATTGAGTAAATGGATCTCATCTCTACAAATGGATTGACACCATCTACTACCAAAGAAATCCTAAGATTATGAGGTTCTTCTTTAAAGTGAGGCCATTTTTCCTCCATCCCTAAATGCACACCCATTTGCAGGCATCCGATTAATGTCGTCTTGACTTCTGTTCCGTGCATGGTAATCCATAAACCGGGCTATGTTTTTGCACCTGAACAGTCGTTGAAAACGTGGAATAATGGGAATATAACGTGGAACCTTGTAAGGCACCTTTTTGTTACTTTATCTGTTCGATATCTACTGATATGACATTCAAGACATTCTGTTGCAAATTCATGTTGATTATAATATAGAACATGGTCATCGGGGCATGCATGAATTGCTTCATACTGCATTCCAATTTCTTTCATGATGGCAGATAAATCTCGATATGTGCGAGGTAAAATATTTGACGGTGGTAACAAATATTCACCTATCATGCTACAACAAATAAAAATAAAAATCTAGTTAATATAATATAGAAATAATATTAATGAAGCGCATTTCATCCGTATTAATTTGACTTATATTGAATTAACAATAAAATTATTAGATGATCATATATATTATGTGATGGAATATATTACATACCTTAACATCCATGTGACTGATATGTTTGAAAGACCATTCATAACCTTCAAGTTCATTATCAATAATATAGCAAAGAGAAGATTGTCTTGGAGCCCTCATAAAGGGGTTCGTATGCCTTCTCAAGAAGAGGTATATAATGAATATCATCAAAATGATCATCATCATCATCATCATCATCATCATCCATTCTAACATTAAATGAATCATGGATCCAAGTATTTGTAACATCATCTTCAAATTTGTTATCAATATGATCATCTTCTTCAATATGATCATTAACTTGTCCTCCATTATTCATAGTTCCATGTTCCTCTGGTACTTGTTCTGGAAGCACATCCTCTGGACAATATGTCATAGGATGTCTTTCCTTTAAAATTACATGAAACCACCAATAGATAAAAGTTAATACAAGAAATTAAAACGCAAAATGTAAAAATTTCAAATGCAAAATGAAAACATTTTTGTGATGCATTTAAAATGAAACAAATTTTGTATGGTTAATAGAGAATATTATATAATGAACAATGCAATCAATACTGTAATGTTCATGTTTTATTTTTTCATTTAGAGAAGCGAGGTGCTCTGATTTTTCCTGGTAAACAAAACATGCAATCAATCAAATAGATCAATCAACTACTCTTTATTATTACCTTTGAGTGTAACACAAACAAGAAGAGAAAAATACAAGAAAAACTAAAATAACAGGTTAAAAATGACTATTTTCATGATTGGTCTCTACAGTTAGATAAAAAGGGGAAACAAGAAGGGTCTAGTCGCTACTTTAGGGATGAAAAGAACAACAACCAATTGTACTGTTGGTCAAATAGGTGCATCCAAACTATCCAAGAGACATAAAAATTGACCCCATTACTGAGCAAAGCTACTCAAATATAACTCAAAATTTCCCATACTATCCACTAATGTAAGATAAACGATGCTACGGTTTCTATAGAGAAAATAGAAGAGAAACAACATGCCAATATAGTCGTTATTTCTATTATTTCTATTATCGTTATTTCTACTATACCCTACATTCAACATGCACACAAGAAAAAAATTATTCTAATAAATATTAAATATTAAAATAATATTTATTGTCCATGTTAGTACCCCATCTATTGAAACCATGATCAATAGATAAAAATTTATAATATATAAAATATTAAAATAATACATACATTTACAAAAGCAATCAAAATAAAAACATATATAATGCAAAACTTACAAATGGTTGATATTCATGTCCCCCTCAGTGTGTCCATGTTCCCTACAATGTTTTGTGGATGTTGTGATCAAAAGTCTTCTCCTCTTAAAGCCCCTGCATTGACTACATGGACAATAGCATTTCCCATCATCACTTCTTTCAACTCCTTCCCACAATCTAGAAAACAATAGTCGATTTTGTTCATTTGGATCATGAATATTGCTAGTTGACGTTTTCTCGTAAAGATCTTGAATGAATATTATCGATCTTAGATAATCAAGCTCCACACTTCGCTCGCTGAAATCACAAAAACAATGGAAATAATGAAAAACAGTCCACCGAATAAAAAAACTTCATCAAACCATGGCTTGTATAGCAAACATGTTGGAATGTTTCAAAATTTATAGGTTTTAAAATTTAACAGTCCGTCGGATATCCGACATCTTGAACTTAGTTACCGTTGGAAAGTAGATGTCGGATATCCGACATGCTAGGGCATCATATGTTGTCTGATATCTGATGGGCTAGGACCATAATATATCGTCAGATATACGACACATGCCGGCTTAATATTGGGTCAGATATCTGATGAAATTGGTCACTATGCTAGGGACCTCGTCGGATATCCAAGAGGCATCGGATATCCGATGGGTACTTCTCTCATTTTTAAAAAAAATCATCAAATTTCATAATTTTGAAGGTGAAATCCAATGACACAGTCCTTTTCGTCCTATTTTGAGTTTAAATCTTGTAGTGTTTTGATAAGAAAGAACAAAATTGTGGGCACTAGAAATAAAAAAAATCTACCGAAAGGCTTCATCAAGTACCTTTCAGACCGGGGTTTCAACTCTTTATTGAAGTAGCTGACAAAGGAATATCAATTGGGTTTGTACAGGATTGGCTTCTGGCGGTCAACCTGGCACTGCTAGTAAGGTGGACATAAATTTGGAACCATTGGATAGTAGACCAAAAACTGGTTTTGTTCTACTGAAGGATCAACCTAATAACTTGGTGTGGAATGCCAATGAGGAAGGACGTAAGTTAGTTGTAAAATTAGCTTATAAACAGTTCTGGAAAAGCTTGAAACCTCTAGGTAGTTGGTGGTGGAAAGTGTGTGCTCCTCACAAGTGCGAGATATTTATGTGGTTGATCCTGAGAGGAAAGGCACTAACATGGGATAATATGAGAGAAAATTTTGTGGCTCGAGCTGGTGCAGTCTTTGTAGAAGTGATGAAGAGGACACATAACACATATTCTTGCATTGCCCATTCTCAAAAAAGGTTTGGCTGGGACCAAGGGAAAGTCTTCGCTTGGATAATTTGTAGGAGGATGGAACTATGAAGTTTAATTTAAAGTAATGATTTGAGAATCCTATTTTTAAATTCCTTAGATGCATTCCTTTTCTTGTTCTGTGGAGTATTTGGGAAGTCATAAATGTTACTATTTTTAAGGATAGACCTTTTCCATCCTTCTTTGTTATCTCTCAGGTTCTAGCAATCCACCGTTTCTTTATTGACTAGGAAAGTAAGGCTCAGCCTAGGATTATGGAAGAAATCAGAGCTGGTAAGAAGGACTTCACAGGTTTTTTTGATGGTGTTTGCGAAGCATCTGATCGACTCTATGGTTTGGGTGGTATTCTACATCTTTCTGAGACTGAATCTATTGAATTTAAAGCTAATGGGGGGCAAGGTACTAATAACAGAGTTGAAGGTTTGGCTATGTGAACCTTATTGTAGCTAGCAAGAGAGGAAAAAGTAAAAAATCTGAAGATTTATGGGGACTCAAATTTCTGGATTAAATATATGAGAAATGAATAAAAAATTAGAAATCTAAATTTACAAGGCATTGGACATAACCTGGGGTTGATAGCAAGTTCTTTTACTCGCATTGAATTCAATCATATTTACAGGGAACAAAATGAGGCTGTGGATAAACAATCAAAAGAATGACTTCTTGTCATTACATGTATTTCCATAGTAACTAAAATAAATGGATATATTCAAGAACATAAAAAGATAAATCTGGACTTATAATATGACTATTAAGTTCCTTATTGGACTGACAACTTTTGAATTTTGATTTTTTGAAGAAAATGTAATGTTATACTTTTTGAACTAGTAGGCAATATGGAAGACACTCTAAATGAGTTCATGAAAAATATCAATGAACAATTGCAAGTTTTGAGATGGTCAAAATGCACTATACACCTAAGCAATGTATTTTGAGATTTCAGTATGAATGAAAAAAATATGATTTTGTAAGTAGAAAAAAAGATTAAGATAACTTTATGACAATGATTAATCATGATAACATTGAAAGAAAAAAATATAACATAATGAAATGTATCCTGTATGATTTTTATAATTAAAAAATTAAATGGAAGTCCATAAAATAAAATGAAAAACATCAACACAACTCTTGCTCCGAATACGAAGATATATGTACTTTTTTATTTCAATAAAAATGACAAAAGTACTGGGTTTTTTAGCTTAACCAAAAAAACTAATATAAATTTATAATGGATGTTTGTAACACCAAAATATTGGATTTCAATGTCGGACTATAAAGGATTCGGAGCGCGTACAATATAGGGCACATGCTAGACCTCCAAACCGTTTCTTTGTTTTTACGATGCTCTGGAAGCCTACGACGGCCCAGAAATTGCATTCAAATTATAGAATACTCAATACTCGGCAGCGGTAAAGAGATGGAAATATAGCATTTGAAGAAGTATATAGCCAAGCCAAGTCCTCAACTTTGTAAAGCATTATGTAAACTGAGAAGCTATGGAAATGGCTTTGACTGGTTTGTTAGACGAGATTTTTTCTTCGTTCAGAGCCATACTGGAGGGAGGAGGAGAGTGTGATTTCTACTCCACAATGGATGCCAATGAAGAGGCGCTGGAGGCCCTCTTGGGCTCCTCTCCCATGTGCCCAGACGGTTCTGTGTTGAGTAATGTGAGTGAAAGCAATATCGGCGCTTTTCATCACCTGGACTGCTCTACATCTACTATTGCTGAGATGCTTCAAAATCCTGAGTGCTCTGATGAGTTGGGATTATTGCAGAGAGGAGCTGAGATTGAGTCTGGATTCCACAAAAATGGAGGGATTCAGAAGCTAAATGGTATAGTTGGTGGAAGTGGGGCTAACGCTCCTCATGCTGCTCATAATAATAACAATAATGGCTATGCTAGTGTTGCAAGTGTTGGTAGAGGGAGGAAGAATGGGTTGCCTGCTAGTGTTGCAAGTGTTGGTAGAGGGAGGAAGAATGGGTTGCCTGCTAAGAATTTGATGGCAGAGAGAAGACGGAGGAAGAAGCTCAATGATCGTCTGTTTATGCTTCGTTCTGTGGTCCCCAACGTCTCTAAGGTAATCTCTATTCCTTTCCCTTGTAAAATCAATGATGTGAGTCAAAAGTAAAACGAGTATAGTAGATTTGGGGCATGTGTAAAATACAGAAACAAAGTTTCTTCTTATGCCCACATTGGTGCACTAAAATTTAAATTAAATTCCTTAGTTCATCCATATCTCGTCATTCTTCATTTTACTATATATTTGACACTTTCCATAATATTTTTGTGGATGCAATGGTCGGCATTTTTTTGGCCCCTCTTCATCATGGCCCTTCATTTCCATTCATATACCCCAAGTATTATATTTCTCTTGAATATCCTTATATTGAGTATCTATGGAGAACCTACTAAGTCCAGGCCTACCTCGAAGAATTCCCAACTAGTTTCTTTTTCCTGGATGGGTATATCTTATCCTACTTCTTGGGAAAATAAGTATAAAGATTGCAAAACTCTTATGATGCAAGTGTTATCCCAAAAGAAAATTAATAGATAGGTACTTCTTCAGATATCAAAGAGATCTATGTATTTCAAATTTCTTCAGCTAAATTTTGACCTTGAAGAGATTCCTCATATTTGTAGAATGAAAGAGTCAAAAAGGAAAACTCCTAGAAGGGATCATAATGACACAAATTTGGGATATGTGTCATTGCATTATCATCAAGGGGAACATACAAATGATCCTACATGTTAAGATAAAATGAATCATATGTATGGTAGAAGATATATTAAAGCATCAGAATCTCCATAAGATATTACAACAAATTTGGTGATGATGTATTTTCCATGAGAAGGATTGGGGTCTATAATGAAACATTCATCTAGGGAATACAATTTTTTTCATGGACATAATCTTCCCATTTCTCCATTTAGAAGGCATTTAGAATATCTGAAAAGAAAAAATCGAATGTATCTCTTTCTATATAATGGCCATTAATGATTATGTAAATGAGAAATGTAAGTTGTTAAATTACACCAATTTCCAAGCCCAATTTACTACCATGTATTGATGATCTCTAAAAGACCTTTTCTTTAGTTAACATAGAAAGCAAGGGGATGAAAAGAAGAGATTGCAAAGATCTTAGAGAAACTTGATACAATTTCTCGCGTTTTTTGTGATATAGTTGCTTTGACAAATGCATGAGCTAAGATAGATGTTCTAGATGAAGTCTTCTTCAAAATAAATGATATCCAAAAATAGGTAAGAATACCAACTAGAAACCTAATATATCTTGAGAAATTAAGAGGAACTCAAGAACAAGTAAAAGGCACAAAGAATCACAGAAGAAATAATCTTTAGATCTATTAGAAATCAAAGAAACTAGGCTCACATGGGATTTTGGTCTCTCATAGGACCCCTTAAGATGAAATCCATTAAGAAGTGGAATTAATGAAAGGCTAGCCACCTATCTTAATACCAAAAGACAAAGAAAAATACTTGTAAGCCATGACTACTAAGTCTAAGCTCGAATTTGACACTCCAATGCAAAGATCATGAAATGCCCAACGCATCTAGAGGAAGACGTTCAGTATATATTCATTAGAAATAAATGGACCCAGCCTCCTCAAGGAACTAGTTGATTACTAAAAAGGAAGCCTCCTCAAGGAACTAGTTGATTACTGAAAAGGAAGCCTATACTACATGCATACCAAAATATATGGCTAGTTTGCTCATGGGAATGGGGATCCTTGGTTATTTAATGTTAAGAACTTGAGTACAATTAGAATGAGCAAAATGTTTAATTATTATTTTTATATAAAATAGTTTTATTTATTTATATATAATGTTTTAATTATATTTAAAAAGTTACATTTTAGTTTTAATATGTTAGAAAAGTTGAAGCCTAGGTTACTATTTTATGGAATAGATGGTGGTAGTATGTGAAAATTAAATCTCGCAATATTTTATTATTATATTTATCTCCACCATATTAATAGGAAAAGGAATACAAAAGATTAAGAGTTATCCTTCTTATTATTATGCGTTTATTTAGGTGTGCATGTATTGTTTACATTTCTATGTTACAATCCATAGGAAGACGATATATATTAGTAATTCATATTTAAAGTTCATATGCATAGTTATGTTACAATCCATAGGAATACGATATATATTAGTAATTCATATTTAAAGTTCATATGTATGGTACACGGAAGTATAAATAAAAGGGTATATTTTCATAGAATTATATCGGTTTTAAACAGTTTTTTTAAATTTGCATAAAAAATTTAAAAATATTTTTAATTTATAATTTTTCATATATAATTGATAATGCAAATCTCTATCTAAAAATATAGATCAATAGAGCATATATGCATATATATTTTTCATTAACTAAACCAGATTAGGGTTTCAACCATTTAATGATACCGATTCAATCTACTAAGTATCATTTTGCTACTAAGTACTATTTATGTCAACTAGATAAGGTTTCAACTCTTTATAGGTCTCTATTTATAGGTCTCTAGAATCTTTTTTTTAATTTGTAAACATGAATATACACATTCACAATTACTTGAAGTAAAAGATTTTATGTACAAACTTTGATTACTAAATAACTACATTATAGTAACAGATGCCAATATATAGTTAAGATAGTATTGAGGTGATTCTATCTACTAGGCTAACTATGGTAACTAAATTAGATGAGGGTTTTGTCATTCCTGAATGCAAATATTTCAAATTAGAGAGATGTTAGATCCTAATGCAAATCTTCATCAAAGGCATAGGTGAATAAATCATAATGTGTATAAGCAATGCATCTTAAAAATACAAAAGAATAAGATTCATAAATTAAAAGCGATGCAGTAATGATATAATACAAAATTTAATATCATGAAGATCAATGCATCTTAACAATACTATTAGATCATGCCCGCGGGGGGCAACTCAAGTGGTAAAGATGAGAAGTTGAAATGGGTTGTAAATGAAAGGTCACGTGTTCAAATATCCCGAGACTAACCCGTGCTCCATGGTTTGGTTTCCCAATGGATAGATTTCAAATTAGATGGATATTACATCATAATGCAAATTTCCATCAAGTCATAGAATATGCAATTATTACAAAAATATTCTCTAACTCATTGTTGTATTATTAACTTAACAATACATAATCCAATATATTTCCATTATAATCCTCTAGCTATAAACTATTCCAATTTGGAATCTTATTGTAAATGATAACACATAAATCCTACAAATAGACAAAAGTTAAATTAATTAATTAATTATGAAGTAAAATATTTAATGACCTAACCCTAATATCTAAATCATTGTTTTATTATTAACTTCTTTTTTTTCCAATCGAAAAAAATCGTACTATTGTTATTCATGCGAATCAAATAGTACAATGATTGAGAATATTAAAGTTCAAGATATCAGAACTAGATCTTGATCTCAAAAATATTCATCCTTATAGTTACAAAACATAAAGATAACCTGACAAAATTATCTTTACAAAAAACTAATATCCCCCATGAATACAAATATTCTTTTAAAAGAAATATAAGTTACCTCTGTCTATCATACAGGCCTCCATCCATTCTTCCCAAAAAAGATAACCAACAGGTCCAACCAAAGCATCTTTTGAAAGTTAAGGCCAACCACTCCAATTTGAAATGATTAGTTTGTTGTTATTACAAAATGATATCTAACCCATTGTTTAATTATTACCTTGACAATACATAAAACTACCTATGACATGAGTAAGATTATTATTACATCTAAATTTGAGCAAGATTATTATTACATCTAATTTAAGGAGAAGATGTGGTGTCATAATGAAATAAAGACTTGGAGGATAAGAAGAAATTAAGATATTATCATGATTTGGAGGATAAAAAAATATTAAAATATTATAAGTAGGTAATTTAACTTTAACAGATAAAATATAGTATTGAATCATTCCTAACAAACCTTACCAAGAAACTACTTCTCAATTTAATTGCAGTTTATCATCCATCTATGCTTGGTGACTTTGGCTGGCTGCACTCTTCATCTCATTGATGAAAACCCTAGGAGATGGAAGAAGATAACGTCATAGTGGGATCAGCTTTCCTCTGAGTTACTTTTATTCTGTAAACGTCTTAAATTATCGTTCATTTTCTTTGTAGATCCATGTTGCATCACATTTAGATCACAGTGTTTCAGGTTACCCTCAAATTTTGGTGATGTGTTTTAGTTCAATACCCTGTGTTTGAGATTATATAAAAGTACAGTAACGGTTATGTATAGTTTATTTTGATCCGACAAGGTTTTCTAGCATTACTTATGTTTTCGTGATGTCCAAAGTTTGGTATCATAATCTTAAGTAAGACGAACGATTGTAATGATCTAAGAAACAGCACCAATATCTTGGATCGGTGAAGCTGGTAATGATCTCCGATACATGACCCGCTAGCCATTTCTGCTAGCAATCAAAATCATTTCTGCCTTAAAGAAGCACTAAGAACCTTGTTCAAATACATAAACAGGTTCTTGGATTGTAAATGTTTTAATGGAATTCCATTGCTGCAGGTTCCTATTAACCTTGACAAACAAGGAAACACATATTAGAGATATGATGTACATGTATATCAATATTTTTACGCCGATAGGCGTATTCTTTCAACTTTTAGGGGTGGCTCTGGGGTGGGTGATTTATTGCATATTTAATATTCAATGGTTAGATTTTAAAGATAGAAGAATATGCTTCCTCTGGTGCATTGATGAAGCACTCAGATTTGCTGTGTTAACTCATGGGCAACTTTAAATTCAAACGACACATATTGTTTAAATTAAATTATTTGCAAATGCCAAGTGCCCACTCCACCTGCCACTTCCCACTGCTGGAATTAAACGGCTCACCTCCACTCCATGTTGTACCCCCGGTCGACACCATGGTGGAATTAAATCGCTCACCTCCACTCGGCGCTGTAACGCTCAGAAGCATGCAGAAGAGCGAGCCATATTATATTAAACCGC
This sequence comes from Larix kaempferi, assembly GCA_027924585.1. Lineage (NCBI taxonomy): Eukaryota > Viridiplantae > Streptophyta > Pinopsida > Pinales > Pinaceae > Larix > Larix kaempferi. The sequence goes on along the minus strand of BSBM01001123.1, from coordinate 25,702 downwards.
TCACCTGCAGCACCGCAGAATCCACCCCAGAGGATCATGCAGAAGAGCGAGCTTGCAGAGCCAGCCAGCGACCGGACCGAGCTTGCAAAAAGAAGCAACAACCACCTGCAAAAATAGGTACGGATCGGGTTCTGATTTTTTCACAGGCGCTGTAGAACAAATTTGCCTTTATTTTTGCAGGGTTCTGTAGAACAAATTTGGGCATATAATAATCTTTGCAGGGTTCTGATTTTTTCATACCTTTGTTTGCTCCTGACTAATCCGAACCCTATGAAAATGGTATTTGTGTTGGGGTTTTCGAGTACCTAGCACACGTTAAGAATATTCAATTCAGAAAAATAAATTACTTACAGTGCAAAACGATTTAATAGACTGTATGTAATCATAGCCCCAGATGTTAGGCTGAGGATTGGGAGTTCTTTGAATAAAACCGGTTTGCACATCTACAGCTGGAGGCGATAAAGCACAGGCCTTCAACATAAATACTTTCTTCTTAAAACCACCCAATCTTCCACTGTTGTGGACTCGAAATGGCTGAGGCATATCGCGAACTAGGTTAGACTCACGGTTCTCCGTGAGATGAACGGCATCCCAAAAGATATATTTTGATGCATCAGAGCATGTCAATGGATTTCTCCTACTGCATGTATATGAAACCTCTATTAGACCAGTTCCGCAGCAAGCTTTCCTTGTATGTTCGAATCCTGCAAGTATTTCAAAATAAGAAAACATAAATCACTTCTACCATATAAATCTAATATATGTATGACTTTTGGCAATGCATATTTAAATTACCGTGTTTAGCAGGATTTTGAACCATATCAATCAACGGACTGTATGTATCCGAATAAACAATTTTGAGGCCTGGAAGTTACGCCCTCAAGAAATCAAGCATTTTCTGAAGTTTTATATTGTAGCTAATTGCATTCTGATTTTGATCCTCCAAGCAATTTCATTCCTTTTTATATAGGTTTCTGATTGTTCTCTCTATAGGCAGGCACCCCAATGGAGGAATGCCAGAAACCACTATTCTGCGTGCCCCATAATTGTAGATCTCCTGTCGTATGACTTTTGGCAATGCATATTTAAATTACCGTGTTTAGCAGGATTTTGAACCATATCAATCAACGGACTGTATGTATTTGAATAAACAATTTTGAGGCCTGCAAGTTACGCCCTCAAGAAATCAAGCATTTTCTGAAGTTTTATATTGTAGCTAATTGCATTCTGATTTTGATCCTCCAAGCAATTTCGTTCCTTTTTATATAGGTTTCTGATTGTTCTCTCTATAGGCAGGCACCCCAATGGAGGAATGCCAAAAACCACTATTCTGCGTGCCCCATATTCAGAAACCACTTAAAATTAGGTCTAGAAAGTGTAAATTTATCTCAACCCTAAATTTAATTTAAGCTAGATGAATCTAACTGATAGATATAATGTTACAGGAGAGGAGAGGAAATAAGTGATATAACTCAAAAAAATTGGAACTGATCTGTAGAAGGTGATCCTGGAATTGCGAAACATTGTATTGCAATTGTGTGTATGGATTGATATAATTATTAATTTTATGACCGGATCATTGATATTAAATGACGGGTATTTTAACCATTAAAACCTATCCATGTGATTGATTTTTCATTACTGTGTAGTTTGTAAGATTTTCCAGTAATATTAGCTTTTACTTTCATTACAAGTTTAATACTTTTTATCCTGCCAAGAGATCAAAATATGTTAATGATGTGACCGTTCAACAATTCCCATCAAACTTTAAATGTCAATTCATTTTCAGTTGTATTTTGATAAATTAATTTATATTTATTCCGTGCTCAAATTGGGGTTATATTTCAAGACATCCATTAATCTTTTTCTTGGACTGCTGACAGAAGTTGATAAAAATTTCAGTTAAAACAATATCGTTAAAGATGGTTAAAATATATTTTATCTTTCTACTTGTTACCACTCCACTTAGCATGTGGTGAAAGTCCTAACCCAAGAAGCCTCCGGCAATTACATGAGAGGTACCACTCTCACCTCATTACACTTATCCATGAGGTTAAGGGCGATTCAATTAATTTTATAATTTTTTTGATAAATGAGATCTTAGATTAATTGTTTAGCGATTCAATTAATTTTATAATTTTTTTGATAAATGAGATCTTAGATTAATTGTTTAGAAATTTGATCAAAAGAATTACAAGTGATGCATATGAATATGCCATGCAGATGTATTTAGCATGTAAAACTGATGGCCAAATAAATGTATAAAGGAATGAACGAAGACAATGCAGATGTATTTAGCATGTAAAACTGATGGCCAAATAAATGTATAAAGGAATGAACAAAGACAAATATTTCGAGGATGAAATGAATGTGAAATATTGTTAAGTTAAATCTAACTTGAAGTATACGTAGATTTAACTAAAAAGGATTGCAACAAAGATGGAATGCTGTAACTATATGAATTTATTTTAAATCTGAAAATTTTAGATGAGAAAATAAAGGAAAGTTCCAGATTTGTGTGATTAGTTATTTGCTGTTCATTTAATTTCAAAATTAAGTAACATAGAGCTTTCTGCATGAGAATTAATAAATTAAAGCCACCTGCACCCATTTTTTTTCCTGGAATTTAGAAGAGAAAGTAAGGTGAAATTTCCAAATGTAAATGATTGATTAAAATCACTCCTAAAACTTGTTTGGAATGGATTATTTCAACGCTAAAACGCAGAATTGAGAACCCAGATTTGCAGAAATAAAAAGATGAATTAATCAAGTAAAGGGTCATTCATTTTAACTGTCACTTGAAATTTAACTTAATTATATTTTTAAAATCAAATGTCAATAAAAAATTTCAAAAAATAAAGTTAGTCAGATTAGGCTTAAGAAAGTTAGCCAGATTAGGCTTAAAAAAGAAATGATTGCTCTTAGGAAACCCTTAGGATTTTAGACGTAATCTAGATTTATGATTTAGTTAAATTTAATTTCAGATTTCAAATAAACAAAAAACAAAAACAAAATTGAGCTTGGAGGTGCTTCGTGAGTGAGATTAGTGCCCGTATTTATCCTTAAGCATATGGGTTCATGAAAAAGAAATCTTAGATGTTTGTTGTTTTCAATTGTTAAAGTAAAAGGGTTGCATAGACATGCTAGAATTATTCTATATACTATGGAGTTAAATGCAGAATTTTACAATGAAAAGGTTCTTTAGTGCTTTTTTTAGCTACCAATCCCATAAAAACTTAAGCAAATGGAAATAAGAAATCTATAATAACTCTAAGTGTTAAACCAATTACTAAAATTTATATAAAAATAAAATAAAATACTCCAAATTGTTAATCCCTATTATTTAAATGAATCAAATTGTTAACATGCATGAATTGAATTGAACACCAAATTTAAGATTTTTTATTTTCAAAACAATATTACCTCACATTACAAGATAGTTTTCACAAATTCTCTAAACTTCTCCACAATATTTGTGTTGCTAAGTTTAATTTCAAAGTTAGTAACATAGAGCTTTTTGCATGAGAAGTAATAAATTAGAGTCAACTAACCCAATTTATTTCTAGAATTTAGAAGAGAGAGTAAAGTGATTTTTCAAAACTAAATGAGTGATTAAAATCACTCTTTAAACTTGTTTCGAATGGATTATTTTAGTGCTAAAATGCAGAATTGAGAACCCCGATTTGCAGAAATAAAAGATCAAATGTCATAAGATTTTTCAGAAAATAAAGTTAGGAAGGTTAGGCTTAAGAAATAAATGATAAATGATTGTTATTAAGAAACACTTAGGATTTTAAACTTAAATAAAGCTAAATTTAATTTCTAGATTCAAGATCAATTGCCCCCATTGTGTGATTTTTAGTATAATTTGTTAAGTTTTTGTTAATTTGCTGAAAGTATATAGAAATCTTAATTATTAAGATTTCTTGTAAAATATTGGTTCATTCACTATTATTTATTGGTAAATAATAAATTTAAGAATTTTTTTGAATTAAAGTAGATGGTATTTATTTTTATGTTTTGTAAATATTGTTTTAGAATTTCAGGATAGGGTTGGCGTTGGATTTTCTAATTAGATTTGAGATTTTTATGGTATAAATATGTTTACTGATTTGAATTTGAGTCTGAGTTTATTGGCAGATTCTGGATATTGGTAGATTGGCCATACAGGGAGATTGGGTACATTGCTCTTCAAGAAGAGCTTTGGGAAGATTGGGTAGATTACTCTTCAAGAAGAGCTTTTATTTCAAGGTAATGTTCATATCAAGATTTTTTGAATAGTTTTATACATTGCCATATTGATTGCTTTTGATGTTTAGAATTATGATTCTAAATAAGTCAGATATTTGTTTTGGCCAATTTATTGTTCTGTATGATTTTTTTTCTTGAAACCTTTTTGTTTCTTGTTTATGTGCATTTCATTTTGTTTCTGTGCATTTCATTTGGCAGTTTGGTATTGGGTTGTGTAATTAGGATATTATGGCGCTAGATTTTTTTGAGTGAAATCTTTATTCAGACAATTAAGAAATTAAAATTTTGATTTCCATACTTAGATTTTTAAATTTAGAATTTGATTAACAAATTTAAACTAATTATTCATATGAATATGAACTTAGTTCGTAGATTAATTATCTTAATATTTTTATGTAAGTTTGCAATCTTCAAGAGCATTATTAAGGTAGCCCAAAGAACAGCCATTATTAAGGTAGTACAAAGATGATCATATTTGAGATTAAACATTATTAAAGTAGATGGTATTTATTTTTGTATTTTGTAAATATTGTTTTAGAATTTTAGGATAGGGTTGGCGTTGGATTTTCTAATTACATTTGAGATTTTTATGGTATAAATATGTTTACGGATTTGAATTTGAGTCTGAGTTTATTGGCAGATTCTGGATATTGGTAGATTGGCCATACACGGAGATTGGGTACATTGCTCTTCAAGAAGAGCTTTGGGAAGATTGGGTAGATTACTCTTCAAGAAGATCTTTTATTTGAAGGTAATGTTCATATCAAGATTTTTTGAGTAGTTTTATACATTGGCATATTGATTGCTTTTTATGTTTAGAATTATGATTCTAAATAAGTATATTTCTATGCCTCTAGAAGATTCTCACAAACAAAATGTAGATTAGGTTTAAGTTTCCACTAAACAATTTAACTGAATTATATATATATTGGGAGAGACATTGGGCAGATTGGGTAGATTAACATTAGGTGTTAGCATTTACCTCCTTGAAACACATATATGTAAAGAATTGTAATTACTTTAAGTTTTCACAAAACAATTTAACCCAATTCTATATATGTTGGCAGATTCGAGATATTGCCCGATTGGATATTGGGTGCATTACTCTTCAAGAAAAGCTTTTATTTCAAGAAGAGCTTTGGGCATATTCGGTAGATTACTCTTCAAAAAGAGTTTTTATTTCAAGGTAATGTTCATATCAAGATTTTTTGAATAGTTTTATACATTGCCATATTGATTGCTTTTGATGTTTAGAATTATGATTTTTAATAAGTCTATTTCTATGCCTGTAGAACATTCTCAAAAACAAAATGTAGATTACGTTAAGTTTCGAGAAGAGCATTTGTTTCAAGATAATGTTCATATTAGGTTATGTTTGGTTAATATTAATATTGAGATTAGGTTGATGTACAATATTAATATTAATATTAATATTTACATTTAAACAATGGTACCTTACATAAATATTAATATTAATATTGATTGGCTTTAATCATTAATATTAGATTTACATGAACTTTAGGTTATAGGTATTAGGTTAATATCACCATTGATATTAATATAAGATTATCATTAATATTAGGACAAGTTAAGATTATGATAGTCTTAATATTACCATTAATATTAAGATTATTATTAATATTTATATTAATATTAGGTTATATTTGGTTAATATTAATATTTACATTACGTTGATGTAATATTTACATTACGTTATATTTGGTTAATATTAATATTTACATTACATTGAATAATAATACTAAACATTGGGTTGAACATTAATAATAGACATTGATATTCCTGAAGCTCAAATTAGTACTAAACATCAATACCTTAAACAATAATACATTTTATTAAGTAATAAACAATAATACATGTCATGATAAACTATTACATTATAAACAATAATACATTGAACATTATAAACATTATGACATAAACATTTATACATTTTTAAACCTAATATTTAAACATTTATACATTATTAAAACTAATATTTAAACCTAATAAACCTAATATTTAAACCTAATAAACCTAATATTTAAACCTATTGTCTATTAATAGATACACATATGTATGCGTTAATATGGCTTTATATATACACATTAATATTATATACAGTAACAATACATATGGCTTAATATATACAACTTGCTAGATACACATTAATAGATAGATTTAACATTAATATTAAACATTAAATTTATATGTTAGTATTAATAAATTTTAGGTTTAAATATTAGGTTTACATATTAAATTTCAATATTAGGTTTACATATTAAGCTTCAATATCCTAAACCATATATTTGATAATTTAACATATTTTTATATTAGGTTTAAGATTAGGTTAAACATCTCGTTAACATCTATGTAACTTTTTATAAAATACATAAGTGCATTGTAAACATATATAAAGTTTAACATTAGGAAAATACATTGAGTAATAAATATTAGGATAGCCATTAAATAATACACATTACAATAATCGGTAAACATTATCAACATTAGGATAACCATTAAATAATAAACATTACGATAATCATTAAATAATAAACATTACGCTAACCATTAAATAATAAGCATTAGGATAACCATTAAATAATAAACATTACGATAATCATTAAACATTATCAACATTAGGATAACCATTAAATAATAAACATTACGATAATCATTAAATAATAAACATTTGGGTAACCATTAAATATTAAACATTAGGATAACCATTAAATAATAAACATTACGATAATCGGTAAACATTATCAACATTAGGATAACCATTAAATGATAAACATTACGATAATCGGTAAACATTGTCAACATTGGGACATAAACATTGATACAAATTTCTTTTCTAAATACATTTTTTCTGTATTTTGTTATATACAATTACTGCTTCGAAATATTCAATATATAGCTATTATTGACTTTTTTTGTATTTGTTGGTTTTTCCTAATCTGTAGTACAATGGATACTGCAATGGATCCTTCTACGTGGAGCTTTCTACCGGTTGAGATACTTCAAATGATATTTTTATGGCTTCCACTATCTACATTATTTCGCTTCAAATCAATATCTAAGATGTGGAATGAAACTATATGCAACAATCTTGTTGGGAGGTGGCACATGAAACATAGGGAAGAGATTGGTTTCTTCATTGAGGAATGCAATCTATATCGAGCTGAAGCTATGTGTCCGTACATTAATAACAAAGGTGTAATATCACGTCTTTGTATCCCATTCCCAAGCACATTATATACCGTTGAAGGTTCATGTGGTTGCCTTCTTCTGTTATCTATCCCTGATCCAAATCCTGTTTGTAAACAATATTTTGTATTGAACCCTTTCACCAAAGTATGCACCTTTATAGGATCTATTGAAATTGGAGATTGGGGCTTCTTCACCATCTTCAGAAACATTGGTGAAGCAAAATATGATTGGATACACATAAAACATGCTTTTGAGAGACAGGGGTCAAAATATAGTATCTGCAGCAGTATTAACAGGACTTGGAAAGATATAGACTTATCTAATGCTGAGCCCATACCTCCTAGGGATGGCATCTTTTATAAGGGAAAAATATACTGGTTGGATGTTGAGATGTTTATATCTGATGGAAGCCCAAGAATAAAAAACAAGCTATATTCCCTTGATATAGAGAAAAATAAGTGGGTTATCCATTTTGTCTATCGTGAATATGGTAAGGGATCTATGTGTCTTGCGCTTCATCAAAATCGATTATTGTGGATTGTACATCATCGTTTCACTCTTGTGTGGTCTGGTGATATAATGCCCGATTTTGAACATGTTGTGCGGCCTCCTACATGGTCGAATGAATATTGGGAAGATGGTTGTGGAATGAGCTGGACACTCCTCAAAGACCTCACTACAGATATAAATAAGAAGTGCAATGGATATCTTCCATTCCGTATGATTGGGAACATTGTACTTATGTGCAACTTTGCCCAGATACCTTTGTTGTATTATGATTTGACAAGTCAAATGACAACACTTGTTGGAGTTGATGATTGGACAATGTCTGAACAAAATCGTATTTCCATGCCCAAAGACCATACTTGTAGTGACTTCATTCTTGATGGGAATTTTTTCCTGCTGATCCCAGGCATTGACTCTGCATATGACATTCCCCTTCGCGATTGATCTATGTTTGATTTATGTGGCTGTTCTTCACTTATTCAATACTTATTAATGGGAGCATATTTTTGTCTGTAATTAAATTATTGTTTACTAATGAGACAATAAATATATGGTTGCAGATTTTTTATTAATTTAATTTTGTGTAAATGATAAGGTCTGTTGACATTATAACATTTAATATGTATTACAAAATTTTCATATTTAAATTGCAATATATTTACATGAACATATTGACATTACAACATTTAAAATATTTATTGTTTCCATTGATGATTTCTGGTTTTTTTTGTGGTAGGCAGTTCGGTTCTTCGATATGGATCCATTTATTTGGTCTAAGCTTCCCTCTGAAATAATAGAGATGGTATTGCAATGGATTCCTTTCTCCATCTTGGTTCGGTTTAGACTTGTTTCTAAGCATTGGGATGTTCTTCTCCGGAAACCTTCTTTTCTATCGACATGCAATCGGTTCTCAGGGATTAAATTTGGATTTCTCGTTCCCGTGTTCAACTATGGAGAAAATCCGTTCAATGTTGCCTACCTAAGTGAAAATGGTTGCATATCTCGTATCATTCTTCCATTTATAAAATCAATATACGAAATTGAGTGCACAGTTGGATCCATGATTTTGTTTTCTTCACCGACTGGATGCCCATTTTCAAAAACATAGTTTGTTGTCAATCCATTTACAAGGGAATTTAGGAAACTAGGATCTATATGGGTTGGTGATGGAGGTTTCTTCACCTTGGTGGAAAAAATAGGTTCTCAAAAATATGAATGGATTGTTCTAAAACATATTTATCACAGAGTTCCATCTAATTTTTACATGTGTAGCAGCCTTGACACTTGCTGGAGGAGGACAAATATTCCTTACGGTGGCGTTACACCGCCTAAGCATGCAGTGTTCTACGAAAATAAATTCTATTGGTTGTATATAGACACGGAATATGAAGAGTACCCTAAATATGGATACACTATCTATTGGATGGATGTATTTCAAAATGATTGGGGTTTTTCGTTTGTTCCGATCACTGACATACAATGTATGTCACTTGCGACATACAACAATCAACTTATCTACATTCTCTTTAATGGTTCAACATCAGTTTGGACTATTCAAGAAGTAGAAAATTTTCAATTCGGTCAACCATGTTCTCAATGGACAGAGGACAATTTTGAGGACGATTGGGGATTCAGATGGAACCTATTGCGTCACATTTCTATGGATATAAATAGCAAATGCTTTGGCTATCTTCCATTGCAAACAGTGAATGGGGTAGTTCTTTTTGGAAAGAATGAGCTCAACTTCCCTTCCTATTATATCATCTGACAAGTTATCTCTGTATCCCAATAAGTATTTATAATGTATCAATGCTAGATATTTTTGGCTCTCCCTTCCCATTGCTTGACAACTTCAACGATTTCATTGAAAATGGAAGTATTTTTCCGCTTGTTCCGAACACAGATTCTATTGAGCAAATTCCACCATTGAGTGAAGATATCATAACTTAGAATGGTAGACCACATTCAAGTGGTCAACTATTTTTTACATGTAATAACCATTTATACACATTTTGTTTTATGGAATAAAATATATTCTCCATTCACTGTGTGCTTGCCAATATGTTTGTTCTATTATCCCAATTTTCTGATATGCATCTATATTTTCAAAACACATTTTTAAATGTGTTTCCGATGCCTTTTCATCTATGCTTTTCTTTAACATGTGTCTAATTGGATTTCTACAAATTAGTATCAAATACATTCATATAGTTTTATTCTATGGTCATCTTCACATTATCGTATAATATTTGTTCCTCTCTTGATATGTAGAAATGTCATTTGAAGGGACAAGTAAACGTAATAGGAAATGCACTCTGTCTCCAGCGTCACGTGAAAGAGCAAATGAACGTCAGCGTTTATGGTATCATCAAAATAAAGACGCAATAAATGAACGACGAAGGGCTCAATATCGTAGAAGTAGGGATGGTGTTACAATTGAAAATGAATTTCCCGATAGCCGTAAGTATCGGAGTTTAGCTCATATAATGCAAATAACATTTCCTATTCCTATTCTTCCACAGTCTCCTAACAACAATATTTTTCTCCGTGAAACATCTCGTGTTCTGGAAGATGATCGTTCACATAATGTAGATACAAACCATATTTCTCACTCTTCCATCAGTGCAAATGATGCATGTGAGCATGTACATGTGTTGCAAAACATGCACACTGAACATATTGATGTTCCTCAGCAAATACCTCCATCTCCAGTTGTGGGTGATATCAATATGCTTGGAGATACGAATGGTATTTTTCAAGCTCGAGATGAACATGTTGTTCTCCAACGAACTGAATCAGCTATCCCTCATACTATTTCGCTTGGAACGACAAAGGTATTAAACACAACATCCATATCGAATATTATTGAAATAGTTGATTATTGTTAACAATTTACTAGAAAATTGTGCCTTTCTTGATTTATCATTGCAAGCAGGGAACTATTCAATGTAATTCAGTTAATGAGGCAGTGCAATCTCATCGAACAATGAATGTTCGAAGTGAACCAGGACCATCTTATTACCGTCCTCCACTGCAACCTCGAGATGAACATGTTGTTCTCCAACGAACTACATCGGTTATCCCTCATACTATTTCGCTCGGAATGACAAAGGTATTAATCACAACATCCATATTCAATATTATTGAAATACTTGATCATTCTTAATGATTTGCTAAAATTTCTTACCTTTTTCTAATTTACCGTTGCAAGCAGGGAACTGTTGAATGTAATTCAGTTAATGGCGGAGTGCAATCTCATCGAGCAATGAATGTTCCAAGTGAACCAGGACCATCATATTACTGTCCTCCACTGCAACCTGGACCCTCGAATTGGCAAGAAAATGTAAATTTTATATTGACAATATTTCATATTTTTTTTACGTCTCTACTTATTATTATTTACACTTTTAATTTTTCCATTCATGACTCTTATTGTATTGCGTTTCTAGGAGACCATACAATGCAATCAACTTCGAGAAATTCCATCCACAAGTTTTAGAAAAAGAAATTTTCATGCTTCTGCAACCATTCCTCCTCCGCATGCCACTCTGCCTAGATTTCATACGCATGGAGATAATGAACATGTTCTCCATCGTTTTGATAGCAACATGATCGCAGTTCATAAAAAATTTCGACATAGGATTGATGTCTTGTCTACTGTGACAATGTGCTATGTTTGTCGTGAATCTTATCCCGGAATACAAGTTAGCAGACAATCTGATGGTCCTATTTGTAAAAGGTGTAAGGGTGAACGAGGTTCCCATCATTTCTCTTAATGGAATAACATGGATCCGGGTGAACAACCTCATGTTCTAAGAGTACTTACCCAAGTAGAAGAAATGTTAATAGCATGAGTTAATCCAATATTGCAAGTGACACATGCTCGTGGTGGGAAATATAAATATAGTGGCCACACTATTAGCTTTCCACAAGATATTTCAACTATTGCAAAAAGGCTTCCATGACGTGTTGAAGACCTTGACATCATAATTCTGAGGAGACATAATGCAAAAGGTAACTATTATGACTGTTATGTGAAAAAATCACGTGTGATGGATGCATTGCAGTACAAAATTGCAATGGACAAATACTATAGGGATGTTGAAATCGACATGGAATCAGTTGCTTCTCTTCCTGAAAGACCAACTGATGTGTCCGACAGGCTTCGATTTGTTGATAGTGAAATTGAAGAAATTGCCAATAATGATGAGGACATTCAAGGGTTCGACACTGTTCATTTACACTCTCATCCTTCTTCATTTGCTGTTCGACAACCAAATGCACGAACAGAAGTTGAGGAAATAAGAGCGTTTGTTGAAAATGATAATTCAGGACCTCCACAGCCATCAGACTGGCCAGATATTGGTTTGTCTCCAGTTAATGAATACAACAAAGAGGGTTTATTTGACATGGCATTCCCTACTTTGTACCCAAATGGTGATGCTGATTGGTTGCATCCACGGGTTTGCGACATTCGCCTCCATGAATATGCATTGCATCTACTCAGATACTTTGATCAAATATTTGGAAGCCATCCACGCTTCCGTTATTTCTTGCTAAACATGATTATGCGTCATCGTAGCCAAGCAACTGCTGCAGTATTTGTACATAAGAATATAGATGACAATGCACCTATAACAATTCATGACTTGCGTCAAAAACTAAATGATTTGCCAAACAATAAGTTGGCTGAGCATCTCATGCGTTTTGGTTCTACCCTCAGAGGTACAAGGTCGTATTGGACAAAGTGTCGTTCTGAACTCACTGATATGATCACTCAGTTGGGTTGTCCAACATTGTTTTTTACTTTGAGTGCGGCTGACACAAAGTGGCCTGACTTACATAATTTGATGCCAAGAAACACACACTTGGTTTCCTTAAATGAACACCATAGAAGAATTCAAAATGTTATCCAATACCCCCATATTGTGGCAATGTTTATGCACCAAAGGTTTACTATCTTTCGCAAAGAAGTCATCCAAAAACATATTGGAGCAAAAGATTTCTGGTACAGGTCTATTTTGTTACTTTTATCTTATATAGATCGCCTTGAAATTAAATGCACCATTTCAAATATATTTACTTTATATTTTCTTTGTTTAGGTATGAATGGCAACATAGAGGCTCGGCGCATGTGCATGGTTTCCTATGGCTAGAAGGGGCACCTAACATGGATTTGTTAGATTGGTCGAACCCGTCTGCTGTGGATGATGCGAAGATTTTCTTCGATAGATATGTAACTGCATGGAATCCACGTGATGCTCACCAAAGGAACATATTCGTTCCTCGAAGCATAAATGATGATCCTTGCTTGTTGAACACGAGACAAATTTTCTCCTCCAATCCTTCAGATGATTATGAACACTTATTGAATCGTGTCCAATGACATACAAAGTGCAGTTTAGATTCTTGTTTGAGAAAAAAGGGGTCTATACTCACCTGTCGCTACAATGCCCCATGGGAGGTTCGCAATGAATCTAGATTATTCATAGATGAGAAAGGTCGAAAAAAATATGAGCCTGCACGTAATGATGATAGGGCTAATGTTCATAATGTTGATCTTCTTGCAGTGTGGCGTGCTAATGTTGATTGTCAACCTGTGCTTTGTACTCATGCTGTAATGAACTATATTTCTAAATATGCTTCGAAGTCAGAAAAGAGATCTGAAAGTTATCAAGACATGTTGACAATAATTACAGATTCATCTGTCTCTGAAGATCCAGTTTTGTGTGCATATAGAAGATTCCTTGCTGAGACGATTGTTGAGCATGACATTGGAGCTCAAGAAACATGCCATATGTTGCTAAAGCTACCTCTTCTGATTTGTAGTCGAAAGTTTTTTTCCCTACCTGTTGGTAAGAAGGTATTCCAGAAAATTTCTACAAATGGTCTTCAGTGTTCATCTCAGAACACATTTGTTCATATATATCAACAACGACCAAATTTTCTTGAAAATTTGTCGATGATAGAAACAGCAAGATCTTGGTCCTTTGATGCCCAACGTAAGAATGATCAGTGGAAACCTAGGGATGTGCATGCCATTGTTCGAGTTTGGCCAAGATTTTACTCCACTCCCAATGAGGATTCAGATGAGTTTGAAACCTTCTGCTTCACTGAGTTACTTTTGTATAAGCCGTTCTGCAACATCTCCACAGATATAGGTGCTTCAACTGAAATGGTCATTGAAAATTGGAGGAATTTTCGATATCGAGCATGGCATGTTAATCAGCACCCTTTTCCATCTGATCATGTTGAAGAAGAAGAAGAGGATTCCCATGGGCAGGCAGTCAATGATGATGATGAATTTGAAGAATGGCAGATTTTATCTCGAGTGGTTCCTCCAAACAATGTCGAGGCTTCTGACCTTCAAACTCTTGGCAGAAGGGACTTTGATTTGTCTTTTAATTGGGAGGAAATAACAACTTCAAATCCTATTGCAGAAGAGGTCGTGGAATTTATAAGGAATGCTCAATCAAGGGTTATTGTTGGTGACCGTTATGATAATACATTTTCCTCTCCCTCTTCCCTCTCAGCAAAACAAAGACTTGCTTTTGACATAATTTTATGGCATTCAGTTGAATATGGAAATTGTGAACCTCTCCAAATGATTATTCAAGGAACTGCTGGCACTGGAAAGTCTTACCTTATTCATTGTATTTCTCATGCTCTTTCTGCTTCGACATCTACTGGAAAAAGTCCATTGCTTTGGATTGCCCCAACAGGAGTAGCTGCTTTTAATATTCATGCAAAGACAATACACTCAACTTTAAAAATCCCTATCAAAGATATGAAAGCACTGCAAGGCCAATCTCTAGCAATATTTCAAGAAGAAATGAGGGATATTCGTTACATTTTGATTGATGAAATGAGCTTCATAGGATCAAGGTTTATCATGCAGATAGATTCTCGATTGCGAGAAGCATTTCCTGAGAATAAATCTATTCCTTTTGGTGGCAGATCGATCATTCTTGTTGGTGACATTTGTCAATTGCCTCCTGTCAAAGATAAGCCTTTGTATGCAGGTAATACAGTGGGGAAAGTTTTGTGGAAAAGATTCAATATTGTTGTCACTTTGGATACAGTATTTCGACAGAAAGGTGATGATCCTAGACAAACATCTTTTCGGAGACTGTTAACTAACATAAGAAATGCAGAACCGCTTCTTGATGATTGGGATCTTCTTATGTCGCGGGTTGATTCCAAGTTAGATCCAACAGAAAGGAGTTTATTTGATTCAGAAATTCATTTGTTTGCAACAAATAATTTGGTCACCCTACATAATAGGATCATGTTGAAATCTTTAAATTCTCCAATTGCACGACGTGTTGCTGAGCATACAAGGCGCAAGGAAATTGATGTTGCCGACGATGACCAATTAGACCGTGAAGTCCTCTTATGCCCAGGTCAGCGTGTCATGTTGACATGTAACTTGTGGGTTGAAGCTGGATTAGTGAATGGTGCACTAGGTTGCATTCAAAACATTTTCTATATGCCTGGCACAAAACCTCCTCTCCTTCCAATGTACACTACTGTTCTTTTTGATAAGTAAATTGGTGCTCCATTTGATATAAATAATCCAAAAGTTGTACCAATAACACCTGTTATTAGAGGAAATCGTAAGCAAATTCCACTGAAGATGGCATGGGCCCTTACTATTCACAAATCACAGGGTTTGACTTTAGAACGAGCCACAATTGATATTGGGAGCACAGAGAGGCAAGGCCTGACCTTCACAGCCATATCAAGAGTTAGATCAATAGATGGCTTGCGCATATCACCGCCTTTCTCTTTTGAGCGTTATTTAAAGATGAAAAATGGTGCATTTGTAACGATAAGGAAGAAAGAAGAGTAGCGCTTGAACTCATTGTCATTGTGACATCCTTTAAATAAATTTTCATTCATCGTTTCAAGTTACTATTCCTATTTTTATCTTTTCATATCTTTTGTAATACCTTTGTTTCCTCTGTTTTTGCCTAACTGTTACTTTAATGAAATGTACATCTTATTTCATATTCAATGTTTTTTTACATATCTTCATTTTGCACATTATTGATGCCAGATCCTCTAAAATTATATTTACTCTAAAATTATATTTACATATCTGTATTGTTGTATTTGCTTGTTTGTAAGTTATGAAACTTGAATGATTCATTCATATTAAACATGTTGAATGTTTACATATCAGTATTGTTGTAGTTGCTTATTTGTAGGTTATGAAACTTGGATGATTCATTCATATTAAACATGTTGAATGCTTGTTTGTAGAAATTTTTTACTTTGTTAAATATACTATAACCCAAAAAAATATGTTTACCTGTACAGTTATGGAAAATGCATATGTTTCGAAATTTTCCTCTACTTTAGATGAAATAAAGCAGTAGCAAAGCTTCATCATGTACTTTAAAAACAAGATCAGTAGGAAAAATGGATTTGAATGCCATCTATTTGATGATCTCCTTCTCTTCTTATCAAAGATGAAGGAAATACTTGAAAATTTCCTACATCTTTGTCAAAGAGAGGCAGTTCGAAAGATTCGTAGAGAATGGATGCAACAACAAAGGGGCCGTTCTGTTAGCATTGATGTTAACTGGTGTTGCATTTGTCATAGATCAGGTTGTGATTTTGATTATCGTGAAAGATTTAGAAGATACAGGTATGTTTACATTTATTTCTTCTATTATCGTTAATGATTGCTTTATCCATTTTCAGTTCATTATAAAAAGTACAATTAATGAATAATATTTTCATACTACATTGGTTTCTTCATGCAGAGTCATTGAAAATGGATCTTCGTCTAAATTTCGTTGGGCTTCTGATGAGATAAGGAAACACATGGAATTTATTCAATATTTACATAATTCTGTCGCAAACGTGATTGCATCTAGATGTCACCTTTTCAATTATACACTTCATTTATTTTCTACGCTCAGGGCATCACTTTTCCAAATTGAACATATTTGTCGACACCATGGGGTTGACGTTAATTGGTTTTGTATATGTCATGGATGTTGCAATTAAATATGTCTCAGAATTTTCGTGTATATTAATTTTGACAGTGATGATTTTATATTTGAAATAAGGATGTTAACTTGTTTCAAACTCTGAATTTTAATTTCAAATTTTTAACTTCTCTTCTTAGACATGTTTTATAATTCCAAATAACGAATTTTTTAATAGAGTTTCTAATAGTTATGTGTTGGTTGATGTGGGATTGCCTCAGTACAGATTTGTTATACTTGAAATATGGTAATGTTAAAATCAATGCAATATTAAATTTTGCATTTTATCTTTAATTTAAAAAATTCAATTTCAATAACACGGAAAAAAAAATAAATAAATAAAAAATAAAAATAAAAAATTTAAATACTTTTACTAATTTATGCAAGATGCATTTTTTAATATATTTTAAATAAGTTCTATTATAAAATAAAATCAAAAGTAAATTGGTTTTACTGCATTCATTCTTTACTTTAAAATTGCCCCTATGACACAATCAAGCAGTATTACATGACAATAATATTTAAGTTCTCCATATACATTAGCAACTATTTCATACTACTATTTCACCATTTATTATATGTACCTTAAAATTTTCAATTTCAATAATGCAGAAAATATATATTCTATTTCTTTAAAATAATTTTACTAATTTATACATAATACATTTTTAAATATATTTTAAATAAGGCATATTATAAAATACACTGAAAAGAAAATTGGTTTGATTGTATTCATTCTTTACATTACAATATTCCCAATGACACTATCGAACTCAAACAAAATCGACATTATTATGATTGGAATGTAATAATGGTATTACATGACATTACACTCAACTCATTCAATCTATTTTATTTAACATGAAAATATGACATAATATAAAACTGTTCGATATACATTACTAAAGTGATAAATATATATAAGCCAATCATTTGTTTCATACTATAAAAGCCAATCATTTGTTTCATTATATGTACCTTAAATTTTCAATTTCAATAATGCAGGAATTAAATAATCTGTTTCTTTAAAATTATTTTACTATTTTATACATAATATTTTTTAAATATATTTTAAATAACTTATATTGTAACATACAATCAAAAGTTGGATGGTTTACCTGTATTCATTCTTCACTTCAAAATTCTCCCAATGGCGCTATCGAGCTGAAACAAAACCTGCAATATTATGATTGGAATATCATAATGGTATTACATGACATTACATTAAAGTGCTCCATGTACATTAATAAAGTGATAAAGCAATATGGAAAGCCTTTTATACTACTATTTGAATATACATGTCTTGTAATCAATGTTGTCATTCACATTCTTTCATCTACTTACTTTTTCATTATATGTACCTTAATGAAGAAAATAAATATTCTATTTCTTTTAGCATGTCTTCTACCACAGACCATTTATTGATTGATCGGGACATTGGATCCATGGCACAGGATTTTGTCACAGGTGTTATAATGTTATGAAGGCAGAACTAAATTTTTTTGCTCTTGCAGTTTTGTATATAGAAATAGAACATTATGTAAAGAGCATTTCCAGTTTTAAATGACATCGATGAAGTATATACTTTACGTTTTGTAAAAGATGTTATTACTCACACAGTGAGAACATCGTAGTTTTTTTGGGCACAATACAGGGTGATAGTTACTGCAGCATTACACTCCACTCTAGACGAGTGAGCTGATCAATGTAATTTCGTACTCCATGGATGAAATGAAATTACGCTTTTTTTCGGGGGAAAAAAAAATTCCTATTTCTTTCAAATATTTTTACTATTTCATACATATTGGTTTTACTGTATTCATTCATTACTTTAAAATTGTGCCAATGACACTATCGAGCTCAAACAAAACCTGCAATATTATGATTGGAATGTTATAATGGTACTGTGTGACATTACGCTCACCTTATTCAATCTATTTTATTTAACATGCAAATATGGCATAATATTAAAGTGCTCCATATACATTACTAGGGTGATCAAGCAACATAGCAATTATTTGATACTATTATTTCACCATACATGTATTTTAATACACCAGGCAATATTATGATTGGAATGTCATAATAGTATTACATGACATTACACTCAACTCGTTCAATATATTTTATTTAACATGAAAATATGACATAATATTAAAATGTTCGATATACATTGCTAAAGTGATAATTCTATACAAGCCAATTATTTGTTTGAGTGTATTTATTCTTTACTTCAACATTGTCCCAATGGCATTATCGAGCTCAAAGAAAACCTGCAATATTATGATTGGAATGTGTTAATGGTATTGCATGACATTACATTAAAGTGCTCTATATACATTACTAAAGTGATAAAGCAATATGGCAATTATTTGATACTACTATTTGAATATACATGTCTTTTAATCAACGTTGTCATTCTTCAACTTACTTTTTCATTGTAAGTGCCTTAACATTTTCAATTCAAGTAATGCAAAAAAAATAATCTATCTCTTTAAAATTATTTTATCAATTCATACATAGTACAATTTTAAATGTATTTTAAACAAAACGTGTAATATTATGATTGGAATGTCATAATGGTATTACATGGCATTACACTCAACTCATTCAATCTATTTTATTTAACATGAAAATATGACATAATATTAAAATGTTCGATATACATTATTAAAGTGATAAAGCAACATAGCAATTATTTGTTTGATACTACTATTTCCACATTCATGTATTTCAATCTATGCAAGTTTCTTTCTTTAAATAATTTGTTTCTTTAATAATTCACATTCTGTTTCTTTCTTTAAATAATTTGTTTCTTTAAAATTATTTTACTATTTTGTAGATAATATTTTTTTAAATTGTCCCAATGGCACTATCGAGCTCAAACAAAACCTGCAATATTATGGTTGGAATGTGATAATGGTATTGCATGGCATTACATTGAAGTGCTCCATATACATTACTAAAGTGATAAAGCAACATGGCAAAACATTAAAGTGCTCTGATGTTGTCATTCTTTAACTTAATTTTTCATTATAAGTACCTTAATATTTCACATTATCCAAAACCTTTTACTGAAATTCAAATAGAAAAATACAAAGGTCTCGTTTGTAGATTGTCATATAAAATTGCAAACAACCTATCTCAGATAAAAAAAATTCTCTCCTTTTTATAATGTCAATGAATTTTTTCGAGTATGTTTAAACATGGTTAGAGTTATTATTAATATAACTTCATATGGATTATTTATTAATTATTTATATTAATAATTAATAATTATTACTATAAGCCACATTACCACTTTCATATTAATATTAATATTATAATAATTTTATCAATTATTTATTCTGATTTGAATAAACATAATTTTTATTAATTATATTTACAATTATAATTATATTAATAAATAAAATTATGATTATAATCATAGTTTTAATAATTTTTATAAGCCACTAAATATAGTTTTAATAATTATAAAAATTATAAGCCACTAAATATAGTTTTAATGATTATAATTAGTTTTAATAATTTTTATAATTTTTAATAATTTTTATAAATATAGTTAATAATGAATTGATATTAATATTATAATAATTTTTTAATAAATATTAATATACATAATCAATATTATAATATTACTAATAATAATAAAAACTAAAAATTATAGTAATAATATTAAAAATTATTATTATTATTATAATACTAATAATTACAATAATAATATTAATATTTTACACGATCCAAAACCTTTTACTAAAATTGAAATATAAAAATACAAAGGTCTCGTTTGTAGAATGTCATATAAAATTACAAACAACCTATCTTAGATAAAAAAAATTCTCTCCTTTTTATAATGTTAATGAATTTTTTCGAGTATGTTTAACCATGGTTAGAGATATTACTCCTGCTAGAATATGTTATTAATAATAATAATAATTAATTAATATTATAATTTTTATTATTAATATAACTTCATATGGATTATTTATTAATTATTTCTATTAAATTTAATAATTATTATTATAAGCCACATTACCACTTTCATATTAATATTAATATTATATAATATTATAATAATTTTTTCAATTATTTATTCTTATTTGAATAAACATAATTTTTATTAATTATAATTACAATTACAATTATATTACTAAATATAATTATAATTATGATAATATTTTTAATAATTTTTATAAGCTACCTTATTAGTATAAGCCACATTAATTAATAATTTTTAATAATTTATTAATATTATAAATTTTGTTATTATTATAATTTAATATCAATTCATTATTAACTATTAATATTAATATTATAATTAATTATATGCCATATTAATTATTAAAATACTAATTATTATTCTTATTTATTATAAGAATTTGTTGTTGTTAATTAGATATGGCTTAACTATATATGCTTTAATTGATAATTAATATTTACTATGATTTAATTATTCATTATTAATTATTATTAATTAATTAATATTATAAGTATTATTATTGTTTAAATTTTATATAGATTTATTATTAATTATTCATTCTTAATTAATTATTATTATTATTATTATTATTTAAACTTAATATTGATTAATTATTATTTATTATTTATTAATCATTATATTATAAATAATTATTATAAGTTATATTATCGCTTTAATATCAATATTGATATTAAAACTATTAAAATTAATTATAATAATTATAATTTATATTATTTATTATTCAATTAATATTTTTTATTATTAAATTTATATTTCTACTAATAATTATAGATATGATACTAATTTTAATTTTATTTATAATTATAACAATAATTATAATTATCATTATTGTTATTATAAATATTATTATAATAGTAATTGTTATAATAATAATTATTATAATTACAATTGTATTTATAATAATATTATTTTAATACTAATACTAATAATAATAAGAATTATAATAATTATAATTACAATAATTATAGTAATTATAATATTTTTTTTAAATAAATATTAATAATGTTAGTTAGTATTATTATTACTATTACTATTATAGTAATTATTTAGTAAATATCAATATACATAATCAATATTATAATATTACTAATAATAATAAAAACAAAAAATTATAGTAATAATAATAAAAATTATTATTATTATTATTATAATACTAATCATTACAATCATAATATTATTAATATTATTAATAATTATACTATTAACATTTGTAATAATAAAAATAATATTTTTTTATAATATATAATAATTAAAATTGAATAATTCTTTCCGGCAGGCCGACCGTCAACTAGCAAGCCATATTAATAATTAATATGGCTTATATACGTCGATCGGCATATATCAACCGTATTTAAATGTGTAGCCATGGTTGATATACGCCAATCGACGTATATAAGCCATATTAATTATTAATATGGCTTGCTAGTTATAGGTATTTGTATATTAGATTTTAATTGTTGTAAAACTTTAAGTTGGGATGATTTGAACTCATAACCTCTATTTACAACATTTCTTTCATATAAATCAAGTTGAACTACAGCCCAGTATACCAACTGATTATTGGATTATTAACTTCTATGTAAAAAGTAGATAAGTATAATGAGTTTGGAGGGTTTGTTAAAATTATAAAATTTAATAAGTGCATTTGGATGAGTGTCATGACTTTGGAGGGTTTGTTATAATTATAAAGTTTACGTTGTATTTTTCTAAATTTATAATGTGATTTTATTGATATGGTTCTTTCTTAATATATTTTTGTCTAATAAAATAATATTATAATTATATATATATTTTTAATATTTTTAAACTTTGTATTGTTATTATATTATATATATTTAGTATATGTGTTTAACATAATTTATTTTAAAAAGATGTTTAATATATATATTCGACAAAATTATTAAATATGTTCTTTATGAATTAGAATAACAATCAATTTTAAATTTTTCTTTCAAATTTGTGGTAGAGCAATTTATTATTAATTTATAATTTTTATAGTTAATTAAAAATTCATATAAAGTATAATAATTAGAGATCTGCTATTTTATTAGTTTGTATAATATTTTAAGGAAGCTTTTTACTTACAAATTTAGTAAGAAAAAAATTTATAATTTATAAAGTATTTATACATTTTCAGGAAGATAAAATGGGATAAAAAATAATTTTAAATCCTATACCGATGTTATCATTATTATTATAAAACAATGCCATCTCAAAACAACAAGTAAATATTATATTTAGATTCCAAATGGTTAAACTAAAAGCTCAAGTATAATAGTTTATTTCAGAAAAAACATTTAAATATTTAAGCTTAAGATTGGATAACAATCCTTTAATTTATTTATTATTTTTTAATTTCATTATTCCTAAATTTTGATGATTTAAAAAAGCACCTTCACTCTTGTCATTTTTTGCTATTAAATTTTTATAAATATATATAATTAATTCAGTTTAGAAAATCTGTAAAATCCCTAAAAATCATAAAATAAAAATAAAAAAATTATGTATAATATAAAAACTAGGAATTCTATGTGAAAAAAATCTTGTGGGTGTTTTAGTTGACATAACTTTGAATAAACTTCTTTAAAGATAACGCTGTGATACTCATGCCCTCTTTTATGTATCACTTAGACATATATATATGTATTAATTATCTATTTGTTCATGCTCTGTTTTGCTGAATATTTTGATCTACAACTGTCGTAACTTATTAAGAGTAACTACGCCTTCATCATCATGATTATGAACTCATTGTTTCGCAGATAGCATGTTGATATGTCTTAACATTTGTAATGAGGTTTATTTGTTATTTCGAAATCGTTCTAAGATGACATGCTTAACTGAATGTGATTAATTTCTTAAAGCTTGACAAGGTCCCTCGAGCAGTCTCCGAGACTTACATAGCTTATGAAGCTAATGCATGTAAACCATTTGCACAGGTGACAGGTGTTCGACCCTGTTTTACTCCATGAATAACAACTTGTATAATTGAGTCATCTTTAAAGTATTAGGTTCGCTAACTCAATAACCTAAGGAAATCTTGATCCCATGATGGACTTAGCATGTTACAAGGTATAGAATCATTGTAATGGTGATTAGTTTGGACCATGGTGAATGGAACGTTCAAAACTATACAAAGTGGGTTTCAAAAAGACATAAAGTTAACCGAGCTGGCGCAATAAAGGAGGTCATGTGATCACATGTTTGGTTGACAAATGAAAAATCCTTCACGAGGCTTCTAACATCATTTGGAACTATAAGAGGTGAGGAGGAGAGGAGATCCGAGCTCTCTCCTTTAGCTGCCATGGCCGTCCTGGAATTTCTGTATA
Organism: Larix kaempferi; assembly: GCA_027924585.1. Classification (NCBI taxonomy): domain Eukaryota; kingdom Viridiplantae; phylum Streptophyta; class Pinopsida; order Pinales; family Pinaceae; genus Larix; species Larix kaempferi. The sequence goes on along the minus strand of BSBM01001123.1, from coordinate 1,406 downwards.
AAATTTAAGTATTAAACCCTTAATATGAATGTTTCCTTTTGGTCTCAGCAATGTGGAACAACCCTGGCCTAGTTCACGTGTCTCTCGACATCAGCCATGAACTTTAATGCGAAGGTAAGGTTTTAATCCAATGCTAAAATCGTTTTAATCTTTTGTTTTACAAGTTCCTAAGACCAAACTAAAATGTTGCAATGCTGACAGGGGTTTTCAACTTCAAGATTCCTAGCTGGTATGATAGAGGCGAAAGTTCTATCTAGCAGTTGAACTGTTGGACATCTCGGTGACTCCTCTATCCAAGTAAGTCTCGGGTCCCGCTCGTTGATGGCTTAGTTGACTTCTGCATTGGATACGATGATGTTTGAGCTTTTCCTGGTTAAATGTAGTTGATCTTTCAAGAGTTCCCGGGAATCTTTCGACCTCTGTCTGAAAATGGAGAAATTTATGTATTTTAAAGGATACTCGGTCGTCCATCGATTCAGTGTAGAGTTGACCTAATGTAATGGAAGTTTTGTGAGGTAGGGTTTTATGCTTACGGTTGTATGGCTTTGATACCCAACTTGGGGATTCACCCAAAATGTAAATATCATACTCAATTATCTTGTTTAAATACTTTTGAATTAAGAGGACTTGAATTCGAGTCGATGTATATGTATAATTCTAGCTTGCAGGGAAAATGTCTGCCTTATAAAATTTTACTTATCCAACTAGAAGTTTCGTTTATGATATTCTTCTTCATGGGGTTTATTATGATGATGTCCCCACCTGGTTAAAATGATAGCTAAATGTTTAAGTAATTATGGGGTACTGAAACATCGTCTTTACAGGCTTAGTTTAAGGTGATGACTGTCTTCCTGGTCTATATACTTCAATGTTGCGATGTGGCTTATGCTAACGTTTCGACTGGTAGAGACGCTTGCTCTGTTTTGTAAGATGAATGTATGTTTGTTTTTAAAGAATGGTTTATGAACATTTAACCCTAATACTGAGTACCTACAATGTTCGTTGTGACTATGTTCCAAACTTTATGTAACAGAGTTTAATGTATTAAATGTTTAGCTTTGGAACCCTTGCGAGTTCGAAACTTGATTAATCATGTTGAATAACCTCCAATGATGTATGTGCTGCCAATACAAGCTTTGATTAGTCAATGGATGTGTTCTCTTATCGGAAATTTTAATGCTTGTATTGTTAATTAAACTAAGTAGATGGTCTTGAATGGAATAATAATGCATATTTTATTTAAAACTGTAAATCAAAAGGATTTAGGGTTTATTTTCTATGTTATAGTTTGATTAGCAGGTCTTCTCGGCTTATTTAAAATAATTTGGAAACCTATTAAGATAATTATGATTTAGTTAGAGATAAACCCTAACTGGAGATTGCATAAAAACGTTCCAAGGAGCAAC